>JAZDUH010000451.1:5747500-7195000 GCA_036419115.1 Scarus forsteni
AGTGAAGGAATATGTGCTTGGTTGCTTACCACTCCACCAAAGCAGCACCCCGCAAGACTTTCAACAAGCTGCATGAGATCTACTCTTGTCATATCCATGTATCTTATCCATATTTAGTTCAGAATTCCCGTCAAGGTCTTTGTTTTTGTTTCTGTAGTCCTGCACAAGTAGGCATGTTTCTATAACTGAGCCGTCTACCCCTACAGCCATAGTCAGCCACAAATTTTATTGGACCAGAGTCTTCTAGTTGGCCCACTGGTCAGACGAAAATCTGAAAGGGACTGTGTTTTTATGGTTGCTGCTTTAACTGGATTCTTAAAACACATTTGTTTAAAGTGGCTTTTGACCACTTGATGTAACCGTCCGTCTCTCGGATGTTGTTTTGTCTGGTTTCATTGTTTTTGTCAAGCACTCCAAGGGGACATTAATAGTCTAGATTGCCACACAAACATGGAAGCCAGTTTTCCAAGTGGCATCCCAGGTTCCCGACCTGTGGCTTCTTTCCTGCATGTCACCCCAGACTCTTTTCCCCTGATACCCCTACCCTTTGTACCAATCATCTTAAAAAATGGCACAATAATAAACCTTCATAAAAGAAAGCTGTTTTTAGAGGTGGACACAAATCTGCTACTCCATCAAACCTTAATGGTCTGTCATAACCTCCTTATGGTATTGTTACATTGCCTTTAGGTATAAGTGTAATGTTAGTAAACTGAGCAAAGATTAAACCAAGAGTTCAGAGCTACTGTACTAAAATGAGGTACAGGAAGTGAGAGACCAAAGTGAACAGAGAGCACAAGCTGCAAAATGAATTGCAGAGGAAGGCGACGAGGTTAAACAAGGGAGACAGGAAGGGTAAAACAAGAGCACATGTGGTTTCTTTGAACAGAAATGCAAAGAAATGCTGCATGAACAAAGTGGTTATCACGTATTAATATCTGCAGCCAAGCTTTCAGCAGTCCCCAGTGTAGAGCTACACCAAACTGCAGCTTTTTTCTGGTGAATCAGCAACAGCATGGATCTCTAGCGCTGCTCAAAGAAGCTCTTATTTCTGTTTTCTTTCAGTTTAACCCGTAGAAGAGGCAGAGAGGGAACAGACTTGATCATTTTTGTAAAGGAATCCAGAAAATTAAGAACAGAAATAACAGGAATGGCTTTTAATGGCATACTTTCAGAGCTACCAGTAATAATAGCTCTTCCTGGTTTTTACACTTAAAGCAGTTTCAAGTGAATTTGCGAGAGTTTGACCTGAGAAGTCTTACATTCGTTTTTGCAACTCTCATGGTAAGGGACTTAATTTGCCTATAAAGGGTAAAAGAAGGCACAGCATTGAAACCAGAACAACCTATATCACCCTAGGGTCATATGCCTACAAAATGTACAATACTGCAAGACGGTGAAAGTACAGTTTTGGGTTGAGAGGAAAGGCTAGCTTGTTTTTTTTTTCTGTTAAGTTTGATGTCCTTATTGTGATTGTAGGAGGGATGAGAGAGTCAATGGTTGTCTGACTCTCTAAAAATCATATACAAGAGATAAGTCATAACAAGAAATTGTGCCTTCAAATGTGACCACTTCATATTTAACTTGAAGTGGACATTAGAGTGAAGTTTGAGGAAGTTAAAAGGGTTGTTACAGACCCACTATGATCTTGATTATGTAACTCAAATTATTTATTGAAAATTTGAAGCTAACATTACTGTTGTTCTCAGGCTGTCAAATGGGAAAAGACATAGATGTAGGAAACCTAGAACACGTGTCACATTACACAGAACACATTAATCCGACAAAACTGTCTTATATGGTCGTGTGTTCACAAGCTAGGGACACGTTGGCTGTGCCCTGTCTGAAAATAGTACCTAATCAAAGTGGCAGTGTTGCAAGTTCCTCTGAACAGAGACAGAACTGAGTAATGACGCTGTGGCACACACCCGCTTTTCTCCTAGAAGTGTACATACTGTACATCTATTTGCCTGTCAGTAAGAAGCAACAATTTTAAATGAACAATGAGAAACAGTCATGTTAAAAGATCCATTGGGGTGCTGGTTTGGCGGAGTGGTTGCAACCAGGCACCCCATGTACGTACTTCTACCAGTCCGGGTTCGAATCCCGTCTGTGACCAGTTTGCAGAGTGTCTTCCCCTACTCTCTCACCCCCTTTCACAAGCCTATCCACTGTCTCTCTCCTGTCAGTAAAAGGCACAAAATGACCACAAAAAAAAAAAAAAACAGTAAAAAAGATCCATCTGCCTGTCCATCACTAAATCACTACATCACTTTCCTCCTGCATGAGGGTGTTGTTGAGTTTCTAGTGGTGTTGATATGTCTTTATTTGTATATTTGAGTCCATGGTCGGGTCACGGGGGCAGCAGCCTAGACAGGGAAGCCCAGACTTCCCTCTCCCTGGCCACCTTGTCCAGCTCTTCCCGAGGGATCCTGAGGTGTTCCCAGGCCAGCTGAGAGACATAGTCTTTCCAGCGTGTCCTGGGTCTTCCGCGGGGCCTCCTACAGGTGGGACTTGCCCGAAACACTTCACCAGGGAGGTGTCCAGGAGGCATCCTGACCAGATGCCTGAACCACCTCAGCTGGCTCCTCTCAATGTGAAGGAGCAGCGGTTCTACTCCGAGCCCCTCCCGGATGACCGAACTTCTCGCCCTATCTCTAAGGGAGAGTCCATCCACCCTGCAAAGGAAGCCCATTTCGGCCACTTGTACTCGCAATCTTGTTTTCTCGGTCACAACCCACGGCTCGTGACCGTATATGAGGATAGGGATGAAGATCGACCGGTAAAGCGAGAGCTTCACCTTATGACTCAGTTCCCTTTTTACCACGACAGACCAGTACAGAGCCCGCATCATTGCCAACGCCGCACCGATCCGCCTATCGATCTCTCGATCCACCCTTCCTCTGCTCGTGAAAAAGACCCCGAGGCACTTGAATTCCTCCACTTGGGGCAGAATCACGTCCCCAACCTGAAGAGTGCACTCCACCCTCTCCCGGGCGAGGACCATTTGAACTGTGTTGACATTGTATTCTGTTGCCAAATGTATTTGAGTCCTGCCACAACCCAATATCCCTACAGGGACAAACAAACCAACACTATTATTTGCATAAAAATATGGGTTCTAATCAGTTGCATTCATTTAAAGCTTGGTACCTGTAACAAACTGAAGTGGACATCAGAGCAAAGACTTACAAAAATCCCTGACAGTCTTTCTTCAGATAACAAGTTCTCAAGTTAAGGGTGGCCATGACTTTGAACTTTGACCAATGACCCTTAGCATCCAATCATTTTCATTGTTGAGTCAGAGTGGACATTTGTGCAAAGTTTGGAGAAAATCCCTCAAAGCCTTCTTGAGATGTTAAGACAGTGAGGGAGAAAGATAGTCGGTGGCACAGAGGCATATCAAGTTCAGCCTGACAGGAAGAGTGATGTGCTGTAACTTTTACCAAACTTCAGGAGGATGCAGAGGGGGAACAGGGACAGGCCTGAAGCTGGGAAAGGGCCTGAGCGTTCCTGGGACTCTACTGGAATGAGAAGAGCGTTGAAAATGAAGACTTGTCCTGGATTCTGTCAGGGGTGAAGGAGAGAAAGAACGAGTAGATAAAAGTTGAGAGAGACATAGATGGACCTCGGCTTGGTGAACAGAGGCACAGAGTGTGAAAAAAGAGAGAGAGAGGGAAGGAGAGGATGAATACCAGCTATTGTTGGAATGCCGTAGCAACACACTGTGCAGGAGAAGGGGGAGGTGTGTGTGCAGGGGTCAGTGGGTTTTATGCTGCTCAAGTTGTTCATAGTCAGGGATGTGTCCACCTCTCTGTTGGCAGCCTTTAGCAACTGTGGGCTTAAATTATTAGCTCGTCTGGACACAAGCCTTCAAACATTCCAGCTCTGCATTTCAGGGTCCATGTGTCGACACCCAGAGAGTTAATCTAAAGAAGAAAACATCAACACAGCTTTAGTTAAGGTTCAGCTCACCCCAGTGTTAAAAATGCACAAACCCTCCATGTTGTGGTGTTGATTAACAGAGCCAAGAGGGTATAGGAGCTATTATTTGTTTTTGCAAGTAGCACAACAGTTTTTGACGTGATTAAAGCTTTTATAAGATTATACAGATCAAAATAACTGTGCTAGCATAGTAGCTGTGAACTTTAAAATCACTTGTTAGTCATTTGAATATAAAAAGGCAGAAGCAATATGTCCTTTACTCAAATATTCTATTATTTAATCACAGTAAAATGGACATTTAGGTCACCAAATGGACAAATAGGCTTAGAGAACTCTGGATACAAGCTAACAGACTTATGCCACAACACTTTTTTGCCTCTCCTAATGCCTTGCTCCCTCTAAAGAGCAGTAAAAACAGCTTTTTTGAACATAGAACTGCCTTGTTATAAATATATTTGATTATTCTACAGGTCAGATACTATACAAAATACACTCTAAGTACAACAATGTTTTTTATTGCCTGTCTACAATCCACATTTTAATTCACTATAAGTAGCTCCCGGGGGCTGCAGAAGTGGGCCACATGTCCTTGCATATGATTCTTACGATCTTGAGTTGATGGCCTTACTCTGAGGAGATTGCGGCTTTATAAGCCTGAAGAGGCACTCAGGTCCACTGATTTTTTTGTCGGATAAGGAGTAGGCCAGATGCTTTGTGTGGTGTGGAGCCCAAAGTGCTTCCACGGAGTGGCTTTGCCTGTGCTCTATTTTGTTGAGGTGTACTTCCTGTTGTCGAGGTCAAGAGTGCTTAAGCTAGCCCTCTGCTGGGTTGGGCAGGGCACTTTTCCAGGTGAACTGTGTATTTCTATTTAAATGTACATCTACAGTTTGAGCACAGATTTGAACTTAATTTCTCATTTTCATTGAGGAGGGAGGGGAGCAACATAAATTCTTTTCAGTGTCTGAGGGTGGCACTCAATAAGGGAAAAATATAATAAACAAACATAGCAAATATAAAGCTTCTCAAAGGGAGTATACAAACATTAGTGTATTTGAACTAAAACACAATTTAAAAAATTGACATTTAAAGAGCATGCAAACAACTAAAACTAAAACCAATTTAAGATTCTTTTTAATGCAATAAAGAAAAAATGTTAACCGTTTTTTAAAGCACATATACGTTACCTTTACTGTTGTGTTCAAATATGTTTTTTTACACGCTATATATTATTTTTTAATGCCTCATAAGAGATGTTCAGAAACAGTCATAGCTGAGGAAGTTCTTATAATGACTTTTTAAACACAAAGCACGTACTAGCATTCTAAGGTTTACTTAGATTAAGCTTTAACTTTTAGGTAAGTTTTGCTAATTTGTGCATTATGTAGTAGATTACTCATGATGAATTATATTCTGCAAGTTTTGTTTTTTGCTTCATATATCCTTTTTGTTTTTTGTGAAATGACTGGTGGACCACATGGAGTGCGGGAAAGGGCTGCATGTAGCCCCCGGGTGGCCAGTTGCCCACCCTTGCTCTTACCTCTCTAGCTGACCTGCTTTTAGACTTTTGGACCTAGAGTCCACATAGCTGGTCACAAGTCTTGCATATAAAGAAGGCTTCTGATCATTTATGTTCCATGCAGACATGCTGTGCTACTACCATCAGTGTTTTTGTTTGTTTGAAGCACCAACATTGATCCATGTTTACTTCCTCATCTACCACAGACCCAAGTCTACCTCTTTGCCGTTACACTTTTGCACACTACTCTTGCCTTGACTTCTAAACTGGACTGGACTTGGACACAGTGTCCTTGAATCCTTACTCCGGTCTTCTGTGTGAATTTACATGAACACAGTATCAAGCTAAAATAGCATAAATCAGGACTGCCTCCTTCCCCTGTAATCAATGGAATCAGCTTTTCTTTTCTCCTGGATTAACTTGAGATTTTGGTTGGATGGGAGCTCATTGACCTACTTATCAAGCTACCAAGAGGGCTGTAAGCTCTTGTATCAACAAAACATGGCATGGTAACAACTCATGCACTTCTTTATGAAGAGAAGCATGGCATAACAACTGAATATGAGGCTAAAGACACAATACAATGTACTATGATATGAGCTCTTATGTGATATTTCTTTGCAGTAACGCCACATATTTTCTCCCCCTTCTTTTAGGACCCCGCTGGCATCTTTGAGCTGGTTGAGCTTGTGGGGAATGGCACATATGGACAAGTGTACAAGGTAAGATCCTCACACAAACCGTCTTTGATGCGCAGCAGTCCTCCCTCTGATTGTACACTCCACTGTATGATCAGCTTTTGTTTACTCTCTCTGAGTCACATGTTCAGCAGAAGGGTAGAAATGTGCACTGTGACTGAAGGAGACAGAAGAGACGGGATAAAAGCAGCCAACAAGCTGGAGAGAAATGGAGCGAGTATAAGGGAGAGAGGCTGAAAAGCAGTGAGGAGAGGCAGAAAGTGGGACACATTCAAGTGCTTTTAGGTGAATTTCCCTCCCTCATGTGCTTTACTTCCCCTCTGTCGTACTGTACTTGCTTTTCTGTTTCGATTCTGGATGAGGTTTTCGAACGAAAGTGCTTCAGGAAGACACAGGAAACGCTGCTTCTCTGTCTGGCTGCCGTTGTGACATCACTGCGGTTTAAGTGTCTCTCAGCTGTTTCCCGCTGTCTTTTTAAAAACCTATCTCACGCTTTATGTCGCAGTCTCGACTTCCTCTCCCCTCCGCGGTGGCCCATCGTTCTCTTATCCCCACTTCCTGTTTCCTGATTCTGCTGTCTCGTCCTGTCGCTCGGCAGGATGTGGCACCAGCCCGTGACACCGTTTGATGGACTCTAACAGCAGCAAACATGTGTTTGTTAAATAAGCGAGGGTACGAGGAGCATGTGAAGCCCCCTGTGTGAGAGTGTGAGAGTGTGTCTAATGGAGCAGGGAGTCAAGGTCGGGTTGTGATGGAGAGGAGCTGTTCTTCCACCTGATTAGGCCCGACGAAAGGTCAGTCAGAGGTTGGACATGTGTCTCCACGCTGCTAGAAATACATCCACATGTGTGTGTGTGTGCGTAAGAGGCAGAAGATTGGAAAAACACAAAGGAGCAGAGAATAGGAGAGTTATGTGTATGGGTGGATTGCTGACTCGGCTGTCCTGGTGAAAGTCACGGCTCATTTGCTGGCTGACATTCAGCTGCTGCGTTCCTATACATTACCAGGCCACAGTTTGCCGATGGCTGCAGCAGCGGCCTGTTGGGTCTGTAGCAGATACAGCAGATCCATGCTGCTTTGTGATTGGCTGTCAAACGTATGTGGAATCTGTATTGAAATTGGTTAATTTACTTCTGTTGCTAAATGGATTGGGAATTTCATCTGTTTATTCGGTTGTGAAACACTGTGATATTTCTTACTGTGTGTATATTTAAAAGCTGATGAAGCCAAAGCTCTTTAGATTTAAGGAATTTGTGTTATTAGTAGGGGCTACATGGTGGTACTGCAGGTAGTGCCTCACAGAAAGAAGTTCACTGGTTTGATCCCCAGGTCGGGCAGGGTCTTTCTTTGTGTTTGCATGTTCTTCTCGTGCATGCGTGGATTTTCCCTGGGCACTGTGGCATCCTCCAACTGACCAGCTGACTCTAAATTGCCCTTAGGTATGAGTATGAGTGTGAATGGTTGTCTGTCTCTCTATGTTGCCCTGTGATCGGCTGGCAACCGGTTCAGTGTGTGTGCACTCCATCTCTTGCCCAGTGACAGCTGGGATAGGCTCCGCCCCCCCGTGACCCCGAAAGGGATAGCTGATATAGAAAATGAATGAATCAGTATTATCAGTACGATTTCGTACTGATAATACGCAGATGACTGAGGAAACGCTATCTTAAAAAATAAAGAAACACAGGACCTAAGACTAGACTGATAAAACCACAAGTTATAATTAAGATAATAATGCATCAAAATTCAATTCAATTAAAATAAAGTCTTGAAACCAAACAACAAAAGAAAATCAATAAAAAGAGGTGTTTAAACTCTGAAACTAAAATAGAGTAAAAATCACATAATGCAGATTAAGAGAATAAAACAAAACTCAGCTTAAAGCTAGACTAAGAAGGTAAGTCTTGTTTGCCTTTACAAACATGAAGAGTAGGTGCATAAATCAGGTCTGCAGGTTGCCTGTTCCACAAATGTGGGCCATAATATTAAAACAATGATTATTCATATGTTTTGTTTTTTACTCTGGGAGCAATCAGAAGCACACTACCTAAAGAACTGAGGGCTCTACTGGGCTCATAGGCAAAAAGCAAACCAGATAAATTGGAAGGATCAAGACCATTAAGGTCTTTAAAAACATTAAAAAAAAAAAATTGATTCGCAAAGACCGTTAGCCAATGTAAAGACTACTTTATTCAAATTTTTGGTTGTAAAAGAATAAGAAGATATGTTTTTGTTAGTTGGTTAAATTCATGTAGATAGTGAGTGACAGGCAGAGTCTGAAGAAAACATTTGGACTAAAGGTTTCACAGCAGCTTCACGTTTTCACATCAGATTAAAAACATTCAGGGCGACCAAATTACAAAGTTTAATCTCAGTTTGTTATTGTTCCAGTCAGCAGGTGTAAACCCGAAGGCTTTTTCCACATTTAGTTTGGACTGCAAGAACAACAAATTGCTCAATTAGGAGTAAACAAAGGGTGCTATTTGCATGTTTCAGGAGTGAGGAAAAAGGGATGGAAAGTTGGATCAGAGTTATTTGTGCTCGACACTTTACTGAACATTTAAAGTCATGTTCTAAAGATTTGCTGCTTTTTCTGTCCTGTGTGGGTGTCCTCTTTAAAAAAGCATTAACCACTGTCCTGCTTTTGACAGGCCAAATATTAATGACTAGATAAATCAACAATGTGAAGAACATGATGGCAGGCCCTGCAGAAATATAAATCACCATCCAAACCAATATTTCTAAGGGAGGAGAGCTGTCTCAGTTTTCTAAACAGTGCCCCCTCAGTGCTGCTGGAGCAGATAAAGATGCAAACCAGAAGAGATTGGATTCACACACACAGATAAGCCGCAGTTACTTGAGCAAAAATGCCATCTATTTTAAATTCCTCATGCGGTTGAGGTCCCTCGTCTCTGCCTGCAGAGGATCAGCTTCTCGTGAGCAGGTGAATCTGTGACTCACTCAGATGATAAATTGACCTTCAGCCTGCTGGGTGTTACTGAACTGGAATTGCTCCGACGCGAACCATTTTTAGACACTTGTTATATCAGTAAAAAAAGCATATGCCTGAGAACTTATAGCTCTGCTCTGCAGCGTCCTCAGTGTGGATCAGCGAGAGCGAGAGAGAGAAACCTGAGGGATTTTTTGGCTCGCACATAGAGATACAAAGTCAGGGCGGCTGTAAACATAAGTTTACTCCTCGCTTTGATTCCAAAAATAAATTAAATTAGCTCAGTGGAGAGAGGCCAGCTTCACTTTGATGTGTCTGTGTGAACACTGACTGCAAGTCAACAAGATGTGGGACGAGTTCCTTTTCACATCAAACCTGGAATCACCAGATAATTCCTCCACCAAAGATTTTTTTAGATACTCATCACCTAAATAAGTTCCTGTAGTTCAGAAGACAAACTAAAGTTATTGGATCAAATCATCCTCACAGCAAAGTGACTCTTTTTCATTTTACTGACACTGAATAATTCATGTCTGAGACGGACAAATGTAGTCCTTTGGGCTTATTGAAACTTTAATAACTCTGTTGGATGGTGTAAGAAATACATCAGGTACAGGCTAAAAACAGCCACCGCCTGACAGGTAATGTTTTGATATCTAAAGCCTTGTTTCCACCAGAGGGTTCAGTTCGCTTGATCTCTGTATGGCTCGCTTATTGTGGCATTTTCATAGCCTAAACACGGGACAGGACCCCTTATAAGCGAATTGACCATACTACTTTTTGGGACCCTTCTGTTGGGGTGCCAAGCATACTAATCCGACCCCAAAAGAAGGGGCTAGAAACATTGCAGTCTGTTGATTGGTCGAAGGAGACGTTACTTCCCGTGTGACAGTGGAACAACACATAACCCCGCCATGTTAAAATCTAAAGGTAACTCTCGCAGCACACAGCCTTCTCTAAAACAAAGCTTGGTTGCACTTTGTAACAAAAAGCCACATGCTGATCATAAAAGAGAAGAATTGCTGGATGTCTTCCATTGAAGCCTTTTCTTTACTTTTGCATTTTCTTCTTCAGTGCAATTAATAGTCTGGTACACGATGTCATGCTGCTCTGATGTCATGCAATCGGCATCTGGCTTATACGCCGCCTCCCAAGTAGGATCCGGTTGGCTGTGGAAACACAAACAGGATCAGGCTTTACCAATCCGGCCAGAGCCAAACCAAGTCGATCCATACCAGACCACTTGGTGGAGACTGGGCTTCACATACACAAACCCCAACTTCAGTGAAGTTGGAACATTGCATAAAACTAAAGTAAAAACAGAAAACAATGACTGCAGTTCCCTTTAAAGCTGTATTAAATTGAATACACTACAAGGAAGATATTTATTGTCCAAGCTGATAAACTCTTTTTGTAAATATACACTCTGTTTGAATTTGATGCCTGCAACATGTTCTGAAAAAGCTGAGACAGGAGCATACTTACCTCTGTGTTTCATGTTCTCCTCTTTAACAACGCATAATACGCGTTTGGGAACTGAGAACTCTAATTGTTAAAGTTCTATGGATGGAATTCTTTCCATTTCTTGTTTGATGCAGAGCTTCAGTTGCTCACAGTCTAGTATTCTTTTACCGTGTGGCCACGCTGCTGTAGCAGGTGCAGAATGTGGCTTGTTGTTGTCGTGCTGAAATACAACAGGAAGTCCCTGAAAAAAACACTTTCAAGACAGGGTATGTTGCTCAAAAACCTGTATGTACCTATCAGTATTAATGTTACCCCTACAGATGTGCAAGTTACCCATGCCATGGGCTCTAACACACCCTCATACCATTACAATTTTCCTCTTCATCCTGAAGGACATGACGTTCATAATTTCCAAAAACAATTTGAACTGTGGAACATCAAACTACGGCACTTTGCACTCGTCCAGAGAAGACAGCTGTGTTTCAGGGTGTTGTTGATATTTGACTTTGGCTTTGCATGGTAGAGTTTTAACTTGTAGATGTTCATGAATTGTGTTAACTGGCTGTGGTTTAAGTGTTCCTGGGTCCATGTGCTAATGTCCTTTACAGAATGATGTTGATTTTGATGCAGTGCTGCCTGAAGGAACAAAGGTCATGGGCATTCAATGTTGGATTTTGGCCTTGATGCTTATATGCAGAGATTTCTCCAGATTCTCTGAATCTTTTGATGATATTATGGACTGTAGGTGATAAAACCCCTAAATTCCTTGCGATCATACATTGAGAAGCTCTTTACATGTTGGACTGTTTGCTCACACAGGTGTCCACAAAGTTAAGAACCTCACTCCACCCCTGCTTGTGAATGATCCTTTTAAATCTAACCATGACACTCACCTGTTTCCAATGAACTGTTCATCTGTTGAATGTTCCAAACTGGTGTTTTGTGAGCAATCCTCAACTTTCCAAGTCTTTTGTCCCAGCTTTTTTGGAACATGTTACAGGCATCAAATTCTAAATGAGCGTGTTTATCAGATAGAAAACTAATATCTTACCTTTGTGGTATTTCAGCTGAATAAAAGACACAATGGATCATTGTCTTCTAGTTAAGGATGCATGATATTACTTTTTGTTGATATCTGATATGCCAAAGTTTTTTAATTCTTTGTTGCCGATACCAATACTGATATTGATATTTCTGGTCAATAGTTCAAGCTCTGTAACAAAAAAATTGACTTGTTTCCTTTCGTGTTACAGTATATTTTTGCGAGGAACAGATGTAAAACAAGAAAAACTGCTTTTAACTCTTGCAACAATTAGAGCCTTGGTTTTTAAATGGACCCATGCAGTGATCCAAAGGTGCATCAGTATTGTACATTTGTGTAATTTGCTTATATTCTAGTCAGCTGTAAATATCTGCAAAAATGTCAATATCAGCTGATATGATACTTAACTTTTTAGGCTAGTATTGGCCAATACTTAAATCAAACTGATAATATCATGCATCCTTAATTCGGTTATTGTTACACTTTTCAGTGTCCTAACTAGGGCTGGGCGATATGGCCTAGAAATAAAATCCCAGATTTTTTTCCACAACACTCAATTTACGATTTTAATCTATTTTTCCCTCCTTAAAAGAAACAAAACTCCCAGTGACATAAAAATGAAACAAATCAAGTTTTGCCTTTGTGTTGTCTAAATGTTTCCCTCTTAAAGTCAAAGTCTTGGTCATAAAAGGTTGATTATGTCGTATAAACGTAGGCAGGTTTGTCTACATAAACACTAAAAGGCTGAGGTATTTTTACAGTATTAGCATGAAACTGTTTGATCAATATTTAGTCCACTTAAATAACAAATACAAGCCTATAAAAGTGCTTCTGCAAACCCTACAAGGCCGACCATCATGAAAATTGTAAATTTTTTCCAAAAATTGCAACTACTTACAATTGGACTAAGGCAAGAAAAAAAACCTCGATTTTTCATTTTTTAAATCTTCTGCATAAAATGATTTGAATTAATCGATTTGATTGATTTTTTTGCCCAGCTCTAGTCCTAACTTAACCGGATTGGAGTTTGTACAAGACATTGAGTAAAAAGTCAATTGTGTTGCACTCACCAGAACAGCAGTGTATTGTTAAAACAGGATTGTGTTCCTCTCCCGAAATGTTCTCCCCCTTAGAGATAAAAAGGCATTAGTGTGACTGTACATGGATTCTTTAATTAGCCTACATGTAAAGAAATGTCCAGTGCAGTGTTTTATGTTATAGGTGACCAGTAAAGAACCTCACCGCTGCACTCCTGAGAGTCTGTGAGTGCGAGATAACAGCTTTATCAACAATCCTATTACCCCATCTAGTTAAATGATACAAATCTGCTCCTCACTGCCTTTTCCTCTTTTCTCTTCCCTCTCACACACTCTCTAAGTCTCATCTTAATTAAAAGAAACTGATGAAAAGTTGTCCCTGGCTGTCACTGTTTTCTATTTTCTCACAGCTTTCCCTGTCAGCAAAAATAGTTTGGCCAGAACAGTGATAGACGAGTATCTGCGGTGAAAAAGATAATTTTAGCTCCCCTTGTCTCCCTTTCTCGTCTTACATCTCCACGGCGGTTTCCGTTTCCTTGTTTTTCCTCCTCTGTCTTGTCATCCCTCCCCCTCCACACCCTTCACTCCTTCATCCCTCGCTCCTGCACGTTTCCCATCAATTAATAATCAGGTTTTTCTTCTCGTTGGCTCTGTTTTTTGGGCTGAATCTTCCCTGGTGATCTGTACTTAAGGGAGCAGCCTGTGCCTACAGTTTGTGTATATATAGCTGCTACTGGCTGCTCTAAAAGGGCCATAAATAGAGAACATGGGTAATGCTGAATAATTTAACACATTCTCCTTCCACTCTTCTGTCTCCATCTTTTACTGTTCCCTTCATTCTCATCTTTTTATCTCCCTCATCCCCTTCTTTGAATTTCACAGACATCCCAAACCTTCCTCTTCCTCCCTCTCTCACCCCCTTTTTTGTTTAACATCAGCCACAGCCCACCCCACGCTGGTATTCTTATGTTTATGAATATTTGATGAAGATTATTGTCGGGCTGGGCAAAATGAAAGGATGGACACAGGGTTAGTTAAACTAGTCACACAAAGAAAAGTAGAAGTGCCCCGAGAGCACATTAATAGGCATACTGTCAGATCTATGTAACACTGTTCTGTCCCACACTGTTAACAAATCCTTGAAATAGTAATTTTAACTTGTTTATAGCAACAGAAGCATCCCCAAATAGAAAACTGAGTGCAGCAGGACAGACTCCCTCCTCATCCACTCATATCAGCCTTTAAAAGTGCTCCCATGTTTTGATTTATGTCCTTTATGGTTTGAAAAGGTTGGTTTGGAAATCAGTAAGATACCAGTGAGTTAACTCACTTAAACAGCAAATACATAGGGTTGGGAAAAGATATCAATGAATTTGATTAATTCAGATTATTTTTTGCAAAGATTTACAAACTAAAAAAAAGTTTTTCTGTTGGCTTGAACTTACTCTCATCATAAGTTTGAAAAAATGTGAAAATACAAATACTTTGATTTATCTTTAAGCTTGGTTTGACATATTTTAAGGCCTTTTTTACCTGCTGATATTTTAACTTGCTTTTTATCCCAGGGCCGTCCTCTTTGTTCATTTGGCCTGAGCACTAGGGATGGGAATCGAAAACCAATTCCAGTTGAGAATCGTTAACAGCTCCATCAAAGAATCGATATCATTAATCTTTTTGCTAATCAATTCCCTTATCAATTCCTTCCCCTGACAGGGTTCAGAAGCATCAGAATTGTAGCTTAATTTTCAGTGCACCAACTACACAACTTTAAGTGAGCGGAAACACCAGCAACTTGCAGAAGCAGATATCAATGCTGTGACGTATTTTACATTGTTGCCACTGAAAATCAGACCAGCATTTGCTCACCCGCAAAATCTGCAGGAATCGATAAGGGAATCGTTAAAGAATTGGATTGATTAGCAGGATCGTTAACAGCATTGGTATTGATGAAATCTTATCAATTCCCATCCCTACTGAGCACAGTCGTCACTTTGCCTTGTTTTCTGTTGTTTTGTGTGTCTACAGTTTGAGAGAACTTGCTCACTGTAAACTGAATTTACCCAAGGGTACAATAAATATTCTGAATCTGAATAGGAAGACTGAAAATGTACAGTTTTCATTGTGGTAGACCTTGTCAGGTTTTGCACAAGCAGATATTAAGGCTTGTGTTTGAACAAAAAACATTTTTTTCCAAATTTAAATGCTTCATTTTAGTCTGTGTTATAAGCCACTTTTAAATGCAATCCAGGCTTTTAAAGAGAGATTAAAAACAGCTGGTAAAATATACTGCTGAATAAATCCTAAAAACAGACTCACATGTGATGTGTATTTTCCATGATATAGTCTGTAGGCATCATCATTGTTCATCTTTTTGCTGATGTTAAAAAAGCTAACTAAAGATTGCAAAAATCAACAATATTGTAGAATCGCAATTTAAATTGAATTGGCACCTAAAAAAATGGTAAAAAATGCAATCAGGAGAAAAGCGTATCGTCCCAGCCCTACTGATCAGGGAGTTTCATGTTACTATACTGTGACAACAGCTCAAAATGTAGTGTCTATGTAGACAAACCCGTCTACATCTAATTACTTAATCAACATTTTATGAAAAATACCAGCAGCATCAAATATTCTTTTTAAAACATGAAAGTGAAAGTTGATTCTTGTATTTTTGTATCACTCTGTTTTATAGTTTTGTGAAAAAAAAAATTGAATAATTATCATATAATATTTTTAAGCCATTTTATTTTTATTTATTTTACCATCATTGAACCAGGAAGTCCTTTTGAGATTAAAATTATCTTTTACAAGAGAAACCTAGCCAAGACAGCAGTAAATACAGTGATACAGACTTAAAGAAAACAAGACACAACACCTCTCATGAAAAGCAGCTACACATCTCTGCCACCATGCTCTTTATGATCCTTTACATTTTCTCAGCAAGATCAATGACACTATCTGTAGCTGTTTTTGGAGGTTGCTCCATATCGCCCAGCCCTACAAATACATAGTTGTGTTATTATGTGTTCAAAGTCTGCTCAGAAAACTGTCAAATGGATGACTGCAGAAACTGTTACAATAGTGTGTTCAGATGTTGCACATAAAGAGAGAAAATGCTTGACTGATAAGATATTTCCATCAATGAGTAAGTGAGTGAATAGGTGTACCTAATGAAGTGGCCGTGTGTGTACCATGATAGGGATCATTCTGCTCAGAAAATGATGAGAAAAAGTCCATATTCCCCAGCCCTAATGTATAGGAAATCTGCATTAAGGCAAGTCTGGAGATGGGACCATCCCTGCCCAGCCATTGGTCGATGCGTTCTCTGGTTGACTGACTGACGGGACGACTTATTGACTGACAGACTTATTGATCGGCTAATTGATTAATCACAGCTCCTCGCTGTTCCCGCGGGATAAGTCATTTTTCTCCCCCATGCATTCAAGGACGATTCAAGAGGGCAACTAATCATATCTCGGACACAAGAACAGAAATGGATACGCACAGACTTGTGAGCGATGACACTTGCTGCCTGTTTTCTCATCGACTGTTTCTCTTCCTTTGGCCCACAACAACGAAGCATCTCCTGGGTTTGTGTGGCTCAGAGAGTTTCCTCTTTCTTAATTAATGAATTCATGTTTTTGCCGTGACTCTGCTGTCGCCAAGCAGAAGAAGAAAACGAGGAAGGAGAAGAAGCAGGAGAAAAAAAAAGGGGCAGACCAATCTTTTTCTCCCTGATGACAGAACACATCCACTCTGCTCCTCCTCGGGCAAAGTGCTCCACACACTCTTTAAATATTCACCACTTTCTCTCATGTACACACACATAGAAACACACACAAAGGGACGTCGGGGACTCGGCCGTATGGGCTTTTATATGCTCACCCACTGTGACAGCCAGTCTCTATAAAGAGCAGCTGTGTGGTTTCCATTTACTGCAGAGGAGAGTGTGTATGAACCAGTATGTGTGTGAAGGAGCAGGTTCAAAGGAACGTGTATGTGATAACATAACTTCCTGTTGTTTGTTAGTTTGTTTCCTCTGTTGATGACAAAGATGATGGTCTTTCTGATTGAATTTTTTCTTGGCTTTTTTCAGTCTTCAGAAAGGACAGATGACTCTTCTCTCATTAAACTTTACAATCTCTGTTCTGGGGTTTATCGGTGGGTCCTTGCATATGTGATTCTTACATGCCGTTTTTCTCTGCCTGCTAAGGATAGGGCCTATCAAATCTATTATTATGGACAGACAGAATCACAGAATTGGACATTTAAAGGAGAATGCAACATGAATGCAGAAGATCAAGGAAATAGCCAACATTTCACATATACTTTTTTCGGAATAAAAAGAAACATATCTCCCGGGAAAGTGCTCCAAGGAGGTAACTAAGGCTGGGGACTATGCAAGCTTCACTTCACCTCCCCCTCCTCCTCCCCTCGTTAATAAGGCAAATATGTCAAATGGTGGCCTGGGTCACCAGCTGAGTTGGCAAAGAAGCTACGAAACTCCCGGCTAACTCTAAAGTACAGGGCAAAGTAGTTTCCCAATGATTACTATGTGTCAGGGGAAATATCAGCACTTTTGTGCAGAAAGTGATGCAAAGTGGGCAGACTTTAGACAACCATTTATGATTTGATAAATAAGTTGACCAGTAAGAAAAAAACCCACAGAATACCACCAACTCACAGGCAACTAAACAACTTTGTGATTCATTTCAGGTAAGATTTTGAAGATGCTTCATGAAACGAGGCACAGAAGAAGCGGACACAAATGCAACACGCCAACACTGGAGATCAAATAGGCGAAAAGGTTTAATTGGTTACCAGGCAGAGTTGGGCAACAAAATAGGCCGTCATATTAGTCAACAGTTTCCAAAACCTGAGTTAACAAAGGCTTAATCTATAAACAAGCAAGGTAATTTGATGCTGAGACAAAGACTGTGAGGTGCAACGAACTGGCACCCAGCAGTGGGAGACATAAGGTTAAATACAAGAGGTAATGAGGGGTGATGGAAACAGGTGGGGGGAAATGATTAGCACACAGGTGTGACAAGATGGGGCAGGGCAAAAAGGAACAGATCTGTAACAAAGACAAGGGATAGTTTTTCAAAATAAAACAGGAAGGACAAGACAATGGACATGAATATTCAAAACGAAAGAAAACTTTACCAACATGACAAGGTGAAGATTTGATTCAGAGTTGAGTTTTGATCCAGACTGATATACAACTAAATTTAGAACCATGTAGTAGTTCAAAAATCGAGCTTTCATACTTAACAAGGTTTAGGCAGTGTTATGATTTAACAAAAATGTTTAAAATCTTTAATTTTAGATATATCTTCAAATAAGCAGTTATGTTAAAATTTTAGGTCTTTTCTTCTTCTGCTGAGGTCCAACATGATAAGCAGAAATGGGTCCATGGATACCTGGGATCACAGCATTTAGACAAATGAACAGACAAACTTCATCTCCTCCACCAATCAGGACCTCTCACTCTCTCTGAAGTCTATCGTTTTTACCTGTGGTGCCCCTTCCTCTTTCAACCTCCCGTAGCCCCTCTCCCTCCCTCCTCTGCCCTCTTAGAACCCCATAAAACTTCAAAGTTGTTTTTTTATCGTCCTTATCTCCTGGAAGTCACGCTGCAATGGACTGTGGGAGAATTCTTCTCCCTGCATGCCCACTAGCCACCACTCTCCCCTCTAACAAACACATTTCTCCACACACAAATACACACTCAAAAGTCCTCACACAGCTCCAAGAAGCAGCATGTGGCGTGAAAGCCGGAGTATAAGAGATGGAAGATGCAATGACGTCATGAAACCGTCTTTGTTTGAAGTCCAGAAGTCCTCCAGCGAGTGTTTCTCAGCAGGAAAGAAGATCAAACCAGCAGCATGAACAATGTGTCTCTCTGTGGAAGTGGAGGGTGATTATTCTGGAATAGCAACTCGACGAATCAGTGTTTGGAGTTACACTTTCTACTCCATGTTTCAACTTCTTTTTCCTTCTACCAGATGTGTTGTATTACAGCGTAAAATTCTTAAGGTGCAAACTCGAGTCTTGTGAGATAAAGCTGATGCGGATATGCAGAAGCTGCAGTTCCTTGAGTGTCCACTTAAGGCTTGTCCAAAAGCAAAGGGGTCCTCATTGGAGACCTTAAAATTGTCCACATTTACTGCTAAAGCTAGGGATGGGTACCGAATTAGGTACTTCAAGAGGTACCGACCGAATTCTGTAGGTACTACCGAGTACCGATTCACGTAAAATCAAACAGTGCCATGTTTAGGTACCTAAACGCATCCTTGTGACTGTGAAAAGAAAATGGCTTTAACATTTGGTGATGGCAGCAAATGCGACAAGGAGGATACCTGGTCCAGGTAAATAAGCCTCGTGTTTAAGATGGTATTAGCTTGGCATTTTAATTTGCGTCAGTTATCATTATCAGGTCGGTTCCTCGTACTTTGTAACGTTAATGTAAATGCTTTTTTTATTTACAGCTCTGTCGGACCCATTGTTAAGCTGCCCTAAAGTTAAAGTGAGGGCTGCAGTTAATTTATTAAGTTGTGGTTCATTTTAGTTACTGGTTTTCATGTTGAAGAAATTTTTGGAACAACTCCAGTGTTAAAATACAAACAGTTGAATGTTGTTTTGATATATATCTGTCAGATTTTATACATTGAGAAATAAATTTACATTGAAAAAATTTGAGATCTTAATATTAAACAAATTAATATTTATTACCCCATAAACACACGCAAAAGTACTGAAAATTGTTACCGTTGAGTACTGATACCGATTCCAAGGTACCGGGCATCGGTATGGTATCGGTTTAAATGTGAAAGGTACCCATCCCTAGCTGAAGCAGCATGAATGATGAATTTAGGTCTGATTTGAGTAAGTCTGTCAAACACTTTTGTCAAGTTTTTATTTGTTGATGAAAATATCACTTAATTTGGTTTTATTTTTGTCTATGTGCACTTGCTTGTAATGGTTACTGTCTAGTTTTCATCAGAGAATAAAAAAGCTTGTTGATGAAAACTGACGAAAATAGTCAACAGAATTAACACTGCTGTAATGTTTTCATGCTAACATAATGCCTTCTTGTAAGCTGGAAGCTGTCTTGGGGTAGCTTTTACAACATGTAAAAATGCCATAATTTGGCTTTTTTTTCTCTTCTTTTGAAGCAACTAGATGGTGTCTTCGACTCCTTTAATGATCCAGTGTTACATATCACATGGATGTCTGACTCTGGTGGCAAAACAAATTGTTTGGATTTATGTTTGGATGTGGAATTTAGTTAAATTACCCTCAATGTCTGGTCCATTCCCATAAATTCCCTAAAAATTCACATTAATCCCCCAAATTCCCACAGCCCCATCAAAAGTTACCACTTTGTAATATTTCCAAAATTCAGTGGCTTTTTTTCCCATGGAAAGTTTCTGGAAATTCATTGGAAATTTTCCACTCTACGCAGCCTTATTGTTAAAACTTGTCTTGTGCCACATTTGGTTTTGACTCAAATAGGCCGTCAGAGACTGTGTTTTTACAAAACAAAGGATACATTTTTTTTTTTAATTAGTTTTGGTATCTGCAATAATGACTAAATAAATATATAAATGTTGCCATATTGGATATCAGCAAAAATGCAAAATCATACAACCCTAGGTTAGTCTGGATGTCTGATTTACTAAAATGATCTTAATTGTAAATTAAAACAAGTCAAACAAGCTCAAATGTATTGTCACAATATATTGTTATGAGTTTTCCATTATGTATGATGATGGAAAAGTGGTCATAAATTTTGCAGGATAATGCTTGTCTGAGCTCAGAGTTTTCTTCAGTCATTATGGTCTATTTGTTATTTGTTCTACTCACTGTATCAGTAGATTACAGTTGGCGTGGTCTGATGATATGTCTGTAATTATAAAATATGTATACAGGTCTGTATGTTAGCCTGAGTATTATTGGAAATGCTGCTGGAAGGTCTCAGATGGGAGTTCCTCAGGATATAGAGTCTGTGGTTTCCTGTGTGTATAATAAAGCTGATCTATGTTTGTGTGCCTGTAGTTATACACAGCTCATGTCCCCTGGCGTTGTGGCGTAGCTGCACTTGTTTACAGTTTGACACCGTGTCGTTGCCCCGCTGTGTTTCCGTTGATTTGTTGTGGGTCTACACACACTCCTACGCTCCCCCTCTTCAGTCTCTCGAGTCCCCATGAATGAACTGTGAACCGTGACTGAGGTAGATGTTGCCTGTTACCGTGGGAACAGCAGATGTGCCTGTTCCGCCCTCATTCAGCAGCACACACACTAAAACGTGCGCTAATGTTCACACCTGGCAGTGTGTTCATTAGCCTACATCCTCGCTCTGTCTTCCCCAAGGCCACACGCCCCACTTACCCACAATGCACTCCTGTCACCCAGACCAGGGTCAATTATCTCTGCCTGATGTCAATAGCAATCATTCAGTCCCTGACTCTTCCACAATCACCTCCCATTACTGGAGGGTTTCCAGTTAAATCCCCCTTTAATTACTCAAATTCACACTTTGCTATTGCAGCATCCGTTATAAAGGGGGATAGACAGTAAAGTTAGGAAAATTAAAACAAGTTAAAGTACTGCTCAGTAAAATCCAACATATTTTTATGTATGTGCCATGGCAATAGCAACTGTAAAACAAGAAAAAATGGTTAAACATTAAGATGGAGGCTTAAGTACCTTGAAATAATGCTAAAAGACGCTGTATGCAAGTGAAAGTTATCTGAAATCTACACAGCACTTTTTCCCTTTTCCTAAAAAAAGTTCACCAGCATAGCTTTGAATTCATTTACTTTATCGATGCACTTTTTTGGTCACCCAGTTGAAAAAAAAACAATGTGTGTTTGAAAGAGCTTTTAAACCACAGTTTTTCTCATTGTGTGACTAACTGCCCATCAATAGTTGGGTCAATAACCAGCTCTCACTTTCTGTTGTTCCTCCTGTCCTCCACACTCTCTGATTTATGTCCTTTTTACTCCTCTTCCCCCCTGTGTGTTTGTTTTAAAGCCCTTTTCACCTTCATCTGAGCAGCTGTCATCTAAATCACCTACTTATGATGTAAGGCTAAAATATGGCCATGAAGTACCCCAGATGCTTTCCCGAATGCTAATTGGATAGATGCATTGTATCTTTAAAAAATTGTGGATTACCAGCTTTCTCACTAAACAGCAATTAAAAGTGCAATGCAACACTAGAAAAGCACATAAATAGTCAATATTCAATATATTCACCATAAATATTAGTCCTACCTTTATTTCATCCAAATATTTAGATTCCTCAACCATGAAAACATACCATTAGCAAGTGGATTCATAATGATATCTATTTTAGTTCAGTAATTTTTCATGAAAATCACATTTTTCGTCATCTAGACGCTAATCTGGGTCAGTCCCAAAATCTAATCCTTTGTTCCTTGTCCCAATCCAGACATGTCCTGAAAATTTAATCAAAACCGTCCATAACTTTCTGAAGTATGTTGCTAACAGAGCGACAAACAAACAAACACACTAACAAATGTTCAAAAAACTGTCACCGGCAATAACATAGCCTCTCGGAGGGGGTAATTAATGTTTAAGGTACACAAGGTTGTGGTTAACATTTTAACAAACAGTTTTAGTGTAAGCTATTACAAAATAACAGCAAATGTTGGCATTAAACCACTAACCCTAAATAAGATTATTCACCAAAGCTAACATATTGATTAATGTTAGTCATTGTAAGTGCACTAACCCTGCCTAGCAATTAAGTAGGAATTGAGCCGCAAATTTTGGGAGCTTATTAGCCAACAGGGCAGTAAGCTACAAATGAGACTAACTCACACACTAGAGCTGTCACTTCTCCCAAATATCAAACTGGATCAGTTTTCAAGCTAATTACTCTGTCTCTGGCAGGCCCCCCACCAATGATATGCCTGGCTATTTTGCACATAATCCACACACAGTGGAGCCAAAGTGCTTCCACATGGCCCCACTCAGATGTTTTAAATCACTCATATCCAGCAGCTCTGCAAGGTTGTATTCATAGTTGGAGTACAGATTTTACATGATTAAAATATCGATAAAAGGTGACAGCCCTAGGTTTTTTTACACCCTTTTCAAGCTGACAGTACTGCGCTGTAAGCAAGCTAGCTAATGACTTATTAAACAACTTGCATTGTTTTTGTTAATGTACGTCTGGGGCCCCTCCAGATTCTAGCTGTGCATTGAATATTCATTCCTGTGCCGTCTGTAAAGATAAAATAAAACAACTGTTAAAACACCCTCAAACCTGAAAGACTGAAGCTGGATTTTAACAACACGCCAGCTTTAGAGCTGGAATCAGTGAAGAATGGCCGCTGTGTGAGTGTTGTGGATTCTGTCCTTCTTCCCGCCCTTGCTCAGCTCTTTCTCCTTCTCATCCTCACCTCTGAAGTCTGTACAGTAAATCAGCTCAGCTGCTCGGCTGACCTCCAGAGCCACTGGAGCATGATGCTGATGTGCTGAACCTGCCGCTTTGCCTCTTCGCTCAGACCCTCCTCCTCGACCTCCTATTCCATCTTTGTAAAGTCTCTCTCTCTAAAACACTCCCTGACTTTCATTCTTCTCACTTGACTTGTTTTTTCTGCTTTTTATTCTCCTTTTTCAGCATCAACTTATTCCAGGATTGCTGCAGTATTGGAATTTTAAAGGAAATCAACATTGATAAACATCCTATTAAGTGGTATTGATATATTGAAAGTGTTGACAGCCTTTGCTCTTGTATGAAAACACTGACGCACTCCGATTTAGCTGAGAGATGAGTGGCTAAGTGGTCCAGTCAGTGCCTAACTCAGTAAAACAGCATCTAAGTGCTTTATTGAACTAACCTGTGTAACTGAGTTAGAGTCTCAACGAGGTTATATGTTAGTTTAAGTCCAGACAGTTTTTAGAGAGGGGGGTCGCACAGATGTTTAGGTGGATTTCATCAACATCCAGCTGAGAAACGACATTAGCACACAGCACATCTGTTTACATGGGAGTCAGTGTTTCAGTTAATCTGGGTCAGCCTCAAATGCCTTCCATAAATACGCTTCGGACACACATCCCTGCTCATCCAGCCAGCGGTTATCCTGTTAGGGTTGATTTATTCCCATCACATTAAAGGATGTTTTATGATGAGGACAGGCTTTTACTGCGCTCTGACCTTATATGCACACACAGATCCTCTTTACATATGAAAAGTACAACTAAACCATGCTCTTGTCAGATGATGAGGGATTTTTGAGCTTTATTTGTGCGCCACTGCTTTGTTGTTTTTGCCTGATAGGTCTGTATTGTGACCAAATTGCTGTTTTTATTTTGTACTCTTACTTGCTCTCTTTATTTTTTCTGTCTGCTAGCCTGCATTTGTGATTGTAATGTAATGAGATGACTATAACAAGCCACAAAATCAGGACTTCCCCCCCGTAACCTAGGGCTGGGTATTTCCAGCAACTTCATGATACGATACGTATCCTGATACACGTAAATTGTGAACATTGACTATGTTTTAAGCAAAATTCTTGACTAGTTTAGGTTTTTCTTATAAGAAGAAAAAGAACAAGGATGAGTTTTAAGTGGTTCTGCAACTTCATAGACATAAATTCAGATCCTCAAAGATGGTAGACCTAAGTTCAAATTTAGAACATATGCTTCATTATGTAGCTTGTCTTCTACCTTGAACTGTGCCACTGTTAACATTACCCAAAGTGTATTTACGACAACTGTCAAAATATTCAGGTCCTGGAAATTCTGTAGAATCCGTCGAAGTATCCCAAAGGAGTGCGATACGATATTTTGCAGTATCGATATTTTGAGCACAGGTCTACCGTAATCCCTGTTCAAAGCGTCAGTAGCTGCCTGAAACATACAGGCAGAGCCACTTAAAATTTCCTCACTACCTTTAATCGAATTGTAAAATTAGATTAGATTAGTTAGAACTTCATTAATTCATTTGGATAACTCCCTCAGGAAAATAAGATTCCAGTCGTAGTTAATTTTAACATGATAAAAAAGATATATAAAAAAGATAGATATAAATAAAAATATCAATAAACTGTCCTTTCCCATCCTCAGTGTTACTGTCACTCCTCTTCCATGTTTACATCTACACACACGTGAGTTTGACAGATAGAGGACTGGTCAAAAATAAAAAATAAAAATAAATTTATCAAATAAAATGGAATAAAAATAATGATAATAAAAAAGGGATTATATCAAAACAAGAAATGATGATAAAACAGGACAAAAACAATAAGAAACTGTGAGGAGGATATAAACAGGAGAACTTAAATTGGTAAAAAAAAAAAGGATAATTTAAAAGCAAGTCTAAAAAGTGGGTTGACAATTCTACTTTTCAATGCGATTCTCTATCAATGTCCACATAGAATCCTGCTTTTTTTTGTGAGGGCAAACTGAGCCCATGAGTTTTCAGTGTCAACAATATCAAACACATGACACTCCTAATCCAGAGCTGTGCTGCATAGATGCTTCTTAGAGTTGCAGTTGTACCCGCTCACAGAACTGCACAGAGAGGCTTTTTTTGTTTTTTTGAATTGATAATCAAAAAGGCATATTGTACCTTTTCCTTGAAGGGGTTGTTATCGATTCTCCACTGGAATTAGTTCTTGATTCCCATTTCAAAGCACAGAAGTGAAAGCAGCTGATAAGTTAACGGGGACTGTAAACAATGATGGGATTAAACAGAAGTTTTACCAGGTCGTCGACCAAACATGGCAAGACTTTTGAAGCATAGCCTGTTAACTTTTAGGTCTCCTTTAAGGAATATTAACAATCAATTGCTTAATCCATTTAAATGATCCATTCATTCTTAGTTTTTTCGCAGGGTACCATTACATCATTAATGGGGATGGATTTTTCCTGCTTTATGTAAACTTCAGCTGTTTGTGTGAAGCTCTATCAATCATGCACAGCCATAATGAGCAACAGACGTTTTTTATGGCAGAATTTCTCACTTTAGTCTTTTTAATTCGTCAGTTCATCTTATTTTAACGGTTTTGTCCGCCTGCCTGCATCTGTGATTGCTTAGCGCTGCAGCGAATCCTCTGCATGACCCCAGATTACTCTGTTTTCTGTACATTTATCAGCCTGCTAGTTTGTTAATTAGCTTGCAAGTGAGCAGGTTAATAAGTGGCTGTATTTCAGACTGCTGATAGATTATTGTTTCGGCGAGCTTGAGCTGATAACAGCGGTTCATTCAGAGTGGAACCAGCAGTCACTGTCTGTCTGTCTGTTGCTAAAACTCAGCTTCTCCTTCCTTCCTTGTCTTCCTCGCCCCGTCAATAAAACCTTCTGGACCAGTCCACAGATCATTGCTCTCATCTTCCTCCCTCTCCTCTGTTTTCTGTTTCTTCCTCCATCACCTCCGCCTCTCTTTCTTTCTTTACTACCCACAAACTCAGGCTGTATTTGTTTCCCTGTTCTCTCCTTTTAAATCTCCGCCTGTCTCGGTCCGTCTCTCTTTTCCTCCCTCATGAGCGAGCAGCCTCGGGGTGCTTCTATATTTCCTGGCCGGTGCAGTAGTAGATTGGAACGGAGGCCTTTGTCACTTTTATTTACTGCCTCACTGATTCCACAGCAGTTTGTGTTTGCGAGCGTGTGTGTGTGTGTGTGAGAGCACGTGTGAATGCGGACTGATTGCAGGTGTTTGAACTGCAATGAGGTGTGTCTGCCAGTATTGCCCCCTTATTTCTTCTGACTCCTTCTAGCAGAACTCTGTTTGTATCATTTGTTAGCAGAAAGTAGCTTTAATTCTCTGCTAGCATGCCGGAGTTGTAAGCCTGCAGAGTAGAACCAGTGGGTGTTGAAAACAGGGCAAAGGCTGAATACTCCTCTTGTCTGAAATACTTCAACCTGAACCAGGGCTGGGAAAAAGGATGGGAATTGATAAGATTTGTAGATACCAGTGCTATTAATGATCCTGCTAATCAGTCCAATTCTTTAACGATTCCCTGATTGACTCCTGCAGATTTTCCATTTGAGCAAATGTTGGTCTGTAAATTTCAGTGTCAACAATGTCAAACACACGTCACAGCAAAGATAACTGCTTCTCCAAGTTGCTGTTGTTCCACTCTCTTAAGGTTGTGAAGCAGGCACCTTCTGTAAAAAATTAAGACACAATTCTGACGCTTCTGAACCCTGTCAGTGGAAGGAATTGATAAGGGAATTGATTAGCAAAAAGACTCATTATATTGATTATTTGATGGAGCTGTTAATGATTCTGGGAAACACTGTCCAAAAAATGTACACGTTTTCTAACTGAGTGACGAAGGACAATATATTTATTGTATGATTTCTGTAAATATGTAACAATTACATGATTATAAGCTTTATTAGACTTTAATAAATAAAAAACAGGTATTTCTATGTTATAATACAAAAAAGGTTGAAGTCCAGCTAATACTTGCCATTTTTGTAATCTTAGGTGTCAAAAAATACAAATTAATTCAAAATAAGTATTTTGTCTAACAAATGATGCACAAAATTAGGAATTTTGCAGTTATCTGATTTTACCAAACTTGCCTGTAGATTTTGATATCAATGTCGATATACTCTAGATTGGACTGGTGGTCATATCAGTACTTGGTTCTTGATTGACAACATAAGTACTGGAGCACTTGTTCCTTAACCACCTTAAAATACTGAATATATCATGCCAGAACTTGGGATAGCCCACTGGTACACAAAGCTTTACAGGTACATAGGGACAACAAAATAGGGCTGTGAATTTTTATGATTATTACCCCCGCCAAGGAGGTTGTGATTTTGGGAGAGTCTGTCCGTCTGTCTGTCCGTCTGTGAACAAAATAACTCAAAAATTAATGGACGGATTTGGATGACATTTTCAAGAAATGTTCAGCATGGGAAAAGGAAGAACTGAATCGATTTTGGTGTTAATCCAGATCAGCGTCTGGCCGCCATGGCTAAAAATGTGATTTCTGTGAATAGCTACTGAACTAAAATAGATATCACTACGAATCCAATTGCTAATGGTATGTTTTCATGATCAAGGAATCTAAATATTTAGATGAAATAAAGGTAGGAGTAATATTTATGGTCAAAATGACAATATGGCTGAGGACTGAGGAGGACTGGCGGAGGTCTGCGCTTTTGGAGTGCTTTCTAGTTTAATCTGCAATTCCAATAAATTTAATATCAGTATGCAGCAACTAGGTCTACCCTTAATTTTCTACATTGCTGTATATGGACATTTTGTATCAGTAAATACAAGCAGTCAGATAAGTATGGACTATTTTCTGATTTTAAAAAAGGACTTTTGAAGCCAATTTAAAGTTGTGTTTCCTTTATGAAAACGAACAAAACAAATACTGAAGTCTAGCAGCAGCCATTTTCAGCACCCCTGCAACAGAGACTAACAGAAACGGTGTTTAGTATATATAATTATATGTAAGAAAGCAAGTATTTCACAAATAAGCAACGGAGTCCTCCAATAATACAAATGCAACTCCTAATATACATATTTTAGTAAATATGATCATCAGCATTTTTAAGAGCTACAAAAGTCAGAATCTTTAGATCAGGTCCTGATCTAGAGAAAGAAAAAAATAATTAATTTAAAGAGATGCACCATTTCTTTTTGTTATTGTGTCTTGCCCCACTCCTGAGTCCATGGGAAGCAGATGATAACCGTCCTTTCCTTTGTCCATGCAGTTAGAGGGAAGACACAGGCAGAGCAGCAACGCTAAACTACCCTGTGTGCTTGTTGTGACCTGTTTTTAACTGCGTCATGTTAAGTTATCTATTTTAGACGAAGAGTAGCACTTTATTTTCAAGAGAAATACATACGAAACCAAACCACTGCAACATGCTTTGTTTTGTTGACCTACTTACAAGCATGTCTGCGGTGGGTTGTGCATGTTGTTAGTTTCATATGTTTAATTTCCAAAAAGTTAACTCAAGGTCTAATCTTAGTCTAAAAACAGATAAAGTAGCACAGTGCGGTGAAAAAACAAGTCACAGCAAGCACACAGGACCGTTTAGAGTTGCTAAAGTGTTTATCTGATGACTGTAGACAGAAACAGGCTAATGCTACCCATTAACTCCCAGTGTTTGAGCTAAGCTAATTAGCAGTGGGCGAGCTCTGCCTTTTCTCCCTTGTTCCTACACATACATAGAGTCTATCTGCTTGTCATGGACTCAGGATTGAGGCAAGAAACAAAAACAAAAAAATCTTGGTGTATCCCTTTAAATATTTATTTTGACAACTTCTCCCTTAGTTTCAATTTAGCTTCTCCCGACAGGATCACGCCACCATCCCTTCAGAGAAAACAAAAGGAAACGCTATAAAATATTGCTGTCAACATCATTATATTACTGAGCGTTGGGTTTGTTCAATTTTGTAATTCAAGGATAAGTTTGGTTTCTACAGCTTTTACATTGTTTATAGAATAAAGTAGAACGATATACTCACCCAGAAGGCTTTCCTGATCCAAACAGTGCTTCGGGAGATATTTAGATCCAAAATCGAGTGGCGGACATCCGTGTAATGGTAGCACACTGGGCATGTTAGCGCCGCTCCTAAAACTGCATTAATCGCCAAAAACTCGTTAGTTTCACCAATATTTCATCATGGTCCGCTCACGCTACTCCTCCATTACAGTCTGTGTCGCTCCAGACATGTTTTGTGGCTGTGCTGACCTCTGAACTGAAGAAGAAGAATGCTTGCCTCCGCGCATGCGCAGTACGGCTCATTGTTTCAGGGGAAGACCGCCGGCTACACAACGACTTTCTTCTTCCAGTTTTGTGCAAAATGGACGAATATCTATCGGATGAAGATGTTGTGGAGGAGAACTTTGAATATGATGGGTGTCCTTACAGTTTCGAGCCAGAGTTTACAGATGAGGAGCTCATCGAAAGGAGGACGCGGAGGCAAAGAGAAGAACAGCTCTCCAGAGCCGTACTGCACATGCGCGGAGGCTAACGTTCTTCTTCTTCAGTTCAGAGGTCAGCACAGTCACAAAGGCATGTCTGGAGCGACACAGACTGTAATGGAGGAGTAGCGTGACTGGACCATGATGAAATATTGGTGAAACTAATGAGTTTTTGGACGATTAATGCAGTTTTAGGAGCGACGCTATACATGCCCCGCGTGCTACCATTATACGGATGTCCGCCGCTCGATTTTGGATCTAAATATCTCCCGAAGCACTGTTTGGATCAGGAAAGACTTCTGGGTGAGTATATTGTTCTACTTCATTCTATAAACAATGTGAAAGCTGTAGAAACCGAACTTATCCTTTAACTGTTGTGATCATAACAGCTTTGTCCAGTCATATATCTTGGTTTAAAGATATACGATTAAAAAGTAAACCGCCCTGCTTCCACCCTGTCACAGTCAAACTGCAGAGAGTGTGACAGCCTTGAGAAATCTCCTCTATGTCCTGCCTGTCACAGAGAGACACAAAGCAGAATATCAAGTGCCAAAGCCCAGAGGAATCTCCCCGAGCCCACTTCCCCATATGATACAGCCACCATTCAGTCAATTCTTCCCTGACGTCTGTGTATGTTTGTGTGCGTGGATTATCATGGCGGCACAGATTAGGATTATGGTGTGACCCATTTCCGTTTTACAAAGAGTTAGCTACAGACTCCAGCATCTGTTCCTGCTGAGTGTGTTTGTGTGCCGTCACGTGCTTTAGCTTGTACTGTATCCCAGCCGTGTGCTTGGAGAGCTGCAGGAATGTATGTTGGAGATCAATGATCGCATGACAGTGAAGGATCTATAGAAACTGATTAAAAGTAGTGATGTAGACGAGGATTTGTTTTTCCTGCCCTGCAACAAAATAACTTAAAAAATGTAAGGAGACTCAAAAATGAAGATAAAGTAGCTTTTATGATAATAGGAAGAGCTGTTAGTGCTCTTTTGCCATCATGTAGTCCATTTCTGCTGCTTAGATCTGATGTGCTTTTTGTATCTTAAAATGGGAGAGTTATCCTTTAAACGTGCATCTATGTGAGCAATTAGCCTTTTTCCTTACAGTTAAATGTTGTTTGGTGTAATTATCTTTTGAAAGTGTGTATTTAAGGGAACTAATGTAAAATAAAAAATATCATGTTACTGACTTTGAGGCAACAGTATGCTGTGAAAATGTCTTCTCAATTTTCCCTGTTGCTTGTGGGATAAAGGTTCCTACTTTGGCAGCCAGCTTATAAAAGTCAGATATCAGCGTGTCCTTGAATGCACCAACAGGGCTTCTACTGGGGAGGCTGAGCAGCACTGACGGCCTGCCAAAGCTCTGAAAACATGGCATATGTTCTGTGAAATATATATTATCAAAGTGTGTGCGCTACATGGAATGCTGCCATTTATTCGGAATCAATGTGGGAGAGTCTTTAAATCCCAAAAAAACATCCTTCGAGTCCTAAAGTGGAAGAAATATAAAAAATCTGAAGTATGCATTGTGGTCATGCTGGGTAAGCTTTGTGCAAACTCCACTTCCAATGAAGTTGGGACATTGTGTGAAGCGTGGATTCAAACAGAATATAATGATTTGCAAATGTTATATTTAACTGAGTAAACTGCAAAGACGTTTAATGTTTATTTATTTCTTTGCTGATGTTTGCTAGTTTTGAATTGATGCCTTCAATGCATTCCAAAAAAGCTGGGACAGGGGCATGTTTACCACTGTGTTACATCAACATTCCTTTCAACAACACTCTATAAGCATTTGGGAACTGAGGACACTAGTTGTTGAAGCTTTGAAGGTGGAATTCTTCCACGTTCTTGCTCGATGTTTAACTTTAGCTGCTAAACCGTTTCAATCAATCAATCTTTATTTGTCTAGTGTCAATTCATAGCAAGTGTTGACTCAAGACGCTTTACAATAGAGCATAAAGCTCTTCATTTTATGGGTACACATTTATGCATAAATACATATATACATATATAAAATACACACATATATATATATATATATATATATATATTTATATATATATATATATATATATATATATATACACCCAACAACAAACATGAATCCATATAGCCCATCATGAATCCCTCCATCATGGCGGCAAGAAAAAACCTTCTGTTAAGCCGCAGGAAATCTTGAATGTGAATCCCAGTCTCATAATGAACAGCAAATCCACACGATGCTGTGTTGGTGTGAGGGTGAAGGAAGGGAAGTAAGAGGAGACAAGTGGACTAAAGTAAGAACTAAAGTTAGTGACAGATCCATGAACCATAGACCTGTCGTCAAATGTGTTTCTGCTGAAAACAAATTTATTAGAGGTAAGCTCTTTAGCAGTTTAGGGTCTCCTTTGATGGGTTTTAGGCTTCATCATGCACAATGCTTTTTTAGATGGGAGACAGGTCTGGACTGCATGCTGGCCAGTCTAGTACCTGCTTTTACTCTGCAGCCAACACTGGTGTAACACAAGCAGAATGTGTCTGGGCATTGTCTTGCTGGAACAAGCAGCAAAGTCCCTGATAAAGGCGCCACTTGGATGGCAGCACATGTTGCTCCAAGACTCGTGTCTACCTTTCAGCATCAATTGTGCTGTACAAAAATACAAGTTACCCATGCCACAGGCACCAACACATGCCCATACCATCACAGATGCTGGCTTTTGAACTTGGTTCTTTAACTCTTTAGCCTGAAGGACATAATGTCTATTATTACCTCAAAACAGTTTGAAATGTGGACTCAGACCACAGCACACTTTTTCCGCTTTGCATCAAGTCTTGTTGATAAATGCCTTTGGCTTTGTGTGGTAGAGTTTTAACTTGTACTTTTAGGTGTAGCATTGTAATTGTTATTTGCATTGTTTCCCACAGTGTTTCTGAGCCCACATGGTGATTTCCTTTACAGAATGATGTAAGTTTTAATGCAGTGCTGCCTGAGGAACCAAAGGTCACAGGCATTCAGTAATGACTTTTGGCCTTGATGATGAAATCCTTGAACTCCTTGCAGTCTGATGTCCTTAAACTGCTGACTGTTTGCTCAGGCAGTTCACAAAGTGGTGGACCTCACTCCAAGCTTGTATGTGAATTGAAATATAGCTTCACAAGTCTGTCAGCTGCTGAGTCTAGTCCACAGAATTTGAAACACTTGTGATAAAGTAGAAAATCTATCTTACTGTAGTCTGCCTTTGGATCCTGGCTCAGAAAAGGATACTTCCACTTAATGGGCTGGGACATAAAATCTACAGGTGAGTTTAAATTTTAGTTCCTGGGACAGAAAAGGTTTAAAATAAAGTATGAATCCACTTATAAAGTTACAGGCTCATTCATTTTGTCATTAAAAAATACAATTTGGACGACCTTGCATCTTGGCAGCTCAGTGTTCACACACTGAGGACAGATGTTGATGAAATCTAGTGCCCCTCTCTTCTTCCTCCATATTCTGTCACTTCTCTTCTTAATAACCTCTCCACATCAGCATCTCTTCTTCTCTGCTCTGCTCCCTGTCTTTATTACAGTGCATTAAACAATCTATATTTATATATTTATGTTTAAGTGTTGTTCCTGCAGTACTCCAAGACTGTTGCTAGGCTACAACAGGAAGTGTCCTGCATAGTAAATGCGTCCGTGGGGCGGTGTGTGTAGTTGACTGCAAGGGCATCAACGTGCACTCAAGAGACAACAAAGTACACACACCGTCTTGATGCATTTGTCACACAGAGACACACACAGGAGCTTCTTTCAAAGGCCGGTTTGTCTCACTGAAAAATGAAGACGCTTCCCTCCGCCGCCGCGACTCGCTCCTCTCCTGAGTCCGTGTGAACACTCAGCTGAGCACGGCAGCAGGAAATAGGGGAAAGGGCGTCATTACACACTCTACGTCCAAGTGTTTTATGGCGCTTTAGCTGCACTCGACAGGTGTAATTAATCATAGTTATGCGTAGATGATAATTGGAGGGAGAGGTGTTCTCCGTGACAGGCCGACACCTCCCTCATGGTTCAGACGGGAGCAGACAGATGAGATGGGAGATGAGATGGCATCAGACAAATTCAATTCCGTTTTGCATCTCTGCAGATACACAGACGACACAGGGAGCTGTTATCTGAATCAGAGTGGTAATCATTGTGAGAAAAGCCATCAGGCTCAAAAACGAGGTCTTTTAGGGACAAGATAAGAGCGTCTGCACAAGTGGGAGTTCAAGATCTGTGAAACAGGAAGTAAAAGAGATGATAACCAAACATATTAAATTTATGTCAATACAGGAAATCATTGTGGATGATGTTAAAGTTATTCAGCTGATAAAATGGAAGTAGACATGGATTGCTGGGTTATTTAACATTTTATTGGTAGTGCTGTTGCTATAAAAAACCCAATTCCACTGAAGTTGTGACACTGTAAAACTTCAGAAAACAGAATACAATGATTTGTAATTATAATCAATTCACTACACAACAAGACAAGATATTTGATGTCTAAATGGACAAACCTCACTCTTTTTTTTGCTAATATTCATTCATTTGAATTTTAGACCTTCAATAGTTTCCACAAAAGCTTGGCTATGGGGCTTGTGTTTCATGACCTTACCTTTTAAAAACACTTAATAACCATTTGAAAACCGAGGACAATAATTTTTGAAGCTTTGGAGGTGGAATTCTTTCCCGTTCTTGCTTGATGGACAACTTAAGCTGCTTACCAGGCGGGCATCTCCTCTGTCATATTTTGCACTTTATCATTCGCAACACATCTTCAACAGGAGACAGGTCTGAACTACAGGCAGGTCAGTCTTTAACTACAAAAGCACACTCCTGTAACGTGCAGAATTTGGCTTGGTACTGTACTGCTGAAGTAAGCAAGGAGATTATATATGTTGCCCAAAACCTGTATGTGTCTCTCAGCATTATTGGTGCTCTCACATTGTGCAGGTTACCCATGCCATAGGCCCATTAACACCTCAATACTTTAACTGAAATCAATATTGATGGTCCTTTTCCTCTCTAGCCTAGAGGACACAATGTCCATGATTTTGAAAATAATTTGAAAAGTAGACTCATCAGACCAAAGCAGATTTTTGTACTTTGTGTCAGTCCATCTCAGATGAGTTTTGCAGGGTAGAGTTTTAACCTGTAGACGTAGCAGACAACTGAGCAAACTAACAAAGTTTTATTAAAACGTTCCTGAGTCAACGGCATTCAATGTTGGATTTTGGATTTGCCACGGTATGTGCAGTGATTCCTCTGGATTTTCTGAATCCTTTGATTATATTGTGGACCGTAGATGATGAAATCACTAAATCTCTCGATGTTTAGAAATGTTCTCAAACTGTTAGACTACTTGCTCACCTAGTTTTCCGAAATTGGACGAACTTTGCCAAATCGTTGACTGGCTGAGCCTTTCGGGGCTCATTGTGTGTGATACCCAATCACAACACTTCCCTTTATCCCAGTGACCCTGCTCACCTGTTGAATGTTCCAAACAGGTGTTTTTGAGCATTCCTGGACCTTCCCAGTCTTTTGTTGCTCCTGTCCCAGCCTTTTTGGAAAGTGTTGCAGGCATCAAATTCAAAATGAGTAAATATTTTAAACAAAACACTCAAGTTTATCAGTTTAAAGATTAAATATCTTGCCTTTGTAGTGAATTCATTTGAATCTTGGTTATTGTTTTCTGTTCCAATTTGTTTCTCTTGCAACATCCCAGCTTCCCATAGCCTTTAAAGAGTCAACCAGCCACAGTGTGCATTACTTAGAGATGAAAAACATTATGACAGTCTGAATAATTTGATATCTTAAGCCTTGCTGAGTTAGTATGCAGTGATTCTGGATAAGAGCAGTCAATTGAGGGTCTTGTTAGATATTGTGTCCATCTCCTGTCTCTCAGCCTGTAATCTTCACGTCTCACTTTGGATGAATTACCACAAAGAGCTCTGACTACAAACGAACACAAGCATTATGTCTTGTACATTAATGGAAACATAATCAGCACATTTGAAACATCTGACATATTTTTATCCATCTTAAGCATTCTGTTTTACTCTGAAATGACAATTAGGGCTCAGATACAATAGCTTTTAAGATTTATTGATGAATTTTAGGGTGGCAGGTTTTACCCCTACCCACATTGAGTTATATTGTTTAGAATAATTTATGATGCCCACTTTCACAAGCCTATCCACTATCTCTCTCTTGTCAATAAAGACCTACAATTCCCCAGACATAATAATTAAAAAATGCTGGTTAATAACTGCAGACTGAATTGAGTAAGGTAACATTTCATAAAGTGGGTGAAACTGGACAGTTGATCCATATTTCCCATCCAGATGACAACTTTATAGCTGACATTTTCAAACCGTACTCGTATAAATGATCCAGCTCCCCATTTTGTTGCTGGAAGCCTTCAGGAAAAGACTCCCTCTCCATTTTGACCTCTCGACCGATCCGATGGTTTCAGAAGCACTGATCCTGCGGGTAGAGTCTGAGTAATGAGTCTTCTGTGATGCGCTGGCCTGAAGGCTGATTGGAGATCAGTTTGGTATCAGTATGCTGTCTCCACCGCAGCAGGGCCATCCAGGCAGAGCAAACATAGTCGGTTTGGTGTGTTATCGCTCACACACACCTGTGCTGGCAGCGTCACAGCTTATGAGTGTGACTGACAGATGTTTGGATTCAGTGTTTGGTTGATATGGCTGCTAAGTTGGGCTGAATGATATTTGAAAAGAGCTTTTACTGTTTTTGCTGCCTACAAGATATGTTGTAAATTTGTATGGGGACTTTGTACCAGATAAATGCAATATGCTTGTGCATGTAGATCACAACATCAGTTGGACAGTGCTACTCTTATTTGTCTTATTTTAGACTTCATCCCCTTTGTGCTGTCATAATACAAACCCCATTTCCAATGCAGTTGAGACATTTGACTCTATTTAGTGACTTTGGGGGTATTTTCACATAAAGTATAGTACACACATAAAGATTATTGAGCTGTTTTTGTCCTGACTTTCCCCTTTTCCAACCAAGCGAGGCAAATGCCAGATTGTTTTGTAGTTTATAAGATTATCCTATAAGATTATCCTGCGGTCTTGAGGTGTGTTAAGAGTAAATTGTCATGATAATCGGCTCTGAAATGGCTCGGGCTGACGTTTGTAAATGTTAAACTTGTTCAATATTATGACCAAAATCTTCATGTGAGTGGGGAAACTAACAACACTCGAGTCATGACTCCATGAACTGTGATGTAGAACAGAATGTAGTCAGTCAAGGGAGACGGAGGAACAAAGAAACAGGCGTAAACTAGAAAAGCACTCGGAGAGCGCAGACCTCCACCAGCACCACAGTCCTCTCCCACATTGTGATTTTTACCATAAATATTAGTCCTACCTTTATTTCATCTAAATATTTAGATTCCTTGACCATGAAAACATACCATTAGCAATTGGTTTCATAATGATGTCTATTTTAGTTCAGTAGTTATTCACGAAAATCGCATTTTTCGTCATGGCGGATCCAGGCGGTGATCCAGATCAACATCAAAATTGAATCAGTTCTTCCTTTTCCCATGCTGAACATTTCCTGAAAATTTCATCAAAATCCATCCATAACTTTTTGAGTTATTTTGTTCACAGACAGACAAACTCTTCCGAAAGCATAAAAACAAACATGGCCTATCTGAAACATAAAGTTGAGTGGCCCTCAAAAATGGAGGACCAGCTCGTGTGTTCACACTGCCTCCAGGATTTTTTCTAGTCTTTTCTTTTTTTGAATTCAGGATTTTCCATCAAAAATAACCCCAAGACCACCATCATTCCCTCTTCTTGTATGTGCTCTTCCACGTTGTGTTGTCTGGTTGTTGCTGTTCTTGTGGTTTTGTTAGCTCATGTTTCATCATGTGAGGTTTCTGGCTTGGAGGACTAGATTCTAGATGGTTGGTGGGACAGAATGGTTTTGTGTGGTGTGCTGTGTTGAGATTATCAAGCACATTACACACAGTACGATCCAAACTGTTCAATGCCTGATTTTTTATCTTCGTGTGTGGGGTCTCTAACAGATAAATATCTCATCAGATTTAGAAAATCTTTGTGTGAGTACCCAGCTTAAGGCACATCAGTAACATCAGACCATATCAATGCATGAACAAACTGTGATACAGTGGGCAACAGGATCCACATAGGTGACGAGTTGCTGTGTCAAGAAGACAGAAGACAAAAGAAGAAGCAACCAGACCAGCCCAATTGTTAATGGGCTGTGTAGAGTTGACATGCTATACTTAAACCATGGATGTTTTTCATTTTTCAGACTCCAGCAGCAACCCTTTTCCTAATTCCACATCCAATGTGCAGGTCAGAGAATGAAATGAGCCCATGCTGCTTGGGTATGCCAGTTTTTAAAGAGACAGTGGATGTTTAGAATTCCTTTTACCTCTTTACATTCTCCCAAGCAACTGAACATCAGCATGGTTTCATTTCATATGCTGTGCTTACCATGCTACACAGAGCACTCCATCCTCTCTCTACATCTATTTGCCCCTTTTTGTTTGTTCTGGTTTGGTTCTTGTCTGGTTCTTGTCTGTTAGGCAGCCTGGGATCTTTACACTCAAGGAGTGATCATGAAGCAAACCCTCTAAATTCTGATCAGTTCATCCCTAAATGAGAATGGACATTGTACAAAATTTAAATACACCTTCATGGGTATGGAGAGAATTTTGTTTCTTTATTATTCAATCAAAAAGAATAGATTTGAAACCAAAAAAGAGATTTGTAAGCAAAAGAGAATAAGTGGGAAATGAAAAAAAAATTGACATCAAAACAGAACAGATTGCAATTGAAAAAAAAACTGAGAACATATTTCTTTCCATTTTGCTTGTAAATCAGTCCTCTTTGCTTTCAAGTTGAAAACCTTCTCTTATAAATCAGCCCTCTTTGCTTGCAAGCTCCAAAGTTTTGCTTGCATATTCTACTGCACTTAATGGGCAGGGCCTACGCTGGTGGATGAGAGAATAGTTTCTATTGGTTGGTTTTACCTGGCTTTACCAAGTGCGAGCGCCAGCTACCATTTCCCTCTTACACAACGCCTGGAGGTAAGTTGATAGCCTCTGGCTACAGTCCGCCGTACACTCACAACAACAACAACAACAATACAATATAATGAATTATAATGCCCTACTGCTGCAAGCAGGCTAATTAGCATGGTTGTCTCTACTAGTCACGGCCTGAGCATAGTAACGTTAGCTAATTTAGTGAGTGATTAAAACATTATGTTCCACGGTACACGCGGTGTCATGGTTCCTACACAACAGTACAGGGTTTCCCCCAGTGTATTATAAGCCTGGCGGGCCTCCAGGCTTTACCTTTTTTTTTTCATTTCCCACTTATTCTCTTTTGCTTACAAATCTCTTTTTTGGTTTCAAATCTTTTCTTTTTGATTGAATAATAAAGAAACAAAATTCTCTCCATACATGTGTTTTTGAGATATTTGACTGATAAGCAGGGGATTAACATGAGATCTTGAACTTTGACATCCAATATTCAAAATCTAATCAGACCAGCGAGAGGAGAGTGAAGTTTATATTCTGACAGCAATCACATCACGTATTCGGAGAGGCTGTGTATCAGCTTTGAGCCCTTTGTTCCAGCACCAAACGACACAAGAGGTCTTCATTTTTCAGACTCCTTTGCAGCCTGCAGCTCTATAGGTTATCCATGTTAGCTCCCAGTTTTGCTTTGTTTTAACCAATGCTAACAGCTAAAAAGCCACAAGTAACATACATATGTTGAAGAAACTTTTTGCTTGAAAGCAAATGTATTCTCAAATAGTGAAAATAACTTTTATAAAGATTTCACACTGCATTTCTGATCTTCTTTCTTGTTTTCTCCGCGGGCTGTCCCATTCAGAAAGAGCAGCTTTGTGCCACACATGCCCTCTCATCCCTTCCTCCTCTTGTTTGTTGACTGCTCTGCCTCTCTGACCTAGATCTACATTCTCTCTCTCTCCCTCCATCTCTCTCTCTTATCCCTCCGATTCCCTCTCTTTCATTATCTAACCCTCTTAACTTCTCACAATCTCCTCTTTATATGTCTCTCATTATTCGAACCTTCTCCCCCCTCGGTTGGGTGTCTCGCTTACTCGTCCCAGTCTCTTGTATTTTGTGTCTCCTTCTCTCTCATGCCTCACAGCTCAGACCAGCAGCCTGTGAAGCGCGGGGTCCTTCATGAACATGACTGAGCTGAACTCTAATACCACTGAACCAGCGTTTGGCTTTGAGTCCGACGAGTAAATATGACACAAACAGAGAACTCTGCAAAGCCTTTCACTCTGCGTCCCGTAATGTGTCTAAACAAGAGCTGTTGTGATGCCTCTGAGCGGGCTTTATGTTCTTTGGCTGCACATCTGTACCGTCTGTCCATATGTATTTAAGACTCAATGCCTCAAGAAGTCTGTGAAGGATTCTTTTGAAATCCTTTTTGGAGAGACCTGTACCATCTTCATTGTTGGAAACAAGTCCAAGTTGTTGCTAGCTAACAAAGTTTACATACTGCTGACAGAGCAGTGTGTAGTACACTCCAATCAGGTGTAACATTATAACTGCTGACAGCTGAAGTAAACAACACTGATTGTTTGAGCTATTTGTTTATTTTGTTTAGTGGTTTGTTTTAATTTTTACGGATGTTTTATATGTTAATTATTTGTAGTTTTGTTTGTCTGGTAATGATGAACTGTGGGCACCTGATGTTATTTAGGTAGATAGATGATAGAAGGCCAGCATGCATCTGACTGAGCCTGTGGTTGTTTATCAGCGCAAGAGAGGCAGCAGGAGCTGTGATCTCCAAGGTTATAATAGTTAACTAAATCGAAACTAAAAACAAAAACTAAAATTTAAAATACATTGCAGTGAACTCAAACTAATAAAAACTAGAAAAGAAAACAAAAACGATAAGTAAACTAAAACTGTGTCTTGTGTTCACAAAACTAACTGAAACTAACTAAAATTATAGACAAAATGTCCTTCGTTATCAATTTTGACAATATTTACTAGCTTCTAGGTCTAGGATTTAAATTAATCTGACAATTTTTCCCAATAAATTTTGGACAGGCCAAGTTTAGGCCTACTGCACTGACTGGCTGTGCTCTGTGCTGCAACGAAACCTGTTCTTGAAACAACGGAAGAAATGGCTAAAGTTGGGAGGAGGCGGCAATGTCCCATTTGGGATTTTTTTTGACTAAGGGGAAAAATCACACAACTTAAAAGCCCATTTGATGGGCACCCATAAGACGGTTTCTACAGTCTATGAAAACAAGGAAGCCGATAGTTTGTATTGTTTATATTGATGTTTGTATTTTTTATATTAAGTTTATATTATTTTCTTGTGTTTAAGGCAGCAGCCAACAGTACAGTATCAGCATTGACTGAGCAGTGAGCACTATGCTGGACTTGAAAATAAACAGTATTATAAAATACTTACTCTGACATTTTTGAATCCTGCACCTGGCAAACAAGGTATGAAAAAACTAGACTGAAACTGAACTAAAACTAAGCCTTGTTGCAAAAATCAAAACTAAATAAAAACTAGAATGCCCGCTCTAAAACTAATTAAAACTAAACTGTAATAGGAAAAAAATGTCAAAACTAACTAATACTAAACTATGATTAGAAAAACAATGTCAAAACTAACTAAATCTAAACTATAATGACATATCCAAAACTATTATAACCTTGGTGATCTCCTTTGCTCTTTTGTTTGTTTGCTTGCAATGAATAACCCATTAGAGACCGCAGAACTTTTGCATGGACATTGGGCTTCTTTTGCCTGCATAAATCACACCCCCACAGTGAATCAATGATCCTTTGATTAAGTTTGGTTAAAGGTTCAGTTTGATGTTTCAATTTTTCTTCGAGTTTTCTAAGACAAATGGTCACTGCGCTGATCATCTCTTCATCACAGCCCCTGTTAGTGGTGGGATATATCAGGCATGCCCTCCAAAGTTGATGATAGAGGCAGGAGAAATTGACAAGTTCAAGATTTGACCGGTTTTGGGTCATAGCATCTCCAAAAGTGCAGATCTTGTGGGTTCTTTCTTGGTCAGCAGTGGTCAGTATCAATACAAAGCGGTCAAAAGGTGGTTCACACTGAACACGACTTGAGGGACGTCAGCGACCACTCTCCGTGTAGAGTCGATGTACAGCCACGATGGGATGGGGTTAACCCTCCCTCAATGCGACAGACACGATCTGGGTGTCTTGGTCGCTCTACTCAGTCGTGTTGCTCACTTCCAAAGTTGAAAAATGTGAACTTTACACATTGTATGTGGCTGTGCTGTGACAGCCAGACAGTGTTGCGTGGATGTGTGATGACGGATGACAGTTTTATTCTGGTTCACAGAGTGACAATCCATGTCTTTGTGGGAACATTGAGTTAGAGAGTACATTCGTTCCGCCTAGATGGGGCCACAGAACTGTTGGTTTTTGAGCTGCAGCTGACAGATGATGCAGCATCGGCTGCAGTGTTTTGTGGTTGGCAGGTGAGTGAAAAGGATACAGTTGTAATAATGTAAGCTTATTCATCCTATTATGTGATATGATGTGATCGCATTGAAACTTGAGTGGACATGATGTCACTGAGTGACGGTGACCAAAATGAGGTATTTATGGACAACCGACGCAACTTGGGTGAGCAATGCAAAGACGTGAAGTCGTATTTGGTGTGATTAGGTGTATTAGGTGTTCTGCATGCTTTGCAAATCAAGGACATCATGCTCTAATTGAAGGCTATCAGCAGAAATCGTAACAGAAAAGTCAAAATCAAGGCAGACAGTGGGCAAATGTTCAAAACTGTAGCTTGATTTTCAACTAAAAAGATACCAGATTCAGCAACTTTCAGAAGTATTTTACATTCCTTAAGGTATTGAGTATCAGGAGGGTCATGTGTTTGACGTTGTTGCTACTTAAATAACTATTTTTTCACACAGTAAATCAGCAGGAATCAAAAAGGGAATCATGAAAGAATCAGTACTATTGTTAATGGCATTTGCATCAATAAATTCTAATCAATTCCTGTCCCTAGTCAGAAAGGCCTTTGTCTTTGGGTTTTGTGACATTTCAGTATCAGGCGTTCCAATGAACAAAACTGTTAAAGAAGCTTCAATCAATAGTAATATTTAACACCTTTATTCATCAAACAGCTGTTAGTGTCATGCTTCTGTCAGATTTGTTTTGATCTCATGATCACACAGCTCGTCTTCTTAGCAGCTTTAAAAATACAATTTCAGACGACATTCATACAGCCCAGATCCACCTCCAGCTTATCTTTGAATTTGCAAATAAATGAAACTGGCAGAGGACAAAGACGGAGCGAGACATGAAGATGAGCGGACTGTGCTAATTCCTTTCTGCCGCACCTTTCACACTCGGTCATTTAATAAGGCGGGATGACATTACTGCTGTTAGAGGGGAGGAGAGATGGAGGCTGTCAGGTGGCTCAGAGTAATGAATCTTTATCCTGCTCCGATTATGCCCACGTCCCAATACTTTTTTGACACATTCTCCCAGACTCCCTCAATCACTTCCTCTCCTTTTTTCCACGTCTCTCTGCGTGCTCATGTGTGGGTGTTTGCAAGACATCTTTTGTCTGTGAGAGGCTATAAAAGGAGATCTTTTTGTATTTCATATGTGTGTCTGTCTGTAAGTGTATGTGTGAGTTTCTGGTTTGTAAGTGGCTGTAATGCCTTTGTTGGTCTCCAACAAAGCAAGTCCTTGTGCTTGTGGAATTGGGGCAGTCTGATCCTAATGAGAAATCCCTGCTCAATCTTTCCAGCTCTTTCACTTTCACAGAATCTTCTCTGTATGTGTGAGAGAGGGAGAAGAAAAAAAACGCCTGATCACAGCCTTCAACCATCCACTGGTGCTCAGTCTGGGCCGTGCAGCAGTGTATTCAAACACAACGAGTTATCACATTAAAACCTATTATTATTCATAGCTTTAACGTCCCTCTACAAGTTTCTTAAGGCATAATTTAAGACTTTAATGAAACAGAAATCCAGTATGTCTTAACTTTACTTGGGTAACAACTTCATATGAAAAGTGAAGGTCTGTTGGGTTTGTTGTTATCACCTTTGTGTTCACGCAGGACAACGGCATGTATCCCTTAAAGACCTTAAAGTATCACACACATTTTCATGAGCCCTTCCCTCTAATTAATGAAGAGTATTTGGGTCAGAAATTAGAAAAATAAAGTGTGAATGATAACCATGTGATACAGCACTGCTTTGAAAAATTTTAAATGCTGAGAAAAAATTAAAATATCAAAAATATAGGTTGAAATGTGAGATTTGGACTAAAATACAATTAAGTAAAATAAAGTGAAAGAGATATCAAGGAATATGTTCTAAAAAAGAAGAAAGTGTTTGTTTATATTTCAACTTAGTCTTGAAATTTCTCATTTTTTACTTAAAATGTTGAATTTTCTGGACATCAGTACTTTTTCACTGTGTATTGACTTTTTTGACATCTAATATCAAATTCTCATCAGACCAGTAAAAGAAGAGGGTTTAAATAGTTTAAATTAATAGTTTAATAGTTTAAATTCTGACAGCAATCAGATCACATGTTTTGAGGGGCTGTGTATCAGCTTTAATGGCCATTCTATTCCAGCACCAAACAACACCAAAATCTACATTTTTAGGTTAAAATGGCAAGATTATACATTGAAAAGGTAAAATTTGAACTCAAATACAATCTAGTGTATGTAGTTTAACGCAATATCAAGAGTAATGTTCTAAAAAGAAGAAAGTGTTAGTTTATATTTCAACTTTATTCTTGAAATTTATTTTTTTCTGAAAATGTTGATTTTTCTGTACTTCCTTTTTTCTCCACAATTTGACATTTTTATGAAGATAAAGTATGAGAAACAATTGCTGGTTATTGGTGTGAAAATAATGTGATATTTTGTCCAGCCCCAGCCCTAGTACTTTCTCCAATAGAAAGCACCAGCACCAGTTTTAAGTGGTGAAAAAAGAAAAAGATTCAAGAATTTCATGCAGTTTTTTCTGAATTTCTAAAACAGTTTTTTGTTTTTTTACTTCAACGTGGTTATATGGAACTATTGAATGTCCTGCAGAATACACGTTTTATTTACAAAAATTATTCACACTGGATGCCAGCAAACCCCCACAAACATGAAAAAAAAATCTTTTTTTCCCTCTTTTGTTTTCTTCACCTTAAAAAAGTGCACTCAGTCCAGTGTTTCCAACTAGGAAACACTCCCACAGTCATGTGTTTTTTTTAGCCCTCTGCTGAATTAATGCTAGGGCATGTCAGTGCAGTCACTGTAAAAATTACAGTGCCTCCACACTGGCATGGATGGCCAGCAAATTAGGCAGCGGATTTGTTGTGGATGAGGAGTAGGGTAGCAGCTCTGCTCATTATCAACACACAGTCGGCTTTTTTTTTTTTTTTTAATTTTTCAATCCTTGGTGTAGAGCCCATAGTGCTTCCACTGAGTGGCTTTTCCTGTCCTCCATTTTCCTGGGGTATCCCTCTTCTTTGTTGAGGTTGAGAGGAATGGACTATTGGGTTGCACTGGGAGCGCCCTCTGTTGGATCAGGCAGGTCACTGCTACAGGTGCCCTAATGTGATGTGACGCTGCAATATTTGAGTTTAATCAATATTTACAGTTTGATTACAGATGTTAAATCTCAAGTTTATAAGGTAATAGCCTTAAAGGAGGTATAAGGGAGGCAATGTGCTGACAGCTGTGTATTTATTTTCCTTTTTTGGTTTTAGAAATGTATGTGTTTATTGTACTTAAGTGCAATATCCTCTGGGTAGAAAGAACCACATGACAATATGACATAATCCAGTCATGCTGCTAAAATTCACATGCTATATACTGCTCAGACAGGTTGCTCTATATTTTTTGTGTCATCTTTATTGGCATGTTTTAATGACGCAATTTTGGCCTGTGCATTCGCCTGAAATCTTGTGAACATGTCAGAATGTTTGAATCTGGAGCTTCTGATATAAGGAAGAAGCCAAGTTTGACTCTATTGTTGGAATCTTAAAAGCATACATTTTAACAAATGTCACACATAATTGCTAATGTAAGGCCAAGATGAATAAAAAAAACAAAAAGAACCAATATTAGTTTCTGTACTTTAAGCTGTGGGTATAGTGGTGTAGGACAGCTATTTGGCCAAAGCCTGTACATTATTCTGCAGTTACAAGCCATATATATTGAGTAACCAGCTACTTCCAGGCTATTCATCAGTATAATGAGTTTTAGAGGTCCTGTGAGTACAATTGATCTCTGGAAACAACATAAAAATGGATTATGGAGTAATGATGATGACTTGTGATCAGCTGCAGGATGTAGAGATGGTCCTTGAACATTTAAGCTGTAGTATCTGTTTGTTTTGACTGTAGCTTAGCGTCTGTGTTGGTGTTAGCACTTATTTTCAACACAGCCCTTTGATTAAGACCCTCAGGAGGCGCCTCATATCCAGACTGTTAATGCCATCTGGTTTACAGGAATTCCTCGACGGGAACAGTCCTGCCCTTGTTTCGAGACTTTCTGTGCATGTGTGTTTCTGTCTCCGTCTACATGCCGATGTATTTCTTTGTGTTTACCATTAATGCTAAGCTGTTATGCTCAGACTGGAACATGCTAATCAGAGGAGTCCAAACAGGTGGAAGCCATAGCCCCCAGTGTTTTCGAATCTCAGACCCCGTTAGCATCATTAGCTAATCACAACCACAGATGCTCGGTGAAAAATCAGACTACTTGGGCCGTCCATTTGCCCCCCAGCTTCTAATCTATCGCCTCTTTGTCTCCTCGACCCCCCCAGGCAGATTCTTAGCCTCAATTTTACACAGTAATGTGAAATGTGTCTATGGTCCATTTTACTACTGTCAGGCTGTTTTTTGGTTACATTTATTTGACCATCTTTAGTGTGGAGTGATGCCAAATGCGCTTGTGAATATCATGTGGACCATGTCGTAGATCTCATGTACTGATTTTGAAAACAATTTAGGTCAAAACAAGTTTCCTCCATCTGCTGTCAACGTCCAATAACCATGAATGTTAAACAAGACTGAGAAAACACGTGTAGACAGAACTTATCATCATTGAAAATGTCTTGTCTGTTGTTCTCCATCTTGAATCTTGTGTATGAAAAGGTTAAAGCAGATTTTTAAATTTCTCATATCATGGTAGGGCTGTCACTTTTTTCCCAAATCAAACATGATCAACTTTCTGGCTTTCAAGATAATAACCAAAAATGTTGGCCTCACCACTGAGGTTATGTGTTTGCTGCCTTTTTTCAGTTTCTTTGTTTGACCTTAAGCAACATAACTTAAATGGTTCTTAACAGATTTTAATGTTGGACTTCTATGTGCAATATATTGCAGTACGTTATTGCTCAGTGCTGTATCAATGTTTTTTGTACAACAGTTTGATACTTAGCTCTGCCAAGGAGGTTTTGTTTTTGTAAATGTTTGTCTCTGTTTGCAAGATAACTTGAAATGTTAGTTATTAAGTATTGAGAGAATGTTGGTGGTAGAACAAAGAAGACATGATGAGTTTTTGGTGGTGATTGGACTCCAAATAAGGATCCATGAAATTTCAAATATTTATTAACATTTTGTGGAGGGCAGTTTCTCTCGTATTATTCCTCTTATAGCTCAGCCAGCAATGTCAAAATTGCTGTGATGGAAGTTTTTGCTGCCGTAGTTACTAAGGTTGTTAGACATGTTCATGTTGTTAACTTTTCATCTCTGCGTGTGATGAAATGATGTCATCACTGCTGTTTCCATGGCTGGACAAAATAGACAAAAAATCTTTGAAAATAAAGTGTGGAGTTAGTTTTTTGATAAAAAGCTTCCAAATCAGGCCTAGGCATAATTTTACTGGAATTTAGAAAAAGAACAAGGGTTTGCAAGACTTTTTTTTTTTGTTAATTAAACAAATCTTGGTTGTAACTGTCTGAGACTTTTGTGTGAAAGGGATCTGCACCTTCATTTTCTTTTCCTTAATCCTGCTATATTCATTATTTCTAAATATGAAGGTGTGCGTATTATATTTTCTAGGGGTTGTGTTTATGTTTTCACCATTTTGTTGCACAAGAATCAGTAGATAACGGCTAACTTTGCATATGCTGCAATGTTTCATTGCTGTGCTAACCCAAGTCAAAGTGTCGTCTATTTCTAAAGCTAATGATTGTCAAAGCTAAAGCCTCTCCTATGAGACATATTGAAGGTGAAAGCATTATTACCAGAGCTTTCCTGTATGAGCGCAAAGCTATCTTGTCAGCGGGGGAATGTGTGTTTGCTGGACTCAAAATTATGTAGTTTTCTTGATCTTCTGAGTCAAAAACCCCCTAAATGTCAACTCCGTCTCTTCTTTTCTCCATGAGTCTTGTGTGTCTCCTCATACGACTGCTTTCGACTGACCACTGACCATCTAAGATGGCTGAAAGGCACCAACCCAAATGAATTCTATGCGTCATCAAACCATGCGTGTACTTTGGGAAAATGCAAACTTTTTTTGAAGATGTTGGCATTTTTGCCTGTCTTCTCGTGTCATTGACTCTCCCTCTCTCTCCCTCCTCTCACCAGGGTCGCCATGTTAAGACGGGGCAGCTGGCAGCCATCAAGGTCATGGATGTCACCGGGGTAAGACACACACACACTCACTCTCCTGCCCTTTCACACTCGTGCACATACCCACGCGCAGAAGAAATCATCTCAAGCGATTATACCGCCGCCGACCGTGTCATCTAATTATGAACGATGAGTCAGAGCGAGCGTTCGCGGACGTATATGTGTGAGTGTGATGTTGCGAAGAGGAAACGAGGACAGGCCTATTGCCATGGTAATATTAGCTAGAGGTATTAGGACAGCAGTGTGGTCTCAGGCGTGTCTGTACAGCAGGAGGGAATCTCAGCTATATTTAGAGATCCTCTCACCCTACGCCTCGCTGGCAGCTGACAGCCAAACAATGGAGGACTGCAGGAATGAGGCATCAGGAAAAAGATGAATGAATCAAGTGAGGAAATGCAGGTTTGTGCGAGGGCATGAGCAAAAGGCCAGAGGAAGAGCAGCAAAAAACAAAGTGAATGACTCTACAGGCATGAATCTGCTTAAATACAAACAAAACTGCTCTAATTAATGATTGGAAGTTAAATGAAGGGCTAAATTACAAACTAAATGAGCCACAACTGTACAAAAACCAGCTTATGAAAGAAATGTTATTGTTTGCATGGCTCATAAACGCTAAATTGATGTAATCAAGGCATAATTCTCTGGCATTGTGTTTAATTAATATGAAATTAAAGATTTAAGTAACAAACTGCTGCCGTATTAACTTGTTTCACTCACTGGCTTTGGGCTGTGTGTCAGTAACCCCCCCTTTAAATGAGAGTAATTAAAAAGTCATGCTGTTATTGTGGAATATTAGAGCCCAGCTGTTTGCATTGTAGAGCCATTTAGTTTGATAGAAACTGATTCAAACTGCAAATCCTATAATACTTTATCCCTTTTGCTCCATCAGTATCCTATAAAAGTATCATTTTGTGTCTGACAAATCCAAGTCAGGGCTCAGAGATAAGTCTGGGCTCCTTTTCTAGCGGTCAGTTTTAAGGCTGTCAAACTCTGTTTTCAAACATACAAACTAATAACTGGAGATTTTCAAACACCTATCTCCCCGCTGTCCCAGCTACAGCACACACAAGACATTTCCATTAAATCATTTTACCACTTGCATTTTGCAAGGCCACACAGGGGGGTCGCATGTCATTGCACATGAACCTTGCAGTCTTTTCCGTGATAGCCTTTTCTACGCCTCTGTCTGGGAGCCTGTGATGCTGGACTACTGTGGTGGGAAGTACAACACATTTGTCGTGGATAAGAAGTGGGCCAGCTGCTTTGCACATCATTGCCACACAGCCTGGTCTTTGTTTTCTGTTTTGCCATCAGCAGTGTGGAGCCCAAAGTGCTTCCACAGAGAGGCTTTGACTGCCATCCATTTCTTCGTGGTGTACTTCCTCATTAAGGTCAGGAGAGGAATGGACAGTCAGGTTGCTCTGAAAGCACCCTCTGTTAGATCAAGTAATATTTGGATATTTGAATATTGAGTAGAAGGTGACAGCCTGTTTACTCAGTGCCTAAACTGTTGGCTTATTGATTTAGTCCAACTTAAACTGCGTCTTTTAGATTCATGTAAATGTGTTAGTTGTGGTCAGACAGTGCTTAGTCAGATTTTCAGATGGTGCTTACTCGGGCTGCAACCATTCTCTTTACAATAATGCACCACGGACATGCAAATTGCAGCATATCCTGTTTTGAGTACAAACTAATTTATTGTCCTTTTTCCTTTTGGTTGCAGTGATAAAAATACGTTGTGTTTAGTGACATCTCAGAAAAAATACGATTAGATAAATTGAAATTGAAGATTCACAAAGCTTTTGTTCACAGTAAAGAACAACAGAAGAAAAACTACACTGGAATATGGGATATTTTCAGAAAAACATAACATTAAAAAATGTTTAAAGGTCCCATTTCCTGGTGTGTTTGACTGTTTACATCATGTCTTGGGTGTCTGTTGAGCAAGGTTTAGATTTAAGTTGAATTAAAAAAAAGAAATCCCTTTGTTCAGTATCAAACACAGCTCTTCTCTCCTCCTCTTTGGAAATGCTCGAATCTTATTTGTTGCCCAGACTTGAGTAAACTGAAGTTAAAACTGGTGTTTTAAGGGGCATTTTTTTAAAAAAGGCAGAGCACATTTTTCCATGAACTTAGAGTTTAGTTAAAGGCGTCATCTTCCTCTTCTTTCAAAGCCTCTTCTAACAAAATTTAAAGCAAAGAAAATCACATTTGTCAGGGTGTAAGACCTTTAATGGATTTAAAACCAAGAAAGAAAAAAAAAACTTGAAGGCTGTCCAAAGCTGAATCAATCATCAAACCTTTCCACCCCCCCTCAAGTTGGAGAAAATTAATCTCACCTAAGACTTAGAGAAATTTACCGGCCACAATGAAAATCAAATGTTACCCTACAGAGAGGGCCTACTTATTATCACACCTTGTTGATTTTTCTCTCTGTTTCAGGATGAGGAAGAGGAAATCAAAGCAGAAATCAACATGCTGAAGAAATACAGCCACCACAGAAACATTGCCACCTACTACGGCGCCTTTGTGAAGAAAAACCCTCCCGGCATGGACGACCAGCTATGGGTACGCTGTCATTCTTCTGCCCCGTGTTTGTGTGTGTTTTCATCAGCGTTTTTGCAGCCGGTGTGTAAGAAATGGAGTGTGACACAAAGAGAAAATAGCTGCGGAGAGAAGTGACGCTCCATTTTTCTCTATTACATTTACGGCGTGAGGTTTGAGTGCATTGGAATACGTACTCAAAGTGAGTGTGTGGAGGATATGAAGTGCATGAATGAGAGAGGGGCTGCAATAAATCATGTGTTAACGTGATCTAAAGAAGCTCTCTCCACTGTGATACAGTCCCATTTATCACAAAACAACACACAAACATATGCATAATGTACGTTTGCGTTTGTTTACATGCTTTGGCATGTGTCCCCTCATATCTCTTAGTGCTTCTTTTGTCTTTGCGTGTCAGAGTTAATGTGCGCATCCAGGATCAGAGGATATACGTGAGTATTATTCACCAGCTTCCTCTCTCTCGGTGTAATCCAGAGCAATGATGAGAGGAGCTTGAAGCAGGGCCAGAGAGTGACCAGCTGAACTTTTGCCTGCATATCTCTGCGGATGTAATGCCCAGGACGGATGAAATGAGGGGCAGAGAGGAGAAGAGAGATGAAGGAATGAGGCGAGCTCAGGGTGGATGGAGGAGAGAGATGGACAGAATGGATACTTTGTGTTTGGGTCAAGAGACAGATTTGAGTCTCTCGTGTGATCCGTGACCTGGATGAGTCAGTTAATGCGGCAGATTCTGTCATTTGAGGGTGTTTGCGAAGAGTGAGGGAGAGTCTTAAAATGACAATCTAAATGTGATCAAAAACATGATTCTACTGTTTAGAGCTGGGTGATATGATTGGAAATTTATATCATAGCATTTTTTACACATTAAAGGATAAGTTTGGTTTCTACAGCTTTCACATTGTTTATAGAAGGAAGTAGAACAATATACTCACCCAGAAGGCTTTCCTGATCCAAACAGTGCTTCAGGAGATATTTAGATCCAAAATTGAGCGGCGGACATCCGTATAATGGTAGCACACGGGGCATGTATAGCGCCGCTCCTAAAACTGCATTAATCATCCAAAAACTCATTAGTTTCTCCAGTATTTCATCATGATCCGCTCCCGCTACTCCTCCATTACAGTATGTGTCGCTCCAGACATGTTTTGTGGCTGTGCTGACCTCTGAACTGAAGAAGAAGAAAAAGGTTTGCCTTCGCGCATGCGCTGTACTCTCTGGCTAGCTGTTCTTCTCTTTGCCTCCGCGTCCTCCTTTCGATGAGCTCCTCATCTGTAAACTCTGGCTCGAAACTATAAGGACACCCATCATATTCAAAGTTCTCCTCCACAACATCTTCATCTGATAGATATTCGTCCATTTTGCACAAAGCTGGAAGAAGAAAGTCGTTGTGTAGCTGGCGGTCTTCCCCTGAAACAATGAGCCATACTGCACATGCGCGAAGGCAAGCATTCTTCTTCTTCAGTTCAGAGGTCAGCACAGTCACAAAACATGTCTGGAGCGACACAGACTGTAATGGAGGAGTAGCGTGAGCCGACCATGATGAAATATCAGTGAAACTAATGAGTTTTTGGACGATTAATGCAGTTTTAGGAGCGGCGCTGTATGCCCCATGTGCTACCATTATACGGATGTCCGCCGCTCGATTTTGGATCTAAATATCTCCTGAAGCACTGTTTGGATCAGGAAAGCCTTCTGGGTGAGTATATTATTCTACTTTATTCTATAAATAATGTGAAAGCTGTAGAAACCAAACTTATCCTTTAAGATGCTGTAATGGTTTTAGATTGTTGCATGAGAGAATCAAAACCCCCTTTTTCCATCTGAAACGAAGGATACTTGACTCAAGAAGAGTTATCTCTGTGGGTTTAAGAGCCCAAAGAGATACTTTGAAAGCTTTGTGTCTATTCAGTTTTCATTATGGAGAAATTTGTGCTGTTATTCTTCTGTTGAGGGGGGCTAAGCTGCTACTGAATGCCTTATTTCAGAGTTTACCAAATGTGCATTCATTTTTGTGGAAATCTCAGTAGTGCAAGTTGCAGAGCTTGCTTTGCAAATTTACAATTTTATGAGTGTTTGGTATGTTTAACATTTTCTAGGTAGCCTGCTTTTAAGGTAACAGTATTGTATTTAGATATAAAGTGACCGATATGGTCTTTTTTCTCCTATTAGCTCTAGCTGAAGTTCACACATCACCCATGGCCTTGAGTCATAAATGTTAGTATTAGATGTTCTATAGAGAGTTATAATGCACAGGGAGAGGGCACAGATATCCAGAGGCCCAGATATCCTGACCTTGGTTCAACCTCGGTATTTTAAAGACTCAAAGGCAGTATTTGGTTCAAGATTCTTTATTTTACCTTTTTAGGGAACATAAACAAGTTTTTTTTTTCCAAAGCAAGCTTTTTTTCCTCTGGAAAGTTGTCCGAACACATGCTCCAGGTTTGTTGTTGCAGAATTATCCCCTGTTTTTTTATTTGTAACTTATAAAATGCCTATTCAAATACTTCCTCCTCTGTCCAATACCTTCGTATTAGTTCTGCAGGGATCCATAATGCAGCATTTTAATATTGATGTTGGTGACCATTGTTGAGGATTGATCAGAGTTTTGGTTTTATTGTGTTCAATGTAGGCTGACTTAAATACAGTAAAGAAGAATTTAGTGCTTTTGGTGTATGATGTTCCACAGCCCAAATACTAATTCAAGGTGACTTTTAAACTTTAGCACCAATGTGTTCAGGTCATCCAGCTCATACTCCCGTCAAGGTTCTGGATCTTTTCAGACTCAGACTTTTTCCACCCGAGGTTCTTCTGTAAAACAGGTGACTTAGGAAGTCTCAGAAGTTCCTCAGAGTTAGCAAATGGCAGAAAGACCAGTAGCTTCACTCACATCAGTGGATGTTTGCAAACTGTCCTGCAATGTTGGTAGATGTGTGACACAAAAATGTGTGCATCCTAAAAAGGAGCTATTGATAAAATATTGATATCAGTCAAACTCTCAAAGCAATAACAAACTGTCAATCATAATTTCAACCTTTTTTCTGGGCCTAGTTTGCTCTAGAAATGCTGTCATTTTGATCTGGTGATTTGTCAATGAAATTAAGAAAATGATTTTAGATTAAACACAGGTATGATCTACAAAAGTAATTAGTAAAAGATTATTTACCTACTGACTGATTATTTCATAAAAGCATGTTTGAAAATGAAACATTAATGAATTGTTTGTGTTTTGTAGCTGGTGATGGAGTTTTGTGGAGCCGGCTCAGTCACAGACCTGATCAAGAATACCAAGGGCAACTCTCTGAAAGAAGAGTGGACAGCGTACATCTGCAGAGAGATTCTCAGGGTAAGTTTACTTTGTTCACTTCATTTAACATCAGCTCATTTCTACAGTCCTGACCTGTCTTGCACATAGAAGCTTCATTGTGTTGTCTTTAGGTTTTCTTAAACAGTGGTTTTCACACTTAATTTGCTCAAGGCACGCCTAAAAGCAGGCTGAAAACCTCAAAAACCATCATGTCGACAGTCACGTATTCAGACCTCTTCAACACATGCTGTGATATCTTATCTGTCAGAACAGATTTATTCACATTTACTTACACCAAAGCATGACTCTTAAAGTGCTTACTTTAGATATGCAACAATTTGAGACCCAATTAAATGTCATGAACTCAACAACTCAGTTAAACTTGAAATGTCATTTTACTTTTAAAATTAAGTAGAAAGACAAAAGTAATATTTTCCACCACCTGCAAATTCTATTAGCTACAGAAGATAAGGATCCTTCAGAGCGCTTAAAAGTTCCTGAAGTTGCTAACCTGACACATCAGATGGACAGGTAACTCTATTTCACGGGTGCATTTGGGTAAGAGCCCAATATCACACAGGTGATTGGACCCCATTACATCAATCACATTTATTACCAGCCAATAAGATAATATAGTGGGCGGGTCCTACTGCTGCATTGTAAAATATATAATGTAAACAACTTCTCAGGACAAACTGTCACCGAAACAGAAGTGAAGCAAATTTACCCTTACTACTGAGGAATGTTTTCAGTGGTATTTGTTGTCATTTAATGAAGAAATGTGGTCTATATCTGATAGATCTGCTGGTTAAGCTGTAAAGCAGTCACTTCCTGCTGCTGTGGCTGTGTTGCTAAAGGCGGCTCACAGTTGTTGTCGATTAGACCTTGGTGAGATGGATTTGCCTGATTACAGATCCAGCTGCTTCACAAGGTTATGAATTTGTTGCTGTAAAAGTGAACTCAACTTAATGAAATAAATGAGAAGTTGTGTAGTTGTAATGATAAAAACCTTTGCTTGGACAAATTCCTGAGGCACACCTTGACTGACCTTAAGGCACACCAGTGTGCCCTGCCACAGCTTTAAATGAAGAAAGTGCAGGTTAGTTGTTGTGGCCTTTGAAAAGAAAGGTAATAAACTAACTTATGTCATTTGCAGATAAGCTCAGTAGAAGAGGTTCCTTAATCCAGCTGAACAAACAAAACATAAACTTGTGCTCATGTGTTTGTTCCTCATTAATCATCATTATTGTTTTCTGCTGTTTCCTCAAATGACTTCCCTGTTCTTGCACAGATAAACTAACAAAGCACACCATATATCCCGACACTAAACACAAATGATTTTGCGACCAGGCATTGTTCTCTTGATTACAGAATCAAAACAAACGGAGAATTAAACGTGAAACTTGAGCCTGAGGGTGAACTCAAGCAGCTGCATTTCTCTGCCAAGGATAAAGTTCACTTTAAGGCCAATGGGAAATTGAGTTTCTGTCAACTCTGAAATAATGAGTTAATCTCTCTGTAATTTTGCTCAGTGTTTAAGTCACCCTTTGTGCACTGTAAGCTAACGGCTTCTATTAGTTTTAATCAAACGAGATCTTACTAATCATGTTTAGTGTTAATGAAAGTTTCAAGTTTGCAATTTTTATGGTTAAAGATTGGAAAGTATTTCCTTTTCTTTTACTAAAGGTTGGGCTTTGGACAAAGAATTTTTGTATTTGAAAGAGCAATAATAAAACTATATCAAAATACTAAGCTAGATGGAGGATCTTAAAGGGATAGTTTAGTATTATTTAAGTTGGGTTGTATCGGGTATTTGACAATAGTCAGTAATAGGCCTGTCACAATAACAAATTTCGCTGGACGATAATTGTCCAAAAAATTATTGCCGATAAACGATATTATTGTCAATATTGTTTTGAAACATCATTTTTACATTAATGTAATTATAATAAATGTCATAATAAAGTGAGTACATTGTATCAAAAGCAATAAACTTTAATTTCTTAAAGAGTATTTAACTGTATTTGGGAGGCTAAGATCTTTTTATGAAAATTAATTCAACAAACAATGTAATAAATTTCACTAAAAAAAAGAGAAAAAAACCCAATGACAATGACATGGACTGTCTTTTGGGAGAAATTGCATTTAAATAAGAATCATTATGCTTATCAAAAACAATAAAAATAGACCCTGTCTCTGTAAAGAAAAAAAACTCAAATAAAAACACACAACATTAAAAACAATAAATAAAATGGAGTTTATACAGGTTATGAATCGTTTGTGACTGTCTGTCAAATGTTCGTTACATTGCAGACTTTTCAACCGTATTGAAGGGTTGCATTTCTTTTGCAATGTAGTGAACGACACTGTCTGTGAGCACGCACCGTTTTGCACTGCTTTTTTTATATTTACTTTGCAGACCAAATGCCTCAGTAAGCACTGGGACTGTGGCATTTAGCTTAGGAACCGTAGCTTTCGTGCCATCATTCATTATAGTGTTTGTTTCCTTGTTACTCCTGGGGACGCTCACTTCAGCTCTGTGTGTGTACACGCAAGAGGCCCTGCCTCCCCCACAAAGATTGAATGAATGACAAATGCTCACTCCACTATAAATCTGCTAAATCTGCTATAGCACCAACGCACCCAGGTGTTGAGGAAGTTGCACAGAGTGAACCATCTTCTCATCCAGCCTGTTTGGTAGAAACAGAGGAGGAAAACAAACATGCATGCACGTGTTAACTTGTCAAGGCCGGCAAACTTACAGAGGACATTTTTATTTATCGTGCGGTTAATTGATTTATTGATTATCATGACAGGTCTAGTCAGTAAAATGTTTTGAAATGGTTCCCAGCAGCACTGCACCTTTTAGGAGAACAAGCTAAGAGGTTCAGGTCAGGTTCACTGCTGTTGGTGGGTAATTTGTGTGAGTTTTTGTAAAAATGAGCTAAGAAACTGTGTTGCAGGTATGATTTAGTGAAAAAAGATGTATTATTTATAATTATTTAATTATATTTCCCTTGTTTTATAATGCAGCAAATGACTGTGTGTTCCTCCACCTGTCTACACTGATACTGCCAGTCTGATGTTTCACTCTATGGACTCTAGGGGAGACCAAATATGAGTGATTTGACTTGAATACGTTCTTTTCTTTTTTTTTGATGTTCTTTTCACCTGAAACACACCTTTATGAGTAAGCAGAAGAAGAAATTCTTCAAATTGAGATTCAGCAGACCAAAAGAGAGGAGACAAACTTCTGTTGAATCAATGTTCTCAGGCAGAAGAAAACAAAGCCATCTGCTTTATTGTAAATCAGTGCCAAACACAGAGACTTCCTGGAAAAATAAAGCAGCAAGTACGTGGGGTGCCTGGTTGCTAACCACTCCTCCAAACCAGCATCCCGGAGCCCTTTTTTTAAAAAAACTTTATTTAACCAGACAAGTCCTATAAGATCAAGATCTCACTCACAAAAAACAAAATCAGCAGCACAAGTTAAACTACATACACATTAGGGATGGGACGATACACTTAAACTCACGATACGCTGCACCTCGATATGCCCGGGTCACGACACGATACGTCACGATACAATATCAGAAAAGTAAAAAAGAAAAAATATTAACTGTGTAAATACAACTTATTTGTTTTTGTTTGAGTTGCACTCAGGAAAACACAAGGCCTAACAGACCAAACACAAACAATAACACTCTCTCTAACCCTAGAGAGGTTAGAGAGAGTGTATGCTAATGACCGGCAGGCTCGTTTTCGCCGTCTTCGTCTTTTTTAATGAGAAAGCCAAAATACTGCCAGACAGATGACTTGTATCCAGGCGGAGCATCCTCAATTTCCACCTCATTCAACTCCATCATTCGGCTTTTTGGAGGCAAGGTAGTTGGTGCTAATGTTTGTTGTCGTCACTTCTGGTCACATGCCCTATTACCGGACGTGACGTCTTTATTTCGCGATCCATTTTTTTCAAACTTGATGCATTTCGTCACGCACTGTATCGCGATATATTGCCAAACGATAGAAAAAGATTAAGGCAATATATAACAAACAATAAATATGAAAAATACAACAATTTGACAGTAGAAGTGTGACAGTTTTAACAGTAATGATTAAACACACAGGCATCGTTAATTGGATTCTTGCTGCCTGGTTTGACTTCACTGACTATTGTCTACCTGATGCAGCCCAACTTCAGAAATACTGAAATAACCCTTTAACACAAAATTAGAGGCCTCTAAATGGGTTAAAATCACTTTATACCTTTTTAATACTGATAATATTTAGCCAACTAGATTTCACCATAATCATTTTGATTCTTCTTTCATTGTATGTCATGTATTTGGATATTATACAATCACTATTTGTTTGTTTTTGAGCATGTCCAAGTTTCTGCAAAAGTTTGAAGCAATCACTTATCTCTTACCTTTTTATTTTATGGGCTAAACTTCAAACATTAAACAATACTCCTTTACCTCTCAGCTGTTGTGTTATTGAATGTTTCCTGTGTTCTCTTCTCCTGCTCCTACTTACTCAGCCTCCCTCACTGTTCATTAACTTTATTTTTTCTATACGGATTATATTTTTTGATCACCTTTCGTCTTACTTCCAAAATCATGTAGTAACAATCATGGAGCCCACCAGTTCTCAAGGGCACTTCCATCAGGAACTTCTTTTGATATTAAAAAAGAAATCATGACTTTGCCCTGCATTCCTTCATCATGTGTCCGTCTCCGTCTGCAGGGTCTGACTCATCTCCACCAGCACAAGGTCATCCACAGAGACATCAAGGGACAGAACGTCCTGCTGACGGAGAACGCCGAGGTCAAACTAGGTCAGTCCGTCATCCGAACCCGACTTGACAAAACGACTGCATGATTGCGAGGGCGAGTGGAGGTGTAAGGTTTCTGATCGCTCATCTGAGGTGTGAATGTGATGTGAGGCTTTTATTTCCTCCTTTATGCTGAATACCAGCAGAGTCATCGGTCTGTGGCTCTGCTGCTGTTCAGACTGCTGAGGAAGAAACTCCGACTCTGGCTCAGTGGGGAGGGGATTAAAAACTGTTTATGTGTTTGTTTGTAAATCAGGGAAGATATTGCAGGCTCCGTTTAGAGCCTATTATTAAAGCCAGTGAAGCCTACAATGCAGAAATAACTAGAACCACCGCCCGGCACTTTAATGCTCCTGAGGTATGTTATTGTTGGACTGTGAAAGCACAGCCAAGAGTCGAGAAGAATGAGGATGTAGTTATAATAGTTTCTCCTAGATGGCGCAGATCAGGGGTGGGCAACTGGCAGCCCAGGGTCCACATGCGGTCCTTCACTTCACTTAATGCAGCCCATCAATCAATTCCCCCCCAAAAATACTAAATTGGAAAATAAAGAAAACATAACAACTGCTAAGTATGATTCATCATGAGTATCCAGTACTAAATAATGCACAAATTAGTAAAAGTGATGAACTACTTTTAATAACCTTGGACTGCTGGTACTTCAACTTCAACTTCAACTTTATTATAGTCCTGTGGGAAAATTGTTTTTCAGCAGCAGGCATCAGTACACAAGTACATGATAACACATAAATCATACAGACATTAAAAAAAATCTGGAAAAATCCTGAACTCCAGTGAAAAAGGACGACACTTAAACCACAAAAAGCCAAAGAGTAAGAGTCAGGCAAAACCCATAAAGTGCATTCAGTCATCAAAGTGCTGTGCAGGAGATAAATAAACAGTAATGAAGAACATACAAAATAAAGCAGATAAAAAGAGATACAATAAAAGTCAATAAATAGTCAAGGATTAAAATCTTAAAGTCAACAATTCTATCCACAAGATGCACAAAGCACAAGAAAAGAAAAGAAAACCTGGTCAGGCCGATGAATTACGGTTTTCAATAGCAACTGGAATAAAAGAAGTTCTAGCTCGCCTAGTTTTGGTTTTCGGCATTCTGTAACGTCGACCAGAAGGGTGAAGATCAAATTCAGCAAACAGAGGATGATCAGGGAAGTTCGGAATTTGTTGGGCTCTGCTAAGAATACGTCTGCTGTAGACATCCTGCAGCTGAGATTGCTGCACTCCGATCACCTTGCTCGCTACTTTGACCAGATTCACAAGTCTGTTTTGGTGCAAACTTTGCTTTTTACAAGTCATTACAGAGCTTACTTTCCTAGGATTGTATCTCTAAATTTCTTTATGAAGTATATCTGTGCTTAAAGACATTCATTCTTTTGTTTCTTTAAAAAGAAGCTGAAGTTGGCTTCTTGCTCATTAAATTGTAAATTTTGAATTGTGTTTGGGTTAACCCCTTAAAGCCTGTTGTATCATATTTGATACAAACTTCTGTGATACCTCTACCTAATAAGTATGATTAACAAATTACTAAAAAAAAACCATCTAAATGCAATCAGGGAAATTATTAAAATGTCCTTCAGTGGATCATCAGTTGCGAAAACACCTGATGTGTCAAATGAGATACAAAAATATTTATGTTAAATTTACTAGATTTTTTTTTTAAATCAGGAGAAAGTGAAATAAACATTTCAGCTCCAAAAAATTAGAGTTTTCTGCCAATAATTAGTGTTTTCAGTCTTTACAGGGTTAACTATATATATTAATTTTGGCATAATCATTTTTTAAAGCTTCGTAATTGCCAAATTTTGTTTATTTATATCTTTTTTTTCTCATTAAAGCATGCACAACAATATCTAATCGGTGGCCCCCTGCCATTGAAAAATAAATAATGCTTCCCTCTTGATAGGGGTGGGAGAAAAAAATCGATTCACATAAGTATTGGGATTTTTTGTTTGATGATTTTTAAATGGATTTTTTTTTGTTCAAAAATATATATATATATATTTTTTTTTTTTTCCAAATTTAAGTGCTTCATTTTAGTCTGGGTTAATAAACCACTGTTTAATGCAATCCAGGCTTGTGAAGAGAGAGTATAAACAGCTGGTAAAAATATATTGCTGAATAAATCCTAAAAACAGACTCACATGTGATGTGTATTTTTCCTGATATCGTCTGTAGGCATCATCATTGATCATCTTTTTCGCTGGTACAATAATCGGCAATATCATAGCATCGCAATTTTAATCGAATCAGCGCTGAATGAACCATAAAAGTCAAATCGGTAGAAAAGCGCTACTTCTTGGTAATCAACATTGCCCACTGCTGGTGTAGATGCATGTAATGTACCGAGCAGGTGATGCCACTATGACCTTGACCTTAGGCCTTCAAAGTGAACCAGTTCATCCTTTAGTCAGATGAAAGTGTGCAAAGTATTAAAAAAATCTGCTCTAAAGATATGAGATAAGCTCTGTGACATTTGGGTTTTTACCCCAGAATCTGTCATTCTAGAGATATTGCTTTAGTAAGCATGGGATACACCTTTACCTATCACCTTAAGCCTAAAAATCCAGAAAGTTAATTTTGTGTACTGAGTGGTAATTGGTGCAAAGTTGCCATAAGGTTCCTCTAAATGTTCTTGAAGTTTGGATGGACTAAAACATATTACATAATGCTGCCACCCCCTTGCTGGCTCATTGATTCACATACATTATGTCCTAAAGTATTTCACTTGTGTCTTTCCCTGCAGTGGACTTCGGTGTTTCAGCCCAGCTGGACAAAACCGTAAGCAGAAGGAACACATTTATCGGGACGCCATATTGGATGGCTCCTGAGGTTATCGCCTGTGATGAGAACCCTGACGCCACCTACGACTTCAAGGTGATTTAACAACTGCAGCCTTGTGAACGTGTGCCTGTTGTGCTTTTTATTTGGGGCATTCATGCATTGTGTTTGTGTCATTACAGAGTGATTTATGGTCTCTGGGAATCACAGCAATAGAGATGGCTGAGGGAGCACCACGTACGTATCTCTACAACTTTGATTTATTACCAGACAGGTTTTATGAATTGGATATTTGAGGCTAAGGGAGCTTGGAGATGAAGTGATTTTTAAGTTTATGTACAACAATCTTTGAGCAGGATAATCAACTCACACTAGCGATCGAGTTTGTATGTGTGTGTAAATCTAATAGTTTCTCATCAGTATTGGCAGCGTTATTGATCAGAGGAGGGCCAACTCCAGCTGTCTTTGACTTTCTGCCATGATGGTATTTACCATAGTTAGCCACAATTCCCTGACTTGCTGTGTTTGCTGCTTGACATCTTTAGCACTCTGTGACATGCATCCAATGAGAGCCCTCTTCCTCATCCCACGTAACCCCGCCCCCAGACTCAAGTCAAAGAAATGGTGGGTTCCTGTTTTCTGATAATTAGTCCAGATGCACACCTGATTACAGGAGAGTTTAAAGTCTGTTTTTGGTGAATTTAGGTCAAAAAAGTTCCAGTCGTTCATAGAGAACTGTCTGGTGAAGAGCCACGATAAGAGACCCAGCACAGAGCAGCTCCTCAAACACCCCTTCATCAGAGACCTGCCCAACGAGAGGCAGGTCCGCATCCAGCTGAAGGACCACATCGACCGCACGAAGAAGAAGAGGGGCGAGAGAGGTGAGGGAGAACTCGTGCTCTAGATGTCCACGGGTATAGTTTTAAACCAAGCTTTACATTCATGTAACCAAAGACTGCCGAAGACATGAACATCCTCAATCAGGTTATTTATCGACATTTAAAACTCTGACAAAAAGACCAGTGCTGATCACCATCGTATTGGCAATTGTCCTACAACTAGGCAAGAAGGCTGAATTTAGGTTGTCCAAATTAATATTTTAGTGTCTTGAAAATGCCCTTGTAGCACATCTAATCCGTTAACTGTCTATTCCAAAACTGTCGCACATCCTCTGTCATATTGTCGATTCTTTTCCATATTTACTGTTTGTAATTTGTTGCCTTTATTTTTCTTAAATTTGTGTCTGTTATGACATTTGCTGCTGATCTCTTGGCCAGGTTGCCCTTTTGAATAAGATCCTGGTCTCAATCAGACTTATCTGGTTAAATAAAGGTTAAATTAAAATAATGACAATAATAATAATGCAGTTAAAGGTCAATCGCAGGGTTTAATCAATGCAAAGAATAACATTTGCTCATCAGTCAAATCAGTCATGATCATCATTTACATGCCTAATTGTACCTAAATCCCAGCCTTGATAAATCAAAGTGGATGTGTTTTAAAAATATCCATCTCATGTTCAGTTGAGATGGTCTCGAGGTCTGTCTTTGACTTCACCAGTCTAACAGGACTTGGTCCTGAGTTTGGAAATGGCCCCAGAACAGACACCAGATAATACAGCCACTCTGAACACCAGTTCACTGGTGCAGGGGATTTTGGCACATTTTATCTGGGCACTACTCACGTGTGTAGCCCTGTTGCTCATTCTGTGAATGCATAATTCTTACAAGTTGTACATCGTTGACAAGGTGACTAATCATGCTAACTGCTAAGTATGATTCATCATGAGTATCCAGTACTAAATAATGCACAAACTAGTAAAAGTGATGAACTACTTTTAATAACCTTGGACTGCTGGTACATGCTTTGCTTTTACAAGTCATTACAGAGCTTACGTTGACAAGGTGACTAATCATGCTTTCAAACAACATGAATTATAATACCAACAGGTTTTATTAAAGAGGAGAAGCAATTGTCTGAAATAACATTTCCAATCTGTCCATATACATTTGTGGGTTTCAGACAGACAGGCAGACATATAGATAGATAGATAAGATAGATAGATAGATAGATAGATAGATAGATAGATAGATAGATAGATAGATAGATAGATAGATAGATGGATAGACTTTTTAATCGATGTTTCCCTTTGATAACAAAGATATTAACTGTTTGTTTAAAAGTTATACAATAAAAGAAAATATATTAAGGTGCAGATTAAAGGCAGAAGTATAATCATGTGTGCAAGACTTGCAATGAAAAGGACCATTTAAGTTAGGTGTATTAGATCAATACTATCCGTCAGTCTACAACTGGCATCAACCACTAGCTTGTTATGTTTACAACAGCTGAGAGGGAGGCGGAGTGATTCAGAAGCTTGCAGCAGCGCTGCACAGAATACATGATGTGAGTTGGTTAGGTTCAGATAAACTTTATATTTCCAAAACGTTAATGCATTTAGAAACATTTCTAGGTAGTGTTCTCTTAAACTGTGATATTATTTTTGAATGGGAATTCTTGTAGGCGGAGAAAATACCCTTTGTATTTGGTACAATACTTCCCTGTTTGCGTCTGGTTCTGCGTAACAGACTCCTACAGACTGTGTCTTACTGAGAAAGAGGAGAGAACTTTCTAGTTCACCTAATGTAATTATATACTTGGCTATATGGAGCTCATACAACCCCACTTCAAAAAAACTGAACTGTCCCTTTAAGGTGGTATCTACAAATGAAGTTATAGATGATTTATTGAATCCAAATCCTATATTAAACTGGCTAAATCAATCAATGGTCTTCAGCATCAGTCACATGTTTATGAATGTCAGCTATATCCTGGTTAAATGGGAATGTGAGGCACACTAACTAAGTATTAAAACACATCATCAGGGCAGCTGAAGTCCCGCCTACATACATATCGTAGACGCTGCTTACTGACCTAAAAACGTCAGAGGAAATACCTTAAGTTTTGAAACTTTAAATAATTGTTACTCCTTTTTGTAAACGGCCCACTTATGACATTGATTTGGTGGCTGAAGCGCTCAGACACAAAAACAAAACAACCCACACTGCCGTCACACTCATTACTCAACTAAGTAAGCAGAAGTAAGATGTAAAACGCTTTCAGCTGCACACGCAGACAGAAAAGCTCAAGCACATCTTTCATCAGGTGATAGTTTGCAATGAGGCAGGAAATACAGTGTGAGACTTCCTTTTTTAAAACCTCGCTCACAGTCACACTGTCTGAATGACAGACTGACGCTCGCTCAGCTCCTGCGTCTGTAAGAACCACATTAACTGCTTGAAGAAACAACTCACTGCAGGCTGCCGTCCTGATGATGTATAGAAACATCCTCAGCCTGTCTGCAGCTGTCACTCTGTCACATTCAGAGGACAGGAAGCAGGTCTGCATGGATGGAAAAGCCCAGGGCCCGCTCCTATAACCGTTATGCTCTAAGAATAAAGCTGAAAGGATCCCGGCTAATGTTCTCCACCTGGCTACACTCAGTAAAATTACAATTTATACTCTTATTGAAAGAAGGCGCCTTGAAGGAGAGAGGAGCGCTGAGCGGTTTAGAAATGAACAAGGAGAGCTGGAGTGAAAATGAAAAATGTCAATGAGAGAAGACTCGCTCTACACTGCTTATTATCTCTCTGAACATTTATTTGCCCTCTTCTTCCACCAGATGAGACGGAGTACGAGTACAGTGGAAGTGAAGAGGAGGATGAAGAAAGAGACATGGGTGAACCAAGGTCAGCCTCTTCTCTCCTGCTTTAAACACAATCACCGTGAAAACTTTGTGCTAAAACTTCTAACTTTTCCTATCAAAACGCTCCCGCAGCTCCATTATTAACATCCCTGGAGAGTCGACCCTGAGGCGGGACTTCCTGCGCCTCCAGCTGGCCAATAAGGAGCGATCAGAAGCACAGAGGCGGCAGCAGCTGGAGCAGCAGCAGAACGAGGAGCACAAGCGCCTACTGTTGGCAGAAAGACAGAAACGCATTGAGGAGCAGAAGGAGCAGAGGAGGCGGCTGGAGGAGGTAAACACGAGGAGCGGATGAGGACAAAAATGATCTGTGGTATAAGCTGTGTCCCAATTCAGGGCGAGTATCCTTCTGAGGTTATATGTGGAGATAGACCAAATTGCAGGCAATAAAGGATCTGTGGCATTTGTCCTTATTGGCCCTTTTAAGACTAATCCAAATGAAAAGTCACATACTACTCCAATTCCATTTACCGTAATTTCTGGATTATAGCGTGCAATTGATATTAACACACACCCAATTGTTGCCCAAACCTTACTTTTTCAGACAACTCAAAAAATACCTTTATTCAGAGTTTTAATCAATGAAATTTTAGAATTTAACGGCAAATACCGGACACAATTTTCTCTTTCGAATGAATGCGGAAACACCTTATGCTTTAACACATGCCAAATTACTGCCCGAGCATGCTTTGTGTCCCCTTGCTCACAAGATGGCAGCTGTGTTTGCGTTGTTTCTGTGTTTTCACAGAGAAAGAATATTTCGGCTTGTTGTATCATATATGATGCAATCATGATGTTGCCGTGATGAAATATCGTAAATATTTTTGCTAATTTGCACCTGAAAAATTAGAGCTCATTTAAAAGCAAAAAGTGTGTGGTATAGTCGAGGAATTACAGTACGTTGGGATATTGTGTAAAACATAACAAAAACAGAACACGGTGATTTGCTAATCCATTTTGACCTATTATCAAAGGAATTCACCAAAATACGAGACGTTTAATGTTCAAGACTGGAGAGTCTTTGACAACATGGTGCCGAGCAGGACTATACTTAACAATTACTAAAGACTAGACCACTCAACCAATCAGAGCTGAGACAGAGAGAGAATTTACAGCTGGATCAGGGTTTTGTAAACATAGATGATTGTAAACATACTCTAGCTGTCATCAAAACTGAATATATAATACAGAATTAAGGTAAAATATAAACTGTTCAATGCAAAATAACAACAAAATGAGGGACTAAAACTGATGTGTGGTGGTTGCCACTGCAAACAGCCTTAACAGCCCATGTTTGCATATATTATACTGATACAACATTTGAAACAGTATTTACATCTTGACCAACTTCAAAGGTGAAGAAAGGGCATTCATTTGTCTTATATAAATGATTTTCCAGTACCAGTAACTATCTATACTAATGTTGAAAAGGCTTAAGGTCAAAAAACAGTAGAATATAATATCCACATTGATGGCTCATGGCACAATACAAGAAACAATCATAGCAAAAACAAACAAAAGGTAAAATTCTGGTAAATTGTGTTAGAGATACTGTAACTTTAGGCCTAGCAGAGGACTTTTCTCCTCCGCTGATTGGAGTACTGACGGAGTATTTGGCGAATTGGTATTTAAACAAGCGATAAAACACCTTAATTTTGGGTTGAATTAAAAATCTATTGTAACTTTCATTACTAACATTTGTATTGAGCAAAATATTATAGTTTTTTTGTAATTCCTTATATTACTATGTTACAGTAGAAAGGAATGCATTACAGTAATCACATTTCTTTTGTAATGCATTACTCCAAACACTGTTCACAAGATATATTGAGTGCTTGATTCCCATCCTGTGGTCGACGACTCCCCAGGAAGGGTGCCACAGGTTCTACAGAGCTCTATCAGCTTTAAGTCTGTCAATATTCAGTTTATATATCAATTAAATATGATATATACACTTAGTATACACCACAGTCAGAGTTTTTGCACAGAAACATGTGCAGGCCCATTTGATCTTGAATTCATTGATGAAAATAAGTCGAATGGATGTTTCTGCTGCAATGCAATGAATGCAGTTTTTCCATGGGTTCAAGGAGACTCAACTATTCTAAGGTACAGCTATGAAAGGGCTCTGAGAATAAGTTATAAGCTTTAATAGTGTAAGCTTTTTAGAGAGTGACCTTAAGGTTGAGCTTTAAGTAGAAACCAAAGAGAGCAAGGATGCGGTCAGCTGATAATGTGAACAGGAGCCTCCGGCCACCAAAGCATCTTACTCCAGTTAATCCTGTGAAGTTTACACAGGCCATGAAGTCCTGATCCTTTGTAGGCGTATTCTTTGGAAGGATGTTCACCCTAAAGTGAGACACAGCTATCAAATTTAAGGTTTTGGTTGCCTGTTTTTTTTAAGTCAGGAGTGAACATAATTGGGAAAGAAGCCTAATTTATGGAAGTTTGATAATCCTTATTCACTACCAGCGTTTAACCATTGTCAGTCTTGCTGTTAAGATTTAGAATTCGTCCTAAAAGGGGATTAAACTGTTCTTGGATCGAGCCTCCTGTGGCCATCCAAGGAACTTAATGCTTCTAAAATCATGCCCTGACTTCAACTCTAAGCCCCAAAAGGTGGACATTTAATTCCCAGCAGCTTATAGGAAAACATATAAGTGGATAGAGATTTAACATGGATTGCCCACATTTACTGCTGGGATTATGATGGAGTAATTCAGATTTTCAGATACATCCAGTCTTAATTCAGCAGCTTTCATCACATTAACAGATGAATAGAAGCTCTCTATTTCCCTGCCAATACTTCACACTTATATATTTGACATCATAAACTGTCCTTTTCTTAATCCACAAATCTGGAAAACTTATTTACCATTTTGAGGATGAGGGTAGAGAGAAATAGACTGGCAGTCTCTCCCCAGTGAACCTCTCTTAGTTCCAGTGAGTGGACTTATCGAAGGAAATCCTCTGCCCATAATCTGTGTGCTCTGTCTGGTTCCCATCAGGGCTCGCCTCCCAACGCTCGGCTGAGCACCATGACTCCGCTCAAATAACTCGACCCTCCAGACAGGGCCCGGTTTGTGTCTGTAAACAAAAGCATTTAGGGGGCTGTTTGTGTGACCTGCTGGTGTGGTTTGGTTAGTTTTTCATATCTAATCATTCAAAGCAGACAAAAAGTACCAGTTTGGTTGTGATAGAAGCCTGTGTGTGGATGGTTTGGAAAGGCACAGTAACATAAAACACATTAATATTACCTGATCACCAGGCTGAAATTAGAGCAAGAGTATTTCCATCACTAAATATTATGAACAACACCTACACCTAACTCAACCTTCCCCCAACTCCAATTGAACAGGTCTTATACAAAATCCATGGAATTAACTTAACTGAAGTGCACTTGTTTCATTAAATTATACCATTATAGTTGTTTTACAGTTTTCCTGATCAAGTTGAGAAGGACTTGTAGGGCATATTGGGTATTATATAGTATATATTATATATATATTGGCATGCATTACAGAGTTAGTGAGTGGCTCTGCAAAGGCTCACAGGTGTCAGGCCTATTTTTAGGATTGATCAATGTATTTACAAGAAATAGAGGACAACACATGTTTTTCTAAAATACAGGTAATAAATTGGATTATAAGAAAAGAGTGGATACCCTTCCCAGTGTTCAGTAATGGATTGTTAACAACAGAAAATGACATCTATGTCTGATAAAAGGAAAGGGGCTGAAATTTGCGGTGACAAACTGCACTTATTTGGCTTTGGTGTGCAGAACTTTTATTTCTTTTCGCTTCTAATTTTTGTGTCTGGCACGCAGTATTTAACTTTTTTGGTTATAGTCTTGTGCCTAAGATATCTTTTAGTTTTAGTCATACTTAGTCATCTAAATTGTTTAAATACTAGTGTAGTTTTAGTTGATGAAATTTCACATTTCAGTCAACAAAATCTACTATAAATTTAGTCGACTAAAATATCAAGTGTAAGTGTAAGGCATTTTTTGTATTCCCTTGAATTTCTAAAATCATGTTTTACACTTGAATCCTGCCACCATGAAGCTAAGGCAGTTGGATGTCCCTCCTAACTCATCCAACCTTTCCACACAACCAAAGTAGCTGTGGTTCCTAACTTGTCCGTACTTTCTACGTGTCAAAATTTAGGTCTGGTTGGATTAAGTCTCTGTCAGACATTTTAGTCTAGCTTTGATATGTTCATGAGAATGACAGTTTATGTAGTTTTAGTTTTTGTCCATGTGCCCTTTTTTATTTTAGTTATAGTCTAGTTTTCGTCAGGGAAAAAGGTTGTTAATGAAAACTATTAGGCAACAAAATTAACGCTGGTGTGCCCCTTCTGTCTTTGTTTACAATAATAACCACCAACAGTAAAATACTTTACAGTGGCACCAGCAGGATAACATTCTCATGTTCTGGACATGAAGCAAACTTGAATTGTAGTTTCCCATGAACACATACATGTTTACAGGAATTGATTGGTCAAGAGTGGAGAGATTGGAGAGAGAGAGCATCATTAACACTGCATAAACCTCACTAAGATTAAACATCTAGACTTAACTTGGTGTCTCCCTGTGGCATCAAACTGCTAGAAAAACCTTTTCATCTGTCTTTAAATCCCTGATGAATGTTCATCCACACCAGTTCACTCAGACAGTTTTCGGCAATATTACTCCATACATGTTTTTTAAAAGGTGGATAAAACAACCAAACACTTGTTATTTTGTCCAACTTCGTCTGAGAACAACAAATTTCAGAATCAGAATCAGAATGGCCTTTATTGTCATTATACAGAATGTACAACGAGATTGGAGAGCTTCTCCTTTCAGTGCAATAGGTAGTTAAGTTTAAAAAAGTATACAAAAAATAGTAAAGAAAAATTAACAAGTTGCAGGGAGGCTTTAAATATACAAGATATATACAACATGAGACGCAGGCTTGTGCACAGCACAATTGAGGCTCAGTGTACAATATTAGGTAGATGACAATATTAATGAATGAAAAATAGTCCAATTCCTAGTTCTCAGTATTTCTATGTTGTTTACATATCACATTACATTACATTACATTACATATTGCACAGGAAGTAGATATGTATTGCACGGTCACTAGAATATGTATTAATTTTTAGTGCAAATGGTGGATGGTATATACAGATGGGTAAATGTCGTATATAATTGTATTGCACATGAAGTTGTTAATATAAGTGTCGAGGTAGTGCTAAAAAATAGCAGCAACCGCCATAGAAGTGATATAAATTTTGCATTTTGCATTACGCTATTGACCGGAGTCGTTCTATATCCGAGTTCAGGGTGGTGATGGCTCTCGGGAAGAAGCTGTTTTTCAGTTTGATTGTATATTTAGAATCAGTGGCCTTGCAGTGCAGATGGATCTCCTAGATCACTGTCTATAATCTCACAAATCCACCTTGTCAAGCTCCAATATACAATGACTGTGACCGGCCCAAAGAGGGACGGCCAATCAGCCTCCTTAAGAGCAGGAAGAGGTGGGAGCTACCAGTTAAACAGCAGGAAGTGACTGCTCATATGGAGATTTTTGCATAACTGTATCAGATCTGGACCACATTTTGTTAATAAATCAAAAACAAATATTTTCACTCCTCTTCCGACATTCTTCAACAAGAGTTTGGTCTACTAAAACTCTTGGCTCAGGTTTTGTACTTTACACCACAGCAGTAGCACCCTCCTACTACATTATCTGATTGGCTGGTAATGAATGTGATTGATGGACTGATTGTCCAATCACCTGCCAGATATTCTTTTAAAAGCTTCTGCTCATTCCCAAACCCATTCTTTGGGCTCTTTCCCAGATGGACTGAAATATTTTGAACCATCCATCTAGTGTGTCAGGTTACAGAATCTGGGCTCCTGGCAGCAAGTTATTATGATAGTATTCAGCCTTCTTCTGATACTTCTACCCATAGGTCCATCAACTAGGGCTGTCACTTTTTTGAGCATACAAGCTAATACCTGCAGATATTGTAAACAAAAAAACAATGAGTGTCTAGTCATTGATTATGTAAGTTTGATAAAGAAGCAGAGTGCTATCTAAAATAGAAAGGTGGAAAAGATCAGTTGCAGTGATTCCTTGTGTTCTCTCTAAATAAAGATCTACAGTTTCCTCCATCTTCCATTATTAACGGCAGACTCATGTCAGCATCCATCATGGAGGTTTGAAATTCAGCAGGAATAATTGACAAAAAGAAGGAACGATCAAATGAGTTCACATATCAAAGATTCCCGCTCCTGTGCGAGAATCATCTGTCAAGTCAAGATTTCTTCATTTGCGTGAAAACAGATAAACCTCTTTTGTTCAGCGATCCTGAATCGTGCGCTGCTTCTGTTCTCCCCACAGCAGCAGCAGCGGGAGCGAGAGCTGAGGAAGCAGCACGAGAGGGAGCAGAGGAGGCGCTACGAGGAAATGGAGCAGCTCCGCAGAGAGGAGGAGAGGAGGCACGCAGAGAGAGAGCAGGTTCATACACTCGCTGCTTCATACATACTGTGGTTATTGTTTTATAGCACACTTATCCTGACAGTATGGTGCTACTGAAGTGTGTTACATAATGACAACTCAAGTCTGTAATCCTTTATTTGCCCCCAAAACTTTCTTTAGTTTCCTTGTTCTCTGTTTCTTTCTTTTCTTCTTGAGTCATTCTGATTTTTATTCGCTGAAATAACCTCAGGGGTGCTCTTAAGTTGTTCTTTTTATGGAGGATTTCACTTCATACTCAAAGAACTCTGACATTTTAATCTGATGATACATTAATTTTCTGGGCTTGTGGTTACATCCCCATCTAATGGTCTGTTTTTCCCCGGCAACTTCAAGCTCCATCTCATAAAAACTCATTGTCTGCAACCGTTTTTTGTTCTACTGCTAATCAAGTTGTCACTATTCTGAGATAATAAAGTGGATTGAACAGGTATTATTTAGTTTTTAACCTTTTTCATCAATTGTGGTCATGTATATAGGTTGAAAAACAAATGATTATCACGGTAAACTGCTTTTCTTACTGCTAGGGAAGCTATAAATTAAAAGTACAAATAATTGAAAATGTGACAACCTAGAATGCAAACGCTGCAAGGTAGCCTTCATCAAGGCTGCAGCTACCCATGCACAGTGCATCCTGATGTATTTAGGTGCTGTTTCCACTATTAGAAGCTAACCTTGCTCTGTTTTTAATTCAAATGCAAATCACGCTAAAGAGCCCATATTCTGCGATCTGTCTTCCTGTCTTAGTTTTATCTACCTTTTAGTGTTTGGAGGAGTACTTCTACACACATCAGTACATCTCCCTCTCCACATGTTTACAGCACCAGTAGCTGCATCATGTTGTCAAAAACTCTGCATTCATTTGAGCATTTCTTCTCTGCATGCCCTAGTTTGTGGGCTTGAACTGCAGAAGAAACAATGGTAGGACATCACACTGGTAGGTCTGTTCATGGGGGATGGGGAACAGATAATTTCAGGCAGCTACTGATGCTGTAAACAGGGAGAATGGGAGAAGTAGCAGACTTTGTCTTGTTTATAGAAGGCCTTTAAAAGAAGAAGAAATATGAAGCATGCCAAATATCATGTAAAACTCCAAAAAGCATAACATGGGCTCTTTAATTGCTATTTTATTTTAGCCCTAGATGGGTTTTCATAATAATAAAGTGTTTACACGTGTTTTCATAAACACATGTAAAATTTTTGTTTTTATTGAGAGTTTGTACCTGTGAAAGATGCAAATAACAAGTGTCTTGTCAAACCTGATGTTGTGTAACAGCTTGTTTTGTAACCTAGGTAAATCCTGGCAGGGTTCTAGTTTGGCAGAGTAGCAAGCAACCAGGCATGACTGGCATGTCTTGCCCTTTTTCACAACCTTATCCACTATCTCTCTCTATTATCAATAAAGGTGCAAAAATGCCCAAAAATAATCTTAAAGAAAAATAAAAAATTAGTTACGACAATCCAAATGTATGCCTTTATCAACCTCATTTTCTGTCAATATAAACTAGTTTTCATCAGTTTCTTGAAGATTGTGAAAAATTGATTTGTTGTCATAGAAATGCCAGTGTTGTTGTCAGGGTAAAGGGAGATGACGTTCAGATTTTTAGGACACAAAGTGTTCTTTTTGTCACATGAAAGACAGTGCAAACAGAATGAATGCATGTCCTCTTATGGCCGACATTTACTGAAGTGTATGTTTTTGAATAGATAACCACAAATGCCTCCATAGCTTGCTCCATGTGGGACAAGAATGGGCAACCTCTGTCATCACGAGGGCCTTATAGATTTCATTCTTATTTCTCTAGATCAGGGGTGTCCAAACAATGGCCGGGGGCCAAATGCGGCCCGTTGCCCATTTTGAATTGGCCCCTGAAACAGTTGAATGAAGAAAGACATTTTGGGTACAGCAGCACCATCAATCATGCACATTTTCTGTCACATTTACTTTGTCAAAAGTTCTCATTTTCAAAGTATATTGCAATATTCATCTTCAAGCTCCAACATTCTTGCTGTTTACTCTTGTTTTGTGTCTGACAGTGAAGATAAGCCGTCAATGTCTCCCATCTATGCTGCCCAGAAGGTCATTCTCGCCCTGACTAAGTGTTGGCCCGGGTTACAAGAGCCCCTTGACGGGTGACAACCCACCTCTAAACCATAAAACTTTAACTTTAAATACACCAAAAGTGAGGTGCAGCAAGTGGCTCAGTCATCCACATATTCCTCTTGATGAGGCCCTTGATGTAAAAAGTTTGGACACCCCTGCTCTAGATCCTACTAAGCTATGACAAATCATTGCTTTCAATCGAGACAGCTGTGATTATTATTTCTTGATACCTTTGCACCTTGGCATATGTCCATGATATGCTGTTGCTACTTATCAGCACCCTTGTTTAAAGTAATAATACCACCAAAAATGCAAACAAATATACGGTATTTGTCATTTAACAGACGTAAGCGTACTATTTGATTGAGCTTGACACCAAATTAAAGCCAAGATAGCTGTTCTTATTACAATGAACAAACTATTAACCAGCCATTCTTAATGTATTTAGGTCCTACAACCAAAAGTGCATTACAGACATAAAAAAAAACTCAACTGGAGGCTTAATTTTAATGCTAAGAACAAAACATGTACCAGCAAGAAAGAAATCATCTTAATGTCAGTTTTGAGTAGGCCTGAACGATTTGAGAAAATAATGTAATTGCGATATTTTTCCCCAATTTTGCAATTGCGATTTACTCTGCGATTGTTTTAATGTTCCTCATCTTATGTATTCTTAAACAAACATAAGCAGTAGATCATTTTATAGTAAAACCAATATGACATTAAATCAATCTAAGGATAAAAGATTTGAGAAAAAGTGGAGAAGTGAAGAACAGAAGCAAAATAGGAATGAAATTGTAAAAACTGGGTAAAAAAAATATGGTATGAAAGCGGGAAAAAGTTAATAGGTGCAAAATAGGTATGAAATTGCAAAAAAAAGGCAAAAAAAATCAAAAGTGACTAAGGAAAATTGATTATAGCAGCAAAATTGGGATTAAATTTCAAAAATGATGATGTAAAAATCATCTAAAAATTCCAAACATGGTCTGACATTGGCCAAAAAAAAGATGAATGGGAGCAAGATAGGCATAAAGTTGTAAAAACTGCATTAAAAAAGGTAAAATAGGCATGAAATTGCGAGAAACTACATCACAATGCCAAAATGTTCAACACATTTTGGGTTAAAAATATTGCATCGTCTGCGATTTGAAAATTGCAACAAGCCATATTGCAATTTAATCTAATTTGCAATTAACTGTTCAGCCCTAGTTTTGAGTAGTGCTTAGTGTTGTGTTGGCATCTCAACATGAATTACTTTTGCTGAATCTTAAGTGTTTTCTTCATATTTACATTTGGAAATGACTCATGGGCAGTGCTTTGTAAGGAGTGAGGCTGCATGTGGCCCTGAAGCTGCCAGTTTCCCACCCCTGATGTAGGAGAACTGAGTATTTACAGGCATGCATCAAAAGTTGTTCTTGATTTTATCTCTCCTGTCACATTTCTCCGGCTCTGAACAGTACTCCCTCCTGTCCTCTTATTGAACTTTACTTCTCCTCTGGTGTGTGTAAATCTGTCTGTCCTGCTCTGTCTTTATCGCCCTGTCTCTCTCCTCCCACACTATTCAACTTTTCTTAAAAGATATGCTCAAAGTTCTTTTTCCCCTCCGTCTCTGTCATTTCTCCTTTGTAACACTTCACAATTGTTGGAGGACTCGGCCTTCTGTCTTTCATGTGCTGTCTGATTCCCATCTTTAGAGCCACCTCAGGAGATTAACTTCTCTTTTTCTCCCTCTATCTCTGTCTTTTTATCTCCGTTGGTGTTCTGATGTTCCCTGATTTTGTCCTCGGTCTATTTCTATCTTCTTGTGCCGACACGCTGCTCAGGAGTATATCCGTAGACAGCTGGAAGAGGAACAGAGGCAGTTAGAGATTCTCCAGCAGCAGCTTCTGCAGGAACAGGCCTTACTGCTGGTAACCACAGAGCTACTGCTGCTCCTCCATCTGTGCTGTGTGGACCCCTTACCTCCCCCCACTATCACTGCATGCACCCTGGAGCCTGAACAGAGAAACAGACTGTGAGGGGGACCCCACAGTCTGAGCCTCTAAACCCATCAGGGACAGATTTAATGAGGAACATGCAACAAAAACACTGAATTATATCATTTGTAATGTTTGTTTGGAGTTTATTCACATCACAGGCCGCATGTACGGCAGCATTAAGTTTGCTGGATCTCAAAAGACTCCCCAGGGGGCTAAAAGAAACTGTTTTGTCAACCTCGATCATGGAAGTGAGAACATCCAAGAGAAGATGGGATGGGCTATTTTTTGCTGAGGGTTTCTCACAATGCCCCAGTGTTGTTAAGGGTGACAGATGGATGTATTTTATGTCAAAAGATGTCTTTAACATGTCGTCAGCAGAGCCTTGAATCCTATTTTAAGGTACTTAAGTTCAAGGGAGCATTAAAGAAAGCCTGGAAACCTTTCGAGATCCAATCAAAGTAATCTTTAAGGCAAAAACAAACACTATGTGGTCTGAAAATGGCCCTCCAGTCCCTCGCCTCTTCCATCTTACTTGCATCCTTCCCTTCCAGAACCATGAACTTGTGCTCATATTTGTGTTAAAGCTTTAAAGTTGTGAACATTTTGCTTGCAAGTTCTGGTTTGCATGATTTATGAATGCATGTTGTAGGGCTAAGCAATACAGACCACAAATCCGATCAAATTCTTTTCTGCTGAAAATATACATATTTTTCTTCTGTTAATTCAAAACAGAGGTTGTCACAAACACAAGTATAAAATCTAGTACGATTGCTTACCTAAATCAAACTAGCCTGATACCTGTTTAATAACAAGGCATATATATATATACATCCCTGACAGTCTAAATAAGGAATAATTGTGCACAATGTCAGAACCACAGAGAGCAAGAATTAAACACACTGGCCAATAAAAGGCAACTAGGAGTGTCCCTGTTGACTGCCTGACCAAAACTTACCAACTTAACCCTAGTCTTCTTGGAGCCTCATGCAGCAGGTATGATGCACCAGTGACCGCGCCTGGTTAAGCGACCGACCCCCTGCCACATTTGCTCCAGCGCTAAATGAAACAACAAACCCAGCTAAACCCTAAGGAGTAGCGCTGCTGTACTGTATAGCTTCAGCTTTGGCAATATGACAACAGGCATGTTAAAACTCACCTCCGTACTGCTGAAAAAAAATCCTCGACTCCAACTGTGCTGGACAGAAACAAGCGCACTCAGGTGATACGGGTATCCCAGATTACATCTGATGATGCACAAACAGCGTCAGTGAAACAGGGAATTCCAACACAGAGCAGTCCACATGCCACTTACATCACTGCTGCCTACAGCCCCTAATTTAGGCAGCGAGGAGGGTTTACCAAATAGTAACAGTGTTATTCATTACTGGGTGTGTAGGACTTCCATTTCTTTTGCCGTGACTTCAAACACTAAACTTAGCTAAGGCCATCTTTAGAGACTTCAGCTTAGACTCTGGGAACAAGAGGCCCAGACACTGACTTTAACCCAGGCAATGAAAACTTAGCCTGAACCAAAGGAATCTTCTTCAGAGACTAGGCATCAAGTGTAAAAACACTGTCAGCAAAACAAAGAAGTATAAGGTCTCACAGCTAAGATAACCTAAATCAGAGAAACAAAATCAACATGCCTCACATCTTACATAAAACACATAAATTGATCTTCATAACTTGATTTGTTGCCCAGCCCTACCTTGCAGCACCAATAATTTGTGTCATTATCCCCTTATTGCATTACTTTTGTCATTATTTTATTTTAAATTGATTTCTGGTTTGCATGATTTGTGAATATATGGAAAAGATCAGACACGAAACATAGTCCCGTTTCTCACTTCTGTCCTCTCTCCGATACTCCCTCTCCGTCTTTCCCCCCTCAGGAGTACAAGCGGAAGCAGATAGAGGAGCAGCGGCAGGCCGAGCGCCTGCAGAGGCAGCTCCAGCAGGAGAGAGCTTACCTGGTGTCCCTGCAGCAGCAGCAGCAGCAACAACAGCAACAGGAGGGACGGCAAGCGGAGAAGAAACAGCTCTACCACTACAAGGATATCATCAATCCCAATGACAAGCCTGCCTGGGCTAAAGAGGTAAGTAATGATGTGCATTATTTACTGAGATAAGCGTACAAGTAGCAAATAAATTTTCCCTGGTTGTGATGAGTTTCAGCAGGACTGTAGTTCACTGGATATGTGCCTGTATCTGTGGCTATCCCTGTAATGTTTAAACTCAATCCCTGTTACATTATGTACACCCAAGTGGCCTTCTTGTGTTGTTCACATCTTGTTCAGCAGGTTTAAGCTGCAGTTCTTTGAAGGAAGATAAAGTGGGAAGACCTTACTAACTGACTGAATTAACCATAGACTGTACATAAAAAGTGGATGTAGCTGCCAAGAGGCCAATTCTAAGATCTCGAAGTAGGAACCACATAAACGTATTGTATGTGATAGTTAAATATACAGTTATGATACTATCACAACATTGTGCATCTGTAATTTGTGCGCAAGAACTATTATATGATACATAGTTACTGGTGAACAGCACGAAATGAAATTAAGAATTCTGAATTTTTCCCTAACGTGCTGTTAACCATTCAACACATCTATACCCATGAATCATGAATTCATGCCTCAGCAGGACAAGTCTGTCCAAAATCATCTCTAATCCTTCTACAGAAAGCATATTCAACTTGCTTGGGCATGCCTCACTGCTATGTAGCTGAGAGCTGGGTGTTAGCACGTGAAGTTCAGGTGTGCGCTGATAAAACTTACAAGAACCAGACTAATAAACAAACTTTTTGTTTTTTTTAAGTAATTTCTGATAAACTAATAAATACAATCCAAATCCGAAGATGGCTTTATCATAATTAGCCCCTCTTTGAGGAAGCTGTATTTCAACTTAACAACAAAAATACTGTTAATACGCTAGCAATTAGCTTAGCTCACAATTGAAGAAATAAAGCTTTCAGAGATTTTACAACCAGATGGATGTCAACCATTCAAAAACAAAGACCTCCAAGAGTCATGAGCCAAACTCTCTTGGATACACCCACACCGATGTAGGTCAGCTCTAATCCTTATCAGTAAATCCAACTTGCCTGGGCACTGTTGTATTCCAAAGAATCGACCGTTCCCATGTTGAGTTCAAAACATACAACAAAGACAAATAAAATGAAACCTTTTTACTTCAACTTTTCATTCTGATGAGATTATATGATACAGACTATAATCCAAAGACGCCCTTTTCGTAAACAACCTCTTTCTGAGTAGACAGGGTGTAAAAGCTCGTGAATTATGTTGGGATTATCTTTTGTTTCACTTGCACATGAAGCACACCCTTTAACCATGTTTTAATAACAAAACAAGTCTGCATTTCAAAGAAATACACTGGAAAGGCCTGGCCCAGGCGGGAGCTTTTTTAACTGAAAGTAGGTCAGTTAGACGTGCCTCGCTGGTCCAACAACAAAATTGTCAACAAAGGATCCAACTGGACACCTTTTTGCACCAGTTGAGTCACTTGCTGCTGGTGTTCAAAAATAAGAATGACAGAGTAATGATCTTGTTGGACTTTTCCATTAGTTGGTATCTGTTTGATGGGGCATGACTTTACTTGGGTATTATAGTTTTCCGTAACGTGGTACCTTGCACAGTTCTTTGATTCACCTCTAGTAAGGTCAAACAACCTGAGCTGAGACTAAATGTGACATGGAAACTCATCACGAGTCAAAATAACGCAGGCATGAAATGCTCCCTGTTGTTGGATCCACGCCTCGATTCCCAAACTATCCTCTGCTTATCAGTGTGTTGTTTTGCTGCTAGAAACTGTCATAGTAACAAAATTCATGTTTTTGCTATTAGAAAAAGCCACAATGGGACACACAGCTCTATTGCCTTGGTTTCCTGCTTTGTTTCTGAGAGGATGCCACGATAGTTTTGCATAGCAACGCCATAACTGTCCCACCCACCCTATAGAGGTGCTGATAGAGCCTATACTGTAATGGAAAATGAAGCAGGTGTATCCAAACTGTGCAGACAAAGGCAGAGTTGATTGGATACCATAAATGGAAAAGTATCATTACTTGTTGGCAGAGCAGTGGTCACTCGGCACTGCATCCACTTCTGACATACAGTCTATGTGTTTCACATTGTTATATTGAAAGTTCCGCTATAATGCATGCTTAATCTGTGTTTGTGTTGTTGCTCACCCTGCTTTGACTCTCACTCCTAGGTCCAGAAGCAGCAGCAGCATGCTCAGGGTAACCCACCCCGCCCTAACCTTCGACATCACCAGTCATTCTGTCAACCAGCGTCATCTGCTGGTGCTCACGGCCAACTCAGAGCTCAAGTCCCTAGGCGAACCCCGTCCCATGCTGCCCAGCTCCTCTCCAACAACTTACCCCATATCCGTATTTCAGTTGACCCGGGCGAACCATTAGATCCAGGGTTGAAGCAGGAAATAAGCCAGCAGGTCAGAGAATTTAGGGCTCAGAGACTCAGTCAGAGGGGCTGCAGCCCAGGGCCAATCCAGGAAGCTGCTGCCCAAGGGCCCAGCAGGGGACTTAAGAATCACAAAGAGCACTCAAGTCAAGGGCAAGTCAGCCAGTCTAATCTAGCAGCCAACCATCATGCATCAGGGCCAAGCAATCAGAAAGAGAAGCCAAGAGACAGGCCTCTCTCTGCCCCTAGCCAGGCAGCCATCCATGGCTTAATGCCTGCTGATCAGCCGCCTAAAGCCCTTCAAGCTCATCCTCAGTCCCCAAGGCCGGTCCAGAAACCTCAGCCTGGACCTAACTTCGTCTCCGGCCCTGTGGTCAAACTGGTTAGTGTGCGCCCTCGTGCCAGGTCTCACTCGCCGTGCATTAGAGTAGATGTAGATATAGAACCAGAGTATCAGGGCGGTTGGCAGAGAGGAATGAAACCTGCTGTCAGCTCGGAGCACCTCATTGTGCCCTCGGACTGGGAGGTCACAGGGTCTCTCCACTCCGCCCCATCTAGACAAAGACGCTCCTACTCACATCCATCCAACAGTAGCAATTTTCTTCAACTCCCTGATAACAATCATGTCTTCTACCATTCTTCTGATAGGGAGAGGAGAGGCGGGAGACAGGGGCAGAGAGCAATCAGTGACGGGTCGGCTATGTACGACCTTAGCGCATCTGCCCCAGCTGATGTACTCAGACAGCAAATGGTTGGACTAAGGAACAGTCGCTCCTCTGAGTATCTGGTATCAAGTGCCCCAACAACTCCACTTGGTTGGTTGGGTCTCTCGCCTCGAACCTCTCCCACCACCTCTCCCCAAAACTCACCAAAGCACTCCCCTTTTCCCTCAAGATCACCATCCCCGTCCAGCCGATCCCCTCCATTCTCTCCTGACTACTCAGAGCCAAACACAGCCCACCGACTGTCCCCAACATCATGCAACCAGCTCCTCGTGCCGTTCAGCCCTTCCTATTACCAAAACATAACACCAACCAGCACCCCTCACTGCTCCCCGTACAACTCTCCCTTTGGATCCCAGACCCATCTCTACAAGAAATCTATTGAGTGCTAATGCATGATTCAAGACAGTTTACTGGATTAAACACACATAAACATACACATCTTTGTACTTCTATTTTTGTGACTGAAATACGACATTATCTAAAATTTAACTCTTACAATCCTTTTCAGACTGGATGCATGTTGGCTGCAAGGCTTGTTAGAACATCACAACTTTCACCACAGAAAATTATCAGAGCTATTTCAGTACTGGGAGTTAATTTCCTAAAGTGTTGATTATTGGTATAAGCAGATATGAAATTATGTGCTTGTTTTCACCACCAGTATTTTGGCTGCACCTGTTGACCATAAAAATCTCTGTATTTTAGATGTTATTTTAGCAGAAAGTGAACATGTATCATGATGATTCACCTCATTATCACTAAATGTCTACTTTTATAAATCAAAAATATCATTTATAAAAGAATAAAATAATTTTCATCAATCAATCAAACTTTATTTGCACAGCACTTTAAATTTGAAAGAAAGTGCTTTAGAAAAGAACATGCACATAAATAACGCCAACTAGGACAAAAATACAGTATTGAACAAAAAAAAAAAGAAATATTTTTTTTACAGAACTATGGTAGTGAGAAACTGAGGAGATGCTATCATGAGTTCATAATGACAAAGTTATATATATATAAAATTTAGACAGTGATGGTTAAAATAAATGTATAAATAAGGAATTAAAGCAGATGAATAGAAGAGGTACAAACTATAACCTACATGAATAAAACAAAACTATGAGTAGGATATAAACAAGCAAAGACATTTGACAGTAAAGCATTGTTTCACAGAAGAGATTGAGATGAATAATAAAACAAACCATGCCTCCTGATACGTACACATATATACAAAAAGTGTAGGACCTAAAACTGAGCCCTGGGGGACGCCACAGCTAACATAGTAAAGTTCTAACTGGTATTCCGCCAAGCTCACATAACACTTTCATTTGGTTAATTAAAAAAAGTCTCAGAGATACCAATAAAATGATGAAGTCTTTCTACAACAGGGGTGGGCAACTGGGGGCCACGTATGGCCCTCTGCCTCACTAAATGTGGCCCGCATGTCATTTTCAAATCAGCAATTGTAAATATGAAGAAAACTCAAATATCTAATCAAAATAATTCTATATAATCTTGACTGATATTTATTGGCTTTTGTAAGTTATTTACAGCCTACTTAGCAAGGATAGTGTCTCTAAATCTCTTTCATGAAGCACTGAAACATTGTACCCAATATTACTCAATACTATATTTAAAATATGGCAGCAGTAAAATCTCTGAGCTTTATACATTTGGGAACACTCATTTCGTTGCTTTGAAAAAAGCTTTGCCGGCTTTACTTCCATATATTTTGGCTAAATTTGCTTGAATTATGTGTCAAGTTCATTTAATTCCGTATAATAACTTTTATTTGTCATGTAACATATGAATATTGGTATGCAAATTTTAGGATTAATTATATTCTCTAATGGTATTTATCCAACATCCTTTTTCCCCTGGAGAATTTCCGAAAATCTGTAACAATGCGCCCCTCAGGCTGGGAAAAATGGTTTTATGTTGCCCTCTTGGTAATGAAAGTTGCCCACCCCTGTTCTACAAGAACTTGGTGGTCTAGACTATCAAAAACTGCACTTCTGTCAAACAGTACAAACACAAGGGAGATTTTTTTTTTACCCATATTCAACCTGAAAGGTTCACATGTTTATATCCTGCTCCAGATCTGTTTCTAACACAAGTAGACCGTCACCTTAAAGGAACAGGTCAATTTAGTCAATTGGAGGCTTGGGACCCTTGAAAAAGAATTGATATTGGTGATAATGAGTTTTGAAACATCAGCATATCAGATGTCCGCAAAAGTCTGACATCCTGCGTCCCTTCAAATCTCCCTACGGTAGCTTGATAGTTATATAAGGGTCACAAGGAAACGTCTGTTCGGTATTTGATGTCTTAAGTCATATTGTTACTCACAAAAATAGAAGTACAACACAGATGACACATAGAAGCACCTTCATAGAACACTATTCACACAGTTTGTAAATAAATGTACTCTTTTTTTTTAAAGGGGATGTATGATATTTTTGCTGCAATATTTTCTAATAATAATGCTAATATGTTCTTCACTGGGACTGGGATCCAAGGAGAGCTAATTAGGCTTGAGGACACTATTAATAACATCCTGGTCCTTTAGTATCTGAGTTAACCACAGCCTAGCCCACCATGCTAACCCCATTACTACCCATTTCCCCACCAACCACCATGGAAAGCTGGCTCTGGGCTTTACTGGTGTTGTCATCATGGAAAAACCACCCATCCAAACCTCCTTGTAGGTCAGTCATCTGGTCAAATAAATCCTGATGTGGTAATGGGTTCTGGCCGAGTGGTGATGGGATTCTACTCATACATCTGAATCATCACAGCAGCCCCTCATTCCTTAACTCCATCTCCTCCTTCAATCTTCTCTGACACTTTTCTTTTTGTAGGTACCATAGTGGCCTTCATAAACTTCTTTAATGCTCTACTCTTCATCTGGAAAAGTCTGTGATAAGCTGCATTTCCACCACAAGAACTTTTTTCACAGAGACTGGAAACTTTAGGGGCTACTCAGTTCTGTATGAGGTTTATAGGACTGTTTCAACCAACAAAATGGTGCTTCGTCAACACCTTGAAATTACCAGGGGACTCATAGTGCATCTATAGATTAAATGGCCCTGCCTTTAAAGGTCCACAAATAAAAGTTGGTCGAAGGAACCTTAAAACCAAAGAATAGCCCCTATGACCTAAAGTTCTGGATACTTTTGGTGGAGATGTGACTTCTATAAGGAAGATCCTTTGGGTTTCATGCTGTTGTTATTGCAAACAAAGCCAAACCCAAAAGATTTTTCACCTGCTATGAGACCTTCTCATAGATATTCTCTTTCTCCTGTAGGTCTGTAGGTGTTGATGCTAACCTCTAACATACTCCTTCCACAGATATCGACAACAGTTCTCCTGAATTCCTAGTTTTCCATCTGTTTTTTAAGATGAGCACCTGGTTTTCTGTAGTTTCTCTTCATTGAAATGAATCACTTGGAAAGTTTTATCTCATAGTTGCCTCTTTATAGTTGGCCCCTAAAAGGGAACTAACAAAGATTTGAGGAAATGGCAAGGTATCGCATGGTTCCACCGCTGATCATAATTTGAAATAATCTGTCGAGATTATGAGCTTGTGTGGATTTACAGAAAGCCTCAAAGGGGAGTTCTCTATATCACATGCATGTTTACTGGGGGGCTATTGACACTATGCCCTGCTGAGCCATTACTCAACCCTTTACTGACCGTTAAGTGTGGAAGAGTTTGATTTGTGCAGCTGAGAGCATTCCTCGGAGCGTTCTCTCACTGTGCAGCACATAATCTGATAATCTGATTATTGTAGCTATAGGAGCTTTCTGCCTTCCTTACTCACAGATATGTGGTGCCCTTTGGGACATAAATTAGCAGAAAAAGTCTTTCCTGAACTAACAAACATGGTTTCACTTGTGTGTACACGCTACATTCATATGTAGTGGAAGCCATGACTGGGGTTTAGAGTGTTGTGTTGATTGTTGATCTTTTCCTGAAGTCATCAGACGCTCAAACTTCACAGCTGTATGTGGGACATGAAGACGTGCTGTGCTGTGGAGATGTTACATAACCCAATGTATGCTCAAAATAAGACAGGACCCAAACTACCAATGTAAATTAATATACCCGAAGTGCTTATTTAGTTGTTTCAGGTCTAGACAAGTGTAGGACCCACATGTTTTCCGGGGGCTAGGTTATCAATTCACATGTTACTTTTCTCAGAAATCAAACTCAACTGGTTTTCGAGTAAGCACCCTGATGAGATATAAAATAATTGAACCCCATCCCCACCGCCCTGTAGGCCTGGCTGGAACAAAGACGTGATGCATTTCCACATGATTATTTTACATTTTACCTCCACTGAGGCCAAGCAGGTGGGCCACATTTTGCCATCTTGTACATGATGGCCTCACTCTCGCCTCTGCAGAGGGCGTGAGGATTGGCACTTTATGAGGAGTAGCTGGACTTTAATGGGTGGAAGGCCGACAAATGGGCCCGCAAATTTGTAGTGGATGGGGAGTAAGCCAGCTGCTTTGCACATAATAAACAAACAGCCCAGTCTTCGGTTATTTTGCCGTTAATGGTGTGTCTCCCAGAGTGCTTCCACAGAGTGCCTTTGCCTGTCCTCCACTTTCTTAAGGTGCCCTTCCTGTTGTAGAAATTAATAGAGCAATGGTAGCACCTTCGGCAATGGGATCAGAAGGCTGCTGAACTGTTTGTTCTCAATTTGAATGTATGTTAAGTTTCATTATGAATAAAACACTGAAACTCTAAGATTACAATTTATGTTGTTGTGGTATTGGAACAGCTATCAATACTTATTTTTAAGTTATTTTTACTTGTGATTCATTTTAAAGTAAATATTGTTATCATGAAAACCATAATTTAAAAAATGTATGAAATACAATCTTTCTTTTGTTTTTGCGCTATGTAGTTTTAAGTTTTTTCAACATTTTACATATTATCTAATCAAAAACACTAAAACACTAATAAAAGTAGAGTAAAGTAAATAGGAATTAAATATAATACTTAAGGTAGATACACAAAAAAACACCATAAAAAGCACTTAAAATACATTTTGCACAGACACCAAGATAACCTTTGCATGCCCTCATGTTCAATTATTAAAGTCAATTACAGTGGGAAAATTGCAAAAATAGAAAAAAATGTATTGAACTTATCCAAGAATCCCTGTGATGGCATATGATAAATAATATTTATAATACAATAATAATCAAAAAATTAAATCCACAAGTTAAATAAAAGCAAAATTAGTAGGTAGTGTTTTACTACAAATATATATACTGCTCTCTCTTATCCAAAAGTTTTACTATTAAAATATGAAAACAAGCCTTTTCTGTGCTGCACTTCAGCACCATATCTGACACCTGCCCTGCAGCTGTGTTTACTTCCATGTCAGATAACCAAACTGAAATGATCAACCGTTACGCTGATGACCTTGTGTTTCTCTTATCTCATCAAGAGCCAATAGAGTAGAATTTAATTCAATTTCAACACCTGCTAAAAAGTCTTGGAGGAATTTTAAAGTGGCATTTATTCTATAACTAAAATCTCTGTTTTATATTCTGCTAAATCTACCCTTAAACAAGGATTCAGCTTCTTTCTGCACACAGCTTTTCATACGTGGGAAATAATCTGTTGGGAGTGTGTAATATGAAAAGAAAACATGCTTAACTAAGACATGTTGTTCCGTACAGTCTGCCAGTTTCGATGATAGATATTCACTGAAGGGTTTCTGTGGAAATCTGAATTTGTTCCAGCCAGTACCTGCTTTTCGACAACAGATAAAAGACTTCCTCTGAACTCCTCAGCAGTTCAGTACTTAGTCATGAACTTCCAAAACAGGTTTTGCACGAGAAGAAAAGGCACTGCTCTGTCCCACAGCGCTGAGAGGTGTTGAGATTGTCTGGCGGCTTTTTATTAAATGCATGAAGGTGATCGAACGGCGGCACCCGCTGTGGGTCGTCCGTGGTGATTGGTTGTGCTGTGTGTGACCGGGCCGTGAGTGACAGTATGTGACCCGTCTCAGGTGGAGGAGCGATCTAAGCTGAACAGACAGAGCTCACCGGCGCTGCAGCACAAAGTGTCCAACCGCATCTCCGACCCCTCCCTCCCTCCCCGCTCCGAGTCCTTCAGCAGCGGGGGCATGCAGCCCGCCTGCACCCCACCCATCCACCGCTCCATCGAACCACAGGTGTGTGTGAGTGCGGGCGTGTGTGTGCAATGGAGCTCAACAGTGTAGTTCTGGAAGTAAAAAACCCATCAGTCTCACAGCACATCTGATTTTAATGTGACGATCAGTAGAGTAAAGTTTGTCCGTAGCTTTTGTTTTGCAGCTAGTTTCCAGGTGTCTTTGTTTTTGCTAGTAGCTACAACAACCTGCTTTTCCAGTGCAGCCTTTATTTATCACTTTGCTGTTTATCTTATTCGCCATCCTGTTTCCCACAAGAAATAGTTTGGTTTGCTGTGTCAGAATAGATCTACAGGAATGAGTCATTTGTGACATTGGTTGCCTCCACATCAGATAGATTGGTCAACTGGTTGAAAAAAAAAAGTCTTTTCTACACAGAATATATTACTTATTTGATTTTCGTGGTTAGAGAGGGAGCATGCAACTTAAGAGGGAAGTGTAATATTAAACAACCGACCATCCATTCAGTTCTGACAAGTATGTGCATCTCTTTTTGTGGTGTAAAATTGTGGAATAAACAAGATAAGGACTTAAAGATGAGCATTAATTTAAAACAATTTAAAAGCAACTGCAAAGCTATAAAGAACTGGACGGCTAATGTTATACTCTTTTCTTTTTTTGCATAATTTATCTATTGGGCTTTTCAAAGGCATGGTACAAGACAAGCTTAACATGTTTCTCTATACAGGAACGTATAAATTCGGCCACAGACTTGACATAAATTGTTTCTTAAACAAAAAGCATTGTTTATAAAAAGAAAAGTGGATGCCTCGTCGTATCCATTAACTCGCACCCCTAATTGTACACAAGCACACCCGATCATATACCTCCAAGTATCCCTACATGCATACCTGCCATACATACCCTCCGAATATTCTTCTACACTCACCATACAGGTATGTTGTTGAAGTGCACAATGTTACAAGATCACACGGTGGAGAAGGGGGAACTGAAAAGTCAGAAATTTAATAAAAAAATAAATGAAAAACTGAACAAACTGAACCCTAGTAGGGATCCACCTTCATGTAGTCCCAAAACCTTTCCCAATGGGTTTCCCCTTCTCCCCAATCATCACTTAGTCTACTAAGCATATATTCATAGGATGCCGTTTCAGTCATAGCAGAATTTTTTTTTATTACAGCTGAATGTTTTAATCTTCAAAGATGGTATGAATTATGTATCATGAATTTTGAAATTATATAACAGCTTCCTTCAGCCCCTTCTCAAACTTGCACTTTATCACAGTGTGCCAGTTTTTACACATACTGTTTGTTTTTATGCATGTGCTTGTTTGAGACAAATAAAAGTTAGATCGAATCAAATATCAGACATCATCTAACGATCCCTGCTGCATGCAGGTCCATCTAAAGGTTTAGTACAAACAAATGTTGTGCTTTTCCCTTCCTGCCCTTATTGGACTGTTGTGAGTCGGATCACATGACTGAAAGCAAACTATTTGAGGATTTGCAGTGAATTTTAGAATATTTAGGTTTTTTCAGTACTATTATAAAAGTATGCTCACAGTAGGGCTGCCCAATTATGCCAAGAATTACAATTATATTCATAGATATTTAAAATCTGGATTATAAAACCAGATAAGCAGATGGCTTTACAGTATGCTCCATGCGATCACTGAATTTAAAGAATGTTCTATGACAATCATTACATCTAAATTTCTTTTACAAATAAGATGTGGAGTGATCAGCAGCCATGCTTGACCCACATACAGTACATGCCTCTGCCGGCCTGGGTTCAAATCCAGCCTGTGGCCAGATTGCAGGGTGTCCTCCCTTGCTCTTTCTCGCCCCTACCCACTGTCTCTTTCCACCAACAATAAAGGCACAAAATGCCTCAAAATAATCTAAAGGAAAATAAATAAAGGTACCGAAAATAATTGAAAATGAACAAATGAAAACATCATGTCATGTTGCACGGTTATATTTAAATCTCAATTATTCTGCTTTTATTCTTGTAGGAGGCAGTAGTTGTAATCAGAATTTAAACTTTATAATTTCCTTCCTCTAGTCGTCTAGTTTTGCTGTTTTCTCCATGAAATGAAACACTTAGTCATGGGTAGTTGATAGCTATTGCGTTCAGTCCAAGGATTATAAAGATTATGAAATGTCAATGAAGAATTTAGGACAATTTTACTTCCAAAACTAGAGCTGCTAAAAAGTAGGGCGTCACTGTTGAGCTTCTGAAGGAAGGCATGGGAATGTTTGATATGTTTTCTTAACACCAGAAACGTCACACAACTCAGTGCCTTACAGCATGAATTCCTCTGGAAGTTCATGTTTTCACACACCTTTCTGCTTTTTCTATTCAAATGTGTAATCTTTATCAGCACTCCTTTGTTTGGTTTCAACAATGCTGGCCATTTTAAACTCCTGTTTCTTCCTTCTTTCCTCTGTCTATTACTTCTTCTTCATTCCTTCTCTATTTCTTCCTGTCGTCATCAAATCTTTGGACTCCTTTCTTTCCTTCATCGCTCTTACAAATACTCCATATTTTTGAATCAACACCCTTACTACCTCAATTCTCTCCTTTCCATCTTAATTCTTTCTCCTAACCTTTAAATCATTCATTTCTCAAACCCCTCATCTCCACCCCTGTCTGCCCCTGCACCCTCCCTCAGATGGCTCACCTCGTCCCAGTAAAGACCCACTCCAGCTCCATGTCCGGTTCTCAGTCTCTGCAGGACCAGACGGGCTCCGCTCTGAGTGAGGGCATGAGCGTCGGCTCCCCAAGGCCCGACATACCCCGCCAGAACTCAGACCCCACCTCTGACATCCAAGGAGCCCCACTGAGGGTGGCAGGGCGAGAGGATCGTGACAGTGTCAGGGATCGGGACAGGACGGCCTGGCTGAGGGAGGAGGATATACCACCCAAGGTCAGAGAGGTTAAGTATTGACAAGATGATCATGCTTTTTTTGTTTATGTTATCATCAAAAATATTTATTTGTTTAAGACTCCATCTTTTCTGCTTTAAAACATAGAGGAATTCTGATAAAAATCTCAATTTCAATGCAGTTGTGTTTAGGGATGGGATGAAATATCGTTTGACAATATATCGCGATACAGTACATGACGAAATGCATCGAGTTTGGAAAAAAATGGATCGCAAAATAAAGACGTTACGTCCGATAATAGCGAATGTGACCAGAAGTGACGACAACAAACATTAGCACCAACTACCTTGCCTCCAAAAAGCCGAATGACGGAGTCGAATGAGGTCGAAATTGAGGACGCTCCGCCTGGATACAAGACATCTGTCTGTCAGTATTTTGGCTTTCTCATTAAAAAAGATAAAGACGGCGAAAATGAGCCTACCGCTCGTTAGCATACACTCTCTCTAACCTCTCTAGGGTTAGAGAGAGTGTTATTGTTTGTGTTTGGCCTGTTAGGCCTTGTGTTTTCCTGTGTGCAACTCAAACAAAAACAAATGAGTTGTAATCGCACAGTAATATTTTTTCTTTTTTACCTTATTGATTTTGTATCGTGACGTATCGTATCGTGACCCGGGCATATTGAGGTGCAGCGTATCGTGAGTTTAAGTGTATAGTCCCATCCCTAGTTGTGTTAAAAGTAAACAAAAGCAGAATATAATGATTTGCATATCATTTTTAACCTATATTCAATTGAAAAGCCTACAAAGATGAGATAATTAATGCTCAAACTGGTGAACTATATTGCTATTTCTGAATATATTCACTTATTTTGAATTTGATTCCTTTAGAAAACTCAAAATAAGGCTGAGACAGAGGCATGTTTATCTCTGTGTTTCATAATTTTTCCTCTAAAAACACTTTATAACCATTGGAGACTGAAGACACTCATAGTTGAAGCTTTGTTGGTGGAATTCTTTCCAATTCTTACTTGATGTAAGACTTGTTTTGCTCAACAGTCTAGGATCTCCTATGTTGGATTTTGAACTTCATAATGTGCCACACACCATTAGCAGGAGACACTTCTGGACTGCAGGCTGGTCGAGTGTCAGCATGCTTTTACTATGAAGCCACTTTGTTGTAACACATTTGGCATTACCGTACTGAAATAAGCAGGGACGTCTCTGAACAAGACATCACTCATATGACAGCATGTATTGATCCAAAACCTGTATTTACCCCTCAGCAGTAATATTGCCTTCACAACTGTGCTAATTACCCAAATTAACGGGCACAAACACCCCAATACCATCAAAGATGCCAACAGAATGGTCTATGTCAGTCCTATTAAATTAGCGGCCCAGGGGCCACATGCAGCCCGAAAGCAAATCAAAGTGACTGGGACTTCGGTCCAGCGAGAAAAACAGAAAAAACATTTCCTGTCAGGGTCTTACAAAAATTCCAATATTATTCCAGACATTGAATGCAACACATTCTGAAAGGTTGCTATTTAGCAAGTTACTTTTAATGTACTGCTCTTTTTTGATTTTATGCCATTTTGGATGTGGCAATAAATTAATAAACATTCAGTGTCTTTTAAGTGGTTAACTTTGCTCACTGACTGCCAAAATATCCGACCCTGCTCATGTCCGAAGTCTGAAAACGTGGCCCGACTGATTTTCTAATTGAGTAGCTCTGGTCTGTGTCTTCATGAGTTTCCTATAGTTCTCTGAAGTGTTCCTAAGCCCGGGTGGTAAGGTGTTTTTTTGGGTCATTCTACAGAAACGTGGATTTTTGGGATGGCAAAATCTCTTTGTTTTATTTCTTTTTTTAACATTTAAACTTCAGCTACATTGTTACATATGCCATTGACTTCATAAATACACATAAATGAAAGCTGAATGATTTTTTTGTTTCTTTGATACATTTATCACAAAACACCATTTAATAAAGTGTATCCACACATCTGAATGTCACTGGTGTTCCTTATTGTTACCCATAAGAAAGGTAACACCAGTGACAGTTTCACAAAAAATGCCTTTTAACAAAATGGCTGCTGCAGAGCATGACGCAGCATGTTACTAATCTTGATCTATTCACTAAATTATGTCTTCTAAATACATTTTTATTCATTTGTTTGCAATTCCCTGCCAATAAAGTTGGTAACACCAGTGACGTCAACTAAAAGCTTCATATGAAATCATGAGATAAATGTTAATTATTCTGAAAACTGAAAAAGGACAATGTTCTTACCAGGGTCCCTCTTCATAGATCTTCAAGAAAGAGGTCAAAGGAAGTCAAGTGATGTCATCAGAGTGATTTCTTTTTCCAAAATAAAAGACTTTTGTCATATGGTAACACCAGTGACATGACTGCAGGGGACGACTACTTTTAAATCTATTTTATAATGCTTATTTGGCATTTTGTTTTAAAATGTAATTTATATCATTTTTTATTATCTTTTTTTTTAGAAAAACATATTTTTAAACTCAAAATACAGCACTTTTTCTCCATCAATGACTGTGGGGACGAGCACTTTTGTTGTGATTGGGGTTCTAAATAATTGATTAAAAAGCAAATATTACCAAGCTGATGGCTCCAAATAGTGTGATAGCTGAAATAATATGTTTTTTTTAATAAAATACTTTTAAAAAATCTAACACAAACTGTTTTCCTCAGGAGTCTCTTAAGGCTAGGGACAGAAAAATGCATGTTTCTGTAGAATGAGCCTTTTGAGCATTCCTCCTATCCCAGCCTTTTGTTGCTCCTGTCCCAGCACTTTTGGAGTGCTTTGAAAGTGGAAAATTCAAAATGAGTGAATATTTGCAAAAAGGTGTATCAGTTTGAACATTAAATATGATATCTTTGTTGTGTTTTCAATTGAAACTGGGGTTGAAAAAAGTTTGGAAGTCATTGTGTTCCGTTTTTATTAACATTTTACACAACACTTCAACTTCACTGGAACTGCTTTTTAGTTTTCTCATCATAGATTATTACACAGTTGAATTTTCTCAGCGAATATGACAGCAGCAGTAAACTTATGTAACTTAATAGTGCACCTTTGTCTATGTGCTGAAATATTTAAGTTGCTTCAAACAACTTCCCTTGAAATTCTCAGCTGAACAGTCGTGTGTTATGAGATGACAGATATTATGAAATGACTCACATGGTCTTTAACTTCAGACAGGTGTTTGTCTACAAGCTGAACAACATAACTTAGCTATTACAGAGTCATAAACAGCAGTCATAAAAATGCCAGACTTAATTTGATTGGCGTGATTATATAACAGTCAAAACATTGTTTATTAATTGCTTTCAGACACATGTAATACACAGAGTACTGGAGGGTAAACACGAGCCACTACATAACCCCCTGTGGTGCTGTGGTGCAGGCTTTCATTTTGTTTTCTTAACAATGTGAAGTAACATCCCGTGAAAACAACAAAACAACACTGATATTAAAGAGTACATATTGTGTTTTTAGCTTGTATATGACCTTTGGTTTGTTTTCACCCTGTGATACAGGAAGTCTGTGCATTAAAAAGTCCTGCTGCATCAGGACTCCCCCACCTCCCCCTGTTTACAGCACCAGTAGCTGTTAAACAAATATCCCTACTGATGTGGTATCTTTTTTTTTTTCAGCAGATAAACCCACTGGCCTAGAGTGGCAACAACTTTATTTTATTTGAAGAGGCCATATATACTTAAAACCTACCTTTTTTGCCTACCTTTTACCTGAATTACCTTTTAGTGTTTTTATTTATTCTAATTACATCCCACTTTTATTATTATTTTATTTTATCTTGTTTTATTTTATTTTTTATCTTTTCTATCTTTCCTTATTTTATTTTCTAGTTTTTTATATATTTTTTTTTTTACTTAATTTCAATTTATTATTTATTTGTATTATTTTTTAAAACTCTTTTTCTCATTTTATTTTATGATATTTTTAATTTTACACTTTAACCTCCAGTGTTTACTCATTTTTAAACCTTTAAGATGACATTTCCTCAGTACGTACTGGGTACAGTGTGCTTTATCATTGTCTTTAATTTATGATGCTTTTTATCAACACTGTGTATGGATTGCGGTGTGGGTGGGTTCAAGGGCTGGGTGGAGTGGGTTTGGGCCTTAAATCTTTCATATTAATTCATCTGTCTGTTTGTAAAGCACTTTGTGGTACATTTTCTCTATGAAAAGTGCTATAAAAATATAGTTTGATTGATCGATTGATATGTTTTTAGTGTTATATGCCACTTAAAATTTTCAACATGCCTCCTCTGCATGATAGAGCACTTCTGTGAACGAAACAAAAAGTGTGTGGCATTAAGACCCCTCCATCACCCCCAACAGCTGCCTTAAACGTCGCCCCTGAATTGACCTACCAGTGTGAGGCTCTACCATTGTTTTGTTTTCAGTTTTATCCCATTGCCTTATGGGAGCATGGCCATTGCAGAGTTTATATGTTAGAATGAATGCAGAGGGGGCGCAGATGGCCAAGTGGTTTAGGTCGCGCCCAATGAGGTTCACCCTTAAGCAGGTGGCCCAGGTTTGATTCCCGCCTCAGGCCTCTTTACTGCATGTCATTCCCCCACTTTTGATCCATTTCCTACTCTATCCACTGTACTCTCTCCTCTCAATAAAGCCATAAAAAGCCCCAAAAATAACTTAAAAAAAGAATGAATGCAAAGTTATTGACAACATTTTGCTTTTTATTGCTCAACTGACCAGTTACCACAGAGTAGACGTGTCAACCAATCAAATTCTGGGCCCTCGTGGGGATGGCAGGACCGTTAACAAAGGGCCTTGGACACAGAGAATCAGAATCAGATTCTTATTCCCAAGTGCGTTTGCACGAATAAGGAATTTGACAGTAAATTGATGCAAAAGCAGAGTAAAAATAAGGCTCATGATGAATAAAGTAAAATATGTAAATAGGTAGAAATAAGTGCAAAATTGACTTAGGTATATATCAAAATATCAAATATACAATAGATGCAAAAAAGAACAAAACACAACCCAACAATATGAACAAAATGTTTGGTGAAGGAACAGTATAGGCAGAGAATACAGCACTATAAGTTAGACTATAAAACTTAAAGCAATACCATTTTAAAAAATGAATATATGAACCTGATTTAAGGAAATATAAGACCTCTTTAGATGTAAAAAATCAAACTTAATAAATACATTGGTAGCAAACAGGACGGTCACGACACAGAAGCCTTAAACAGGAAGGTGACGAGGGGAGTTCATAAATATTTGACATCAGGTGAGGGCCAAAAGTAAAGACTCTGACCTTCATGGCAGAGGATTAAAAGCAAGGCTGCTGTTTTGACCTCATCTTTCTGCTCTTTTTCTGTGTGTTTGTGTTCAGGTCCCACAGAGGACAACTTCCATCTCCCCAGCGCTGGTCAGGAAAAACTCTCCTAATGGAGGAGTGGGTGCGGGTCCTCGATCTGGTTCTCAGCTCATACGGGCCAGGTAAACGTCATTATAGCCCCTTTTAGTTATGTTTTGTTTTATTTATTTCAGTTCTTTATGTTTTTGGGTGGGGCTTGAAAAGCATTTTGACTTTAGCTTTTCATCTCAATCATGTGGCTGTGTATAACTTTAGTGTTAAGTGTGAATAAGGACGATTAAAGTGATTTTCTTGCTTTGGTTGAGATTTGTTATCAAAAAACGTTAACCAAAAAAACAGAAAAAAATACCAGGGATTAGGGGTGGGCGATATGGCAAAAATATCATATCACGATTTTTTAAAAATAAAAACATGATCACGATTTTATCACAGTTCCTTATTACATTGATTTTTCTAGACTAATTTGCATGTTTGACCATTTTTTCCCGATGTTTAACATATAAAACAGGTAAAACCTTGAAAGAAAAAATGACAGTTAAAGCCAAGGAAACTTTCTGAACAGGTTTTAATTTAAAAAGTGCAGTTTTTATAAAAAATGTGCAATAAATGTAAACATAGAAGGTAATGAACAACAATAAAGTGCACTTTTGTAACATAAAAACTAAACCCACCAAATAGCTTATTGAAAATGGTCAAATATAAATGCAAACTTAAGTTACTGGTTATCTCTTAAAGTGCAACAATTTAGAACAAATGTTATCTAACTACAATGTCTATAATCTGAGTGAATAATACAGCTGCTTTAGAACAGATTTTTGTTCAGACATCTTCAAGCTTTTATCTCCTTTTCTCTTTCTGCCATGGCTTAACGCTACATAACCAAACAGGAGATCCCACCATGCACTGCGCGTCAAAGTCTCTGCGCCCACACAGACGATCTGTCGATCTTTCTGCTTTATGAGATCATCCCCATGTTATAATCATTAACAATTTAATATCGTCATATCGCACACCCCTGCCAGGGATCAGGTCTTTAGAGCCAGTGCAGCATTTGGTGTCTCAATGGAAAACCCAGGGGTCTTAGACCAGTACGTGCCATCATCTACGGGCCAGAAGTGTCCCGTCTTTTGTATTTTTTTAGGTTATTCCAGGATCAGTTTTACAAGTGTATCCGAATTTGTGTTGCCTCTTATACGAAATGCAGTCATGAAATACATTGAATATATTTAAGCAAAATAATGGCTGATATTAATTTATTTTTGTTGGCATAAAGGGGGCCATCACTGATAAAAATTATGTGTACTTTAGGGGTGTGGCTTAATCAGGGCCTTGAATTATGACTGGCCAATCTAAAATTCTGCACGTTGATTGTCTGTTTGCTCTGTTATAACTCAAAATTACATAAAAACCACTCTGGATTGTGCAGCAACTGGCTTTCGTTGGGTTCATTTATTTGGCAAGAAGACAAATCATCATGTTGACTTCTACCCTGAGGCACTGCTTGTCTTGGCCAACAGTCAAAAGCAACAATGCCCCGGGGTCTGACTTGCCATAAAATAAAATAAATTCACAGTGCAATATGTTACCGAACAATGTTGCCGTGTCATAACAGACGCTGCCATGCTGCATGCCATCTAAACAGATCTTGGCTCACAGAGGGAAAGGCTGTGCTTAAGCAAGACTTAGAGCTTTCTGATCAACAGTGAACTCACGTGTCAAGAGTGGGGAATCTGTAATACATCCTCGGGATGTTTACTTAGGGTGTAAAAAAACATATTTTCAGGTTTCTAAAGTCAAGTGGACACTCGGCGTGCTACAGGTTTCTGCACTTTCCCATGGGCCTCCATTTTAGTCACCTGTTATAACCAAATATGAAGTCAAGACAAAAAGAGCTCTGTACTTGTATAGTGCTGCAGATCTGACATTTGAGATACTTTTTAACAGCCAAAATTCCACTTTGCTGTAATTTTTCACACTTACTCAAACTACACATTGAAATCAGTTCTACAATGTATGTCTCATGTTTAAGTACACGTTTCCAGGACTTTAGAAGTAAGTTCAAATGTATTAATCTTTTGGGCCTGCCGTAATATTCATTCATATTGGCAAGAGATCATTAAAGGGACTGTGAGGAGTTTCTAAGTAATTACAAAAAAGTCTCACTTTCAGATATATGCCTGATGGAAATACACACTTTAAAGGTGCAGTCAGCGATGTGGGAGAAAACGAGTGGAGGGTTTGTTTATATTCGAATTTAGACCCGCCTCCCGAAAGCTGATTGACGTGCATCGTCATGGAAACGGGCCAGAGAAACTGCGAGTAGCTGGCGTAGCTAAAAAACCGCGACTGGTCAGACAACTCGACTGCCGTTATTGAAAACATCACAACAACAGTACATTTTGGCAGATTAGACAATAAGATGAATGCCTGACGGCTGTTACTGTTATGTGAAGCACCACGAAGCTAATGCTGCTTAGCTTACCTATCCAGCAGACGGACGGCAACATCCGCATCTGTTTTCAGGTCTTTCAATTCGCGGAGTTCCCTCCATCGTCGGAAAGCAACACCAATGTTGACCCGGGTCTTTGCTCTTTTGGTCATAGCCCTTCTTTTCCACTTTTCACTCCTCTGACCTTTTTCTTTTGGGCTGTTTTCAGTCATTGCTACAAGAACTATTGTATCTCTCTCTTACGCTTAACTCAAGACGCCATAAACCACGACTCCCCCTCCCCCCTCTGTCTGATCTGCGCATGAGTATGATCGCCCCCTGGATGTGGGGGGGGTGTACTCTGTTTTGGTAACTCGGCCCGAGCCACAGTATTTACCTGCTGAAATTCTGAGTCAAGGCTGTATATTGAGACCAAATTTTTTTTTCAACATGCTGTCAGTGGTGACATCTTGTGGATGGAGAGGAGAAATACGGTGAATTTCGCAAATACTGAATCAGATTAGAAGATTAGAAGATCGCTGAATGCACCTTTAAGATGAGTTTTATAGCATCAAAATAAGTTATCTATAAATGCTATTCCTTAGCTTCGTGGTCGGGTCGGACAGGGCTGGACTGGCCTGGATACTCAACTTCAGGAACAAGACAATTAAAACTAGAGCAAATTTATATTATCGGACACGTCTTAGAGCACCGGGCTGTAAGTTGCGATATATAGCCGGCTACAACTACAATACTGAGTTTTCCAAAAATTGCTTGTTGTCACACATCAAAAACTACCGCTACGTAACTAGAAAGAGATACATTACCTCGTCGCTTTGCATCCTGTAAGTTGTTAAAAAAAGAAGTTGTAAAGCAATGCAGAGTTCTGAGGAAGGTCTGAGCTGCATTTATTAGCATCACAACAAAGACACGCTTTGGCTTGGGTCATGTCTTTTGGTGCGTTCCAGTTGTAGTCAGAAGTAGGAATTTTCAAGTTCAGAGTAGGAAACTGCAACTAGAACGTTCCCCTAAGTCGGTGAAACCTCGCCACCCCGAGTTGACAATGGAAGATGGATGCCCCCAGTGTGAACAGTTATTTAGCTCCTGTAATAATCAATTAATTTGCACTTCTGACTGGGGTGTGTCGCTCTAGATCAGCTGTATACATAGTATTGTTAGACTTATATTAACAAAAATGCTGCCATAGTGATAATCACATTCTTCATGTGATATTTGTGAAAAACAACGCAGGGCGTGCTAACAGCAGCTAACAATAGCCTGGTAGATTGGCATGTTTTTTTCCGACTTTAACTGGAACGCCAATAAGCCGGAGATGATGTCACTCCCAGTTCTGAGGTTACTGGAACGCAGCATTACGACAGTCGCCGCACGTGCTCATGGGTAGCCGAGTCCTAATGTTGCCGGTAATAGATTCTCCTCACAGTCCCTTTAAGGAAACAGGAAGAATCTTCAGAATACAACTTAAGCTTTTCTTTATGACAATGTTCTTGGGTATATTTCCAGAATAGATAATGGCCAAGGATAGATACCTTCACAAAGTTTTACTAGTTGCAAGTGAATAAGGCATTACACAGTGGTGGCTGCAGGAATCACCACAAACTAAGGACAACTGGACTGCCAGAATCAACGAACCACACTGCATGGAGAGACTGTCATTTTCCCTAGGACAGCAAATCGAGAACTTCTCAAAACTCTTTAAAGAAATGGGCTGATGTGACCCTGGTCTTGTGTAACTTAAGGTCAATCTTTTCTTTCTTTGTTTTACAATGTAAAGCTCACTGCAACCTAAGTACAAGTTCCCTTTGGTCCTTCTTTTTTGTATGAATACTCCTAACATCCAACACAAATGAAAAAATCTATTCAAAATAAGTTCAAATGTTTTCCTCCTTCAGTAATCCCGACCTGCGGCGCTCGGAGCTCTCGCTGGACGCCATGCTGCAAAGAACTTCCTCCAACTCATCATCCTCCTCTTCCCCTTCATCTCAGGGAGGCTCAGCAGAGAGGAGAGGTACAAAAACACACTCCACTGCATCTGTAATACTGACACGCGCACACTCACATCATTAACACTTGCTTCCTCGTACTTTCTTTCTTGTTTACGTGCAATTACAGCCACAGCCACAGCATCCACACAAACTCACTCACTCAGCTTTAGAGATTTTCAGAGGCTATCAGCAGGGCGATGTCAGGCGCAGTTCTGCTCTGATCAACCTGTCTGATGTGCCCTGTTGCTCTCAGCCTCCGGAGAGATAGAAGAGAGGAAATGAGAGGGAGATAGAGAGAGAGGAGCGGAGGGAGGTGTCAGACTACAGGCCAGGGGGATATCTAAGACATGCATGGATCTCTCTTTGACAAACACATCGCAGGAAGATTGGAGTGTTGGATTAGTGTTTTTCATGTTTTGTGTGTGTAATTACCATTTTTCTAAATGTTAAAAGATTATAGGCATTATGAGGGGTGACTATTAGAGATGCTTTGCTACAGGCACAAACTCCAGTGAGGAGGTGCAGGAACAGACTTTCCACTATTGCCATTTTTGGGGGTAAGGAGTAGCCTTGCAGTGCAAATGAACCTGTCTGATTCAGTGTCCATGCGTATTAATCTCTCATTCTAGATAGATAGATAGATAGATAGATAGATAGACAGACAGATAGACAGACAGATAGACAGATAGATAGACAGACAGATAGATAGACAGATAGACAGATATAGATTGATGGATAGATAGATATAGATAGATGCGGATGGACAGATAGATACATAGATAGATAAATGGATGTATTGATAGATTTATGGACGGACAGACAGATGGATAGATGGATGGACAGATTTACAGACAGATAGATTGATAGATAGAAAGATAGATACATAGATGGATACATAGACAGATTGATAGATGGATTGATGGACAGAAAGACAGATAGATACATAGATACACAGATAGATACATGGATGGATGAATTCATGGATCGATGGATAGATTTATGGATGGATGGATGGATGGATAGACAGATGGACAGATTTATAGATGGATAGATAGATAGATAGATAGATGGATAGATAGATAGATAGATAGATAGATAGATAGATAGATAGATAGATAGATAGATAGATAGATAGATAGATAGATAGATAGATAGATAGATAGATAGACGGAAGGATGTTCAGACTTACACACAGACAGACTGACCGATAAATAGATAGCTAGATAGATAGATACATAGATAGATGGATGGATAGAAGGATAGATAGATAAACGGACATACAGACCTACAGACAGACAGACTGACCGATAAATAGATAGTTAGATGATAGACAGATAGATAGATGAATGGATAGAAGGATGGATTGATTGATGGGTGGATGGAAGGATAGATAGATAGATAGATAGATGGATGGATGGATGGATGGATGGATGGATGGATGGATGATAGATAGATAGATAGATAGATAGATAGATAGATAGATAGGTGGATAGATAGATAGATAGGTGAATAGATAGATAGATAGGTGAATAGATAGATAGACTCAGCAAGTGCTCTGCCATTATGCCTATGTGTGGTTGGAAGCACATAAATGGGCTCCATGAATTTGTTGCGGTTGAGGAGTGGGCCAGCTGCTTTGCACATAATTAAGTCACAGCCCTGTTCCTGTTTTTAGTTTGCATCGATGGTATGGATCCCAAAGGGCTTTCCTGTGGCACTCCTCGGATGTTTCAGTATCATTACTGTCCTCTTGGAGTAGCTTTGCCTGTCTCTTTCGGTCATGAGGGTGGCATCAGGGCTGCGTCGCCCTCTGTTGGATCGGATGGTTCACTGGTCCAGGTGCCCTAATTTGCTGTAGCACTGTATATCTTTTCAGAGCAAATGTCTGTTTACAGGTTAAATCTAAATTTAGATTTAAACCCCCAAGTTTGAAGTGATATTAAAAAACTGAGTGCAAGATAACAGCCCTACTCGATAGTATTCAGATAGAGAAGATTTGTAAATTGTGTAAGTCTTTTCATGCAAATTTTACAAGGACATGCTCGTGGAAAAAGACCATGTTGAGCCAGACTGAAAAACCAGAACCATTTCAAGCTCACAGGGATGTGTTTCATTAATAAAACGGCTTCATCAAAGTTTTTTAATTACTCTCAGCGTATTTGTTCATGAAAATCAACTATGTTAATTTTCCCTTTAATCTGTAGGTCAAACCAAGCAGGAAGGATCCCCTCCAGGAGCCAATCAGGAGGCAAAACCCAAACAGGAGGAGGGCCGCGAATCAGCCAGACCCAGCAGACCCGCTGTGAGTGAAACAGCACGGACCCACACTTTCACTTTCCATCACAGCAGTCTCCTCTCTCCTCTTCCTCTTTTTTTCTCTGCAATTCATCCTGTCTTTCTGTCTCTGCCTCCCTCTCTTTGTCCTTTCATTCTTCAGAGCTATAAGAAAGCCATAGATGAGGTCAGTGACACTCGAGTCCCCCACTTTTCTTTTTCTGCCCTGGTTTTATTTTTCCTCAATTTTCAGAGATCCTGTTTTACCCCTGGCATGATGGAGTCAGCGGACCTATCAAAAAGACATTACTTCTTGTTTAAACTTCAAAATGTCAGGGTGTGACCGAGGTGGCTGTGCATGTGGACTTCTTCAGAGAGAGTGTGTGTGTGTGAGTGTGTACGCAGTGTGTTTATGCATGTGTTGGGGTTACCCGAGCCAGAACACCACAATAAGTCTCTGCATCTTTTTCCCCGTTTCTCTACGTCTTCACGGTTACTGGTCAGGAGGAGCTGGTAAGAACCACCGTGTACGACGGCCTTTCCCACCCGTCTGCATGACTTGGTCTGATCCATCGGCGGGGTTGAATGGGGCGGGGGGACAGGGAGGGGAAGAAGGAACCACAGGGAAGCTGGCATGGGGGTGATAGGTAGAGCTGTGTGATGCTGAACTCCAGACGACGTCAAGCCTGAAACCTTTTTACTTTGTGTGACCGGTGAATAGTGCTTGTGAGAAAAATAAGTGCTTCTCTGTGATCACTTTTTATCTCACAAAACAAAAACTCGACAAATGTTAGGACAGAAAAGCGGTCGCAGATAAGCACTCACACGTCCTGGTAGTCTTACTCCCCCCTTTACCTGCTCCCACCTTTCGTGTTTGGGATTTTTTCACTGCTCGGGTCAGACTGATGCAACACTTACCTAAACGTTCTCTTTGTTCTTCTCTTCTGTCTCTTTCTGTAGGACCTAAGTGCTTTGGCCAAGGAGCTCAGAGAACTGAGGGTAGAGGAGGGCAGCAGACCTCCAGTCAAGGTACGACCACTTCTGTGTATTCCTTGTATTGGGATCCCAGCCTGATTTAAAAACTAGGGGTGCCAAATGTTTGCGTGAATTGAGATTAATGAAATACAGTAATAATAAGCACGTTAATCTAATTTTTAATCTGATTTCACTGTTTTAGTATTTTAAGGGTCACACCTTAAAATGCCAGGGCAGCTGCTGATCGGATCAGTCCGCTCGTCACACTCTTCGCAGACTAATCCACATCGAGCCACAGTATGATGTAGCAGCTAGACCCTGTTGTTAGCCGTTAGCTTAAGCTACGAGTACTTCAGTCCTTAGACCGTCATCCTATCTTACATGAAATTATACCACACAGATGTATCATCTGCTACATGTGACAGGAATCTCGTCAAAAACAATATCCACCAATTTCTTCCCGTAAAGTTCTGAGAAGGGCGTTTTACATATCGTAGGGTAACCATGACTGTTGTTTTTAGTGTTGTTAGCGCAGCATTTCCACGTCTCTCTCAGTGTCCCAGCAGTAATCTCCGTTTGGGAGAAGATCAAAATCATGATTTCCCATGAAAATTCTTGAAGAAACATTCTTTTCTCCAGGAGAAATCAAGTCAATTTCTGATTTCAGATCTCGCTGCATCCACGCTGCTGTTGTTTTCAAACATGCAGTCACTTCCTGTTGTCGTCACATCCGCAGCTCCGCCTCTGTCCCCTGATTGGGCCGTTAAAGCTAGAGAGTTTTTATGCATTGGGCTTCTTGTGCTTTAGTTTTTTGGTGATGGAGAACAATCTTTTGATCTGCACAATAATCTAATGAATTTTAATGAACATACCTATAGTTGAAGTTTTTTTTAGCATTTTTTTTGTGAGATTAAAAAAAAGATTATTTACAGGTCATAATTAATCGCTCAATTGTTTTAATCTACTGACAGCACTTATAAAAACCCCAATTTCATTGAAGTTGGGATGTAAAATGTAAATAAAAACACTAGACCATGATTTTCAAATCCTTTACAAACTATATTTACTTGAACGCACTACATAGACAAGGTACTAACTCATTATATAGATAGAATTTAATGCCTGCCACATGTTTCAAAAATGGTAGGACAGGGGCAACAAAAATTCTGAGAAAGTTAAGAAATGCTCAAAACCTGTTTAGGATATTTACAGGGTAACAGGTTAGTTGGTAACAAGTGAGTGTCGCAAAGCCAATAAACAATATTAAATGCCATGACCATGGATCAGCAACCTTTCCAATCAAAGGAGCCATTTTGTCCACCACACCCACCAAAAAAATCTGTCTGGAGCCACAAAACACATTTGAACCGTAAAACAACGACAGTAGCACCTGCTGACTCTACATTATAATGATATTAGATCTGTAAGCAAACTGCTTCACCACCTGACATGACTGCTCTGTAATGGGCCATGTACTTTTGTTGCTTTAACTTGGCATTATTGTCATACCATTTTAGTTTGCAGTAACTATTTTGAAGGTAAAACAAACAAAGGTGTGTTTATTTTGATTATCAGGTTCATCAACTAAAATAACTATCAATTAATATTAGCCAGTGTTATCACTGTTATAATTTTTTTTGCTATTGTTTCTCAGTTTTTCTACAGGATCAGGTTTTACTTGCAGTGGAGAAATCATGAATATTTAACATTTCTGAAATTAAATATTTTCTTTTCTACATTCTGATCATTTTTATGCACCATTTTATAATAATCATGAGGTAATCTTGTGATCTTTGGAGTGCTTTTGGAAATCTCATCAGTGTTTTAGAAGCTTATCCCACATAATAAATCAGTTTTTAGTTTCATGTCAATCTTGATGTCAGATAAACATATAACACTGTCACACTCCTGAGTTTGTAGTTACTGAATGAGAGAGAATGTGAGGGGGGAGAAACCGACTGCTATCACATGGCGGACATGGTAATAAAAAATAACAACCAACTGATTTCTTTGTGTAAAAATCCCCTTCTTCAAAAACGAGGTCACGGTTGTGCTCCCTGTTTCGTCTTTTCCGAAGCTTTGTCGCCGACACGCCTCTGTTTAAAAAGTTTTAATCCCTTTACAGTAGCAGCCGATGTTTCAAAAGAAGATTCATCAAAACATCTTCATAAGTTAAATTCAACATTGCTTGTGTTTCCTATGTAACAAATAGGTGACGGACTACTCCTCCTCCAGTGAAGATTCCGAGAGCAGCGATGAGGACGGAGAGACGGTGGGACACGACGGGACCGTTGCCGTGAGCGACATCCCCCGCATCATGTAAGACATCCCTCCTGCTTTTTTAAATTCTTCACATCCTCTTTCGGGTCGCTCTCTCTGGACTTGTCAGCACTTATTTGTTTTGAGATATTCACGTCTTTGGAATATGCGTCGTGCCAGCAGCCTGTCACTATTGTTTCTGCAGAATTGCTTTGGAAAATAATCGAGTCTGTGTTTGTTTGTGTGCATCTGCGTTTGTGTGTGATGCAGGCCGGCAATGCAGAGCAGCAGCGAGTCTTACGGGGGGCTGACCGAGGACTCTCTGGGAGATGCTTATAATAGCTCCAAGGACGGCACTTTAGTCATGAGAGAGGTGATGATCGCACACGAAAAAATGCACACGCAAACACAAACAGCCAGTAGAAAAGATGTCAAAGGAATAAAATCAGAGAAAGAACAGTTTTTACTTTATTCATCCCCTTAGCTGGTCTAATTTGAATAGCTACCCTCCTTATTTAATCACTCAGTGTCACATCTGCTTGTTTTCTTTTCCTAAAATCCTGTCTGTCTTTTCTAACCTCTCTCAGGCAGAGGAGAGGAGAAGAGGTGGTCACACTGAGAGTAATGGGTTTGGCAATCACAGTAATCATGGTAACCTCCCTGACCTCGTGCAGCAGAGCAACTCTCCCTCCGCCACACCCACCTCGGCCCTGCAGGAACTCGGGGACATGGCTGAGGTCAGGCTTCGACCTTCATGATATGTTCATAAAGTTTTGGGAAATGAGGCTTAAATGATGATTAAGATCTGAAATTGATTCAAGTGTAATTTACACGATTACTGCCATTGATCTAACCCATGAAAGTCATTTTCTAGACATTTAAACATCCTATTTTAAGTACTTACGACATGCTCAGAAAACTTTGATTTGTGACAGTGTGGACTGTTGCTGCTTAACTTTAAACACATGACACCCATTGTTGTTTGTATTTTTGTCTGTTAGCAAAACAACTTGTTAAGTCATAAACAGATTTTTATCAAATTCTCTGGGAACATTGAATTTTTTTCAGGTTTTTCTTTTTAGTTTAAGCTTGGGCAATTTCCACATTGTTGTTAATAACTTTTCGATGGATTTCGATTACATTTTCAGGAATGTTGGTCAGGGCAGGAGGACAAATTGATAAGATTTTGGTTGTGATCTGAATACAGATGTGGTTTCAAGGGGTTTTATCAATGATTTGTTAGGACAGTTTTCCATTTTTATGACAATAACTCACCCAGTAGTGTCGGATATGCCTTTGCACTGGTTTGTGCTCTTGGATCACTTCTAGTTTATCTTTGCTACTAAGAGTATGAAGCTAAAACTCTGTCATTTATACTGTTTTAGGTTCCCTAATCACATATTAGTGGGAAAACCCTATGCTAGTTTTTTTCACAACTAAATCGAACATGCTGCTACAGGGTTCCCACGCGTCCCGGAAAACCTGGAAAATGATTGCCCAATTTTCCAGTCATGGAAAACAAATGGAAAATGAGGAAAAAAGTGAAATGTCCTGGAAAAGCTTAAATTGTCCTGGAAAGTTATTTGTCTTCCTTCTAGCTTGAAACATAGGAAATGAAGTAAAAATGTACTAGGTAACTAATGTACACGTAGCCAGAAAATGTGAGTAGGTAAAATAATGCAAGTTAAGGCATAAAATATGAAAACTCAAAACAATGGGGACTAAAAGAAATAATAAAAAAATTACAAAATTAAATTTAGGCTAAATTAATAAAATCTATTCATAAAAAAGCAGTGTAAATATAGATTACAAAAATACGTATAACCATAAATTTATTATCGTAAAACACATAAAAGCCAGACTAAACAGATAGCTAACAGACAATGTTCGTGCTGGAGAGTTAGAAACAAAGAAATTTTAAGATCAATATGATCAACAGCTAGAGATATTGTTCATCAACCTCTAATCTTGTTTTTTAGAAGGCTAACTAGAATTGAAAACTGCCCACAGCAACAATGTAACTTCAGTTGGTTATGTGACACTGGAAAGAGTCCTGGAAAATGTCCTGGAAAATGATTTCTAGAAAAGAGTGGGAACCCTGTGCTACTTCTCAGCTAACATTTTCAGTTATTACTGTTATGCCGGCCAAGCCAATACTAAAATACTGTGAGCTCGTTAATGATAGCTGAATCTTGTCAGTTGTTACTTTGTTTGCCGTTTGGCCAAAGTATGTATGATCCTTTATCTTATGCTTTACCTAAAGTTAGTGTTTAACCATTTTCTACTGAACAGAACTGTTTAACATTATTACGGCATAGAACAGGGAAACCTGAATTCCAAGCTAACAGCAGTTGGCAAGCTAAGGGTAATGTTAGAGAGGTCTTATGGTAGCTATTGTGGAACCAAATCTGTTATTTTAGCCAAAGTTAGTCTCCATCACCCTACAGTTTGTGCTACAGCTAACACCAGCCCCCAACTAGCACCTGCTAATATTACTCTAATGAGGGCAGCAGAGTGTGATATAAAACCACTAATATTTTTGATAACAGTAATTTAAGCAAATCTTTAGTTTCTTAACAAGGCAGTGGTTGTATGCTACTGTACAGAATCAGTTGTTAGAACTATTTTTTGTGTTGATGTCAACATTCAATAGCTGCAAAGCTAACACTACAGTTAAACAGCATTTTTTTGTATGATGGGAGTTATTTAATGCTGGGGTGGTAGTAATGTTGGGCTGTTCATTATGGCTGCTGGTTACGGTACAGACTGATTGCAATTAAAAGCAATCAACCTCAAAAACATCAACCTACACTTATACTACTGCTAACTTAGTTATTTGATACTTTACTTTAAACATGTAAATCCAGAAAAAGCAAAGTACATTTTAAACAGTTACCTTTATTAGACCTTAAGTTATAGAGTGAAATTGAGTCCAAAAATGTTCAAGTGAGTTAGCATGTAGCTCTTCCTAGTTCCCAGGGCTGAATATTTATTGGATTTAGAGCGGAAGTTTAAAAGAATTACCTGTTATAAGGTTTGTGATGAACACATGCACACAAGGTTTTATTGTTTAATCTGAATAACTGAGATGCGTCTATAGTTGCCTTCTTTTACATGAGGTCAGAGGACAGTGTGTCAACATGATGAATAACTTATTTATTGTGTTGCAGTTTGGTGTGGGCGGCTCCAAAGCATCCTTCACACCATTTGTGGATCCACGTGTCTACCAAACCTCCCCTGGTGATGATGACAATGAGAACTCAGCTGCTGGTAAGCAAATGGAAAAGATGATCGAGATACTGAGAAGTGCAACCCTGGCATTTTAGCTTGAGTGCAGCAAAAGTGTGATATTGAAGAGCGAACTTTGCTGCTTAAAGATGCTATGAGGAGTTTCTAAGTTATTACAAAAAAGTCTCACTTTTAGATATATGCCTGATAAAAATACACACTTTAAGACGAGTTTTATAGCATCAAAATAGGTTATCTATAAATGCTATTCCTTAGCTTCGTGGTCGGGTCGGACAGGGCTGGACTGGCCTGGATACTCAACTTTGGGAACAAGACAATTAAAGCTAGAGCAAATTTATATTATTCGGACACGTCTTAGAGCACCGGGCTGTAAGTAGCGATATATAGCCGGCTACAAAACTACGATACTAAGTTTTCCAAAATTGCTTGTTGTCACACATCAAAAACTACCGCTACGTAACTAGAAAGAGATACATTACTTTCATTGCTTTGCATCCTTTAAGTTGTTGAAAAAATAAGTTGTAAAGCAATGCAGAGTTCTGAGGAAGGTCCGACCTGCATTCATTAGCATCACAACAAACGCGCGCTTTGGCTTGGGTCACGTCTTTACGACAGTCACCGCGCGTGCTCATGGGTAGCAGAGTCGTTATGTCGCCAGAACTAGATTCTCCTCATAGCACCTTTAAATTTGTCCTTAAAATGCATGAAAAACTCTCTGAACTCCAATATTTTTCCTCCTCTGTCAGCTATGTTTGCCAATGAGCTGCTCAGACAGGAACAGGCACGACTAAACGAAGCCAGAAAGATCTCTGTGGTCAACGTCAACCCCACCAACATCAGACCTCACAGCGACACACCAGAGATCCGAAAATACAAGAAGCGCTTCAACTCTGAGATCCTGTGTGCCGCGCTCTGGGGTATGAACAAGCATCCTTTATTTACAGACCACCCGGAGTATTTGTGTTTCTTTCTCTGACTCTGACTCTTGTGTGTTTGTGAACTTCATGCAGGTGTGAATCTGCTCGTGGGGACAGAGAACGGACTCATGCTGCTGGACAGAAGTGGGCAGGGAAAAGTCTACAATCTGATCACCAGACGGCGCTTCTTACAGATGGATGTGCTAGAGGGGCTCAACGTTCTGGTCACTATATCTGGTAGGCCTTATACCCAAATGTTGTTCAGGAACCACCACATTAAACTCTGCATTTTGCAATTTTTGTTCCAAACTACAAAAGTAGGCAAGGACTTTGATGATCAACTTGGGTGTAATTTTGTGATATTTTCTTCTGAGTATGTTTCTAAAATGTTTGGGTGTTAGATAATAAATGTTTATTTGTCCATCCTGCTCCTCTTATTCCTCCTCAGGGAAAAAGAATAAGTTGCGTGTCTACTACTTGTCCTGGCTGAGGAACAGAATATTACACAACGACCCAGAAGTGGAGAAGAAGCAGGGTTGGATTACTGTCGGGGAGCTGGAGGGCTGTGTGCATTATAAAGTTGGTGAGGATCTGTGTGTTTGAATCCGATCAGCCTTTATTGTTTCCTTTAGATCAGCAGTTTAAGGCTGGTATTGAGACTTTGTTGTTTTAGACTGAACTGAATATCTTTCTGTAAAGTCAAACAAACAGGGTTTAGACTGTGCAGCTGTTGTCTTTAAGTATAACTAAATTTGGGAATTTAAACTCAGTGTACTAGAAGCAGTGACTTAGATCAGGGGTGGGCAACTTTCATTACCAAGGGGGCCACATAAAACCATTTTTCCCAGCCTGAGGGCCGCATTGATACAAAGTTTCAGAAATTCTCTGGGGGAAAAGGATGTTGGATAAATACCATTAGAGAATATAATTAATCCTAAAATTTGCATACTAATATTCATGTTTTACATGACAAATAAAAGTTATTATACATAATTAAATGAACTTGACATAGAAAAAAATATATGGAATTAAAGCCGACAAAGCTTTTTTCAAAGCAATGAAATGAGTGTTCCCAAATTTATAAAGCTCAGAGATTTTACTGATGCCATATTTTTTAATATAGTCTTGAGTGGTACTTGATATAATGTTCCAGTGCTTCATGAAAGAGATTTAGAGACACTATCATTGCAAAGTAGGCTGTAAATAACTTACAAAAGCCAATAAATATCATAAATATCAGTCAAGGTTATATAGAATTATTTTGATTAGATATTTGAGTTTTCTTCATATTTACAATTGCTGATTTGAAAATGACTGGCGGGCCACATTTAGTGAGGCAGAGGGCCGTACGTGGCCCCCCCGGGCCGCCAGTTGCCCACCCCTGACTTAGACCTAACTGATCAACAATTCTACCAAATAGTCATATTCACAGGCCTTAGCTTGAAAATTAATTATAAGAGTAACTCTTTTAATCCCTAAATAGCTGGTTAACCCCAAATCCACGGACAAGAAAAAAGAGAAATCTAAAAAACAAAATAAAAATCCTTAATTTGGGGGGTGCTGCTTTGGAGTGGTTAGCAATCAGGCACGTCCCATATACATACCTCTGCTGCCCTGGGTTCGAGTCCAGCCTGTGGCCAGTTTGCAGAAAATCTTCCTTGCTCCCTCACCCCCTTTCACAAGCCTGTCCACTGTCTCTCCTTTCAATAAAGGCATAAAATGCCCAAAAAAATACATTAGAAAATCTTAACAGGGAGCTTTCCCAAGTGTCTAATAAAGTTCTATCTGATCCAGTCTAAGTTTAAAAAAAAAAAACAGTTTTTACATTGAACTTCAAAAATATTGAAATTCAACAGAAGTTTTGAGGTCCTTCAAATTCACTACAAACCACTTATATTTGGTTTTAGTTTGAATCCTTAATGCTGTTTAGAGAAGTTGCCATAAAACTCAACTTTTGGGGCATTTAGCCTTTGATTTTATTCCTCAAGAAAGAGTTTTCATAGAGCACAAAACTCTACTGAGGAATTTCTCATTAAATTGACACATCTGATAGACCATTTAATACTTTTCACTAATGTATGTTGGAAAGAGCCCATGGAAAGTGTTTGGGAATTTTATTAAAGCATATCTGGCAGGTGATTAGACAAACTTTCAATCATCCATTACGGGCCATTCAGAAAATAAAGTAGGTGAATGCTACTGCCACAGTCTAAAGGAAAGAACGTGAGCTAGATTGTTGGAACAAACTCTTGGCAAACATGACGACATCCTTTCTGTAGAGAGGTTTGTTGTGTTTTTATTTGTTTTTCATTTAATAAAGAAATGTGGTCCAGGTCTGATAAAACTGCTACCAAAGCTGTTAGCTCCCATGCTAATCTCTGTAGGAGCAGTCACTTCCTGCTGTTGTTTTACTCGTAGCTTCCACATTTTCCTGCTTAGGAGCAGGAGCTTGGCAAGATGGATCTGCCAGATTGCAGACAATAAATCAACAATTCCTTGGCTATATTTACGGATACACATCAAGATATGGATAACCACCTCTTGTTCTTTGTGCCTTAACAAATATTCCTTGAAAATGTAATCCCGATCTGTTGATGGCTTTTGAGTTAAGTTTCAAACAGTCAAATGCTGACAAAATATAGCCTCTTTGATCAAGGTAGAAATTGCACTCTGGTTATTATAGCCCAAAGACTTTTTTGGTCTCGATCTAGATGAGAGGATTTTAATACTCTTTGTTTTATGTTATTTTTAGAAACCAATTTATTTTTGTTCTACAGTATAGTAAATAGATGTAATGTACTTTTGGTGAGTCTAGTTCCTAAAATTAAATAGTTTGTGAAATGATATTTAAAACAATGCTTTTGTTTTAACCTGTACCTCTCATTTGTGTTTGTTCTTTTCATGTTCTCAGTAAAATATGAGAGGATCAAATTCCTGGTGATTGCGCTGAAGAACTCAGTGGAAATCTATGCCTGGGCTCCCAAGCCCTACCACAAATTTATGGCCTTCAAGGTAAACACAAAGACATACATACATCTGCTCTGAATTTGTGTGGTAATGAGTTCTAAAAAAATTTAAATTGAATCAGCATCTTTGCAACAAAGGTTCCATTATCTCAGAGTGAAAATTAGTTATTGATTAACTGCCTGTAATAAGTCCTGTTGTAAAAGGAAGCTTAAAAGATTTTAATAGTTCTTTCTTTGTGATAAAAAAACATTTGGGAATGCCCTACTTGTGAACTTTAAAACTGTATCATGTACCAAAGGTGGGTATCTGGTACATCTACAGCTCGGTTGCTTTGGTGTGTTTCAGTTAAAAAAAAATACAAATTTGCACATTTCCTTTGGATTGTTTCATCTTCACATGGCAGTATGTTAAAGTGGTTCTGCTTCTGTGTCTTCTAACAATGCAAACTCAGTCATAGGTCACTCTAGGGGCAGACTGGAGGAAAGCAAGACCACCTTTTTCAAGCACGTTTTGCACAGTTGTTTGTGTCAAAACAGGGATTATTGCTGTGTTTATGTATATTCTTACAAACTGTGCTGAGCATGGAACATCCACTTGTTTCAGAAAAACTCTCTCAGTCGATTTTGGTGTAGAAACAGCCTTTGGCTTGCAAAATATTGCCATCTGCCCTTCGCCATAACTACCTACACTAATAATTGTATTGACTGTTTCTCTCCTATATCATGTACTTTTATCATTCTCCATCCCTTTATTTTTAAACAAATTTTCTGTCCCTTTTTCCTCTTTATTTTCTCTTCCTTCCACCTTCCCCTTCTCCCCTTCAGTCCTTCACTGAGCTGCAGCATCGCCCCCAGCTGGTTGACCTCACAGTGGAGGAGGGGCAGAGATTGAAAGTCATCTACGGCTCCAGCGTGGGCTTCCATGTCATCGACGTGGACTCCGGCAACCCTTACGATATCTACATCCCCTCACATGTAAGTGTAAGGCTGTGCATGAGACCAACTCCAGCTCCAGTGCTTATTTTACCCTCTTGAGTCAAGGTCAGCCATGAGTCACGCTGATTGTCCCATGAGAATTTGCCTCTTTGAATACAATGACCGTCTCTTGACAAATTACCCCTGTTGATTGATTTTCTGTTGTGGAAGTTAAAGATTGATGGGTGCTCGGACTCTTGAATATTATTACAAATATACTGCTTTGAACTCAGGATGTCTTGACAGTATGAGCTGAAATAAGATCTTCACATCATACTTTTATTACAAAATGTTCAAGGTAAAATGTATATGATTTTATCCTGAGCTGTCTTAGTTAGAATTAAACAGTAATACAGTGTCACATACACAGTTTTAGTTGAGTAGCTACATTACTTTACACATTCCCAATAGGTAATTTACTATTGCAATAAAAGACAGAATGCAGAAGAAGCTAAGATCAACTAAGAAAGCCTTATAGATATTAAACGATTTATGAGCATCACCTCATACCTGACATTTTATTGATAAGAGTTCCAGATAGGTTAATGCATGAATGCGTCCTAAATCGCAAACTTAGCATTTAACACTTCCTGATTCTCCGACCCAAAGCTAAATGGGTTTTAGAATACTGGTTTCAGATAACTGCCTAAAATAAGGTTTTAGGTGAACCCATGCCATTGTGATTTCAATGTTTAATAGGCTATTATCAAACAACGGATGCTAATTAACAGCTAAAAAGGACTAAAAATTGGCCGGGGACCCAATTGCAAGCAGTTGTGATTGTTTTTAAAAAAGCTTTACTCACAAACTATTGCCACAGTCATGAGGACCGACTTAATCAGGAAATACTGGAGTTGCTTTCAAGTTAAACATCTATTTTGTAGTTTGATGGTAGCTTCATAACAGCTGTTACTCCTGAAAATTATGTTTAAGCTTAGAGCATTAAAGGTTGGTTTTTGCTAGTTGAGATAATCACAAAGAAGAGAGCATGTAAGTTTGAACATTTTCTGTTCGCTACAGCCTTTACTATCAGCAATGATGCAAAACAGTGGAAAATTCCATAGGCTTTTCGTAGGCTTAAGTGGAGGGAGCTAGCGCAATGCTAATTGCCACATTAGTCTACAAGAATACGTCATCCCTGCACCACTCCAATAAAGTGAAACACAAGTGGCTAGGGGAGGTGAGCTGTGATGACAGCATGTCTTTGAACATCTTTTATTATTGTGTTGATTGAGATCCCTCACCACTGTAATTAACAAACTGTTCATTTAAACAACTTTTCTACCTCATTATGTGAGGTAGGCGGAGCGTACAGCACGTCTGTATCCACCATTTTGCTGAAGAGTTTCCGTGCTACAGACCCTTCTCAATAATTATTACATACAGCTTTATTTAGGGGTAAGACAAAAGCCATCCAGCCGACATCGATGCCCAAAAACCAGTTCATGTTGTCACAAGCTTGACAGCATTCCGTCATTTTTTAAATGTCATCTCAAAAATCACTTGTGGCAGCATGATGAATCATCAGTTTGCGTGCTTGAATATAAATCAGTTTAGTCCTTTGCATGCAATGATGGCATCCAAGTTTTTATGCCTTTGCTCAAATCAAGTTCAAAGCTGGGTCAGCCAAACTCCTGATTTAGTGGCACACACTTCAGTCAATATAAACAGCTGAGGACACGCAATCTTTTACTCAGTGATCTGTTTAATAACACAGAATACCAAAGCCTGTGATTCATGGCGATCCCGCGGCAAGAGTTTTGATTGAAGCTGTTCTTTTCCTCTTTTTTGATTGTCTAATCCAGTTTTGCTTTTAATCAAGACTCCCTCTCTCTCTCCTTCCCTCTGCCAACTTTTCTTTCAGTGTGCCAAAGCGTTGAAGGTGACACCCTGCCATCCACCCTTTAGACTAGACCAATAGATCTTTAGTAAAATCCCACAGCCAATGCACAGAAGCACTACATGTGTCGCTGCGCACTACAGTTCATTAGAGTAGAGATTAATGGATTATTTAGCTAGAGATGTGTGCATGAATGAATTCATCTTACCCAGAGATGTAACAGGAATATAGAGATACACTGTTCATGCTGGACTCACAGCAGAAAACTAAAGAAGGATCTCAACTTGATGTTAAGTGGTAACATTTTGTATGGATGAAATTCTTTCCGTTCTTGATGGGTTAAGATGAGTTTTTTCATATCACTTACTTGTTTACTAATGAAACCCCTTGTTGTTTTCCTTGCCTTAAAGTGACCTGCTGACACAATTTTCCCTCATGATGTGGCAGCCATTCTCCTCTGACTATCACCTGTCATAATACTGCTGGGTTTTTATATTTTCTGATCCAAGGAAAAACTTGAACTCAAGCAATACTTTTTTGGTTTCTCGAAAATCATATATTGCATTGTTAAACTGATACCCAGAATGGTAGGGTTGCTACCATTTTGGGTATCCATTTTACAATGCAATAGTTAATTTTTGCTAATCAGATAGGCCAATATTCCCAAACTTATTATTGCCGATACCATTACTCATACTAATATTTTGTGTCAAAACACAAAAATTAACCAGTTTCTTTCTTGTTAGCAGTCCATTTGTGTCAGAAAAAGATGTGAAACAAAAAAAACAGGTTTTATTCTATGATAAATGACCCATTGGATTCATAAAAGTGGACATTACATGATGATGAGGAGAACAATCATAGTCTATTGTACATTTGCTAGTAAATACAGCCAATACCTTGGATTTTTGTGGCCAATTCATGTAGACAAATATCATTTGGATTTCAATGAACACCAAAATCAAATGAGATGTCCAATGCACTAATATTACACAAATATGTTATTCAAATCTGTTTGGAACCTACTGAATTAGTGGGGGAAATGTGGAAAACAGCTTTATCTCAGTCTTTAAGATTTATGCCAACTTTTTTTTTCAGGTCTTGCCTCAATCCAGAGTCCATGACAAGCAGATTGACACCTTTTTTTGGCTGTGCATGCAATAAGAAGAAAGAGATGGGCAGAGCTCGCCCAACACTAATTAACTTAATAACACTGGGAGTCAGTGGTTAGTGTTAGCCTGCTTTTGCCTACGGTCATCAGATGAACTATTTTATCTTTATCTACTCCATATCTTTTATCTTATTTTTTGGTTAATGTTAGTCCTCATGAAATTAAACCACAGGGCGTGTGCCCCAATGACCGCGGACGTGCTTGTAAGTAGGTCAACAAAACAAACTGTGCTCATTCTAAAAAGTAGACAATGTGACATTGCGCCTTAAAAAACAAGTCACAACCAGCACAGAGGGCCATTTAGAGTTTGCTGAAGTTTATCTGATGATTGTAGGCAAAGGCAAGCTAACAGTTACCACTGACTCCCAGTACTTGAGCTAAGCTAATTAGTGGTGGGCGAGTTTGGTGGTCTCTTCCTTGTTACTCCAAGCAGAGTCGAAAGAGTTGTGTCTATCTGCTTGTCATGGACTCATTAAGGTAAGACACAAAAAGTAGTGTTGTGTTACACAAGACTAGTCTTGGTCTCGAGACCACATTTTGAAGGTCTCTGTCTTGTATCAGAGTCTATAGCATTTTTACTCACTCCTGTCTCAGTCTTGGACTGGCCGATCGATCAAGACCATCACTAAATAAAGAGGAGCCCTTGGTAAAACAACAAAAAGCTTCAATTCATGTGTTATTTCGTCCTGTGATGACTGCAGCCTTCCCAGTGTTGTGACTTAGGCTACGTTCACACTGCAGTCAAAAGTGACCTGAACACAAGTCGCATTGAATCTGACCTTTTCAAATCAGATTCAGGCCTCTTTCAAATGTGGTGCTAAATCAGATACATATCTGATTTTCTTGAATGTGATCGTGGTCTAAACAGCCAGGTCGCGTTTAATGTGACTTTGACGTCATTCTACAGCAGCAGTTTACCTCAGGACAAAAGTTTTCAAAGTCACTTCATGGACAGAACATAATTAGAGGTTAATAAAGACAAGATTATTAAAAAGTTTATGCATTTTTTTTCCTAAAATGAAGAGTTTCAGTTGTTTTTACAGCTACAAGCTTGGGGAAATAAATGGGGAAGTAATGAGAGAAAGTGAGAGAGCGCTGGGGCGATCGACTGGTGTCTCCATTACACGCACAATAAACGATAAACGTGAATGAATCATACGTTTTTATTATGATATCTGATAAACTTAGTTTATTAACACTGTGACGACTTTTTGAATGGATTAATCAGGCTTAAGTAACAGTTTACCGGATGGGGAGACACTGTCCATCTCATCTGTGCCTATTTGTGCGCTGCTGAATGTTTTTACGAGACAGCGTCAGTCAGAGAACAGTCTGCTCCTGTCTGATCTGCCCTCAGACAAGCTACAAAACATCAGAACAGATGATATAACTAAGTTTTTACGTCTTTGTTAACCTGCTCTCCAGCAGCAATCTGTCATCAGCAGGGTCGGTGGGAGAGAGCGTCCATCTTAAGGTTTATAAGAAATAAAATATAGCCATAATTACTTTAATAAGAGCTCACTCAGGTGAGCTGCTGTAACATCAGGCTTTGCATTATGGAAACAAACTTTCCAGTGTTGTGAAGCTCAGTTTTGCTCTGTTTGTTGCTCCTCATCACACTGTGCCGTGCGTGATGTCATTAATGTTAAACTGAGCATGCGTGTCACTTCTGAAGCGTGAGCTGTTCACATCAGAGTCTGCAGTCAGGCCACATTTACAGGTGTAATCTGAACATCCAAACAAAATAATCAGATTTGAGCAATAAATCGGAATTGAGCATTAAGGGCTGCAGTGTGAACGTAGCCTTAGGGACACCCCCCTTAACTGTTCAACCTTGTCATGGTTTTTAAAATTGATTTTGATGGTCTTGGTCTTGTCTCGGCTTTTGTCTCGACTTGGTCTGGACTCCCAAAACTCTAGGTATTGTAATGGTCTCGGTGCATTCTGGTCCCGGATAGTGTGGTCTTGAGCACAACACTAACAAAAAGAAAAAAAAGGTGGCATATCCCTTTAAAACAGTAATTGTAAACAATTCCTGGACGCTTCTCGACTTGGATCACTTCTTATTTAGTATCCCTTCTTCTTCATAACATCACCAACATATCCCCAAATTTCATCAAAATAAAGTGATAATTGTTTAAGTTATCTAGCTAACAGACAAATGGACAAATAGATGTCAGCAGTAGACAGATGTCCTTGGCAGAGATAACAAGAACATGTGGAGGAAAATGGCTGCCATGTAAAAACCGTCGTAGAGGTTTGTCTCTGGAGGGTAAACTTTGTCAAGGCCTCAGACTTGAACTGTGTTTGTTCCACTGTTCCCCTGTCCTCTCTTCAATTTTCTGTCCTTTTAGGTCAGAGAAAAGTGCCTTAACTTTTCAGTCCATTTATCACAGAACTTCTCAGACAGTCTGACCCTGTAGATGCTCTCACTCTGACATTCTGCTGCTTGATCAATGCCCACAGACCTGCTCTGTAGAGGATTACGAAAGCCCAGGCTCACTGCCAGCCAAAGCTGTTGCATTAAACGCTCATGGTGAAACCTCTGTAACTGTTTAATCTGATGTGGATTACGATTAAATGTGTCCGATTTAATCAAAGCCCCTAATATGTCCGCATGTATCTGTCACAGATCCAGAGCCAGGTGACGCCTCATGCCATCGTGGTGCTTCCTAAGACGGACGGGATGGAGATGCTGCTGTGTTACGAGGACGAGGGCGTTTACGTCAACACCTACGGTCGAATCACCAAGGACGTGGTGCTACAGTGGGGAGAGATGCCTACCTCTGTTGGTATGTCTCGCATCGAGATGGATCATTTTTCAACTGTGAAGTCATTAAAACATCACAGAGGAGCAGCCATTTCACATATCTAAATTAAAAATCACCAACTTTGTCATTTCAAATAGCTGAAACGATTCATGCTAATACCAATTTCAGCGCCAATTCAGATCAAAAGTGTTGAGAATTCTCAGAGGACCTCACTCGTGGGAGTTCATTAAAGGTTTAATTGGATTCAGACATCAGTTTATAACATCAGCCTTCGTAGGAGGGCCTTTGGATCTGGACAAGAAGAGGAAGAGGGGAGTAAAATGGACATGGATCATAAGTTGTAAATGTAGAGGGAGAGAGGGAGTGTAGACAAGAGAGCAGATAAAGGAGAGGCCAACCAAGTCCAGACAGGACCGCTCAGTGTCTTGCTATTGCCTGCCGTCATGTGGAAGAGGACGGTATTACACTTACAGAGCTTTAGGCTTTTAGACAATGGAACAGGGAATCACACGGTATAATGTGTCAGCATGTTTATTGGTTTTTAATTTGTCTGTTCACTCATGCTCTCATTGTTTTTGTCTTTTCCAGCCTATATCCATTCTAATCAGATCATGGGCTGGGGCGAGAAAGCCATAGAGATCCGCTCGGTGGAGACGGGTCATCTGGACGGAGTCTTTATGCACAAGAGAGCTCAGAGGCTCAAATTCCTCTGTGAGCGGAACGACAAGGTAAAGAAAACATCAAAGTCAGATTGGCATTTTATTATTCTTATCTACCGACTTTAAAGCGATCAAAGTTCGATCATGTCATAAATCTGGAAAATAACGCACCTTTTGTACGCAGTAAAAGTTATTACACAATGCCTCTATAGGAAAAACACCTGCAAGTGCGTAATATGACATGTAAAATATTAATGATGTTCTGGTTTGATCATGAATAATCTGGACATCATTGGAAACTGGTTAAATGCACATCCTGAAGCACAAAAATATGCTCAGTGTGGAATTGGGAGTTGGAGTTATTACAAGCAATCCTGGACTTAAACGTGAATGTTTAGGGGTACGTTATTTAATTGATGATCATTTACGACCACCGCATTCATCAACACACGGTCATTGCTGCGCAGGGTATTGCCAAATCCGTGACTTTCATGAATCACACTTGGGAGCTGGTGTAAGATGATTGTGTAAGTTTCTACATCAGACTGATAAACGAGGGCTTCAGTGATTAATCTCCATAAAACCCCCACAAGGAGGGAGAGCCAAGACACAAACATAAAGATTGAATGGAAAGAAGAGTTGGGAAAAAGAAAAGAGGATGGATAATGTGTTTTAAAATAATTGTTTTTCAGTCTAAGATTGCATATGTACTCCTCTTTGAATGTTATTTTGGTTCATTATTTCTCCCATTTAACAGCACCAATAGTTTTTGTATTTAATATCAATGGAAAGCCAGATCAGACACCGTTGTAAGGAAGTAAAACTTGAAATGTTTGTGCATTTTTGGAATGAGCAACACAGCTTAACAGGGGTAGCACCCCAAAAAATGAGCCAACATCCCCGCTTTCCCCCTGCCAAACAGCAAGGGTGAGGAACTGGTCTTCTTGGGGTGTTGTCTTCCTCAGATTTTGCGGTCTGTCCATGGCTTCACCAGTCTCACAGTACTTGGTCTTCAGTTTGGAAGTGGTACCAGTGCTTAGACCAAATAAATAGATTAGATTAGATAGAACTTTATTAGTCCCTTAGGAAAATTCCAGCAGCAGCATTAGCTAGCAGCACACCAGGTAAGCAAGGAACAATACAAACAATTTATAGATGTATTTAAAAATAACATAAATAACAATGTTAATTTTATTGATTTACTATTTTAATCATAGTTTTTGTCAACCTTTTTCCCCTGACGAAACTAGACAGTAACTAATCAAACATTAACAAAACAACAAACAAAAACTAAAACTAAATGAATTGACATGTTCATGAAGCAACTAAAAACTTTTGACAGAGACTTAATCCAATCAGACCTAATTTGGTCACGTAGAAAGTAGGGACAAGTTATGAATTTATCCAATCACAGCTACTTTGGTTTTGTTAAAGGTTGGATGAGTTAAGAGGGACATCCAATCATAGCTGCCTCAGCTTGGTGGTGAATTCTTTATGAATTGATATAAACATGTAGAGCAGGCGTATGGTTTGTTGTCAGTTCTGGTATTGTAACTGAGATGCTCTGCCAGGTGGTGGAAATAAACGTGATTACATTCACACAAAAGTTAATTTTGTGTCTGTAAATGTATACATTCAGTCCTCACCCATATTGTGATTTTCACCATAAATATTAGTCCTACCTTTATTTCATCTCAATATTTAGATTCCTTGACCATGAAGACATACCATTAGCAACTGGATTCATAATGACATCTATTTTAGTTCAGTAGTTATTCACCAAAATCACATTTTTCATCATGGCGGATCCAGACGCTGATCCGGATCAACACCAAAATTGAATCATTTCTATCTTTTCCCATGCTGAACATTTCCTGAAAATTTCATCAAAATCCATCCTTACCTTTTTGAGTTATTTTGTTCACAGACAGACAGACAAACTCTCCCGAAAAAATAACCTCCTTGGCGGAGGTAATAAAAAAAAAATGTCCATCTGTCCTCTGTCTTCCTGTTACTCCTCCTCCCCTCTAGTGAGGAATTGTGTGTGATGTGTGATGTGTGATGGCCTAAAGGACACAGGAGTACTGCCAGAAATGTGTGATCCTTACAAGTTGTACGTTATTGTAAAGATGGCTAATCAGGCTTTACAGTGATATAAATTACAACACCAAACGGTATCACTAAAGGTAATATCAGAACATTTATGCTACAGTTTCTAATATCTCTCCTTTCCTTCAGGTGTTCTTTGCATCAGTGCGATCTGGAGGAAGCAGCCAAGTTTTCTTCATGACCCTGAACAGAAACTCTATGATGAACTGGTGATGGGTCGCACCGCCGTCCGCTCTGCCTCGCTCTCCCATCAGGCCTGCCCGGCGACACACCTGGGCCTCTAACGCCACATCTCACAAAAAAACGGAACTCGACCGACAGAGAGGCCACAACAAGCGAACTCTTGTAACACCAGAGAGACTTAAAACGTGTAGAAAAAGTTATTATAGAGAAAAATAACAAAGACTTGTTCTAAATAGAGAGAAGACGTGTTACTCTAGAATATTCCGGGTCATGCAGAAGCCATGTACTGACTGGCAAACTGGTGCCACTGACTTTCCAAATACTCGGTTCTTTCTCTGTCTCTGTAACCCTGTCTCCATCTTTTTTTATTCTTTCACTCCTTCCTTTCATTCTGGTGGATCTAGCCATCACTTTGACATCTATGTTTGCCATTTTTCTCACTTTCTGTCTGCCGTGAGCGGGAGAACTCGGACGCCGGGAGAAAAAGATGAATGGGATTTAATATAAATTTAAATGTCAGTGCAGGGAGGATTAATGCATTCCTGGTGGCAGACAGCCTGATTGATTTTCTTTCTCCTTTCACTGTATTTTTGAGTAAACTGATTTGATTCAATGGCATATCGCTGATAGAGATGCTGCGAGGAGCTCCGCGGGTGCAACAGTATGCAAAGAAGACGTCTGTGTCCCTTTAAACTCAAACCACTGCTCCATCTTCTCCTCTTTACCTCCTCTAGTTGTCTTCATCCTCCCTGTTTTTAACTCTGAAGGTGCTGCATCAGACTTACTGTAACGTTAAAATGAACAACAAGCGCGTCTTTCTGTTCATTTCTCTTTCTTTTTCTGTCTCCGTGTGGCTGCGTCAGTCCGTCAGTCTTGAAGCTTGATGAAATGTACAGCACATGTGTGTCGATGAAATCAAGGGTGTGTGTTTTTGTGTGTGTGTGTGTTTCAATGTGAATGTGTGTTTGGCTTGATGTCGATGTTGAAATCAAGTCGGAATCAAAAAGTGGGATTTTACAAATCAGTGTTTGGAAAAAAGTGGAGCTGATCAGTTTTACCAGGAGTGTGTTTACAGGCAGGGTTATGGTTGGAGCTTCTAATGGTGCATTTCCACACCGTGGTAGCAGTTCCACTTACTGGGATCCATTAATTCTATCAATTAATCAATCAAACTTTATTTATATACGACATATGTAACTCAAAGTGCTTACAGCAAAGAACACAAGAGGAAGGGGAGGGGTAAAAAAAACAATTCAAAACTAGGCACGGTGTGGGCAGCCAGCGGGGACGCTGATTCATATTCTTTAATACTCCATCAGGTACTTCTTTTGTTCCCTCTGATAAGGTTTCTACATCATTGAGCCGCTATTACAATGTGATGTTGGGTCTAGGCCTGTGTTGAAAAACATCAAAACGGCAATATTTTGTCACATATGTCTTCATGTTTGTGTATCAGTATGAAATTGTTATACAGTCAAAGCTAAACTGCCAAAAATAGAGCATGTTTGAAAGTTAAATCTCCTCTTAAGTCTTAGAAGTTTTAAGATTCTTAAAACCTTGTTCTTGTTTTTAGAAAAATAAAAATAATAACTGCTGGGGATTCTGTAAAAGGTGTAGTCAATGACCACATTTTATTCATGTCTTACCGTATCTTGGCCAAATATGTCAACCTGTGGCCTCAAAAATGTACCTGACACACCAGATGGACCGTTTAATAAAAACAATACAGAAAATATTTCACAAATTCAATTGGGAAGTTATACCAAGTTTATTTGGCAGGTGATTGGATGATGGTTCTGTCAATCCCATTCATAACAAACCAATGTAAAAAGCGGACAGTAGTAGAAAATGCTGTTATTTGTTTTTCATTTAATAAAGAAATGTGGTCCAGATCTTACAAACTGCTACTGAAGCTGTTAGCATCTATGCTAATCTCTGTACGAGCAGTTACTTCCTTCTAGCGTCATGCTCATAGCTCCCACCTCTTCCTGCTCTGAAGGACACTGATTGGGTCATGCTGTAGCTGGCTGAGCACAACCGTTGTAGATTGGAGCTTGGCTGATGGATCTTTAACAAATGACCTATCAGTATAAGTTTCTCCTTTTGACATGTTTAGATAATTTAATGTTGGTATTTTTCAGAAATGAGTAAAATATACAAGGGATGCACAATGATAGACTTTAACAAAATCAATGTGGCTCAATGCAGATACTGATATGGACAGATTTTATAGGTCAAGATTACTTATCCTGTTCTTCACTCTATGACAGTGATTTGTGTTTGTGATGAAGAAAAGTACCCATTACCTACATAAAGTACTGGGTACCAAACCAAGTGGATTCAAACCACACTGAGCTGGAACCATAAATGGAAATGCATCATTAGACTAAGATGGTGTATTTACACACCAAGCATTAGAAGACAGGCAATATCAGAGCTTAATTTCTCTTGTCATAGCACACGGTGTCTCTGAATACAGCCACGCTGTTGTAGAAATTTAAATATGCATACCAAGTATTCTTGAACACAACCTCATAAGGATACACGAGTGTGTGTGCATGTGGGAGCTCTAATCGTCGAATCGTCTTTACAGTCACGCTCCTGACTCTTTGTTTCTCCTGATTTTGGCTCCTTTGCTGTTTGTACAGTGCCTAGCATGATGTAAGCAAAACTAAAATGGATGCCAAGAGATCACCACTCACGTTATGATTGAGAATTTCATTGACGATTGTTTTTTTTTTTTTTTGCGTTAACTCATTATGCCGATGATGTAATTGTCTCCCTTAATGGAGGATAAACATACAAGACTGCATTTATTTTTTAAAGAATGATCAAAAAGAAATTACAGAAGCATATTACACTCAGATAAGAAAAATCACATTTTGTTTCTGAGCAAAGGAACTCGTTATCGTGGAACTTTAAGTTCTTTTAGGTGGAGCGGTTTGCTCTGAATTACTGACACAATTATCTTAGAATGATAGATGTTGCGGCAGTGATAACAGGCTTTCTGTTTTTCTGAGTTAGTGACACAGTTATTGGTTATGTAAAAGCAATTGGAAATACTTGCTGTGGGGTCACTGGGCATGTTTACTTAGCAACCATTGTTTAAAAAACACAACAATGATTTAAGATAGAAAAGCAGGCAACATAAGATGCATTTTATAGTCCCTCATTAAATGTTAAGATCTATTGTGAGTGTCTTAATCACAAAACTTATTCCAGGTTCTTATCCAAAATCAGAATTCCAAATCCTATTTAGTATGGAGTGTTGGGAATCAGGAAGTGCTAAATGCTAACTCACTTTCGCATTCCTGCACGACTCCACTATTAGATGTTATTCTCTTCTATTCTAATTGTGTTGACATGTGCCCCCTATAGAAAAAAGTGCCAACTATAACTGAGTGCTGAATCAGGTGTTTGTCCGGCAGCTGGTGCTTGTGGAAAGCCCTGCACTAACCTGGCAAAACAGAGTAAAATCTGATTTTCTCATGAGTGTAATATGCTGTCATGTAAAAACTTCCCAGTTTATCTTTAAATATTTTGCACAGCTCAAATGTTATTTTACACTGTATTTAGATAAAGACACTATTGAGGGTAGAGCACTGTAAAGCAGACACACAAAAGACACATTAATCCCCACAATGATATCATTTTAATCTGTTAAATTATTAAAAGTTTTATATTTTCAGTGACTTTTTTTACTCATCCATACAGTAGCTAATCCCGGGCTGCTCTCGGTGAGGATCTGCCACGGGCCACAGGCTAACATTTTAGCAATAAAAAGCCGAGCTGAAGAAAACACCGTCTTCCCTGTGTTCGTGTGTGCACGCATGCATCTGTGTCAAAGTGTGAATGAGGCATTTTGTTTGTCCATCGTGGATTTTCACTCCTCCTGTGGGGAAAAACAAAAACAGACAAAAAAAAAAAAGAAGTGCAGACAGGTCATTTACACTGAGGACTCTCCTTTTGAAACCACTGTATTCTTTTCTGTTTCTTTATTTTAAAAGAGCATTACTAATGTCCTGTTTGGGGATTTATTTGTTTTGTAAAAGAGATGCTGTAAGAGAGAAATAAATGAAACTAGAGCATTATGAACCTCTAGTAGTGTGTTGTTTTTTTTTCTGCTCCTTATGCAAGGGTGCACTTTTGTATCAGCAAATGTCAGACTTTGCCCGCCCCTTGGTGTATCATTAACAGTGAGAGCCAGGAGAGGGAAAACACTGTCTGAACACTATTATTACTCAAAAAAAGCCCAAAAATGTCAAATATGAGGAGAAAGTTCTGCTCTTCTACTGTAAATGTGCAACAAATTATTGTCTGCATTGTTAGTTTATGACACAACAGTGTTAAAAAGCTAAAATAATTTGTTTACAGAACGTATTTCAAGCCTGTTTGCTCCATTTTACCATTATTTTACTGCTTCCTTCCTAAAGTGTGTGTTAATCTAAAGAGTGTATTTATGAGCCTTTTCATTTACTGTATCTGTAATGGCTTTCCCAGCTGTGTGTGTGTGCATGTGTGTGTTCATGTGGAAGTCGATTAGTGAGTGGACACTGTGTGATCAGGCATGCACTTCATTGATCATTAGCTCCAGGCTGACACTCTGAACCCATCATGGAGTCGGGAAAGGTAGGATCCCTCTCGGCAGGAGACTAAACTTGCAGTAAATGATATCATAAAATATATTGCAGGAGGATTTTGGAGAAAGGGGTCAGGATGTTGTGTTGCTGATTTGGATGATCAATATTTTGATTTGACAGTCAAGCATGAGACTTTTATCAGCATGTTCTGTCTGTGTTGATTTCTGATGGTTTAATATGCAACACCCAAGCATCTGTTAAAGCATGAATCTTTTTGCATCCCACTCCTGTGAGTGTAGGTTGTTTGTTCATTCATTCATGTGTGCGTTTGTGTTCCTACCTGATTGATCACCTTTCACTCCTGCAGCAGCTAACAGGTACGCTTGCCGTGGCTGTGTTTACAGCAGTCCTCGGCTCTATGCAGTATGGATACAGCCTTGGAGTCATCAACGCACCACAGAAGGTATGTCTCCTTGGTTTTAGTTTCTGTGTGTCTCAGCTCATAAGTGGAAGATGCTAAAGTGAAAGTGTATTTATGCCGGTCTGCGGTCACCTTCTCCTTGAGATAAGTCATTGTGCACCGAGGCACTGATGTGATCTTTTCCAAAAACACTTCTCTATTAGTCTGTCAAAGACCTCTTGGTGAACAGGGCCTCAAATCTGGCCACCAGGAAAGTATCAAATTTCCCAAAATGTGAGAAGAAAAAAAAAAAGGTTTTTAGAGTATATTTATGTATAATTTCAAGATATTTTTGTTGCATTTAACTTCAAAATTTAAATGGAAAGAACAAAAAAAAATTTAGTTGCAGCAATAGCAACAGTTGTAAAAAATAAAGGACAGCCCATATATTATATGCAGTGTTGAATAAATGTATTAGACCACAACCCAGAGGAAAGTTAGGCATACTTCCCATGTTTTAACACCTACTGTAATTACTTATGACAACTTGTAGTTATGATAATACAGAAACACACAACGAAATGGAAGGAAAATGCACAAGACAAAAGATAAAACCAAAAATAAAACAGAAGAATCGCTACAAACACGCTTAAGAAGTCACATACCTTCTCCCTCAATTACTGTATACTGTTATTCTAAACTATAAATATTATCTATGAATTTTTACATTTACTTTTTTTTTACAAAAAGAGAAAATCACCTTTTTTAATTAAAGTGCCTAATTAAAAGTTTTACTTGCATTACTAAACAGAAAAAAAAGTGTTAGTGTTTAAATGTTCAGCTTGATTCCTCTCAGAGAAGCCCAGTGAGCAGCTCAAATGTGGTTATACAAGGTGAATACAGCCTGAAATTCTTTATTCCTGTTCAAAATTTATGTCCTATGACATTTTCAGATTTTTATGGGGTACTTTAGAAAGATATCTTAAATATTACATTTTCTTGAATTTAGTTATTAATCGATATTATTACTCTGTTTGCATAATGGTTCCCTTATCAGTTTCACCCATTTTGTCCTGCATGCCTTGTAAATTAAAGGATAAGTTCAGTTTCTACAGCTTTCACATTGTTTATAGAATGAAGAAGAACAATATACACACCCAGAAGGCTTTCCTGATCCAAACAGTGCTTCAGGAGATATTTAGATCCAAAATCGAGCGGCGGACATCCGTATAATGGTAGCACACGGGACATGTATAGCGCCGCTCCTAAAACTGCATTAATCGTCCAAAAACTCATTAGTTTCACCAATATTTCATCATGGTCCGCTCGGGCTACTCCTCCAAGATAGTCCGTGTCGCCCCAGACATGTTTTGTGGCTGTGCTGACCTCTGAACTGAAGAAGAAGAATGTTTGCCTTTGCACATGCGCAGTACTCTCTGGAGAGCTGTTCTTCTCTTTGCCTCCACATCCTCCTTTCGATGAGCTCCTCATCTGTAAACTCTGGCTCGAAACTGTAAGGACACTCACCATATTCAAAGTTCTCGTCCACAACATCTTCATCAGATAGATATTCGTCCATTTTGCACAAAACTGGAAGAAGAAAGTCGTTGTGTAGCTGGCAGTCTTCCCCTGAAACAATGAGCCGTACTGCGCATGCGCGGAGGCAAACATTCTTCTTCAGTTCAGAGGTCAGCACAGCCACAAAACATGTCTGGAGCGACACAGACCGTAATGGAGGAGTAGCGTGAGCGGACCATGATGAAATATTGGTGAAACTAATGAGTTTTTGGACGATTAATGCAGTTTTAGGAGCAGCGCTATGCATGCCCCGTGTACTACCATTATACGGATGTCCGCTGCTCGATTTTGGGTCTAAATATCTCCTGAAGCACTGTTTGGATCAGGAAAGCCTTCCAGGTGAGTATATTGTTCTGCTTCATTCTATAAACAATGTGAAAGCTGTAAAAACTGAACTTATCCTTTAGGGGCATTATGCTCTAATCACAGGCAGTCTGCAGAGATAATGACAAAGCACTGAAAAATGCAGACGAGGCAGAATTGTGGCTTTGTTTTAAGACAAAAATACATTTAGTTGGAGGAAACATCAGCAGCTTGCAGGAGCATTAATCATCGGATAACATGAGTGGCATGTGTTTGACATTGTTGCCACTGAAAACCCGTGTAGGCCAACTTTTGTCCACAAAGAAAATCCACACGAATTGTTGATCAGATTGATAGGTAGAACTGATAATGGTGTGACGTCAGTAAAATAGAGCAAATTCCAGGCTCCACACATTTGTAGATCTGTGCATATAACAACAATAGCTCAAACATTTTGGCTGAGTATTTTAAGCAGAAACACTTTTATGTGGGTACTACAAAGATCTTTAAATGCAGTTGTATGATGATAACATAGTATTATGCACACACAAAATAAAACAGGACTTTGTTTCTGTCTCGTTGGTAGATTGTGATGATCCTTTACATTCCTCTTTAGGTCATTGAAAGACATTATGGCAGAGCTCTGGGCGTGTGGTCAGAGAGGTCTGCCCTCCTGTCAGAAAACACCACAGAAGAAGAAGAAGAGCACCTTGAGGCAGGGCAGCACCCCACAGTGATCATGTACTGGTCTTTGTCAGTGGCAATCTTCTCCGTCGGTGGCATGCTGTCCTCCTTCTTTGTGGGGTTTGTGGGAGACCTGAAAGGAAGGTAAAACAGGAACATAAACAATGATTTGGTCATGAATATGAAATGTTAAAGGAGTACTTACTCTGCAATCTTTCAGCTTAGAAATAAAACACTTTTGCAGTTCTTGCTTTTATTAATCTTGCTGAATCATATCTCCCTCCTTCATATAATCATCTGCTCCCTGTAGGGTTAAAGGCATGTTAATGTGCAATGTTCTGGCTATAGCTGCTGGGCTGCTGATGGGCCTCTGTAGAATGTGGAAACCTCACTACATGGTCATCGCCGGCCGTGCTGTTATGGGCTTTTACTGTGGTAAAGTAAAGCATTCTTTGGTTTATACTGTACAGTACAATGTAGCTGGAAGTCCCAATCTAAAAACATCTGCATCTTATTTTCCAACTTTATCAACTTGTTCAGAGGGGGGGGGGGGGGGGAATCATTCTTTTTTTGTCATAATAATAAATATTAACCAACACTGATTATCATACCATATGTCATATCAAGGGATGCATGATATTAGATTTCCACCAATATCTGAAATGGCGATATTTCCAAGCTCATTATTGCAAATACCAATATTGGTATTTTTTTTGTCAAAAGCACAAAGTTTTCACTTTATGATTGATTTGTTGCTTTCAATCTGACAGTCTATTTTTCTAAGTAAAGGTGCGTTCACACCGGACGCTACCTGTACTACCTCGGCGATCACTCTCCATTCAAAGTGAATGTACAGCCGCGATGGGGCGGGGCTAACCGTCCCGCGATGCGACAGCCGGCGACAAGACGACCACTTCACTCGTCGCGCGATGTCAAAGTTAAAAAAAAGTTGATCTATTCAGGCGATGTCGTGTGTGGCTGTGCAGCATCAGCCAATCAGCGTGTGTGTACGTGTGACGGTACCGTTATTCATCCGGACTGCAGGGCGGATGACTTCCTTCTAGGTGGAACTAATCTCAGTGAGGACATTTGCAGACGGACCGCGGTAAACTCACAGATGATGCTGCTGCATCATCAGCTGCAGAGCTTTGTGTCTGATAAGTGAGTGAAAAGGACACAACTGGAATAATGTCCACTTATACATCCTATAATGTGATATATGATATGATCGCGGTAAAACTCGAGCGGACGTGACGTCACCGACCGACGGCCGACGCCAACGGCGACCAAACAGGTATTTATGGACGCGCGACGCTACATCAGTGGGCGATGCGCACTTTGATAGCTGGGTTGCTTGCGGTGTGAACGCACCTTAACAGATGTATTATGAGAAAGACAGTATTTTACATTTAGGGTTATTGTCCATCTTTATCATACTACAAGCCAGGGCGCCACTAAATAACCATGAAAGAACCTTAACTTGTTCATGAGGAAATAAAAAAGTAATTCGTCATTTTGTCATACTATTAAATACCTTCCTACACTAGGTGTCATATCATTTATCATACCTAGAGATGCATGATATTCGATTTTTCACTAGTATTTGAAATGGCGATATTTCCAGAATCGTTATCGCCAATACAGATATTGATACTTTCATCAAAAACTGGCTTGTACCTGTCAGTGTGATAGTCTATTTGTTTGATAAAGAGATGTAAAACAAGAATAACAACTTATTTTTAAAATAAAACTTTTTTTTAAATGTACCTATGCAATGATGTAGAAGCTTTGAGGTACATTTGTGTATTTTGCCGATTTTACAGCCATTATTAGTATATATGTAGCCAATATACTGATATTTAATATTTTAATATACTGATATTTAGTAATTATAGCTAAGCTAACTAAATAATTCAAAAGAAATGTATGCCCAATTGCATGTGAACTACTGTAAAAACAAATCTATTTTCATGTTAAAACTGAATACCTGCATGTTGGTTAACTTACACTGTCTGTGCTTCAGGGCTGACATCTGGTTTAGTGCCCATGTATATCGGAGAGATTGCACCAAAAGCCTACAGAGGAGCCCTGGGAACATTACACCAGCTGGCTATTGTTACTGGCATTCTGCTAAGTCAAGTGAGCTTCTCTGAAACACCATAACACCAGACCAACATCCTGAAAATCTGACTAACGCTTGTTGCTTTAATGTGGTTGCAGGTAATAGGTCTGGACTTTATTCTGGGAAATGACGACAAGTGGCCCCTGTTGCTCGGCTTGTCAGGAGCTCCAGCAGTATTACAGACTCTCATGCTGCCCCTGTGCCCTGAGAGCCCACGCTACCTCTATATCCTACGAGGGAATGAGCAGCAGGCTCGAAACAGTAAGAAGCCACTTCCTCTGACATTATTTGTGCCGAAGTATTCACGTGCTAAAGCAGAGGTTTTCATAATGTAGAAGAGAGAGCATCCTCCGTATGAATGTAATGTTGTAATGTCTGCTGCGCCCCACTACACACAAGAATTGCACTAATCGTAACATCAGTACTTCCTGCCAGAGTCCGTGATTCGTTTGTCTGCATTATCACTCAGGCAGCATGGGATGGAAATTCTGAGGTCTGAGCATGGATGTATTATATGAACTGGATAGCGTGGCTCCGCCTTCTACCATTCAACGGTTTTGAAGCCATAATATCCCCCGTCAGGGCGCCGCCATTGTGCAGCCAGTAGAGAATCTGGACCATATCTGGACGTAGTTGTCGTAAACTGTCGCAAAACTCCCCAGCATACGCCGTACACAATTATTGTGAAGCTGCCATTGGGACAAGGAAGAGGATGTGGATCACCGTCTGGATCCGCCATGACGAAAAATGTGATTTCCATGAATAACTACTGAACTAAAATAGATATTATTATGAATCCAGTTGCTAATGGTATGTTTCCATGGTCAACGTATCTAAAGATTTAGTTAAAATAACATTGAGCTAATATTTCACAACACATCGCAATATGGGTGAGGACTGTGGCGCTGTCCGAGGTCTGCGCTCTCTGAGTGCTTTTCTAGTTTATAAAGTGTTTCACATTCTGTCCTTTAGACAATGCCCACCCACTTCATTATCTGCTTGGCCAGTAATGAATTTGACTGATTGACGAATGTCCAATCACATGCCGGATATGTTTTTGAACGGTTCTACCAGTTCCCAAACACTTTCTATGGGTTCTCCCCCAGATGGACTTCTATAATACAGACCTGATCAAAATCTTAAGACCAGTTGAAAAATTGCTAGAGTTTACTTTTTGCACATTTGGACCTTAATGAGGTTTTAAATAGAGCTACAATATGCAACAGCAAGAAGGAAGAGTGTGACAAAAAGCACTTTGAAAAACAACAAGTTAACTGAAACAGGCTGTTTCTCAGCTGATCAAAAGTTTAAGACCATCGCTAAAAAAATTACAAAAAAATCCCCAAACCAGAGCAAAAATTTTTCTCAGTAGGACTCAGTAATGAGTAGCTCCACCATTCTTCTTAATCACTTCAAAAATTCGTTTGGGCATGGTTGATGCGAGTGTTTCCAGGAAGTTTTTTGGAACATTGATCCAAGTGGTGAAGATGGCTTCATGAAGGGCATCAACTGTCTGGAACTGATGGTCATTTTTATAAACTTCCCTTGCCATCCATCCCCAAATGTTCTCTATGGGATTTAAATCAGGGGAACATGCGGGATGGTCCAAAAGAGTGATGTTATTCTCCCTGAAGAAGTCCTTGGTCAAGCGAGCATTGTGAACTGCAGCGTTGTCCTGTTGAAAAACCCAGCTGTTACCACACAGACGAGGGCCCTCAGTCATGAGGGATGCCCATGGCAACATCTGCTCGTAACCAGCCGCCATTTGACGACTCTGCACCACCTGAAGCTCCAGTGATCCACTGAATGAAAAAGCACCCCAGATCATGATGGACCCCCTCCACTGTGCCGGGTAGAAAACATCTCAGGTGGGATCTCCTTGTCATGCCAGTAAAGTTGAAGCCATCTGGACCGTCAAGGTTACATTTTTTCTCATCAGAGAATAAAACCTTTTTCCTACTTTCACTGTCCCATGTTTGATGCTCCCTGGTAAAGTCTAAACGGGCAGTTTTGTAGCGTTAAAGAAGACGAGGTCTTTGAATTCGTTTTTTGTTTTTGAAACCCTTTTCCCACATATGCCTTCTGATGGTTATTGTGCTGCAGTCAGCACCAGTAAGGGCCCTAATTTGGGTTGAGGACTGCCCTGTGTTTTGATGGACAGCCAATCAGATCCTCTGGCTCAGCGCAGGTGTAATTTTTTGGGTCTACCACTTGACTTTTTTGTTCCATAATGCTCAGAATTTAAAAAAAAATAGAATGACTGTCTTACTGCGTCCAACCTCAGCAGCAATGGCACGCTGCGAGAGGCCTTGCTTATGCAGCCAACCACGTTCAAGAAGAGAAAGCTTCTTAGCTTTAGCCATCAGAAGGGCATGACCGTGTAAATGCCTGACAGAAAATGAAAATTTTGAGCAGATTTTGGCTTTGGCCTGTGGTCTTAAACTTTTGATCAGGTGATAAACAACCTGTTTCAGTTTACTTGTTGTTTTCAATAAATTACTTCTTCAAAGTGCTTTTTGTCACACTCCCCCTTCTTGTTTTTGCATATGGTAGCTCTATTTAACACCTCATTAAGGTCCAAATGTCCAAATGAATATTCTAGCAATTTTTCAACTGGTCTTTAGATTTTGATCAGGTGTATATTCTGAACAGTCAATGTGATGTGTCAGGTTACCTCTCCTGGAGCTCTTAAAAAAGGCTCATTTCCTTTTCAGCATGACTCCCAGTTTATCTGATTCTCTGCAGGCTCAGTCAGCATGATCACTTTTGCTGGGTAAACAACATTTTCAAGAAGAGACTTATTGACATGTTTGGACAAACCTTTATTGAACTTTGACTTGGGTAAAACTAGTCATTTCTGTTTGATTACAGAGCAACAGCCTTGGCAATAATGTGATCTGACAAATGTTGCAAGCATTGTGTGTTTTTGATACTTTATCAGCTTGAAACCAGGATGGAAAATCTAAACCAAGACATAATGTAGAGCTTTGTTGGGACATATTTGGGCAATTCTTTACCCTCCATCAAAACACTGATTATCACATGACAGCACCTGTCTTTAAGAGAACAAAACTGAAGCTTCTTGCCGTTTTTAAAGTATGTATTTCACTTTTGAAATACTGGATATGCTGTTATATCTGTGTGACCTGTTACAGGTTTGAATCGTCTGAAGGGAGCGTATGATCCCTCTGCTGATCTTGCAGAGATGAAGAGGGAGAAAGACGAGGCAGACAGAGAGGAGAGGGTCTCCATCTTTTCACTGGTAGGTTTCTACCTAAATGCCTGTTAGTACATAATGTGCCTATCTTATGACTCTTACAAAATGACTTATACGGTGTGTATTTGCTTCTTTTTCTCCTTTGCCCCTCACACTTATCTTAATACGGCACACTTTAAAACTGCAGTCTTTAGTCTTCACCGTGGACACAGATGACCTCTGAACCTTTTGATCAATCACTAACTAAAGTAAATAGACATTCTCATGTAATCACGATAGTTAATGATAAAACATTTGTCAATATGTAATATCATGATGATGTAAGAGTGAAGGAATCCCTGCACATCAGCCAACGTGTAACCCAGTGCAATGAAGTTGGGACGTTGTTTAAGACATAAAGAAAAGCAGATTCAATAAGTTGAAAATCTCTTTGCACCTATACTTAATAAAATACACTACAAAACAAGATTTTAATGTTTAAGCTGATATTTTTGAGGCAACTACTCATTCATTTTGAATTAGATGCCTGCAACAAGTTCCATAAACCCCTGCCCTGCCAATTAGACCCATCAGTGTGACATCCTATTGTTTCAGCAGCTGTTTAAGCCCACTGGTTGTGGTAGCAGGCTCAGTACGGAGCAGAGATGGTTGATGCAGAGTCTTTGTCAATATGGTGCACTGAACTGACCAATTACAAAAGAGCAGACTACTCAAGTGTTCACCCATTTTGAATTTAATGCCTTCAGTATGTCTCCCTTAGCAAGAACACCTGAACTCTGTCAACGAGTCCTGACAAGGTACAGACTATGTGACCCCAGCTTATCAGAATCAGCTTTATTGGCCAAGTGAGACATCCAAGGAATGTGACACCGGTTTACTACACTCTCCAAGTACAGACATATACAAACAGAACAGAACCAGAAAGTCACAAAGCATTAGTTGAACTTTAAATATAAAATAAAATAAAGATAAGAAATAGGAATCGAATGTGTACATTATGTACAAGATAAAAAACAAAAACAAAGTGACAACAAACAAGAAACATAGGGACAGACTGGATTTCAGTGAATGATCATACACTGCCTGGCCAAAGAAAAAGTTGCCTCGAGAAAAAAGCTCACAGCTTTGATTACAGCAGGCATTCACTGTGCCATTGTTTCGATAAGCTTCTGCAATGTCACACGATTTGTCACAAATCACCGCACTGCCCCCCAGTAGGCACTGGGCATGATGGGTGCATCACTTCACCTGCCTCTCTTCTTACCCTGATGCCACCATCACTCTTGAACAGACCACATGACCTTCTTCCAGTCCTCCAAAGTCCAATCTTTATGCTCCATTGCAAACTAAAGCCTTTTTTCTGGTTAGCCTGACTGATAAGTGTTTTTTAAGGCGACACAGCTGTTTAGTCCCAATCCCTTGAGTTGTCTTCACGCTGTGCATGTGGAAATGTTTACTTTCATTATTAAACACACCCTTGAGATCTACTGTTGCTTTTCTTCTATCTGATTTAGCCAAATGTTAAAGAGATTGCCAAACGCCATCATTCAGGATTTTTTTTCCGACCACATTTCTTCCTCGAAGATGATAGTTCCCCACTATCCTTCTAAATTTTAATTATGTGTTGGACAATCCTTAACCCAATTTTATAGTTTCTGCAATCTCCTTAGATGTTTTCTCTGCCTGATGCATGCCAATGATTTGACCCTTCTTAACAGACTAACATCTTTTTCCACACCACAGTATGTGTCTTTGTGTTTGTTTAAGGTATGAGAAGTTACTCATTGCACCCTGGAAACTTTTTTTACTTTTGATGCTACTTTACTGGCCTAAATAGATAAAACTGGACTGCTTCCACGTGACACCATCTTTGTTTTGTGTGTTCTCCTGCAGATCCGCTCCTCCTTGTACAGACGGCAGCTGATTGTTGCCCTCATGATGCATCTTTCCCAACAGCTCTCTGGCATCAACGCAGTGAGTGAGAATAAAGTCCTGCTTTCTTTCGATTGACTGAATATGTGTTATTCAAATGGCATGATAAGCTGAAATGCAATACTTTTAGTATAAGAGCATACCAGAGATGTGGACTCGAGTCGGACTGGAGTGATTCATCTTTTACTTGGAGACTTGTTCTGACTTCCTGTCTTTTGACTATACTCAGGATTTAAGAGTGATATACTTGAGATTTGCAAAAATAATGACTTGGTCCAAACTCAGGAGCATACCATTCGTTAAAGGGATAAGGAAACTTTTCTTTCAGTGTCTTGCCTCAGTCCCTAGTTCATGACAAGCAGATAAACACCATTCTTTTAACTGTGTGTGCAGTAACAAGACAGAGATGGGCAGGGCTCACCCATCACTAATTAGCATAGCTCAAACACTGGTGGTCAATGGGTAGTGTTAGCCTGCCTCTGTCTACAGTCATCAGATAAACTCTTTGGCAACTCTAAACAGTCCTGTGCTTGTTTTTTAATCTGCATCATGATACAGTATCTTCTAATATCATCGTATTATTGTCTTCTACTTGTAAACAGAGGCTTTGTTTTGTTGACCTACTTACAAGCACATTAGCGGTGGTTTGCGCCAGAGATGTGATGTTCTGGAACGAGTTGAGTTTTTTGAAGTGAACGATGAGAATTGATTGGCAGCTGCAAGTGAGCTATTTGTTTTTGTATGACATTTGTTATTAAGAATGGCTCACCAAAAAAGTGGCGTATCCCTTTAATATAATACAGAGATTGGTTAAAAAATGTATTTCAATGCATCGCTTTTTCTCTAAATGAAAATGGTAAATGTCAGACAACCCATAACTGTAAAGCACAAGAGATTTGAGTGTTTTTGTTTTTCCTATCACTCCTCTTCAAAACAATCTCCCTATTTGTCTTAAAGATATTCTATTACTCCACGGCTATCTTTGCTAAAGCTGGCGTGGAACAGCCCATTTATGCCACTATAGGAGTCGGTGTCATCAACATGATCTTCACGCTGGTGTCCGTAAGTGAATATTCATATAAATACAGATAAAGAACACAGATGTATGGACGTAAACATCATCACAGAAATTCTGTTTGACTTCAAAAATCTTGAAATGTTTTAGGTGGCTCTTGTGGACAGAGCTGGCAGACGCACTCTAACTTTGGTCGGTCTTGGAGGGATGTGCTGCTGTGCTGTTGCCATGACTGTGGGCCTCAGTTTCCAGGTTTGTTTTAAATCTTTTATAAGTGCTTCAACCAATTAGCCATCTATAATTACACTTCTATATAGCTCTGAGTCAGGCCAATACAGCGTGTTAAGCAGTTTATTCTACTCTTTATTATCCGTGTCTCAGCTACTTAGTAATAATCAGAATGAGAATCAGAACCAGAATTCTACTTATTGGCAAGTACATTAGCTCATACAAGGAGTCTGACTTGTTAAAGTGTTACAAAACCAATCAACATATTCTTCGATAAATATAAAAATAAGGGCCAGGAGGAATAAAATAGGAGCATAGTCACTTTTATTGGGTCTTTTATTAGTTGTGATTTTTCCGTATTGCTTTTTTTATTGTTTTATATTGGTTTATTGGCTTTTATTGCTTTTTATTGTTTTTGTATCTGCCATGTTACTGTGCAGCACATTGGTAGGTAACTGGCTGTCTTAAATGTGCCATATAAATAAAGCTGACATTGATATTGACAAATAAAGTACAAAAATTGATCCAAAATAGTGCAAAATTATAAAAATAAGAACTTCAGTTTTAGCACTTTTAAAAACAGGTTTAAAAATTGCTTTGAAAAGAAACATAGATAGAAAGCACAAAAGTAAAAGCACAAAAAGAACTGATCAGAATACAAATCAAAAAACCCTCACAAGAGGCAGCATAATTTCAGGTGCTACAAGAACCCAGAGAGCAGGAGATCTTCTACTGTCTCCTAAGAAAAAACGTTTCACTCTCATGAAAGTAAAACATTCAAGAAAATAAGGAAAACCAAACGAGCTGAAAGTGGGCGCAAACAATCCAGACCTAGGTGCCCAACAACCTGTTACTTTTAAAAAACACCAATACAAGGCGGAAGTGTGGAAATATCAGCATAATAACCACAGGACAAAAAAATAAGTATTGTCATCCCTTCTATATAAAAAGATTGTCTTATGAGTGTAAATAGTTATAAATAAATGTGGAAAATGGCATTTCTGTGTGCAGTTTGGATGCTCTCCTGTGCATACATGGGTCTCTCTGGGGATTCCAGCTTCCTCCGACAGATCAAAAAACTTTTCTGGTTAATTTGCCCTTTTTTGGCTTTCTGATCACCAGAACCACAATAGTGCCAGGATCCAGACAAAACTCCCATCCACGGAGGTTGTTATCCTGTATGAACACTAGTTTTGGGAACGTAATTTAATTTTTTGATTTTACATGAATTATTTAATGTCTTCAAGGAGATTTCCCATTATAAAGTTCAGTGTTTTTTGTGAAGTCAATTTGGATCAGATCCAGCTGAAATTTACCTTGATGACAGAGACATGGATCCCATAATATCCTGTGAAAATCAAAGCAAAAGCTATGATTTTTTACAAGTCCGACAAAATGCTAACTTACATGATTTTTTGAAATTTAGGTAACTTTTTTTGCATTCAGAAAAAAATATGTGTATCACCACCAAAATGTAATCATCACTAACTTGGGCCACTACCAACATCTCCTGAAAAATTCAGCAAAATATGTCCAGTAGTTTTTGTGTGATCTTGTTAACAAAAAAATGGACAAAAAAACATACACCAGCAAAAACGAAACCTTCTTGGTTGAAGTTAAAAAAAAAGGTGGTAGAAAAGTGAATAATTTTCATTTTTTCAAATGAGAGACAGGCCAGCAACAACTGATTTAGTCTAACCTAGTAACAGTAACAGAATAGTTGTCTTTCTCTCTATGTGGCACTGCAATTAGCTGGGAAGAAAGTACCCCTCCTAATCCAATTGGCCCTTTTCCACTAGCACGCCTTGCCCTACTCTACTTGGCTCTACTCGATTTGCTGGTACCTCCCAAAACAAGCTAGTTTTAGTACCTACTGCGCTTTGGTTCCAAGCGAGCTGAGTCGATACTGAAAGATGACATCGCCAACTGCCGGCTACTGATTGGCCAAACGATGTCGTCATTGATGAGTCATGAGTGGGACGAGCTAGCATGCTAGTGGTAGCTACCGTTAGCTTACCCTCATACATCTTCTCTTTGCAGCTCGATTGCTCTCGTCCTCGGCTTCATTCTGTTGTATAGCCTCCAAAACTCTCCTGTGCTTCTCAAGGGGTATTACTTCTTGCCACCTCCAGCCTTCTTCTGCTTTCCTTTTTCACTCAGTTTTTGACAAAAAGCCACAGATTGTTGTGTCGCGCTCAAAATGATGTCAACGCAGTGCTGCTCAGCTGTTTACAACGACACTGCACCCCGTTGGACAGGCGACTGGGGCTAATGGAAAAGCAGCCCAAGGCGAGTAGAGTAGAGCCAGGTAGAGTCGAGTCAAGTAGAGAAGGGCTAATGGAAAAGGGCCAAAAGTCAGCTGGGATAATCCTGAAAGGGATAAGTGGTATAGATAATGGATGGATGGATGGATGGATGTAACAAATTTCATAGTGCTGTTAGCCGAGTGTTTTACCTCCATGTACCTACCATGTATTGAAGCTCTTGCCTCCATGAGCTTTCACCCAAAATTAATTTGGTTAATCCTTGAATCCAAGTTTAACAAAAATCTCTTTAAGACATTCAGAGCTACTGCATTCATGAAGCCTCGGCTCATATGGACCAACGCCCTGGCCTCAGCTGTTGGCAGAGGCCCTCAAGTGAAGAGCAAAAGCAGATCAAAGTGTTGCATAGATCAAACACTTTGTGCTCACTTATCAATATTTTCCTCTCCAGAGTGAATATTGGTGGATGAGCAACGTCAGCATGGCAGCTATCTTCCTCTTTGTGAGTTTCTTTGAGATCGGTCCAGGTCCCATCCCATGGTTCATAGTTGCTGAGCTGTTCAGTCAGGGCCCTCGACCGGCGGCCATCGCACTTGCCGGCTGCTGCAACTGGACCAGCAACTTCATCATCGGCATGACTTTTCCCTACATACAGGTGAGCAGAAAGACACACGCGGATCATATCTGTAGAGAATCAGTCTTACTGTTGTTCATCATTTGTTGCGTCTCTCTGCAGGAGTGGCTGGGTGTTTACGTCTTCGTCCTGTTCGCTGTGCTGCTTCTCTGCTTCACTCTGTTTACTTATTTCCGAGTCCCAGAAACCAAAGGGAAAACATTTGAGGAGATTGCTGCTGTCTTCCAAAAGGGAAAGAGAAAGAAGAGCTTCAAAGATGTAGTAGAACTGCAGCAGCTAAAATCGTCCCCAGATGCTTGAATTGAAAACTGTCCTGTCCAGTGAATGCAGCTTTTCACACATGCAGAGGAAACACACACTCATCCTCACAGTGTAACAAAAGATTAAGTTGACATTTTGAAATATCTCTTTTACCATTGCACATTTTACAGCTTTACCAAAATGGGTCTGTTTGATGGAGTGTTGTTTACATTTAACAAATAAACTTAAAATGCAGTATTTTGTGGAAAAATGGCTGTGACAATATTGTTGACCGGACTTTATGAACTGTGTCATTTTTGAAGTATTCCTTTGCTCTCAGCTCAACTGAAATGTCAAGATTAATGCAATAATCAGTCCTAAAACCTGGAAGACAATTGACGTCCCAGTACTTCCAGTTCCACAGTTTCAAAGTCTATGGAAATTTTGAACGATAGATATTTTAACATTTTTACTCATCTGGAAATGTACCACTTGTAATTCGTAAAGCTTTTCACATCTTACTACCATTATTTCAAATTTAGCTGGAATATTGTGTAAAATGTAAATAACAACAGAATACAGTGATTTGCACATTTCTTTGATACCTTAAATACACAATGAATAAATTGTTCAAATGGACACATTTCACTGTCTTGGTTTTTGGCAAATCAGATTCCAAAACAGATTTCAACAGATTCCATAAAAACTGGTACAGGAGCATGTCTACCCCCGTGTTACATCACCTCTCTAAGCATTTGGGAACTGACGACACTAGGTGTTGAGGCTTTGCAGGTGGAATTCTTTCTTACTCTTGCCTGGTGTTGACTTTTCAGTGGGATACAGGTCTGGACTGCAAGCAGGTCGGTCTAGTACCTTCACTCTTTTACTGCAAAGCCATGCTGCCGTAACACATGCTGAATGTGGCTTGGCTTTAACGGCAGCATATGTTGCCCTTAAGCCTGTATGCACCTTTCAGCGTTAAAGATGCCTATACAGCTGTGCAAGTTACCCATGCCATGGGCACTAACACTCCCATTTAATCGCAGATGCTAGCTTTTGAACTTTGTGTTGATTCAAATCTGGATAGTCCTTTTTCTTTTCAACCCAGAGGTAAAAACAACGTCCATGATTTTCAAAGTCAACAGAAATGTGGACTCATCAGACTTTAGCCAACTTTGCCACTTTGCGTCAGTCCATCTTAGGCCTCATTAACACGACAGCGAAAACAACCCAACACAGAGAGTTTTTGTTGCATTTGCACTTGCACCTTTCGTTTACATGAGAACGGTGCCCAGGGTGCCTGAATCCACAAACTATTGAAGCCAGGGTCCAAAGTAAAAAAAAAAAAAAAAATTAAAAACCGATTTGTGATGATGACGTGTGGTGCAAGCGCAGTACTCTTTCCGATAAAGGTTGTGAACGCACCCAAGAACATCAACAACAACAGCTTTGGTTATCTCTACAAACCTACATCTACTGGCCTGTAAGGCTGTCACTTTTCCTAAAAATCAAATTTGAACGATTTTCTGACATGCACCCAAATAATTGAAAAAATAAACAAAAATGATTCATTTAATCATTTTAAACATCAAATATCTTGTCTTTGTGGTGGATTATAGTGAATAACGGCTGAAAAGGATCCTCAAATCATTGTATTCTTTCTTTTTATTATTATTATTTTACACAATGTCCCAACTTCATTTTAATTGAGGTTTGTACATAATTCCTGCACCACTCTATTGTTTTGCTCTTTATTTAAATTTCTTAAATTTGGGAACAGCAGCCAGCGGTTCTCTCAGTCATCTCTATACCAAACTGAACTCTTTGTAGCCTTCACCAGGATGAGCAGAGATGACTGTGTAAATAAAGTGAAGCATACATTAAAGAGAAAAAAACATTGAAGTTAAAGTCAAAGAAGTGTCAAGTTAAGTGAATAAACTTTACAAGTAAATGTGTAGTTTTCATCTTCCTGTTTGTGGGATTTGTCATGTGTGCTGGGAACCCTCTCTGGTTTGGTCACCATTTGTTTCTGCTGCCTCTTAGTGGATAGAAACTGTTCACACAGTCTCCCACGGAAAGATTCTCCTGTACTGATGTCTGATCTGCACATATTCATAAGCTCTCTGTCCTGAAATACAGTCACGTCTGCCCTCATTAGTGTGCTTCTGTGTTGACACTTGGCTTAAATTATGATCTTCTCCGAGCAGATCCATTCGGGTTTAGATCAGAATTAGAATCAGAGTGGCCTTTATTGTCATGAAACACAATGTACATTGGGATTTGAGAGCTTCTCCTTTTCAGTCTAATAGATACAAGGTTAAAGGAAAAGTTCAGTTTCTACAGCTTTCACATTGTTTATAGAATGAAGTAGAACAATATACTCACCCAGAAGGCTTTCCTGATCCAAACAGGGCTTCAGGAGATATTTAGATCCAAAATCAAGCGGACATCCGTATAATGGTAGCACATAGGGCATACAGCGCCGCTCCTAAAACTGCATTAATCGTCCAAAAACTCATTAGTTTCACCAATATTTCATCATGGTCCGCTCGGGCTACTCCTCCATTACAGTCTGGGGTTGCTCCACCCATGTTTTTGTGACTGTGCTAACCTCTGAACTGGAAACTTTCTTCACGAATGGAACAATACATGTTGATGAACATATAAATGTGAACATGCAACATTATAGCCGTGTCCATCTCCAGTTCCACTGGCAGGTTGGTGTTGTACAAAACATTTATACACAATAAAAACAAAACAAAACAAAGACAAAGCAAAACAAACAATACGAAACAAGGCAAACATAGTTGATCATCAAAAAAACAAAAAAACATTTAAGCCAAGGGGCTGGTTAAAGTGCAAAGTGCATTATTGTATTGCAAATTGCCCAAAAAATACAAAGTGCTATTTTGATTGCCTAATGCTCAATTGCATTTTAATCTGAGGATTCTGATTTTAAAGGAGACATATCATGCTTGTTTCTCCTTTTCACTATGCCAGACTAGGATGCCTGTAAAGCATTTCTGCCCTCAGTACAAGTCATTTAGTTCCTTCAATAGCGTTCTCAAAATCCTCATTTTAGGCCTCAAGGATGACCTACAGTAACCTCGCAGCGTCACAGCCCTTTGTGCTCTGATTGGTCAGTTCTATCGGGGGTAGAGCCAGCCTGTCCTTCTTCTTCTACTGTATTTTCCGGCAGGCTCAAAGCTGCGACCACGTATTGAGTCCCCCTACAGGCCAGAGCTGGTAATGAGTGAGTGTGAGCTAGGGAGCTATATACTGCTGCTGGTGGATGTGTTCCTCAGTGACGGTTTTGGGGCTGACGGACATCACAGAGGAGGAAGTGTTTTATCAGATTACTCCAATAAAAAGAAAGGTACCTCGTGTCGTCACGACGATTTAAATCTCGCGGTCATCTCGCAATGACCTATTTTCAGAGGCATCAAATCTCATTCTAGGAAATCAGAAAAAATACAATATCTCATTTTTTGAAAATTAAGGGGGTATAAGGTCTTGTTTTCAAATTTATTATATTATATGTAAGTATTAAATCATGCATCAGCATGATATGTCTCCTTTAAACTAAAATTCTGTTATTTTGTTACAGAGTTCTGACTATGATCTCAGAGTTAGTCCTTTTATTTCTCAGAAGTTGTTCTTCTTCTAAGAATCTTGACTTTTATCTCAAGAGTCTGACTTCTATTTTTTTTTTTCAATTTTGACATTAATCTGAGAATTCTGACATTATTTTCTGGATTTTCCTGAATTCTATTTTTTCCCCTGTTAACACAAACTTTTTGGGGGTGATGGTGGGGGTGGGGATTCTGACTTTGACACAGCGATTACTGACTTTTGTCAGTTTTTTTAATTTAATCTGAGAACTATCTAACTAAGAAATAAGTCTGACTTTAATTTCAATTCAATTTCATTTCTGACGATTTTTTTCCTTGAAAATCCCACTTTGAATTTTTTGACTTTTTCTCCAGAATTCAGGCTCAAATTTTAGAATTATGACTTTTGCATTCAATTTAGACTTTTCGCAGATTTCTAGCTTTTTATCTAAGAAGTCCAACATCTCTCTACCGAGCCCCTAAAGGGACATGGGGGTGAAAAACAATTGAGGGGTTAAAAGAAAAAAAAGGAGGAACTTTTGCGAGATCTCGCAAAAGAATTGCAGGATCTCTTTTTGCGACATCTCGCAATGTTTTTTTTCTTTTAACCAGCGTCAATGAACCGGAAGTAAAACAAACACAACGACATGAGCGCGCCACAGCACCATGCACACCACCCATGGGACAGGAGGGTAATTCATTTGCAAACATGGAGGACGATTTAGAGTGCTCCTTGCTGTCAGATGTCCCAAAACAGGACATTAATCGGATTTCTTCCAGTTCATTTACGCTGGTTTAAAAGAAAAAAAAAAAACTTTGCAAGATCTCGCAAAAATTATTGCGGGATCTTGCAGTTCTTTTGCGGGATCTTGCAATTCTTCTCGCAAAAGTTCCTCCTTTTTTGCCCCCCCCAATTGTTTTTACCCCCATGTCCCTTGTCCCTTTAGAGCAGGGGTGGGCAAGCGGCAGCCCAGGGGCCAAGTGTGGCCCTCCACATAACTAAATGTGGCCCACCATTCCTTCCCAACCAGCAGTTGTAAATATGAAGAAAACTCAGATATCCAATAGAAATAATTCTGTATAATCTTGACTGATATTTTATTGGCTGATGTAAGTTGTTCTTGACCTTACTTTGCTATAATAGTGTCTCTAAATCTCTTCTATGAAACATTTGAACATTATATCAAGTATTACTCAATACCATATTTAAAAAATAGCACCAGCAAAATATTTGAGCTTTAAAAATTTGAATAACATCATTTTATTGATTTGAAAACAGATTAATTGGCTTTAATTCCATGTATGTTAGCTAAATTTTCCTGAATTCTATGGCAAGCTCATTTGATCATGTGTAATAACTTGTATTAATGTTGTAATATATGAACATTGGTATTCTAGTATTATGACAAATTTGTCTGTTGTCTGGATCAACTGTCTGACTATAATATCATAATTCTGACTTGAATTTTGGGATTTTGACTTTTTTCTAAGAAATCAGAACTTTTTTTCAGACACCTAAATTATTATTTTTTCCTCTATCCTCAACCTATAAACTCTAATATAGTTACTTTTACTCGAGTATATTTGTCTCTCTATCTCTGCTGATCAGAAGTCATGAAGCTGTACATCAGTCAAACATTATAAACACTGTCCCTGATCGTTATGTCTTTAAACTGATTTGATCAGGTGAGTGTTGACACCATCCAGTGAATCACCGTCACAGAGCCGTACCTGCCCTCTTCGCTCCTCCTGCAGCACAGAGGCTTCACAGATGGGAAGTGACTCTCCCTCTTTGGTTTGAGCAACACACAAGGTAAGCCTAGCGTACAGATTGAAGATATCATTATGTCAGGACTTGACATTTTTAATCATAAGCTGCTATCATCTGAAGGGGCGTCCGACTTTCTGTGGATCAACGAGGGAGGTCGTGTGCGGTTCTTTTGGTTAATAAGTAACTCGGGCGGCAGGGCTTTGTGCTACCTTAGCTAACGTTAGCATCTGTAACGTCAGCTGCGTCGATGGGTGTGGGTCATGCTAGCAAGCTAACATGCACGAGGCAAAAACACAGCCAGTTTGCTGGTGTTGTGGTTTAAAGAGTGACCCTCACAACCGGTGACTCTGAGCGGAATACGTACTTAGGTGGCGTTCTTTTATTACGGCTGTTTGAACCTTTAAGTGTTGATACTACTTTGTAAAAGTTACGAGACAATAAAACTGTAACAAACTCATGAAAATACAGCCGCGTATTCTTTCATTTAGCAGCACAAACTGACGCATAAGGGCCAAAGTCAGGAGTTGACACGGTAACTCCTGAAGTCATTACACCGACTCAACCCAAAGTTGCCGGTTAATGTTGTGTGACAGTTGCTAGCTATCAAACTTAAGCTATCTAGCCTCTCTCATTAATACTAAGTTTTAGTTAACTTTAAGTTTCTAACGACACAGTAATTTGGTTTACGTGTTTGTATACTTAACTAAATGTCATGTACATCCTAAACAGCCCGAAAAACAAGGAATTAAAACGAGCATATCATATCAATATCCGAGTTGTGTTGTAGTTTGAGCAGTTTGCTAGCCTCATCTTAGAATACACACTTTAAACTAAACAGTAATCCGTGAAAACATCTTTTCAGGCCATTGTATTTTTATTTAGACCATGTTTTCATTGTTGTATTTGCATTAGTGTTGTCATATTTTTATTTTAGTTTATTTAATTACTATTTTATTATTTTGATGTATTAATACGCGTGTATATGTGTATATATGGCATTATTTTGATCCTTTCTTTACCTTTTGATATCCCATGTGCTCTTATACTTGTCCACAATGCTGCTGGAATATCAGTTTCCCTGAAGGAGTCATCCCAAGTGATAAATACAATTATATCATCTCTTATTTTAACTTTTATGTCATTTAACATTAACATTCACATCCCAGACTCTGTTGACCTCTTTTTTTAATGGAAGTTATTTGTAACAGGTTGAGCACGGTTTTACTGAAACACAGTTTTCAGGCTCAAGTTAATTGTACCCAAAGTTATGTTTTGAAACGGTTTGGCATCTACCACCAGCACACAAACGTGTACAATTTCTCAATTAAAGTGGTTGAATTATGTATCAAGTCAAATTCACTGCCTCATACAGTTAAAGTATCATCAATTTATATAAAGTGGAGGTGAAGAAAGCATTTTAGAATGATAATATGAAGTATAAAATTGTATTATAATTCTAAAATGCTGATAAATGATTGAGTCATTTGATTGGTTTCTTTTAACTGAGGTTGGGTTGGCAAAAATTGCTGTTAGTGGATTAAAAAAACACTCCTCAACAGAAGTTTAACATTTCGGTCATTTTCATTCTCTTAAATAGCACCAATGGATATTGTATTTTATACTGTTGTATTGCCTGATTTGCCATCTTTTTAACAAGGTGGAACTTGTAAGGATTGTGTGTTTGTGGGTTGAGTAACACAGCTAAATTTGTGAGCAGTGCCCAAAAGTAATGTGCCAAAATTTTCTGCAGCAGTATTTGCCTCCAGCCCTTTTACTGTTTCAAACTTGATACCAGTTCAGTGAGACCTGTGAAGTCAAAGACAGACTGTGAAGTGGGTGTCCTAGGAAGACAACTCCCTAAGAAGACCGGTTCCTCACCCTCAATTCACTGAGGAACTGCAGGCTGTCTTACAGGGGAGGAGCGAATTTCGACATGTTTTTTGGCTTTACTCACATGTTTAGTTATCCTGCTCATTCAATGAATAAACAATCCTTACAACTTATACTTTAATGTAAAGGTGACTAATTAGGGTTTCCAATAATGGAATACAAAACCAGGTGGTATTACGAAAGGGGAGAATTTAAAGACTGAAATAAAATCCCTAATTTTTTTTGAGCCATATATATGAAATTAACCTAAAAAAATGGACCTTAAGGATAGGGCTGGGCAATTAATCAAAAAACAACCAAAATAGACATTTAGACCCTATAATCGAAGTAATTTTACTCATGACGATTATTTTGATTAGTTTACCTGTTTAAGTCACATGGCAGCACCTCCTCCATATAGTCTACAGTCACTTTTGCCAAGAGCGAAGGACGCGCTGCCAACGTGGAGGAGACAAGCGCTAATCTATCAGAGGACCTTTAGCCAAGAAAAATACTGTCTATTGTTTAGAACACATTTTGGATTCTGTGCTGTGGACATCGAGCAGAAAGAAGTTAAGAGTAAATACTGCAGGAAGACTGTGTCGATGACCATCGGTATCACCACTAATGTGTTCCAGCATAGCATAAAATAATTGTTCATTAATCGTAATCAAGATAAGACCTTCAATTAAAGGATAACTTCGGTTCCTGCAGCTTTTACATTGTTTATAGAATGAAGAACAACAATATACTCACCCAGAAGGCTTTCCTGATGCAAACGGTGCTTCGGGAGATATTTAGATCCAAAATCGAGCAGCGGACACCGATATAATGGTAGCCTGTAGGGCATAGATCGCCGCTCCTAAAAACTGCATTAATCGTCCAAAAACTCATGTTTTTCACCAATATTCCATCATGATTCGCGCTGAATGGACCGCCATTGCCGCCTGTGTCTCTCCACACAGCGCTGTGTGGCTGAACTAACCTCTGAACTGACGAGCTGTTTACATGCCCTTTGCGCATGCGCAGTGCGGCTCATTGTTTCAGGGGAAGACCGGCAGCTACAAATCAACTTTCTTCTTCCAGTTTTGTGCAAAATGGACGAATGTCTATGGGATGAAGATGTTGTGGAGGAGGACTTTGAATATGATGGACGTCCTTACAGTTTGGAGCCACAGTATACAGATAAGGAGCTCATAGAAATGAGGAAGCGATCGCAACGCTCCAGAGAGTACTGCGCATGCGCGAAGAGCATGTAAACAAACTCGTCAGTTCAGAGGTTAGTTCAGCCACACAGCGCTGTGTGGAGAGACACAGGCGGCAATGGCGGTCCATTCGGCGCGAATCATGATGGAATATTGGTGAAAAACATGAGTTTTTGGACGATTAATGCAGTTTTTAGGAGCGGCGATCTATGCCCTACAGGCTACCATTATATCGGTGTCCGCTGCTCGATTTTGGATCTAAATATCTCCCGAAGCACCGTTTGCATCAGGAAAGCCTTCTGGGTGAGTATATTGTTGTTCTTCATTCTATAAACAATGTAAAAGCTGCAGGAACCGAACTTTTCCTTTAATCGTGATATTGAGATTAGGTAATATTGCTCAGCCCCACTTAAGGCTGGAAGTACCAAAAGTGATGGTAAAAATACAAGTAATTTAAAACACCTTTAAGTAAAATTGCATGTGAATTAAAAAACATAAATGATGAAAACACAAGGAAATAACATTTCAAAGATTTCTTTATGCTTTTACAGAAAAGGTTGTTAAAAATATGAATTCACATTAAAAATAGAGGAAAATGGCCCTCTTAACAAAAGATGAGGTCCATTTTAAAGAACCTTTTCTTTGACTCTTAATTTGATATGCCCTTAACATGGCCTCTCTGCACAGTACTTTATGCACAAGACAAATTTCTGCAGTATCTAGACTTGTCCCTCTGCCCTAGTCCCAGTAGCTGCTTGGAACGGCCAGTACCCCCACCCAAATTGACCTACATGTTTGTCGTCCCACTGTTACTTTGCCAGTAGTTTGAGCCTGTTGACTCAGGGCAGAAAGACCAGTGTGGAGCAGTGATGGAAGAGTAAATGCAGAGTCATTGACAATAGGCCTGAACTCAAAGTATTGATATGGCAAAATATCATCATGCATTCTTTGCCTATATGTGTATCCGTACTGATTCCACAGAATGAATTTGGCCTCAAATGCTGTGACAGCTGTTGATACACTTTGGGTGATGCTTTAAATGGAACAAGTCAAAGTCAAACATCATATTGATGCACATATTCACATTTAACTTCTGTCTTAAAAGACTTAAATTTTAAGTGTCTTGAGTTCTGGATCAACCTTTTTTTGTTTTGCAATGAAAAAACATTCAAAGTTGTCAGAAAATTCAGATAAAGGCATAGTAAATGTCCGTAATTTACGATTAATGGGATATATATCGAATTGTAACCTCAGTGTTAGGATACATATCATATTGTATTGCGAGGTTGCATGATACACCCAGCCCTAATTAACAACATGACTGTGGGCAGCACTGAAGTGACCAGTTACCACAGCGTAGAGCCCACACAGACTGTCTCAAACAGACTGATGCTGCGTTCACACCGCAAGCCACCCAGCTACCAAAATCACGTCACCCACTGACATATTGTCGCCCATAAATACCTCATTTTAACTGTTTCCGTTGGCTGTCGCTCGGTGAAGTCACGTCCACTCAAGTTTCACCACGATCATATCATATATCATGTAATAGGATGTATAAGCGGACATTATTCCAGCTGTTTCCTTTTCATTCACTTATCAGTCACAAAACACTGCAGCTGATGCCCTGCAGCAGCATTATCTGAGTTTTCTGCGGTCTGTCTAGGCGGAACTAATGTCCTCACTGACTAATGTTTCCCACACGGACAGAAAGTGTTCCTCTGTAGTCCGGATGAATAACTGTCTGTCTAGGGTGCCATCACATGTGCACTCACCGCTGATTGGCTATTGCCGCACAGCCACACACGACATAGCCTGAAAAGATCAACTTTTTTTTTTACTTTTACATTGCGCAACGAGTGAAGTGATAATCTTGTATGCGACAAATGCATCGTGGAAGGGTTAGCCCTGCCACATGGCGGCTGTACATTGACTTTGAATGGAGAGTGATCCATTCAATATAAAAGTAGCGTGCAGTGTGTAGGCACCTTGAGAATACAGCTGGATCAGGGGCACTATGTGTTGGCTCTTGTTTAAGAGCAGCAGTGATCGTGAACAAAAACATGTACTGCTTTCACACTAAAATTAGCAGGTCAACACAGTTTTTTTCACTGCCAGCAGACCCCGGTCTAATCAGCAGCAGATGAGCTGCATGACCTTTTTTTTTTTTCCTCTAGTGTGTCAAACTGATGTCATCACGTTGATGTCATCACGTTGATGACATCAGCGCGACGAACCTAGTCCATGTAATCAATTGAAAGAAGCATAGAGGCCATGGACATGGTTTTCTTTTCTTTATACTTTTGTCCCTCTTTAAAAATGTACAAACTTCGCTGATGATACAAAGGCAGATGGAATTTGTTGCTGAGACGGCAAAGAGTCACTTAAGTTTCAGACAGAGGGGATGGTTACACTGTTGTGGCGTGGGGACGTTACGCCAACATCATGATGTTAATTAGCGGGTTGACTCGGGTGTGATGTTCTCACTGAAGCCGGTCAGAGGTGAGCTGATTAAAATCTGTGTCGCTTGCAGAGTCAGTTGACCCGGGTCAAATGTCGGTTAAACCCTTTCAAACTGCCGACAGGAGCTGATTGTTACCGGGTTTAAACAGTTTTTTTTGCCAGTCTGAAAGGGGTAATAGTTGCCTAATTCTCTAAAAATGGTATCATTACTTCATTACTACTTTTTTCCCCAAGATATTTATTACTGTGTTTCTTTTTTTTTCTTACAGACTGTAGTGGATCATGGCAGATATCGACTTCACCACGGCCGACTCTGGGGCCTCCTCTACATTCCCCCTGCAATGCTCTGCCTTGAGGAAGAACGGCCACGTTATGCTGAAGGGGCACCCATGTAAGATCGTTGAAATGTCTACCTCCAAGACTGGCAAGCATGGACATGCCAAGGTGAACTGTCCTCGAGCACTCCGCTAAATTTGTTAAAAGTTTTACAAGAGACTTCAAATGCTTTTCCTAAGGCTTTATCCAATGTCATACTACTTTTTTCTTTTCCTAAGGTTCACCTCGTTGGAATCGACGTGTTTACCGGGAAAAAGTATGAAGATATCTGCCCGTCTACCCACAACATGGATGTCCCAAATTTATCAAGAAAAGACTTTCAGGTATGAAGTTCCTGTCTGATGTCTTCTCAAAGCCCTCAGGCTAAAAAAGCATACGAGCTGTGAGTTTGAGCTGTTCCTAAAGACCCACTTATTTCCCTAGTCACTGGTATCTTTAATAGAATTTCTTTAGACACTAGCAACTACTTTCCATTATGGTTAAGGTTTTGTTCAAACTTATTTATGGTAGCAAAAAAGTGTGATGTAAGGAAAAAAGTATTTAAAATTGCTCAGTGGGTGTGTCACATGAGTCAGAGCTGTGCTGTTTCTGGCAGTTGTGAGGCTCCACAGGTTTTGAACTGGTTGAACTAGATCTGCCCAGCTAATAGGCAGTCTCGTCCTGTCTTATTATGGACGGCTCTCAAGGAGACAGCACCTTAAAATAACAGGAGGAGGCAACTGGTGTTTGGAATCTGTTTTGTTTTGCTTGATCTGTTCAGAATCATGCCACACACAGACAGACTGAAAATAAACTCAAAAGTAATTTGTGAAAATGATCAACCCATGTAAGTAGACCTGCAAACAACGCCCCATGTATACATACGCACATACCAGCCCCAAGCCAAAGTTAAGCCTCATCTAAGCCAGAGAGACCTTGAAAAAGTTAACCATGCTTTATTACGTTTTGCTCAGATCATTGCAACTCCCTGTATGTCAGTATCGACCATGCTGCCTGCAGCTTGTTCAGAATGTGCCTGCTTGTCTCTTTAACTGATCACAAAAGAAACAGGCGCACATAACTCCTGGCTGCTGGTTAGGTACAGGATTCATTTTAAGATTCTTTTATTTGTTAAGTCTCGAAATGAGCTGGCCCCAGAATGCCTGTCCAACCTCATCAAGGTACATCAACCCTCCAGAGCACCTAGTTCAGTTGATCAGGTGCACTTGAACTTTCCTTGATCCTTCTAAAAACCAGAGGAGATTGAGCCTTTGCAGTTTACAACTCACAATAGCTTCACCACTTTTAAAACACAGCTTAAGACACACTTGTTCACTTTGGCCTTTGGTGGACTGTAGCTCCCTTTTATTGGGTCTTGTAATTTTTATATTTTCTTTGTGTTGCTTTTTTATTGTTTATTATTGGTTTGATTGACTTTTATTGGGTTTTTATTGTTTTTTTTATTGTTTTTCCGTTTATTTTACTGTAAAACACTCTAGTAGGCCACTGGCTGTCTTAAGTGTGCTATATAAAGAAAGCTGACTCTTGACATTTACATATATATTTAAAATATCAATACTTAAGGATACAAGGAAATGATATGGCAAGCCAGTCAGAACCCCATTCATTTAGACAGCAGTTTAAAGGGCTTCACTGAGTTAAAAACAAAGGTGTCATGACATTTGGAGCTTTCAGACATAAACTAGCATAAAACATTTTAGAATTTCAAAAATACAAGAGAGGAAATAAATATATGCTCATTTAAAAGAGCAGAGGAAATTAAAGAGCAAAGAAATAAGAAGCTAAACTTATGAGAGGGCAGAATGGAAATGTTTTCAGACCTGTTTTTAATGAGTCAGAGCTGTCAAGAGTTCACAGATGTAGGAAGTCTCAGGTTCTCTGAGGGTGTAGTCCACAGGTGAGAAGCTAAAAGCTGCCTCACCCTGTTAAGTCCTGACCCTAAGAGCAGTGAGCAAGCTCGTCTCAAAGGACGTGAGCAGCCTGGATGCCTCTTAAGCTGCATTTCTACCAGTTTAGTTTGGCTTAGTAAAGTGCACCATAGTAGGTGTGTTTACAGTCAAATAAAAGGAAACTCGTCCAAATAAGTGATCCTTGCCATCTCACTTTTTTGGCACCCCTCTGTTGGAGTGCTGAACATACTGGGGCAATGCCTATAGGTGGAGTTAAACGGTGATTGGTCGCAAGAAAACAACACATACCGCTTTGTTATACTCACCTGTAGATTACAGTAAAGGACTTTTCTGCCATTTTTACTACACAGAATATCAGCACAGAACAACACTCCATTTTTTGGTGCAGAAGTAAGAGCACCACACACCAAACTGTACTGAACCAAAGCTAACCGCTCACCGCTGAATATATTTTTGCCAGAGTAGTTAGATGATTTATATTTGCATACTGGGACTGTACTGGTGTATGGAATCGTTATGCTACTGGCCGCTTGATTCTGTATGGGCTGTACCACATTACTGCGGCCCAGTTAGCACCCTTTAGAGCAGGAAGAGGAGGGAGCTGTGAATGAGATAAGTGACTACTCGCACTGAGGTTAGAATTGATGCTAACTGCTTCAGTGGCAGCTTTATCAGATCTGGACCACATTTCTTTATTACATGTTAAACAACAGTAAAAGCACATCTAGGTACAAAGTATATTTGTGCTCCACTTCTGATTTTTGCAATAGCCTGTTCTTCATCTGGCTTATGTTATGTATTTTACACCGTGGCAGGAGTGCCTGGCGACCGGATTATCGAATTGGCTCATCATGAATGTGATAGACGGACCGATCACCCTGCTTGATATGCTTTGCTGTCGTTTGGGGTTCCTGAGATGAAACATTAGGGGACTCCTGACCTAAAAATGGTCAAAACACCTCTAGTAATGGCCTCTTTTAAACACATCTTGGATTCCTCCTGTCATGGATAATGTTTTATCCTTTCTTTGGTGGTCATACAGGTTCTTGATGTTGATGACGGATACTTTAGCCTGTTGGAAGATAATGGAGACACAAGAGCGGACCTCAAAGTTCCTGATGGCGACCTGGGTGAAGAGATCGTGAAGAAATTCAAAGATGGGCTGGATTGTATAGTGAGTAAAGTCAACTGTTCACTACTTCTCTAACTAGTTTCTTACTTTTGATGACTTCTCCAGACAGTATTTACAGTGTAAACTAGCCTCAGTGTCTGAAATGATTACCTGGGAAGAACCATTGGTGGGCAGATTTGGCAGAAAAATGCGACGATTTACACTCTGCAGCTGCCACTGCAGCTTCTTTCTCCCTCTTGTCTCACCCAAAAACACACTCATTTATTTGGTCCATAAAACATTTACTCAGCTGCTGAAATTTTAATCTAGAGAAAAGGTACATTTCTGACCCTGAACGGGCACATACCCGTTTGTCACATGTGTCGATAGCAAATTGTGACAATTGTGACATCTGTAAGAATCTGGTTATAAAGCCCAAATGTAAAGCATTTGTTTTCTCTGGTCAGTGTACAAAAGAGTAAAGATTGGGATTTTTGTATTTTATAAGCCACAAGTACAACAAGGCCAATATATGTTTGACATCCGTTTGTAGATCAGTTTTCCAAATGTGGTTGAAAATGTCTGACACACTCACTAGAATGCGAGAAAATAACTTAAATTACTTCATTCTTATAAACAACAGTGGTTTAAATCAGGGTTTTAACTATCTGATTTTGTTCATTTCTAACTTGTTTACAATTGTTTAAGAATAACTGCAGCATTTAAACAACCGAACACCCACATTAAAATGATTGTTTTGGATATTTAAGTGGGGTTGTATGAGGTATGTGGCATTAGCCTAAAGTAATGTAAACAATTTTGTGTGGAAAAAAAGCCACAAAACCGTATAAGGTGATTACTCCCTATATTCAGAGCACTTTAGCAAATCTCTTTATTTTAGCACTTCTTTGGTACATGTAACAGTAGATGTGTCCCTCTGTCAGCACTGCGCACCAGCTGTCCTAATAAGATCCACCAATGATGGATGAGGGTCGCAACAATACTTAAAGGTGCTATGAGGACAATCTATTACCGGCGACATTAAGACTCTGCTACCCATGAGCATGCGCAGCGACTGTCGTAATGCTGCGTTCCAGTAACCTCGGAACTGGGAGTGACATCATCTCTGACTTATCTGCGTTACAGTTGAAGTCGGAAAAAAACATGCCGATCTACCAGGCTATTGTTAGCTGCTGCTAGCACGCCCTGCGTTGTTGTTCACAAATATCACATGAAGAATGTGATTATCACTATGGCAGCATTTTTGTAAATATAAGTCTAACAATACTATGTATACAGCTGATCTAGAGCGACACACCCCAGTCAGAAGTGCAAATAAATTGATTATTACAGGAGCTAAATAACTGTTCACACTGGGGGCATCCATCTTGGACTGTCAACTCGGTGGTGGCGAGGTTTCACCGAGTTCCCAGTAGGAAATTCCGACTTCAGGAAATGTCCCAGTTGCAGTTTCCTACTCAGAACTCGGAAATTCCTACTTCTGACTACAACTGAAACACACCAAAAGACGTGACCCAAGCCAAAGCATGTGTTTGTTGTGATGCTAATGAATGCAGCTCGGACCTTCCTCAGAATTCTGCATTGCTTTACAACTTATGATCTCCTGACAAATGATAATGGTTGTAAAGCTGCTCTGCCCCGTACGTTGGAGTTAGCTGGGAGCTTCATGGCTTCTTTGCCAGCTTAGCCCGTGTTTCAGGCCCAGTTTATGCAACAATGAAAACGGCCGAAAATGAAGAATTTTCATTGCATTTTTGCCTTCCAACAACGCCTTCACCAACAACCGAGCAACATGTGTGCACCTTTCTGTGCTCGGTTTGTTAATCCAGACAAAAATGTACAGACAGATTTGTTGTCCAGACGAAGAAGTCCTGCGTCTTTGTGCGCCCACTCACCATTGTCATATGTGAAAAGTTCAGGGTTTAAGTCTGCACAGTCCCCAGCTTTAGTGACCCCGTTTGAGCATTTTCCCAAGAGAAACATGCCTTTTTATTCCAAAAACAAACCTTTTACGCGTATGTCGTCCATTTCCGTGATCTTACGCATTTTATATTGAATTCTGCTTTTAATGTCCAATTCCGTGATTAAGTCCGCAATTCTGTAATTGCGGAATTTGTAGGGCCCTAAACACTTGAAGGCCTCTTTTCAATGTGGCATTTAAAGAGATAGTATCCTGCTTTTGTAGTTTCATATGTCCTTTAGTGTGTTGAATATGCATCCACAGGGTGATGGAGCATGTCCATAAACAGCACAAGGAGCTGCTTTAAGACTTCTTCCTTTTTCCCTCGGCAAAAGAAGCCCCCCCCCCCCATCAAATAACCATAAATTGTGTCAACTGGACCGACCTCGTGTGAGTGGAATACGTTTCGCCTCTCATCCAAGAAGCTTCTTCAGTTCTAAATAGTCTGGTGGGGAGTACTGGATATTTATACACCAGAAGGCTGGTGGCAAAGAAAAATAAGTCGTTATGCGACCCGAAACCGACGACTCGTTAGGCGTTCATGTGAGTCGTTAGCCTTGCTGGGTGGTCATTCTCCCCTGGCCCTCTTATGAGGGTCACCTGACTGCAGGTGTGAAAGATGGCTGCACCTCCTTGGGAGGTCTCTAAAGACAGCATTGTAGGTGGGAGACAAGTGGTGTCTGAGGCCTCCTCCTCTGTTCAAAGATGGCCGTTCTGGTTTGACTTGAATGGCTTCTTTTATCCCTCTCTCAAACCATCTGTCCTCTTTGGATAGAATGCCACCTTGTAGTCATCAAAGGAGTGCCCCTTCTCCTGGAGGTGGAGGTGGACTGCTGAGTCCTGGCCTGTGGTCGTGGCCCTCCTGTGTTGCGACATGCGTTTATGTAATGGTTGTTTAGTCTCTCCAAAGTACAGGTCAGAGCATTCCTCATTGCACTGCACTGCCTACACCACATTGCTTTGTTTCTCCCTTGGAATTTTGTCCTTGGGATGGACAAGTTTCTGCCTCAGAGTGTTGCTGGGCTTGAAGTGTACAGGGATCTGGTGGGTGTTAAAGATCCTCCTGAGTTTCTCTGAAACTCCTGCCACATAGGGTATGACAATATTGTTTCTCTTCCTGTGGACCTCGTCTTTCCTATCCTCCCTGGGCTTTTTTGCTGTTTTGCTAAAAGCCCAGTTTGGATAGCCACAAGTTTGGAGAGCAGAATGAATATGTTTGTGTTCCCTTATTTTCCCATTTGCTTCAGGTGGGATATTTTGTGCTCTGTGTTTTAGAGTACGGATTACCCCCAGTTAGTGTTCTAGTGGGTGGTGTGAATCAAACTGGAGGTACTGATTAGCGTGGGACCCCCCCCCCCCCCCCCTCAAAAAAGACCTATCAGGGATACATCCAAGTAGGCCTGTCACGATAACAAATTTTGCTGGACGATAATTGTCCAAAAAATTATTGCTGATAAACGATGTCGTCAATATTATTTTTAAACTTCATTTTTTCATTAATGTAATTATATGTTGTAATAAAGTGAGTACACCATATCAAAAGCAATAAGCTTTTATTTCTTAAGAGTATTTAAATGTAATTGGACAGTCAAGAGTTTTTAAATAAATAAACTACATAATAAATTAAACAAGAAAAGAGAAAAAAAACTTTGAAAATGAAGTGGACTCTCCTTTGGGAAAAACTGCATGTAAAAAAATCATTATAATAATCAGAAACAATAAGTAAGAATACACCCTGTCGCTGTAAAGAAAAAAATATCATAAAAAACATACACAACAATGAAAACAATAAATAAAATGGAGTTTATACACTTCCCGAATTGTTTGGGACATGTACTTTCTCCCAGTCAATTCATACTGTTTGTCAAATGTTTGTAACATTGCTGGCTTTCAACAGTATTGAATGGCTGCATTTCTTTTGCAATGTAGCGAACGACACTGTAAGTGTACGCCATTTTGCTCTGTTTTATTAATTTACTTTGCCGACCAAATGCACAATAAGCGCTGACTGTCAGAACAAAGGCTCTGCTGCACCTCCCCTTCTTTGTCGCCACTACGTTTGAACAAATACGACATATCGGCTCGTCAGTGTTCATGAGCCCACACCTTGTTCATTCTGTTTAAAACCAAAATATACACTTGGGCTGTGGCAGCCGGCTTAGGAACCGTAGCTTTCATGCCATCATTCATATAAGTGTTTGTTTCCTCGTTACTCTTCATGACGCTCACTTCAGCTCTGTGTGTATATGCGGACCTGCCTCCCCCTCAAAGATTGAATGAGTGACAGATAGATCACTAACCCTAACCCCATTTCAGCCATACAACCAACGCGCCCAGGCGTTCAGAAAGATGGACGTAGTGAACCATCTTCTCATCCACCCTGTTTGGTTGAAAGAGAGGAGGGAAACCAACACGCATGCACGTTTATTTATCGAGGCCGGCAAACTTACCGGGGACGTTTGTATTTATCGTGCTGTTAATTTTTTTATTGATTATCTTGACAGGCCTACATCCTACCATGGTTTGGTCGGCAGTTTAAACCCATTACAGAGCATGGACATTAGTATGAATGCAGAGTTGTTGACAACATGGTGCAGAGCAGTGCTGAACTGACCAACTACCACAGCGTTGAACTGTAAACCAATCAGAGAGGAGGGATCCGTAAAGGAGCTCCAACAGAGCTTACCCTTAGCCTCAGGAGTACTCTTTGTATAAAAACTGGATTTTTTTTTTTTTTTTAAATAAACCATTGAGAACATCCATACACAAGCTCAGTTGGCACTCCCCCCCTCCCCTTTTTCTTTACAGGTCACTGTGCTGAAAGCGTGCGATGAAGAGAATGTAGTTGCCTTCAAGATCATGAGCTCTTAAGCCCAGGACCGTGTTGGTTCCATTCGTCCTCTGTGGCGTCAAAGTTGCACCAAAGGTCTCGACCTTCTCACCACATCTCCACCACACTCCCTGCTGGTCAAACTGAAATCTGGAGTTGGCTTCTTCTACTGAACTTCAGGCTCAGGGCAGACTGGCAGTCTCCTCGACCAATGACGTTATGCACTCTGGTTATCAATATTATTCCAGGAAACCCTTGAATATTCCAACACTTCATTAATTCATTTTGGAGCACAGAAATGTGCTTTTTGTTCATTAATATTTAAAGTCATTCCTTTTTGTTTTTTTTAGAACTTGTTTACGCCTAAAAGGCTGATCAGTGCTTTTATCTTAAATTATCTCCACGTATATTAATTGTCTTACTCTATTCACACCATATGAAGCCCCAGCTCTCTTTGCAGGCTGTACCAGAGCAGCGTTGAACAAGTTAATCTTTAAAATATGTGTTTCTGTCTTTGACAGCTCAAACATTAGCATTAACAAGAGCAGTCGTTATCAAAAAATTCATTATTTTCATACCATAGCAGTTGAATACCTGCAAACAGAAACATTTTCATCACTGTGCATTTCAGCCACCACAGATGTCACCAGAGGATATCTTCTTCTTTTAGCCGTGTGACTGAAAGATTTCCTTTATAAGGCAGAAAACTGCTGTTGCAGCTATTCTGAGGCCCAACAGGCCTGGGCAGGCTATTTTCTCCTTTATGCTATCAAACTTTTTCTTTCACTTGAGGCCTTCATGAGCTCTGCAAAATATATTAAATGACTTTTAAAGAATGAAGCACTTGCAAACATTTTGCTATTATAGCCTTAAATTAACATTTATTGTAGTCAAGCTTTAAGGGGAAGTAATACTTTTCCACAGCACTTAACTGATGTGTTTTTAGCATGTTGTCATGTGTACAGTCTAAGAAGGTGCTGCTGCGTGGAGGTAGCATTTTAACAGTTAAAGCAACAGCACAATATTCTCCACCTTAAAATGGTGATTCATAGTTGATCCAACAGGGAGAATGACGCCTATCCTGTTGTTTTTTCTTAGTTCTTTCTGGTTTTTTCTTGGTATCACACAGTACCAAGCTTAGCCAACTGGCCTCTTTTTAGCTTATGGCTGGTGTGTGACATAAAACTGCCACACTTGTTGCAAGAGTCAAAGTCAATGGCACTTAAAGCAACTTTTTTATAACTGTTTAAACTTTTAAGTGGTTAAGAGTTGAAGTTTTGGGTCTGAACTTGGAGTCTACCTGTAGACCTGTTAATAGTCAAAAAAAACATTTTTATTTGAATGTATGAGCTCACCAGAGAGAGTTACATTTATTTATGGGCTCTACAGTCAACACTGTGGCACATGAACCCTTAGTTTACTGAAAAAGACGCTTTAGAAAGTATCAGTTAAATTAAAGTAAAAATATTGTCATTTCTGTTTTTGTGGATCTAAACTTATTTTTAAGATATTCATAAGTTATTTTTAAATAAAAGTATGGATATTAATAGTAATAGCATTACAGTTCTTAAGAGTTTATTTGAAAAAATTGCTTTATTTTTATTTGATCCCCCCCTTATGGTTTTGTGGTGCCGTCTGCTCCACTCTTAACATCCTAGATTATGCTCAAGTATTCCTAAATTGCAGACATGGTTCAAACTTCACGTACGCTGTAAATATAGAGACTTAGATTGTACTGTGAAACAGTATTGAGTGCAGCATCTGCAATATTTCCAAGCACTTGGACTTCATATTGGTAACAACACCTGATACTGGTGTCCCTGCATCTCTGATCTAGCGCAGAGTTTGCATTTGTTAATATGCTGGACAGTTTTCTATGTGGTAACTACATTAATGTTCAGGTTGTAAGTTTTCCCCCCTACCTCTTACTATAGAATTAAAACCAAGAAAAAAATAGTGTGTTAGCAATATATTTGCAGTGATGCAGCCTGTGGGTTTTTTCTTTTTTTAAAACTGAAGCATTTGGACTGACTTCAGAAAAGATGCCAAAAAAGTTTATTTTTCAGCTTTTAAGAAAATACAGTTTGTTTTTATCAGGCTTTGGATATCATCTTAGAGGCCTTCAAGAAGGTGTATACTTCCACTACTCTACCTGTGGTGCTTTTTTAGCAATAATTTCTGTATTTGTTTTAGATGCACAATATTATTGGAACAATAAATGTATCACATATAGTTGCCTAAAAAGTTGATTATGGGTATTGGCAGACAAAAAAATCCTCTAACCATGAAAGTGTAGACTTTATACTGTTAACAAAAAATGTTGGTATCAATGTGAAATACCAGATAATAGGCAAAAAAAATAATATTGTGCATCCCCACGTTTTATTAAGTTCTGGTTTTGAACTTATACTTGTAAAAGGTGTTGGGGACTGTAGCTACAAATAATCAAGAGCAGGATAAAGATAGAAACAATGTTATCCTGTTTAGTAATTAAACAAGGTGTTAAAATGATGTTTGTGAGGAAAGATCATCGCCAAGAGAGCTAAAAAATAATCAGGTTACTTAACATTTATCAACTCTGCTTGATATGTTGACACAGAAAAGTATTATGTCTGTTCTTAGTTTAACAGCAGCAGGTCTGTTATTTTATTTAGTCCTCTGAACTGGGTTTTACTTCCATTAACAATCCAAAGTACTTTATCGTTATTTTGTGTATCTAGCACTAAATTTGCGCGAGTTTATGTCATTCCTGTCTTTCTGTCTGTGTTGTTATGATCTGAGTTATATCTTGACAGAAGCTTAATATTTTTTCCTGCTAAATATCAGGGTTTTGAGTGCTTACACAACAGCACAACATTCCTTTGGACTGCAATGTACCCTATTTACCTTGTCCAGATCAAACTGTTATAGAGCATTTATTATACAAAACCCTATTCACACATGCACAAAAACAACATGAAATTTAGATTGACTTTAGTAAACTAATATGTAAACAACAACAGCAGAGTATATTTTTACTCGGGCTTTAACCTGAAATTTCCAACTGCTGCCCTTTCTATTTTTTTTTTCACAAACTCCCCCATTGCTCTGCATGCAAAGGAACACTCTGGTTTGAGAGACAAGTGTGAACAGGTTTTGTTTTTTGGGGAAGGTTACCCTGAAATTTGAGTTGGGGTTGCATGTATAAATGGGGCTGAAGACAAAAAACAAAACAAATTTGAGCAGCAAACTAGAAATCCATTCACATGCGCAGAAGCCTAAAGAATGCTTAGGTTTTCAGCAAAGTATACCCTGAAATGTCCCTGCTTGCTCACTAGTATTTCCCCTTCAGTTGCTTGACAAACTGCAGGAAACAAGTTCTGCTGTGAGGGACAAGTGTAAATGAGCCATTGAAGGCATACTATTTGATTTGACCCCGAAATCCCCAAGAAAGTGTTTGGATTGCATGTGTCCTAATTTTACTGACGATACAAATAAACATTTAAGCAGCGAACACTCAAAAAAAGTCTGAAATTTACCTGAATTTACAAACAGCTGCAGATAAACATATATATATTTTTACCTCATTTTAACTCTGAAATTGCCTGTTGGTCCCTTGGCCCCTTCACCAACCTTCCAAAGCCGACATTTAGATGAGACTCCTCTGCTTTGAGGCACAAGTGTGAACAATCATGTCAGGAATTTTTGGGTTGTTCACCCGTTATTTTTCTTGAAGATGTCAGGGTGGAATGTTTGAATATAGCTGAATAACAAAACATGTATGTTTGACCTGCAAACTAGAACCTGGTCACAGAAACTTTATTTTTTTAATCACATATTTCAGGGTTTTTCACCAAGACTGCACCCTGAAATTTCCCTATATATATATATATATATTTTTATTTGACCAGACATCTACATCCTTACATGTATGAATCCTAACATTTTCCTGAATTCACAAGTGGCTAGGATTTTCACCCTAAAATGATCCTGCTTTCCCCCTATGGTTCTGCCTCCTGTGTCTCTCTAATGACTGACATGCTTGGAAAAGTTTCAGCTGTGAGAGAAAAATGTGCCAGGAAATGTTTGGACTAAATAAGTCTTTAATATGTTTTTAAAATCTGTCTTTATTGAGCCCTTGAAATTTTCCCTGCTGTCCCACTAGCATTTTTCCTTCCCTTAATAGCACATCCTGCTATTAAGCAAGTAAAGTAAAATTCAGTCTACACCACCCTGAAATTTTCCAGAAAATGTCATACTCCATGGATGTGTGAAAATAGCCTTTGAACCATATTCGCACATGCTTAAACAATATACAATCAACAGTTTTCCACAAGAACTTTACCTTGAATTTCTCCTTCCAGCCCACTCTGGATGGATTTCCTTAAAATTTTAGGGTTTCATGTTGAAAAGGCAGCAGCATAAACCCGGTGCTGCTTTGACCTTGAACCATTTTTGCCTGTTTTTTGACATTTTAAGCCATTTTTGAGCCCACCCCTGAATCCCCCTATAGCTTTTCTCTGCAGCACTTCAACCTCACCTGTAGAATTTTTTTAGCTTTGTGAGTAATGAACTCAGTGTTTGTTAAACTTGAGGCGTTTTGTGCAGTTTTTTGGAAATGCAGAAAACCATGAACTGGTTTGGGCAGTAAATCAGCAGTCATGGTTTTGTGCTAACATGCCTTTGTCCCTGCAGAAAAGGCTTTTACGAGCGAACAGCCTCCCAGAAATTCTTAAAAATTTGAGTTTTTTTTTAAACCCATTAGCTGCCCACTTTGATGCCAAACTAGCTCCCCCTCAGTCCCACATGTCTTTCCTAAGCCATATTCTGACCTGTTACACGTGTTTATCAGGTCAAACAGAAACACAGACTTTCTCTAACCCTCAGATTCTTTTCTAAAAGTTAAGCTTCTCTGGCTTCTGATAAAGTACAACTGTATCCTCATTGATAAATAGTCAGCATGGAGACAGTCCACAGGAATGTCTCTTAAACCATTTGAGAGAATGTTTACACTATCAGGGAGTTGTCCCTGTTATTTAACAGTTTGTTGTGGCAAAATTAATCTCAGGGCTCAAAAGAAAGTGTAAGGAGACTTGTTACTTTAGACTGCAGCCACACTTAGGCGGGTATTTCTGAAAACTGAGGCACTTTTGGTGGTCATGGGTCACCATGGCAACACTGGTCATCCTTAAATGTCGGCAGGGTTTATGTCATGTGATCATGCAGAGCATTCAGTCAAAACGGCAATACTGTAGTAACATGGAAACAACAGTGATGATGTTGTGTATTGACATCAACATAAGTGTGACGATTTTGGACCCATAATGCAGATTTTCCTGTGCATGCTGGGACACCTTTAACAGAGTTTTTGAAAATCTTCCCCTTTTCCACAACACTCTATTTTTATCCTGTTTTTTCCCCTCTAAACAAACTAGGGCTGAACAGTGAATTGCAAATTAGATTAAATCGCAGAAGGTTCAATATTTTTAGCCCATAATGTGTTGAACATTTTGGCATTGTGATGTAGTTTTTTGCAGTTTCATGCCTATTTTTTGCCTCCATTTATAAACTTTTTCTCCACTTTTGGACCATTTTTACCTTTTTTTTTTTAACTCCGTTTTTACAACTTTATGACTATTTTGCCCCCATTCATTAATTTTTGGCCACTGTCAGAACCATTTTTGGAATTTTTACATGGTTTTTGAAATTTAATTTCAAATTTAGTTCCCAATTTTGCTGCCATAATCAATTTTCCTAAGCTGCTTTCGGATTTTTTTTGCCAATTTTTCCCTTTTTTTTTAAAATGTCATACCTATTTTGCTTCTGTTCTTCACTTCTCCACTTTTTCTCAAATCTTTTATCCTTTAATTAATGTCATATTGGTTTACTATAAAAGATCTACTGCTTATGTTTGTTTAAGAATACATAACATGAGGAACATTAAAGTAGTAGCAGAGTAGATCGCAATATTGGGGGAAAAAAATCGCGATGACATTATTTTCTCAAATTGTTCAGCCCTAAAACAAACGAAAAACCCTCTCGGTAACTCAAAAATAACATTACGTTTTGCCTTTGTGCTGTCCAAATATGCTCCCAAACCAAACAGAATTTCTCTCAAAGTTGAAGTGTATGCCATACAATGCTGATTATTTAGTTCAAATGTTGGCAGGTTTGCTACATAAACACTGTAGGCTGAGGTATTTCCACAGTATATTAATGTGATATGCTCTAATCAATATTAAATCTAATTTAAAAAACAAATACCGGCCTATAAAAGGGCTTGTGCAAAACCTGACAGGGCCTACAGTCAGAAAAAAATCTACATTTTTAGTATTTAAAATTTTAAACACTGCAAAAACGTACAATTGTTTTAAGTCCAGAAAAAACATCTCAGCTTTCAATTTTTAAATCTTCCTTTCGGACAATGATTCGGATTAATCAACATATTTCCCAGCCCTACTTTGGCAGGACTTTTCAAAGTGTGCATTTTCAGTGACTTAGTCCATGCAAAAACACAAATGTGATGTTAAACACTTATTAGGGTAAAATGATTCATGTGATATAAAACTTTTATTTTTTGCCGTTTTATTTTCATATCTATTCCGAACACGTCTGACTGGTGTCACAGTCAGACTTGCAGCCATGTTAACTGGTGTTAGCTGATATATTGAGTAAATACTCATTTGTTTACATTCAATTACAAACAAATTTGATAATCTTGATCAAATCCTGTTGATGAAATTGTTTTAAAGGTACGTTAGCTGGTTCAACATCTCATGTAACCGTGGCGATCACAGACACGGCTCATCAAAAACTTTGGAAAATTTTTATTGTCATAGTCTGAGATGTTAAGAAGTCCAGACATCAGCACTGAAAACAGTTTAGCACGTTCCTCTGAAACACAGTAACATACTGGTCATCAGCACCAGCAGAAGGCAGAGCAGGGTGGGACGTTTTTGGCCCGGAACGGCGTTTATGTCTGGACGGAAGGACAAAGCACAGAAAAAGCTCCATTTTCAAAAATACCCGCCATTGTGTGGACTAAACTTCAGGCTGAAGAGGGTGGGGGTCAGGCAGGACAAAGATGTAAGGGGAGGTGGATCGTTTGTTATGCACTGTAAAGAAAAGTTTAAAGCTCACAAAAAGTTCAAATGTCCATTTTAAAGACTTTGTATTTTTGACTTTTCATTTACTCCTCAACTTTTTCACCTTTATGTAGTCTTTTCTTAAGTTTTTACCTAACTTGTTGACTTTATTCTCATTACATCAACTTTTTTTTTGACTTTTCAAAAAAAAATCTATGACTCAAGACTTTTGTCCTTGACTTTTAAGGATTTCTGACAATTGACTTTTCCCAAACCTTTTCACTTTAAAAATTTCCTTTCTGACGTCTTACTTGACATATTAACTTTCTTTTATGCTTTTGACCTTTTCCCTGGACTTACCAACTTTTGTTTGACTTAGCTTTAAACCCTGACTCCCTTTCCCTAAAAGTTATTTTAACTTAGACTTTGTCCTTAACCTTTTGACCTCAACATTTTTTAGTTTTCTCAATTCTTGACTGTTTCTTTTGGACTTTTTAACTTCTCCCCCCTTTATTAAGTGATTTAATTTTCTCATGTGCATATTTTAAACAAAATCCTCCTTATATTTCCTCTCCAATCCTGACTCCAACTGTCTTAGTGTCTCACATGATCTGTATTGTTCATTATTAAAGGACATTAAAAGGACTTTTGCAGTGTTCTTGTAAAGTTTGTACTTTTTCTCACGGCACTTTCACTTTTTTTCCTGTCACCTCTGCAACAGTTTTGTTTGCTTGCATGGCGACGTCTATAAAGTGGTATGTTCTAACTTTATTTTCATGCTATTGTGCTGTATAAGGTAAAAGATGTATTGTTTGGTCTCTGTCATAGATGTCTTTCAGGGGTAGGGTTTAAAATATGTTTACACATTTGGGTCTTTTTTTGCCTTTTGGTGTAGAACAGAAACAGAATGTTGAAAGTCTGATTCTCCAAGGCACAAACACGGGCTTCTGTTTTCTTAACTCTAATTAAAGTTTGGCTGCTGCCATAAAAACCACAACTGTCTGCTTATGTTTATTCACACTCACAATGTAACTTTTGTAATGAACAGTCTTAAATCTTTGCATTTTTGTATTGAAAATCAAAGCCTCTCTTCTTTGCAGAATACTGCAGTAAACTGTAAATATGAACTGTGTATAATGACGACTGGTGCTGTATTTTATATCTTTAGAAAGCCTGATCACTGACCTTTTCAACGAGGTACAACGTGTAAGACGGATTTGTGGACGGATCAACATAACAAATTATTTAGATAGTGCCACCAAAAATGTGTCAAACCCCCCTCATCACTATGACAGAGCCTACAGTTCTTCAGGCAAGGGGGGAAATGGTGGTCTTGGGGTGGAGTCTTCCTTGGATGCCCCCTTTGTAGTCTGGCTCTGACTTCAGTTCACAGAACTTGGTCCTAAATGTGGAAATAGTACCAGGGCTGATTTGAAGGCTAACAACATGTCTTGTTTTGCTCCATTGACAGATACACAATCCGATCAAGTTGTGCCTGGTAACAGAAAACTAGACTACAACTGGTAAAAATTGACAAAAAACTAAAATGAAAATAACCAACATTTTCGACAACAAACAGAAATGAAACGAAAACATTTTGACAGAGACTAAGTCCAATCAGACCTAATTTTGTCATGTAGAAAGTAGAGACAAGTTAGGAATATAACCAGTCACAGCTACTTTACTGACATGTAATAAAGGGTTGTTAGATGTTTCATTTTATCCCAGTGTAAAACATGACTTCAGAAATTCAAGCAAACAAAAAAATGCCTCACACTTGACACTTCACATTTGAGTCCACCAATTATACAGGAAATTTCGTTGACTAAAACGTAAAATCTCATCAACTAAAGCTAGACTAAAATTAAGGCGCCATCCACACGAAGACAAAACACGCAACAGTTTGCAAAACGATTGCCATAAAGACGAAGACGTCTCAGAAAATGTGTGCGTCTATATGAATGCACTCGATACGCATGAAGACGCTTTAAAACACATGCCAGACCTCTAGAGGCGCTGTAACGATATGATGGAAACAAGCGGAAACAGACCATAAAACAGTGGGCATGCGCACTTGCGGTAGAAGTTAACAGAGATCGTGATAAAGTGATCACAAAGCGGCGTAATGTGTCCTCGATAATTGTTTGTTCAACTCGGTGGTGATTGAGAAGAAGGAGATTTTGCTGCAACAGGGATAGTAGGGTCACTAGCTTCATCAGCACATATGCTACACAGTACGCCGCCATTGTTGTTGTCGTTGCCTCGTTCGGCGCATGCGGGTCAAAGAAGATATGAAACTATGACGTAAGCGTATCTGAAAACTTGCGGAGAGCTAGTAATCACGGAGCTGCGTATACGGCATTTCAAAATCCTTCCACTCTGGTACCTGGTTTCAAAAATGATCGTTTACAGACCCCCAAAACGCCGTCTTCGTATGGATGATACGCAGATTCGACAAAAAACTTGTGCGTTTAGACCTCGGGTTGTCTTCGTTTGGATGGGGCCTTAGAAAAGGCGTGCAGAGAGAATCTGACTACACTTTCACTACGCTACGTCATCATGTGACGGCGAATGTTACTGCTGTGGTGAAACTACAATTTACCGAAGGTTGGCGCATCATGTATCATGACAATGTTGTTCCTTTCAGACAACATTGAACATGACCCGGTAAAAATTACATCAGCATAACCGATGTTGGAAGTGAGGATTTAAATAAATTTGTCTACTCATCAACATGAACACCAATCAGTGCATGAAAATAAATGGGAACTGAATGAAATAAAGACATAAATTAAGACCACAATCTGATGTAGACATTAATATTGAACCATGTTTAAAACATAATCAACATCAAATGTCTCATGTCCTGCTCTCTTCAGAGAATCAGACTACAGGAAAGTTAAGGCAGGTTTTGGTAAACTTTAGAAAGGATTGAACAGCAGTGGTAACTCACATGGTCTGTGTTCATTATAATTCAGTTGAATTTTGAAGCAGTCGGAATGTGTGCTGTTTATAAAAGCTTTTGCCGCGTTGATTTGTGGGACAGAATAATCTCCTCCCCTTTCGTAAAGGATGGTCCGGTGTATCCTATGCTAAAGGAGATAATAAATGAAGCACTGAGCCTCCTTTCCTATGCATTTAAACTATTCAAACAGCTCTAATCACGAACTACTTCCGGTTCATTTCACTCCTTTAGGAACCTTCCTAAGCAAAAATGACCATTCAACCGTAGCCTATAACTAAAACTAAAGTGCTGTTAAAATTAACACTGCATTGTAAATGTGACTTTGCTGAAACACAGTACCATTGTTGTGTATTCTAAAGGGGAGGACTAATCAACTGAAATGACTTCAGACTTTTTGAGGAGTACATGCATAAGGTGAGCGAGGCTGCAGAGGCTTGAGTTCACCTAAGGAGAAGCTGAAGGGTTCATAACACATTATTCTTTTTTCTTGTGTGAAATTTGTTTTGGTGTCCTGACAGGAGCATGGGTCTGACGTCTCACCCTTCAAAAAGTCACTGATCACTGAGGTTAATCCAGACAATCCGGAAGGAATCACGAATGACTGATCCAAAGTTCACAGCAATCCATCAAAAAGTTCCTCAAGGGTTTTGGGTGAAACTACCTACTCTGTCCTCATGGTGGAGCCAGAGGAAAGGGCATGAGGGTACAGGCTGAAAATGCCAGAAACACAGAGTTTATCAAGTAAAAGCTCAACATTTTATATTAAAATGAACTGATTTGTGTATGTGAATGATTATGAAAAAGACTGTATTGTGAGCAGCAGACTGAATTGAGTATTAAGACTGAATTACTGAAAAAAAAAAACAGATTATTTCTTGTCAATAGACTGTTTTTATTATCAGAGCATGAAAATTAATGTGGTATTACTGAACTTTTAGGTCTATGCTGAATAAAGTTAATCAATACCATCATAAGTGCACCACAGCAGAGTTAATTTTGTTGACCAAATATTTTTGGCACAGTTTTTGTTGACAACCTTTTTTAATAAAGGGTTGCACATAGACAAAAACTAAAGCTGACTTAAAGATGTAGTCAGCAATCTTCTAATCGAATGCACTATTTGTCAAAATCACCGTATTTCTCCTCTCCATCCACAAGATGTCACCACTGACAGCATGTTGACAAAAAAGTCTGGTTTCAATACACAGCCTTGGCTCTGAATTTCAGACAGAGGGGGGAGGGGGAGCAATGGCTGTAAACAGCCCAAAAGAAAAAGGTCAGAGGAGCAGCAAGTGAAAAAGAAGGGCTATGACCATGAAAGAGCAAAGACCCAGGTCAACATTGGTGTTGCTATACGATGGTGGAGGGAGCTCCGCGAATTTAAAGACCTGAAAATGGACGTGGATGTCGCCGTCTTTCTGCTGGATAGGTAAGCAACATTAGCTTTGTGCTGCTTCAAATAACAGTAAAAATTCATCTTATTGTCTAATCTGCCAGAATGTACTGTTGACGATGTTATCAATACTGTCAGTCGAGTCGTCTGACTTGTCGGGGTTACCTTAGCTACATTGGTCAGCTTCTACGGCCGTTTCCATGACAATGCACATCCATCAGCTTTCGGGGGGCAGGTCTAAATTCGTTTATCAACAACCTCTCCACTCGTTTTCTCCCACATCGCTGACTACACCTTTAACTGACATTTTCATCAACAGATAAAATCTAGGAGAAAATATGTGACAGAGTCTTAATCCAATCAGACCTAATTTTGTCATATAGAAGTTAGGAATATATCCAAGTGTGGAAAGGTTGGATGAGTTAAGAGAGACATCCAATCACAGCTGCCTTAGCTTTGTGGTGGTGGGATTAGTTGGGGAGCGATCCAATCAGAGCTGCTCTCTTGTGAATTGATGTAGAGCAGGTTCACTGTTTGTTGTCAGTTCTGGTATTGTAACTGAGATGCTCTGCCATGTAGCCTAAATAAAGGAGACGGCATTTTACTAAAAAGTTCAATTTGTTTCTGTGAAGTTCAATCAATCAATTCATCAAACTTTATTTATAAAGCACTTAAAATGTAGCACAAAGTGCTGTACATTAAAACAAACAAGCAGATAACCGACTGTTATTATGAAAGGGGAGCGATAACTAGGCCTGTGCTCAAAATATCGATATGGCAAAATATCGTATCGCACTCCTTTGGGATACGTGTATTAATACGGATTCTACAGAATCGATACGGCCTAAATATTTTGACAGTTGTTGTAAATACACTTTGGCTAATGTTAACAGTGGCCCAGTTCAAGGTAGAAGACGAGCTACATAATGAAGCATGTGGTCTAAATTTGAACTTAGGTCTACCATCTTTGAGGATCTGAATTTATGTCTCTCAAGTTGTAGAACCACTTAAAACTCATCCTTGTTCTTTTTCTTCTTATGAGAAAAAACTAAACTTGTCAAGAATTTTGCTTAAAGCATAGTCAATGTTCACAATTTACGTGTATCGGGATATGTATCGTATCGTGAAGTTGCTGGAAATACCCAGCCCTAGAGATAACCAACCAAAATAGCATTGCCAAACTCATGTTACACAAGGACTGTAAGCCAGGGCTTTTCAAAAAGAGGACTATGGAAACACTATCTTGAATTGAAAATGAGGAAACACAGGAGCTAAAACTAAACTGACCAAATAAATAAATCAATAAAACCACGGTAAGATATAACAAAAGTAATAAAATGCTAAAAGTTGATTAAGATAAAACTGTTTTAAAACCAAACAATCAATAAATAAGAAGTGGCATATAAGTGGTAAAACATAAAATAGTTACTCTGTAATTAAAATGGAGTGAATCCCATATGATGCAGATTCACAGAGTAAAACAAAATTCAGCTAAAAGCTCGTTTAAAAAGATAGGTCTTGCAGTTATACTTTCAGACTTTACTAGCATTCAGTAAAGGGTTATTAGATATTTGATTGTATCCAAGTGTAAAACATGACTTTAGAAATTCAAGGAAACTTAAAAAATCCCTTACACTTTACACTGCACAATTTAAATGACTAAATTTACATTAAAGTCATTGATTAAAGCTAGAATAAACCAAAACAATTAAGATGACTAAATAGACTACAACTAAAAGCTATTTTTGACAGAAGACTAAAACTAAACCTACATTAGAAGTGCTGAAAAGAAAACACTGCACCACAGCCCCCTAACCTATTCCCAATTATTGAAGGGGTTTTAAGACAAAGGCTTGGTCTATAGCAGACCCAATGTGCATTACAGTAATCCGGCACAAATGAGTTTCTTATAATGACTTATAATAAGTATGATAATAGGCGGCTGTGTACTGATGAGACATGACCTTTAAACTGTTTCCCTTTTTTTAGTTCACATGAAGTTCACCCTCTGTCCAGTAGGTGGCAGTAAAGCACCACTCCTGATAGGGACAAGAATGTTAGAGGCATTTTGCGGCATGTATCACTATTTTCTAACTGAACACAGTTTTTCCTCTGAACATAAACCACATTCTACAACCTTTTCTTCTGATTTAAAAATGTTTAGAAACTTTTTGGAGAACTTTACATTCCTAAGTATTTTTGAAAGCAAGTACTTTTACTCGAGATGAGCTACTGTCACGTGTCTAGGTGTTATAATTGATGAGAAGGACCAAGTTTTGTCAGTCTTTATTTGTAGTGGAGAAACAGTTGATTGACAGGGGAGGGGGAGACGTCCTGCACAGTGCCTGATGTCTTTTAAGAAAAGTTGAACATCAGTTTGAGCTGTTGGTTTTCTCTTAAACAATGTTTTAGGTTCGTATCAGTTATAATTAAGTCAACTCCTGGACAAATATAGAAAAAAACAACAGTCTGAAAATAAAACATTAAAATTAATGGTGCAGTCAGTGAGTTTGCTTTCTTTTCCTTTTTTATCTTTTAAAATTAACAGAAAAATAGATTAAAAAAATAAATATTTATATGTATATATATTTACCTCCGCCAAGGAGGTTATGTTTTCGGGAGAGTTTGTTTGTCTGTCTGTCTGTGAACAAAACAACTCAAAAAATAATGGATGTATTTGGGTGAAATTTTCAGAAAATGTTCAGCATGGGAAAAGGAAGAACTGATTCGATTTTGGGAGTGATCCGGATCCGCGTCCGGCCGCCATGGTGACAAATGTGATTTTTGTGAATAACTACTGAACTAAAATAGATATCATGATGAATCCAGTTGCTAATGGTATGTGTACATTGTACATGGTCAATGAATCTAAATATTTAGATGAAATAAAGGTAGGACTAATATTTATGGTCAAAATCACAATATGGCTGAGGACTGTGGCGCTGGCGGGGGTCTGCGCTCTCCGAGTGCTTTTCTAGTTATATATTTGGGGTAGTACACTTCAAGATAATGAAGCACAAGCAAAAGCCACTCTGAGAGGACAACAGTGACACGCAGGACTCCACATCTCAATGACAACATAAAAACAAGGACCAGGTTTTATGTGCAAAGCAGCTGGCCTGCTCCTCGTCCATGACAAATCTCCCAGGTCTAATTGTCAGCCTTCTACCCGCTGCAGTTTAATACTTGCATCCTCCTCGGCCATATATCATCTGGAATGTCAATAAATTACACAAATATACAATATTGATGAACTTTCTCATCACTGCATGGGTACAATTAAAAATCAAGGGTTTCATTCCAGCAAGAGTTAAATGCTGTTTTTCTTGCTTTATATCTTTTCCTCACCAAAATATATGGCAACACTGAAAGAAGCAACATCGGTATCAGCGATAATGAATTTAAAAATATCGACAGCTATCAGATATCAGCAAACATCCAATATTGTGCATTCCTAGTTGCATCCCATCATGCCAGACTGGTATCCTAGACAGATTTTACTAATGTTTTGCACATTGTCCACTTAAATATTGTATGTTGATTAAGAAAAGGAGTGTGTAAAAAACACAACCCTCATTTCTGCAGAATGAGCTCCTGACAGAAAACTCTCCATCCACAACATTTTACTCCCACTTTCTCTTTCTCACACTGGAGTAAACACAAAGTAGACAGAAGCACTCTGCAGCCTCTGGAGGCTCCAAACCTATTAAGGTAAGGCCATAACAGAGAAAACACCCGTGCCTCTTTCCCCAAAAAGAGTTTTACTGGGATCGTCTGAACTCTTCCAGGGCTCAGTGTGGACATCTTAGCACGGATTTTGAAGGGGGGGGGGATTGGTGAAGGTTTTATCCGCCATTCCACAGTTCCTCCATCCCTCTTTATCCAGACGCTGAATCCTCCTGGATTTCTGCCCAATGCGTGGAGGGCATGAACCTGTTAGGAAAGATTGGAGGTTTGATTTTTAGTGTAGACGGCTTCTGTCCAAAATCTGAGAAAACACACACATAGGCTCCATACATCAACACTGGGACAGAGCCAAAGTTAGATAAAGACCGTTATGTAACTGCAAGACCCGGACCAGCATGAGACCAGATCAAAGCCTTGCTGTGAACTGGTGCTTTTATTGAGGCTGTATGAGATTAACTGTGCTGGTGTGTGTGTGTGTGTGTGTGGTTTGTGTCAGTGTGGGTTTGAAGACGCTGAATAAAAAAAACCCTTCAATTTCCTTAGACTGTTTCACATCAGTTACACAGGGGTGGATCTACAGACTGTTTGGGCTGCAGTGGGAAAATTCACAGTTGGACCGTCCATCCAGCCGTTATCCACATTATATAACAGACACAGGTAAACATGTAGAATTTACAGTATATGTGAGAAAAAATGTCAAAAAAATGATTCAATACAACTTTCTCTCTGTCAGTCATTCAAATCTCCTGTTTAATGCAAACTATAGTTTTGATCAGTTTCAAACAAAAATGATTTCCATATCTATCTACAAACAAACAAACATGAGAAAATTCCTCCTCTTTTACTTGCTTCACTTTTCAGAAAATCTGTGCCCATCAGTCCATTTTGAAAAATCCCCCCTGATGATGTCATTCAGGGACATGACCCCTTCCTTTGATAGAGGACTCTTCCTTAGCTGGGTATTTGTTTGACCCATATTTGGGTCCAGTGGAACAAACAGGCCTTGGCATGTCTGTGCAGCTATAGTAAACATTAGAGCACAGCAAGCCAACAGGACAGTCCAATCTTAAAAGGGGCGCAGCTAATGAAGATCATGTTACAGATCTCAGTGTCTGCAGATTCAGATTTTTGTCATAAAAGGGTATGTAACCTCAGTAGTTCTTTTTAAACCTAAACTTTAATTATTAAATAAATGTTATTTTGTCAGTGTATGCTACATTCCAACGAATTGTAAAACAATTTTTGTCAATACTACTACTACTACTAGTACTAATAATAATAATAATGATGATGTATTTTATTTCTAATAGATTGAGTCATTCAGGACACTCAAGGTACAAAATCAAAACACATTAAAAAGCAACAGTGTAACAAACAGCACAAGTACAAAAAAGAGTCTATCAGCCAAAAAGTTTTTAAAAATATAGAAAAACATATTAACAGTGCAAAAGATAAAGTTTGACGTTCAGGGTTGTCAGGCTTTTTCTAAACAGGCACCAAAGTTCAGAATAACCAACCTGCTGAACTCTTTTCCAAAAAAGGCTTTTCACCAGATGTTAACTCTTTCATTGTTTTGATTATGTATATTTTCAAATATGAATTAATGCCACTGTTTTTGTATTTTCATCCATAAATCTAAATATTAGTGAAGGTTACTAAGATAATTCTCCCAAAATACTGAACCCTCCGTAGAGTCTTTAGTGATTATAGGTTAAACTACAAGCTGAATTACTTGAAAAACGTTTTTTTATATAAAGAGAGTAGTTGTGTAAAGCATGGTGTGCAAAACAAAAAGCCACAGATAGGAACAATTTTTTGAAACTGGATCATTCACAGAAATGTAACTTTAGACTTTGGCCGGCACCGGTGATTTTCAAAAAGTGAGGGGAGACCCTAAAAGGGGCATGATCTACGCCAACACTAAGCCGACACTTTGTTGTTTAATATATTTTTTCAAAAAAAGGGGAACACTTGATTTTCATGTTTGTACACCAGTTTTTCAACACTTTGTCTTTTGCCTAAAATATTAGTTTTCATCATAATGTAATCATCTAAATTCTTTTAATTTTAGTTTAGTTTTAGTTGATGAAATTTCACATTTTAGTCAACAGAACCTACTGTAAATTTAGTCTACTCAAGTACGAAAAGTAAAGTGTAAGGCATTTTTAATACTGCCTTGATTTTCTGAACTCATCTTTTACACTTGGATAAAATAGAACACCTAACGGCGTGTTCCCACCGAAAGCGTCGCAAATTTTTCCCGCATTGATATTATATACAAAGTCAATGTAAAGACGCAAATTGACGCTGCATCGGGGCGTGCATAGACCGGCGTCAAGCGTTCAAGCGTTGAGCAATGAACGGCGAGCATTTCCAGCAAAAAAACGCTCGCCGCTCAACGCTTGACGCTTGAGTTGAAATAATTGAACTTTTCGAGCGAGCGAGCGAGCGTCTTGACGCGCCGGGACAGCCTATCAGCGTGGAGATCGTTACTGACGCAAGGTATTCTGGTGGTCGGAGTCTTGCTAATTTGACAAACTGCTAAACTCTGGGAGACAGATGGAAAGGTCTACAGCTGCAGCTGGACTGTCTTGCCTGTAGTTGGTATCCAGGCAGGAGATCCTGGCACCAACCCTGGCCAGCAGGTCTTCAAACTGGGCAACAGTCAGCCTGAAGTACCGCTAGAACCGGCCGTCGTCCAGACGCAGCTCCTGCAAGAGACGGTGCAACTCACCGAGCTCACACCGCCTCCGTAGGGTAGCATGCATCCAGTACCGACGTTGGCGCCTAGCCCACAGCTGACTTCTCCACAGCAGGTACAGAGCAGCGATGGTGGTAATCAGAGCCATGTTCGACGATGAAATGATATGATGGAATGATACTGGCGGACTTTTCGTGCAACGATCCCGCCACGAGCGGTGAGCGTTTTTCTGCATATTTGTACCAGCGTCAAAACTTGCACGTCTAGCGCAGCGCGGTTTCACTTGACGCGCGAATACACTCGCTTTCAACGCTTTTGGTGGGATCACGCCGTAATGACTGTTGAAAGATTTTAAAGTCTGAATGTAAAAATTCTCAGGCACGGATTAACTTGAGTCTAAAATGCAGTCACCTCTATGTAGCCAACCTGGCAGAGCATCTCGGTTACGATACCAGAATACCAAAACCAGCAAACAGGGAACCAAATCAAGTCAGACAGTTAACTTTGAAAAGCTGTGAATAGCTTGCACCATGTATTAAATTATTACCTCCGCCAAGGAGGTAATGTTTTCAGGAGAGTTTGTCTGTCTGTTCGTCTGTCTATGAACAAAATAACTCAAAAAGTAATGGATGGATTTTGATGAAATTTTCAGGAAATGTTCAGCATGGGAAAAGGAAGAAGTGATTCAATTTTGGTGTTGATCCGCGCCTGGGAACTGTGCTGCTTGGCGGAGGTCAGCGCTCTCCGAGTGCTTTTCTAGTTAATGTTATATATTAGTTACATGTCTGTATATTTTTGTGCTACACTGATCTACTATCGGGCACCTTGGGGTTTATTTCTGAAAAATGAACTTGAGGTTGAAGTTAGCTCTGAGCAATCCAAGCAATCACAAGATCATCAGTTTATGTGGACTTTGTCAGCTCTATAAAAATGCTAATATTTTCTCATATGCACAGGGAGATACTGAACTGTAAAACTTTATCTTTTCACCTTGTCCACTGTTAGTCTTTGTATTTATATTTTCAATTTAGGTGTTGCAAGAGAAAGTAAAGAACTGGAATAAGGCAAATTCACAAAGTGTAAATGTGTCAAACTGAAGAATTTGATTCCGGTTGAGTCAAGTTTCCTGTAAACTCATCCTCTATCTCTTCCATGGAAGGTGTGGTTTTTTTCTCAGAGAAGAAGAAGCAGGCCTTCCCAGCAGCATGAGCACATAGAAGGTTAAAATAGAAAGTCCATGCTGTGAGCCCTGTTCTCAAATGAGCACATCTGTTAGCATACGTGTTTCTAAAGAAAGAACACTCCCACACGCCTCCAGCCTTAATTACAGCCTCACACAAAGACAAACATTGAAAAGCATGTTTGTTTTAGCCCACATTATGACACAAAATTAGCCTGTTATTCCCTTTAGCTTCCAGACTTTTATTTCTGACTTACATGTCCCATAGCTTCTGACATTCAGTTTTATCATCCCTCACATTCATGTTTTATAAAAAATCATGAATATACAGTCAGTCAGGGGCCTTAAGAACATTTTTTCACAGCAGTGGTTCTTCGTGCTCACAGGAAAAATGGAATGAAGCTTCATGTGAAGTTTCTGTCTCCTATTCTCCTCCTACACGTACAGCGAAGACTCACTTACTGCAGTTTGATTTCTCTGCTCAGGCACTGCTCCCTCTCTCCAGCAGCAGTTGTCAGGGAGGAGGGTCAACATTTGATCATTACAAATAAAACATTTGTACTAACTAGAAAAGCACTCAGAGAGCGCAGACCTCCGCCAGCGCCACAGTCCTTACCCATATTGTGATTTTCACCATAAATATTAGTCCTACCTTTATTTCATGTAAATATTTAGATTCCTTGACCATGAAAACATACCATGAGCAACTGGATTCATAATGATATCTATTTTAGTTCAGCAGTTATTCACAAAAATCACATTTTTCGTCATGGCGGCCAGACGCTGATCTGGATCAACACCAAAATCGAATCAGTTCTTCCTTTTCCCATGCTGAACATTTCCTGAAAATTTCACCAAAATCCATCCTTAACTTTTTGAGTTATTTTGTTCACAGACAGACGGACAGACGGACGGACAAACAAACTCTCCTGAAAACATAACCTCTTTGGCGGAGGTAATAAGTATTACAGGATTACGCCAACATTTTTGGTATTCATGTCTTGCCTCACTACCGAGCTCTTTGAGACACCATTCTTTTGTGTGTGTGTGCAGTAACAAGGAAGAGATGGAAAAAGCTTTCACACCGCTAATTGGCTTAGCTTAAACACAGAGAGTCAATGGGTAGTGTTAGCCTGCCTCCACAGTCATCAGATAAACTCCTCATAAACAGTCCTGTGTGCTTGTTTTGACTGTTTTTATACAGTGTTACCTATTTTTAACACAAGATTAGCACATTATGTAACTTTTATAGAACTACAAATGAAACTAAACCACAGAGGCTATGCACAAACCACAAAGCAAAACAGCGTCGGTTTGCACATGCGTCCGGTCATTTAGTTTCATATGTATTTCTTCACTGAATTAGATTTTATGCTGTGTTCACACCGCAAGCGACACAGCTACCAAAATCGCGACGCCTACTGACGTATCGTTGCTCGTCCATAAATACCTAATTTTGGTCACCGTTGTCGTCACTCGTCGCTCGGTGATGTCACGTCCGCTCGAGTTTCACCGCAATCATATCATATATAATAGGATGTATAAGCTGACATTATTCCAGCTGTATCCTTTTCATTCACTTATCAACCACAAAACACTGCAGCTGATACCCTGCAGCTGCATTATCTGAGTTTCTCGCGGTCCGTCTAGGCAGAACTAATGTCCTCACTGATTAATGTTTCCCACACAGACATGGATTGTTACTCTGTAGTCCGGATGAATAACTGTCTGTCGAGGGTACCGTCACATGTGCACACACCTGCTGGTTGATCAACATTTTTTTACTTTCACATCACGCAACAAGCTATGTGGTAGAGTGAAAAGCGGCTATCACATCGCGGGAGGGTTAGCCCCACCCCATCGCGGCTGTACATTGACTTCGCATGGAGAGTGATCGCCGAGGTAGTGCAAGTAGCCTCCGGTGTGAACGCACCTTTAGGTGGAGGCAGTGTGGTGGTGTTGAGCGGCTTCTTCTCTAAAAACTTGTAACCATTGGAGGTTGAATCAATCCAGAGAGACACCTGTGGCAATTCCATATCTCCAGAGTCTTGGACCAAACAAGATGACAACATTCACCACCACAGAGTGGGGTTTATCCTGCAAATTTTCCCAGTCCCTTTTCCAGGAGTTGATAAAACAAAGCCACAAGCGGAGCAACAAACAAGCCCTCTCAGCTACACATTCTTTCAAGTCTCTGTGTGGCTGCATGATATGCTATCAGCTCGGACGTGCTGTTAGTGCCAGAGTGAAAAACAAAACCAAACCGGCTGACTTGTGCCAGGCTGTTGTGGCTGTGTGTGGTTTTTCCACACTCTACTGAGGCTCCTGTTTGTTATATGCCAACATGTTTTGCCTCTTTAGACTTTAATCATCATATCAACCAAACAAGAGTCAATAGCAGAATAAGCAGTTTGACTCTGGCAGAGAGGATTTTAATTTTGCATAGGTGCAACCCTCAAACTCTGCTCTGCTGCTCATTCCAAAAATGCATATTCTCTCACAAATGTGGCACCATTTAAAATGGAAATCAACAAACTTTCTAAAAGTATAAAATTTACTGTCAAGAGGCATTTTAACAGCAAAGAAATACTCCACCAAACATCAACACCCTTGCTTTTTGTGCCTCAAGTTATTTCATGTCATTTCATTTACAATATTCATTTTGTAAACTTTGTTTTTATTAACAGTGTAAATCCTTGGTTTGTTCATAGTTTAAATTTTACTATTTTTTCCATCATAAGAAAGTTGATATAGCTTAAAGTTTCTGGATGTTACAAACTTTTTACTTATTTTTTACTTGCTTACTTTTTTAAAAACTTAATTGTAGCTATTTTCATGTCTTTGTTTGGTATGAAACAACCATATTTCTCCTCAGGGATTAATGAAGTATTTCTGATTCTGGTAAAGTAATTGACTGTAAAAGGTAATGCAAACTGTGGCAGCAGATGTGAAGTCAAAGGATCACATACATCATAGACAACTAGCACTTTGAGTACCTCTAAAAGTATTTGCATTGCAGTTCCCCCACACTGTGCAGTAAAAATAATAAATCAGTCTATGTGAAAATAACTTTCCAAGACAGCCAGCTGGCATAAAAATGATGTATCAAACTGAGGGAAACATGGATTTCTACATACATCTCAATTCATCAGTGATTGCTGAAGATGTTTCCAATATTCATTCTTGCACCTTGATTCATCACACAAACACATTCCCACATACATAAGGCGAGACTCCCTGCTGCTCCTCTCTCTGCAGGATGGAGGAGATGAAAGGAGGACTGAACACCTCCTCCTGCCCTCCGTCAGTCCTCCAAATCCTGTCAGAGGCTGTGATGAAGTGCTCTTTCTACCCACTTTTTATTTCCAAATCTGGATCCAATAACTCCACTGATCTTCAAAAACAGACAGAAAAAACACGACCAAAGACACACATGCAGACTGCAGACATGGGACGCACAGCAGAAATGTCCACACATATGTCTCCTGATGTTTATTTTAAATACACACAGGCTCCTGTAGACATGACCTGCAAGCACAGTAAACACAATGTAAACAAATCTGACCCACATTTGACGTTTTATCGAATATTTTCACAATTGCACTAATCAGAGTTTAGCGAAGGCTTGACCAATAATAAATAAAGATTTGTGTGTCTCTAGGAAGATTTAGATTAGATTAGATTAGATCAGATTGAACTTTATTAATCCCTTTGGGAAAACTCCCTCAGGGAAATTATGATTCCAGCTGCATTATATTATGAATAAAATATAATACTTGAAGGGTACTGCTGCTGCTCCTTCCCATCCTCTGTCTTCCTGTAACTCCTCATCCCCCCAGTTGAGGAGTTATACAGTCTGATGGCCTGAGGGACAAAGGAGTTTCTCAGTCTGTTGGTCCTGCACTTGGGGAGGAGCAGTCTTGTGCTGAACAGGCTCATCTGGTTGTTGATGGCCATGTGTATTTCCATATGGCCATGTGTGATTTCCATCCAAACGTCACAAAGTTCAGACAAAAATTAAGGAATTCTGCAAAAGCAAATGTGAATTTATGTTAAAGGGATTTGCCAATGTTTTTCTTTACACCGCTTTGATATGTTGCATATCAGTGCTGGATTGTGCATGTTCCTTGCAATTTAGTTTCATATTTATAGCTTTTGAAAATTACATTAAGTTCTAATCTAAGTCTAAAAATAGATATGTAATGTAATCCAAAGAAAACCCAAAAAACAAGTCACAACAAGCTGGAACGCCGATAAGTCGGAGATGATGTCACTCCCAGTTCCGAGGTTACTGGAACGCAGCATTACCACAGTCGCCACGCATGCTCATGGGTAGCAGAGTCTTTATGCCTCAGGAACTAGATTCTCCTCATAGCACCTTTGATGTGAGTTAATCAAAATGTACTGTTATTTCTGCCCTCAGATATCGTCACCTAGAGACAAAATTCATGATTTTCTTCAGAAGCGCTAACATTAGTGCCGTCGGCAACCCTACCTTTTGTATTGTAAGTATTAATAGTCAGTAGGATGCGGAGCGTGTACCTTTAAAACTACAGGGACATTCAGAAATCTTTGCAGCTTCTGTTTCCTTGTGTCTAAATGGCGTTTGAGCAGTAGCCTCTGACGGACCTCTTGTCAAAAGCAGCGTGTTGTTTCTGACCACCTGCTCCCCTCCAGTGCAGCTTTGAACTCCTTGTGTGAGTTTGACCTTCACTGTATGTGTGTATATTTGTGAGGGCAGCTCTTCGATCAGTAGTAGGAATGTTAAAAGGTTGTGTCCGACATCTGGAGGATGACTCCGGCCCGGAGGTGGGAGACGACGGTTAGAGGAGAGCCTGATGGGAGCGGGGGGTTTGGGCGGGTCGTTATTCAAACCAGATGAGGATAGCATCCTAAGGTTGAGGAGGAAACTGCTGTTTTTTTGTACTTTATCTAATTAATTTAACAGGGTTAGGGTTTATTTCTGAAATAGCATTAATATTTGTTTCCTGAGAGTCATTATTCAGCATTTCAAACCCCAAAATGAGTCAATTCGTGAATCACCTCAAGACTTGTTTGTATCTGACTCATTCCACTGTCGTGTCCTCGTGTGGCTTTGTAATCATTTTGCTCATCAGGGGTCTTATTGCACAGGGCAGATCATTCAGAGGGGAGCATACTTAGGAGAAATGTGGACAAAAACAAGAAGCATACCGCAGTTTCATTCCAAGATTTAAAGGTGAAAATCTGTTACTGGCTCCCAAATACTGTTGTAAAGTAAAAAGCATGTAAGTGTGGCTTTTTTATGCAGCATAACCATGTGCATTTGAGTAATTGTAGGCATTCTACAATAATTATTAAACCTGTTAACATAGCAGCTATATATTGAAACAACTGCAAGGCCTAAAAGCAGCCAAGATTAAATTCAAACCATACATAAAGTGTTTCAAAATGACCAGAGAGACTTATAAAAAAATCATTTAAAAAGAAGAAAAGAATGAGTGCAAAGAAACCTAATATATATAAGGTCACCACAGAGAGGGGCAAAGAACAAAAACAAAGATAATCCTACATAAAATGATTTAAAACTGAAATTACAAAGTTTCAGTTGGAAAGAAGGAACAGAAATAAATCTGCTTAAAGCCAATACAAAGATACACAAAAAAGCAGGAGGGGACACAAAACAACATACAAATAATAACTTAGATGTATAAACTGATCTAATTAACGCCCAAAAAATCAACTATACTGTGGCAGAAGATAGATCGTTCATATATTTTATTCGGTCATTGGTCCAAAACAAATGATTGGGAATGACTAGAACCTTTAAAATACAAATCCATCACAATTGTTGATTTGATCTTGGTTACCAACATTGAATCAGGTGGATCCAGCTGCTGTGCAAGGTTATAACTCTACTACAAAGACACAAAAACCTAGATCTGGAACAAGAAATTGAAACAAAACCAAACAACAACAAAAAATATTTTTTCTCATTGTACTAACTCGTATGTCCTAAAACATGATTAGTGTTGCAGTATGTTAGTGAGGGACAAAACCAAGAAAAACTGGAGGCAAACATGAAACAACAACAGGCAGGTAGCATTGAAGTCTCCTGTTATATATCTATATATATATATATATCTATATATATATCTATATATATATCTATATATATATATCTATATATATATATATATATATATATAGATATAGATATAGATATAGATATATAGATATAGATATAGATATATAGATATAGATATATATATAGATATATATATATAGATATATATACACACACACATACACATACATGACTAACAATACCCCGATAAACAATGAGATAATATAGCAATTGTTCTTCCTATTGTCACTATTATTGCTGTGTAAATCTGAATTATCCCTTATCATGATTTAAAGTCATTAACTTTATATCTAGATGTTAGATACATCTATAGATATTAGTATAGTACATGGTATATACACTTGTCAACCCATATCTAATTTCCTAACCTATACCCTGAATTTATGAAAATATCTTTAGATATATTTAAACACCCAACATATGTACACAACTGCATGATTTAGGGATATGTATGGTATACACATAATTGCATGCAAGTTCCTTTTAGTGCTGATAACCCACACATAGATAGATAAACACACACACACCAAGTAAAAAAAAAAATTGTTTATGCAGATTTGCTTGTGTATGTATAATACATGCATATACAACCCCATAAAAGATTGTGCTGAACTCAATTGCAGGGAAGTATAGAAACAAAAAGACAACAATATACGTAAAAACAAACTCAAGGACAAACTGTGAGTATACCTGCAGCTTAAGATGATTTCTGAGTCAAAATTACACATTTTTTAATTATAGACTGATGAATGAGGGTCGGTATCTCTAGAACTCTTCTGGGTTTTGTTATAAAAGTTCAGACGTTGTCTCTGTGGATTTTGGACAAACTGAATAATTTTGTAGGTAAGCTAAAGTTCAGCCTCCCCCTTTTTTTTTGGACCAACCACTCTAACTTTACAGTTCAGAAATGATACATATTATCCTGGTTTACCTTCATGTGTTAGTGGATCTTTCATACTTCTTATCATCATCAGTTCCGGTGTATGTTGATATTACAGGATACAGAACCTGTGATAAGATATTTGCACTGGGCAGTGATTTACAGGAAGCTGTGTGTTTCCAGCACAGTAACTGTTTTGTCCTGATTTCTCTGTTTGTCTTATTAGTCATCAGGATTTGTGGAGGCTGATGTGGGAGACGAGGTTTTCCTGTAATCATACAGACTAACAGGTGTCTGCGCTCTATCCTCCCACTCTCATTCACACCCAGGACAGAGCTCGACTCATGAGACTTCTGACCGCTACAGTGTTTCATAAGAGACAAACAATAACAATGTGTGTTTTATCTCTCGGTGATGAAGGGTGGACATGTGTTTGAGACATTGTTTGGTGACCTTGTAGTCACAAGATCAGCCCCCACAACAGCAAGTGTCAAAAAATGTTCCTTTTGAAACTTCATATGGGAGCTATTCATGCTGCTTATGTAATGATGTGGAAATATTCACTCATTTGTTGTTATTCTTAATCAGAAAGACAAAGGATTATGTTTGATATCCTTAATCTGCTACCACTTACACCAAAGTGGTTTTGTTTTTGCTGACATTTGTTTGATTGTTTGTTAGTTTGTGAACAAGACAACTCAGAAACATTATAAAACATTTAATTTAAGTATCCAGGGAATGTTGGTAATGGCACAAGGAAGATGGGATTCAATGATGCTGGATATTTTTTTTAGTTTTTCTCAACAGTGCGAGATTGGATACATATCACTGGACTTTTTGACATGCAGATTACACAATAAGGAGAATGCATTTCATAAGATATGGGATACTTTTATGAAATATATGGACCTATATACCTCTGCTATTCTCACAAGGGGGTTTGTTTAGATAAAGCTGGAAATGTGCATAAAAGTGGCCGTTTTTTTCCCCATCTTAATTTATATATATAGTTATTTATTTCTATTAATGTCATTTTCTATTATTTTTATTTAAGCTGATATTGGTGCTCATGTATTTCTATGCACGTTTTGTGTGAGTCCCGAGTCTTCCACCTTTTGGTTTGGCTGTGATCTATGAGCTGAGATGTGTCCTGTTTTGTTTGGTTGTGTATGTTTGTTATTGTTTTAAAAATTAATAAACATATAGTATTAAAAAAAACAGTGCGAGATTGGGCACTTTTCCATATTTAGACAAAAACTCAACAATGTTGGAAATGCCTTCAAGAAAGTTTGTGATCTTTTTATTTAATTTTCACACTTTAATTCTAATTAATCTTAATAAATTGCTTAGGAATAAAAAAAAAATAGCCTTTCCTCCTCAAAACTGCCATATCAACAAATCTTTTAAAATATTCCTGGATCCACATCCACAATTGGATCACCACCAAAATCCAGTCATTTCTCTTTTGTGTCATGACAAAGATTACCTGAAGATATAATCAAAATCTATTGAGTAATTATGTCATTATTTTCAAAAGATTAGAAAAATGCCCTATCTTGCTGTTAACAAATCTTTTTAAGTATTCCTGGATCCACAACTGTATTTGGATCAACACTAAAATACAATCACTTTTTCTTTGACCAACATTTCCTGAAAATGTCATCAAAATCTACGGAGTATTTACTCAGTTACTTGCGAAAATGTGAAGGACTGCCCTATCTTGCACTGTCAAAAAATCATTTAAAATACTTTTAGATCCACATCCACATTTGTATCACCGCCAAAATCCTATCAGTTCTCCCATGTGCCATGACCAACATTTCCTCAAAAAATGTCATCAGAATAAATTTGTAACTTTTTGAGATGTCCTGCTGACAAAGTAGCAAACAAAACCTTCTTGCTAAAGGTAATAAATGTCTTTAAAATGAACATTTGTTAACCTCAAAGGTCATATGCTTTGAGACTCATGATCATCGCATTCCTTTTTCTTTTAACAAGTCACAGTATAATACCACACAAACTCAGCCTACCACAACAGGATCTGGTGTTTTATACCTTAAAGGGACTTTGAGGAGAATCTATTACCGGCGACACAAAGACTCTGCTACCCATGAGCACGCGCGGCGACTGTCGTAATGCTGCGTTCCAGTAACCTCGGAACTGGGAGTGACATCATCTCCGACTTATCAGCGTTCCAGTTGAAGTCTGAAAAAAACATGCCGATCTACCAGGCTATTGTTAGCTGTTGTTAGCACGCCCTGCGTTGTTGTTCACAAATATCACATGAAGAATGTGATTATCACTATGGCAGCATTTTTGTAAATATAAGTCTAACAATACTATGTATACAGCTGATCTAGAGCAACACACCCCAGTCAGAAGTGCAGATAAATTGATTATTACAGGAGCTAAATAACTGTTCACACTGGGGGCATCCATCTTCGGTTGTCAATTCAGGGTTGATGAGGTTTCACCGAGTTCCCAGTAGGAAATTCCGACTTCGGGGGACGTTCCAGTTGCAGTTTCCTACTCGCAACTTGGAAATTCCTACTTCCTACTACAACTGGAATGCACCACAACATGTTACCGAAGCCAAAGCGTGTGATCGTTGTGTTGTAGCTTGGACCTGCTTCAGAACTCTGCATTGATTTACAGCTTCTTTTTTCAACAACTTACAGGATGCAAAGTGACAGGGTAATGTATCTCTTTCTAGTTACGTAGCGGTAGTTTTTGATGTGTGACAACAAGCAAGTTTTGAAAAACTTAGTATCGTAGTTTTGTAGCTGGCTATATATCGCTACTTACAGCCCAGTGCTCTAAGACGTGTCCGAATAATGTAAATTTTCTCTAGTTTTAATTGTCTTGTTCCCGAAGTTGAGTATCCAGGCCAGTCCAGCCCTGTCCTGTCCGACCTGACCAAGAAGCTAAGGAAAAGCATTTATAGATAACCTATTTTGATGCTATAAAACTCATCAATAAGTGCGTATTTCGATCAGGCATATATCTAAAAGTGAGACTTTTTTGCAATTACTTAGAAACTCCTCACAGTCCCTTTAAAGGGCCACAAAATGGCCAAAAGCTGTCGAAGTGCCATTTTGTTCTGCTTGTTCTCTGCCAAAAACTGTTGGCTGTTATTCTTATTGTCATTACTGATATGAACAATAAAAGACAGCCTACATGGAAACTGTGATGGCGCCTGTCTTTAGGCAATGAAGCCCGAGCTTAAGCTATGTTAAATATTTATTAGATCCAAAAATAAAATGAACCCCCATGTCCTTGAAGTAGCTTTCACTCCACCTCGTGTGGGTGCAGACTCCCCAGTCAGCGTCATCTGCTCTCCGCGCCCTGAAAACAGTCTCAAGGACGCCCCTGTGAGATGCACTCTGCCAGTGTGCCGTGTTTTTTTGATGAAGTCCCCGTTTCATGCAGGCTGTTTGGGAAACAGCTCACCCATGTTTTGTCTCGCCTCCGAGGAGAATGTCACGAGAAAACAAATCTGCTGCTGCTGCTGATACGGAGGTCTTGTGGAAGTGAAACAACAGTGACTAACAGGGTTCAGTCACTATGCTTAAATAATCCACAACTCTAGGATGAGTTTTTGTGCAGCTGAATCACACTTCACAGAATGATGATGAAAAAATACTCTATGAATTATGAAAGTAATACATGTAAAACTTACCTACAGGGTATATGTGGAAACTAAACGCCCTGCCTTTTAGTTTTGTATGCTTTCCTTTGAAAAATTACACAAAGTGCTAATCTTAGTCTAAAAACAGAACATGAAACATAAATCAGTAAAGAATTGACAACAAGCACACAGGAATGTTTAGAGTTGCTGAAGAGTATATCTGATGAATGTAGACAGAGGCAGGCTAATGCTACCTGATGACTACAAGTGTTTGAGCTGAGCTAATTCGTGATGGGAGAGTTTTGCCTGTTTATTCCATGTTGCTGCACACACAGTTGCAAGAATGGACTCTGGTGCGAGGAAAAACACGAAAACTAAAACAAATTTTGGCGTTTCTTTTCAAGGTTAAAGTATGGATGATGGTCTTTTTTGCTCCCTTTTGGAAATGTTCAGAAGGCTACTCTGTGCTGACTGGCTGCCCAAATGATGGCCGATGGGACAGAAAGGGTTGATGATTGTAAAAACAGTCGTGACGTCTTCCTGTGAAGAGCAGTAAACACTAGGGATGGGATGAAATATCGTTTGGCAAAATATCGCAATACAGTACGTGACAAAACACATCGAGTTTGAAAAAGCTATGCTGTCATTCCGTACACCGCCTCAAACACAACAAACATGAACCACCACTCTCTCTAACCTCTCTCGGGTTACAGAGAGTGTTATTGTTTGTGTTTGGCCTGTTAGGCCTTGTGTTTTCCTGTGTGCAACTCAAACAAAAATAAATAAGTTGTAATTACACAGTAATATTTTTTCTTTTTTACTTTTTTGATATTGTATCGTGACGTATCGTATCATGACCCGGACATATTGAGGTGCAACGTATCGCGAGTTAGGTGTATCGTCTCATCCCTAGTAAACACTAGGAGTGTAACGAAATTTCGTGAAATAAAATTCAAAGGCGCAAGATAAAAGCACTTTTCTATATTTTATATTATTATTTTCTATAATATTTATTTTGGATCGTGAGTATTTCGTATTGTGAGCCCTGTTTGGTATTCCTTCTTCTTTCGTTTCTTGAGTTGACCATTTCTATACACCCCTCGTAAACACTCGTGTAGGTGGAGGCTGTTTGGATATGACATCATAAACCCCAGGTAGTAAAACATGGAGCATTTTAAGGAGCCTTTTCTGTAAAGAGGTTAAGAGGCAATTTCTGTGAAAACTAAGAGAGTTTAGAAAAAGGTTTCATGTTTCACTGTTAGTCACATTTATATCTGTGCAACTAACTAAACATTCCTCAGCTGTGAAAAATGGCTTCATCAAACTTCTGAATGTTTTTTAGAAGGAAGCGATCATGAGAAATCTTCTTAGCGACTACATCAACTTACAAATTGAACATGGTTTGTATACATTTGCAGCCACCAGAGTGTTTCTTTGATCAAGGCCTGCCATCTTATCTTAATGCTCGAACAGATGATTGAACATCCAGTATAGTTCTCATTATAGCTGTTAACATTAGAACAATCTCTCTGTCCATGGTTGCTATTAATTACATTAACATTATAACTGCCTTTACAACCACATACAGAGGTGAACTCTCTTGAAAAAGCGATGCCAAAACAAGATCTCAAGGGGCTGACCTCTTATACATTTCAATTCAATAGACTCATTTACGATGAGGACAAATTTCTGATCGAAAATCGATTAATTCTCCTTTCAGACTGGCCAATAAGTCTGTTTCAGCCTGGTAACAATCAGCTCCTGTCGGCAGGTTAAAAGGGTCTAATCGGCATTTCAACTCGGGCCGACTGACCCTGCAAGCGACACAGGTTTTTATCTGCTCCCCACCTATCAGCTTCACCTGGGTCAACATGCTAATTTACGTCATGACGTTGCCGTAACATGCGCATGGCATAACATCGCGCCCGTCCCCTCCGTCTGTAACTTATGTGACTTTTTGCTGTCTCAGCAACAAATTCCATCTGCCTTTATATCATCAGTTCTCAAATGTCGTTCAGTCTGCTCTGAGTTTGAACAATTATAAAGAGGGACAAAAGTACAAACTACAGAATACAGTTAACAACCATGTCCATGGCTTCCATCCTTCTTTCCATTTTTTACTTTGATATTTTTTTGGCACCAGAACAAAAAAGCAGCCATGCAGCTCATGTGCTGACGATTAGACCTGGGTTTGCTGGTAGTGGGAAAGGAGTCACTGGCCGATTGTTAGCGGGCTAACCCACATTGACCCTCTAATTTTAGTGTGAAAGCAGTATTAGTTTGATTTTTTAGAAAGGTGACAGCCCTATAAATTACGTATACGGATGTGGACAAAATTGTTGGTACCCTTCCATTAAAGAGAGAAAAACCCACATGGTCACTGAAATAAGCTGAAACTGACAAAAGTAATAATGAATAAAAAATTTACTGAAAATCAACTAATGAAAATCAGACTTTGCTTTTGAATTGTAGTCCAAGAGAATTATTTTAAAAAACAAACTAATGAAACTGGCCTGGACAAAAATGATGGTACCCTTAACTCAATGTGTTGTTGCATAAGCTTTTGAGGCAGTCTCTGCAAACAGGCAATTTATGTGACTCACAATGAGATTTCTACACCTGTCGACAAGTATTTTGGCCAGTTCTCCTGAGAAAACTGCTCCAGCTGTCTCAGGTTTGAAGGCTGTCTTCTCCAGACTGCATGTTTCAGCTCCTTCCACAAATGTTCAACAGGATTTAGATCAGGGATCATAGAAGGCCACTTCAGAATAGTTTAGTGTTTTGTTCTGAGCCATTCTTGGGTATTTTTAGCTGTGTGTTTTGGCTCATTATCCTGTTGGAGGACCCATGACATGTGGCTGAGACCAAGCTTTCTGACACTGGGCAGCACATTTCACTCCAGAATACCTTGATAGTCTTGAGATTTCATTGTACCTGCACAGATTCAAGACACCCTGTGTCAGATGCAGCAAAGCAGCCCCAGAACATAACTGAGCCTCCTCCATGTTTCACAGTAGGTACAGTGCTTTTTTCTTTGTATGATTCATTTTTGTGTCTGTGAACATAGAGCTGATGTGACTTACCAAAAAGCTCCAGTTTTGTCTCATCTGTCTAAAGGACATTCTCCCAGAAGCTTTGTGGCTTGTCAATATGCATTTTGACAAATTCCAGTCTCATTTTTTTTATGATTTGCTTTCAACAGTGATGTCCTCCATTAAGTCCACTTTGGCTCAAACCGTGATGGATGGTGTGATCTGACTCTGATGTACCTTGAGCTTGGAGTTCACCTCTAATCTCTTTGAAGTTGTTCTGGGCTCTTTGGTTTTCATTCGTATTATCCGTCTCTTCAGTTTGACATCAGTTTTCCTCCTGCAGCCACGTCCAGGGAGGTTGGCTACAGATCTGTGGACCTTAAACTTCTGAATAATATGTACAGCTGTAGTCACAGGAACATCAAGCTGCTTGGAGATGGTCTTATAGCCTTTACCTTTAACATGCTTGTCTATAATTTTCTTTCTAATCTCCTGAGACAGCTCTCTCCTTAGCTTTCTGTGGTCCATGTTCAGTGTGGTACACACCATGATACCAAACAGCACAGTGACCACTTTTCAGCCTTTAAATAGGCAGACTGACTGATTACAAGCTTGGAGACACCTGTGATGATAACTACAGGGCACACCTTAGTTTAACATGTACCTATGGTCACACCATTTTCAATCCTTTGTAGGGGTACCATCATTTTTGTCCAAGCCAGTTTCATTATTTTGTTTTTTAAAATATTTCTGCTGAACCAAAATTTAAAATCAAAGTCTGATTTTCATTAGCTGATTTTCAGTACATTTTTAATTATTATTACTTTTGTTATTTTCAAGTTATTTCAGTGACCATGTGGGTTTTTCTTTCATTAAATGAAGGGTACCAGCAATTTTGTCCAGGTGTGTATCTATTAATATTGTTGTAAAGGCAGGGGGTGACTTCAAACAGTTTCACCAAGGTCATATCTAGATGCATATAAAACAGTTTTTTGTCACATGATCCAGTATACTTTCTGTTTCCATGCACCTTCAAATGCCTGATAAAAACAACTTTAATGGAAAATACATGATAAAATGTCTTTGTGAGCCTACGGTGTATCTTGAAATGTTCCTCCAGTGTGGGTGAATGAATGTGTAATGCCGGACATATGTTCTGAGTGACTCTGTGTTTGTGGATCAAGGACTGGGAGCGCTTAGGAAAACAGTGCTACCCAGAATACAGTTCTCCTGGATCACAGGTTAATGCTCCGGGGGATTATGGGAAAGGCTGGGCCACTGTGGGGAGCGGATGAACCTGACAGTGACTCCCAGAGAGTTGGAGTATGTGTGTGTGTGATTTTGACCCCATGAAGCGGGAAGAGGAGGCTGACGTAAGTGACATCACAGGAAAGCAGAACAAGCTGTTTTCAGAGTGTTTCTTTGATCATTTTTGACATTTCTATTGTACGCACGTGTGTCTGTCTATGTTACTAATACCATGTGTAGTTAAAGGGAGTCACAAATGCATTACTTCACCAAAGGCCAGTCATCTTTGGAGCATTTCAGGATGTTAAACCCATCAGACAGGGTTCATGCACTTTTTCAAGGTTAAAGGGACTGTGAGGAGTTTCTAAGTAATTACAAAAAAGTCTCACTTTTAGATATATGCCTGATTGAAATACACACTTTAAGATGAGTTTTATAACATCAAAATAGGTTATCTATAAATGCTATTCCTTGGCTTCACGGTTGGGTCGGACAGGACTGGACTGTCCTGGATACTCAACTTCGGGAACAAGACAACTAAAACTTGAGAAAATGTATATTATTCAGACACGTCTTAGAGCACCGGGCTGTAAGTAGCGATATATAGCTGGCTACAAAACGACAATACTAAATTTTACAAAAATTTCTTGTCACACATCAAAAACTACCGCTACGTAACTAGAAAGAGATACATTACCTCGTCGCTTTGCATCCTGTAAGTTGTTGAAAAAAGAAGTTGTAAATCAATGCAGAGTACTGAGGAAGGTCCGAGCTGCATTTATTAGCATCACAACAAACATACGCTTTAGTTTGGGTCGCGTCTTTTGGTGCGTTCCAGTTGTAGTCAGAAGTAGGAATCCCGGGTTCTGAGTAGGAAACTGCAACTGGAACGTCCCCCGAAGACGGAAATTCCTACTGGGAATTCGGTGAAACCTCACCACCCCCTGAGTTGACAATTGAAGATGGATGCCCCCAGTGTGCACAGTTATTTAGCTCCTGTAATAATCAATTTATTTGCACTTCTGACTGGGGTGTGTCGCTCTAGATCAGCTGTATACATAGTATTGTTAGACTTATATTTACAAAAATGCTGCCATAGTGATAATTAAATTCTTCATGTGATATTTGTGAACAACAACGCAGGGCGTGCTAACAACCGCTAACAATAGCCTGGTAGATCGTCATGTTTTTTTCCGACTTCAACTGGAACGCCGATAAGTCAGAGATGTCACTCCTAGTTCCGAGAACGACTGCTGTAATGCTGCTGGAACGCAGCAACAGTCGCCGTGCGTGCTCATGGGTAGCAGAGTCTTTATGTCGCCGGTAATAGATTCTCCTCATAGAACCTTTAAATCTAAAAAATTTCAAGGACTTTGAAGATGCATTTCTACCTCTGCTAAGAAGGTTATGTTTTGCCGGGGTATATTGGTCTGTTTGTTTGTTTGTTAGCAAGATTACACAAAAAAATAATTTTTTTAGGAGATGTTGGGAATGGTCCAACCTAATAATGATTACCTTTTGATGGTGACTTAGATAGCCACCATTAGCGAAAGATCATTTTTGCTCAGTAAGTGGCTAAGTAATTATAATATCAACATGATTCCCAGTGCTAGGTGTGGGTTCTCAGTGTCAAGGAATCATATAATGATGGTAGTTATCATAAAACTATTGCTTAAAGATGTAACATCAATATGTGAGCAACCTTTGCAAAAGAAGGGTTAGTAGGGGCAGATGCAGTCAATCAACCAGGTCATTAAGGGCGATAGAGTACATTGTTAGCAATTATCATTTCAAAAGGGTTATGAGTGTTGTATTTTATTTATTGTGTGTTTCATGTGGACATCACAATTACATTGAAGAAACCAGATGCATTGTTAAATCATTTTAGCACACTTACTACTTCGCAACACTTGTCCACATGAGGCTTTTAAATGTATGTTGATGTATATTTTTTATTTACAAAGCACAAGTGAAGTGTTAAAGAGACAAAAAAACAATCAAAAACTAATGATGATTACAATAATCACTGTGGGCTGGCATAGTGACGCAGCAGATAGTGCACATGCCTCACAGCAAGAAAGTCACTGGTTTGATCCCCAGGTTGGTCAAGGCCTTCCCATGTAGAGTTTGCATGCTCTCCCATGCATGCGTGGGTTCCACAGACCAAAAACATGCTCATCAGTTTAACAGGTGACTGTAAATTGTCCTTAGGTATGAGTGTAAGTGTGAATGATTGTCTCTCTAAGGGGTCCTGTGATTGGCTAGCGACTGGACCAGAGAATTGTGCAATCATGTGAAATGAATACAGCTAATCAACAACTTATAAACAAGATCTTAAATTACTCTGAAAATAAAAGGCTATTTTGATACAAAATGTGCAAGTCAGATCTTATTGGTCACTCATATATATGACAAAACAAACATGCAGAATGGACTAAAAAGACTCTGGCTGTGTCCGAAATGGCATACTAACGTACTACATACTACATACCCAATGTGTATATACTGTATACTGCACACTATTAGTATGATTAGGATGCCAACCGTTCACACTGTAGAATGCTACTAAGTTTCCCATGATGCATTTCAAACCTCCGACGACAAAAATCAGAAGCACACCAGGCTATCAAATATCTCTGTTGATTCACCACATTTGAAATTTCAGAGAGCATTTTAGGCGAGAAAGTCACCATGTAGAATACCAAAATGTGGTCATTTGAGCCAGAAAACGCACGGATACAAATTTCATTTCGGCATTTCAGACATTCCGCTATGCACGCCATTATGCTATCGATGAAACTTCCGGTTGGTTCCAAAACAAGAGCCCATTTACAAACGCGTTAAAGAACTAAAAGGAGATCATAAAAGATGCGTTTATTTTGAAAACGTGAAGTTTGCTAGTGGCCGATTTTTAGCTGAATGCCGGTCGGTTCGGTCGGTCATAATTCATGGCGCAATGCATTATGGGGCTCGCAATGCATTATGGGGCGTTTGAGTGTGACTAGTATGCCCACCTCGCATACTTAAAATTTTTTCCGATATAGTATACATCCGGGTATTTATTGCACACTCAATCTTTTCATACTATCCAATGTGACACTACATACTCATTTTGACGTCACACTTAGTATGAGTAGGACGTTAGTATGCCATTTCGGACACAGCCTCTGACTCTCTTCAGAGATGCTGTTTTGCATGGATGGCTATGTCGTGCTTGGTTTTAGGAGTGCTTTGGGCAAATTTAGCTTTAAAACTCTTACTTATATGGCATGAGGGTGTCCAAGTGCATTTTTGAAAAAAACATGTTCCCACAAGGGGCCTACTTTCCATCTCATGGGCCCGCTTGTGTTAAAGGCCACATATGCAACTGCACTGTCTGTTACAATTAATCAGGTTATTTAACAACATTTATTCCACTTAAAATAACTTTAAGCCTGCTGGGTTGAGACTTCAATCAATCAATCAAACTTTATTTGTATCTAACTGTTCATACAACATAGCACAAAGTGCTTCACATAAACTCTGAACAAAAGGAGAAAGAGACTTAAATATCAATAGTAAGAACAAATAGATCCAACTTAGGCAAAATAAATAAATAAACAAATAGGTCAAATTGATTTAACAGAGCTTTGTGTGTATGTGTGAGTGAAGAACTGTGGAAAGGCCACAGTCAGCCCAAAATGAGAAAACACTGGAGGTAAAAGTGGAAAAAATAAAACGGAATACAAGTAATATAAGATTTAAGATAGATAAGTAGATTGAGAAAAGCAATAAACTGTTCTTTTATAAGAATTTTTGGTAATGATAAAGCAAACCAATCTGAAATATTTAAATCAGTAAGACATGTTAAATTGTAAAAATAGGATTTTTTTTGTCAGGTACTTTCAAGCACCTTTCCCTGAAATACAAGCACCTTTTAAAACCTTGTTTAGTAGCCAATAATGTTTTTTAAAGGGTGTAAGTGCTGACCTGAATTGATGACACAATAGTGAACATGCATTTTCATTTTCATCCAGCAGGTGGTGCTACAACGTCTACAAACAGACATGCTCAACATTGGCTGCACAAAAACAAACACACATGATAAAATTGTTTGAGAGATGACCTTGAGGTTTTTTCAGTGTTGCAGAAACAGAAGCAACATCATGAAAACGAGCCTTTTGTTTACTAGAACTTCTGATTTTATGTATTTAACTTTTTATTTATTTATAACCGAAACACCAAACAGCACAGCCATCCAGCAGACTATTCAGAAGAAAGTGATGGACCTTTTCATCCTATGCTCCTTCAGAATATTTTCCCACACGCCTGTAAGCCAGCCTCTGTCTTCACTTTCACGTCTCTCTCTTCTTCACCCGATGTGATGCTCATAATACTTTCTCCTTTTTGTCTCAATCTTGCCAAAGCCCTCATGCTCTGCGTCGGTGTCTTTTCTAAGACTCTCTGCAGCTTTCATTTTCTTTTCCCTCCAAGACTCCTGCGAACATTACCACCCCTCACATCTGGAAAACACCTGTTGAGGGAGAGGGCAGCTTTCCCATGAGACCCCAGTTCGAGTGAAATCCCCCCCTACCCATTTAATATGTCTAAATATTTATCTGCATGAGTTACAGTGAGGGTTTTTTTTGTAACTTTTATTTGAGCTACAGCACTTTGTTCTTCAGAGGAGGAACATTTGGAGCCCAACAGAGTGTACACATGAAATATTAACAACAGACATGATGAGAGGAGAGAAAAAGAAAATAGCATGTTTGATCTCTGGCTGGTCCTTAGAGAGACTCTTAGCGACTGTTGCTGGGCTATTGATAATTTGACAAACTTTCACTTGGGCCAAGTGTGTGTCCAACAGTGCATACCACTACTACACAGTCAAAACTCTGTTCTGCATAATACTTACCAAGCCAAAATATTAGTATTTATTCCAAAGTATTAGTTTTTATTTATGTAGTATTTATTTGTAGTTAGTATGCCCTACCACCACAGGTGATTGGGAAGCTATCCGACAATTTCTGTTAAAAAAAAAAAACAACATTTTAATGGCTGATCGATTTTAATGGCTGAAGTCACTGATATGATCACCTGCAGTTCACCTTATTGCTCACCTTTGGCCAATAACTGCTTCTCTTCAGCAATAGGTATGTTGTACTGCTTCTTCATAGTCACTGAAGCTCCTGACAAAGTTGGTGTATCTTCATGGCCCTCTTAAAGGGATATGCCAACTCTTTTTTTGTTTCATGTCTTGCCTCATTCCCAAGTTCATGACAAGCAGATAGACACCATTCTTTCAACCGTGCGCGCACAAGGAGAAATGGGCAGAGCTCACCCGCCACTAATTAGCTTAGCTCTAACACTGGGAGTCAATGGGTAGTGCTAGCCTGCCTCTGCCTACGATCATCAGATAAAGTCTTCAGCAAGTCTAAACAGTCCTGTGTGCTTGTTGTGACTACTTTGTGATGAACAAGCATGTCCGTGGTGGTTTGTGCATGCGCTCTGTGCTTGAGTTTTGCACAGGACTTTATTTGATGACTGTTGTCAGAAGCAGGATAATGCTACCCATTTACTCCTGGTGCTTGGGCAAAGCTACTGCCCATCTCTTTTTTGTTAATGCACGCAAGGTCGGAAGAATGGTGTCTGTCTGCTTGTCGGGGCTGAGGCAAGACACAAAAACCCCCCAAAAAATGTTGGCGCCCTTTAATTTTTAATAAGGGATTAATAAACTATAATCTGATCTAATCTTCTCCTTCTGGCCAGTTCTCTCTGAGGCGTAACTGGCAATGATAGTGGTCATTGTTTGGAGTCGACTGTAGTTTGGATGATGTTGGACATACTTACTCCGTTTGTTGGCTGTGGGCCACTAAATCTGCTGCTGTCTAACTCCTCATTGAAAGACTAGTGTGTGATGGACTGGACTCTGTGGTTTGCTTCCTGGGCTCCTCCACAGGTTCAGGACTTGCGCGTTGCATCTTGCACTCTTGCTCACAGCATTTCATTTTGGCCTGGTGGATTCTTAGGACATGGTGGCCTGAAATGAATGTGATTGATAGAACAATTGCCCAATTACCTTCTGGATTTGCTGTTGGAAGGTTCTACCCATTTCCAAACACTTTCTATAGACTTTCTGCCTGATGGACTAGTGAAATATATTCTGTTAACTATTGAACAGTCTATCTGCTGTATCAGGTTAAGGTTGGATAACCAAACAGTGGATGTCACTCTGGCTTTGTCCAATTCTCATCACAGTCGTTGGCAAAAAAGCCACATCCAGCTTTGGAGATGCAGGTTGCCAATCCCTGCCTGATGCACTGTCATTTACTTGCATATTAACACAACTAATCATTGTCGAACCTTTCTTTGTCCTTCTCCAGCTTATTAAAATAAATCTTGTTATATACTTTCAGGAAAACTGATCTGCTCCTCAAAGTCTGCCCACAGGCTGTCTGTCTGATCAGCTGGGTCATCCCTAAAGCCGCTCTGAATCATTGTTTCCAAAGCCTGTTGCTGTGGCAGCCAGAAAGACTGAAAGATCAGATACAACCTCGTAAAATCCACACTGCACTGCCCCATCTGTGTGTGCCTTTTGACTCAAAAACAACCCTGAAATCTTTCGTTTATTTTGGACTTTTAAAATGAATACAGATGCACAACTAATGTGGTTAAATAATTGAAAGGATTTGCTTTGAGTATAATGAAACTGTTTTGGATTATAGTTGTACTAAGTGACAGCCTACAAGAGGAAGATTGTTTATTGATTAGTATTGAAAATCAATTCAAGCCTCTCCCCTTCCCTTCTTCAGAGAATCATTTCCTATGTCCTTGCCAAAGAAAATAAACCATGAAACTATGAAAACAGACAGAGGGAAGGGCAGGTACAGCAACCTGTTTCTGCTAAACAAAGGCCAGAGCGTTGTTGGATCCAACACAAGGCGAATTATTGATGACTAAGACTTGTGGCTTGACTAGCGCGCTAATGTCATGTGTGCCGTGGTGAGGAAGATAGAAGTTACACATTGATTGGGAAGCTGCCCTAATGCTCCCCCTATTGTTACGCTGCCAATCCATCTGCATCCAATGATAAACATCAGCCCGAGTGTGCGTCTCCGTGTGAACAGGAGGTCATTAAGCAGCCTCTCCCTCTCCATCTTCAATAATAAACATGATGGAGATTGTTTTAACCATCTGTCGAGGACACAAACACGCTCACACACATACCCAGCTCTCCAATCCTGGTGATATCTCATTATTTTCCCACACTTGTGGAGAGCAAGGCAGGCAGCTGTGGGAGCAGCCTCACATCAACAGAGACTAGAAAGTACTGTACTCAGAGAGTACAGACCAACGCCAAGCAGCTTGGTTCTGGCAGTGGCTTTTCCACAACCCCTGTAAATTATACTATGCTGGATCACAAACTCAGCACACACATAGAGGATGTTAACCCTGTATTAACACAAGTTTTGGGAATATCACCTATTATTTTGATTTATATGAATTATTAAATGTTGTCAATGGGATTTCCCATTGTAATGTTCATTGTTTTTTTGTGATGTCAGTCTGGATCGGATCCAGGTGAAATTCACATTGATAATAGAGACATGGACTCCATATTATCCTGTAAAATTGGAGACAAATCCTTTGAGAAATGGCAGAGATATGATTTTAAAAAAAAAATCTACTCAATGTTAGCTTATTTTACTTTTAGACATTTTGGGAATTTTTGCATCACATCAACGTCTAATCAGCATTGTGGGAGCTAAATGTTTGTTGGAGTTGGGGATGAATTTGAGCACTAATTGGAGACCTGGGTCATGAGTGAGGGTATAGTCAGGTGGAACAAACCTTTTATACTGTAACATGGGTCAGTCATTTTGAATTCTTTTGTCTTTTTATTTTTTGGGCATTTTTGTGCCTTTCACTCAATCGGTCTGTACTTGTATAGTGCCAGTTCACAACAGGTGTTATCTCAAGGCACTTTAAAATAGAGCAAGCTGAAGCCATGCTCTTCACTTTTCTTTATGGATAGGCTTGTGAAAGGTGGCGAGAGAGAAAAGGGGAAGGGCACTCTGCAAACAGACCACAGGCTGAAATCGAACCCGAGCTGGCAGAAGCATATACATGGGCTGTGCCTGGTTGTTTACCACTCTTTCAAACCAAGCAGCTTATTTTTTTACCAATTACTTTTATTGAACAGTAACATCAGTCAGAAGTTAAGTTTCTGTTTGTTTTATTGGTTTGGATGTATGCAAAGCCTTCTCATACCAATCAAAATGACTTTAAAGAAGCATAAAGTTTGCGTCCTATATAGTCACTACAGACAAAACGGTGCCTTCAAAGATGCGCAGGTTACCCATGCCATGGGCACCAACCTGATCACAGTCTGGATGGTCTTTTTTCTCTTTAGCCTGAGGGACACTTTCCATTTTGTGTCAGTCCATCTCAGGTGAGCTCAGGCCCTGAGGAACCGGCAGTGTTTCTGGGTGTTGTTGATTTTTGGTTTTGGCTTTCGACGGTAGTTTACTTTTTGCACTTGTTGAGATAACAGTGAACTGTGTTTACTGACAATGGTTTTCTGAAGTGTTCCTGAGCCCATGTGGAAACATCCTTTACAGAGTGATGTTGATTTTTGATGTAATGTTGCCCGAGGAATCAGGTCATTGGCATTCAGTTGTGTCAGTCAGTTGTTGGCCTTTTTACTCTGGATTCTCTGAATCATTTGATGATACTTTGGGCTGTAGGTGATGAAATCACTGAATTCATTGTAATTGTACTTTGAACAATGTTCTTAAACTGTTGAACTATTTGCACACACAGTTGATCACTGAGCCTTTTGGGGATGTTCCTTTTATATCAATCATTACATTCTTCAACTTTCCCAGTCCAAGTTTCTTTGGATGATGAAGCCATGTGATGATGAAATTTAGAATAAGTGAATACCTGCAAAAAACTCAATGAAGATTATCATTTTGAACTTTATACAGTCCTGCTCAGTATTATTGGCACCCCTTCATTATTTTCATTGCTTTAACCATATCTTCTGAATTAAATTCAAATGTAGGCCTACCAAATTTATGTCATCAGGATCTTTTAACTGAAGGTCCAAAATACTTTAACAAAAACAAACATTTTTACAAGTTACATGTTGTAATTTTAAAGCGGGAACTGAAAAAAAGCATGTGCAGCAATAATGGCACCCCTCTTCAGTATTTTGTTGCACACCCTTTGGCACTGATGACAGCCTCCAAAGGTTTCTTGTAGCCATCTATAAGCTTCTTGCACTTCTCAGCTGGTATTTTCTCCCACTCTTCCTTTGCAAATTGTTAAAGCTCTTGAACATTTGCAGGTTTCTTTTCCCCGATGGCAGATTTCAGCCCTACCAAAGATTTTCAATCGGATTGAGATCAGGACTCGTTGCTGGCCATTTTTTCCCTTTTCAACCATTCCTGAGTGCTTTGGAAGTGTGCTTTGGGTATTTGTCTTGCTGGAGGGCCCACGATCTTCAACTCAAACCAAGTGTTCTTACACTGGGTAGGACATTTCGCTCCAAAATTTCTTGATGATTCTCTGATTTCATGATTCCTATGATACGATCAAGGCCTCCTGTACCGATGCAGCAAAGCAGTCCCAAACCATTATGGAACCTCCACCATGCTTAATTTTTGTTAGGGTATTCTATTCCTGTGGGCTTCAAGTGGTTGCAATTAAAACTAAATATGAATGCCTGATCATAGTAGCTAATGAAATATAATTTACAAAACCTAATTTGTGAACATTACTTCTGCCAAGTTTGAGTCTGATAAAGTGATGCAGAGCAAAGTTAGAAAGGTTTGTGAAGAAATTGTACTGTCACATTGTGTAATTAAACTTCATGGGTGCCAATAATGATGAGTAGGACTGTATGTGTTCTCTTTGTTGTCTTCTTAGTATTTGCAATGAATGTAAATCAAAATGATTTACAGATCAATATATTCTGTTTTTAAGTACGTATTGTACAATGTCCTTACTTCATTGAAATTCTGTTTTGTAAATGTGATTTTGCAAAGGCTAAGGGGAAAGTCTGGATCAAGAGATTCCTTTGTAATGAAATAGGAGCATTTAAAAGAGCTCTACAATGAGAATAGATGCAAAACTCTTTATATGACAGAAGAACAGTGATGTATGATCGTGACTCCCCTGTAAGAAGATAATTAAGTTATCTTCTGCTCTAACAGACGTTCAATGAACTCTTAACCTGCCAACAAAGCTCCCTCTGAATTGACAGAGCATCTGAGAAGACCACTCTGCAGACAATGTAGGGGATTTCAAACTGCTAGACTGTTTGGAGGATAAAGAGCACTGTGATGAGAGAGCCTGATTGAGAATGATGGGAAAATGTCAGGGGGCTCTCCGCCATGTGAGAGACCTAATTGAGTTAAAGACATCGGCCATGTTACAAATGAAAAATGCAAGAGGACCAGGCAGAGGACTTTCCAAATGGAGATTCCTGTCCTCCAGAAACACACTGAACTTTAATGGAAGGACTTTTTATCTAATTTGCAAAAGCATGCTGCATAAAAAATGGCAGAGTGGTTCCAGAAGTCGCTCTTTGGGGAAATATAATCAAAAATGTATGTTTCACAGATGACAACACTCCATCTGCTGCTTTTTAATAGAAAGCTGAGCCGGAAGTGGACATAAAACCTGATCTGGATCAGCAAAAGAGCGATGTTAACCTTCATTTGTAATCTGTAATCTCTAGCTGTAACATTCACAAGACAAGACAAACTCTTTCCTTTAAAAATTTTTGGAAAGAGTGGCCTGGCCGTTGGTGGTGAAAAGGGAGCTGAGCAGAAAAAAGGAGCTCTTGATTAACCGCTCAGTCTTCATTCCTACCCCCACTTATGGTCTAGTGCTGTGGGTAGTGACTGAGAGAACAAAATCCCGAGTACCAGCCGAAATGACTTTCCTCCGCTAGGTGTCTAGGCTCTCCCTGAAAGTGCGTTCACACCAGACGCGACTGATGCGCCTTGGGTGACCACTTTCCATGCAAAGTCATGCAGCGTTCCAGGTGACCCTAAAAGGATAAGTTCGGTTTCTACAGCTTTCACATTGTTTATAGAATGAAGTAGAACAATATACTCACCCAGAAGGCTTTCCTGATCCAAACAGTGCTTCAGGAGATATTTAGATCCAAAATCGAGCGGTGGACATCTGTAGCACACGGGGCATGTATAGCGCCACTCCTAAAACTGCATTAATCATCCAAAAACTCATTAGTTTCACCAATATTTCATCATGGTCCGCTCGCGCTACTCCTCCATTACAGTCCGGTGTCACTCCACCCATGTTTTGGGACTGTGCTGACCCCTGAACTGAAGAAGAAGAATGTATGCCTCCGTGCATGTGCAGTACACATCCTCCTTTCGATGAGCTCCTCATCTGTATACTCGAAACTGTAAGGACATCCATCATATTCAAAGCTCTCCTCCACAACATCTTCAAAATGAACATCACGTCCATTTTGCACAAAACTGGAAGAAGAAAGTCGTTGTGTAGCCGGCGGTCTTCCCCTGAAACAACGAGCCGTACTGCGCATGCACGGAGGCAAACCTTCTTCTTCAGTTCAGAGGTCAGCACAGTCACAAAAACATGGGTGGAGCGACACCGGACTGTAATGGAGGAGTAGCCCGAGCAGACCTGATGAAATATTGGTGAAACTAATGAGTTTTTGGACGATTAATGCAGTTTTAGGAGCGGTGCTATACATGCCCCGTGTGCTACCATTATACGGATGTCCGCCGCTCGATTTTGGATCTAAATATCTCCCGAAGCACTGTTTGGATCAGGAAAGCCTTCTGGGTGAGTATATTGTTCTACTTCATTCTATAAACGATGTGAAAGCTGTAGAAACCAAACTTATCCTTTAAGTCAGAAATTTCCCAGTTAAAATCTCCGAGTTCCGACCTGAAAGCGTTCCTGGCAAATTACAACTTCAGTTTGAGCGCAAGGAATTCTGGTATGTAAATTAACCAACATGGCAGCCATTATAAGATTTATGCTTTATCAACTAACTCATTTGAGTGAAACAGAAGTGGGGAAATGCAGACTAAGGTAATAGAAGCTTGTACTTTGCAGTGTTTGTCATGATTGAGTGGCTGCCATATTGTTTAGGCAGTAATGTGACGACTTAATGTGACATCACAGGTCGTAACTCAGTGCATTGATCTGGTACGAGTTCACGGGTGGGAAGTTTCGAGTTCGACTGCCGTTCCAGTGCACTCGAGTTACATGAGGCAAAGCCAGATGTTATGTGATATGACCGGCGCAACCTGTAAGACTTGGTGGTGCTACTGGGTCGTCCTGGACATGCCACCATGTTGTGTCGCTAGAGTTGAAAAATTTTGAATTTTTAGGCGATGTTGTGGCTGTGCTGTGACAGCCAATCAGTGTTGTAGTTTGGAGGGAAGCCAATCCCTGCTTGGTAGTCTAGCTGTTGCAGATAATGTGAATGTGTGTGTGTCTATTTTGCAGTGGATGTATGCCGGGAGGGATGGAAGGGTTTGTGGGATGTATATTGTATGAGGGAAAAAAGAAGAAGAGGGAAGAGGCAGGTCAGTTGAAGTATTATTTGATATGATAGAGGCACGTTGAGGACACGTTAGAGGAGCTGAACGTGTTTACTGACATGTCAGTGGGGAACATGAGGCATGATGCACCAACACAGGTCCAGAATGAGTGCTGCGCTTTGCATAGTTCCTCCACATATTACTCCATATTGCAACAGTTCTCTGCAGTCCTGTCCTTCCTCGACGAGTTAATCAGTCAAAGGGAGACAAGCAACATGGCTCGGGTTGTCGAGGAAGACAGGACATCAGGGAACTTGTGTTTTACGGTTGGTAAATGAGTGAAAAGGATACAGCTAGAATAATGTCAGCTAAACCTACATACAAACAGATGATGAATGGTACAGAAAGACACCTGCTGTGCTCTACACATCAGGTGCCTGGTTGAGCAAAGAGCTTTCCCTGGTGAAACTCGCCCCAGGACACACTGGAGAGACTGTGTCTCTCAGCTGGCCTGTAAATGCCCGTGATCCCCCGGGAAGAGCTGGACGAAGTGGACAAGGAGAAGTCTGGGGTTCTCTGCTTAGGCTGCTGCCTCCATGACCAGACCCTGTATAAGCGGAAGAAGACAGTATGGCACATATTTTATTAACAAACGATAAAGAGCACATTAAAGGGACTGTGAGGAGAATCTATTACTGGCGACATAAAGACTCTGCTACCCATGAGCACGCGCGGCGACTGTCGTAATGCTGCATTCCAGCAACCTCGGAACTGGGAGTGACATCATCTCCGACTTATCGGCGTTCCAGTTGAAGCCGGAAAAAAGCATGCTGATCTACCAGGCTAAGCTGTTGTTAGCACGCACTGCGTTGTTGTTCACAAATATCACATGAAGAATGTGATTATCACTATGGTAGCATTTTTGTAAATATAAGTCTAACAATACTATGTATACAGCTGATCTAGAGCGACACACCCCAGTCAGAAGTGCAAATAAATTGATTATTACAGGAGCTAAATAACTGTTCACACTGGGGGCATCCATCTTCGATTGTCAACTCGAGGGTGACGAGGTTTCACCGAGTTCCCAGTAGGAAATTCTGACTTTGGGGGACGTTCCAGTTGCAGTTTCCTACTCAGAACTCGGAAATTCCTACTTCTGACTACAACTGGAACGCACCACAAGCCAAATTGTTGTGATTGTTGTGTTGTAGCCCGGACCTTCCTCAGAACTCTGCATTGATTTACAACTTCATTTTTCAACAACTTGCAGGATGGAAAGCGACGAGGTAATGTATCTCTTTCTAGTTACGTAGCGGTTGTTTTTGATGTGTGACAACAAGCAAGTTTTGAAAAACTTAGTATCGTAGTTTTGTAGCCGGCTATATATCGCTACTTACAGCCCGGTGCTCTAAGACGTGTCCGAATAATATAAATTTGCTCTAGTTCCTCTAGAGCCAAGAAGCTAAGGAATGGCATATATAGATAATCTATTTTGATGCTATAAAACTCATCGATAAGTGCGTACATCGATCAGGCATATATCTAAAAGTGAGACTTTTTCGCAATTACTTAGAAACTCCTCACAGTCCCTTTAACATCTGCGATGAAACCAGTTTTCATTTTTCAATTTTTCTGCTCACTCCATTCCACCCAGCCAGAAGTCCCTCACAACTCCCAAAGCTTCTATTCTAAGGAGATACAGTTGGGTATTGTTTCTATTATAAATGTTACAGCAGTGAAATAAAAAGACAATGATGTCAAACCTCCCCCACAGACAGAATATCCTTTAGCTAACTTTTTGTTTCTCTCCAAAGCTCATAAATGTTTTAGAAAAGTTAAATCATGCAAAAAAAAAAAAAATCCTTCTTTATCCAATCTTATTACCATATGACAGCCAGAGCAGGGCTCGAACCCTTGACCTCCTACTCGTGTAAAATCCTTAAGAAAACACACATGAACACAATAAACACAAAAATGCAAAAACAGGCTCTGATGTTTTCCAAAAGTTAATTTGATCCTTTCCAGAGAGCAGCACAGGCATGCTTAGTTACAGACCATCACTAATATGAAGAACAGTCTCTGTGGAAGAACGTATCGTCACTCTGAGTCAGGATTTGGAGCTCAGAGATCATTCCATGCGGGGTGTTAGTTTCGGGGATTTTGTTTGTGGAGCGAGATCATCTCTCTGTTGCTGTGTTTGTGGAACAGGGTGTGTGTGTGTGTGTGTGTGTGTGTGTGTGTGTGTGTGTGTACTTATCTCAACATGCTTACTATGAACATAAAACTCTAATCCAAAACATGTTTTTCACTACAGTGTGCTGAACGCTCACACCGCTCAGATCACAGAATCCACCCGTGGGTGAGTGGTCCTGCTTATTTTGGCCCCTGAGCCTCTTCCCTTGTTATCCCTCTCTCCATCCCTTTACTTTGTTATCCCTCTCCTACTCCATCCTCTGTTCTTACTCAACGTCTGGCACCTTTTTTTTTAACACGATCAAAGGCTGAACTCTGGTCTAACGCTCACATCCATTGTAATACACAACAACAAAAGTACGTGCAACCCACTTTGTGATTCATGTTAAAATATGCCAACACTCTTCTGTGGAAACGTTCATCAGGCTGATCTGGCTGCTATCTCGCAACACTTTCCCGTAAAACAAAGCCATATACTTCCAAAGTGTGTTCTGATGTGTGCTGGGAGGGTTTGGTCCAGATTTTTATCTTGTTTTTAACCATCAGAGAGGGAAGAATCTTTGTGGACTCAAAAGAATGTTCAGGATTGTTTCCCTCAAATTCTTCCACTTTCTTTTTCACACAGCTTCACAACAGGGAAGCACTGTTGCCAGATTTTTCTCCTGAAAAACCATTTAACATCATAAAACAAGCCCAAAACAAGCAACCTCCAGCTATTTTCTTTTCTAAAGTAATATATCACCTTTTTTTTAAAGAATCTCAGCCTGTTTTTATTTTCATATACGCTACATTTCAATTTCTGAGTAAGATTTTTTTCTTCTTTGACTCGTAATTTAATTATTCAACATCCTTTTTATAGTGCAGAAGTGAAGGGAGGGGCTGTTGTTATTCATAACTCTGTTATCAATGAGTAGTCTATCTAACCTTGATTTTTGTAACCAAACAGACATACTCAGGCTTTAATCTGAGATTTATGTTGATCCTCTGAAGCTTTATTATGGTGACAACAGTAACAGCTGCATTAGAAATAAACTACATTTTGTCGATAAGAATTTCTTTTTGGTGGAAACATATTTTTTGCCTCTTCTTACACTTAAATTCAAATTTGTGTTAAAGGTGTAGTCAGCGATCTTCTTATCTTCTAATCCAATGCACTATTTGTCAAAATCACCGTATTTCTCCTCTCCATCCACAAGATGTCACCACTGACAGCATGTTGAAAAAAAAGTCCGGTTTCAATACACAGCCTTGGTTCTGAATTTCAGCAGGTAAATACTGTGACTCGGGCCGAGTCACCAAAACAGGCTACACCCCCCCACATCCAGGGGGTGATCATACTCATGCGCAGATCAGACAGAGGGGGGAGGGGGAGTCGTAGGTTGCATAGCGTGCGCAGTTAGCTTTAGAGAGAGATACAATACGTGCAGTAGCAATGGCTGAAAAACAGCCCAAAAGAAAAAGGTCAGAGGAGCAGAAAGTGAAAAAGAAGGGCTATGACCATGAAAGAGCGAAGACCCGGGTCAACATTGGTGTTGCTATACGACGGTGGAGGGAACTCCGCTAATTTAACGACCTGAAAATGGACATGGATGTCGCCGTCTTTCTGCTGGATAGGTAAGCAACATTAGCTTTGTGCTGCTTCAAATAACGGTAACAGTAAGGCATTCATCTTATTGTCTAATCTGCCAGAATGTACTGTTGTTGCGATGTTATCAATAATGGAAGTCAAGTTGTCTGACGAGTCGGGGTTACCTGAGCTACGTTGGTCAGCTACGCAGTTTCTACGGCCGTTTCCATGACGATGCACATCTATCAGCTTTTGAGGGTGGAGCAAGGGGTGAGGTATGAAGGGAGAGGCAGGTCTAAATTTGTTTATCAACAACCCCTCCACTCATTTTCTGACATCGCTGACTAAAACTTTAAGAGTAAGACAAAATACTTTGTGAAACTTATGTATTTAGTTTATTGAAGTGCACATCAGCTTCCTCCTGGGTTTGGGGGAACAACAAATGTGCAACTACATTTTTGGAACAACCCCATAAAAAAACATGCCAAACCAAAAGTGGACTTTATGGGGCCTTCACAGGTAGGAGAACACACTGGTGCAGAAGGTTTGGTAATTTCTCAACAGAAATGTTAGTAGGAAGCATTTTCCCTGTGGTCAGATCTAAAAAAAAAAATCATGCTGACATATAACTTCTTTTTTTTAACATTTGGAGCCCCCAAAAAAACATGCTAAAAGTTGACTTTTTGGGACCTCAACTGACAGAAGAACACTCTGTTGTTGATGGTTTGGTCATTTCTCACCTGAAAAATTAGTTAGAAGCATTTTTCCCTGAGGTCAGATCTTGAAAAAAAAACATGATAACACGTTTGTTTTTTTTAAATTTTGGACCCCACAAAAAATATGCGCAAAGGTGACTTTTTGGGACCTTAACTGCCAGGAAAACACTCTGTTGCTGATGGTTTGATCATTTCCCAACTGAAAAATTAGTTAGAAGCATTTTTCCCAGAGGTCAGATCTTGAAAAAAACACATATGCTAACATGTGCCTTTATATCTATATCGATATCTAATCAATCTATCTATCTATCTATCTATCTATCTATCTATCTATCTATCTATCTATCTATCTATCTATCTATCTATCTATCTATCTATCTATCTATCTATCTATCTATCTATCTATCTATCTATCTATCTATATTAACCATTTGGACCCCTAAACATTACCTAAAAAATTGAGCCTTTAGGACCTTTACAGCCAGGAATATACTATGGTGCAGAAGGTTTGGCCATAATTCACAAGAAAATGAGTTTTACGCATCTTTTCTCAGGCCAGACCTTAAAAAAACCACATGCTACTGTATTACCTATTTTTTCATTTTGGACCCCTATAAAATATGCTAAAACTTGATGTTTTGGGACCTTTACAGGCCAGAAACACTCCACTCTGTTGCAGAAGGTTTGGTTATATTTCACCTAAAAATGAGATAGGGTTGTATGAATATAAGGGTTGGCATATGTTGATTGAGCAACACAGCTAAACCTGTTGGTTGCTCCATAAATAGAAAGTTCTAAAATCCCTTGCAAATGCAAGCTGCTGATCTGATATGCAGAGTGACAACATTATTTGGTCTCAGCTCTGGTACCATCTCCAAACTTAGGACTAAGTTCTCTGAGATTGGTGAAGTCAAAGACAGACTGTGAAGTGGCAAAAAGACACCCTAAGAAGTCTGGTTCCTCATCATTGCTTCACCGAAGAGTCAAAGGCTTTATTTCAGGTGATGAACCCTGATTGGTGAGGCCTTATTAAGTTTTTGGTGGGACTCAGTAGACTGCAGCACTGTCGTTAACTTCACACCTAAGAAAAACTCTCACTTCTTCAATAAAAACAAAAAAAATCAGCCTATCAAATCCTCTCCATCTGTGCTAAAGTCTTATTGTCTATTAAAACCGCTGCTGCTCTCACTCAGCCATACCTGTAACCAAACATCCATTTTACTGTTTGTTTACAGCTCCAAGCTGCAGCAGCTGCATCTGCTCTATGTGGACCGAGCATTTTTTTAGTAGTGCTAATACTGAGAGCTACTGTAGCAGATATGAAGTACATTTAATGGATCACATTAGTGATACTAGAGTTTAATCTATTATGATCATTAGGAGATACAGAGCATTAATTCTAAAGTGAGGTTCAGGCCTTAAAATGAAAATGAAGAAAGATAACTCAAACTGACATTCACTGCTCTGCTGTTCAAAAAAAAGAAATAGGTGTTATTTTCCTTATCATTCATGCCTCTGGTGTCTTTTAAGCTCCTTTTTATTATATTTTTATTTTTATAGACCTTAAATAAGTTGGAGAGAGAGGTACAAACCCCCATTGACCTTATTCATATGTGTTTAAGGGCCTCCATGGCTTATTTTAACCTGACAGACCAGATGGACAGCTCCATATATCTGCCACAGAAATATTTCACTTGTCCATCTGGGTAGGAGCCCTTAAAATTTGTTTTCAGGGGCAGAATGTTAAAAAAAAACACAAGCTTGTGATTGGACAATTGTTTGGCTCATCACATTCACCACAGACCAATCCACATCAAGCAGGTTGCCTCCCATAATGAAGCATACATAGCGGCTAATGTAGCGTCTAATGGCTAACAACAGCTAACAGTCGTTAGCCGCTAACTTAGCTGCTAACAGCTAATGGCCTTTTACTATCGTCTTACACTAAATTGTACCACGCAGATGAGTTTTTGGACGATAAATGCAGTTTTAGGAGCGGCGCTATACATGCCCCGTGTGCTACCATTATACGGATGTCCGCCGCTCAATTTTGGATCTAAATATCTCCCAAAGCACTGTTTGGATCAGGAAAGCCTTCTGGGTGAGTATATTGTTCTACTTCATTCTATAAACAATGTGAAAGCTGTAGAAACCAAACTTATCCTTTAAATGTTCCAACCAGGTGTTTTTGAGCATTCCTCAACTTTACCAGCCACTGTCCCATCTTTTCTGGAACATGTTACAGCCATCAAATTCAAAATAAGTAAATGTTTGCAATAAAAGAATAACGTTGATAAGCTTGAACATTTAAATCTTGTCTTTGAAGTGTACTTTTTTAAAACAGGTTGAAAAGAACTTGCAAATCATTGTGTTCTCTTTTTATTCATACAACATCCCAGCTTCATTGGTATTGGGCTTTGTATTACGGTATCATTTTATCCTAATGCTCCTTGGTTCATATCTATTTGAATATCAAACATCTCAAAGCTCCAGTATTCACCATGAGTGTTTTTTCATGGAGCTGCTGAGTTGTATTTTCTCCTCGGTAAGATGAAACTGAACTTCCTACCATGGTTTAAATAAACTGACCACAGCGTTATCAGACAGAGGAATCACAGAGCTGAGACCAGCAGGTATGTGCACACTCAGCAGCGAGTCTGACTGCACACAGACTTGGAAACATTCTCACACAAAATCAGTGTGTCCAAACTGTACCTGCCGCAGGCTTCAAAACAATGAAAGTGCACTAAAGCATTTGCACACCTACAGAGCAGCAGCTGTTGAGCAGTTCATGAAGGTTATACACTGTACACTCCCCCTTCTGTGATTCTTGATCTAACTCAGATTGATCCCTACATATTCTACTTTAACCTTAAACAACCTCCTGTATCAAAAACAAGAGGTTTCACTAATAATTGGCACAGAAAATGACACTATCAACACATAACTTTTCCCTCCCCACAGCTGAACCACAAAAACCTCCTCCATCTCCAGCTTCCAGATCTAGCAGATCTTACTAAATAATTGAGCCTACAATTTTAGCCTAATCCAGTAAATTATCCTGAGATCTTGATAAGCAGTCATGAGTTCCAGACCTTTTCTGCAGCTCGATAATACTCCTTTATTTGAGGCGTGAGTGTGTGCGGCGGTGTAATCAGTGCTCTGAAAGGCTGCGAGCATCTGAAATTGGACGGCTTTGTTTTATTTATGTGTCTGTGTGAGCCTGAGGGTATCGCTGATCTAAAACTTTATATCACTTGTTTGATGTTAATTTATGAGAGCTGGGAAATAAATACAGTATCTCAGGTATTTCCTAAGAGGATAAGGGGTAAGACCACATCTTTTATTTCCATTTATCTTTGTGGGTTTTGTATGTCATTGGAGAAAAAATGATACAGATGCGAACTGCAGTCCAAGTAGGATAAGTGTCAAGAAAGAGAAGATATGGCAGAATAAACACAGCATCAGAAACAACAAAGTTTGACAGACAAACTGACAAACAAGTTCACAATCACCAACATTTAAATATGTGAGAGTTAGCACATATTGGCCAGCGTTTGCCTGTCTGTTAGCAAGATAACTCAAAATGTTAAGAACAGATTTTTATGAGAGAGTCAGCAAATGGTCACAGTCACATGATGTCTTTGAATTCAAATTACATGTTTACATGTTTTACATGGAAATTTTAATTTTGATTTGAGGTTTACATGGAAAACACGTTTACTTGCTTTTATTCAAGGCCTAGGTGTTGGGAATGGTTCTGATTGGACAGGGGGCAGACGTGACGTATTTATGTCTACCTGAAGAAAAACTCCAGTCCAACTTCTCCAGTGTCTCTGTCAGGGAAACCTTGTCCAACTTGGATGCTACCGCTATAAAAAGGTCCACATTTTAATGCTTTCATCCATCCACTCTTCATTATTTCCAAATCTTTTACTGCTCTAATTAAATTCATTGTCTCGGTTTGAGTCCAATGCTTGCTTCAGGCAGCCTTCCTGTTACCGTCAGCGTCCTGTTCGTCATTGCGACAGGACAAGGGAATGAGCATGTGCAGAAGGACCGAAATTAATTTAAGGGCGATTCCGCCAAAAGAGTGAAATTTCTGTCCCCAGCATATTATTGTATATTAAATGTATAAACACAAGTAATAATATATTACAAATTATATTTTATTATTATACTAAACACCATACACATTAATATTTGTAGAAATTACATACATATATATTTTTAATATTTTGAAATGGCATCCAAAACACTGATACATAGCATTTCTTGCCTGTTCCCACTGCCAAACGCTACACTTTACTACAATGCATCATGAACAAAATCCTTCCAAAGCAAATTTTCTTTTGCATTTAAGTGTGACTCCATATTCTATCTACACTTTTAAAACAAAAGTTTTACAAAAAAGTCATTATATTTTGGTTAAAATTCACATTTTAGTGCTGTCCCCAGGTTTTCACTCATTGCTGTTCCCCACTTTAAAACTTTGGAACATTCCACCAGTGACATGTTCTGCAGGAATTGACATCAGTTAGGTCTGCAAGTCATGGGAAGACCAAAAGTTAGTTATCTCTTTTATTTTTCCTTAAATTTAATGATATATTAGCTGTTTTAGAGCTGGCCAATCTAAAACTCAGTCCTGTTACCTAAGTTATATCTAAGAAAACATTTGTTGATATCAAAAGTAAAATATTCAGTTAAATCTTAAGAATTTGCTCCATGTGCTCAAGCTACTAGCATAGATGCTAAGTGGCTAGATTTCACACAATTGCTAATTTTATGCTAAAAACTCATTGCTGTTAACCTCATTGCTGTTACTCAAAGAGTAACAGTAAAAAAAAAGGCTTTTTTGTCAAAAATATTAGTGTTTTCATCGTTTAACCAACCATTTCTTCTAAATTACCTCTTTTTCTAAGGGGAAAACATTGTATGTGGTTGATATAATTGTTATAATTTTACTTATTCATGGTTTTAAAATGGCATTTGAGTTTTGGTAACAGCAGAGAAAAAATTGCAACAATATTAAACTGTCAGAAGTTGCAATAAATTAAATAAAGTAGCCTGAGATTGACGAGTACTCATTTTGAATGAGTAAATGTGTATATTACTAAATTCTATTTTGAAATTGAATGAAAAATGAAGTTTAATTTTCAAGAGTTAGGACAAGCAAATTTCACTCTTTTGGCGGAATGACCTACAAAGCAGAATGAACATATACGTGATTAAGGAATTCTTTTATTCATATTTGAATCTGAATAAAACCAGCCACTTACTTTGGAATTAAGCTTTATTCGGAATTAGGTGTTACATGGTCTTTTTTTTTTTTTTTTTAATTTGGAATTGAAGGGGAGTTAAGGCTCTCATGTAAAAATGATAAATGCTGGTTGTGCTCAAGAAGAGGTGATTACAGTTTGGTGGTGAAAGGAATATGAATGCAGATCTAGATTTTTTTAATGATTTTTTAAACTTTTTTTTTTAAATTGTTATTTTTTTACTGAATTTTATGCTTCCACCATTGGGTACATAAACTTTTTCCGGACAATACAATAACAACATCATTTAACCGAAAGTAGTAAGTAAGTAAGATTTTTTAAACATTTCACATTTTTTATATTAACTTAGCAAGTTCTCACCCCATTATTATGTCATTTCAGGGAATGTTGGCCATGACACAAGGAAAAAGTGATTTGATTTTCGATCTCAATTCCAGAAGTGGACTGATTTTTTTTCAAGGATTGTTAATGGTACAATTGGGCAGTTTTCCACATTTTGACGACAGTTCACATGACAATGTTTTAAAAGGAGTGAGAATTGATAAGATTCTATCATTACCAATACCAGTGCTATTAACGATCTGGCTAATTGGTCCAATTCTTGACAATTACTTTATTGATTCCTGCAGATTTTTCCATGTGGGCACATGTTGGCCTGTAGATTTTCAGTGGCAACAATGTCAAACACACATCACAGCATAGATAACTGCCTCTACAAGTTGCTGGTGTTTCCATTCGCTTAAGGTTGTGCAGTGCCTTTTGTAAAAGTTTAAGCCACAATTCTAACCGCCTCTAAACCCTGTAAGTGGAAGGAATTGATGAGGGAATTGATTCGCAAAAAGACTCATGATATTGATACTTTGATGGAGCTGTCTTCAATTCCCATCCTTAGTTAAAATGACTTGGAAGAGGTTTGTTCTCATAGGGAACTTCTAATTATTTCTCTTTTGATACATAACTTAGTAAAAGTCTGGAACCATTATTTTGGTAGATGATGCAAAGGTGTTGTATCTAATATCTTTGAAAAAGCCCGACTAGTCGCCTTCACTTCAAGACTTTAAAGGATTGTGTGTTTGTTGATGAGCAGCACAGCTAAACATGGAATAACCCCCTATGAAAAAATGTGCTAAAATCCCTTGCACCTGGAAGCTGGGGAAGCACAGTGGCAGCAGTATTTGATGGCACTGTTTCCAGGATAAGGACCAAGTTCTGTGAGACTGATGAAGTCAAGACAGGCCACAAAGTGGATGTCCCAGTAAGACAAAATCCCCAAAAGATCCGTTCCTCATTCTAACTTCATTGAGGAAAGCCTTCTTGCAGGGGAAGAGGAGATGTTGGCACGTTTTTTGATAGGGTGCCACCCGCATGTTTAGATATGTTGCTCATTCCAAAAATGCATGATCCTTGCAATTTGTATCTCTTGTTAAGCTGACTAATCAGGATTTGAAATTATATAAAATACAATACTAGTTGGTGTTATTAAAGGGAGACATAATAAACCAAATTGACATTTTCATTTTTTTTCCCAGAGATTTTGGTCGTGTTTGGCCAAATAGCCATAAATCTCACAAAGTGTTTTTGGCTCCAGTCGGCCAGCCTGATCCACTACATGAATGCAGATGTGTATTTTGGGCAGGGAGAGTCTGTAAATTCTCTTTTTAAGACTCACGTGTACAGAAGTGTGCGTTTATCTTCATATCCTGTGTGTTTGTGCACATGAAGATTGTGTGGTTTTGTTGGCAGGCTTTGTGCTAGTCCTGCTGCCCTGGTCGTTTTTTACGATGTATATCGGGCAGCTGCGGGGTCCAGCATCTGAAAGATCAAAAATAGAGCTGTTATTGTTGTACAATCTGCACTGCAAGATACTGTTTCACACACACTGATGTACTCACACACACACACAGTCTCCAGAGCTCCTGTTCCTGGTTTCCACTTTCTTGATGCATTCCTCAGTGTGTGTCGACCTTTCGACCGTGTGGTCCGATAAAATCTTGGGGGATGTACTCTGCCGGCTGAGTGTTCTTTGAGTTGTTGACTTAACAGAGGTAATTGGTTTGAATTGAACTTTATTTCATGGAAAAGTATTCAGCGTAGATATTCTTGACTTGAAAGCTTTGGGGGTTTTGCTCCCTAATATTTTGGCTGCGTTCATCGCCTTAGGGTGCTCGGAGAAGGAATGTTCAGGCATATAAGCACAAACATTATCATTGTAAGACTGAAAATCTACCATTATGTTAGTTTGCTGTGTTATTTATCTCAGTCCTGTTTTTGAAGATACATTTCAATCATTGAATAACTTTTCTTGCTTTCATTCCACCAAGAAAATCACAGCTGCCATCCAAGTAAAACTACCGCCTGATATTTATCTGTCTTCATGGGGTGCACAAGGCAGAGGTGCAGCGGGGGTCACAAAGACGTGCTGGGTGGTTTTTGTGGTGGTGAAAAAGTAAAAAAAAAGAGATCTTCTACGGTGTGGTACCATATTTATAACTTTGCAGTGCAGCTGGATCCACCTGATTCAGTGTCTGCAATCCAGCATATCCATCTTGCCAATCTATCAATGACAGAGTCACAGCCACAGTCTCAGGTGGGCTTTACACAGTACGAATTTGTAAGACTCCAGTAAGATAAACTATCGATCTGGTGGTATTGACACACTGAGATGCATATTTGTCCATGACTCTGCATCTTTTTTGAAAACGGGTCTACAGGTGGATATCTGGGTATTTGTTTTCATGCCGTAGTTGGTATAAACAGATAAGTCCGAAAAAGACGGTGACCTCATATTGCACAGGATAGCTGAGCGGCTGTGTGGTGGGTCTCAGGTCCCTTGGTGGCCCTGGGGGAGCCCTTGCTGTGGTCTCCTTGGGTATGGGCAGCTTCTAGGGTATTCGGTGACCACCTCATATGCATGTGTGCACAGATACTCAAGCTTCTGTTGAGACTCCCGTCAGAATATGCTGAGTTGGGCACTCCTACACATCTTGTCACGTCCTGTGATGTATACTCCTCCATATCTCACCCCTGTGGGTCCACCCCCTACTATCAAGTCCCACATTTCTGGTGTCCCTGGTTTCTTACAGTCTTAACTTCCAGTATGGAAGTATGGTACGGTATGGGCTAAAATCAGCACAACACTTGGACTGCTATCTCAAATTGTTCACCTGTTTGTCCTCCTCCCTGTTGTCTTGTCTTGTCCTGTCTGTCACTGTTTCCCCTTCTTTCACACTGTGGTGTGGCACGGCCCTCCCCTTCAGCTCACATCAGGGGTTAAATAAAGATTTATTTGATGGAGTAGCTTTACAAGGGGGGCTGGTGATGGTTACTGTAGCAGTTAATCATATTTACTTATCTCTACCTGCTAGAAAAAAATGCATTGGTCTTTCCAACGTTGCCATCGGAAACAGTGCTCAGCTGAAAAGATATTGCAGACATGGGGGGGAAAAAAGGATAGCTGAATACATGCTGAGTACTTATCGTGCAAATGGTGGCTAGTACAGATGATTATAAGTCACATATGATTGTACTGCACGTGATTAGTAAAAATAGATATCAAAGTAGTATTTAAACATAGCAGCAACAGCAGTGGCAGTGAAAGAGATGTTGCACGTTTTAAATTATATTGATGCCCAAGGTCATTGCATGTGAGAGTTCAGGGTGGTGATGGCTCTCGGAAAGATTTTTACCATACACCAACACTACAAACTTTTCAATAGCAAGGATATTGTAACTTTATCATGCAACTATTGCTTAAAAATGCAGCTACCTTGGTGGAGGTTTGCGCTCTCTGAGTGTTTTCTAGTTTTAAATATACGTAAGTTTGAGCACCTTATTGAAGTTGAAAACATCTCCCCTTCACTAATACTAATTGGTATTGTATTTTATAACACTGGAAAGCCTGATTAGTCTACTTTACAACAAGGTACACAGGTAAACATGTAGGCAGCGTCCCCCTAAAAAATGTGCCAACTGTAAGCTGGTGTTCTAGTTTGCAGAATGGCGGCAATATCTGGTGTGAGCCCTGGTGTCATTTCATAACCTAGGACCAAGGTTCTTAAAATTGGTGAAGTCCAAGACAAGTCCAAAGAAGACAACACTCCAAGAAGACTTGTTCCTCACTTTGTCTTCTGAAGAACCAGAAGCTTTCTTCCAGGGGAAGAGGGGATTTTGGTGTAATTTTTGGGGGGCACTACCCACACATTTGGCAAGTTTCTTATTCCATAAATGCACAGACTTTATGAGTTGTTCCTCCTAACCTGACTGATCAGACTTTCTAACAATGTCAAATTAGGGGTGTGCGATATGACGATATTAAATCGTTCAGGATTATAACGTTGGGATGATCTCATAAAACAGAAAGATCGTCAGATCGTCTGTGTGGGCGCAGAGACTTTGACGCGCACCCGACTAACCAATCGCAGCACATTACGCGCAGTGTATGGTGGGATGTCCTGTTTGGTTATGTAGCGTGAACCCATGGTGGAAAGAGAAAAGGAGATAAAACCTTGAAGATGTCTGAACAAAAATCTGTTCTAAAGCAGCTGTATTATTCACTCAGATTATAGACATTGCAGTTAGATAACATTTGTTTTAAATTGTTGCATTTTAAGAGATAATGTTGATATTGTTGTTCATTAGCTTTTATGTTTACATTTATTGCGCATTTTTATAAAAACTGCACTATTTCAATTGAAACCTGTTCAGAAAGTTTCTTTGGCTTTGTCCTTTTTTCTTTTAATCATGATAAAATCGTGATCTTGATTTTATTTATAAAATATTGTGATATGATATTTTGCCATATCGCCCATCCCTATATCAAATACAATACCACCAGCAAGGGGAAACAATCAATGGAAATAGCATTCCCAAACTTTTTTTTTTCAGAATTTACAGCCCAATAAATTGAGAGTATTTTACATATTTCAACAGCAAAGCCTTCTAGTAATAAGGAAAAGGTTAGCGTGCCCATCATGGTGATATAAGTTGCCCATCCCTGGCATGAACGGAGTCCTGGACAACCTTAAAACACGATGCCTCTGGTCATGGCTGTGGCCTGAGAGGAGGAATAAAACAGCAAATTTGTGTGCAGAGATCACACAGATATACACACTGAGCCGCAAGCCATGTCTCAATCATTGCAAACTGATCCCTGTCATCTGGTTTTGCTTTAAAGCGAGCCAACTCCAAGTCTGATTTGATCTAAGTTCACCCCATGGTGTTTCTATCCTTCCAAGAACTTTCTGGCTCACTCACACACACTGCTTATCCAGCTTTACATTACACACTCACATGCACACACTCGCACCGGTTGGAAGAGAGAGATACTTCCTGCACACTCCTGTCACTCGACCCCATGTCCCAATATGTTAATCATTTCCTGCTGTATAATCCAATGAAACGGTTGAATTCACTGCTTTATTAGATTAGTGTGCCTGCCGTCCATGATGAGGGAGCAAGAGCACGACTGAATCTGGAGTCAATTCAGTGGAAAAATAGCTTCCATTACACAAAATTACTCCTCATTTTTTTCATTTAATGAAATGTAGGCAATGTCAGTTCTTAAATCTAACTTCAAACGTGCTGTATTTTTTAAATGTCATCTTCCACACTTCAGAAGGGGACTTTGAGGAGAGTTGTACAGCTTTCTTCAGCAAGAAAGTGATCATATATGACTAGGCTCTGAAATCCCACTGAGGAGAAACCATCACAAGGTGTGGCATTTTCAGCCCAAAGCAGCATTTTCTCGTTTACAGATAAGGAAATTGAGTTTCTGATCATTTTTTACAGAGGGAGTTTCCATAAAGTGCATTTTCAGTTACCTAAAAGGCTAAATGTAAAATGAGAAATACTTTAAAATACCAGCTTTATACATATTGATGCTGAAAACCAATGAAATACTGAGTTACTGACCCTGTTTACTTTTCATATTAATATTTAATCTAATTTAATTTCAGTTATTTTGTTATTTTTATTACCGTCCCCCAATTTCTTCCTTCCCCCCTTTGTTTTTTTCTCTCCCTCCTCTTCTTGTCAATACTTCTGACAATTGTCTTTCCACTCCTTTTGTCTCGTGTGGTGCGAATGAGTAAGACTGAATGAGTTTTCTGTTTCGGGAATGGGAACTTGGTCTCTAACATACTGTTTTTTAATTACTATAGACATTATTTTTCACTGTAAAGGTTAACTAAGTCGGTAACGACCCTTGTTTGATATCTGTTATTTCTTTGTTTATTTTTTCTCTGTACCCTTCCCATAATTTGGAAAAATTAATAAAAAATAATTGAAAAAAAAATACCAGTTTTGTGAGGACGAGGCCAAAAAACGTTGAAAACTACACAACAACGCAAACCTCTGCAAATGCATTTCCAACATTGCTGTGTGAGTTATTGTCAAAAATATAGGAAAACTGCCCTATCCCACACTGTTAACAAGTCCTTTACCAAATTCCTGGATTCACATGACCAATCAGATCACCAAAATCTGGTGTCATGACCTAACCTGTCACACCAGATAGACTGTTCAACATATTTCACTAGTCCATCCGGGAAAAAGTTTAGAGAAAGTGTTTTTGGAGGGCAGAACCTTTCCAGAAACAGGTGATTGGACGATCGTTCTGTCAGTCACATGTACTACAGGCCATCAGATAATTAAATAGTTCGGAGCTACTGCCTTACAGAACGTGAGCTTCTTCCTAAAACAAACTCATGTGGAAAGTGAGGCAGAAATATCCTGACTACAGAGAAGGTTGTAGTGTTGGTGTTTTTCATTTAATAAAGAAATTTGGTCCACATCTGATAAAACTGCTACTGAAGCTGTTAACATCTATGCTAATCTCTGTGCAAGCAGTCACTTCCTGCTTTCTTCACGCTCCTATCTCTCATCTCTTCCTTCTCAAAAGGACTCTGATTGGGCCAGGCTGCACACAGTCTTAGATAAGAGATTGGCAAGATGGATCTGCCTGATTACAGACATTGAATCAGGAGGATCCAACTACTGCACAAGCAAACATACCCTGAAAATATCACCAAAATATATTCAGAACTCATTGAGTTATTAGAGCAAAAATGTGGAAAACTGCCCTTTCTCATAATGTTCACAAATCCTTTAAAAAAAATCCTGGATCTGTATTGATATTCACTTCCTTGTGCCATGACCAACATTTGATAAAATGTCATCATCAAAATCTATTCATAACTTTGAGTTATCCTGTTCACAGAGAAACAAACTAGAAAGGCTGTTTCTCCTGTGAACATTTTGTTTCACAGTCACTGCTGCACTAATCTAGATTATAAATCTAAAAGTCAGGATGAAATATGTCTCAATGGGTTCAATGAAGTACTAAATTGAGACACCAGCAAAAATTACCCAAACCTGTCAACGTGGACTTAAAATAATGGCAATAATTACAATAATGACATTCCAACATTTAGTTCCACTGTGATTAATTGGGATTAAGTCTGAAGATGCAGATGATCACTGTTTAGGATATTAAACTGTCTGACAGACTAATTCATCATCACATAAATCCAGCATTTAAAATCTTTTCCTCAGATGTTCTCCAGCCTTAAAGTTTATTCTGTGAAGCTGAGCATTTCACTGCCTTTTCCTCTGAGAAATACCTCAAGGATCCATTCACATTACCTTCCTGTTTAAACTTTGACCCCACAGAGCATTACCTCCACCTGAAGGACGGACCTGAGTGTTTCCTTCCTGTCCTCCTGGACTTAAAGGTAAGAGGGGCTCCAGTTCTAATCATACCCTGAGGTCAACATCCAGGTAATGGATATGTGCTCATGCTCTACAACATCAGATTACATGGCTGTGGAGGCAGAGAGGTCTTATTATATGTTCAAACCAGATACTTTCATTTATTTCTGTAAGAGGGCAGTGTTCTCTGCAGTAAGAGCTAAAGTAACATGGGTGTTCTGCACATGACTAAATGTTTTAATAGAAGAAACTAAAATGGATGTTAACAAATGTCATGACTAGATCATTTTATTTTATAGTGGTGTAAACACTACAATGACAATGATGGTCAGACTTTTCGGATTCCAAAGAAGTTGGGATGTTGTGTAAAAAACCCAGAAGACAGTGATTTGCAAATCATTTTTGACCTTCATTCAATTAAGAACTACAGAGACAAAGTATTAATGTTCAATACAGTTGTTTGAGTTTTGATGCAAATATTTACTTGTTTTGAATATGATGCCTAGCTTGTTCCAAACTAAAAAAGCATTTGAGGGGCGCAAACCTCTGCCGAGGTAGCACCCAAATTGCAGTTACATCTCAAAGCAATAGTTCCATGATAAAGTTATCACCATAATATGATTCTTTGACCCTGAAAACCCACACCTATCCTTTGGAATCATGGTGACACCATCATTAGTTAAGTAGTTATTGAGCGAAAAAGACCATTTGCTAATGGCGGTTATTTGGATTCCCAACATCTCCTTAAAATTTCTGCAAAATCTGTCCAGTGGTTTTTGGGTAATTTTGCTAACAAACAAACACGCTTGCAAAAACACAACCTCCTTAGTGGAGTTAAAATGCTGGGATAGGATGTGTTTAATACTGTCATACATCACCTTTGCTTTAAGTAAAACTCAGTAACTGTTTAGGAACCCAGGAAACTAACTGTTGAAGCTTTGTAAGTGGAATTCTTTACCATTGTTGTCAACAGTCTGGGTCTCCATTGTTGTATAATGGCCTTCATAATGTACCACACAATTTTAATGGGTGACAGGTCTGGTCTACTGGCAGCCCGGTTTTGTGCCTACACTATTTTACTATGAAGTCACACTGTTGTAACATGTGCAGAATGTGTCTTCGCATTGCCTTACTGAAAAAAGCAGGGACATTGCTGAAAAAAAGTCACTTGGATGACAGCATATGTTGCTCCAAAACTTGTATGCACCTTTTGACATTTATAGTGCATTCACAGATTTGCAAGTTACCCATGCCATGGGCACTAATATACCCACATACCATTACAGATGCTGGCTTTTGAACGTCATGCTGATGACAAAGATGAATGGTTGTTTTCCTCTTTCCTCACTTCAACATCAGTGGTTTCTAAAAATGAATTGACACATGGACGTCAGACCAGAGAAGACTTTGTGTCAGTCCTTCTCAGATGAGCTCAGATAAGTGAGTAGTGTTTTTGGTTGTTGTTGAAAATGGCTTTGGCCATTGGTGGAGTTTTGACTTGCACTTGTAGATGTAGAGACAAACTGTGTTTCCCAACAATGGTCGTCTGACCCCCAAATTCCACTGCACGCGAAAGCGGAGCACTACGGTTTTGCTCCGACAGGCATGCCCAGGCTTCCAGAAGCGCCGCGGCGCACAAACCCGTAGGGGGAGGGCTGAGCCCCGGAGATCCACAGGCTCTCATGAGAATAGCGATGTCACACGTTCATAAAACATGTTATAGACTGAGAAAAGAAATAAACAACACCTTGCTTCGCTTCTCTAAGGTCCCTTTGCTGGTCCCAACCACACAGCTTTGTGAATTATTCAACTTCTATCCACCTATATCCACGTAGAAAAGATGTTTGGTTTCATGTATACAATGCTATATATTTCTGTACCTCTGTAATTCACTTTTCTTCGTCCATGGTGTTGTGTTGCCTCTGGGACCCTCTGACCTGATGCTCGTGCCTCCGCTTTTGACGTAATGATAAACAATTGAGGAAAATTACATGCAAGAGTCCGTGCGTTGTGTTTTATTTTGAAACTTCCGGTTACTCCACACAAAATAGACCCGAAGCGTATCTCTCGTGCCTTGGCGCGTGCCGGCGCTTCAGCAATGCGGCGCTTTCGCGTGCAGTGGAATTTGCCCGATTGACTACAATAGGAGCGAAGTGCTCCGCAGTACGTTTCAAGGACGCTGCACGGCGCTTTCGCGTCCGTCGAAATTTGGGGGTTAGGTGTTTCTGAGCTCTTGTACAGAATGAAGTTGTTTTTGATGCAGTGCTGCCAAAGGGATCAAACAGTCACAGTCATTCCAAGTTAAATGCAGATACTTCTCTGGATTCTCTTAAACTTCAGATGATATTATTGAGTGTAGATGATGAAAACACTAAACTGTTGGACTATTTACTCATGCAGTTGTTGGCAAATAACATCTCCTCTCAGTTTTCACTTTCATTTATCCTTTTCTATCTGCCTTAAAGCACTCCCCTCTTACTCTAACCAATCCCTAATTTGACATTTTCCCTTGCTCTGGGACCTAATTTGCCACTTTTCTCATTTGTACAGGTGGTTAAATCTCCTTTAGGTCTCATAAGACTGTTTTCATGGTGCTTTTATTTGCTGATACGCTCACAAAATAAGTAATAAAGATAATAAAACAGAAGCTGACATTAACCAGTGGGGAGAAATGGAGACAGCGGAGAGATCAGCGTGTTGTGAGACAGAGACAGAGAATATAAGAGAGAGCTCTGTGTCTGTGTCTTTGTAGTGAGATCCTGTCAGCTCTTTGTTTGCCACGCTGCACCTGGCTGTGTGTGGATTTAGCCCAGAGAGGCAGATGTTGAATAAGCCGTCCTCTCTGTGTCACTGTGTGTTTGAGGATGAGTGTGTTTGAAAGAGGTCCTTGAACCTCATTCGACCCGCTCCGTTCATGCCTGTTTTTAAACCTGCGCACTGATGATGTCATCCAGGAGGTTCAAACAAAGCATGTGAATGGGACCATATGTGTCTGTACCATTGCACAGCCATCTGTATCAGGCCATGTCCACACGTAGGCAGTTCTTTTGGAAATGCAGCTTTTGTTGCAGCCAAGACTGACACAGATTTTACAAATTCCTGCCAAGGTAAAGATTTTTTTTAAAAGGGTTTGCCTTTTTTTTCTTTTCTTCTATTGCCTCACCCCTGAATCCATGTTAGGCAAATAGACACTATTCTTTTGATTGCCCTCTGTGAATTAGCTTAGCTGAAACACCAGGAGTCAATGGGAGGTTTTAGCCTGACTCTGCCTATAGACCAATCCTACGTCTGATCTGTGGGCGCCGCCATTGTCAGCGGCTGCCATTACTGCGGTGGTGGAACAGCGCGTCTACTACCACCTGCTGTCTGAGACAGCGGCATGGACGTTTGTAATCAAAATGTTACAGAACCACAAGAGTACTGTAAACTAAGGCCTAGAACTTTTGATATATATCACAGATAAAGGATTTTACTCATGTCAAATATCTATTTAAAAAAATAACATCTACATTTTAAATGAACTATGTTGCTCTCCCATTTACGATTTCAATCTTCGTTCCCCTTAAACTTTAACATCTAGCTGTGAGAAATGGGGTCTCTGGTTCAGCTACAGTTGAGTGTTGTCCTCCGTTTGTTAGTTTAGTGCTTTCATTTTGCTGTTTATTCCTCCATCGGCTTTACATCCTCACTGCTGTTAGCCTGGATAGCCTTAAGCTAACCAGCTCCCACTCATGCATACTCAATTAACCATGTGCTGCTTACGTGTTTGACACTGAACAGGAGGGAGTATTACTACTTGATAGTTACACAAAGAGAGCTGGTCATATAAAATAGAGCAATATAGTTGGTAAATGAGAATTATAACTAATTTACATGTGCGATTGGCTTGTGGGCGCCACAATCTTGTGGTGGATGGCGTCACTACTATCGACAGTACAGCAGTGCTGTAGTAGGCTACAGTAAAGTACAGTCCTGGCTGGCTGTGAAAGCAAGATGAAGAGTTAGATTGATGATGTTAGATACTACTGTTGTAGCAGCCTAAAAAAGCACACATTCTCCCAAATCGTCCTGGCATGTTTTCATGGCAATGAAAAAAAAGAAATCCATTTTTTGTTCAGTCCACTCTCCTGATCACTCTCAGTCATACGTATGCTAGCTGCCTGACTTACCACTGCAGTATGGTGGCTTGACAACTTCCGGTGTTTCTGAGGATGGGTCTATAGTCATCAGAAGAACTTTTCAGCAACTCCGAACAGTCCTGTGTGATTGTTGTTACTCAACTTTTCTCTCCAGTGAAGCTTTAGTGTAGCAAAGATGTTTTTTCATGATTAGCCGGTATCTTTGCTCACTACATATTAGTTGCTTGCTCATTAATAAGTTCTGCAGATGTTATTTGACAAAGCAAAAATACACTTCTCAAAAAAAATCTGGATTGTTTCCTGGTTGCTTATTTCTTCCCTTCAGTAAAACTAATTGATATTGCATGCTATATCACTAGAAAGCCTGATTAGTCACCTTTAAAACAAGGTACATGTTAAAAGGTTCATGCACTTGTGGAATGAGCAGAAAACCTAAACGTGTGGATACTACCCCAAAAAATGAGCCAGAATTTCGTTCAACTGCTATAATGTGTTCAGGTATGCAGCAGGGCAGCATAAAATGGTATCAGCACTGGTACTTAGGACCAACTTCCATGAACTGTTGAGGTCAAAGACAAACTGTAAAGAGGTGTCCTAGGAAGACAACATCAAGAAGACCAGTCCCTCACCATTGCTTCACTGAGGAACTGCAGCCTTTTTTTAGAGGAAGAAGGGATTTGGGGATTTTTATGAGGGCTACTCACAGGTTAAGTTGTGTTGCCCACTCCACAAATGCACAATTCTTAAAGGCTGTACCTCAATGTGAAGGTGACAGATCATTTCCAAACTCTTTTGAGTACAGTTATGAGGGAAACAGCCCCCACACTGACAACAAACTGTTCTTGTCTCAACTCGACCACACAAGTTAAATCAGCAGACAGAGCTCATAAATGTACTCAGTGTGCGTGTGCATGCTGTAAATAAACTCAGAGGTGTTCTGCTCAGAATATGAGACACAGTGTGTGTGTGTGTGTGTGTGTGTGTCCTTACAGGATATTAAACCACCTGAAATAAACAGACTCTGCTGATAAGGTGATACAGCCTCAGCAGCTGACGGAAGAGATGAAAGGAAGCTGTTTTAAAATGAATTGCGCGCAGTTGCTTCTGCTGTTTTGGCTTCATTCAAAGCCTCTCTACACCAAACTGTTTTTGCTTTGGAAATTATACAAAAGTGGGTAGATTCACAAAAAACTGCTCTATTTACTTTCTGCTGTTGTTGACCTCTGTGGAACACAGCAACATGGAGGCTGGTAAAGAGATGGTCAATCACAACGCAGAGCAATAACAACCTCTTACCACTACTTATCGAAGCAGCAAAAATAAACTGTATTGTAAAATTGTATCTGTATTCTGTATATTTTATTGTACTGTAAATCCTGACCAGGAACAAAGACCGCAAATTAGCTGAAGCTACACTTCTTATATACGTTCACATTTTCCCATTGTGGCAATGTTGTAAGTATCGTCCCTGTCAAATAAACATTAAATAAATAAATAAATCTGTACATAGAACAGGTAGGTCCTAATGAGGTTTTCATGTCCTTCAGGTCTATAAAAACCATGAACAGCCAAGAGGGACATACAGAACAACGTAGGACTACTGGCTTAAACTACGTGTTTTCGCTCAAAGCCAGTGTGGCCGTAATGGAGAAGGAGCACAGACAGATGCGCTTGTCACTCCTTGTCACTCCTGAGGGCCTAACACTAATGATTCAATGTAGTTTTCACTTTGTTTGAAATAAAATAACTCTTCACCAGAAAGAAAACTCAATGAAGTGTTGGGTGACATGTTGACATAGCTTCTAGGCACGTACCGGATATCGTAGAGTTCAGCGCAACGCACATTTGAAAAAGTGAGGCGCTGGAGAGCACTATTTATTTGAATGCAAAAACAGCTTCACCAATAGATGGGAGAACAAACTACACAGTGTGGCTTTAGGAAGATTTTGTGTTATTAGTGAAAAAGGATAAACTGTCCTCTTTCATGTTGCTAACAAATCCTTAAAATATGTCCTGGTTCTGCATCTGGATTTGGATCACCCCCAAAAAGTTAATCAATCAGTTATTCTTTCATTGCTGTCATTACATGAAATGATCATTAATTTCTGTTATACTTTTTTGAGTTATGTTTTTAACAAACTAGCTACCAAACAAAGTTCCCAATCTCACACTGTCTAACAAGTACTTGAAATATTACTGAATCCATTCAATCTACTTGAGATAACCATTGCATAAAAACTTGGTATTTTTGCAAGTTAATAGAAAAAGATCTCCAAATATCTAAAGAAAATTTGATAAATTGGTCTATGAAGAATATTGATAATACAATATTTTTCTAGAGGCTCCTGCTAGTCATTAGCCTGACAAGCCAGATGGACTGCTCCATATATCTGCCACAGAAATATTTCACTAGTCCATCTGGGCAGGAGCCCTTTGAGTTTGTTTTCAGGGGCAGAATGTTAAAAAAAAACACAAGCTTGTGATTGGACAATCGTTTGGCTCGTCACATTCATCACAGACCAATCCACATCAAGCAGGGTTGCCTCCTATTATGTAGCATACATAGCGGCTAATGTAGCGGCTAATGGCTAACAGCAGTTAAAAACAGTTTATGGACATTAGCCATAGTGGCTAACTTAGCCGCTAACAGCTAACAACAGTTAATGACCTTAAGCCGTTAGCTGCTAGCTTATGCTGCATTCCAGGCAACCCGTACCTCGTATATTTCCCAGTTGAAATATCCGAGTTCCGACCTGAAAGCGTTCCAGGCAATTTACGACTTCGGTTTGAGCGCAAGGAATTCTGGGATGTAAATTAACCAACATGGCAGGCATTATAAGATTTATGATTTAACTCATTTGAGTGAAACAGAAGCGGGGAAACGGCGCATAATGTAACAGAAGCTTATACGTTACAGTGATTGTCATTATTAAGAGGCTGCCTTATTGGTTAGGCAGTGATGTGACGTCACAAGTCGTAACTTGGAGTACATCAATCTGGTCCGAGTTCACGGGTCACAAGTTACGAGTTTGTCTGCCGTTCCATTGCATTTTCACGAGTTACAGGTGGGAAAAACACAAGTTACGGGTTGCCTGGAACGCAGCGTTAGCTGCTAACAGCCTACAACAGTTAATGACTGTTAGCCGTTAGCCGCTAACTTAGCTGCTAACAGCTAATGGCCTTATACTAAATTGTACCACAGAGATGATTCATTTAACACTTATATGTGACATAAACCTTGTCAAAGACAATCTCTACATGTAAACTTCTGAGGAGGGCAGATTTCGCCAAGTTTCACTGAGTAGCGATGAGGACAATAAGCTAATTGGCATGTCCGTTATCAACTTCCGGTTGTTGTCACGTCCACATTCTGCAGCTCCCGCCTCTCTTTCCTGATTGAGCTGTTAAGAATTCAGCCGAGTGAATTTGTTGGACAACGGAGGCTGGCAAGACGGACCTGCAGGATTTCAGAATCAGGCAGGTCTGTCTGCTCTGCAAGGCTAGCCAGTCATGGGCCCTTAGTATCTTCCTAACTCTCCCTTTCTTTATGGCCCTGTTGTCATACGTCCTATACTCGATAATGAGTTGTCTTTAAGGCATGTTCCAGTAGAATCTTAAAGTTTTGCAATTAATTTCATGTCCAGAAGTGAAAATGCTGACACCTCATTGTAAATGTATAAATGTCTATAATGAAGTCAGAAACCAGAGATCTAGTCTCGACAGTCCAGGGTTTCAACCAGAAATAGAACTTTAAATGACCTTTTATAATCTCATTACCTCCCACCTCTGTGGGCAGTGTGCGTCTGGGTTTCCGTGTTTGCGTGTGCACACGTTGGATGAAGAGGACACGGTGTCGTCAGTCGGGGTAAACAGTGAGTGAGTCACTGCTCGGCCTTCGGTGGATTTCATTAACAGCATCTATTTTTACCTTTTAAAAGAATCTGTAAACGAGGGGAAAGATTGGACGCAAAGCAAGATAGATGAGCAAAATTAAGGGTGATGCTGAACACGGGGAGGTTGCAATCTAAAGTTGTACAGACGGAGTTAATACGGTGTTAGGTAATACAGCAAAGGAGGCAGACAGAGATAATGAAATCCAGATGATGGGGACGCAGTCGTTGTGTTTTTTTTTTTTTCCTGCATAAGACAGCCCCTCCTTTCGCCTCCTGTCTCCATGGTGATATGTGTGAATTGGAGACATGCTGAGACGGAAAATAGAGATTGTAAAATTGGAGAGAAATATGAAAGAGCGAGGGTCAATTTCCCAAAGGTGGTAAATTACTGTTTCTCTGTGGAGTTGTTTCTTATGTCAGTGGATACACACTGACTCACATCCCTCTGCACGTTGATTTAATTAAATGGCGCTCCTCAGAAATATTAAAACTCCCATATAAATAAATAAAGTCCATTCATTTCCCATTTGTCTCTTCCCTCTTGCACAGTTTTTTCTTTCTCATATGGCGTTGTGAGGAAAAGAATATCAGCAGTAAGCTCCCTGTAATAACTTCTCCATTATGAAGCACATCCTGGTCTCTGACAGATTACTTAACGGTATGAGGAAAACATTCGCCCAAACACATGAATATACAGAGGTTCATATGCCTCAGTGATTATTATTCACACCCCAGAATATAAATGAGACATTTATGGAGTAAGGCAACATGATGTATTCTTTGTCTGCATTTATGCCTCCCTGGTACTGACAGCAGAGGCCAGGAGCATCATGTTTTCATGTTGTCGGTTCACATGTTCATCAGGTTGATTCTTGGGAATGTGACAACTCGGAAACAAACAGAGAAATTTGTTTTTAGACATAACACTCTCTCTAAATCTAGAGAGGTTAGAGAGAGTGTATGCTAACGAGCGGTAGGCTCGTTTTCGCCGTCTTCGTCTTTTCAATGAGAAAGCCAAAATACTGCCAGACAGATGACTTGTATCCAGGCGGAGCGTCCTCAATTTCAACCTCATTCGACTCCATCATTCGGCTTTTTGGAGGCAAGGTAGTTGGGGCTAATGTTTGTTGTCGTCACTTCTGGTCACATGCACTATTACCGGACGTGACGCGATCCATTTTTTTCAAACTCGATGCATTTTGTCACGTACTGTATCGCAATATATTGCGATATACTTCATCCCATCCCTAGTATATACTGTATACTACATACTTTAAGTATGATTAGGATGCCAACTGTTCACACTGTAGTATATTACTAAGTTTCTCATGATGCTTTTCAAACCTCCAACGACAAAAATCAGAAGCACACCAGGTTATCAAATATCTCTGCTGATTCGCCGCATAAAATGCACGGATACATATTTCATTTTGGCATTTCGGACACTGCACTATGCGCGCCATTATGCTATCGAAGAAACTTCCGGTTGACTCCAAAACAAGAGCCCATTTACAAAAGCATTAAAGAACTAAAAGGAAATAATAAAAGATGCGTTTATTTTGAAAACGAGAAGTTTGCTAGTGGCCGATTTTTAGCTGAATGCCGGTCGGTCCTGCATGGCGCAATGCATTATGGGGCTCGCAATGCATTATGGGGCATTTGAGTGTGACTAGTATGCCCACCTCGCATACTTAAATTTTTTTCCAATATAGTATACATCCGTGTATTTCTCACACACTCAATCTTTTCATACTATCTAATGTGAACACACTACATACTCATTTTGACGTCACACTTAGTATGAGTAGGACGTTAGTATGCCATTTCGGACACAGCCCTAGTCATAGATGAGAGGTAGGGTACACCATGAACTAGTCGCCATAAGGACACAGAGACAAGCCACTATTTACACTCACACTTATACCTAAGGGTAATTACAGTAACCAATCAACCTAATGAACAGGGGTAGGAAGCTGGAGTGTCCAGAAAGAACCCATGCATACACAGGAAGAACATTCCACCTTGCCACCCAATAAGTTTTTTGTTAGTTATTAAATATTAAAGGAATACACCAGCATTTTTCTTGTTTTCATGTCTTGCCTCACTCCTGAGTCCATGACAAGCAGATAGACATAATTATTTCGACTGTAACAAGGAAGAGACAGGCAGAGCTCACCTTTCTGTAATTAGCTTAGGTCTAACACTGGGAGTCAGTGGGTAGTGTTAGCCTGCATCTGCCTGCAGTCATCAGGTAAACTCATCAGAAACTCACCGTCCTGTGTACTTGTGGTGACTCATTGTTTTTTTTTTTTGTGATCAAATTTTTATTAATTTTGAATGTGATCAAGGACCACCAGAACATCAATTAACAAACAGATACAGAAATAACAAATGACAAAACAAAACAAAGACCCCACCCCACCCACCCAAGTCAAAAATCATAATAATAATAATAATAAATTAAAATAAAATAATAATAATAATAACAAATGTTAATAAAATAAATTAAATGCAATGCCACCGGGGTTATGCATTCCCTAAAGATACATTCCTGCCAGGGGGAAAGAAACCATTTATGTTCTTAAATATATGACATACACTCTAGCTGTATATTCCAAGTACAGTACATCAAGACCTAGCAATTAAATGATGAAAATCAAATCAGAAGATCCTTTAGTGACTCTGCTGCAGTTCTCCAAGAATACAGAGTAGTTTCAGAGGCTCCATTTATTTGAGCAGTTGACAGTTCAAGATAGACAACATCCATAAATGATAAAATCCAGAGTCTTAGAGTAAGTGAGTGGGGTGGTTTCCATCTTACTGCGATCATCTTTTTAGCAGCTGTTAATCCAGCCAGTACAATACGCATTTGGGATTTACTGATGTTAAGCTTTGACAAATCATTCAGCAACAACACAGATACACTTACAGGGACAGTCACAGAGAGTAAATCAGACAGAATGGAAGCTACTTTAGTCCAAAAACATAACACTGGTGGACATTCCCAAACCATGGGAAGAAAAGTACCGGGGCACTTTAAAGAGCAAAGAGTGCGCAAAGGATCGTTAATCAACTTCATATAATACATTTTACAGGGAGTTAAATATGTCCTATGCACAAAATTAAAATGAATCTGTTGGTGATTGGGATTACGAGAGGCCTCTTTAATGTTTGTCCAGACATCCTTCCAATTAAGATCTGAATCCAGATCTGAGCAGTCTCGTTTCCATACACTGTCCATAGGCAAGGTTTGATAGGAAGCCTCAAGAGAAAGTTTATACAGAATGGAGACAAGACCCCTTGACTTACTTAAAGTAGTAAATATTTTATGAATGGGGTGAATGGGAAGGGGTTGCTGCCAAGGAACACCGTAAGCTTTGAGAGCAAACCTTATCTGAAGGTAAAAGAAAAAAGATGTACCTGGTAGGTTGAAAGCACCCTTAATGTCTTGAAAGGGCCCATGTCATCAAATATATCGCCTAAATGCTTGATGTTACAATTACTCCAATAAGATGGTGAGATGGGTCTGCCCCCAATCAACAAGTTGTAATTGTTAAACAAAGGCTACCACCTATGCCACTTACATGAGATTTTACATTGAGATTCCATCTCTTGCCAGGTTTGAATAAGATGGGAAATAACTGGACCAAAACGAAGTTGACATTGTTTGTGTGATATATTTGCAAAGAGAACATCTGGTAAATTCCATGGTTGAACCAGCTTTCTCTCCAAATTGTACCAAGAGACAGATGCGTTTGGATTACACCATACTATAAGTGGACGGAGAGTAAAGGACCAAAAATAAAATTTAAAATTGGGTAATGCCAGCCCACCATCTCCCCTCTGTCTTTGGAGTGTGGATAATTTTAAGCGTGGGCGTTTTGATTTCCATACAAACTGTGAAATAAATGAGTGAATCTTTTTCCAGTAATTGACAGGTTGTGGAAGTGGGACCATAGAGCTAACAAAATTTATTCTGGGTAAAATGTTCATTTTAATTATAGAAATACGTGCTTGAAGACAGTTGGGAAGATTTGTCCATTTGTCTAAATCTGCTTTTGCTCTGTTGAGAGCATCTGAAAAGTTATATGTTGCAATGCGATTCAAAGAGGGAAATATGTTCACCCCCAGATATTTAAAGCTCTGAACTATAGGGATGTCAGTTGGGTACACTAACTTATTAGCTGGAGTATTTAATGGAAGGAGGGCTGATTTTGACCAATTGATTTTAAACCCAGATAAGCACCCAAAATCTTCACAAATTGACAGTAGACCGGGAAGACTTTGGTCTGGATTATCCAGAAAGACTAAGATATCGTCTGCGTATAGCGCCACCTAATGGTCAGTGTTACAGATAGAAATAGGTTGTACAGTGTTTGACTGTCTGATCATTTCAGCAAGGGGTTCAAGTGACAGTGCAAAGAGTGTTGGACTCAGTGGGCAACCTTGGCGTGAAGATCTAGTGACAGGAAATAAAGTAGAAGACAACTGCCCAGTGAGCACCAGAGCTGAAGGATTGGAGTATAAAACTTTAACCATATGTATGAAGCCATCACCAAAACCCATCCTCCCCATAACGGTCCATAGGTAAGACCATTCTAGCCTATCAAAGGCTTTCATTGCGTCAAGGGAAAGTACTGCTGTAGGGGCTTTCTTATCTGCAGCTGCATCTATAACATGAAGAAGGCGTCTGACGTTATCGGAAGCTAATCTTGATTTAATAAATCCTGTTTGGTCGCAGTTAATTAGTTGTGAGTGGTGACTCATTGTTTTAACCACATGATGTTACATTATCAATGTTGGACAAAGATTAGCCCTATATGTAATTTTCAAAAGAAATTCTTATGAAATTAAACCACAGGGTGCATCCACAAACCAACGCTTGCATGCTTGTTGGTAGGTCAACAAAACAACAAAAAGCCCTCTTTACGAGTTAAAGAAGATTGGTACTAAGGATTCAAAAATTACATAAAGTGCTAATATTAGCCTCTCTAAACTTTACTCAGAGTTAGTGAAGAGTTAATCTGATGACTGTGGGTAGAAACAAGCTAACACAACTCATTGATTCCCAATATTTGAGCTAAGCTAATAAACAGTGGGTGAGCTCTGCCTGTCTCTTCCTCGTTACTGCAAGCACAGTCAAAAGAATGGTGTCTATCTGCTTGTCATGGACTTGGGAGTGAAGCAAAACATGAAAACAAAAAAAATGTCTGTATTCCTTTAATGATTAGGGGAAGGAAAAGTCCACATTTCTATTTCACATTTTTATGGAAACTATGTGTGAATGAATGTGTATTACTTAAGTTTATGTGGTATAAACTTTAAAGGGTTTATTCTGTTTTTTTTTTTTTTATTTAAATAGGGTTGCAAGAGGCCCATGGCATGAGCAAATAGTACGTTGAAATAGTTCGTCGATCAGGGCCTGTCTGTGTGGAGTTTGCATTTTTGCATGGGAGCTCTGACTTTCCCCCACATACCAAAAACATGCTCATATGATTGTGATTGTGAATGATTGTCGCATCTCTCTATGTGGCCCTTTGATAGGCTGGTGACAGGTACAGGGTGTACCCTGCTTCAATGACAACTGGCCCATAAACATGACAAAAATAGGTGTTTTTGATAATGGATGGATGGATGACAGATTTTTTAAAAACGTAAAAAAATAATTTTATTTTAAATAATTTTTATAAAATATCACTTGAAATTGACTTGCAACGGTCAGAATCAAAATTGAATTTAACTGAATAGTGAAACTGGGAAAGATTCACATCTCTTGCTCGAGCAACCTTCAGAGCAGTCATTGTGTCAAAAAACAAATGAAATATGATCTAATTTGTGCTTGTATCGGCAGTGTAGAAACATGATTTGAACATCTTTCTTTCATAATTTTTGTCGCCCAAACAAACATCAGGTTAAATGGCTGCAACAGAATGCAACTAATGCAACAGAATACATTAAAATCTACAGAAGCATAAATATGGCTCAATTAAAAGCTGCTCCTTTCATTGATAAAAAAAACTCCACACACCTGCTCACCTTTTTGATGCCAGCACACCCACTCATACACATGCACTGTTACCATGGTTACTGTGTGTAAGGGTGCTCTGTAGCTGTCTGTGGTATCACAAATCATCTTCATTTCAGAGAGCTGAAGGCAATTATAATGAAGCCTGACCTCAAACACAAAGGCAGACACACAAACATGCACACTCTCTGACACACACACACACACACACACACATGAGAGCTGCATAGCATTAACACGTCTCTGATCCAGCAGAGCAGCCCAGGCAAAAAACTTCAGGCTCTCAATTGCATGTGTCAGAAAACATGGCTGGACTTTAACCTTTTAGAGGAATGACCTCACGGAGATGCAAAGATATTGTCAAAGAGCTGCCATTGTGGTCACTTAAACATGCAAGAGGAAGCACAGAAATGAGTGAAGATGTCAAGTAGCTTTGTTTTAGGACATGTACTAAAGATTATTGATAGTGTGACAGAGAAAGAGAGAAGATTAACATGGAGTCTGCCACAGAGAAGAGAGATGGATGTGAGACAATGTCACTGCAAGAAGATCAATTCATTCATCATTATCGTTTCTTACAGTAGGTTTTCAGGTGTAACAGTTAATATAACCAAGGGCGCAGGTTTGATTTTGACATTGGTTGGGACAAAAAAGTATACCTAGATGGCACCCCTGAAAGTTGATGTGTTTTGCATTTATGATTGTTTTTTAATGTCATGTAGAGTTGATCAAGCAAACAAGCAAACTATCACATGCAGAAAAAACTACTCTAAATCTCTCCTGTCTGTTCCTTGAAATATATTGATGCATGACACATGAACAGTTATAGTCTGATAAACATAGAACCAATACCAAAAGGACTACTATATACATGCATTATAAATACAAAAAAAACTCTTTAAGTATCTCTAGCATTAAATAACAACATAACAACTTAATATTTTTTATATAAGTGGCCACATGTATATATATATATAAGTGGCATAATATTGATAGAGACATGTCCCTAGCGTCCCTACCCAATTCTACGCCCCTGGGTATAACTGTTGAGTTATAACTGTAACTCATTACCTGACGTTTTTGACACTCTTTTGCACCTTCAAAAATCAAAAGTGGAATGCCTAAATGAAGTTTTCTGTTGCCCTAACAGATCACCTATCACCTATTACTGGGACTAGCCGATACAGAAATATGTGCTTCTCATTGTTTGTATGTATTTTAATTAGTGCTGTCAGGCAATTAAAAAAATTAATCTAATTAATTACAGGATTTGTAATGAATTAATCTAATTAATCACATTTTAATCTCATATCTGCTTAATCCCCACATAAAGAATTTGAATTCTAGGACAATACAAAATGTTAGTGGACGATTAATCAAATGAATACACTAAAAAGCGTAATCCCCATAAATATTACTCCTACCAGTTTTCATGGTCAAGGAATCTAAATATTTCGATGAAATAAAGGTAGGACTAATATTTATAGTGAAAATCACAATATGGGTGAAGACTGTGGTGCTGGCGGAGGTCTGCGCTCTCCGAGTGCTTTTCTAGTTACTTTCTCTTATTAAAATGATTTTGTTTAAAAATTTAGAAAAACAGATTTACATGTCCATTTACATTTCCAAGATTGATGGATTCGAAAGAAATACATACAAAAGTAAGCCACAGGGCACATGTGCAAATCACCGCACAGACGTGCTATTCTTTGCCTAAACATGGATAATGTAACATATGCAAAAAAGAATCACAACAATCACACTGGACTGTTTAAAGTCTCTTCCGTCCTACTGCACGCACAGTTGAGAGAATGGTGTCTATCTGCTCATCGTGGACTCGGGAGTGAGTCAAGACAGAAAACAAAAAAGGTTGGAGTTTGTATCTGAAGACTGTTTGGATCAAACCCTACTCTGCCCAGTTACCAAATAGGAAACAATATGAAGATGTAACAGTAAGTCTGACTATGGTTTTGCCTTGATACTGAATTCAATTTTCCCTTTGTCCCTCCATCATCCCTCACTCTATTCTCCACCTCTTTAACATTTAAAGGAGTGGAACAGGCTCTGCTGTTTCCTCTTGGCTGAATTTAAGTTCGTGTGGGGAGACGTTTGTCACAGTAAAACACTCTGTGGAAGCCTGCGTGCTCTCTTCCTCCCTCTCTCTCTCTCTCTCTCTCCTAAGGTGAAAGCAGGGTATGCCGTTAATCAACTCCAAAGGAAACACTCCCCACACACACAATTACACAGATACCAATCGATACACTCTCACAGTTGTAAATCTAAAACGCTCCCTCAACACACACTCACACTTCAGCTGTGTGCTGCTGCAGAGGCTGGTTATTAGGCCTGTTGGGTGCCTCTGGGTGCAACGCGGCTGCACCAAAGCGCTGTTGGAGGCCGTCACTAATGAACTCGTCCACGGAGCGAACACCTGTGGGAGAGGCCGACCTTAAAAGAGTTGCAGAGGATCATGGGAGTGGGCCCGCCACGCCTCATAGAAGCTCTGCCATTCGCTCACAGTGCAGCCAATTAGCCGGGAGAGTCTCTCTGGGTTTTGCCTTTTGTGGGCTAAGTCTGTGTCAAACTGTCTTTGCTGAGGTTCATTACGACTTGTTTGGACCTAATTGAAAAGGGGGTGGTCAGGCAGTACAGCTCAACAGGGGTATGTTACTGAGGGCTTCATTTAGACACTTCTCATGAGCTTTAGAGGCAGACAGTTTGGTCTTCTTTTAATTTATATAGAACAGAATTTGACAGATATCCTTCTAGAGGTCTTCAGATGTCATGTTCAAAAGCAAGGAATGATCCGGGTGCTGCAGATGAAAACTAGCCATTTGGCTAACTCTGGCATATTTACAGAAATGCTTATCAATATGCAGTGTCACTGTTAAACAAATCAATAATGAAACTAGAAAAGCACTCGGAGAGCGCAGACCTCCGCAGCACCACAGTCCTCAGCCATATTGTGATTTTGACCCTAAATATTAGTCCTACCTTTATTTCATCGAAATATTTTGATTCCTTGACCATGAAAACATACCATTAGCAATTGGTTTCTTAATGATATCTATTTTAGTTCAGTAGTTATTCACAGAAATCACATTTTTCGCCATGGCGGCCAGACGCTGATCTGGATCAACACCAAAATCAAATCACTTCTTCCTTTTCCCATGCTGAACATTTTCAGAAAATTTCAGCAAAATCCATCCATAACTTTTTGAGTTATTTTGTTCACAGACGGACAGACAGACAAACAAACTCTCCCGAAAACATAACCTCCTTGGCGGAGGTAATAAATGACAGGGCAGAACAGTGGGGCAGCAGGTAGTGCATGTGCTTCTCAGCATGGAGGTCACCAGTTCAATTGTGTGATTGATGCAAAAATAAACAGGAGCAAACAGTTAAAAGGATGCTCAGAGTAGCAAGGGTATATCATTCTTATTTTGTATTTACACAAAATTGATCAGGCAGATTTACAGTGACTACAGGAGTACTAACCATAGCTTAAGTAAATGCATTTCATAATTTGTAGGTGGACTAGAATCTACATGATCTACATCATACATAACCTATGGGAAATAATTAAAACTCAGCACTTCCTGCTGCAGTTGAAAAGTGATTTGCATGCTGCAAGATGATCAAAATGGACAGCCTTCTTGTCTAAGTTAGGACGTCAATGGTGGTCTATCCCCTCCCTTCTGCCTCTTATATGTGACTCCTCATCTTTACCGTGTGTGCTTTGGTCCGTCTATGATACGGCAATGGTGGAAATCTTGATATAAATTATGATGCTGGTTTAAAGGGACTGTGAGGAGTTTCTAAGTAATTGCAAAAAAGTCTCACTTCTAGATATATGCCTGATGGAAATACACACTTAAGATGAGTTTTATAGCATCAAAATAGGTTATCTATAAATGCTATTCCTTAGCTTCTTGGTCGGGTCGGACAGGACAGGACTGGACTGGATACTCAACTTCGGGAACAAGACAATTAAAACTAGAGAAAATTTATTTTATTCGGACACGTCTTGGAGCACAGAGCTGTAAGTAGTGATATATAGCCAGCTACAAAACTACGATACTAAGTTTTCCAAAAATTGTTCGTTGTCACACATCAAAAACTACCGCTACGTAACTAGAAAGAGATACATTACCTCGTCGCTTTGCACCCTGTAAGTTGTTGAAAAAAGAAGTTGTAAAGCAATGCAGAGTTCTGAGGAAGGTCCGGTGCTACAACACAACAAGCACACGCTTTGGCTTCGGTAACGTGTTGTGGTGCGTTCCAGTTGTAGTCAGAAGTAGGAATTTCCGACTGCCGAGTAGGAAACTGCAGCTGGAACGACCCCCGAAGTCTGAATTTTCGTACTAGTACTCGGTGAAACCTCGTCACCCCCGAGTTGACAATCGAAGATGGATGCCCTCAGTGTAAACAGTTATTTAGCTCCTGTAATAATCAATTTATTTGCACTTCTGACTGGGGTGTGTCGCTCTAGATCAGCTGTATACATAGTATTGTTAGACTTATATTTACAAAAATGCTGCCATAGTGATAATCACATTCTTCATGGGATATTTGTGAACAACAACGCAGGGCGTGCTAACAACAGCTAACAATAGCCTGGTAGATTGGCATGTTTTTTTCCGACTTCAACTGGAACGCTGATAAGTCAGAGATGATAATCCATTACCACAGTCGCCGCGCGTGCTCATGGGTAGCAGAGTCTTTATGTCGCCGGTAATAGATTCTCCTCACAGTCCCTTTAATGAAGACATGGCATCAACTGTTCTGGTAGTGTCACTGTTGTATATGCTCGATACTTTGCTGTGAAAAGAGATAAAAAATTTTAGTATGAAAAAAGCCCTTTTAATGTGATTGAAGTGTTTTCTCTCCTGATATCAGTTACCAGATGATGCTCTCTCCCACCCAGAAAGCTCAACTGCTTCAGTGGGCATGAGGCTCCATGACCTTAACTACAGTATCTTCTGTGACCTTTGAAATCATAAAACTTCATCTTTAGGTCAGAGCAATCATTTGAGCAAAATTTGATAAAGTTTCTCATATTTTTAATGCATTGTGTTCAAGCTGTTTCATCTTGCCAAGCTCCAATCTACATTGATTGTGTGTGGTCCAAAGCGGCACGACAGAATCAGGATGTTTTAGAGCAGGAAGAGGTGGGAGTTATCAGTGAGAAGGCAGCAGGAAATGACTGCTTGTACAGAGATTAGCATAGATGCTAACGGCTTCAGTTGCAGTTTGACTGAATTCTATTAAATGACAAACAGTATCACTTAAAAGCATTTTGCAATGGCAAAGATATTTTTGTTGCACTCCCATGTTTTGGCAAGAGTTCATTCTGCAGAGTGGCTTAAGTTCTGTTCTTACACTGTGGCAGTAGCACTCACCTGCAGCATTATCTGATTGACCTGTAATGAATGTGATTGACAGATCAAATGTCCGGTCACCTACCAGATATGCTGTTGAATGGTCCTGCCCATTCTGAAACACTTTCTATGGGTTGTTGCCAAGATGAACTGGTAAAAACTACTGAACCGTCCTACTGGTGGGTCAGGGAGTACATGCCTCTTTAACATTGACTTTTGACCTCTAAACTACAATTAGTTCACCATCAATGCTTTAGAGCCTGAAAACCAAAATTATAAATGGCAAATTTGGAGCCAAAATGTTTATTTCACTGTCTACCGAAATCCAACACAACAAAAATTTCAATAAAATTTAACATATATATTTTTTGTATCACATTTGATACATTAGGTGTTTTTGGCAACTGAAAATCTACTTGTTGACAATTTTAAAATTTACCTGATTATATACACATGCACATTTTTTAGTAATTTGTTGATCATACTGATTAGATAGAGCCAGGGTACGCAATAGGTGGACCCTGGTCCACATCCGGACAGCGGACCACCTCTATGTGGACCTGGGGCAGAAAAAAAAAACACAGCACGCCACTCTCTCTGACTGACTGATGCGAGGTTAGACCGGCCGAGAGAGGAGAGAGAGAGCGAGTGTGTGTGTGACTGGGCGCGTGCTCACGCTTGCATTATGGGCTGTCATTCCCATGACAACGATGCACTGATTGGCCGATAACTACGAAAGCCGTCAGTCACACACCCTCCTCCTTCAGTATGTTTTCTTTGCACAGCGCAGCAGCGCTAACGTCTTTGCAGCAGGAGCGTTGCTCACAACCGGCCCCTGACCTCAAAATGGCAAGTCAGAGAAAGGTGGACACTGAAAATCGCTGATTTAATGACGAATGGACCGACAAATATATGTTTATCTTACCTCCTTCCAGCACAAAGCCAATGTGTCTTTTGTGTGAAAGTACTGTTGCTCTGATAAAAAGTGAAAACATCAAACGCCATTATGAGAAGCGCCGCCGCGATTTTGATAGAGATTGCCCCACAAAATCTTTAATGGATGTGCCATAGTTTTTTTTCCACCTTAAAGGATAACTTCGGTTCCTGCAGCTTTTACATTGTTTATAGAATGAAGAACAACAATATACTCACCCAGAAGGCTTTCCTGATGCAAACGGTGCTTCGGGAGATATTTAGATCCAAAATCGAGCAGCGGACACCGATATAATGGTAGCCTGTAGGGCATGGATCGCCGCTCCTAAAAACTGCATTAGTCGTCCAAAAACTCATGTTTTTCACCAATATTCCATCATGATTCGCGCCGAATGGACGGCCATTGCAGTCTGTGTCTCTCCACACAGCGCTGTGTGGCTGAACCAACGAGTTTGTTTACATGCTCTTCGCGCATGCGCAGTGCGGCTCATTGTTTCAGGGCAGCTACAAATCGACTTTCTTCTTCCAGTTTTGTGCAAAATGGACGAATATCTATGGGATGAAGATGTTGTGGAGGAGGACTTTGAATATGATGGACGTCCTTACAGTTTGGAGCCAGATTATACAGATAAGGAGCTGATAGAAATGAGGAAGCGATCTCAACGCTCCAGAGAGTACTGCGCATGCGCGAAGGGCATGCAAACAGACTCGTCTGTTTAGAGGTTAGTTCAGCCACACAGCGCTGTGTGGAGAGACACAGGCTACAATGGCCGTCCATTCGGCGTGAATCATGATGGAATGTTGGTGAAAAACATGAGTTTTTGGACGATTAATGCAGTTTTTAGGAGCGGCGATCCATGCCCTACAGGCTACCATTATACGGATGTCCGCTGCTCGATTTTGGATCTAAATATCTCCCGAAGCACCGTTTGGATCAGGAAAGCCTTCTGGGTGAGTATATTGTTGTTCTTCATTCTATAAACAATGTAAAAGCTGCAGGAACCGAAGTTATCCTTTAATGACTGAGGTTTTGACAGTTGTTTACCAGATAACAGTATGAGGGTTTAGTTTTGTTATTTTAGCTAAAAGGAAAGGGACACTTTGTTTTACTTTTGAGATGTATGTGAACATTTGAATTCTCAAGACACTTGATTCACCTTTAGTGAACATTGTTGTTTATTTATTTTTATCTTATTTTATTGAGTAATACTAAGTAAGAAAGAATATCAGTGTGATACTGAAAATAAATAAAACCCCTGATTATTACTGTACAGTACACCCAGCCTAAAACAACAACAACAAAAACCCCATAAAGAAATAGTTAAAAAAAAAAAAAAGGCCAAAATTTTGACGGCAGACACGGCTGTGGACCCTTGACTTCCTCAAAATTTATTTTCTGGACCTTTTACATTTCTAATAGAGAACCCCTGAGATAGAGGTTTAAAAGCATGTAAAAGAACAGTGTTGGGCAAGTGACTAAAAAATGTAATGCATTATCTATTACTTATTACTGTCATTTCAAAATACTGAGTTACACCATATTATTATTGTATTTGAAATGTAAGACATTACACTATTATCGCATTGCTTTTAAGTTAATCTCGTCAAAAAAACAGGAAATATGGATTTGTCATTCTAAATGTAGCTCATTACTCTCAAAAAGCTCATTAAACATCCAGTGAAGGCAAGGGCGTCAGTTTGTTTTAAAAAGTGGGGGGGACAGCTACTGGTACAAGTGACTTTTAAGAAGTGCTTGTGATCAGGGGCGCTGCTAGGGATTTTAGCCCAAAGATAAGAAATGTGACTAGGTTCCCCATAGCTGGCCGTTAGGCCGGCGAAAATTTTTGATACTGTTTTACAAAAAAAATGCATTTTAGTGACATTTTGACTATCATTCCTTTATTTGTGAAAAGAACAACATGACAGCTACTTGGTAGGGGAAGCACTGAAAATACAATGAAATTCATTTAGATTTTATTTGCTGCAAGACTGATACTCTATATTCCAAAAACCCATCTCTTTATTTAAATACTTGAACATAAAATTCTCTTTAGAATAATTAGAAGACTAAAACAACCTAAAATACAAAATAACCTCTTCCTTTAAAATGAAATGCAATTATAATCTGTGGAGAAAACACCATCAGAGACAAAATGGCCACTTGTCTATTATGATATATTGTAATTTGAACATGTAGCCCCACATGCAGGTTTAATTTATCTCCAATACTGTGGGATCACAGGTGATGCCATTAGATTTGTGTTGAAATAATACATATATGAGGCTATGCGGTTTTTGCTTTATAACCTCCTGATTTCCAGAAAATGTAAACATTTCTCAGACTGGATTGAGAGCAGTCACCCAGTCTGACCACAGATGTCTCTGTTCCTGCTGCAGAGTCCAAAGTACTGACCAAACATTAGACTTCAGAAGCGGATGCTTTTTAAATCATTAGAATCGTTATAAAATAAAATACATACAATAGGCTTTTTTAATTTCAGAAAGATATTTTATTCACTAATGTGTTTTTCTCCGTTATAATCTTTTAATGTAACACACAGCTGCTTTAAGTAACATTAATTCTTCTTGTCAAATCTTTCTTGTTTGTAGGCTGGAAACATTTATTATTATTATCATCATTATTATTATTTTTCAGGCCTAATTATTCAAGGAAAATACCGACATGTGTGGATAATCCGGGTCATGACCTCTTCTTCTTCTGTGGTGTTATTACATGGGATAATCACAGCAAGCAAACAAGTTTTCTAACTCACCCAGGTATCATCAGAAGAAAGAGCACGTTCTGGGTCGGAGCTTCAACTTGGCGCAATTGCAAATTTATAGCAGCTTCAAGTTTTTTTTATCCTCACGGACGTCTGCAGTGTCCCTCTGCTATACTCTCGGACGAATGCGGGCGGTGCGTTCAGGAGCGTCGGAATTTTCTATACTACCGAAATAACTGGGATTACAATGGTTTACACGTGAGGGATTTGAGTGCGGTGGAGACAAAATGACCTCTGACAGAAAGTGGGGGGGACACATCACCCCCGTCCCCCCCTAAACTGACGCCTATGGGTGAAGGTGATGTGGTGGCTAATGACTGAATTCGTCTTAAGGCTAAACAGTGGAAAACATTGATGCTCATGGCACAATACAAGAAACAATCATAGCAAAAACAGACAAAAGCTAAAATTCCGGTAAATTCTGTTAGAGATACTATAACTTTAGGCCTCGTGGAGGACTTTTCTCCTCAACTGATCTCACAGAGTATTTGGCAAATTTGTATTTAAACAAACAAACAAAAAAAACACCTCTTCATTTCTGGTTAATTCAAAATGCATTGTTACTTGCATTGCTGACATTTGTACCGAGTAAAATATCACTTTTTTTTTGTAATGCCTTACATTACTTCGTTACAGTAAGGAGGAATGCACTACAGTAATCACACTGGTATCAAATACTATACAACAAGCTTTGAGAGGTTAAACCCAACAAGACATTTGTGCAAAGTCTTTAAATCTGTCCAAGAAATGTTAAGACACAGCTTTCATAGGAGTCAGTCCTTATGTGGGTCCATATATGAGCGGCAACTTTGATCATTTTGGCCCCGACCTCTGCTGCCACTAACACAACGAGCTAAGAATGCCACCACTTTTACCCCAGCCTCAGATCACTGAGATAAACTTTGTTCTATCTTCCTTGATTTCTCTTGCTATCTGAGCTGCAGTTGGATAATGGCACTCTATTTTTCAATTCAGATGAATAAATCAAGAATCCCTCAAGGTCTGTTTTGAGCTACTCTTTGCAGCCTTTTAAGTCGTGAAGGAAGAGCTGCTTTTTTTCTGTGTAAGATGGAGGTCCGAGTTTATCTCCTGGCATCGTTTTATAAATCAGATCCTGCGGAGTGAAGAAATCTAAGTAAAAGGAAAGGAGATTGCAGTAATCGTTAGGCATCAAGATGCTACTCAATCTCATGTGCATGGCCCTCTTTACATCCTTCCTTCATTTATGGGATTGCTGCTTCATTGTCTTTTATCATCATTTATATGACCTAAATGTCTGTTTTTTAGCCATTTCTTCGCTTGCCGTGGCACAGGGAGTGGCTCAGAGCAAGGAAAGCTACATCTGGAGCTCGCACTGAATAATGCATGCCTTTTAGAGTCGAGCCGGGGAGGCTGACATGGATGGAGGGGAGACTATCGAGCTGGATATAGAGTTTTGATAGCGTGTGAATGTGGAGTATTTATTATGATGAGATATGAGCGGGCGGGTTAGTTACAGTGGAACTATGAAATTCAATATATCTCTAACACTCAATCATGCATGAGGGAAAAACTGTGCAGAATGCTTATTAACATTAGACGCATTTAAACACACATCCATCAGCATGTAAGCAGGCAGCACTCCGTGCTAATGCTTTAACATACGTCCATATGTGTGGTGGAGGTTTGACCTTACTCTAATCCGACATGTAAGGATGCAGGCTGTTTGTGCGAGTGTGAGTGGGCCCACTCCTGCAGGTTTAAATCTGCCAGATATGAGGGGTCACTCCTGCCCTGTAGCCCAGTGACCTCATCAAACAGTGCTGAATTATGGGTAGTGGCACTTAGGTCTAACAGCTGTCTCTCTGCTCAGGGCGCAGTGTTACTGAGTCATCTCTACAAACACACACACATACAATCCTACACATGCACAGAGAGACGCCCACACTCTCAGCAGCTGGACTTCAGGGTTTCTGACATTTAGTGATGCACAGGGTGAGCAGGATAAAACAAAAGAAGCCGCCATGACAGCTTCAAACACGTCAATGTGAAGGATTAAGGCATTGTGAACAGAGGAAAATATTAGACTTATCCAGACAGTGGGTTTGTGCACATAGTAGAAAATGATGAAGCAGAAAAAAATAAAAGGTAAAGAAATGTTAGCTAACATTTACATTTACTCAATGTTAAGTCAAGGTAGATTACATGTTAAAACAGCAGGTACTGCAAAAGCTTCTTTCCCACTGCCCACTTCTAAACTCACAGAAACCAGCCACCCTCAATTAACCGAACTAATGTCTACAACTGCACTTTACTGAACTCATTCTTATACATTCTGGTTATAATAACTTGGTATTAACAGTTATCCTCAACGATAGTTTGCACTGTCCACACATGGCACATATATGGTCAAAAAAACCCTCACTCCAATGCTATAATCTTTTAATTTTAGACCGTTTCACTAGTAGTTTATTTTTTTCTTTCATCCTAGAAGGCTATTAGTATGTTAATAACAAAAATGTAAGTGAGTGCATTTATGTATAGGTACATATGTATATAGAATGGTGGATGTTTAACTGTTTGACTGCTGTACACTGGTACATGGATGTGCTGGCATGTCTGTGCATATAAATAAATAAATAAATATATATATATATATATATATATATATATATATATATATATATAGTATATATATATATATATATATATATATATATATATATATATATATATATACATACATATATATTTAGATATAGATAGAATGAGAGAGGTAAAAGTATATATGCGAACAAATGTGTACCCTCCTGTACATGTATGTTATTGCGTGTAGTGTTATCTGTGGGTATGAGTGTGGAACTGTGTACATGTGAGTATGCACATGAGTTTGGAATAAGTATACATATGTTAATATATATTTTGTCTTGATGTACAGGGTCCCTTGCACTCAACTGCTCTGTATTGCACTAAACTGCGATTGCACACCTCACTTTGAAATACCCGCTGCTACTCTGCACAAGAGGTCAGTCCTAGGACCTCAACATCGTAGCTACCTCATAGTATATAAAAAGTCTCTGTGTATTATGTAAATATCTTTAACTTGTTTTAAGCGTCATGAGCCATATGCAACAGAATTTCGTTCACTGTGTACTGCTGGTATGAAGTCGAATGACAATAAAGAAATCTTGAATCTTGAATTGAAATGTTGCTGTTTAATCTATAAGCAATAGTTTCATGATAATGTAAGCATGATAAAATGATTCACTGACCCTGAAAACCCACACCTAATACTTGGAATCATATTGATATCATTATTAGTTAGACAGTTATTGAGCAAAAATCATGGTTTAATAATGGTGGTTAGCCAGATCACTACCAAAATGTCATCATTTTTAAATTAGTCCATTACCAACATTACCTGAAAATTTCAGCAAAATCCATCCAAGTAGTGTTAGCGTAATTTTCCCAGCTAGAAAGCAGGCAAACAAACATCCTGGAAAAAACATAACCTCCTTGGCAGAGTTAACAACAGCCTGTCTGATCTTGTCTTACCTGGCAAACTGGATGGATCGTCCAATATACACTGCCTGGCTAAATAAAGTAGCAAACTGGATTTAACTAAGCAAAAAGGTACGAGCCTCCAATTGAATAATTATGGCATGGGTGATTATCTTTCAGCTGGCAACAAGTCATTTAACCCCAGCTGATGCAATGAGTAGCTTCTCATTTCTTAAACAACCATGTGGAAAGGCACATCCTGTCGTCGTGGAAAAGATGTTAGTCTGTTTAAGAAGGGTCAAATCGTTGGCATCAAGCAGAGAAAACATCTAAGGAGATTGCAGAAACTACTTCAGTTGGCTTAAGAACTGTCCAACACATTATTAAAAACTGGAGGGATAGTGGGGGAAAAAATTTGGTCAAAAAATAATACTGAATGATCGTGATCGGCGTTCACTTAAATGTTTGGCCAAATCAAATTGAAGAAAAACAACAGTAGAACTTAGGGGTGTATTTAATAATGAAAGTAAGAGTATTTCTATGCACACAATGTGTAGGGAACTCAAGGGATTGGGACTGTACAGCTGTGCAGCCTTAAGGAAACCACTAATCAGTAAGGTTAACCTGAAAAAAAATAGGCTTCAGTTTGCAAAGGAGCATGAAGATTGAACTGTGGAGGACTGGAAGGTCATGTGGTCTGATAAGTCCTGATTTACCCTGCTCCAGAGTGGTGGGAGCATCAGGGTAAGAGGACAGGCAGGTGAAGTGATGCACCCATCATGCCTAGTGCCTACTCTACAAGCTTGTGGGGGCAGTGCTATGATCTGGGACAAATCTTGTGACATTGCAGAGGCTTATAGAAACAATGGCACAGTGAATGCGGGCTGTAATCAAAGCTTAAAGGAGTCCAACGGAATAATTCAGTGTGTGACCATATTTTAGGTGGTGACTTTTTTTTGGCAAGGCAGTGTATTTCATTAGTCCGTCTGGGATACAGCCAATAGAAGCTGTTTGGGAGGGTAGAGCCTTTCTGAAGATTACCTGGTGGATGATTGAGCCATCATTCCATCAATCACATTTATTACAGGCAATTGAGATAATGTAGTAGGTGGGCGCTTCTGCACTTAGGAAACAAACTTGCTAAATTAGGTCAAACTGTAGAAAAAAAACATCCTAACAGCTGATTTTGTAGTGTTGTTGTTTATTCACTTGAGATCTCATAAAACCGTTGCTGAAGCTGTTAGCATCTATGCTAATCTCTGTCACTCTCAGTCACTTCCTGCTGTTGTCTTGCTCGTAGCTCCCATTTCCTCCTGGTTTAAAGGATGCTGATTGGGCCATGCTGCTTTGGACCTGTTGGTGAAAACGGTAATGTAAAACAGTAATGCTGGGTACTGGGTAGTCGGGGTGTCGGCTAGAACACCAACAAAGCAGTTGTTCTTCAAAGCTCTGACATTTTTATTTAGATGATACTCAACGTGTGTGTGCTCTGCAAACAAGTAAAGAAAGATGAATTCCTAACTGTCTCTATATTACTTTATATTTTTCATCTAAAGGAAACACAAACACATTTATTTGGAACACTTACACATTCATGTTAGCATATTACCCTATTGCCATAGTTAACTAAATAAGCTTGCAGCAACCAGTGGTGGACAAAGTACTCAATGCAGTACTCAAGTCAAAGTATAGATACTCATGTTCAAGTACTACCCCAATACAAGTGAAAGTTGCTCAGTCAAATTTTTACTTAAGTTAAAGTACTGGAGTACCTGCTTTTAAAAATACTAAAGTATTAAAAGTACATTTTCCCGTTGACCTTACAGAACGTAATGACTGAAACAATCTACAGAATGCACTGACCTGCTTATAGATCATGTAGAATAAAGAGTTTGAAAATATGCTACAAAGCCCATGGAAATGCAAACTGAAACACTAATGAATCAACAAAAGGACAACCATTGCCGTTTTCTTTTTTTCATTTACCCCCCCCCCCCCCCCCCATAAAAAAAACCCAGCATGGAAGTGCTCTGACACAGGTACAACCAAAGTGCAAAAAAAGACAAAAACAAACTGCAGTGCTTGTTTGTCTCTCAGTAAAGATTGTATTAATTAATAACCAAACATTATTTTAAGACAGTGAAATATCACTAACTAGGGGTGTCCCGATACAACTTTTACACCTCCAATACGATACAGATATTGCAGCCAGAGTATTGGCCAATACCCTTATCAATCCGATACAATATCAGCAGGAATCATACATACTTTTATTACTTATTTTGTAGTATGGACTGTAAGAAAAGGCTTGATCAAGTGAGATTACTCAAACAGAGAACAGAAGTCAGCAATAGTGAGTAAGACTAACCAATTTGTTATTAAAGGGGACATATCATGCTTGTTTTTCCTTTTCACTATGCCAGACTAGGATGCCTGTAAAGCATTTTTGCCCTCAGTACAAGTCATTTAGTTCCTTCATTGCCCCACAATAGCGTTCTCAAAATCCTCATTTTAGGCCATTATCGAGGTTTCATTGAAATGCTCGGAACTGAGGATGACCTAAAGTTACCTCGCAATGTCACAGCCCTTTGTGCTCTGATTGGTCAGGTCAATCGGGGGTAGAGCCAGCCTGTCCTTCTTCTTCTACTGTATTTTCCAGCAGGCTCAAAGCAGCGCCCGCGTATTGAGTCCCCCTACAGGCCAGAGCTGGTAATGTGGGTGAGTGAGCGAGGGAGTTTTATACCCCTGCTGCTGGATGTGTTCCTCGGTGACGGTTTGGGGCTAACGGACATCACAGAGGAGGAAGTGTTTTATCAGATTACTCCAGTAAAAAGAAAGGTACCTCGTGATGTCATGACGTTTGAAATCTCGCGGACATCTCGCAATGACCTATTTTCAGAGGCATCAAATCTCGTTCTAGGATATCAGAAAAAATACAATATCTAATTTTTTTGAAAATTAAGGGGGTGTAAGGTCTTGTTTTCAAATGTATTATATTATATGTAAGTATTAAATCATGCATCAGCATGATATGTCTCCTTTAATCAATACGTTAAATAGATTCAACTTTACACATAAGAATGTACTACAGTTAAAATAAAATAAATAAAAAATAAATTTGAAGACCCTGGAAAATAACCTAAATAAATCCAATAAAAAACAAAAACATATATTTTTAAAAGCAAAATAACCACTGTGTTTAACTAAAACATAAGCATATTCTACAACTGAATTAAATAAAAAAAATAAATCAGAATGAACTGCTTGTATCGGAGTGCTGATGTCGGAGATTTTAGATGCAGGCCCGATCGCAGTAGCGCATGCGTGTCTTCTTCGTCTTCTTTGTTGTTTAATGGCGGTTGGAAAACCAACTCAAAAGTGCATTACCGCCACCAACTGGACTGGAGTGTGGAACAGGATGCATGAAGTACAGAAAACACCACTTGAACAGATCACATTTTGGAAGAGAAAATAAATTTAATCTGCTGACTTCATACCTGTACCTAAAAGTAACGAGTAACAAGGCCATTTATAGAAATGTAGTGGAGCTAAAAGTAGAATATTTGTCTTTTAAATGTAGTAAAGTAAAAGTCATAAGTTCCCCCCCCAAAAAAATACTCAATTAAAGTACAAATACCCAAAAAATGTACTTAAGTACAGTACTCAAGTAAATCTACTTCGTTACTGTCCACCCCTGCTAGCAACTAACTATAAAAATCAAAAACTGAAAAAATAGTAGTCTTTTATACACAGTCAGCTATAGCTGTGACACAAATAAGATAAAGAATACTCCTTCTAATGTATTTAAAAGCAGACAAAAATTAGACTTCTGACATGCTAATGCACCAACTCTTACCATTTAATGCTCTCAGCACTAGCTCACTGCACTTCTTCTGGTTAAATGGTTATTGTTATGTGGGTAAAATCTAGTATAAGTTAAAATTAAGTCTTATCTACTTTGTTTAAGAAGCATTTGTGTAAGAGATTATCACTCTTCAACCACGTCATATAGGTATGCTAGACCAGTTCTATCAGACTAACACATTAATTTGAATTTCATTAATATCTAAACCTACTGAGTGTTAGTGTACTTAACTTTTGGTGACAAGGAAATGTATTCGATGACCTGCCTTTGACACATGTCCAACATCTATGTTATTGACATATGTAAACACAAAACACGCTGGTCATGATCACTGCTTTGTCCCTGGTAATGGTGATTCATGTTACAAAGACATCATTAACACAGAGAAACACACATATACAATACAACTGACATAAATGGGTCGTCTATGGCAAATAGCATGTCCGTCTGCTGAATATTTGATCAAACCATGAAGCAACACAGGATTAATAATTCAGCAGCAGGCCTTTGGAAATGAATGGTGGCTGGTTGGTGGTATGCATTTCCCCTTAGGTCATTAAACATCCACACTGTGCTGTGAGGGGACCACGCCTGCCACTGGCACTGGGAAAAATGTCACATGAACAGAAGAGGTTCAATAGATGCCTAATGTGACATCCCAGTTAATGACAGTTTACATCATTTGGAGTTATTTATGAGTGCAGCTGTGGGTGACATGTTTACAGCCTATTGATCTCCTAGATCACTGTTAGACAATTACCAGGCAAATAATGAGCACAACACTCCAATCAAGGTGAACTGTTGCCCTTTGTTCACCTCAAGTGCAGGTTTAAAAGAGCCTGAATAACCTCTTGACATTGTTAGAGTTAATTTTAACACTTAAGTGTCAATATGGGTCCACACCACAAAGTGTTGTTTTCACTCCTTTTGGATCATCAAGTGTAACTGTTGACTCTTTTTGGAGTTAAAATTAAAAATTTTTACAACACTCAGCTTTTGATCAAATATATGGGGCCCTAATTTCGTGGCGCAGCACAGGGTGGCGCAGGGTGAGCAGAGCCTGGCACACCCCGCGCAGTGTTAATTTCGTCCGGTGCACCGCTGTGCGCTGCCAATTTGACAATTTGGTAGAACATCTGCGCAGAGATGGGTGTGACGGCGCACCAGGGGGAGGTACCAACAGATTCAGGTTGGCACAGTGACAATTTCATGCCAAAAAACTGTGTGGAAGGTGCGCTGAAAGCTTGCCAGCTCCAACCCGGTCTACTCTTGGCGCAGGCGAGGCGCACCCTCCGCAGCTGTAATTTGGTGACAGGCGCACATGTGCGCACATGTCAACAAAGCCTCAGAGGAAGGTTTCCAGAGTGTCAGGCACATTTTAATGCAATAAACAGTCACAGCAATCACTATTTAATGTGACCATCTGAACCAGCATATACATTTGTATCCATATTACTTGTCTCGTCACATTTGATGTCAGATATAAGCCGTTTGTCATAATGGAAACTTAACTTGACGGCAGCTGGAACTCTGCCTTATCAGCCTTATCATCCGATACGAAGTATCCAGCTTCTCTCATTTCGTGAAATTCAAAGAAAAGAGGAAGAAAAAAGAGACAAAAAAAAAGGGAGAAAATAAATATATCACTCAGTGTCTTAAGGATTTACCTGTGATTGCCCATATTTCTCTGTTTTAATCTTTATTCTGAACGTGATCTAAAAAGATGGAGGAGGCTACATTATTGAAAGGAGGATGAGGTGGAGACATCATGAGAGTATACAGTATATCACCAAAGGCTCTGCTATTTGACGATGACAGACCAGGAATGCAGGTGGATCACAAGCATGAATGGATTAGCCTGCTGTTGTGTTCAAATGTCTGTCACTTAATTTTGTACTCCTATTAATGACAAAGGAACAGATTACATCTGTCCTGGGAGCTGGCCCACACAGTGACGTGTGGCCTCCCATGCGCACCCCGATGGCCCCTCCGCTCTCTAGTTACGGTGACAGCTGCTCTGACCGTCTCCGCTACCGGGTCTTTCCAGCACACTGTGACCGACTGTGGATCAGTCAGACCAATCAGTTGCTGCGCCTTGCCCACAGCACATTTAAAGGCAAGGAGAGGCATTCATTTGATTGGTTAAGACAGCACTCAGCTGTGTTAAACCCACTCACGCCTTTTCTTCTCCCTCTCTGGCACTTGTGTGGAGGGGCAGGGACGGAGGCCTTGGTGCGCATCTCTGCGTGTTGAAATGCATTCTCTCTGAGTATATTTTAATTACTTGCTCAGCTAACTCCACATACACATTGCTGTGGGGGAACTTAGCTAAAATAACGATACCATGTTATTTCAGCTAAGCACATTTATGTAAAAAAAAATGCACTGCAATTTCCATGGCGTGTGCTTGTATCATCTATGGTACTCATCCAATAACTAAGGATCAGCAAGATGTTTGACTCTACAAGTATCAATTACAGATTCAGAGCTCGAAGTAAAAAGGTCAGATTTCAAGATCCTACAGTGACATCCTTGGAATGTATTTAGTGATGCTTTATTTTTAGGAGGAACATGCAAAGTGCCAAGGCCTGTAGTTCCTTGAGTGTCCACTTGAGGCTGGCTGCAGGAACCCCTCGTGGTGCAAATAAACATCTTAACAGCCTGGTTCAAAAAACAGCTTTGGTCTAAATTTACATTATACATAATTCTGCTCTCACTGTTAGAGGGGTATATTTTTTTTTTACATCGACTGCCCATTTGAATTTTATTGAGGATTTCTGATTTCAGAAATACAGGAGGGTGACTTAGCTGTATGGTCAAGCAGAGTCACTGGCTGATGGCCATGTTTAGACTCATTGTAAGCCTCTTCCTGCATAAGCAGTTGCGCTTAAGTTTGGTTGAGATGACAAGTGCAGTATAGCATTCATTACAAAGCATTCACAATGATGGAAAGGGTTCTATGATAAGACTCAAAGCTTTGTCTATTTTTTTTTTTTTAGTTTAAGGTACAAGCATGAAGTTGTATGTTAGAAACACTCATATTTAAAAAAAACAAGCACAATAAACAATGAGTTCTGGCAATTTTATTAAGTACGACTCTGAAGTGGGCTCAGAAAATTATGTTCTACATTTGTTGCTATCTGGCACAAACCTACGATCTCTATTTGTCATTATTTCTATTTTTTTTTCATGACTAGGTGTTGCTGGTCATTTGTTATGTTGGTGGGTGGGTTTTATCTAACTTTCAACCATTTCGAAGTACAAAATTAAAAGTCATAATAAGGGCAATGCATCATTCATTCAATTAATAGTGTAGCACTTTCTTTTCCTGAAAAGCAGCAGTTGTGGATATTGACGTTTTGTGCCTAACAAAGACATGTTATTGATTGGGAAAAAGTAATAATCAATTTGTCAACTGAGCCAATTCCCAACCAACCCAAACCCTCATTTAAAGCAAAATGTAGCCAGTGCTAACTTGCACAATGTATTTACTCTAGTGCTGTCAGACGGTTAAAAAAAAATAATCTAATTAATTTCCGGATTTATAATTAATTAACCTACTTAACCGCATTTTAATCTCATATCTGCTTAAAGTACCCAAATAAAGAATTTGAATTCTAGGATATTATAAAATTGTAGTGCATGACTAATCAAATGAATACACTAAGAAGTGAAGATTTGTAAATCCACATTTTTATTGGTGACTAAATAAAACCAAAGTCAGGGCAACTTGTCCAGAAAATTCTAAACTCAATCAGGCAACTCAAATTACACTTTAAGTGTGTTTCATAAATCAAATTCAAAATAAGAAAAAGGTCGAGGACATCCAGCAAACCAGTTAGGCCTGATGCATTATTGAAGAATTCAGTAAATATAGATAAATAAATTCAAAAATAAAATAAGACTAAGTCTTAAATATGCCATTCCTGTTGTCACCTGGGCTTTGTTTGGTTTGACTAGTAGAGACACATGTGTGAAGTGTGCCACTACCATGTACGGGGTCCTTCAGCTGGCCAATATCTAAATGTTTGTGTGCTATGATTAATCTTGCGATTAATTTTTATAATGCATTAATCTGCGGTGTAATTAATTAATCTAATTAATGCACTAAAGTGACAGCCCTAATTTATTCATAATTGTGTTAAACCACAATAGATAAAAAAGTAAACCATTTTAAAAAGTTTGCTGTAGGGCCGACTGTCGTCTGAATGACACTGATTTCATGGACGTTTTCTCACTAATGTTGTGATAATCCTCGCGCCACGGCGGCATCACTTTAAATCACGCGAGAGCGCTGAAACAATGACATCCGGTCACCTCGGCGCTCGAGTCTGAACGTAGAACCAAACAAACCGAATGAGGGAAAAACAGTGTCTCGTGGTCACATGTCGTGCAGCGGGCTCGTGAATGATTTAAAGCTTTTACATCATCAGTCTCACCCTCCCTCCTCTCTCCACCCTCCCTCTCTGTCTCTCTCGCGCGCGGGCTCCCTGCTGATGCACCGCGCGCACAGCCCAGAGATGCTGCTGCTGCTGATGCTGGCGACCGACTGCAGCATCCGTCATGGACATCCTCTAATCCCACCGAGCCTCGGTGAGTGCTGTTACCTCCACTTTTACTCTTCCTCTTACCTCTACCCACCTCCAACTCCACCTTCCTCCATCAACAACTCCCCCTCCTCCCCCTCCTCTTATATTACTGTCCTCCTTTGTGCTGTTTTTATCTGGAGCCATGGCGCATCAGTGGCCGGAAACCGTGTGCTCCCGTAGAGGTGATTGCTTGCGAGGAGAGAAATAGTCCCTGCCACCACCACACCTTTGCGTCTTTGAGAAAGAGGAAGAAGACGGAGGAGAGTTTCAGGGCGGGTGTCGCTGCTCCCCAGAGGACTTAAGAGCTGCAGCAGGGTCCGTGTGGAGGGGACGGGGGGACTTCAGGGAGAGACTGAGGGGCTGCTGGGACTCCTCTCAGAGAGGGTGGGACGGTTGATTGAGTGTTTCTGCAGGTGAGAGCGACATCAGTGAGTGTGCTAAGGTGTGTCAGAGGCAGCTGTTGTGAAAAGTTAATGTTCTTGCACCAGAAATGAGAAGGGAAGTGGAGCTGCTGTTATGCTTTGTTTCTTTCTTTGTCTCAAACCTAATGCCAATATACAAACTCTAGTTCCAATTAAGTTGGGACATTGTGAAAAAGATAATAAAATATAAATAGAAAAGAATATAACGATTTTTAAATACTTGTTAACCTATATTTAGTTAAATACGCTACAAATACAAGATATTTATTGTTCAAAATGATACACTTTATTGTTTTTATTGCAAATATTCATGCATTTTGAATTTCATGCTTACAATGCGTTCCAAAAAAGCTGGGAAAAGGACATGTTTACCACTGTCTTACGTCGCCTGTCCTTTTAACAACACTCAGTGAGTGTTTGTGAACTGCAGACAGTTAGTTTTGAAGCTGAGCAGGTGGAATTCTTTGCCATTCTTGCTTAATGTGATTTCAGTTGCTTAACAGTTTGGGGTAGGGCAGTCACATTTCCCTAAAAACAAAAACCCATTGGTTTGCAACATGCTAATATCAGAATCAGAAATACTTTTTGAAACCCAGAGAGGGAATTCTGTTGTTTCACTTGCTCTTATATTGGTATTGTATAGCAGTCGGGACATTAAAACAGGCATTAAAAATAGACACAAGACTTTAAAATAGGTAAGAGCATAAAAAATTATAAAAGATAAGAAAGCAGGTTGCAGCATGCAGAATCTTGAGCCATATCATCTTCCTTATGAAAGAAAGAAATAAAAATAAAAAATAACCATAGATATTTGGTTTGCTGGTCACAAAGAAAGATGAGGAAGCACTGAGCTGAGCACCTGACAAGGTACTGGACAGTGGTGGGTCCTAGTCCCACAAATGGGTCTGCTGATTTGTCACTGTGGGCTAGGTGCTTCGGGTTGTCGACACAGTGGAGCCCAAAGTGCTTCCGCTCGGCGCACGTCAAATGTTTCTATGTTGTAATTGTCTGCTCAGAGCGACTTTTCCTAGCATCCATTTCCTTGAAGTGTCTCCTTCACCCGTTTGTTTTCAGCAGACTCGAGCATTGGTGAAATTGGTAGGAGCGCCCTCTGCTGGATCAGGTGGTTCACTGCCCCAGGAGCTGTAGTGCGGATTTCTACCCAACCGCATATAGCGAATATTGGTCAAAAGGTGACAGCCCTAGTCTGGGGTCTCTGTTTGCGTATTCTGTGCTTCATAATGTGCCACACATTTTAATCATAGACAGGTCTAAATTGACCTCGTGCAGCAGCTGGCTCCACCTGATTTAATATCCAATCTATAATGATTGTGAGCATCCCAAAGCAGCACTGTCCAATCAGTGGCCTTGGAAGCAGGAAGAGGTGGGAGCTAGGAGTGTGATGACCCTTTGTTCAGAGATTAGCATAGATGCTAACAGCTTCAGAAGCAGTTTTATCAGATATGGATCACATTTCTCGATAAAATAGTAACACTGAAAGCCCTTCTCAATAGAAAGGAACATTATGCTCCACTTCCAACATATTCTGGGGAGAATTTGTTACATTATCTGATTGGCCTGCGATGAATGTGATTGACAGAGCAATTGTCCAATCATTTGCTGGATATATTGAAAGGCTCAGTATGATAGTTGTCCAATCATCTAGCTTGTAAATAAAGGAGTTGTATTATAATTGAAAATAAAACAATAGAATTAAATAATAAATAAATAAAAATAAGGAAACATAAAAAGTAAAATAAAAAAAGTAAATACATAAAATAATCCCAAGTCACTGCTATTAAGCTTCTTTTGCAGTATTACAATGTTACAATTTCACTTAACAGACTCTTCTGTCCAAAGCAATGTGCAGCTGAGAGTAAGTACAACACAAGCAAGAATCAAGACATCATTCAAGTGCAACACACTGCTTCAAGTCCAACTGGACAAAGTTGCTGCTACTAAGCCACACTAGACTAGAATCAACACAAGTGTCGATCATCACATGTACTAACAGATGATCCAGTGTCTCACATCTACTGGGGAGACATGATGAGGGCTTTGTCACTCCAGCCAGTCACTTTTAGGGATATGTCCCTCCTGTTAATTATCAGATATCAAAATTTTCCTCATGCCAGCTGGAGAAGCACTGCAATAGTTTTTTTTCACATACTCAGCAGGATTGGCTTGAGTGCTGGACACAGTCTTCTGCTTGCTAGGTGTGAAAAAACACCTAGGCTAAGAAACCTTGTGCTGGGAGATTACTCACAGATATATAGGTATATATGTAGTTGTTTTATTTCCCCTCTCAGCTGCTGTAGTTCCTCGCTTGTTTATGTAGGTCCTGCTCTTGCATTGTTGGCACACTCAAAATGCAGTTTGTCTCCAGTTCCACCCACTTGTGCATATGTAAATTGCTGACACATTTTTGCTATTATAGTAGAAAGATATTTGGCCTAGCAGTTGGCCTATCTATCTATCTATCTATCTATCTATCTATCTATCTATCTATCTATCTATCTATCTATCTATCTATCTATCTATCTATCGATCTGTCGATCTATCCATCGATCTATCGATCTATCGATCCACAGTATCCAAACATGTAGTTAACATATTGTGCTGTATGCTTCATATGAGTGTGTTTTTCTATGAGAGGACAGAAGCACTCAGACGCTGAAAGCCTCAAGCTGGAGATCTGGGCTAATCCCTAATGACATGACCAGATCTCTTCCTCTCTCTCTCTCTCTTTCTCTCTCTCTCTCTCAGCCATAAGGTCTCATCCCTCTCTCTTTTTTCCTCCCACTTAATTCTTCCCTTTCCCTTCACTTGTTCTCTGTTGTGATGACGTGCTGTCCATGGTGCTGAAAACTGTCGTCAGCAAGAACGTCTGCTAATACTCTTGAGCTTTATGGTGCTGTCAGTGCTCAACAGGTGCCCATTACTCCTTGTTAGAGCCTCAGCTAAACATCTGGATGAATAAATGGAGCTTTGGTTTTGGTGTGATCATGGTGACTGATAGGCAGAGGTGCAGAAGTACAGGTTTGTGAGAGGAATTTAATGACACAGGAAGTGACAGAAGGCACGAAATGCAGAATTGTAACACTGGAAAGTTGAAATTTAAAGGTGCTATGAGGAGAATCTATTACCCGTGAAATAAAGACTCTGCTACCCATGAGCACGCGCGCCGACTGTCGTAATGCTGCGTTCCAGTAACCTCGGAAATGGGAGTGACATCATCTCCGACTTGTTGACGTTCCAGTTGAAGTCAGAAAAAAACATGCCGATCTACGAGGCTATTGTTAGCTGTTGTTAGCACGCCCTGTGTTGTTTTATGTAGAATGTGATTATCACTATGGCAGCATTTTTGTAAATATAAGTCTAGCAATATTATGTATACAGCTGATTTAGAGCGACACACCCCAGTCAGAAGTGCAAATAAATTGATTATTACAGGAGCTAAATAACTGTTCACATTGGGGGCATCCATCTTCGATTATCAGGGGGTGGCGAGGTTTCAACAAGTCCCCAGTAGGAAATTCCGACTTCGGGGGAATGTTCCAGTTGCAGTTTCCTACTTGGAACCCGGAAATTCCTACTTCTGACTACAACTGGAACGCACCAAAGACGTGTCCGAAGCCAAAGCGTGTGTTTGTTGTAAATGCAGCTCGGACCTTCCTCAGCACTCTGCATTACTTTATAACTTCTTTTTTCAACAACTTACAGGATGCAAAGCGGCGAGGTAATGTATCTCTTTCTAGTTACGCAGCGGTAGTTTTTGATGTGTGACAACAAGCAATTTTTGGAAAACTTAGTATGGTAGTTGTAGACGGCTATATATCACTACTTACAGCCTGGTGCTCTAAGACGTGTAATATAAATAATAAAATAATATAAATCTGCTCTACTTTTATTTGTCTTGTTCCCGAAGTTGAGTATCCAGGCCAGTCCAGCCTGTCCGACCCGACCAGAAGGCTAAGAAATAGCATTTATAGATAACCTATTTTAATGCTATAAAACTCATATTAAAGTGTGTATTTCGATCAGGCATATATCTAAAAGTGAGACTTTTTTGTAATTACTTAGAAACTCCTCACAGTCTCTTTAAGATATTTTTTTTTGATATGTGTTAAATAAATGTATCAATCAGTCAATCAATCAAATATTTTTTGGTTAGAACAATACTCCTTTGATTTAATGTCTTTTATTTTATGCCATTCAAAATCCAGCAGTTTCTGTTCAAAGCATCTTGACTATGAAGATGTTATGACATTAAAACTTGGAGTTGAATTATTTACAAAGGCAGCTTGAGGAAGTTTCCAGAGCGGCCTAGACCCTAATCCAAAAAAGATGGTCTTAAAATAAAGTCATAACCCTGCAGTGCACTTTTTCACATTAATACAATAGAAGAGGAAAAACCTGCTTTGCCTCTCTTCAGAAATAATTACAACAATGTTGGAGTCAAAAATGTAAACACCTGTTTTTGTATATTTTTAATGAAAATGTCATGGTTGGTCAAACTCCAAAATGAGCTGATGTTTTTGCACTAATGGGAAATTTTAATAATTTAAAAAGCAAATTCAGTCCCAGCCAAAACAATAGATGCCAAAGCAGAAAAAACCCCAGATGATGTGGAGGCAGTAAACAACAATAAGACTTTGAAACCAAGAGATTATATAACCAACCAATTTAGCAACAGCACTTTGTCTGCCTGAATATCCCTCACACACAAACACACAAACACACTCAGCTACACAAACAGCCCTGACACATAAAGGTCTCACTTCAGAGGACTCGGAGCCACATGCAGGCCTCAGCAGAGCAGCAGTTTGAGGTGCAGTGTTTCTGTCTTTGCTCAAAGGCTCCTCCAGAAGAACTGTCTCAGTATATGGCATTCAAGCTGCAGTCTTCTGTTTTTGTGAATGTGAATGCAGTGATTTATATTTGTTTCAATCTATATTCAGTTATGTTGTTTAGGTTGAAATACAAACACATCCTGAATTTGATGCCTTCGAGTTCCCTAAACAGTTCAGATCACAGCATTACCCAATGAAATTATAACCTCTGCCAAGGAAGTGATGTTTGTGCCAGGGTTTGCTTGTTTGTTTGGTAACAGATTAAGTCAAAAAGTCATGTTTGAGTTTTGATGACATTTACAGGGAATGTCGATTGTGGCACAAGGAAGAAGTGTTTAAATTTTGGTGTTGATCCCAATACAGATACAGGTTGTGGTATTTTTAAAGAATTTGTTTGCATTGTGAGATGGGGCAGTTTTGCACATTTTTGCTGGAAACTCGGTGATTTCTCAACAGATGTGTTTGACACTTTTAAGGAATATTGATCATAACACAAATGAAAAATGCTTAGACATTGGTGGTGATCCAAAGCCGGATATGGATCCAGAGATTTCAAGGATTTAATTTAATTTAATTTAATTTAATGTTTATTTAACAGGGACGATACATACAACATTGCCACAGGAAATGGGAAAATGTGAATGTATATAAGACGTGTAGCTTCAGCTAATTTGCAGTTTTTGTCCCTGGGCAGGATTTGGACTACAGTAAAATAAGTATAATAAAATTCGTTAAGATGTTTTATGTTTTAAGAAGTTTTTTGATAATAACTTGCTGGCAATGTTGGAAATGCACTGGCATTTGGCATTATTGATCTCAGAGCATTTCTAATTTGTTGTTGTTAACCAGATAACTCAAAATTTCTCAGTGGAATTTGATTTTTAAAAAATTCAGAAATGAGCACAGAATTGATTGAGTAAACGTTGTTGGTAATCCCAAGATCCATGATTTTTTAAAGACTTGTTAGTGTTTCACAGTAGGATAGCTTTCCACATTTTCACCAATAACTTGGCTATAAAGTGCCTTGGCAGAGGTTTGTGCTCTTGGAACACCTCTAGTCCATCACTCGTGTTTGTTTATGTGAGCTAACAAAATCAATAACAGGTTGAAAAAATGATCAGTTCAAACTTCTTTTACACTGACAGCAGTGCTTGATGTGCAGAACACATTTTTGTAACAGAAGATAAAACAGTATGTAACTTAGACATGATGTCATTTAACCCTATAAAGCCAATTGAATCATATTTGATACATACTTTTATAATACCTCTATCTACTCAATATGATCAAAAAATTACAAAAAAAAACATCTGGATACAATCAGATAAATGATAAAAATGTCCTCAAATTGATTATCAGTTGCCAATAACACCTAATGTATCAAATGAGATACAAAAAAATCTATATGTTGAATTTTCTGGACATTTAGATTTTTATGGATTTTAGCAGAAAGTGAAACAAACATTTCAGCTCCAAAAAATTAGAATTTTGGCTAAAATCTGGCTATAATCTATGATCTTGGGCCTTAAAGGGTTAATCATCTTGGTTTATAACAATTTGTTGCAGTTTTCCATTTTTAAAAGAGCAATTTTTATTTATTAAGAGGAGGAAAGAAAAACCTGTCACATTTTGTTATTTACTAGGGATGGGAATTAATAAGATTTTATCAATGTCGATGCTGTTAATGATCCTGCTAATCGATCCAATTCTTTAACGATTCCCTTATCGATTCCTGCAGATTTTTCATGTGGGCAAATGTTGGTCTGATTTTCAGTGGCAACAATATCAAACAAGTCACAGCATAGATAACTGCTTCTGCAAGTTGCTGGTGTTTCCACTGACTTAAGGTTGTGTAGTAGGTGCAATGAAAATTATGCTACAATTCTGATACTTCTGAACCCTGTCAGTGGAAGGAATTGATAAGGGAATTGATAAGGGAATTGATAAGCAAAAAAATTAATGATATCGATTCTTTGATGGAGCTGTTAACGATTCTCAACTGGAATTGGTTTTCGATTCCCATCCCTATTATTTACAGCAGGCAGATTTTTGTCTAGAAATATCCTTAATTAAATCTGAAGAAACTCCTTAATTAACTCTCCAGATGATATGGGATGAAGAAGTACCCAACCCTAGTCAACAACTCTGGGAAAAGTGCATCTCAATGTATAGTACCTTTTGAATGTTCCCTTACTAATCCAGAACCTGTATGTGTCTGGATAAATTGCCTTTGGTGCCTTTTAAGTCAGAAAAACTGACAGAACTTGTGAAAAATTGGAGTAACAGCCTAAACACATTGGATGCCTCAGGCTGGGTTCCCGATGTAACGGCTTTAATACCAGGACCCTGTGTGTGTTGCTTGTGGCTGCATCTCCCTGCCATGACAGCCTTGTCTCTATCGAGCCAAGAAAAACATCAGAATAAAAAGATGCTGTACAATTGACTGAATTTTATCCAAAGACATAGCAAACAGAGCTTAAATTTTGAAAGGCACAGACAGGAAGTGTAACTGAACTGTGTCTATCCTGTTTGGGAAATATTATACCAAAGTGGATAGCTGAAACAAGGTAAATATTGCTCTCCATTTATTTTTTACTTCTCAATCTATTTTGGCCAATATGCTTATACTTTATTTTTTAATAGACAAGAAGGTTTTTAGTTCATTCATACCTTTACATGTTTTGATGGGGCTCTACTGTCTTTGTCAGAAGTGTCACCTGATGTTAGTGTGATGTGTTCTTTTTCAGATGATCTAACTATAAACCTTCCTGTCTGTTAAAAAAGATGGTATAGGCATATTATCTACATAGACATAATGAACCTACTTGGGCTATTTTGGCCAAGATGCGTGCACAGCTTACAAGGGGTGTCCGGATTCGCTATTGATATTGGATATCCGTCCGATATCAGCAAAAAAAACCAAATAGCTGATTATATTGGCCTGCATCTAAAATGTTATAGTTTAATTTTTATCAATTAATTTAGGGGTGGCACGGTGGCGTAGCTGGTAGAGCGCATACCTCACAGCAAGAAGGTCCCTGGTTCGATTCCAGGGTCGGGAGGGCCTTTCTGTGTGAAGTTTGCATTTCTTGAGGTTACTTTTCAGCGTCATCTGTTTTACTTTTCGTTCATTTTAAAAAATTGTTCTTAAACAAAATTATTCTTTTGTTTAAGGTTAAATTTATTGAACCCATTGGTTATGAACAAATCGGTCAGTTTTCTCATACCTGCTATAGCTGATTACAAAATAAGTAATAAAAGTCTGTATGATTCCAGCTGATATCGTATCAGATCGATATTGGTATCGGCCAATACTCAAGGGTGCAATAGTTGTTGAGTTGAAAAAGTTGAATCGGGACACCCTTACAGCTTACAGATAAAACAGGTGAGCTTCCTACTTGGAAGATTTGATGGGAGACACGTAGGAGACAGAGTGTTTGAAAGCACTGTTTTACTAGCATGCTCTTCTAATGCATCTAGTGTGAAATAACCTATGCCTAGGGCTGTTGAGCTCTAGAAAATGAGCTTCTAAACCAGGGAGGTGATCATTCTTGTTGCTTGATACAACACAAAGCGCCTTAAACTTCATCAAACTGTTAAACAGATAGACATATTATCTTAAAATCACCACTTATAGCTTGTTAAAATTATAATCTTTGATGCAGAGAAGGCTGACAGACTGAGAGAGCAACATCTGTAAAGTTTATGTGGTGCCTGAGGTCCCCCATTTATCAGTATTAGAGATAAAAGATGCTGAGTGGAGGCTTTAGTGTGCGTCTGCTTGAGATAGAAGGTAGATACTGGAGAAAGTGGTTGTCTGTTTGAGAGAGTCTGATCTAAAAGGCCATTTTGTCATGACAGATAAGTACTTCAGATTGAGCGATAAGCTAGTCAGATTATCCTGCAACATATAGGTGTGACTCATGCAGCGCTCACACTGACACAAGAGCTTTAGATTTATGAATGGCTGCCTGGCCTCCGCAGCCCTTTCCCCATCTGATGCCGCTGAGCACTGACGTCAGTGAACCTGCTCTCGCATAAAGGCTAATATAATCAGAAGCTCTCACAGTATTGTCTCTTTGTTTGTGTGTGTGTGTGTGTGTGTGCCAGCAGCACAGAAACACAAACACACCTCTTGGCTCAGCAAGATCTACAGGGACAGAAAAAAAAGGGGGAGACAAAAAGAGGCAGAAAAAGGCTGGAGGGATGTCTGTGTGATCATTATCATTGCAGTGGAGTTGAATCTCTGGTACAAATTTGTGACTGGTGTTTGGTCACCACAGGTGATGCAGTCGGTCCTTGACATTTGGTTATTATCCGAAAAAAGGGAAAAAAACAGTGGAGACTATATAGGACTGTTACCTTGTACTTGGTAAATAAATATGGGGGTAAAAATCTGTATTCAGTCAATCAGTCAATCTAAATTCTTCATTTACAGGTACACAAAAAATGCACATAAGCAGATATATTTGCATATACACATACATTTAGAGATGTATCAATCCAGGCAGAGAAAAACAACTAACAATAACATATGAATATAATATGAATATAAATGTATGAAAGGTAAGCGTCTTGAGATGTGGCACCTCATATTCAAAAGGGATTTCATGTCTATGTGGTTGTAAGATAGTTACCATGGATGTGTAATCAATACAACCAAGGATAGAGAGATATATCCAATATTAACATTCATGTCTATAATGATCATAAACTGGAGAAACCTGATGTTGATTAATATTGCAGCATCCAGCTAGATTGACATAAGTTTAATTGGTCTAAAAGTATGAATTTGTGTTGAATTACGTCATTTCTGTTGATGGTTGATGCATGATAGAGCAGCAGGTCATTCATCATGATTGTTTGTCAAGGCCATTCTAATATCATTTTATTAAATAATCGTATATTTATGATAATATATAATAGTTATAATCTTCATTTCCCTAAGGGCATCTTCTAAAGCAGTGGTTCCCAACCTTTTTTTTCTTGTGTACCCCCTGAGCTGTTTTGTCATGCATGGTTATCCCCTCACTCATATTGATTCCTCTGAGGCAGAATGTAACACAACTGATTGACCCTTTCATGCATGATTTATTAAATCACTTTTAAAAATGTTTGTTTTGACTTTCAAACAAGTTAAAAATAGTTTTTATTTTTTTTCAGTGTTATATTTTGAGGGAGTTACGCATCTGCTCACCACAGTGGATACCATATATCAGCGTTATAAAAAGTAATTTAGTGGAGCTTAATAAAGATCCACAAATGTCTTTGACGAACATTAATTAAGAGTAAATTAAAAAAGGATAAATCTGAAGTGTATGTATTACTGCTGATAAATCCATCTATTCTTTTGTGAATCCCACCAAGTTTTGTGAAATCTGAATACAGGCATTATGTCCGATTTGTCCTTCGCTGGCTTTTTTGGATTTATGGTGGAATATCATAATATGGTAAAAATGTGAAAAGACAATATTTTATGAAACTTAAGGCAAGGGTTTGGAAATTTACCACCTGGTTGTTGGACATGGTGCTGTATTCTAAAAGGTATACATTTTTTCCAAATATCTGTCTACTGTAGAGGACACCATGCATGAAAGGGTTAATAAATGAAAATATTTTATTTTATCTCCTTAATTTGAACATTCTCAGAAATGTTCTTTTTTAACTTAAATTTAACATAATAACAACTAATATGTTGCCTTTAAAAAAATTTGTAATCTAAACAGACAGATAGAAAATCAAAATAATCAACCAACATTACAAATCAAGTAATGTTTACAACAAAACACCAGAGCTCCTGAATAACACCCTTTTAAACAGGCATTTAAACTTTAAAAATCAGGAACAAAACACTCAAAGTAGTTTCTCCCGGGCCTTCTCTTAAATTTACATTTCGCCGCGTACCCCTTGTGGTACACGTACCCCTGGTTGGCAATCACTGTTCTAAAGGATAAAGTTCTAACTAATCTAATCTGGACCAATATAGTGTGATCTAATCTAATCTAATCTATATGAGTGCTGTTTGCAGGAACTATCATACCATGTATTTAATTTTGTTGATCTCTCTAATGTTAATATCAACATCTGTAATCATAATGGAATGGGGCTAAAGGAACGGCCAAATAATTGAGCTGAAAATATACTCCCGACTTGAAAATATATAGTTCTGCAGCACATAAGGCTGCAATATCGATATTCTTATATGCTTTTTCAACTTCAACCATGAGAAAGTACACCTTGAGAAAATGAAGGACAGGCAAAGGCACTCAGAAGATCTGGGGAACATTGTGTGATAGCACTTTGAAGGTAAAAAATTGGGCTATGTGCAGCTGCCCCTCTCCTTAATCACAACAAAAATGCGGGCCCATTTGTCAGTCTTCCACCCACTACAGTCCAGCAGCCCCTTGTCAAGTGCTTAGCCTCATGCGACACTGTCTTTCTTTGCAGGCAAGAATGCAAGGGAGTGGGGGTCTTTTTGACTTTTTGTGACAAAAGCGAAAGCATTTGCCAAGAATGTTTTCATTAATCAAGAATGAAAGTCGGAGGTTTGAAGACGATCAGCTACCGTCGTAGTTCTGACCGTAAACGATGCCAACTAGCGATCCGGCGGCGTTATTCCCATGACCCGCAGGGCAGCGTCCGGAAACCAAAGTCTTTGGGCTCCGGGGGGAGTATGGTTGCAAAGCTGAAACTTAAAGGAATTGATGGAAGGGCACCACCAGGAGTGGAGCCTGCAGCTTAATTTGACACAACACAGGAAACCTCACCCGGCCCGGACATGGAAGGGATTGAAAGATTGGTAGCTCTTTCTTGATTCTGTGGGTGGTGGTGCATGGCTATTCTTCCTGATTTGTTGTTGTGGTTGCTCTTCCGGGCTGCTGTAGTTTACAGCTAAACAGCTGCAGTGATGGTGCAGCATAATCCCACCAAAGAAAGGGAGGTTGGTTTGACATTATAAAGGAAAGAAAAAGATCTTGATGTCTGGGAAGATGGGTCCAAAATGTTATTTATTCATAAACCATGACATAAATATTTCTCGTATTGCTTGTGATAAATATTTATGCATTGGCAAAGAGACAGTAATCTTGTGGAAGTTGATAAGACCAGATGACATTTGGTTTTTACACTGAGAGAAAAAAAAATGAAAGGGAACAGCTCAGACTATTCTCTACGGCAGTGTTATTGTTGGAGGTAGAAACTTGTTGGACAAACACTTCAGTTCAGGGAGTTTTATCCATTTGGTTGCCATAGTGAAGCAGTCCAAGACCGACCTGGCGAGGAGACAGAAACAGAATAAAACAGACACGCAGACAGTCGGAGAGAGAAGGGGCGGCAATACACTTGAGAAAAGAGAAGGGTTGAACAGGTGAAGGCAGAATCAATGAAATGAAAAGGACCATCAACACTCTGTGGATTGTTTGAACAACAAAAAGACACCAACCTCGACTGAACTATCAAATAACTCAGGGATGAAGACAGAAACCACACCAAAGAGAATGATTTTTGACAAAGATGCATGTCCTGTTTAAGTCTTTTAAACCCAAGATAGATGGACGGAAATTTCTCCATCATAAAAGAGCAGGAAACATTAAGCAGTGATACTACATGGATATACTGTTGAAAGGACAATACCGTCCAAGTAAGGCTGGGGATCAGCTCAACAGATCGATAAAGACAATATTGTGGGAGAAAATGTCTTCTGACAACCACTGGGGCATCATTTCCTCCCTCCATTCATTTTAAGAGATGCCAATATTTCATGGTACTGGCGCTTCCATTTGAAGAATTAGTCTGCAGGAAATAGCCCCAAAATCAATTAGCCAGTACAGAGGTTTGGATCTGAAGCTTCCATCTCCAGTCAATTTATACTTTTTGGCACCAAATCATGACAGAATTAGACGCTACATTAAGAATGAGTCTGAAACAAAGTTGTTGTCATACAAATATCCACAATGAACAATCAACTGATAACAGCGGGAAGAGAACGGCTTTTAATTGTAGAAATTGATGGGTCCAAATATCTGACTTTGATACGGCTAATAACAAAACTCAAACAAGAAATACAAACATGTATAAATTAGCAAGAAAACATAGAAATCTCTAGCATCCTGTTGTGCAAAATTTCTTGTTTTGAATCATCAAAATATAGGTGACAAAGTCTTTCAGAAAATGTATTTTAGGCTGAACAGGAGTTAGGGGTGTAACGAAATGGTCAACTCACGAAACGATACGAAATACGAAACAGGGCTCACGATACGAAATACTCACAATACAAAATAAAGATTATATGAAATCCCCAACAGTAGGAAGTTGTGCAAAAATCTCATTTTCTTTATTTTTTTCCTAATGCAGAAATACAAAAAATATTGCTGCATCAGTACAAAATAAATGCTGTTTGAAAAATAAGTGTTTTTTTCACCTTATTTAGACTACAGAGCAGATACCATGGATGTATTATAAGAACTGGATAGTGTGGCTCCGCCTTCTACCATTCAACGGTTTTGAAGCCAGAATATCCCCCATCAGGGCGCCGCCATTGTGCAGCCAGTAGAGAATCTGGACCATATCTGGACGTAGTTGTCGTAAACTGTTGCAAAACTCCCCAGCATACAGCGTACACAATCATTGTGAAGCTGCCATAAACCGCGGTTATTTTTTAAACTCTAATAACTGATGAAAAAGAAACTTTTCAGAAAAAAGAGGACTTGGAAAAAACGCAGCCCAATAATACTTTCATATCACCACAGCATACGGATGGGAGAAATATTTCTATGAGGTGTAATAATTTTTTGAAGTTTCACTACGGCCCATTCAGATGAATGGGGGAGATGGAGAGTTGACCTATACTGCAACCAGTCACCAGGGGGAGCAGTTTTTGTGGCGGCTTCAATTCAAGCCCAGCGACATGACGTCCATGTTTTTTACAGTCTATGGCAAATACCAACATAAAATCTCAATAAAAAGTGGTAGTTGTACTCGCTGCAGTATACGGCGAACTGTAGTGACATATTTTGCGTCAGCTAATTCCTCAACCTCGTCTTCTTCCATTTTGAAGTGAGTGTTTTGCTACGTTAGGCGAAGAGGGTAAAAAATCACCAGTCTCAGTGGTGCGTGGCGCCTCTTTGCGTTTTTTATTTTGTGCTTTTATTTCGTGTGTCTTTGAATTTTATTTTGTCATTTTTTATTTTGCGAAATTTCTTGGGACGAAATTTCGTCACACCCCTGGGAGTTAGTAAATATTTTTTTCTGATAAATATCCCTCCTACAAATCTCGTCTTAGATTGCTTTCTCATACATATGCAGTTTGGCAGACTAAAGTTCAGGAAAAAGTCTATCATTACCTCTGCCAAAGAGGCTATGTTTTCGGGAGAGTTTGTTTGTCTGTCTGTCTGTCCGTCCATCTGTTTGTCTGTCTGTCTGTCTGTCTGTCTGTCTATCTGTGAACAAAATAACTCAAAATGTAATGGATGGATTTTGATGAAATTTTCAGGAAATGATCAGCATGGGAAAAGATAGAAATGATTCGATTTTGGTGTTGATCCTGATCAGCGTCTGGCCGCCATGGCGAAAAATGTGATTTCTGTGAATAACTACTGAACTAAAATAGATATCATTATGAATCCAATTGCTTATGGTATGTTTTCTTGGTCAAGGAATCTAAATATTTCGATGAAATAAAGGTAGGACCAATATTTAGGGTCAAAATCACAATATGGCTGAGGACTGTGGCGCTGGCGGAGGTCTGCGCTCTCCGAGTGCTTTTCTAGTTTAGTTTATTGAGCTTGTACACTGCTCTCTGTTAGGGGGCAGAACCCTGAAACATTTTTATGTGCAAGAGACCCCTTGGGGATTGTTTTTGAGCAGATGTGCTACAGAACTCTGATGATGTGCAGTGGAAACAACACATCCACTATCCAGCTGTACATCAGAGTTTCCTTACAATCAGAGAAACTTCTTCCACTACAACGGTTGTTTTGATCCATCCTGCCAAGTCTTACTTTTTCTTTGGTCACACAGGATGATGTTTTCAGCCCTCCCCACTCGCCTCAGTGAATTTCACTGCTGCATTTGCACTTCAGTTCACTCAGACTTTACACAGGTAAAATACAAGAAGTGTGAGAGGAAATTACCCAGGTGAAGTTGGAACTAAAAATTCTTCTGTTTGTGTTCACACATAAGGCTTACCATATAAAGTCTGGTTCTTTTCTTCTTTTTTGCAAGTGTGAAGGGGATTTCTTTTACCTTGCTTACTGTGGTAATATTTCCCATAATTGAAGTCACAATTCACTGCTTTTTGGTTGGCTTCTCTTGTACAGTCTTTATTTGGTTCACGGCAAACTTGGAAACCAACCAAGACTCGTGTTTTCAGGTGCACGAGAGCATGTTTGAACTTTCACATGACCCCAAATCAAACCAGTTTTCCAAAACACAAGCCAGAGTTATTTTTGTTCAGGCGAAATTTGTTAGGCATAAGTTGCCTTTTAAAGGTGCTATGAGGAGAATCTATTTCCGGCGACAAAAACACTGCTACCTATGAGCACGCGTGGCGGCTGTCGTAAAGACGTGACCCAAGCCAAAGAGTGTGTGTTGTGATGCTAATGAATGCAGCTTGGACCTTCCTCAGAACTCTGCATTGCTTTACAACTTCTTTTTTCAACAACTAACAGGATGCAAAGCGACGAGGTAATGTATCTCTTTCTAGTTACGTAGCGGTAGTTTTTGAGGTGTGACAACAAGCAATTTTTGGAAAACTCGGTATCGTAGTTTTGTAGCCGGCTATACAGTCATGGAAAAAATTATTAGACCACCCTTGTTTTCTTCAATTTCTTGTTCATTCTAATATCTGGTACCACTAAACGTATAATACAATGAACACAACAAAAAATGCAGCTGGTCACATAATACTTTATGTCCTATTTGACATTCTTAAGCTTAATTGATTCCCAGGGTATATAAGAGGCCATTTCATGTCACAAGCAGCACTGCACATGCAAAGGCCTAGAGTGGTTTCCTGCTTACATTCAAGCCGTAGCACAACTCAGAAGTTGTCAGCTCTCACATAATGCCTAAAACAAAAGAATTATGTGAAGCCACAAAGGCAGCCATCTTGGCACTGCTGGAAATTGGCATGAGTGAGAGACAGGTAGCGAAGAAACTGAAGATCTCCAAGACAGCCGTTCATTACAACAAAAAAACAAGCTGAACATGGCACTACCAAATTGCTACCTGGCCGTGGCAGGAAACGTCTTTCTACCCCACGAGATGACCGTGCACTCATCCGTTCCTGTGTCAGGAATCGTCGTCAGACCTCCAGGGACCTTAAAAATGAGTGGGCACTGTCGAGAAATGTGACTTGTTCAGCAAGGACAGTTCGAAACCGACTTGTTGAAGCTGGTTTGAAGTCACACAGAGCACGCAAGAAGCCCTTCATCAATGAAAGGCAGAGGAAGGCCGGTTACTCTTTGCTCGAGACCACAAGGATTGGACTGTTGATGATTGGGCTAAGGTTCTCTTCAGTGATGAATCCAATTTTGAATTGATGCCCACTCCAGCCAACTTACTGGTTAGGAGGAAGCTTGGAGAAGCTTACAACCCAGACTGTCTTGCCCCTACAGTAAAACATGGGGGTGGATCAGTCATGATCTGGGGTTGTTTCAGTCTGAGTGGAACAGGGCAAATGCAATTGTGTGAAGGCCGAATGAACCAGGTCATGTACAGGACTACCCTTGAAAACAGTCTTCTTCCATCAGCTGGAAAACTCTTTCCTGCCTCGAATGACTGGATTTTCCAACAAGACAATGCCCCTTGCCACACGGCAAGGTCAGTTAAAGCCTGGATGGAGAACCACAACATTCGCACCATGCCTTGGCCTGCTCAATCACCAGATCTTAATCCAATTGAAAACTTGTGGAAAATCATCAAACTCAAAATGGAGAACCACAAGCCCAAAAACAAAGAAAATTTGTTTGAATCTGTCCAACAGGAATGGGCTGCTGTGACAGCAGAACAATGTCAGAAGCTGGTGGAGAGCATGCCAAGACGCATGGCTGCAGTCATCAAAAACAATGGTTATGCAATCAAGTATTAACTCTTGTGTGTATCATGTGTTTAAAGCAAACAGAAAAGAAAACATGGAATGCTTAAAAGTAGTGTTTTTGGCGGTACAATGCCATAGCTATTGATGTAAGAATTTAAGTAATTTTGGTTATCAAGAAAACCATGGAAAATGAATAGTTCTTAGTTCTTAAATTAAACTCTCATGAGCTATTTTTGTTGTTATCATTATAATTGTCCAAACAAATGTACCTTTAGTTGAGCCAGGCATTAAAATTAACACGAAATTGAAGAAAACAAGGGTGGTCTAATAATTTTTTCCATGACTGTATATCGCTACTTACAGCCCGGTGCTCTAAGAAGTGTGCAAATAATATAAATTTGCTCTTGTTTTAATTGTCTTGTTCCCGAAGTTGAGTATGCAGGCCAGTCCAGCCTGTCCAACCCGACCACGAAGCTAAGGAATAGCATTTATAGATAACCTATTTTGATGCTATAAAAGTCAAGTATTTCGATCAGGCATATTTCTAAAACTGAGACTTTTTTGTAATTACCTAGAAACTCCTCAGCATCTTTAAGTAGATAGAGATTTTTTAGGTTTTTGTTGCTTTTTTGTTAATCAATCAGTCAATATATATTTAGAGAAGTGTTTCAAGAGCACAAACCCCCAACCAAGGCATTTCCAATGATGTTGGACAAGTCAAAACTGTGCCTTCTACCACAAACAGTCTTAAAATGTCATGAAAATCTGATGAAAACCTGATGAGTTATTGGTGAAAATGTGGGAAATGGCCCTGTCTCACAATGCAAAAGAAATCTTTAAAAAGTCGGATCCACATCTGGATTTGGATCACCAAGATCAAAAATCTGTTAGCGGCTCAAAATTGATTAATGGATCAAAATCTTTTAAGAGCTTCCTTGTGCCATGACCAACAATTCCTAAAATTATCATTGAAATCCAATCTTTAGTTTTTGAGTTCTCTCTTTAACAAACAATCCAAGAAGCTAATTAACAAACATTAGCTCATTGGTGGTATTTATTTACAACTTAAGTCTAACATTGATTCTTTTAGATAATTCCACATCAAGACAAAAACCAATTAACTGATTGGAAAGGTGGTATGTCTAATAGAAGCAAAAATGAACCCCATTTGCAGCACGGATTATGTAAGACCCTCATTTTAGTCTTCAGACAGTCTCTTGTTGTCAGGAGTAACCCTGTTGTCTTCAGATGCCTTCAGGCCACATAGACAAAGCTGTCGTCGATATGGCTGGTTAGCCACAGAGCCCGAGGCAGTGACACTGTTGTTTTCATTTATCTGGAGCCAGATCCAAAACGCCTTTAGCTCCCTCTGTGCTGCATCAGGCAAAGATAGATGAGGATGACTCGGGCCAAATTGTGAGTGAAGCAGCAAGCGGGCAGATCAGTCATACAGGGCAATTTGTCTGCAGACTGGCACCAGTGACCTCAGAGTCTAGCTCAGAAGATTCTGACAAATAATGTACCGATACAATTTAAATGGATGATCCCCTCATTCTGCTCTGTTTGCTTAAGTTAATGGGTAAATGTCTGGATTCAAACCTAAAAAAGCCAAATGTAAAGCAGCCAGCCAGAAAATAGTCGACTAATTGGACGACTAGCTGAGTTAAGCAGAGGGACGTCCCTGTTTGTGTTTGTGTAAGCTAATTCAAATAGTGTTGATCAACAAATTAGTCCAAATGGGCTGAGCGCAGCATTCAAACACTTAGCCAAATTTTAGAAATGCCCAATTTGGACCAATTTCTGTGTGTTTTACTTCATTCTTATTGTATATCACAGTCTCATAGTTAAGGCAGTCACAGTCACAGTCTTATATTTAAGGCAGATTCTCCAGTAAGATGCCCCCTCCAGCATAACAAGCATAAAGAAGAAAAAAACATGTGTTTGTATAAGTTGTTTTAACCCTATAAAGCCAATTGTATCATATTTGATACATACTGAAGACATACACTGCAAAAACCGAGATCTTAGCAAGTTTATTTGTCCAATATCAAGTCAAAAATATCCACAGTTCTTATTTTAATGTCATATTCATTTGACAAGTCCAGAGGGATGTCTTATTTCAAGAAATAAAAACAAGAATAAAGCACAGAATAACTTGTAATTATCAGAAAATATCTGCCAGTGAAACAAGCTAAATTTAACTCCCTGAGAGTCTTAAAATCAGGTACAGAAACTTCTTAAGATAGCACATCTTATTTTAAAGATATAAGACAAGTACATTTCTCTTGCCACATTGGCAGATATTTTAACTCATTACAAGCAAAACAGGGTTCATTTATGCTTTTTAAAATACAGAAATAAGATGTGCAGCTGGACATACCAGACAGTTTTGGCTTACAATAAGTCTTGTAAGAATGTTTGAATTATAACTGGATGAATAAACTTCCTTAGATTTGAGTTTTGGTCGTGTATATCTACTCAATATGATCAACAAATTACAAAAAAAACCCCATCTGAATACAATCAGATAAATGATAAAAATGTCCTCAAATGGATTATCAGTTGCCAAAAACACCTAATGTATCAAATGAGATACAAAAAATATATACCGAATTTTATGGACATTTTAATATTTTTAGGATTTTAGCAGAAAGTGAAACAAACATTTCAGCTCAAAAAAATTAGAATTTTCTGGCTATAATCTATGGTCTTGGGTCTTAAAGGGTTAATGAGGTATTATTGAAACTATAATTAAGCACCACAACAGACAGTTTTGTTTACCTCCTCCACGGCGTATGTTTGTCTGTTGGCAAGATTACACAAAAACTACTTTATGGATTTACATGAAAATTTGACAAGGGGTCTGGTTTGATCCAAGGAAGAAGCCATTAGATTTTTTGGTGGTGATCTGCATGTTTATCTGGATGCAAAAAATCCCTAAATTTGAGAGAAATCCTAAAAGTTACATTGGGCTGTATATAAAAACATCTCTGCCACCATTTAATGGATTCACTTCAAAATTGACAACAATATAAATGTAATATGTCTCTATCCTCAAGGTATGTTTTCTGTAACAGATTAATAATAAGTTCTAAACCCAGGTACCTCAGTGAATATCAAACTATGCCACATTTCCCTGTTCTGTGCAGATTAATAAAGGAGGAGTGCTGGATCGAAGGGCTTGAAGAACTTAATTTGATTGGGATGAAGAAGTAAGATAGGATTGGGGCAGGCAAAATTGACAGCAACACAGAATGTGGCTGATATACTAATGATTCTGTGGCTTATGTTGAGCAATTTGGCACCTGTCTTAAGATGTCCCAATTAAACATTTTTGATGTTTCTTGCCCAGAAATCCACTAAGGTATTTGATGTTGGAATGCTTATGAACCCCTCTGTCTCAGCCCTGCTCAGAACATACTGTTTCAGGTCACAAACTCTTGAGCTGTGTTTGATCATGCCCGTCTCAGGTCGTGGACGTGGTTTTGGTTTTCCATCACTGAGCTCCAATGTTTAGATGATCAGATTTGTATGGGCAAATTCAGATATTAGTTAGGTTCAGCTGATCAATTACTTTTAACAAATTTCAATTATAGCCGAAACCCAGGGTCATCAATACATCTGTTGTTTAGAAATTCTGTCCACCAGATATTCAGACTTAGGACGCGAGCTGGGCCGGACATTTTTGGTAGACAGTGAGTAAATTTAACCACGTAAAAGAAACAAAAAGATAAGCAAAATACTGGATGTTATTAATTCATTGCCATATCCAAAAGTACATAAACTCATTAAAAAAGCAGTACTTTAAACTAAACTTCTGTCTCTCTTAATTTAACACTTCAAACATTTAACTTAAACAGGTATTGACAGGTAAATACAAGCACATATAAGGTTCGTATGAACATAAAAAAGTGCAGAATAAAAACACCATCTTTTAGTCACGTTTGAAAGTGCATTAAAAGTAACTTGCTTAACAGCAACCTTTCAGAACATGTTGCATTCAATGTCTGTAATAATTTTGGAATTTTTGTAAGACTTTGTCAGTGTTTGTAAAAGGTTTTTCTGTTTTTCTCGCCCGACCTAAGTCACATACATGTTGATTTTGGGCTGCATGTGGCCCTGGGGCTGCTAATTAATAGGGCTGAACTATATTGTTTCAAGGGACAGTTTTTTTCAACATACCGTATGGGTGCCAGTTTTTACACTAAATTTAAATAATGTGAATATTTTGATTAAATATTATATTTTTTAAATTGAACAAATTGTATGTGATACTACTGCCAACCACTCAATGTAATTCTGCTTTCTTGGCTAATTCTTTTTGGACCTGTCATGTCTTGCATCAGTGGGTTTGACTGTACATCCATTGTCCCTGTTGAATGGTTATTAAAGTGTTTGACAGGTTGAGCTCCCTGAAAAAAGCTGAACATAAAGTCATTTCTGATAAAATTGTTTCAATCTCAGGTTTTTATGAGGGCTGTATACCTGTTGTAGGAATAAAACAAAAGAAAATACTCTGTTAGCCACAGGATGAATTTTTTTAACATTCTTGGGCCCAGGTTAGAAGCATCTGAGGTCCTGATTTGACCCTTGGGCCGCCAGTTGATTATCACTGGTTTAAGCCAGACTCTGTAAAATTATTAAGGAACAGAATTTCATGAGTCCCTGAATTCTCTTTAGCTGGGTCTGACCAGAACCCCATCAACAAGCTGTTGTAGCTTGTTTTCAGAACTGTGCTCTAATGTTTACAGTGACTGCACAGAAAAAATCAAAATACTTTCCTTCAGCTGTGGGATGAACAAAAGCTTAGTCCAGGGAGAGTCTCATATATGAGGGAGGTGACGCAACCCTTAATGATATCATATAGGGAACATTTTCCAGCAGATATACTAAAACACATATTTTCTGAAAGGTGAGACTAGGAACAGAGGAAAAGGAAGGTTTTTTCTTATGTTCTGGGTTTTATAGACCTGTCATTGACACATATTTATGTCTGAAAACACCATTAAATGTATTCTTTTAAATACAGCCTTAAAAAATGTACTGTTCTAAATTAAAATCATTTGAGGAGCGCTTACCTTGTCCACTCGTTTCACACCTGTGATTTGCAGGGATTTTTAAAATTTTTTATCAAAGTTTTTTTTTTCACTTTGCAAAGGGACAATAGCTCTAATATGACAAACCACAGTTGCACACTCGGCTGGTCCTCTAATCTAGGCCACACAGTTTGACACTCTAATTCCAACCATCTATCAGTAAAACACAGGGCTAGTGCAGAAGAAGCTAAAGAAACAAGAAAATTACAGTCTATACTAATAAGACCCCTTTATAATCAGTTCTGTCTGACAGTAGGAGATCAAGTGTATCTGATGAGTCAGACAACCAAATCAACATAGCAGGCGGCAATTTCTTTTTTGTGCCAAACGAGTATTCAGACTCATTAGGCCTGTCAGAAAGGGACTGTGTGACCGTTCAGCCAAGACTTTGGATCTGCCACACAGTTGACACGGACAGTCAAGCAGAGCGAAACTGAACAGAGGACGACAAGTCTACAATTTATAAAACCTAATGCAAACATTCTAGGGACTCATTAAATATACATTTTCAAAGCTTACATTTCTGGTTGGATGATTTTAAAATATTTGTTCATGAAGTGAAAGTGTTTTTATCTAAACAGGACGACTGTCCTGGTTTTAGAAATCACGTTTGTTTCAGAGAGAGCTGGACCACAGAGCCATTCAGCTAACTCAGATGGTTGTATTTGATTAAATGTGCTTTGATACACTGTTAGAGATATTGACTTAAAGCATTATTGAGTTTAAGATAAGAGACTGTAAACTGCATGATGCTTAAAACGCTGCTGTGAATTACCCCTCAGAGGCTGCCACATAAATCACCATTAAAGAGGCACTGAAGGAGCTGTGCACACAAACATGAATAATTCACATTTATGATTCATGTGGGCTGCACTGTCTCTATCTATCTATCTATCTATCTATCTATCTATCTATCTATCTATCTATCTATCTATCTATCTATCTATCTATCTATCTATCTATTCAACAATTCAATAAAAGCTTTATTGGCATGAATGGAGAAAAATCATTGTTGCCAAAGCATAACAATAAACAGTCATATACAATAATAAAAAACAATAATAACAATAACAATAAAATTAATATTATTATAAGTATACAATATTATTATAAGTATACAATATTTACATTGGTTCTATTCTAATGGTATCTATCTATCTGAGTAATTGAAAGTCATGGGCATTCAGTGTTACTGCTTACATTTAGAGACTGTACTGGATTCTCTGAGTCTTTAGATGATTTGATGGACTTCATGAACTATACATGAAAAAAAAAACTCTTAAATTCCTTGCCGTAGTTAAAAAGTATTCTTTAACTGTTGGACAATTTGCTCACACACTTGTTCACTAAGTAGTGAACCTCACCAAGTCTTTGCTCATGATGTTCTTTTTATACCAAATCATGACATTCACTTGTTTACAATCAACTCTTTCACTCCCAGGCCTGAAATTTAAAGGTGCAGTGTGTAGAAATTGGCATTTTATCTCTGTGGTTCATTCATTTAGCGAAACTAGCTGCTTTAGAAAGACTGTCCTTTAGGTTGATAAACAGGGTGGAGAAGTATTACCAGAAGTGTGGATATTACCATGATTTTATAGAGAGGTGCTGACTAAAGAGATTGGGTCCCTTATGGTACGGTTGACATGAAGAAATACAACTCTGAAATCTGTGGCTATGTGATGCTCTGACGAACATTGATCTACCAGTACACGTTTACTTGTTTTTCACATGTCTTTTGTTTGCTATCTCTTTTTTTGTTTTGTTTTTTGTTTTTTGTTTTTTTAATTTAAGTATTTTTTATGCTGTTTTGCTACTATATTCATCTATATGTATCGAAATGTACACACAGAAATAATGTTTCTTTTCACTTATCCTGCACATCCATGTACAATTTTGTATTCATCACTTATCTAAATTGCAAAGTTGTTGGTCAATGTCCTTCTTGTGTTTCTATGTGAATATCTGTCACTGTTAAAAAGAAAAAAACTCTTATGGAATATAAATCATACAAAAAAATGGCATTTAGCGACATTTTAGAATCAGTCTTTCCATTAGTAACACATCACATCACTAAGTGACTAGAGCCAAAAAGGATTGTAACAGTGTTTCATTCTTTTCGTCCCCAAAACCCACCAGTGGACAACATGGCGGATTGTTATGTCAACCTCCACAAGGGGAGACCCAGCGTACATAAACATGAAAAGCTTTTTCTGTCTTCATAAAAAGAGAACAAAAGCTTTATGGGGATGATTGCACACCTATCTCAATCGTCTTTACATACAAATAGAAACATTATATCCTATATTCACCATTTCTGTTTGGCAAAATGCTGCAAACTTAGTACACACTACACTTTTAAAATAAGTGAATATTTAATAAAACCTGCAAAAATTTGCATGTTGATTCTATTTCCACTTTTCATAACATTCAGCTTCATTGCAATTGGGTTTGTAAATGTAGCACAAGAGAAGGGAAACAATGCTTTTGGACTACATTTTTCAATGTGGAACTATTTTTTGGTTTCTAGCGTAAAGGCTAAATGAACAGAGGAGCTTTTTGCCTCCTTTTTGCTTCATGCTTGATTGTATTTATTAATTGGACAGTATCTAAGCTTTTTTGTACGTATTCAGTTTATAAAATAAAGACTGTTGACTCCTGTGCTGCTTGCCAGTCAGTTGTAGTGGTTTGCCTTTGCCTCTGGTTTTGCTATGTTTTGCCTCCAGATGACTTAAATTGAGAAATAGTCTGTAGAAATTGTCAAGAAAGCGGCATGTGCTTGTACCAGACTGTATGAAAAACGTCAGATCTTGCGTTTTTTTTTCCTCCTTGGACTAAAAAAGAGCGGTGATTAGTATTCATAACCTTAAGGGAACAGATGACTGTGCAGTTTTTTAGAGCTTATGCAACTCATAGCTGCTGAATAATTTCACTCTTTACCAGTGAGGTGAACTGAAATGAAAACAGACAAGTCAGGATACCCCTTACATTATCTCTGTCCTGAAAAGTGCCGAGAGAAAGTTTTCGACAGATGTTGGGCCAGACTTACGGCGAGAGAAAAAAAACATCCCAAAGAAAGAGTGCTTTTCCTGACTCAGGAGTTCTTACAATGGTGATGAGTTAGCTTCCTTTTTTTGCCATCAGAACAGGGCCAGGGCTGGTTGCCAGGTTTGGTTTTCATTGGGCTCTGAGCCACGTATTGCAGGCTGGTTGCCAGGTTGGGTTTGGAGTGAATCTAAAGAGCTCTCAGCCTTATTAAGCGAGTGCAGCTCTCACTGTAAAGAAAAATCAGAGCTCAATCAGGTTATTCAACCAGTAATTCAAACGAAGGCTGGATGGACACAGAGACCGGCTTAGTCACGGCTGATTAGACACGTGGATGGATGTTCTTACAACCTTTTCATCTAGAGGGGAAAAACACGCCAGTGCTAAGATGCTAAAGGCGCTGGAGATGATTGTGATGACAGTGATTTAACTATTGATCTTTAAAAGGCAGCACACCGACAGAGCAGATAATGGGTATTTGGTTGGAGCTGTAATATTGGAAAAGGATCTTGTTAGGAGTACTATTACACTCGCTGCCTGTCTGTGTGAAACATGCTGTGAGCTGTAAACACAGCAGCGGTGTATCACTCACATGCTGGGAGCTGACAGTCATCTTTCAAAGCCATCTCCAACCTCAGTGTTTCGCTTTATAGTACAGAGTGTTTTTCTCACTTTATCTTATGTTTAAGCCTCAGAGCAAGACTTTGCTCTTCAACCCTGTGTTTTATTGGCCCTGGTAAAAGTGCCCTCTGTCCATTACACAGATTTCAATCCATCCTGATCCAGGTCTGGCCAATTACAAGCTATGATCTATTGAAGCTCACTTTGAATTGATAACAACACAACATTTATCTTTTATCAAATGTGACCTTAGCTTGATGGCACCTGCTGCTTTTTTCTTTAGGAATATGCCATGTATAGGCCAGAAAAAACACATTTGTGATCATGATGCTTATAAGAGCCCATATTAGCTTTTTTGATCTTTATATTCCCTTCAGTGTGTCCTCTAAGTGACAAAGTACTTCTATGTGCAAAGCAAAAAAGGGCCTCTCCCTCTCTTTCTCCTTCTGTTTACAGTGCCAGTAGCTGCCAAATCTGACTTATCACCCCAGTGTTACACCCACACATCTTTTCATTTGGAGTTAAAGCCTTTTGGCTCAGGCTCAATGCACAGGATAATGAATGCAGAGTCATTGTCGATCCAAATTAGACAGCACTCAGAGAGCATAAACCTCCACCAAGGTAGCTCACATATTGCTGTTTCACATTTAGCTAATAGTTTCATAATGTTGTGACCCTCAAAATATGATTCCTTGACCTTGAAAAACTACTCCCAGCACTTGAAATCATATTGATCATCATTATTACTCGTCCTTTTTTGAGAGACAATGCTTGTTATCCGGATCACCACCAAAATCAAATCATGTCTAAGTTGGACCATTAACAACATCTCCTAAAAATTTCAGCCAAATCCATTCTGTAGTTTTTGTGTGTTCTTGCTAACAACAAGCAGACAGCAGGTAAAAAAAAAGTCTCCTTGGCGAAGAGAATTCAACATATTCAATGATGCACAGTGTTATCTTTACGATATAGGTATCAGACTGGTATGGCATTAAATGTTAAAGATCGATATTGGCCATAAAATACACAAATAAAATTATCATCACTGCATGGGTACATTGAAAAGTCACAAAGTTAAGATTCAGATGTTTCATGAGTAAAATGTTTTTTGTTGTTTTACGTCTCTTTCGTACACAAATAGGCTGTCACATTGGAAGAAACATGTACATTCTGATTAGGTTTACCCCTTGTACTCTTGACCAAAAATATTAGTACCAGTACCAGCGACAAAGAGTTGAGAAATATCAGCATATCGGACATCGGCAATTCAATATCCTGCATCCACAACAATAACATAACCAAAGTTACCTGTAAATATCTGGCATTTATTAGAATTTATTAGGGCTGAACGATTTGAGAAAATAATCTAATTGCACTATTTTTCCCTAATATTGCAATTGCGATTTGCTCTGCGATTGTTTTAATGTTCCTCATCACAAACATAAGCAGTAGATCATTTTATAGTATAACCAATATGACATTAAATCAATCTAAGGATAAAAGATTTGAGAAAAAGTGGAGAAGTGAAGAACAGAAGGAAAATAGGTATGAAATTGTAAAAACTAGGTACAAAAAAATGGTACAAAAGCGGAAAAAAATAATAGGTGCAAAATAGGTATGAAATTGCAAGAACAAAAAAAAAAGGCAAAAAAAAAAAGGAAAATTGATTATAGCAGCAAAATTGGGATTCAATTTAAAAAACCATGTAAAAATTCCAAACATGGTCTGACAGTGGCCAAAAAAAAAAGATGAATGGGAGCAAGATAGGCATAAAGTTGTAAAAACTGGGTTGAAAAAGGTTAAAATAGGCATGAAATTGCAAGAAAATCATCACAATGCCAAAATCTTCAACACTTTTTGGGTTTAAAATATTGCACTGTCTGCGATTTGAAAATTGCAACAAGCCATATTGCGATTTAATCTAATTTGCAATTAATTGTTCAGCCCTAGAATTTATACAGATAATTCAAGCTTCAACCATACAGAAAGCCAGTACTTTGCCAGCAAAGTAGACAAAAGGGCTCTGTATTTTTGAATAAAGATTTGAAATTGACTGCAGTTTTTCCAAATAACTGGCATTGGAAAAATAAAGATCACAAAAGTTTGGTTACTGATGTTTTTTTAAGTTGATCTTGCTCATTTTTTCCCCCAAAACACTGAAAGTGCTCCATAATAAATATTTACAGGGATCATGTTAGAAAATAAAGTCTAATTTTTCAACAGAAGGAAATAAAGCAGTGTTTTAAAGATTGTTGTACTAGTATTTTAAAATTGTATTTTTCATTTTTTTGTCTTAAGGTCTGTAACATTTAAAATTGACTGGTGGGCAGCATTTGGTGAAGGGGAGGGCTGCATGTGGCTGCTAGTTGCCCACCCCTGGTCTAGATGGATGAATGTCAGAAATTTAAATAACAGTCTTCACTAAGGATGGGAATCAATAAAATGATCTAGCTGGTATTGTACAACTCCTTCAAAGAATTTATGTCAGCAGATTTTTTTTGTATTATCCTTTAACCTTCCTCTGCATGCTTGCACAGCAGAAATTATAACAAAGCTGGAAAAGAATAACAGTTGACAGATGGCAAAAATGGTCAAATTGTGGTTTTATTTTCACCAAAAATACACTACATAAAGACGTTCACAAGTGGAAACACCAGCAACTTGCAGAAGCACTTGTCTTTGCAGCACAGCACTGAATTTTAGGAGTGTTGTGCATTTGGCATTGCTGCCTCTGAAAACCTTTGTTCGCCTTTTCTACAAAAAAAAAAAAAAAAATCAGCAGGAATCAATAAGAGAATCTAAAGAACCTGTTTGATAAGCAGAATTGTTAATGTAACAGGTATCATAAACTCGTATTAATTCTCTAATCTTCAGTATAGATGTTAATCTGACGGACATGTTATGGTCAGAAATCAGACGGCATGTTGTGCGTTTTCTTTTACACTGAAGCCCCCGTTCCTGTAGAGTTTAATCACCGAGGGTCAGTAAAGTGGGGACAGTTTTCAGAGCAGATTGAACACCTGCTCCCTCAGTGTTTGTGCGACACAGTTTTGTTGATCTATGATTGCTCAATATCTCACACTTGACAAAGGACAGGCGGTCGCTGAGTGAAGAAAGAGGCCTCAAAATACAAAAGGTCAGCTGTGGTGTACTTTAAGAGATGCAGTTGTCTTAGTCTGACTGTGGATGTAGTTGTTAACACTCACAGTCTGAGCCTTCCTGTTTCAAAGCTGTTCCTTTTTAAAGATTTTTATTCTTTGTGTTATTTTGATACGTGTACAGGTATCACTCTGCCTGATTAGTGCTGTTAGAGCCTGTGTTATCATTCCACACACTCTCTCTCACATTTATCGACCAGGCCCGACCCTCAGATCAAAGCTCGTCGCTCCAATGAAAAACAGATTTGCTGTTTTTCAGTCTGCTCATCCTTCTCATCCTTTCCTCCTAATCTCTTCATCTGCTGCAGTCCCTCATAAAAACACTTAAGACAAACACATAAAATATCCTTGTGAGTGTGTGTCTTATCTGTGAGTCATTGTTTAAGAAAGTGTTTCTGTTTGTCTTGGGATCAGAAATGGGCCCAATAACTACAACAAACTAAGTAGGGATGGGTACCTTTCACATTTGAACCGATACCATAACGATGCCCGTTACCTGGGAATCGGTGTCGGTACTCAACGATACCAATTTTCGGTACTTTTGCGTGTGTTTATGGGGTAATAAATATTATTTTGTTTGATATTAAGATCTCAATTTTTGTTCAATGTAAATTTATTTCTCAATATATACAATTTGACAGATATGTATCAAAACAACATTCGGCTGTTTTTATTGTAACATTGTAGTTGTTCCAAAAATTTCTTCAACATGAAAACCAGTAACTAAAAAGAACCACAACTTAATAAATTAACTGCAGCCCTCACTTTAACTTTAGGGCAGTTTAACAATGGGTCCGACAGAGCTGTAAATAAAAAAAGCATTTACATTAACATTACAAAGTACGAGGAACCGACCTGATAATGATAAGTGACGCACATTAAAATGCCAAGCTAATACCATCTTAAACACGAGGCTTATTTACCTGGACCAGGTATCCTCCTTGTCACATTTGCTGCCATCACCAAATGTTAAAGCCATTTCTTTTCCTGTGTTTCTGGCTGCAGATGACTAGTCTCCATCGGACACAGGCATGCTAACAGTGCTGAATGAATCCTTTGTGGTTGTAGATCTGAGGCTATCAAAAATTGTGCACTCTTCAGCTTTAAGGAAAATTTTGTGCGTCACCAGGTGCTTCCTCAGATTTGAAGTATTTCTGCCACTGGCCTTACACTTGGCATCACAAATATTGCAGCGAGCATAATCTCCATCACATTTAATAAAGTAGAGCTATTCTTTCGAGCAGTTTCTCTCAGCCATGCTTGCTTTGTTGACTGAGCCCACGACTGCTGACTTCATTACGCTATTGCTGTAAGGTGTTCTAGTCCGGTATGGAAATTCACCTACTCTACCCAATAGTATGCCTGCTTCTTCCACTCCCTCACAGTCACAAGGATGCGTTTAGGTACCTAAACATGGTACCGTTTGATTTTACGTGAATCAGCACTCGGTAGTACCTACAGAATTTGGTCGGTACCTCTTAAAGTACCGAATTCAGTACCCATCCCTAAACCTAAGTAATCAAATTTTCTGTGATGGCAATTCAAAAAACAGGCAAGGGACATTGTGCATCCTGGTGGCAGAAAAACACTGACAGAAAGTGGAGCGAGACACAAGGAAGCAGTTCTTTTCATTCATATTTTATGCAAAATAACAAATGACATAGGTGTCATTTTTTTCTTCTGAAAGTCCTACTACTATTGAATTGCCTTTGTTACTACTATTTAAAACAAGACATTACCCACTTTAAAATAGACTTTTTCAAAAACTGACCTAGCGATGCAGAAACAATCTTGTGCCTTGTTGCCCAGTAAATTCCAGGAAAGATGTCTATGCCAAAAGGTCTCAAATACCCCAACACCCGTAATGCACTAGTCTTGTTTCCTTCAAGATCACTCCTTTGCTGTTTCCTTATTTGTCTAAATGTTATGTGTAGTTAGACTAAGATTAGCAGTTCATGTAATTTTCAAAATAAGTAAATATATTACTAAACCACAGGGTCCCTGCGCTAATCACTGCAGACATGCTTCCTTGCCTACTTACAAGAAGGTCTGTAGTGGTAAAAATCGATGATGTAACTAGAGCTGCAGCTATTGATTCTTTTTGTAATCGATTACTCTATCAAATTTTTTGCCGATTAATCGAGTAATCGGATGACAGTTACATTGCGCTCACTGCTATTTTTTTTTTTTTACACTGAATCACTACACATTATTATTATTAGTAACACACAAAACAGAAAAGCCAAGTCACTTAAATTAACTTCTTATTTTTCTTATTTTGAACATTCTGAGCATAAATGGGATCTCAAAATCAAAATCTATACTTTTATTTTTACTCCGGGCCATATCTTGCTTTTTCAGTATTTTTTTTAAATTTGGTTATTTTTATTTTATTTGTATTCATGCTTGTCTCTTTTTGCTAAATTATTGCCTTTACTACTGTACCATATTGATGATCTTATTTTGCTTACTTTTTTTCTAGGACCAAATAACATCATACTTAGATACTAAGATGATTTAACTAGCTAATGTACATTTCTGTAACATATGAAAGCATTCCCTACACCTGCTTCCTCTACTCACTGTCAGTGTTTCCTGTTCTACTCTCTGCAATCAAATTCAATGAAAAGTTATTGGATGTGAAAAGTATGTGAACAAAATACACATAATTCTGGGCAAGTAGCCTCCACATTGATTTACGTTCTGAACCAGCCTTTACACGGAGCCATAATCAAAGTAGGTTATTTACTCGCCCATATCTCAGTTATTGATCACATTAGCTGCTTCTGTTGATGTATCGTGAGTGTCATCCTGTTGTGTCGCTCTGACGCACAGACCGGATGTTTACTGTTGACGTGCTGCAGCATTGACGACATGCTTTCATGCTAAGCTACGTGCTAAGCTAACTCCGTTTGACATCAGACACACTGCACTGTGTTTTCTTTTTGTCCCTTCTTGTAGTGACCACACACTTTGGACACTCTCTGCCATTTCTTCTGCGGACTCTCTCCTTTCTGTCCCTCTCTTTTCTCTTCCTTCATGATTTTACGAGCTGCGCAGCAGCGGAGGTAGCAGGCACATTGTGCCACAGAAATGACCGTCCGTGTCAAATACCATGCACTGTATAGAAGTCCAGATATATATTTTATATGTATAATTATATATTAAATGAGGCTTTGAGGCTCATAATTTGCCTCGAAGATATTTTGTAATCGAATAATCGAGATTATTCGAGGAATCGTTTCAGCTCTAGTTGTAACATAATGGAAAAAAATCGAGTAGCAACAAGCCCACAGGATCATTTAGAGTTGCTAAACACAGAAGTAGGTCAACAAAACAAAGCCTCTGTTTACAAGTAGAAGAAGATGATACAATAATAGAAGATAACCTAGCACAACGTAGTAAATAAGTGTCACAACGAGCACACAAGATCGTTTAGAGTTGCTGAGCAGCTTACCTGAAGACTGCAGGCAGTGGCAGGCTAACGCTACCCATTGACTCCCAGTGTTTGAGCTAAGCTAATTAGCAGTGGGCGAGTTCTGCCCGTCACTTTCCTGTTACTGCATGCACAGTAGTAAGAATGGTGTCTATCTGCTTGTCATGGACTTGGGAGTGGCAGGAAAACAAAAACAAACCAAAACACAGTCTTTTTTAGAATCAGAGGATTAGCATGACTTTGCAGCTTGTGCAAAGATAATGCAAAAAGCACAAGTTCTTTCTCCAAAAACAGAAAGGATGTAGAGTATAAAATTAATTTTTCCACATATCCATAGAAAAGGCTGCAACGGATGATGAGGAAAGGAGAAAGCAGAGGACATATTGAGTCACTGGTAGTGTGTGGTTTGATGTTTCCCTCCATCAGAGTTGGTCCACATTCTCTCAGACACTTAAGTCATTGTTTGTTTTAGATCCATTTCAAGCCATAACCTCTTTATCCATCTTCTCATTGGTTAAGTGTAGAATTCAATTTTCTCACAATATAATCATGGCATCTGTGAGTCAGCCTTCATACAGCTTTGAAGCTCTTACCTCTCTGCACACACACCTTCGCACACAAACTAAATCACCTTTGGAGCTTATTCTTCCTCTCCACATGCTCTTACTCACTTTAAGTGCAGCCACAATAGCCGCCCCATGTCTTCTGGTTAAACTCGTGGGTAATTGCAGCCATCATTTGTGTGAGTGGTTTATATTAGAGCTGAGAGGCATTGTGGGAGTGCTGCGTGCAAATGCGTGCAAAATGTTTGTTTAGGAACTTGAGCTTGTTGATGGAAATAGATGAATGGGGCGGTTTAGTTCACTAAGGGGAATGTAAAGAGAAGAGTACTGCACTACAATAGGTGACAACTATAGCTTTCCATCAGTATAGCTTTACTCTAAACACACATGTATGAGATCACTGCGAGCTAAAAACTTTGTCGTAAAATAGACAAAGCCTCTGCTGTATGAAAGCATAATAACTGACAGTGCATAATTGTTTTGTTATTGTGCTCCTCAACTCTGTATTTTGATTGCTTCTCTCCGTTCAGTGTGTCAACAGTCATATTTTTTTCTCTGCAATTTTTATTTGTTCAATCATGATTAATTTATCTAGAGGAAATACTCTGTCAGCTCAATTATTGTGCCTGCATTTTGAAATTAAGCTTTTCACTTCACTTTTAATGAGGTAAATGTCTGCTCAGACAAAATGGCCTGAATCCCTGTGTCACCAATTTTTTGCCCACAAAACTAATTTAGCTAATGTATTGACCCTCGGCCCAGTTTTTGGCGCAAGTGTGCAAGACTTGTCCAAAACTTATTCTGACTCATGATCAAAAGAAAAAAAACAACTAAATTTGGAGACATTTTGAAACACATTACAATTCATTCTTAAACTGAGTCATCAGTTATTTTAATAATTGTGAATGATTTGTTCAATTTGTTAAATGTTTTCACAAGCTTTTGATGTTAACTGGAGGTCATGATGTTCACTATCTTGGAATTCCTTCAGTAAATGTTTTGCGCAATTCAAACACACGAGCGTGTGACATGCAGTTAATGAATGAAAAAACTGACCTGCTGTTTTGTCCAGTTTTACCAAAATACCAAACTAATGTGTTGTAACTACACTAAAAGCAGCAATTGAGCATAAAAATCCTTGAATTTCTAACAGTCAGTGTTACTGTAAACTAGAGATGTAATGGTATGAAAATTTTATATCACGGTTATTCTGACCAAAATTATCAAGGTTATCATTATTATTGCAGTATTGTTGCAGTGTGCCCAAAATGTTCAAAAAGTACTTTCACACAGTCTTGAAATCATTTAACCCCTTAAATATGATCATTTTAACAGTTCTTTTGCCTTTTTTTGTCAATAACTTTGTCATTTTACAAGGATGTCAAGGGGAAACTGATGACGATAGTCACCCTGTCTAAAACATGAAGCTGCGGTGAAAGACAAATGCTTGTGATTAAAACTGCTGTAAGTCCTCGACTAAACGAGCAGACTGAGAGAGAGAAGATTTATAGGATACTAACAGGATGTCCCATAAGTAAATTTGTTTACATTTTTTTTAATGAGACATAAAAGTAAACAATTCTGGCAAGTATTTGTCATTATTATGTTATAAATGCTTTAAACTGTGTGTAGTTAGAAGAAAGAAAAAAAATGATTTGAACTTTAAACAGGATTCCCTTTATAAACAATTGTAAATGAACATGTTCAAAGTTTTGAGATGACAAAAAATAAATGTAACCTGTTTTACATACACTCACACGTTTTAGTTTGCCTTCAGCATTAGAGTCCATTAGGGATGGGATGAAATATCGTTTGGCAATATATCGTGATACAGTACGTGACAAAATGCATCGAGTTTGAAAAAATGGATCACGAAATTGAGCCTACCGCTCGTTAGCATACTCTCTCTAACTTCTCTAGGATTAGAGAGAGTGTTATTGTTTGTGTTTGGCCTGTTAGGCCTTGTGTTTTCCTGTGTGCAACTCAAAAAAAAAAAAAAAAAAGAGTTGTTATTACACAGTAATATTTTTTCTTTTTTACTTTTTTGATATTGTATCGTGACTGTCAGGATTTTGTCCCTTCGCAATTCTAAAGCTCAGTATAGCTTTCACGGTTCGTACCAAAAACCCCTGACATAAATCAAAATAAAAATGACGAAGACACAACTGAAGGCAATCAGATGGGATTTACTTCGCAGCGCGTTGAGTAACAACATTTCAACAGGAAGCTGGATGTTGTACTGAAGATATGTAATGTTTTCTCTCTTTTATAAGAGTGTCAAGAAAGGTGTGTGTATGTAGTGACCTTGGTACATCACCGTCTCAGAATGAGCCAGACTGAGCTAGTATGGAAGATGTCCCTCAACCTGATAAAAGGACGAGAGACAGCCTCCATACGAGGTTACATACGGAGGTCACATTATCAGTAGTGAATCAGTATGTAAGGTATGTGTGTGTTTCTGTGTCAGAAGTATGCAAAAGCTAGACAATGATTAAAAGCACGATTATATTACAGGATTGGAACAGGGTTATAAAGAGTCAAATACATGAAAAGATTATATACAATATGTACAAAAGTTGAATACATAAAATATTTACAAAGGTCAAATTATTCTTCACAGTGAAGTATCATATCGTGATCCGGGCATATCGAGGTGCAGCGTATCGTGGGTTTAAGTGTATCGTCCCATCCCTAGTGTCCATGTTACAGCTCGTTAAATTAGACCATGTTCAGGCTTTTTTTTAATATATATATATATATATCTATATATATATCTATATATATATATATATATAGATATATATATATAACTAACGATAGTCCCTGAAGCAGTTTGCCCCCTTCATGGCTCTCCTTTGGTCTCCCTTTTCCATGACAGATCCTCGACATCTCCTTCTTTAATGTTTCCAAATTCCAAATAATGATTGATGAAATCCATAAAACATGAGCTGTGACAGAAAATGATGATCTATTACGAAATATGGCGAAACACGGCTAATAAACGGCAAAAGACAGCAAAAATACACTCCAGAATGATACTAATGATGTTATTTATAACCTTCATACATTATTCCCACAAAAAATACTGATAAACCCCCTGTAATTCGCTCAGGTATGGCTCTTTGAATCCCCCTCCCACCCCTGCTCATTTACTCAAGGAGTTACAGCAGTTTTAATCACGCGCATTTTTGTCTTTTACTGCAGCTTGGTGTTTTAGACAGGGTCATTTAGTTACCCCTCGGCATCCTTGTAAAGTCCAAACTTTGACCAGACTTTAGACTTTGTCCATTCCGAGGCTTTTCCAGGCAAAGAGCAGCATCACTGTGAGTTATTGATACAGTGTGATGATCAAACACAGTATACAGTAATTTTAATAAGACACGGTAATGATTACCGTGGGAAGTTTTACCGCGGTTTACCATTGTACCGGTAACCGTGAAATCCCTACTGTAAACCCTGTGGTTTTAAGTGCAGTCTCATTATCCAATATACAGGACTCAAATGTTTTAAATTGGTTCTGAATCTTTTCATAAATACGATTAAAGTTGAATACAAATCATTCTTACACCTCAAATACTGGTGGATTCATGAGTTTCAGCATTGCAACATACCTATTCAAGGTTATACAGTACATTTGATTGTGCTCTTCCTCATCAGTCTTATAATTAAGGAAAAGATTTGGAAATAATTGCTGTTACTCGTTGGATTCCCCTAATCAGCTCGGTATTCATTCAGGTAGCTGTAATTGTTGATTAATTTGAGCAATGTATTGTGTCATGCTTTTATTGGTGCACTCGCTGCATTTGTCCTCAACACAATAAGCAGTTTGTCAGAATAATTGAGGGCAGTGAGCTGTTCAGTGCTGCAAAAATTAATCAGTGTGTTTTTGTCTTTCAGGTTGAAGACTCTCTCACCATGTGGGGAAAAAGTACAGAGATGCTCAACTAAACGAGGAGGAAAACAGAGCAACGGCATTCTTCTCTGAAATCTTATTGGATAAGGAAGAACTCCTTCTGCCTCGCTTTCTAAAGAAGAGCAACAAGAGCATATCCATCAGGGAACGCTTTTATTGTGAAACACGTCTTTTGACGCCTGACATTTAGCCCTCAGAATGAGCGGTCTGGCGGGAAAACTGGACCCTCGGAGGATACAATGGGGTGCAGCGTGGAACACCTTTACCTCCCGCATCCTGAGGACCAAACCCGTGGAGTCCATGCTGGATTCGGCCATGTCGGGCACCAGCTCCCATGGGACCAGGCTGGCTCGAGTATTATCCACTGTGGATCTGGTTTCTCTAGGTGTCGGCAGCTGTGTCGGGACCGGGATGTACGTGGTGTCAGGGCTGGTTGCCAAGGAAATGGCTGGACCGGGGGTCATTGTGTCCTTTATAATCGCCGCTGTGGCCTCGATACTGTCTGGTGAGACTCTGTCTTCCGGCTCTCTTTCACCTTTTCTCTGACTCTAATGCTGGTTAGCGTTCTTATCGCCATTTCACTGACACAATTTCTATGAGACACTTTTTGATAAATCTGCAATTATAACAAGGGCAAAGGCATTATAAAAGGAGGGCTATGATATAAAAGGCACTCGAGGGATATCTTAAACCTGCTGTCAATACGTGCAGCTCAGCCTTTCTGAGGGATCATAATGTGTATGTGTGTGTCTGTGTTCCAGGAGTGTGCTATGCAGAGTTTGGCGTGCGCGTGCCTAAGACCACAGGCTCGGCTTACACCTACAGCTACGTGACGGTGGGCGAGTGTGTGGCGTTTTTCATCGGCTGGAACTTAATCCTGGAATATCTGATCGGCACAGCGGCGGGGGCATCAGCACTCAGCAGCATGGCCGACTCGCTGGCCAATCACAGCATCAGCAACTTTATGATTTCACACATCGGGACGCTTAACGGTTTTGGTAAGAGATGAGGGATCAACATATTTTTCTTATTTCTATCTGACATTCTTGTTGTTTGGTTTGGGTAATTTGGTGAAAATGTGAGCATTGGTTTTTGGGAGAAGTTGCAATGCTAACAATGTTCTGTATGTTTGGTTTTCTTTCACTCTACACTCTTCAAGTTGAGTAAAGCTGTAAAGTAAAGTAAAGTCAAATGTGGTTTAAATATAGCCACTTGCCTCCACTTGGCTGTAGGCTTTGCTCCTGTCATCCAACTTGTAGCTGAGTGGTGAAGAAATCAAACCAAAAAAATGGAAGTGAGTTAATATTTAGTATCCTGGTTCCAACCTCCCTAACGTAAATGGGATTTGTAATACTGATGAGTGCGTAAAATAAGGTTTGTGGTGAACACACACACAAGACTATTAGTATTTAATGGGAAATAATAAATGCATCCAATGAAGCCTTCCTTTTAATTTTAAAATCGTTGTGTGTTTAAAAGTTATGCTGATTAAGAATACAAAAATGACCAGGGACCTGACAGCAAGCATTTCTGATGGAACTTTAATAATTACTTGATTGTTAGGAAACAAACTAGAGATCACAACAAGATGTTACACGTTGAAATTATTTTAACTGCGTCTGAGTTGAACTACCATGTTGTTGTTCAATAGTAGCTTACTTATGATTTATCACTCTTGCCAATTGAGTTTAAGCTTTACACTTTGTGAATAGGGGGTTTGTTTGTTAAAGTTATCACTAGAAGCAGAACATGCAAGGCATATGTTTTGGTTTTCTAAAGAGTTTATTATCAGCAATCCTCCAAAACAAATTGAAAAGCCCCATAGGCTTTTACCAGGCTAGCAGTCTAGGGAACCTGTGCAATGCTAACTTCTGGCCTACAGAAATTATGTCATCCCTGCAAAACTGTGTAATGGCCCAGAAGTACTGAACAAAGCCTCAGATAATAAGATAATTTGTTTTGAAGCAGTTTGGAAGTTATACTGAGCCATGCACTAAAGATAAGGCTACAGATACAGCCATTTCAAATTTCCCCTCCCAGCCAACTATCCACCAATTTCCAGCCACCTACCAGCCAACTACCAGCCAACTTTCAAGTGCATAAGATCATCTGAAAACATACTCGTTCATGCATTTGCTAGGTGTCTCCCTGAGATGGCACTTCAATCTCAAGATCAACCTTGGTAACTGTAAAATCAACAAAGAGGAGACTTCACATCACAAATTCACATCAACGTGGTCTGAAGTTTACAAATGAAAACCTTTAGGGTAGGTAGGCCCCATCTTGGACCTGACATGGATCAGCCAAGACCCTATCATGTGAAAGAGGAGCAGTTTCATGTGGCAGCATCTGCACATTCAAGCTGTGTCTTGCATATTGAGTGATCTGCCGCCATATTCCACATGGACTATAGAGGTTAGATTTTAGCTGGCATTTGCTACTTTGTTAACGGTATAGCTCAAAACGTTATGACAGATTAAAAACATGTCAGGAAATTTAGTAATGGCGCAAGAAAGAAGTGCTCAGATTTTGGTGGTGATCTGAACCATGGATTTCTTTTTAAGTATTTCTTCACATTGTGAGAGAGGGCATATAGTGACAGAAATGTCTTGGGAGCAGTTTGTGTTCTCAGAGCACTTCTAGTTCTTTCTGTGATGCCTTGCAACTCAGTTAAAATTGCAATAATACAAAAAAAAGCACCGTTAATAAATAGATTAAATGTAGTGTTAAAGCAGTGTGAGTAATTCCTTTTGACAGTGTCGTAAAATGTCCTCTTCACCAAGAGGAAAATGTCCTTTGGATCCTTGAGCTGACAGCTGCTCAGTGGGTGGCTTTGCTTTAGCACTTATGTGTAAATATTTGAAAATCTGATAAGAAAGGAAACTAAAGCTGTCTGGATAATCATCCAGTCCATATCAGAGAGTTTTTAGGGCATTCATAAGATGTTAATCTGTTTGTCTTGGAACTTGTGTCAGTACTGAGAGCACCAGCCACCCAAACGTCTTGGGTTTCTAATGAAATAATGTTGCACATTTTTCCAGGACAGAAGCGGTGAAATGCGGGGGATTCCTGATAATCTGCTGTAATACTATCTCTGCTCTGAGTGCCAGCTGTGTCTGTCTGGATGACACCACCCTGACAGCGGCTTCCTGTTAGACAGGGCAATGGTGGTCACATGATCAGCCACATGGCCAGATGTTCCTGAACTGATGGAAAGTCCACGTTTCCTGTTTCCTGTACACAGTTGGAAAATTGGGTGTCACGGGTAGCCACCTGTTTGTTGCTGCACACTCCTGTGATGAGTGGTTGTGCTTTGTGTTTAAGAGCACAATGGCAGTGACTTGAAGTCCTCTTGTAATTCATTTTTTATAATCAGTATGGAATAATGTCAGCTTTTTTTAAAGAGAAAACTTCAATCAGTTGTGGAGAGGCCTGTCACGATAATCAATAAATCAATTAACCGAACGATAAATAAAAACGTCCTCGGTAAGTTTGCTGGCCTTGATAAACTGACATGTGCATGCGTATTTGTTTTCCTCCTCTCTTTCTACCAAAGAGGCTGAATGAGAACATGGCTCACTCTGACCATCTTTCTTAACACCTGGGTGCATCGGTTCTATAGTGGATTTAGCAGATTTGTAGCGGAGTGAGCATCTGTCGCATTTGCAATCTTTTCGCGCGTACACACGGAGAGAGCTTAAGTGAGCGTCCTGAGGAGTAACAAGGAAACAAACACTAATATGATAGATGGCACCAAAGCTACGGTTCCTAAGCCGAATGGCACAGCCCCAGTGTGGGACTGTGTTGGTTTTAAACAGAATGAACAAGGCGTAAGCCCATGAACACTGACGAGCCGATATGTTGTATTCGTTTAAGAGTAGTGGCGACGAAGGAGAAGAAGGGGAGGTGCAGCGGAGCCTTCGTCCTGTCCGCACTTACTGAGGCATTTGGTTGGCAAAGCAAATATAAATAAAACAGACAAAAAGGTGCACGCTCACAGTGTCATTCGCTACATTGCAAAAGAAATGCAGCCCTTCAATATGGTTGAAAAGCCAGAAATGTTACAAACGTTTGACAGACAGTACGAATTGACTGTGAGAAAGTACATGTCACAAACCATTCCAGAACTGTATAAACTCCCTTTTATTTATTGTTTTTATTTTTGTGTGTGTTTCTATTGGAGTTTTGTTTTTTCTTTACAGAGACAGGGTCTATTTTTTGTTGTTTTTGATTCGTATAATTATTTTTATTTACATGCATTTTTTCCTAAAAGAGAGTCCAGTTCATTTTCATTGTTTTTTCCCTTTTTTTGTTTGTTAAATTTATTATATTGTTTAATTTATTTTATTTAAAAAGATCTTGACCTTCCAAATACAGTTAAATACTCTGAAGAAATTATAGTTTCTTGCTTTTGATATGGTGTACTCACTTTATTATGACATATATTGTAATTACATTAATAAAAAAATGAAAAAAAAATCTAAATAATATTGACAATAATATCGTGTATCGTCAATATTTTTTTGACAATTATCGTCCAGCAATCGTCCGGTGACAGGCCTAGTCATGGAATATTTATGACCTCTTACATTCTACATTAGAACCTCCAATGATATGTTGCTTATGCTACAAAAAAAGTCAGTGGGACATCACTAATGTTTCTGGTGAGTTATCAATGAGCAATGAATCTCAAAACCCCACGCTAGGGCTGGGAAATTAATTGAAAAATAATTGAAATCGACATTCAGACCCTATAATCGAAGTACTTTTACTCATGTTGATTATTTTGATTATTTTCACTGTGTAAGTCACTTGACTTGTGCCAAGAGCAAAGACCACTTTAGCAACATGGAGGAGACAAGTGACAAGCTATCAGAGGACCTTGTAACCAAGAAAAAATGCTGTCTCCGTTGTTTGGGCACATTTTGGATTCTGTGCAGAGGACGTTGAGCAGAAAGAAGTGAAGTGTAAATACTGCAGAAAAACCGAGCCGACAACCCTTGCTGTCACCACTAATTTGTCCCAGCATGGTATAAAATAATCGTTTATTAATCGTAATGGAGGCAAGAGCTTCAATTAATCGTGATATTGAGATTAGATAATATCGTCCAGCCCTACCGCATGCTGCACCCTGCCTTTCTTAAGTTACAACCTGTTAAAATGAAATAATGAATGGTTTAAGAAATGTAATTGTAAAGTTCTAGCCTGTGGTATGTGTTTGTAATCTTATGTGTTGTAATCTTAACTCAATATCTTTCAGGGAAAGGGGAACAGTCGTACCCGGACCTTCTGGCTCTGTTGATAGCTCTGCTGGTGACGGTGATTGTTGCCCTTGGCGTGAAGAACTCAGTCGGCTTCAACAACGTGCTGAATGTTATCAACCTCATCGTGTGGGTGTTCATGATGATCGCTGGGCTTTTCTTTGTCAACGGAGAAAACTGGGACGAGGGACGATTCCTGCCCTATGGCTGGGGAGGGGTATGCTAACTCACTCACAGTTCTACTGAAATACTCATAGTCTTAACTTACTGATTTTCAATTTATTATCTTTCTCATTTTTTCTCTTGCAGGTAATGCAGGGTGCAGCCACGTGTTTCTACGCCTTCATTGGATTTGACATCATTGCAACAACAGGCGAAGAGGCCAAAAGTCCCAACACCTCCATCCCCTACGCCATCACTGCCTCTCTTATCACCTGCCTCACCGCCTACGTCTCTGTGAGTTTGACCTTCAACAACACCGACATCTACAAACACAACTATCAAAATAAATCCTGCAGTTCTGGTAATAAGGGGGATTTTGTGTTAGGAAATTCTTAAAAATCTTATCCACTATTAAATAACTGCATATTAGCATGCACATTGGTATGTTTCTGCCAGCTTATGAGTTATGGAGATATGAAAGTTATATGTTTTGTTCACCATGATCATCTTCAAGTACAGACTAATTTTTAGAGCTTTTAGGATTAAACATAATCGGCAAGACTAAAAACTATTCTTAAGCTATAGTGGTTCAATGTAGAAGCACCACAATACCACACTTAAAGTAAAAAACTTCATGTTATATACTTGAAATGTGTCTCTGGTAATGAAGACAATTCATTGTGGCCCCCTTGGTAACCGAAGTTGCCCATCCCTGATCCAGCATTACCTCTGAGGCGTGCTGTGAATAACCTGAGTGTTTCCTCAAACTTTGAAAGTGTCTGACAGAGGACAGTAAAAAAGCTCAAACATTCAGATGCTCTCCTCTCACTCTGACTGTGTGGGTGAGTTCTGTATCTCCTCTCTGATCTTTACGTATTCAGCTCGCACAGCCTTCCAGATGCCTTACTTTAACACGTTTGTTCTGGATGGTTGTTGCTATGGATACCGGGCAACCTCGACCTATCAGGGAGAAGAATTTCGGGGCACCGCCTGAGGCCCAAAGATTGCATCAACTTAAAGTCTGAGCTACTTTTTTGGAACAACTCAGGGTTTTTTTTTGCCCACAGCTGCATCCATTTTCACTCTCTTGTGTTGTAAAAAATACTTTCTAAACTTTTTATGGTCTCTAAATGTATTTTTAAAGAGTCACTGTTTAGTTTTGTTAGAAAACTTTTTTCTACCATCTTCTGAATCATTGCTTCCCAGTCCTTATTATATCACAACCTGGTTTTTAGGAACAAAGCATAGTTAGATTAGATTAGATTAAATTAGATTAGATAATACTTTATTAATCCTCTTGAGAAAAACTGCCTGAGGGATATTGAGATTCAGTAGCAATTATTCCAGATAAAAAGATACATAAAAAAAAAAGATCAATCTAAGGGTGTGCGATATGATGTTAAATCGTTAAGGATTATAACGTGGGATGATCTCATAAAGCAGAAAGATCATCAGATCATCTGTGTAGGCGCAGAGACTTTGACGCGCACCCGACTAGCCAATCGTAGCACATTACGCGCAGTGCATGGTGGGATGTCCTGTTTGGTTATGTAGCGTGAAGCCATGGTGGAAAGAGAAAAGGAGATAAAAGTTTGAAGATGTCTGAACAAAAATCTGTTCTAAAGCAGCTGTATTATTCACTCAGATTATAGACATTGCAGTTACATAACATTTGTTCTAAATTGTTGCACTTTAAGAGATAATGTTGATAGTAGGGCTGAACAATTTATCGTTTTCAGATCGAAATCGCAATTTTAGACAATGCAATTTTGTGATCGCCAAAGCTGCAATTTTTTGCAGCGCTCCTGACTGACTCAGGATCTGTTGTGTCAAGTATTATACACATACTGTTTTACAAATTTGTAGACAATCTATATGTTAAAAGTGCTGGTAAGCAGGTCAACAACACAAAGCTTCTGTTTAGGAGTAGAAGTTAATGAAAACAGATTATTTATCATCGCTATTGAAGGTGAATAATGTGTTAAGTGTTTTTCATCATTTATTTCCTTACTGTTGTCTGTACTGTAAACAAAGTGAAATTTGCACTGAAGTTTGATTTGAAAAAAACATCGTGAATTGCAATATCTACCAAAAAATCGAAATTAGATCTTTTCCTAAAATCGTTCAGCCCTACATGTGAATATCCCAAAGCTTGATTAGAAGAAAATCGTGAATCGAATTGAAATCGCAATATCTGCCAGAAAAATCACAATTCAATCTTTTCCTAAAATCGTTCAGCCCTAGTTGATATTGTTGTTCATTACCTTTTATGTTTACATTTATTACACATTTTTATAAAAACTGCACTACTTAAATTGAAACCTGTTCAGAAAGTTTCTTTGGCTTTAATTGTCTTTTTTTTCTTTTAGGGTTTTACATGTTTTATATGTTAAACATAGGGAAGAAATTGTCAAATATGCAAATTAGTCTAGAAAAATCAACGTAAATAAGAATCGTGATAAAATTGTGATTGTGATTTAATTTTTAGAATATCGTGATATGATATTTTTGCCATATTTCCCACCCCTAGATCAATCTGAAGAAAAATATAAATAAATACATATATTAAAAAACATGGCTACTGGCTGGTTAGTTATTGATATACTTCCCTTATATCCTGGATTTTTTAGGATTTGTCAAAGCTGTCAACTTACAGAATGAGTTTTAATGGATTTTTAACACGACCTTTCTGCAAATGCACACACTAGATATTACTGTCAGACTGCACATGTGCTGTTTGAAGTAACAGTTTCACAGTGCAGATCTTTTAAGGCCCAGCAGAAAAGGATCAACTCTCAGGTTACCAAAGTATAATGTACTGTTCAACCACATCTAATGAAAAAGAAAATGTACATGTGGATGGTGTTCTCTTTTTCTGCACTGGTGTTTTCCTGGTGCTAGCTCTAACATAAAAATAGCTGAAGATAGTTGAGTACGATCTGTTTCTGCATCTTTATGTCATTTTTAACTTTTTCATCAAATGTGATTCTACAGCAGATCATACTTTGGTACATTGACGATCAATGCCCTTACCCCCCTTTCCGTAGTTTGGAATCAGACTATGTAAACTCTTTTAAACAGGATGAAGAACATCAGCAATCTCCTTTGACTGATTCACACACTCTTTGAGCCACACTGATTGGTCAAAGGGTTTAAGGTCAGGAGGGAAACCAATCTCTTCATCTTCCTCTTTGCTGGAGTTAGTCTTTTATCATTCCTGACTTTGCAGTCTGTTCATGTAAATCCCTCTCTCTGTGCGGTACAGCCCCAGTGACAGATGGCCCTGCATGATTTCACACGTCAGACACGAGGATTAGAGCTGTGCACGAGCGATCACGTGCTGACACAGACACACTGCCGGAAAAGCATGACTAATGAACATTTTGTATGTGATGTGTTCTGTACTGTGCATTCCAAGACTGGGTGAATATAGTTCAGCACTTTACCAAGTAGCTAAAGCTCTAAATTCCATTGAAGTTGGGACGTGTAAATGTCAGTAAAAACAAAATACAACTATTTTACATTGGAATGTGGTTATGCAGATCAGATGTATGCAGTATGTAGCCAATCAGCTGTATATACTGGCAGATTTTATTTTTTATCAAATTCGCTGCTGATGTCACGGTAATAAAATCATGCATCCTCAATAAACAAGATCATGTGATCAGAAAAAGTACTCTGAAACTGTTTTACCATGTGAATGCAAAACGCTGCCATAATCAATGAGTTCAAGAAGATGCCAAAAAGGGTCACAGAGATGTTTTAATGAATGGACTGAGAGCACCTGATTAATTGACCTATTGATTGTTTTTAAGTGTCCTTTGGTGTCAAGAGAGGCCCTTACAAATAAATATGTTATTGTTATGGTCATCAATACCTAAAAAAGATGGTCATAGTCTATTAAGAGTTTCTGTGCCATATTTGCTTAGATCTCTCTCTGCCAAAACACACATGTATACATTTTGGACTAGTTGTGTATTACTTGATCTCTTGAGGTCTTGGTCTGGAGACCACATTTTAAAGGTCTTAGTCTCGTCTTAGAGCATTTTTACTCGTTCTTGTCTCGGTCTCAGACTGGCCGGACTAGGGATTTTCTGTCAAGACCGATCAAGACCAGCACTGATCTGATGTTCTTCAACATCATTAATGTGAATCAGGAGTAGGGATGGGTACCTTTCACATTTGAACCGATATCATACTGATGCCCGGTACCTTGGAATCGGTATCGGTACTCAACGGTACCAATTTTCGGTACTTTTGCCTGTGTTTATGGGGTAATAAATGTTGATTTGTTTAATATTAAGATCTCAATTTTTTTCAATGTAAATTTATTTCTCAATATATAAAATTTGACAGATATATATCAAAACAACATTCAACTGTTTGTATTGTAACTTTGCAGTTGTTCCAAAAATTTCTTCAACATGAAAACCAGTAACTAAAATGAATCACAACTTAATAAATTAACTGCAGCCCTCACTTTAACTTTAGGGCAGTTTAACAATGGGTCCCACAGAGCTGTAAATAAAAAAAGCATTTACATTAACGTTACAAAGTACGAGGAACCGACCTGATAATGATAACTGATGCACCTTAAAATGCCAAGCTAATACCATCTTAAACACGAGGCTTATTTACCTGGACCAGGTATCTTCCTTGTTGCATTTGCTGCCATCACCAAATGTTAAAGCCATTTCTTTTCCTGTGTTTCTGGCTGCAGACGACTAGTTGCCATTGGACACAGGTGTGCTAACAGTGCCCAATAAATCCTTTGTGGTCGTAGATCTGAGGCTATCAAAAATTGTGCACTCTTCAGCTTTAAGGAAAATTTTGTGAGTCACAGGTGCTTCCTCAGATTTGAAGTATTTCTGCTGCTGGCCTTACACTTGGCGTCACAAATATTGCAGCGAGCATAACCTCCATCACATTTAATAAAGTAGAGCTATACTTTCGAGCAATTTCTCTCAGCCATGCTTACTTTGTTGACTGAGCCCGCAGCTGCTGACGTCATTACGCTATTGCTGTGCTGCGTTCAAGTCCGGTATGGAAATGCACCTACTCTACCCAATAGTATGCCTGCTTCTTCCACTCCCTCACTGGCACAAGGATGCATTTAGGTACCTAAACATGGTACCGTTTGATTTTCCGTGAATCGCCACTCGGTAGTACCTACAGAATTCGGTCGGTACCTCTTAAAGTACTGAATTCAGTACCCATTCCTAATCAGGAGGAGCACTTGGTAAAAACAAAAAGCTTCAATTCATGTGTTTTTTCCCCTGTGATGACTGCAGCCTTCCTGGTGTTGTTAATGGGAGACACCCCCCTTAACTGTTCAACCTTGTAATGGTCTTTAAAATTGATTTTGATGGTCTTGGTCTTGTCTCAGTCTCCACTCCCTAAGGTCGTGGTCTTGTCTTGTTCTCGGTATATTCTGGTCTTGGGCAAGTCTTGGTCTCAGATAGTGTGGTCTTGAGCATAACACTATTTTGGACACACTACACTAATTTTAATGAAACATCTCAGTGATTAAAAAATTGAAGAAGTTTCTGTGAGGATTTATTTTCCTAAAGCAGGTGCTGGGTTCTAATTCTTGGCCATTTGCGAACCACTAGTCTACATTATCTTCTTATGGCAGTATGGAAACTGTCTGTTCTAATTAATTGTCTTTCTTTCAGGTTTCTGTGATCCTGACTCTGATGGTGCCGTACAACGAGATTGATGCAGACGCGCCACTCATGGAGATGTTTGCCCTACATGGTTGCATGTTTGCAAAGTATATTGTGGCAGTGGGTTCCATTGCTGGGCTCACTGTGTCCCTCCTGGGGTCTCTGTTCCCCATGCCTCGAGTCATCTACGCCATGGCAGGAGACGGCCTGCTGTTCAAGTAAGCCTGTTTTAGCATTTAGCATATTATTTATTGCTTGAGAGAAATGCTTTACTGAATTGTGATCCTCCTTTTGTGTGCCTTCAGGTTCCTGGCCAATGTTTCCACCTACACAGAGACGCCCGCTGTTGCCTGCGTGGTTTCAGGTTTTCTGGCAGCTCTGCTCTCCCTTCTGGTCAGCCTCAGAGACCTCATCGAGATGATGTCTATAGGAACTCTGCTAGCTTATACTCTGGTGAGTGGGGATAATAACGCTGTAAACATCTGCATAGACCTTACGGGCATCTGCATAGTGGAGCTTATTCATTAAATTCATCCTTTTCTATTACAGGGAAATATTTAGAGCTTTATCAGCAGAGACATACAGAGCAGCCACAAAGCAATCTTTCACGGCAGATACCAATTGTGTATTAATGTTTTGCATTAGCTCTGATATATTTAGTCTGAAAAACGAGCAGTAAGTCAGTTTGACTTTAACATTTTTATAAAGATCAATAAATGAAAGATTTTACTCTTAAAATATTCAGAGCTTTCAATTACTGCACACGGCCAGCTAGATTTTTCTGGGAAAACTAATCCTTCCAGCACATGAATCATATAGAATTAAAGGATAGTGATATAAGCGGAGGGTCTTAGCAAAGTCAGCTTCATCAAGAGATCTTACATTAGCATAGATTTCAGATCTCTTTTAGGGAGGCTACAGTCCATTTTTATTTCCTCTGAGCATCCCTCAAGAAGTCACAAATCTGATTCTTTAACTTGATGTTTAATCATCAAGATGTTATTTTTGGATAAGATGAAGTAATACTTGCAAACCTGTCCATAATTGCCTTTTTCTGCACCTCTGGTGGGGGGCCTGTTTTATTTGGGTGGAAGCAGATGTAGTGGATAAGGATTAAGCCAGCTGCTTTGCACATTATTGACATGTAGCCTCCAATTTCTCTACATGTACTCAACTCTTTGTCTGATGAGGTCAAGAGAGCAGCATGTGACTAAAGGATGGGACAGCAGACGCTGCTAGATTAGGCAGTACAGTGCTCCATGTTCCCTAATGTGTTACAGAAATGTATATTTTTAATTTCTAATGTTTATTTACATTCTGACTATACTTTTACCCCTATGGTTGAATGGATGTTTATATATGAAGTATAAGGTGACAGTCATATTAGGTTCTAAGTAAGTCTGCACCGGCCTCGGGTACCCCTAGAAACATTTTTTAAAGTTGATTCTTTGATTGATTGACCGATTTATTAGAAAACCCAACCAGATACTAGATCAATTAGCATGCACATAAACTGCCATGTTTCAGCCCAGCTAAAAAGAGAGTGTAAAGTTTTTTCTGTTTTTCTGGTTATTCTCATCAGCTGGTTATGACCAAGCCCCTCTCATGATGGGATTGAGGCTTTGGCTTTCTAGCACTATGCTCTAATGTTTACAGTGGCCACACAGACATTCCAAGACATTTTTCTTCAACATGGTTGCTGTTGGCAGGCCTGGGACACATTTTTGTTTCAAAACCATTAAAAAAAAGTTTTCATTATATATGACCTTCCAGTACTTTTACAGCAGAATTACCAAGAAATCCTACTGGTTGGTGTTACAGACTGTACCTCGTGACTAATGCTGCGTTCACACCACAAGCGACCCAGCTACCAAAATCGCGTCACCCACTGAAGTATCATAGCGCGCCATAAATACATCATTTCGGTCACTGTTGCCGTCGGCCGTCGCTCGGTGACGTCACGTCCGCTCGAGTTTCACCGCGATCATATCATGTATCATATAATAGGATGTATAAGCGGACATTATTCCAGCTGTAACCTTTTCACTCACTTATCAAACACAAAACACTGCAGCTGATGCCCTGCAGCAGCATTATCTGCGAGTTTCCCGCGGTCCGTCTAGGCAGAACTAATGTCTTCACTGACTAATGTTTCCCACATGGACATAAATTGTTCCTCTGTAGTCTGGATGAAAAACTGTCTGTCACGGGCACCGTCACACACGCACACACCACTGATTTGCTGTTGCTGCACAGCCACACAAGATATCGCCTGAAAAGATCAACTTTTTTTTACTCTGACGTTGCGCTACAAGCTATGTGGTAGTGGGAAAAGCGGCTGTCACATCGTGGGAGGGTTAGCTCCGCCCCATCGCGGCTGTACATTGACTTTGCATGGAAAGTGTTTGCCGAGGTAGTACAAGTAGCATGCGGTGTGAACGCAGCATTATTCACCTGATCAGTTTTGCCTCTCATAGTAGCTTATATTTTCCAGGAGTTAAAAAAGCAAGCAAGTGGATAAGACATGTTACTAGCTTGTAATTGCCATAATTATCTTGATCAACAGTAGTTGTTTAGAATTTACATAAAGGAGTTGGAAGATTAGCTTTAACATTTCTGATCAAACACACAAAGTGGTATTAATCAACAAGAAGTGCTCAGAAAGCATAAACATCCACAAAGACATTTCCAACACTGTTTTGTGAGTTATTGTCAGACTGTTGGACTGCCCTCTCTTGCACTGTTAACCTATCCTTGACAAAATTCCAGGATCTACATCTGGATTAGAAACACTACCAAAATGTAATCACTTCTCTGGTGTGCCATGAAGAGTATTTTGTGAAGATCAAAATCCAAGGGGAGTTACAAAGTTATCGATTAAAATAAGGAAAAACTGCCCCATGTTGCAATGCTAACAAATGCTTTAAAAAATTTCTGGATCCGCATCCAGATTGAGGTAACTGTCAAAATGTTATCACTTATTCTTTGAGCTCTCATCAAGATTCCCTGAATTATTAATCAGAATCTAAGTCAGCAAAAACAAAAGCACCTTGGAAAAGATAATTACTCCCACATGTGAGCCCAACTAATAGGTCTGTCTTGGGCCCAATCGTGTTTGTAGTTGGGCCTAGCAAGACCTTCACTGCGATAGTAAAAACAGTGTTGTGCTCTTAAAGTGAGTTAATTATACTTTCTTGATTTACAGGTCAGCCTCTGTGTACTCCTTCTACGTTATCAGCCTGAGGGCGAAATCCACGGCTTTGTGAACTTCCTCTCTGAGGAGCAGAACAACAAGAGAAAAGAGGGTGTTCTGGCTGAGTGCGAGAAAGACGCCTGCTCCCCGACCAGTGAAGTGGACGAGTATGGAGGACCAGCCACCAACACTTGTGGAGCCAAAAACCTGCCTTCACTAGGTGACAACGAGATGCTGATAGGTAAACCAGACAAAAACGCCTACACTGCCAGCCACCCGAACTACGGCACTGTGGATATGACCACTGGAATAGAAGCAGAAGAAACAGAAGGTGGGGTGTCACGGCGGCTGAAGAAGCTCATCGGGCCTCGTTACTACACTTTGAGGATTCGGTTGGGTCTTCCAGGAAAGATGGATAGACCAACTCCAGCCACGGGGAAAACAGTAACTGTGTGTGTGCTGCTCCTCTTCATCGCCTTCTTCGCTTTCTGTTCCTTCATCATTTTTGGTGAGCTAAGGAAAACAAACTCAAACATTAAGTTAGAGTGTACTGTGACCACAATTAATCACGTCTGTCTTGAATATGCTTCTTTCAGGATTGGGCAGTATTGGGGAAGGACGCTGGTGGGCTTTGCTGCTGTTGATCTTCCTCATCATCTTCATCGCCCTGCTTATCATCATCATCCTCCAGCAGCCAGAGAACCCAAAGAGGCTGCCCTACATGGCGCCCTGTGTGCCGTTTGTACCTGCTTCAGCCATGCTGGTCAACATCTACCTCATGCTCAAACTGTCTGCCATCACATGGATACGTTTTTCACTCTGGTGCCTCGTGGGTAAGCTTTGTTCCCATACATTACAGAGTGTTTTTGTAATGGCTACATGTTTAGACAGGACTGTCATGGCTTCTGTCAGTGTGCACAGATGGGAACTGACCCTGTTTTGATCTTAAACAATGGTTCACTTAAGCCAGTGTGTCCAGTGATATCTACAAAGTGTCTCTCTGCTTTGTTGCTCTATTGAAGAACATGAAAGTTTCTCCTTTATTTCCTTCCACAGGTTTGTCTATCTGTAGGCAGATATCAGACATAAGCCTCAGTCTGTTTTATCTTCAGTCCAACCATCACATTATATTGAGGCTAATGCCAAGGTCAGACTATACAATCCATACCGATAACAACTGACTTGACAGTTGTGGGGTTTTTGGACCCATAGACCATGAAAATCAGTTGTTTCATCCTGCGTTGTGTACCATTCGGGGCATTGGTGGCACAGTCTGATAGTGCACTTGGTCAGTAGCTGGAAGGTGGCAGGTTTACACCCAGCTCTGGCTGTCACATGGCGATGTGTCCATGGGCAAGACACTTATTCCCAAGATGCTCCCACTGCTGCGTCTGTGGCATGCAAATGGGTATGAAAGTGTGTCAATATGTTAGTTGATGCTGATGGACAACTGACATAGATACTCCAACTATAAGTGAGTGAATAGGAGAGCAAATATGTGTGAATGCTTAGGTGTGACCTGTGGGGTAAAGCTGCTTTGAGTAGTCAAAGAGACTAGAAAAAAGCTTTATAGTCCATTTATCATTTACCATAGTGACTGACTGCTGAAGTCTGTGACGTTTCACAACTCTGCAACATTTGATTTCTGTCCTGCCTCCTACGATTTTTTTCCATCTTGTCAGAAACATTGACCAACCAGAGAAGTCAAAACACTGCATGTGCAACAAACACAGATATTTATTCAATCAAGCCACACTTAAAGGATAAGTTTGGTTTCTACAGCTTTCACATTGTTTATAGAATGAAGTAGAACAATATACTCACCCAGAAGGCTTTCCTGATCCAAACAGTGCTTCGGGAGATATTTAGATCCAAAATCGAGCGGCGGACATCCGTATAATGGTAGCACACGGGGCATGTATAGTGCCGCTCCTAAAACTGCATTAATCGTCCAGAAACTCATTACTTTCACAAATAGTTCATCATGGTCCACTCTGGCTACTCCTCCAAGACAGTCTGGGGTCGCTCCACCCATGTTTTTGTGGCTGTGCTGACCTCTGAACTGAAAACTTTCTGTACAGCAGTACGGCTCATTGTTTCAAGGGCGACCGCCGGCTACTCAACAACTTTCTTCTTCCAGTTTTGTGCAAAATGGACGAATATCTATCGAATGAAGATGTTGTGGAGGAGAACTTTGAATATGATGGGTGTCCTTACAGTTTCGAGCCAGAGTTTACAGATGAGGAGCTCATAGAAAGAAGGATGCGGAGGCAAAGAGAAGAACAGCTGGCCAGAGAGCAGTCTTCAGTTCAGAGGTCAGCACAGTCACAAAAATATGGGTGGACGACCCCGGACTGTCTTGGAGGAGTAGCCCGAGCGGACCATGATGGAATATTGGTGAAACTAATGAGTTTTTGGACGATTAATGCAGTTTTAGGAGCGGCGCTACACATGTCCCTTGTGCTGCCATTATACGGATGTCCACCGCTCGATTTTGGATCTAAATATCTCCCGAAGCACTGTTTGGATCAGGAAAGCCTTCTGGGTGAGTATATTGTTCTACTTCATTCTATAAACAATGTTAAAGCTGTAGAAACCAAACTTATTCTTTAAGCTACTTCTGTCTGTACAGTTCTTTGCATCGTTTGTGCTGTCTGCCTCTTGTGAGAGCATACCATTAGTGTTTTGAGACATTTAGAGATAATTGGAAGGCGTTTTTTGGGGAACTGTTTGGCATAAAGACGGACAAATTATGTTTGATGCCTCAAACTAGCTTATGATTGCTTATTTGTTAGAGGGATCACAGTTTGATGCTGCACTACCCAACAAATCAATGAACAATGCACAGTTAAATCCACCACAACTGGTCAAAGCGTATCTTTTTGTTTGCTTAATATTATAAACTTGCACGTAAGAACATTATTTGACTTCTTGTCGTAACCTCTCTCAAGTTTATTAAAGTGTTAAACAGGAAAACACAACATGATATCAAACTGTTTTTTTTAGACACAAACACTGGAGGATTTTTTACTGTGGGAGTAAGACTGCTGTATCCCTCTGACTCACTCAAAAATGAAGTAAGCTTGTCCATCCTCCCTTTGTTTTATATTCACAGTTTGTCTCCATCTCCCATCAGGTGTGCTCATCTATTTTGGCTACGGCATGTGGAACAGCACGCTGGAGATCACAGCCAGAGAGAACGAGGTGCATGCCTCCACCTACCAGCGCTATGATCAGGGCGTGGACGAAGGCTTCTGCGGCTTTGACGACGATTTCTACCCACCTACCACTGATAACTGGGGAGCACCCGAGGGGGGGTCGGGGCTTTCTTCACCCCCTGTGGCGAAACCTGAAAGTGACGGGTCACCGTCTAAAGGCGGAGGCAGGACCATTCCCAAACACGGCCTCGCTGAGGAGGACCCGATGGATTTCTGAGGGGACTGACTCTGTGTTAAACTGAATGTACTGCCTTGTCTGCTGCCTGGGGGTAGGGAGGGGACCAGAGTGTGAATGATAGTGTGGGTGTGTGCATGCCTGCATGTGTGTGTGTTTAATATGCCAGACCCTTGGGCTAGATGCTTTCTTGTTGTCCTCAATTTACCGCGCTCAGCTGTTTGGCTCCCACAGAGGCTGTGCACTTCAAGGCCGTGAGTTTTTCATCATTCGCCACTTTTTATCCACTCACTGGAGTCCACATCCCACAAAATGAAAGGCCAGATAGAAAAGTGCTGACAAACCATGAGATAAAACTAATGTGTCATTCTGCAGTGTGCACTATGAAACACTGTGAGCCAGTGAACTGTTTATATCACAGAATTTAAGGGATGCATGAGTGGTGAAGATGATGAAGAGACTGATGATTCAGCACTTTTTTTCCCCAACACACACAGACAGGATAGCTGGATGATAGCTGTTTCCTATGTACAGGTCAGATTCTCTCTGCTTGATTTATTTTTTACACATGCTCAACCCTCTCTACAAAAACAGCTATCCGCCTGCCTGTCCGTCCTTGACCCCTAACATCTAGCCCAAGGGATTCTGGGACTGGTTCTGGATGAGGGTGTTGATGTTTTTTGTCTCAAATTTGGACTTGCTTGCAATAGTGCCTTCATCTACTGTGTGTGAGTTTCTGATCGTGTCTGTTTTCTACTTTCATTTCTGCCTGTGTATGTGAGAGGGTGTACGTGCAATCAAACTCCACCTTTTACGTGGATTCTCATGTCGGTGTGTTTAGATATGAACTGTGTTTTCTCTCCAGCTTGTTTTCCGTGTACGTGTAGGTATTTGTTTGGTTTTGTTCTTCCCACTCCTTTTTTTCCCAGCATGAAGCTCAAAAATCAATCCACCCGCAACCAAGCAGCTCCTGGTGCAACATCATGAACACTGTACAGCCCATTGAGAGGAAGGGGAAGTAAAGAGAGGGTGAATCCAAACACACAGCCAGCATGGTTTATGTGATGAATGTCATTTTGTTTGTTGAGTCTTTTCTGTGTGCTCTACGCTCTGTTGGTGCAGTTTGTGTTGTGTACACATATTGGGAAGGAATTCATTTCCAGCTCCTCAATGGAGGAAATTGGTTTTCTTCACAGAGAAGGGACTATGTGGAAATTATTGAGGAAGAGCTGACATGAAAAGGCTTTCTTTAAACTATTATTTAAATAAGATTAAGGTCTAAATCTAACTCATATAGTATACTATATATAAGCAACAGAACTGCTTTCTCATCTATCATTTAGTTTGTAGTGTATTAGAGAGGGAGTTCAGTATTTTTTTTGGAGGGGATGTTTGAGGTTTATTTTCATAACAGACACATTGGCCACAGAAATCTTGGTCAGTTCTGCCACTGTAAGGAATTGTGCTTTGCATTGCTGTGAATAGGGCCAAGAGCTTCATGCGGCTTGTTGAATTTTAGGTGAAATTTAACTGCAGCATTCAGGTGATTGTAGACTATACTGAACACACCTACAATGCTTTACGTTATCATTAACAAGCTGCATCTAACTGCATAACATAGCATATGTGGCATTTGCCTGGGTTGAAGTAGAAACAAAACAAAGGGTCTTATGAGCTGAATAGTACAGCACTAAAAATAACTTCAGTACTGTGAAAAATCTACCTAAGAGATTTATTTTTTGTGCTCACATTAAGTTCAGTAAATGAGGAAAAGCTATTGGCCCCATCTGCTGCATTGTACAGGCTAGCTGTTTGCTGGTTCTCTCTTTGTGTAATACAGTGGTTCAGTTTCTTTCTACGTGCCTCACATCAAGGTTTATCAAATGGGATAAGTTCACCTTTTATCAATACTTATTTATTTGCCATTTTTGGCAAATTAGCTTGAATAATATTTTTATCAATGCCAACTTTAAATGATAAAAGCAACAATGGGAAAACTAACATACTTATTTCTTTCAAGACTCCAAAAAAGACTTCAGCCCAGAAGTTTAAGATTACATAATCTTACATGATACGATAATAGTATAATTAGTGTAACATAATAAAAACTTAAACGTTGAACAAATAAAACAAGCAGAGCAATGTTAAAGAAGTGGAAAAATGGTAAGTGTTTTTATTTCTATGACAAGGCAAAGATGACAGTAATAAGTGTCAAAATATTTTTAGAAATAAGACAGTCCTGAACTCCACAATTTTCTTTCATTTAATTGTTGTACTGTTTTAATCTGGGAAAAACTGTTAGAAAAGTAAAAAAAAAACTGAAGGCAAATAAACCAAACAAAGCCAGTTTATCCACAAGCCACAGCAATCTTGACAAAATCCTACCCTTTACATGGTAATAAGGAAGTCACAATGCAGAATTTGCAGACCCTAATTTGGTCATGCTCCAGTCCAGACAGGTCCCTATCCTTTAAATACCTGACTCAGTTTTAGGTGGACTTCCAGATAAGGGAAACAATGAATTTTTTAAAAGACTGATCAAAGGATTAGTGCTTTAAATTTTTTTGTTCATAACTTATGATTGAATTTTGAATTCCATATTTGGCATTGATTTTAATATAGATTTTTTGTTAGTTTTTTCTTTTCAAATGAGTGTAATTTTTTTTTTTATTTTGCTATGCCCCCTCCACGGATCAATAATATTCATATAGTCCCTTCCATAAAATTGGATTTTTGTTACACTGATGGAGCTGAAGTGAATCCCTCCTTACCCATGTCTTGCTTCCTTTCTCCTTTCCTTCTCTCTTTCCCAACCATCCTGTCTGCCGCTCCTTTGCTCAATCTTTCTAACTCTTACATATTCCATCCTCCACCTTTACCTGCTCTTGAAGTTCATCACATCATGTCAGCGGGGAGCTACCACTCTGAGTAAAGAGCGATAGAGACCTGGATTGGTTTTCAGTCAGGCTTTGAAACATCAATCTGTTAAAGGTTAACAATCCTTTGGTATCACCCCAAGGTGTCTGCTTCACTTTCATAAGTTTTCACCTTAGCATTTGTTCCTCTCCCTGCCCCAAGTCTTCTAAATGAATTCTTAAGTTTTATGTGCATGTAGCTAGTGTTGGTGTCCGACTCTTTGCATGTTACCCACACTACTGCTGCGACCTGATATTGTGATGATCAATCAAATGAAATCATGGTCCTGTGGAGGCCATTTTGTAGGACATGAAAGCTAATGCTGCCAAGTTTAAAGGTTTGATTGATGCACTCAAGGCACTGTAAGAGATTCTGGCACACACCAAAAAGCATACTGTCATGCTGTTATGTTTAGGGTGGGGGCACGTCCTTGTTAGCTGCTGCTGTATGTCCCATCTGTCCTGTTTGTAGATTTTCCTCTTGCCCCCTTGTTGCTGCATCTGTCCCCTGTGGGGGAAGCCTTATTTGTCTAATGCACTAAATCTAAGGATGCCACGCTGAAACCCCCCACCCTACCTCTGCTTCTCCTACATCAAAAAACACTTAAGAAACAAGTCTCTTGTGTAGAAAGAGGCCCTTTTGTGGAGGTCACTGAAACGATAATGAGACCAATCCAAGAATAAAACATGATTTAGCTTATTGAGGAATATCTATGTATTGGACAATTCTGCTGACCTTGCAAAGCATTTGGATGTGTCTGTTTCTATGTCTGTCATGAGGCAGATCTATCTTACAAAGCTTCTGATGGAAGCAATTTATCCAAGTCAGGAAGCAACCAGGTTTTCCTTTTAAAGACAAAGAGGCAGTAGATACAAGTGTAACACAAGTTTGCTGAATGTGAGAAGTGATGGCAACTCCCTGATTAGCTTATTCTCAAGGTGATGGATGAAGCATTCATTAATTTACCTCCTAGTTTTTCCTGAAATATTCTGCCCATCCCATTCACCTCATATGGGACAGTGCCCAAATGGACTTGAAATCTGTCTCAAGGATATGCGCAACAGTCCACCTGGTTTGTCAGGCTACAGTTCTGCAGCCTGCCAGTGGAAAGATCACTTCCAGTAATTTAAAGGGCAAGAAAAAATGTTGAGTTAGTACATGAATTCCACACGTGCGGAAGGTTAAACTATTCTTTCTTCTGTTTAATAATTTTTTGTTGTGACACCATCATTACGGGGACATTGTTGTTTATTTCACTGTCACAAATTTAGCAAAATACATCCTTTAATGATCTTCATACAAATATATGTATCCCTGGCCTTTCTACTAGCTGCCCCAAGGTGAAAAAAATCATGCCCCGTCTCTGTTGTTCTCTCTACTGTTTCGAAAAATGAGTTTGTACAGCATGTTTAAAAATGTTCCCTTAATAATGTGAATGGGGAACATTCCACCTTAACCAGATCTTAACAGAGCGGTGCCGGGAGGGCTGACGCAGAAGTTTGCACTAAAACCTTTGGTATCTTTCACTGTGTTCTTGGATCACAATAAGAACATCAGTTGTGAACCAAAATATGATGAAAGTTACACATTTTTTCAATATAGTACGATATAGACCAACACACCCCAAGCCACTGTGCACCCCTGGTTTTAGACAAAGTAAAACAGTGATCAGTGATCTCAAATATTCATGGAGACTTTTATTTCTTCTAAAGGTGCAAACAATAAGTTCAAAACAGTTTGCTAGCCAGCACCACAGATTGCTTTGCCTCTAGCTGAGTCTTGTCAATAAAAAAACGTTATCTTCATACATAAGAAGGATCTATCATTTCTAAAAAACAAAAAAAAAAAATGGTACTCTTCCAAGTGTTGTGCAAAATTGTCCAATACCAAAGGTTCTTCCAGATGACAGAATTTAAAAATGCATATTCTAATATATTTAAAGCACTACATATAACTTTACCATATCTAACATAAGGACCATATCAGCATTCTCCCAACCAGCTCACCTCTGAACTCAACCAAAACAACCCGAAAGCTTTGCTGTCATAGCTCAGCCAAAACAAAAACACAGACATCAGGCGTATCCGTTCTTCTGACACGGACTGTACAGTCAACTTTCTATCTGCTCTGTGTGTGTGATTGAGTGCATGCACAGTGTGTGTGTCTGTGTGTGTGTGTGTGTATGTGCCTCAGTGTGACCGTCTGGTGAATGTGTAGCATGCTGTTGTGCACGAGGCCCAGACTGTAAATGTTGTACTTGCATGTGGTGACGGATCGTGATGAGACAAAAACAGAACATTAAAACCAAACTAAACTCAGCTAAGGCCATCGTATCTGGAAAATGAGAGGTTCTTTGTAAGTGTCTCACAACTTAATCAGATTCAAAGGCGTAAAAGAAATGATCTGAAGGTGTTGTACTGAAACATTCTTGGCTTCTAAATCTGTGGAGGAGTGTTGGGGTTAGGCATGAGAAAGCAGAAAGGAGGAATTATCATCATGTCAAAACAGGACAGACAAAATGGCGGAAAAAGCCACCAGGGTTACGAGTGTTATAAGAACTGATTTTGGAGATGACTTTCTTTATATAGTGACAAAGCACTTTTTTCCTGACTCCAGTTGATTTTTACAAAGTCTTGCATCTGGCAAGCCAACATCTCACCAATGAGAGCACTTGTTGGCATGTATGTCACAGTCTGTTAGACATTCAACACAGCAGCCTGTTGATGATGCAGCAGCCCAACGTCATAAATAAACACCAAAAATAATGAATATAAATAAGATCCAGAATCAGAAATACCCAATTCATCCCAAGGGAAAATTCAGTTGTTTCCTTTTATACAGCATAGCAGTAGGAATATGAAACAAGGCAGTAAAATAGATAAGAGTGTAAAAAATTAAGTAAGCAAAGATAAAGATAATACCCATTGCATGTGATTAAAAGCCTTTTTCGTGGATATGAATAAGGTGTGTCTTGAGATTTGAAAGTTTGAAACCTGCTTTTGAGGACAAAGTGATCTATTCACCACTATTAAGGAAATCTGATAATGTTCTAAGGGGCTGAGTTAAAGGCTGTTGGGGCCTTATATTTTGACTTTCATTTTTAAAACTACCCCTTATTTGTAATATTCTGGCTTATTTTCTTGACAAGCCATTTTTTCCCTGAAGTTTCATCTCTTTTTAAAAACATGCATTTATGAACTAATCTCTTCACCCAGGTATGGGAACCGTGGCTCTGTTTTAAGAGAGAAGAACATGTAGCAAACACATCAGCCTGTGGGAAAGACTCGTCTCACACCCTCCCCTTAGTCACTTACAGTAAATCTCCTTTGTGTTCACCTTTCTTTATCACAACCTCTGCAAGCCAAAGTCCACAAAGTTTTGTTGGGGAGGGCTCTGCTTGTAAGCAAGAGCGCTCAAGGCCTTTGCACACTGATTGCAGTAAGGGAAAAAAAGAAAACAGAACTAAAACTTTAGTCATGTTTACAACACAATTCCAAGTGTTATTCCAAGTTTTTATCAGATAAAGACCAAACTGGATCATGACATATCAGATACACACACCATCTGTTTTAACCACTGCATGTTACCAGCCAAATCTGTTTTCTTATGTGTTCTTACATGAGCAGCACCACCACTGGGAACAGCATCTTTAGAGCAAAGCTGACATGAATTTTAAAGAAATGAGTGACGTGAATTTGAGAAATAAAAGTATTTAAAAGTACTTAGAAAGTGTTAACGCTAATGGCCACTGTTGGTTCTGCAAGAATGACGAAACACTACTTAAAGAGCTGGCGTTGCTAACAGCTATGGAGTCATGTCCAAGTGGTGACCTCCAGGGTGATGCAATGTGGGAGATCCAAATACTGCAGTTCATCCAGGGTCCACTAGAGGGTAATTCCCCAAAAGCACCATAAGTAACATAGACTGATTCAAAATGCTGATCTTCACAGCTGAAACAAACATGTTGACAGAGGTAATTAATGAATCTAATTAATGCACTAAAGTGACAGCCCTAAGTAAAACCTATGAATTGGCTTGACTTTTAACCTTTCATAGCTCACTTCTAGAACATTTTAGGGGATGGTCCTAAGAAACATTTTTTTTCTAATGTGAGCATGATCTGTGTGTGTTGAATTTTGCGTATGCAGCTTTAAAAAAAGCATTGACATCTGGACTCAGTGTGCAAAGGCCTTTGGTTTATGATGGCTCTTTGTCTTTCTTAAGTCAACAGAACAGTTGTCATCTCTTAAACCCTAGTAACTAAGTATTGTTTGAAATATTTAGAGTATTAGGCTAGACTCCATCAACCACAGTAGACTTGTTTGTCTATTGTGGACAGTTAAAGTAAAAAAAAAAAAGTACTAAGCGATCATAAGAATCATAAGAGAAGTATTTTTCTACGGCTGTCTCCCACTCACAGGTCGTCTCGGGCAGGTGTGCACAACAACGCTGGGCTGAGTTGTTCAGTTAGTTTTGTTAAAGTGGAGGCCTGGGAGGAAAAAGCCACAAATATATTTTTAACGATAGTAGTATCTCTAGAAAATGATTAATCAAACATAATCCTTACATTTGAAGGATTAAAAACAGTTTGATCGGGGTGTTAATACATCTGTAGTGGGTTTAGGAGTAGGATTATTAAAAAAAAACTTTGGGAATATTTTGTTACAATTCTGTAAAGGGTAAAACATGATCAAATATGGCCGCCTTTACTTATAAAAGCTACTGTTTTGTTTTCTTTGTCTCGGAGGAGTGCCATGTTCTTCCTGTGCTCTGTGTTCGCTGTGGCCGAGTGTCCAGTCAGTCAATTGAGGTCAGCTTCTCTGTATGAACTTGATATTCCTTTTCTCTTCTGTATATTTTGGCACAAAGCTGTAAATGTAGTTGTTTTATATGTCATCTTTTGAATGATTTCTTCCGTGTGTGGTTACTTTGCTCCTGGGTGCACAGTTTGTTTTTTTGCTGAATTGTTGATATTGCTTCCATGCAACAATGAAAGTTATTTATTGCAAATAAAAGAGTGAGGCCTGGTCTTTTTTTTACCTTTAAATGTGAACATGATTACTATAGAGTACACGTCAATTAAAATGTAACTGGGTCCTATGATATTAGCTTATATTGTTGACTTGAGTGTCAAAGGTTGGAGATTAACTACATTTGAAAATTTGTATCTCTTGACACCCCTGTTTGAATCAATGATATGCCCTTGCCTGTGAAATACAGAAAAAAAAATCACTAAAAATGTAAAAGGAAAACACATATATATATATATATATATATATATATATATATATGTATATATGTATATATGTATATATATATATGTGTATGTGTATGTATATATGTATAGATGTATATATGTATAAATAAATATGTATATGTGTATATAAATATATGTATATGTGTATATATATATATATATATATATATATATATATATATATATATATATATATATGTATATATAGATATATATATAGATATGTATATATTAGAGCTGAAACGATTCCTCGAATATTCGCGAGTACTCGATTACAAAATATCCTCAAATTCAATTTTGTGCCTCGAAGCCTAGTTTAATATATAATTATACATATAAATATATATCTGGACTACTATACAGTGCTCGGTGTTTGACACGGACGGTCATTTCTGTGGCACAACGCGCCTGCTACCTCCGCTGCTGCACGGCTTGTACAATCATGAAGGAAGAGAAAAGAGAGGGACAGAAAGGAGAGAGTCTGCAGAAGAAATGGCAGAGAGTGTCCCAAGTGTGTGGTCACTACAAAAGGGATGAAAAGAAAACACAGTGCAGTGTGTCTGATGTCAAACTGAGTTAGCCTAGCACATAGCTTAGCATGATATCATGTCGTTAGGGCTGCAACTATTACTATTACAGCATTTTAAATATGCTCATCACAGACATGCGTCCTCTTTCCATGGTGGAGGACACAGGATTTAAGAACATGATCAAGGATTTCAATCCAAACTACACAATGCCCTCCAGAACACACTTCACAAATATAACTGCAGAATTATATTACTGCTTTGTAAATCAGTATTGTCTTGGCTTTGTTTTAAGCCAGTACTGGTTTAAACTTTGAAAGTTGTTAAAATAAAAACCCTTTTCTGAGGAATAAATGGCATTTGGTTGCTCATTTTGAAAGTCCTAACATGTCGCACTGTTTACAATTGATTTACTTGTTTAAAAACAAAAAAGTATATTTTGTTAAAGTACTCGATTACTCGAAGAAATAATCGACAGAGTACTCGATTCCAAAAGTACTCGATAGTTGCAGCTCTAAAATATATATATATATATATATATATATATATATATATATACATATATATATATATATATATATAACACCATGTAGTGTAAGGTTTATGCCTCAGCTGCCCTAATTAACATTAGTCATTTCCAAAATCAGTATTTTGTATCTGTAATAGTAAAAACACCATTATGCAGACTTTTCAATCAAAATAAATGCTTTAATGCTAAAACATAGATATTTTGACCATGAATATTCAAATTTACTGCTTCCAAAAGAACAGAAAAAAAAAATCACATTATTTCTTAACTTAGGTTTAAATTATTATAGTTATTTACGTACATTCCTGAGAAGAAAAAATAATTTAAGTGGTTGAGTGTGATGCTTGATTAATCTCTGACTTCTCAGAGGTCAAATTTGGGAATAAAAAGTTAAATTCAGTGTGAAATTGTTCATTCCTATTCTAAATGTATGTACAATTACATTTTCTGGTATAAAATGTTTTTAAAAGCTTTCTGAAATATTAAAAATATTTTTATTATTATTATTGTGACAGTTGGTCTAATAAGGTTAAGCACTTTATATTCATTTTACACATGGACGAGGGTGTTGATATTTTAAAATACAGAGTAGTAAAACCTCTGTCACAACATCCACCTGTTTTTGGACATAGTCTAAGGAATCTAAATCAAGATGAGGGAAGCATGGCCTTAAAAAGTGTTTGATTGTAGGAGTGGGAGGTGTTTGAAAAGTACATTGAACACACAGATGTGTTAACATCTGATATTATCTGAGTAGATGATGTGATATCAAGTAAACAGACAAGAACATTTGCTAACACCAAGCACTGCAATAACTTTGGCCAACCAGTTGTACCGTCCAATGTATTTCCCAAGTTCATCTGGACATAGAAACTATCGAGGGGAGGGCAGAACCTGTCAAAAGCATGTGTATCATGTGACTGGATCATTCAGGTCAATCAGATTATAACGTAGGCGGGAGCTACTGCACTACAAACATATCAGGCAAAACACAAGTGTAGGGAAAATATCCTAACTAAAGAGAAGTTTGTAATGATGGTATTTGTTTTTCATTTAAGAAGAACATGTGGTCACAAACTGCTATTGAAGCTGTTAGCATGTATGCTAATCTCTGTACCTGTGGTCACTTCCTGCTGTTATCTTGCTTGTAGCTGGATGTACAGGACTTTGATTGGGTCATACCACTTTGCGCAACACAATTGTTGAAGGTTGAAGCTTTGCAAGATGGGTCTGTCTGATTTTAGAAATTGAATCAGGCAGGCCCAGCTGCTGTGCAAGGCTAGCCCTAGATAACATGAAATAAAATCCATCGGAATCTTTTAATCCAAAAAGTTGTCCCACTGTTGCCCTGTTGAAGTAAAAGTTGGATTAATGTGGAGGTCTTAGCTATGAAAGTTACCCATCCCTGCTCCTGAGGTGGATTTACTGGAGCATTGTTATCGCTGTCAAGGAGGGTATGGCTGTTTGTTGGCAAGATTACGCAAAAACTACTGGACGGCTTCTGCTGAAATTTTCAGGAGATGTTGGCAATGGCCCAACTAAAAAATTATTACATTTTGGTGGTGATCCAGATAACCAACATTAGCAAGCAATTATTTTTGCTCAATAACTGTCTAACGAAAAATGTTAACATGATTCCAAGTGCTAGGTATGGGTTTTCAGCGTAAACGAATCATATTATGATTGAAATTTTATGCTTATAGATGTAACACCAATATGTGAGCTACCATGGAGGTTTGCGTCAGTTAATTACCACCATAGGAGAAAAAGTGCTCATAAAAAAGGATGTCCATACAGGTTTAAAAATGTTGACAAAAATTTAATTTGAAGAACAAATAAGACAAACTATGCTCTAATTCAAACAACAAATCATGACACGATCTGATCAGAGAAATACATTTATCATACAAGACTTCATCTATAGTGGCATCAAAGTATAAAAGATCAACATCTCAGTCCAGGAGGCCTCTGGTGATCAAGACCTCCAGCTGTTGTGTAGGCAGTTCATCACGATGCAGTGAATTATGTAACAGTGGGGAGAGTCCACGCCGCGCCCAACATGAGGAGGCTGGGAGAGGAGCTCTGCGATTCAGAAACAATCCATCAACAACAACAAAAGATCAGTCCAAACAGAGATCGCCTTTGTGTTCAGTAAGATGTCTAATAGTCTCTTTAGTGTGTTTAAGTGCTTCTGTCCTTCATTTGGATGTGTGCATGTACACTGGAGTGTTGTGCTTATGTAATTGTCTATATACAAGCCACAGTCCCTCTTCCAGCTCAGACGTGGGCGCTCTTGGCGTGATTGGTGGAAGGGGCTGTCTGAGAATTACCGCCGCCCTGTTTGGCGTAATAGAATCGATTGTTGTCCTGGTACGAGCGTGATGAGGATGACTCAGCGGAGCAGCAGGTAAGAATGGAGCCGCCCAGGAGGCAGAAGATGGTTCCCATCCATCCAGTGTAGAGGGAGAAGCCGAAGGACATGAGGCTCTGCTCCTGGTGGGCGCCGATGGGGAACCAGACAGTGGACACGACACCACAAAGTCCTAAGGAGAAGAAGATGGAAAAAAATGGAGAATGTTTATATGCACATGCTGCTTAAAACAAAAAGTGTGTTTAATAGGGATGCAAAACTGTCACCCAAAATAACAATACATATAAACATAAAAGCATAAGAGTCTAATGTGGAGCTGGATATCATAATCACAATAATAGTTTATATGTAATATCATCATGTCATCATATTTATTTTAATCCTCTTTATCTGTTTTATTTCTCTATTTCATTTCAGGTTTATTGTTCCAGAATTGCATTATCAATTAGTCATTTTTCTTTTTATTATCCTACTTTAGAAGGTTTTATCTCAATATTTTATAAATACCATATTATTATTTTAAATTTTATTTACATTGTTACCTCTGCCAGGAGGTTATGTTTTCAGGAGAGTTTATCTGTCTATGAACAAAATAACTCAAAAAGTCATGGATTGATTTTGATGAAATTTTCAGGAAATGTTCAGCATGGGAAAAGGAAGAACTGATTCGATTTTGGTGTTGATCCGGATCAGCGTCTGGATCCGCCATGACGAAAAATGTGATTTTCGTGAATAACTACTGAACTAAAATAGACATCATTATGAAACCAATTGCTAATGGTATGTTTTCATGGTCAAGGAATCTAAATATTTACATGAACTAAAGGTAGGACTAATATTTATGCTAAAAATCACAATATGGGAGAGGACTGTGGTGCTGGCAGAGGTCTGCGCTCTCAGAGTGCTTTTCTAGTTTATTTTTAATTCAAGACAGCATTTCCTCAGTTCTCTAATTCTGTTTCATGTCCTATTTTTTTCTTGATGTCTTTGGATGATTACATACATGAGTGTGTTATATGTGCATAGCAAGTATGGTAAAAGTCTTGTTTTTCATTGTATTCAATCTCCTTTTATTTTATTTCATTATTATTTATTTTTTCATTGTTGCAAAAATTAAGAATGCTATTTTGGGTTCTGAAAGCAAAACTAAGCTACAGCAGTGTTTTTGATGGTTTTACAGTGGATGCCAAACTGTTAATACCAAACCAAAGAGCAGAAATCAAATATTACACCCAGGGGATTCAAAATATACATATGAAAGCAAGTCTGAGTAAAAGAAAAACAATATTATGATTAAATTGGTAAGCAAAATTGTCCTAAAGAGAGTAGATCTATGATGGAGTGTTATGATACAAAGTAAAACAGGACTGCATTCATGACTGGAGGTGCAAAACAGTCAAATTAGCTCTGGATATTGCAAAGTTAAACTGGAGATAGGAATCTGAGTTTATATAAAGAAAATCTAAGTTATTAAAGTTTATTACAATATTAACAAAACTGCTTGAAAATCTAAATATGTGAAATAAACTTTAAAGCTGAAACAACATTTAAGAAGAGGAATCAACCTCAGGATCCAAACTTGTGCCTATAAAAAAGTCTTGAATTGAAGCAGAGTATATCAGAGCATAACTGCAGCTCCCTCATGCACCAGTGAGGCTGACAAAAAAAAAATGAATGACCTCAAATTAAGGCCCATTTTTTTGGATTTCCCATTAATTATTACACTACATTAGAATTTACTTTTCTACGCAGTCACTTAGAGTCAAAATAAATGGGGATGTTGGGGATGCAAATGGAGCAACATTGTCGGTAATGCTCACACAAACCAAGCAAAAAGCTTTCAAACTTAGATATTGCAGATTTAGTCTGGGGTTTCAGATCAACTTTATCAAGTCTGAATTTTAAAGTGTTTGTGGAGTTAAGTACAGAAAATTGGATTCGAAACAGAATGATTAAAAACAATGAGATACACAAACAAAGGGAAAAAACTTACAATTTCTTTAGAGTTTCAAATACATCTGTAGGCTAATATGTTTTAAAAACTTTAGAGTTTTGCAAAGAAATGTGATTAAAGGAGTGAAGAACCCACTTTAATATAGTGAAAACACACACATATATACATTTAAACAATATGGTATATTATTTAACAGGGTTCCCACTCTTTTCTAGAAATCATTTTCCAGGACTTTTTTCAGTGTCACATAACCAACTGAAGTTACATTGTTGCTGTGGGCAGTTTTCAATTGATGTTAGCCTTCTAAAAAAAAGATTAGAGGTTGATGAATAATATCTCTAGCTATAAATCATATTGATCTTAGAATTTCTTTGTTTCTAACTCTCCAACACGAACATTATCCGTTAGCTATCTGTTTAGTCTGGTCTTACAATTATAAATTTATGGTTATACATATTTTTTAATCCTCATTTACTCTGCTTTTTTATGAATAGATTTTGTTGATTTAGCCTTAATTTTATTTTGTCATTTTTTTTTTATTTCTTTTGGTCCCCATTGTTTTGAGTTTTTATATTTTATGCCTTAACTTTCATTATTTTACCTACTCACATTTTCTGGCTACATGTACATTAGTTACCAAGTACATTTTTACTTTATTTCCTATGTTTCAAGCTAGGAGGAAGAAAAATAATTTTCCAGGACAATTTAAGCTTTTCCAGGACATTTCACTTTTTTCCTCATTTTCAATATGTTTTCCATGACTGGAAAATTGGGCAATCATTTTCCAGGTTTTCCAGGACGCGTGGGAACCACGATTTAAGCAAGAACCACACTGACAGGTGAGCCATCCAACCAGAGTCAAGTCAAATATAATTACTCAGTAAATGAAAAAATAAATAAAGCAATGTAACATTTAAGATAAGTTAGATTTTTATTTGATGAAATATGGATTTTGAAAAATGTATGGCAGCTTCTTTAAATACTTTTTGTTCAGAACATTCCCTCCTCTGACATTTGAATTCTCTTATGCACCTTTGTGAGACAAAGAACAACTAGGATGTAAAATTGAGTTAAATACAACTTAGTCACAGGTAAGCCAAGTGGAAAAGATGGATTGCATAGAGCAGAGTCATGCTAAATCTACATTGCTATCGTATGTTTAAGATGCACATGGAAGAACACTGATAGGCAAAATGACAGGCATTAAATTTCAACAGTGAAGAATCAAAATAAACTACATATCAAAAAATTGTGCTCAGTGTTGGCATGACTAACACTTGATTGGATTTTGGTAATGTGCATTTAAAGAACAGTCCATGGTTAGAAAAGGTCAAACATTGATGCTCTTTTAAACCCCTAGTTCAGCACCAACATCTTTGACCATTTCTGTCTGAAGCAGAGCGAGAGTGAAAACAGCTCTGAGTAAATACTTTCCCTGTTTTACTTTTCACTTCTCACACAGAACACAGGGAGATGACGGGACAGGAAGAATGTGAGCAATAATATTAGTTAGCAGCCAGACTTTACACTGTTACATAAGTTCTGCTTTGAACTACAGATGTGGGGCAGGGTCTCGGACAAACATTGAAATCTGCAGGCAGCTTATGTCGTTGACAATAAACATAGTCTAACCCATAGGTGGTTTAACAAATGAGCAAAGGCAGAAAATCACCCCAGGTCATCTCACCTGACACACCAGATAGACTGTTCAGTATATTTTACTAGTCCATCTGGGAAAGAGCCCACAGAAAGTGTTTGGGAAGGGCAGAACCTATCAGAACCATATCCAGCAGGTGATTGGACTATCACTCTGTCAGTCACATTTACCATGGGCCAATCAGATAAGTGAGAAGGCTGGTGCTACTGCACTTCAGAACCTGAGGCACTTTGGAGTGGAGTGAAAATATTCTGAAGTGTTCTTTATTCTTCATTTAATAAAGAAATGTTGCCAAGATCTGATCAAACTGCCACTAAAACTGTTAGCATCTATGCTAATCTCTTAACAAGCAGTGACTTCCTTTTTCCCCCCTTGTCTGCATTATCTTTTCAGCTAAGCACTGTGTCTGATGACAGCATTGGAAAGACCAATGCATTTTTTTTTTCTAGCAGTTGGACATATGTGAATATGATTCAACACTACAGTGACCATCACCAGTCCTCCCTGTAGGCTACTTCATCAAATCAAACTTTATCTAACCCCTGATGTGAGCTGAAGGGGAGGACTGTCTCACACCACAGTGTGAATGAAGGGGAAATAGTGACAGATAGGACGAGACAAGACAAACAGTAAGGAGGACACACAGGTAGTGTTATTGATTGAGAAGTCCAAGTGTTATGCTGATCTATGCCCCTACAGAAATTAAAGGCTGTAAGAAACAAGCAGTCACTGCCTTCAGTCATCTCTCTTGTAGCTCTCACCTCTTCCCGCTCTATAGGACTCTAATTGGGTCATGCAGTTCCTATCATTCACTTAAAAGAGCCATTTAAAAGACTTGACTTCTTCACGAACATCACATCTTGAGCATAAACCGGGTGGAAGTAGGTCAACAAAACAAAGTCTCTGTTTATGAATAGAAAAAAAATACAATGATAGAAGAGGACAATATAACATAACTAGTTAAAAAAGAAGTCACAACAAGCACACAGGACTGTTTAGAGTTGCTCATGGGTTTATCTGATGACTGCAGGCAGAGGCAGGCAAGCACTGAGTCCCAGTGTTTGAGCTAAGCGAACTAGCGGTGGGCGTGCTTCACCCATCTCTTCCTCGTTGCTGTATGCACAGTCAAAAGAATAGTGTCTATCTGCTTGTCATGGACTCAGGAGTGAAGCAAGACACACAAGAAACGCAGTTCTGGGGGCAAAAGGAGTCCAACATGATACAGATTCAGCCCCTACAATTTTCCCCTCCCTGCCAGCTGCCTGCCAACTTCCAACCAGTTACCAGCCAACTGCCAGCCTCCAAACTTCTGCCTAAAATCCACTGAAACATGCCCATTCATTTGCCAGTGTCTAGATAAGATGGCACTTCCCTCACAAGACAGCATTGTCCTTAGTTACTAAATTAGCGTTCTAATCCAATGGAAGCAAATTTGACACCGCAAATGCCTCCACACATGGCTCAGAGTGTACAATCCATGGCTGCCAGGGTGGGCAGCCTTGTCATGGATCTGTTAGGGACCAGCCAAGACCCTATCAGGGAAAGTGGGGAAGTTTTAAGTGGCTGCATCTATACTTCATTAAGGTTTTGTTCTTGAGAAGCTCCTAAAAAACAAAAATGTCTTCAAAATATCAAACAATACAAGTCAGAGTGATCCTATCAACATGAAGAAGGGCTACATATTTGTCTGTGGGAGGCCCTAGAGCTACTAAAATCAGTCTTATACTGCATTCACTCACTTATCAAACACCAAAACACTGCAGCTGATGCCCTGCAGCAGCATTATCTGTGAGTTTTCTGCGCTGTCTGTCGGAACTAATGCCGGTGACTGACATTAGTTCCGCGGTTTCATATCACGGATATATCATGGATTGTTACTCTGTAGTCCGGATGAACAACTGTCTGTGGAGGATACCGTCACACGTGCACACACCTGCTGATTGATCAACTTTTTTAACTTTGACATCGCGCGACGAGTGAAGTGGTCGTCGTGTACGCGGCTGTCACATCGCGGGAGGGTTAGCCCCGCCCCATCGCGGCTGTACATTGACTTTGAATGGAGAGTGATCGCCGAGGTAGTACAAGTAGCTTCCGGTGTGTACACACCTTAAGTCAAACTTCTGTAGCAGATGAGTAAGAAGTGAGTATGAAATACTGAATCCATAAATAAAGTGTGCTCAGAAATTTTCATAACTGATGCTTCAGAGGACACAGTTGACATGAATGATAGATTCATTTAAAGTCAAAATGGTGGCTGATGGGTGATTATACTATTAAATTTAGGCATTACTGTGCCATGATATTTGTCAGTCAGTCATTGTCTACATTGATTTCCAGGTCGTGGGGGGGCTGGAGCCTATCCCAGCTGTCAAAGGGTGACAGGTGGGGTACAACCTGAACCGGTCTCCAGCCAATCACAGGGCCAGATAGAGAGATGGACAGCCATTTACTCTCACACTCATACCTAAGGTCAATTTAGAGTCACCAGTCAACCTAATGAGCATGGTTTTGGTCTGTGGGAGGAAGCCGGAGTGCTCACATATGCAAGAGAAAGGCTCAGCCCGACCAGAAATCAAACCAGTGACCTTTTTTTTTTTAATGTATTTTTTGGGCATTTCTTGCCTTTATTGATAGGAGAGAGACAGTGGACAGGCTTGTGAAAGGTGGTGAGAGAGCAGGGGAAGACACTCTGCAAACTGGTCACAGGTGGGATTTGAACCTGGACCAGCAGAAGCAAGTACATGGTACATGAGGTGCCTGGTTGCTAATCACTCCGCCAAACCAGCACCCCACCAGTGACCTTTTTACTGTGAGGCATGTGCACTACCTGCTGAGCCACCATGCCTCCCCACAGTGTTATTTGTTCTGTTTTAAAATGCACACGTAAACACAATAAAACAAAGAGGAAAGTTCTTCCATGAATAACATCAGGGCTTTTTCCTAAATGGAAATACATCCTAATGTTGGAAATAAAAGCACGTGGAAAAATGGAAGGATGGACGCAGGTGCAGAGATTTCATGTGAGAGGACAGAGGCGTTGGAAAATTGCTGCAGCGGCCGTCAAATATTTATAAGCACAGCAAAGAGAGCAGAACAGGGAGTGTGTTTCCATGTGGTTCAGGATAGCAGCAGGGTGTGGAGGACAGTAGGCGGAGGATGGGAATGTGATTGGACCTGAGGGGGGATGGATTCATATAACAGGAATAAACATACGTGTGTGCATGTGGGAATGTCTGCTCCAGAGGGAGGAAGATATTGAACATCCTCCACCCTCTGCAGCTTGAAAGCATTTGAGGTGGGAGTTTGAAGAGGTCATGGTGAGGGCTAAATGGATGCATGTGAGCACAGAACAATACGACCTTCTCTTTGTGTCTCGGTGAAGTGGTGGACAAATACCACAACTTCATTACTTGAGTCAAAGTACAGAAACTTCTGGTCAAATATAATTCCAGCACACTTAAAAGATGCTCCATCTATCTAATTGTTGATTTTGTTTAGATTTCTCTGAGCTATTCCTTTAAACTAGTCGTACTGTATTCATTTATTTTATTTTGTTTAAGTAATCTTTGAACTCATATGTGACCTTTTGAGAGACCTTAAACAGATACGCCAACTTTTTTTTCTTTTCTTGTCTTGTCTCTGTCCCGATTCCGTTATGAGCAGATGGGCACTATTCTTTCCACTGCGCATTCAGTTATGACAAAGAGACATACCCACCGCTAATTAGCTTAGCACTGGGAGTCCGTTAGAAGTGTTGTGTGGCTTGCACACAAACGGCTCACCAAGGTTATAATACTTAACTAAAACGAAACGAAAAACGAAAACGAAAATTTAAAATACATTGCAGTTAACTCAAACTAATAAAAACTAGAAAAGAAAACAAAAACGATAAGTAAACTAAAACTGTATCTTATGTTCACAAAACTAACTGAAACTAACCAAAATTATAGACAAAATGTCCTTCGTTATCGTTTTGACAATATTTATTAGCCTTTAAGATTTAAATAAATCCGACACTTTCCCAACTAATTTTATGACAGTTTTCGGCAGTTGTCAGCGTCGTACGGCACCATCATAGCGACGTACTGGGACGTGCTTGTTTACTGCACAGGCTGCCATCGAGTATGTTTTGTTTTGGAGCAATGAATCAGAGTATCTGTAATAGTTTAACTGCATGTGAGTCTACCTTTAATTGTATTTTATTCTGCCTTTACTGTTACAGAGTCCAAGTTTCTAATTCTTTAAGTTCATATTATATTGTTTTATATAATTTATGTTTGTACTATTTTTATATAATTTATTTTTATATTTTTCATATTATGTTTATATTATTTCCTTGTGTTTAAGGCAGCAGCCAACAGTACAGTATCAGCATTGACTGAGCAGTGAGCACTATGCTGGACTTGAAAATGAACAGTATTACAAAATACTTACTCTGACCTTTTTGAATCCTGCACCTGGCAAACAAGGTATGAAAAAACTAAACTGAAACTGAACTAAAACTAGTCTTGTTGCAAAACTCAAAACCAAATAAAAACTAGAATGCCCGCTCTAAAACTAATTAAAATTAAACTGTAACAGGGAAAAAATGTCAAAACTAACTAAAACTAAACTATAATGACAAATCTGAAACTATTATAACCTTGCGGCTCACACACAACGCTGGATTGGTTCTCATTGTTCACTTAAAAGAGCCATTTGAAGACTTGTTTGCAAAGAAGGCCAACAAAACAAAGCCTCTGTTTACGAGTAGAAAGAAGATAATACGATAATTGCAGAGGATATCATAACATAATGGGGGATGAAAACGTCACAACAAGCACATTGAACACTTAAGAGTTGCTGAAGAGTTTATCTGATGACTGTAGGCAGAGGCAGGCTAACACTTCCCAATGACTCTCAGTGTTTGAGCTATGCTAATTAGCGGTGGGCATGCTTTGTCTGTTTCTTCCTTGTTACTGCACATACAGTCAAAAAAATGGTGTCTACCTGTTTGTCATTGGCTCGGGAGTGAGGCAAGACACACATACACACAAAAACACTTGGTGTATCCATTTAAACTTAAGATGAACATGTTGTGGTTTTACCTTCTTTTTAGTGGAAAATGTGCAGACAGCTTGTACTGCTGACCTTGCAAAAACAGTTGTGGTTTTTCTAAGTACTAAGAATGTTTGCAAAGAGCGTGGGCAGACTTTAACACATTTTGCAGAAGTTTCCAATGGGGGACAGGCACCATCCTAAACCACTGAACTTGATTACTGTATAAAAGTTAAGTAAAATAACTGCTATCCAGCAAGTGCCATTTAGGTCTTAGCCTCTCTCTCCAGAAACTATTTAAAGATCTGTCAGACTTAGCCTCAAAGAGATACGATTATGATGTTGTTTTTGAACTTTTTATAAAGTTTTATTCTTGTTTTATACTTTATTTTTTGTCAGAAGTTTGATCTAGTTTTAAACTTGACATAAATAACTAATTAAGTTATTTTTCAAAACATTCCTCAAACCTTCAGAGAGACTTTTATGAGATTTTTTTTCTTTTAAGTTTTACAGTACTTTGGTTATTTTTTCTTGGATCATTGCTGCAGAGAATTATGTAACTTATTTATGTTTTTAACAAATATATTTAATGATCTCTTTTGAGCTTCAACGTAATTAGTGACAATAAAAAGTTATGATTAAGCTAATACATAAAAGATCAACAACATGGCAGTTGCCACAGATGGGACTAAGAGGTGTGAGGCTTGTTCACTCTACTAGGCACATTAACATTGCTTAGGTGTGCCAAAACGGTACCAAAAGAAATGAGTTTGGTAGCAGAAGCAATGTAAATATGTTCAGAAGAATGAAAAACCAACCCAATACTCTTTTTGATAGTTTTGGTTACCTATGCCAAAGTGGGTTGTGTTTGTTAGTTTGTGAACAAAATAACCCAAAAGTTTATGAACAGAAATTGATGAAATTTTTAGGATATGTCAGAAATGGGCCTACGACCACTCAGATATATTTTATTGTTGATCTGAATCTGGATGAGCATTAATACATTTTTCAAAGATTTGTTCACATTGTGAGACGGAGCAGTTTCCAGTTTCACTTGTAACTCAATAACTCCTTCAACTGATTTGGATGACACTTTCAGGATATCTTGACACAAGTTAGACATGATTACACTTTAATGGTGATCCAAATCTGGATGTGGATCCAGGTTTTTCTTTCTAAGGATTTGTTAACAGTGAAAGATGGGGCAACTTTCCATATCTCAGACAATAACAATCGACTATTTTGGAAATACCTGGCTGGAGGTTTGAATCTCTGAGTTTATTTTAAACATGTTAAACCGCATGAAGCTTTTGGACCCATCAGCAATAATGTAGAACCTTGCATTTGTATCACATTTAATGTTAATATTTCCTCTTAAAGGGGCAGAGCTGATCAAAATCGCAGGTTGACTGTTCCTGCTATTGAAATGAGCCTCATACCACCCCACTTTAAGAGCACTGTACTATCCCTTTAAAATGCTTATTTACTTATTTTGTGTATTCAAATAAATATTTCTTTAAAACCATGCTGTTTTAATAAAACATTTTGAGATATTTTTTACTTAGGTTTATGGGGGAGGGGGTTCTGGCTCAGAGTAAAGGTAGTCAAAAATGAAATATCTATTTCATGTAAATTGAGTTTTGCAGAAATTATCATCCTATCAAATATACTTGTAGTGCATTCTACAGATAAAAACACAGTTATTAAATAGTGAAAAAAGTAAAACTGTCTTTTTTCATGATAAAATATCACAGAAAAAACCTTTGAGTGTATCAGCAACACTTTTTGCATCATAGAACTGGACTCTTTATTATATTTTTAGACTGTGTGTGGTATCATTTCATGTAACCAAAATCATATAACAGATATAAGGGGCTCACCTGTAATAATCATATATTGAGACCCCTAGGGCACGAGACCCAAGAAAATTACCTACTTTCGTCCTAAGTTAAAACTGCCTTTTAAAGTGTTCATGCTAAAAAACAAATGCACTTAAGTACAAATCTGACTAAATATTCTTCCACCACTAGTGTAGTGTTGTTTTGCTTCTTACCGACTATGAGTACGAGCACTCCTCCCAGGATGGAGCGTTTGTTCTTGGAGCTCTGGGACTCATTACCAAGGTTGATGCATGGCATAGACGTGAGGCCCAATATTGCTGCAGGGAGACCCAGCATTGAGCCTACGACCATCAGGGCACGACTGGTCTGAATGTACGCTGTGGAAAACACATGAACAAATATTACCATGCTGAAACAAACAGAACTTCATAAAATCACAGATCCAAGACTATTTTTTCACTTTAAAACATAAATAGTGGATATGAAAGATGGAGTAAAAACATGATTATTCCAGGTTGAGATCTACCTGGCAGTTCCAGAATCTGTGTAAAGGAGTAGCAGTGATAATTTCCAGTGGAGATGACGCACTCAGCCCAGGGTCCCTTGACCCCCAGCTCATCCATCTTCTTACAGGTGTTTAAACCGTATTTACACAATATCACCCAGTCGTTGGTGGCTATGGCGATTACGATGCCCAGCCAGCCGAGGCAGCTGATGAGAAAACCGCTCAGTTGGAGACACGAGTTTGCCATAGTGCACAAAAAAAGATGTATGAAGTCCACTTGTGGAGAGATAATAATATCTTTAAAAAGCAAACTTTAAGTGAAAAAAGAGTCAAAACCTGGAGGAAAAGGCAAATCTACTCAAAAACAGATATTCCACAAAAGAGTGAATCCAGAGTTTCCCTTTTGAGTAATCCCATCAGTTGACAAGGACTTCACACTTTGACTGAATGAAGCTTTCACTCCATCAAACTTTTTATAAGCAGACGTTCAGTGAGAGGGAAATACTCAAAAACTGACAGCCAACCAGATTCTACAATACTGACAAAAAATTCAAAAGGGAGGGAAAACAGCACATCCAACCTTCCCTATGTCTCCAAAATGTGGGCGTGCACTGCCCCGTACATGCTTTCAGAGGTACAATACAAACAGTGCAGACTGGCTGATGGTGCAGCAGTGGAGACTGGGACAATTTATGAAGGCAGTCTGCTGCCATCTACTGTCTGCATTTGATATTTTATAACAGTAAACAACTTGCATCATACATCTGATGCTCCAGACTGTGATGAAACATGATGAATGGGTGAATCAATCAAACTGTTCAAAACCATCACACAGCAGGCAGAATAGACTTCTTCTATTCACCAACTTGATCCATAAATTTAGACATTTTACTCAAAATGAACACATCTGCAGACTGAACTTTCAGAGAAATTCATACCTGCATATCCTTTTCACATAGTTTAAGTCTTATGTGCTGCAAATGCTCTGCCATATTTGTCTTTGTTCTTTTAACTGCTTCCTGAATGTGTCTAATGAGCTGAGAGATTACTCTGATGTTACTTTAATACAGCGAAACCAGCAATAAAAGTGTAATGCCACAGTGTGCACGCAATTAATCAAGCTAATTACTCTTCTCACAATATCTGGGATTGACCTTGAAAGAGGCAGAAAATGCTTCAGTGTACAAAACTGCGTTCACATGTAGTGATCATTTAATCTTAGAGAATCTTGTGAATATGCACTACACCAAGGCCTGAACTGGTTCCAGACTCAAGACCCCCCAGACTGGGATACTATGTCCCTAATATCGAAATGATGACGAACAAGAGTAGAAGAATAAAATAGGGGTTACCTAAAATCACTGAGTGTACGACAACATGATCCAAGGTGCCTGATCAATCCACTGGTTTACGTAACAATGACCATATGGTGTCAGCTGGTTGATTATCAAAGGAAGTGTTGAAACATTGTTTAGGCCAATCCTGTCATACTGCACACACCCTTGTTGCCCATCTTTGGATCAACCTTCTTATTGTTAAACAAACGTATCAGAATCAGAGCTAATTCTCATATTGCAAGGACTATTGCCATGGATATACCCTGTTGCAGCCTGCCACTTTGACCCTTGACTCATAGGTGCCTTGCATTGTGGGTAACAGCACATGAGGAAGAAGAGTCCATTGTATACTGCTAATTTTTCCCAAAGCAGTATGACATCCAGGTCTTTTAGACGTACTGCTTGAGTAATACATACTTTTTTTCGGTGCCAAAATCAGTATGCACTGCTAGTATAGCATAGCATGCAGCTAAAGTGTTTTCACTCTTGATGATGAGAACTTCATTTTCTTTCAAGATAAGGATTAAAACAAAAGCCTTTCTTTTAGCTTTGTAACAGCTCTTTATGTGATACCTTGATCTTCTTTTTCACAACTTTAACCAATAACTACAAATATGGAAAAAGGGTAAATCATCTCTCAAACAAAAGGCTTGAAAAAGGCATAGCTCTTTCAAGCTGCTCATTCACAAGCAACACTTCACAGGTTTATTTGCTTAAACCTGTATCACTGTTGTGTTGTGAAACATGTTTTATGACAAACTGAAGGAGAAAAGCTTTCAGAGAGCACAACTAGCCTCTTGGCCTTAAGGTGCGTTCACACCGGACGCTACTTGTACTACCTGGGCGATCACTCTCCATGCAAAGTCAATGTACAGCCGCAATGGGGCGGGGCTAACCCTTCCGTGATGCGACAGCCGCGTACAAGACGATCACTTCACTCGTCGCGTGATGTCAAAGTTAAAAAAAGTTGATCTATTCAGGCGAAGTCGTGTGTGGCTGTGCGGCAACAGCCAATCAGAGGTGTGTGTACATGTGACGGTACCCGAGACAGACAGTTATTCATCTGGACTACAGGGCTGATGAGTTCCGTCTAGGCGGAACTAATGTCAGTGAGGACATTAATGTCAGTGAAGACATTAGTTCCGCCTAGACGGACCGCGGTAAACTCACAGACGGTGCTGCTGCAGGGCATCAGCTGCAGTGTTTTGTGTTTGATAAGTGAGTGAAAAGGATACAGCTGGAATAATGTCCGCTTATACATCCTATTATATGATATACGAAATGATCGCGGTGACACTCGAGCGGACGTGACGTCACAGAGCGACGGCCGACGGCAGCGGTTACCAAACTGAGGTATTTATGGACGCACGATGCTACGTCAGTGGGCGACGCGACTTTGGTAGCTTGGTCGTTTGTGGTGTGAATGCAGCATTAGGCTTTATTGCCCCTTAATTATTTTACATGACTGGGAAAATTCAAACAAGTAGAAGTTGGACATGAATGACTGGTTGGTACTGAAGAACAGTTGGTTGGGTATAGTGAGACTGCATGTACTTGAGTGCAGTCAACTTAGCATCAGATTGCCTGGAATGGAGGTCAATCCAAGTCAGAGTAAACAAGGTAATGAACAGGAAAATATTACTGCTTAAAAGTGGATGTTGTACCAGCATGTTTCCCTTCCCCAAGTCTTCTTTCCCACATACTTGGAGAGATTTGATGCTCTAAATCAGTGGCTCTCAACATTTTGGAGGTCAAACTGTGCTAATCATCTTGTTCTTTGTTTGTAACACTCGCTTAATTTTTAGTGCTAACCTCAACCTTGCAAGTTCATTCGTTTTCCGACAACTTCCTGCAGATGATTCAGAACAAAAACGATATTAGGAAATGAATGAATGCTGTACTGAAACAGTAGGGGGCTCATATTTAGAGAAGAGGCAGATTGTGTGAAGTTTGTATTACACAAACTTAAATAAATACATGACAACAGTGAAACAAATGCAATCAGAGAAAAAAAGGCCTGTTACCCTCTGTTTTTTAGGGGGATAAAGGTCTCAGTCACATCTGAGTAAAATAATCATATTCTTATAAATGTCCCTGGACCTTTTTTTTTTTAATAATAATTATTTTATAAGGCAACCTTGCAGTTACCCTGGTTGAGAAACACTGCTCTAAATGACAAGGAAACAGTTGTGCTTAATTAAAATTAGAATAAATAGGCTTAAAAATATCTTAGTTAGACTAGGTTTTTTTCCAAAATAATGCAGACTTAGTTGCATCCTCTGAATATCTGAATAGTTTTCCTCTTAAGCCATGAAGAAAACAGGAAAAAGATCTCTTAGTGGCTGAAGTACCTCCTTGGAAAAGGCACTAAAAAATCCCGGCAGCTCTGTGATTTGTGAGCACAAAAGGGCAAAAAGAAAAGTAGTGAATTAACCAAAGACAAGCCATTATTGACCATTTACCACAGCAGATGAAGCTAGAAAGAAACCCGAGATAAAAGATAGATATCACACAATTTGTAATTACTGCTTTCACTCTGATGGTCCCTCAATCAATAATCTGTACTCTACATGACCAACAGAGGGCGACATAGCACAACTCTGGCCTGCAGTTGACATTCAGGTATCACAGGACGCAGTGTTTCCCTCCTCCTGCCCTTGCTCAATGAAGTTAAGTCTTCCATCACTCACATCAGCGCGGTGACGTTGCTGCAGCATAGCAATCAGTCTGAGAGGAGGACACAGACACACACTGAGATGCTTCAGGTAGTTCCACAAGGTCACTCTATGTAATGGCATGTTTGGCCCACTTCTTCCATTCGTGTTCGCCCCGCTGCTCCAGTGTCCTGTTGTTTGTCTGGTCATGTGTAAGGCCATGTTTACACTGCCTGCTAAGAGGGGGGTGGGTAAAAGCATCTACGCAGGTTGGAGCAAATGGTGTAGTAATTTTAGGTCTGTTTTGTGTTGGATTTGAATGCATCAGAATCAGAAATCTGCAACAGCAATAACATTTTCAACCTATCTCTCTGACTCTGACGTTGCAGTTTTCCCAAAGTGCCTTTAATTTCTCACTTCAGCGGTGTATGACACAAGTCTCGCCTTACTTTACCTTTCAAAATGGAATGCTGGCTGCATATTTTTAATTTCATCCAGCTGCACGGAGTGGAAAAAAACTGATAATAGAAGGGAAACTGAAATGTATAAGTGGCTCAAAAAGTTGCAGAGAAACACAAGAAATACTGCCAGGTGGTTTTCTGCCTCTGCAAGGTACACAAAACCTGAGAGTGAGGGAAGAGTGGTGGGCAGAGAAAAGCAGAAGATGAGCTGGAGGGTTTCTGTGGTAGCGAGGCTTGTAGAAGTTACAAAACAATGGATGAAGATGAGATCTCCTTGGTCTTGACCTTTGACCTCCAAAATTTAATCAGTTCATTATTAAGTTACAGTGCACCCCTGAGAAAAAAAGCTCGGAAGTGTTATTGCTGCCTTTTGATAATACCAGCTGGCATTGTATTTTATGTCTGTGTCTATTTTACAGTTCATATTTTAAACTTGTAAAGATTGTGTTTATGTGAAATGAGAAACACAGTTAAATGTGTGGGTAGTGCCCCCCAAAAAAGAATTTAAATGCCCTCTTCTCCTGGAAGAGAGCCTAGTAAGCCTCAGTAAAGCAAGGGTGAGGAGCTGGTCTCCTTGGGATGCTGTCGTCCAGAGAAGCCCATTTTGCGGTCTGTCGTCACCTTTACCAGTCTCACAGAAAGTGTGGAATCAGTAGCAGGACTGACACTATGCATGTAAAAAAAAAACCCATGCAAACTTGATACTGCAAAATTTAGCACCTGCGATGTGATTTATCAAACCTGCAACTGTTTTTGCATTTACTGAAGTACTTAGAAAAGCAGGGGCAAAAAAGGCACAGCGCTACAAACGGAGGGCTGCGATCTTGATGGCAAACAGGGATCGCATGAACTGAAAATTTTCCATCACTTACTGAACTTTTTGATAAAAACCGGAAAGACTTGAAGGCTGTCTGTCAATATGAAGGACTGGAAAAAGAGGGACGATTTTGTGTGCCATGCAGACATACGCGTAAAGTAAACTCTCTCTGTAAACTCGCTCTACATCGTGGAGTAGGTCAGTTAACCTGTGTACAAAAAATACACTCTGCACTGCGTGGAGAGTGTGATGCAGCCAGTGCGCAAAAGCCAAGAGTACTTGCTCAGTTTGCGGGCTCTAATTTCGTAGACCAGGCACAGGCGTGGTGCACCTGCCCAGCGCACTTTGCAAGTTTCCTGCATGGCGCATCGAGGCGCACAGAGGTGCATCCATGCCTCCGTCCCTGACCTGCTGATTCGACTAATAGAAAGTTCTCAAATGAGAAGTCACAACAAGATGTTATACCTTGGAAAAATTGTAGCTGCTCTAAGTCAAGCCACGATGCTATACATTTTATAATGACTTAAACCAACACTATGTAGTTTTTCAAACATCATATAATCCTTCGATATTCATTGTGATGGTCCACCACTTTACAATGAGTTGAATGACACCTCTGTCGTAGTCTGGAGTGGTCTGTATCCCTTTCACTGGCGCTATGTAACTTCGAGGTGGATGGTGGGAACCCTGCCACACTAAAAAACTACAAGTTTGGACTGCTTTATGGCATACGTCACTTCCCCTGATTCCCGATTCGTTTAAAACACGGAAGTCTCTGCGAAAGCCAATCGTTAATGCCGAGCTGTAACCATGGCGGAGGAAACAAAGAACGTAATAATATATACAAGGATACAAAAACATATAGGATACAAAACAGAGAAAGCGAGAGAAAAACAAGCTGAATGCTCGGACCAGAATAAACATCGGTTCGGCGTTCACCCGCTGACGTGAAATAAAAGACGAGGAGGGATGTCCGACTACTATCAGGTATGTTGGGCGACTAATTAATGACGAAGTTCCTCAAAAACTTGACAGGAAAAAAGTACAGCACAACAAATCCAGAACGTACCAGTATGTGGTTTTGTTTAGACCTATTTCAAGTGTGTGATATCGCCAGCTCGTCGTTGTCTTTACTTTTATTCACTTTATCGCTTCAACAGGACGGGGGCGACTTCACGGTAATAAAACCAAGTTGAACTTAGCGATTTTTAACATCGTCATTTAGTCAAGAGCTCATGGGTAGTTGAGTTCACTCTCCGGTCAAGCGGGGATCTTCCGTAGTGCTGCTTTAAATGTCCTGTTTTACTCTCACTGGCTACATTTAAGCCACAAAACTTGTTAAAGTTAAGATTGTTAGTGAAAATAGTCATGTTGTCAATTCCAGATATTTTTTTTAAACATAAATTTATTGTTATTTCTTTGCAAATGACACAAACACAGCAAAGCAAGAGCAACATGTACAGCTTGGCATAAAAAAAAAAGAGTAGACAACTTTTCTGTCATCTTTGGAAAAATTAATATTACGTTTAGTGATATGGCACACTGGCAACTTTAAGTTATTCATTATGACCAAATCTTCATATTTTATCTTCGTTCAGTTATGCGGGGAATCGAGCTTGGTTCTGATGTGATCTATAAATGGCTTCCATACTTTTTTCAAATTTATCAGGAGAGTTGTTCATTATATACCGAATTTTTCAAGCCTAAGGTGCTGCATCACATCTCTAAGCCAGTGGGTCCAGCTGGGTGTATATGGGGACTTCCAATTGAGAAGGATCAGCCTGCCTGCTAACGAGGTTGCAAATTTTGTTATTCTGAGATTGGTGCCTGAAAGTTTCTCGTTCTTTTCTCCAACTATGCCAAACACAGCTATCATTGGATCTGGGTGAACAACACTTTTGAAAATATCAGAGAGAGTTTGGAAGATTAAACACCAGTAAGTGTAGAGATGAGGGCATTGCCAGAATGAGTGTGTAAGTTTTATAGATTTTTGTTTGCCACAGACTTTGTTACCAGCAATTATTCAAGAACACAGTGAATAACCCCACCGGCTTTTTTCACTGCCTTGTTGGCCTAAAAATAAGTTACAGTTGCGTGTAAATACCGAGTTTAGATATACAGCACTCAGTGGGGATGTGTTATCAAGTGTAGTGTGATTAATTAATAGTCCTACCTTGTATGTGTTTTGCATGTCTCTGGGTGCATTGTGGACTCTGTTGTGTGTCCGATGAGGAAGCATGAGAAAAGTTGGATGTTATGTTGATTTTGCTAACTGACTTTATACTTGGCTTTGCATGATATAAAGTTAGGTATGCATGATATTGGCTTTTTGTCAACATCCGATATGGCGATATTTCTGTACTCATCACCTATATGTTTGGTCAAGAGCACAAAGTCTTTACATTATTACAGGGACTGTGAGGAGTTTCTAAGTAATTACAAAAAAGGCTCACTTTTAGATATATGCCTGATCAAAATACACATTTTAAGATGAGTTTTATAGAATCCAAATAGGTTATCTATAAATGCTATTCCTTAGCTTCTTGGTTGTGTCGGACTGGACAGGACAGGGCTGGACTGGACTGGCCTGGATACTCAACTTCGGGAACAAGACAATTAAAACTAGAGCAAATTTATATTATTCAGACACATCTTAGAGCACCAGGCTGTAAGTAGCGATATATAGCTGGCTACAAAACTACGATAGTAAGTTTTCCAAAAATTGCTTGTTGTCACACATCAAAAACTACCGCTACGTAACTAGAAAGAGATACATTACCTCGTCGCTTTGCATCCTGTAAGTTGTTGAAGAAAGAAGCTATAAATCAATGCAGAGTTCTGAGGAAGGTCCAGGCTACAACACAACAAACACACGCTTTGGCTTCGGAAACGTCTTTTGGTGCGTTCCAGTTGTAGTCAGAAGTAGGAATTTCCAAGTTCCGATTTGGAAACTGCAACTGGAACGTTCCCCGAAGTCTGAATTTCCTACTGGGAACTCGGTGAAACCTCGACACCCCCGAGTTGACAATCAAAGACGGATGCCCCCAGTGTGAACAGTTATTTAGCTCTTGTAATAATCAATTTATTTGCACTTCTGACTGGGGTGTGTCGCTCTAGATCAGCTGTATACATAGTATTGTTAGACTTAAATTTACAAAAATGCTGCCATAGTGATAATCACATTCTTCATACAACAATGCAGGGTGTATTAACAACAGCTAACAATAGCCTGGTAGATCGGCATGTTTTTTTCAGACTTCAACTGGAACACAGATAAGTCGCGCGTGCTCATGGGTAGCAGAGTCTTTGTGTCGCCGGTAATAGATTCTCCTCACAGCCCCTTTAATATGGACTTCTTGCTTTCAGGAAACAGGAAAATTATTAACTCTTTAGAGAATGAAACTCTTGATTTTACATGTTAAAGGATAACTTCGGTTCCTGCAGCTTTTACATTGTTTATAGAATGAAGAACAACAATATACTCACCCAGAAGGCTTTCCTGATGCAAACGGTGCTTCGGGAGATATTTAGATCCAAAATCGAGCAGCGGACACCGATATAATGGTAGCCTGTAGGGCATGGATCGCCGCTCCTAAAAACTGCATTAATCGTCCAAAAACTCATGTTTTTCACCAATATTCCATCATGATTCGCGCCGAATGGACGGCCATTGTAGCCTGTGTCTCTCCACACAGCGCTGTGTGGCTGAACTAACCTGTAAACAGACGAGTCTGTTTGCATGCCCTGCGCGCATGCGCAGTACTCTCTGGAGCGTTGAGATCGCTTCCTCATTTCTATGAGCTCCTTATCTGTATAATCTGGCTCCAAACTGTAAGGACGTCCATCATATTCAAAGTCCTCCTCCACAACATCTTCATCCCATAGATATTCGTCCATTTTGCACAAAACTGGAAGAAGAAAGTCGATTTGTAGCTGCCCTGAAACAATGAGCCGCACTGCGCATGTGCGAAGAGCATGTAAACAAACTCGTTGGTTCAGCCACACAGTGCTGTGTGGAGAGACACAGGCTGCAATGGCCGTCCATTCGGCGCGAATCATGATGGAATATTGGTGAAAAACATGAGTTTTTGGACGACTAATGCAGTTTTTAGGAGCGGCGATCCATGCCCTACAGGCTACCATTATATCGGTGTCCGCTGCTCGATTTTGGATCTAAATATCTCCCGAAGCACCGTTTGCATCAGGAAAGCCTTCTGGGTGAGTATATTGTTGTTCTTCATTCTATAAACAATGTAAAAGCTGCAGGAACCGAAGTTATCCTTTAACATTTGTGTACTTTGCTAATATTATTGCCATTAAATGGTCGATAAATACCGGCTGTATCAGCAAAAATGTCATTGTTGGTCAACAGTGACTTTCTACTATTGTAGGTCAGTACCTGCTGATACTGAAATCATACCGATAGTATTGTGTATCCCTATTTAAGTGCAGACATATGGTGTGTCCTCAAAGTAGGAACATGACAACTTTGCACCTCACCACTGCTCACTTGTAGACAAACACCATCCTAGGCTAAGTCTCAAATAGGCCATTCCAGTTGTCACCTCGGCTCTGTTTGGTTTGACACATGTGTGAAGTGACGTGCCACTGCCGTGTCCGGGTCCTTCAACTGACCAATATTACAATGTTCATGTGCTATTATTAATCTTGCTATTAATTTTTTATAATGCATTAGTTTGAGTTGTAATTAATTAATCTAATTAATACATTAAAGGGACAGTCCTCCTTAAAATCTACCTTGGGATACTTTGCTTACAATCATGACAGTGACCAATGATCTCCAAAACAAATCAGTTAAACCTTAATTCAGGGTGGAAACATTCTTGAAAAATATATTTACATCAACACAGAAAGACAGATAACAAACATAATGCCATCATGAATTTTGTTTTGTTAATTATACCATGTTATTATTCCTATTGTACTGTAAAGCTAAAACAAAAAAGCAAACAATCATTCAAGTGTGCATCATTTCAGGAGGAATTAAACAACGCTCCCTTATTTTAAAGGAAGGGACCACAAGTTCCAATTCAATATGCACTCTTTGTACCATTTTTTGCAGCTTCTCAGGCAGCTGATAAATTTCATTCCAGTCAGATACTTCGATGGAGAGCTGCAGGCTTTTAGTGAAGTACACGGCCAATTAGAAAGCAGCTCCCTCACACACCATCTACAAGCCCCTGACACCGCTTTGGTCACCCCTCCAGGCCTCCAACCCGCCCCCGCTGACTCTCTAGTGTGTCTTTTTTTGTGGTCATTACAGATGGCTGTGCTTCTTCAGAGGGGTTGTGTCTACAGTGTAATCCCATGGGCTTGTGGGGAAGGTTGTGTGTCAAAACAGCAACAAAACACAGAAATGAAACAAAATGTATGCTAAAAAATCGTGCAGCTTCTGCTATGTGTTGGGATTTTCGGTGTGTATCATCTTAAGTGTGTTGTTATTCCTTCGCCCTCTAATCCAGCAGCTTGGTTGAGGGCCCAACTCATTAAATTAGGGAAATAATTTCCCCTAGTACTCTGGATTACTTCAAATGCTTGTCCTCTATTTGGAAGTTTTCATGAGAAGTGAGGTCACCAGAATTATAAATACTCAATCATTTGGTGTTTAACAGCCATAACAGATGTTAGGCCCTGAGGTTAAGAATAACTATTGTTATAATGCTTACAGAGAATATTTTAGAGTTTGTGTTTTGCTGAGGTAGCATTTGGAGAAAGCTGTGAAAAGACACAAGTGTTAACTAAGGTCACATCTGGGGAATGTGTTATAAGTGGACACTTGGAATTTGGAATTGAAGCCACCCACAAACAGAGGCAAGACACTAGAAACAGTAAGAGACTTAATTAAGATTACCAAGCTTGGCAATGAGTACTACAATCATAATTTATAAGATCTAGGTAGTTATGGCGTGGACACAACCGAATGGTGTTGTACAAATCCTACAGAAAGCCCAAAGATGGGGCAGTTTGTGTTCATTTAGGTAAGCTTAGGTAACATTTTAAAAGATAAGAAAGGCACATAATTACATGATAATGGTTTCCAGAGGTAGGCTGGCTGGCTGGATGGATGGATGGATGGATGGATGGATGGATTAAAATAACAACAGACAGATGACAAAAAGTGAGGATGTACAGAGAAAAAGAATGCATCATAGATGGATAAAGGAATAGATGGATGAAAGCTGGAAGACTGATGGACAGGCTAATGAAAGGATGAATAGATGAATGTAATAGAGGTTAGAGGGAAAGAAAGGTGGATGGATGGATGGATGGATGGATGGATGGACAGAAATAAAAGTGAGGAGGTATGTATGACGAAAAGCTACAAATGAATGCATGGGTTGATGGATTTGAAGATGTATACATTTTTGGAAAGAACAATAGACAAGTGAAAAAAAATGATGGATGAATAAATTTTTAAAAAAGTAAGAAATGAAAGGTTAATGGATGGATGGCAAGACCAAGGGACGGATTAAAAGAAGCAAGGATGGAAGACATGACAGACAGATAAACAGATGGATGGATGGATAAGACCAATGGTGAATAGATTGATAAATAAACAGATGGAAAGAATGATGTACAGGTATGTAAAAAAAGGATGGATGGATAAACTGATTGGAAAAAAGGAAAAAAAGATGGTAGGATGATGCATGGATAGATGGAAGAATGGATGGATGTAAAAAATTAACAGAACAACGATAGATAGATAGATAGATAGATAGATAGATAGATAGATAGATAGATAGATAGATAGATAGATAGATAGATGATGGATAGATAGATAGATAGATAGATAGATAGATAGATAGATAGATAGATAGATAGATAGATAGATAGATAGATAGATAGATAGATAGATAGATAGATAGATTTAGCATGGAGAATAAATGCTCACATATCTCACTTACATATTTATTTATTTGATTCATTTTTTCCACTTCATAATGATACCAGCAAAGCTATGTGTTATATACACTGTGCAGAATGTGAAAGATGCCATCATGAATGGAGACAGTGACTTTAAAATCAACCCAGACACTTATTCAAGTGATGAGGTGACAGATGTAGATGTCCTTAAAGCTCTAAAAGAAAATCTACTGTCCACTGACTGTACAGTCCATGACTATGAGGACAACACCCTATGCAGCAAGTGCCACCTAATTTTCAGAGGAAAACAACTGTTTCTGGGACTATCATAGAAAATGAACATGGCTGAACACTGGACACTTTGATATAATGCTTTAGCGGACCTGAAATTCTGACTTTTGTAAATACAGTTTATCTTCTTATTTATAATAAGTGACAGAAAAAAAATGAAAAATGAAAAAAATGAAAGTTGTGTGATTATTATTCATGATATGGACTGTTATTGGGCAACATAAGAGCTCAACCCTGCAGATGAGCCCTTATTTGTTTTGTATATCTGTTTAAACAGTGGGAGAATTAACACCGAAATTCTGCTACCAGTAAGGCCCAACGTTGTAATATTACAACATTTTCCTAAAAGCTTACCAATACATCAGCATTTTTAAAACCCTTTCATTTCTGCCTCAGAAGCCCCCTCTAGCAACATCTGAGAGGTGAAAAATTTTTTTGCACATTTTTGCTGTATAGATAGATAGATAGATAGATAGATAGATAGATAGATAGATAGATAGATAGATAGATAGATAGATAGATAGATAGATAGATAGATGGGAGTATGGGGATAAATCTGCCTCTCAGCTCAGGTGAGCTCAGATAACACTGTCTTATTTTGAGACACATGCTGTTTGAAAGGCACTGAGCAGAGTACTCACAGTTCCTTACAGCAATATTCTGACACCACCTCAACTGAATTTTCATCATTAACAAAACATTACAATGGAAAATGTCAGTCAACAGGACTTAGAAACATCTTTGTGCTGGTTGCTAGTTAATTACAGCTTTGACTGCATAACTTAAGCCTGTAGACAAATGTGACGGGTGTCTCACAAGCTGTGAGCACCTGCTGCAGAGAGTGGTTACTCCATCTCCATATATTGACAAGCTAAGCTAAAGACCGAGCCTCTGAGACGTGTGTCAGTCTCAAGGTAGAAGTGGTTAGATACGAGCACAGTATAGATCACCGAGTAAGTGGTTAGAGCCAGTCAGCTGTGTAAGAGGCAGTGTACTTAAGCTGTACGGCTGTCACTCACTCTTTCTGACACATTTACCCTTACCCTTCATAACTACTTTATTTAACGTAAAGCGCTGGGATGGATGGATGGATGGATGGATGAATGGATAGATGGATGGATGGATGATGAAAAAAACAATGGGAGAAAACCCAGATGAATGGTTCAGTGAATTTATGCAGTTCTGCATGTCACGCAATGGTGCACGGACAATTACCTCAACATCAACATAGCAAAAACAAAAGAACTGGTTTTCAACACACCCACCTCCAGTCTCAATCCCATCTCCATCAATGGCAACACAATAGAACAGGTCAGCAAATTCAAATATCTCGGACTCACACTGGACAATAACTTATCCTTTGACCACCACATCACTGACATCCATAAACGCTCACAGCAGAGGCTACATGCTATTGCCCCTCATCTTTTGTTATTGCTGTACAAGAGCATCATCCAGCCCATCCTGATGTACTGTCCTCCTGCTTTCTATAATATGCTGTCTGTCTCCAACAAAAGTAAGCCCAATAAAATTACGCACATAGCCTCAAACATAATTCACACCCCCACACCCAGCACCTCAGAACTTAATGAAAGAGCATTAGCACGCTTCGGTAGAACAATAGCCATGGACATAGAGCACTCTCTCAACATCCACTTTCAACTTCTGCCCTCTGGCCGCAGGTACAGAACACTGAAATGGAGAAGGGCTCGCTTTAACAAGAGCTTTGTACCATCTGCCATCTCCATCCTGAACAAGAGAACCCACTGACCAATGGATTGTAATGGAAATGTGTGATCTGTGGTTTTCTGTAGTTTTTAACGGTTTTACATGTAGTATCTGTTTCCTTATCTGTATGTTTTTCTTGTTGTATATGTCATTCTTGTTTGGCAGGCTATGAAAACGAATTTCCCATTGGGACAATAAAGCTATCTATCTATCTATCTATCTATCTATCTATCTATCTATCTATCTATCTATCTATCTATCTTATAGATTGATGAATGAATATATAAATAATAGGGGAAGATAGGAGAATGAATGAAGATGGAAGAAAGGCCAAACGGAAGTAGGAAAGGATAGATGGATGACTGATGGACAGACACATGAAAAGAAGAATGAATGGATGGATGGATAATTAGAAGGATGGATGAATGGAAGGAAGGGGAAGAAAGGCTACATGGGATAATGGAAAGAATGATGGATAAATGAATAGATGGATAGGAAGGATGGGATGGAGGACTGATGGACAGACATAAAAATGGATGGATGGACAAAGGGATGCAAGAATGTAAAGAAGGCGAGCTGGGTGGATGATAGTTGATAGATGGATGAATAAAAAGACAGATGGTATAGGAGATGATAGTATTGAGGGATGGAAGTGGGAGAATATACTGTGAGAATGATGGATGGACAGAATGATAAAATGATAGATGAATGGGTGGATGACAGACAGACACATTAAAAGTCGGATGGTAGGGAGGATAGGAAGGATGATGAGGGTTGAAGGAAGGATAGAGAAGGTGGGATAATTGGATTGTTAAATGTATGGATGGGTGGAAAGATGGATGGATCATTAATAGGTGGAGAAATTAAAGTAAGAAAGCTGCACAGAATGATTGAATGATGAATTAACTGATGAACAGATGGATGGATGAATGGGTGGAAGCAAATGATGGATGGAGGGAGAGATTTCCTGAAGAAAAAGGGACCAATATAGTAAGGGAGGAAAAGGGATAGATTGAAGGGACTAAGGATGGAAGGAGGAAGTAATGAGGGGACAGAGGGGTTGGTTAAATGGATGTATGGGACGATGGATAGATGGTCGGAAGGCACGAGGATTGGATGGATGAATGGATGGATAGAAGATGGATGGATGGAAGAGTAGCTTTAAAGAAGGAGGGAATGACAGCATGAAGAAGGAAAAAGGGATTCATGGGTAGCTGGATGAAATGATAGATAGATCGTTAGATAGATAGATAGATAGATAGATAGATAGATAGATAGATAGATAGATAGATAGATAGATAGATAGATAGATAGATAGATAGATAGATAGATAGATAGATAGACGGATGGATAGGTGGGTGTGTAGAGGTAAATCTGTGCAGCAGACTGATCATGAGTAGGGTAAATCCCACGATGATTCCCGGAGCAGTTTGTCTGATACACGAAGAGTGAGGCGGCAAGGGAATGGGAATATTATGCTAATGGCGAAAGGATTGCAGCAGTGACGCTGACATAGAGGGATGATGGGATTTTAGGCCTCCTGGGGAGGGGACAAGGGACGGGGTGCATGTACATGTGTATGTGTATGTATGTGTATGTGTACGGTAGACGGGGCATCTGAACCCAGAAAAAAGTCTGAAGCACGGTGAAGCAGAGTCTCAGGCAGTTCACCAGCGGGCAAAGGTAGGCATGTCCCTGGAGCCTCATGCTCGAAGGGGTCTCCTATGAGAGAGTCAGGCATCTTTAATTTCTCCAGCTCCTCGTCAGTTTTAATCACTTGGCTAAATCCAGTCAACGCATTTGTCTGATTCATGCAGTATAATAAAGAATAATGTTAAAATTATATTAACATTTTAGTTTTTAATGTTTTATATTTCATTTCACATAGCCTTTATAATGCAGATTAATAAAAATGTTCCAGTGTCCAATTGCCCTTGAGACATTTGTCCTCATCTATTAAACAATAACTCCTGTTGTGGGTACTTTTGCCTGCTAACTGCCTTCCAATCAACCTGTGCTGTTCAAGGTCTTTCTGTGTGGAGTTGGCATATTCTCCCCGTGCAAGGGTGGGTTCTCTGCATGCACTCCGACTTCCTCTCCTGTACCAAAACATGCTCATTGGGTAAAGTGGTGACACTAAGGCTGCGTTTACACGGCGCCGAAAGTGGTCAAATCCGACGTGTTTTGGCCTTGCGTTTACACTGTAATGCGTTGCATTTTGTCTGAAAATGGAAACTTTTGAAAACAGGCTCCAGGGTGGAAAGGTTTGAATACTCTCTCCATGCAGCTCCGTGTAAACCCGTATCAGAGCGTTTCAGGGTGAAACGCTGACGTCACCGCATGCGCAGTACTCTTTCACATGAAGGCTGCGCGCGCATACCAGGAACAACAACAGCTTCAGCCGTCCGCCGAGTAACGTGTGAGCCTCTTACTGTGTGAGCCTCTTACCGTGCTGGGTTTGTTATCCAGACAAAACTATCGAGACAGATTTGTTGTCCAGAAAAGAAACTCCTGCGTCTCTGTATGTCTATTCGCCATTGTTGTTTGTGAAAAGTTTTTCTTCTTCGTTCGTGTGTTGTAGCAGCGCTGACTCTCTGCAAACCTACACCGCCATCTACTGAACCAGCGTGCATACTACAGTGGATACACTCGTCTCTGAGCATTGTCGTATGAAAGCAGAAGAATTTAAAAATGCAAAGGAAAAATCTTTGCGTCCTTAAAGGAAAAGTTCAGTTTCTACAGCTTTCACATTGTTTATAGAATGAAGCAGAACAATATACTCACCCAGAAGGCTTTCCTGATGCAAAAAATGCTTTGGGAGATATTTAGATCCAAAATCGAGCGGCGGACATCGGTATAATGGTAGCACATAAGGCATACAGCGCCGCTCCTAAAACTGCATTAATCATCCAAAAACTCATTAGTTTCACCAATATTTCATCATGGTCCACTCACGCTACTCCTCCATTACAGTCTGTGTCGCTCCACCCATGTTTTTGTGACTGTGCTGACCTCTGAACTGGAAACTTTCTTCACGGCTGCCGAGCATGCGCAGTACGGCTCATTGTTTCAGCGGCGACTGCCGGCTACTCGACAACTTTCTTCTTCCAGTTTTGTGCAAAATGGACGAATATCTATCGGATGAAGATGTTGTGGACGAGAACTTTGAATATGATGGGTGTCCTTACAGTTTTGAGCCAGAGTTTACAGATGAGGAAGAAAGTTTCCAGTTCAGAGGTCAGCACAGTCATGAAAACATGGGTGGAGTGACCCCGGACTGTAATGGAGGAGTAGCGTGAGCGGACCATGACGAAATATTGGTGAAACTAATGAGTTTTTGGACGATTAATGCAGTTTTAGGAGCGGCGCTGTATGCCCTATGTGCTACCATTATACGGATGTCCGCTGCTCGATTTTGGATCTAAATATCTCCTGAAGCACTGTTTGGATCAGGAAAGCCTTCTGGGTGAATACATTGTTCTGCTTCATTCTATAAACAATGTGAAAGCTGCAGAAACTGAACTTTTCCTTTAAGTCAGGAGTTTCCATGTAAACGTAGCCTAAATTTACGTTTAGGTGAGTGTGAATGGTTGTCTGTCTCTCTATGTGGCCTGTGATTAGCTGGTGACTGGTGTGCCCCGCCTCTAACCCAATGTCAGCTGGGTTAAGCTCCAGCCCTCTGTGACTCTGAAAGGGATAAGCTGTGTTAATGCAGGATGGATGGGATGGATGGATTTGAATTCATAGCAATGCTGGTCATGATGACTGATGACCATTAAGTCTTTGTACTTAGAAAGCCCTTTATAATGTATCAAACAAATTACAAACAGAAAGACAGATCACTATAGACAGAGAGAGTGGCCTAATGATGTCCTTTGCCTGGGGTCCCCAAATTACCAAACAAACCCCTGAGCAGGAAGGAAACGAAGCTCTGCAAAGTAACTCCTCTACTCCTCCGGCTGTCAGAATTGTCAGTTTGAGGATTGAAAGCGATGAGCGGCAGTGACACACACTCTGTCTCTGCAGAGCATAGAGTAGTGGTCCAGATCAGAGGTGGGGCAGCAGTCAGAGAAGATGAGTTATGAGTGGGGAGGTGAAGAGGGGCAATGATTAAGAGATGGGAAGAAGAGGGGAACCTTTTTAGGCCAGCCCCCCGGGTGATGGAGTGGCAGCCATATTGGATGAGTCATCCTGGCCTAAGGGTGCTTTTTCAAATAGTTGTCAAGTCACATTCTGTGATTAACAGGAGGCAGACGCCGAGGAGAGGAAGAGAAGTTTACGCTACAGTGACGTGACTCGAACTGATGAGGTTCTCTGTCAAAACCATTCACGGTTCATCTGTCAGGATAAGAACTACTTATTCATTATTTATTTACGAATTTCACATTTCATCATCTGATCTGTACAAGCTGGATCTTGTAAAAAGATTTTCGTCTCGGTGTTCAAAACCTGGCCTGGAGCACAACCTACGGTGATCTACACGCTAAGCAATTTTAAAGGCGGCACATGCCATTGTTCAACCTCTAACAGGGTCACTGATGACAAGAACACATTTATGGGCCAAAGACTGGGAGTTGGATTTGCAGGGTTCTTGTAAAACTTGTGTTCTTTGATCGACATATCACATATTTTTTAATCAAATTGAATGTGCTTTTGGCTAAATATCACTCTAAAGATATAACCTGCTCATGTTTTTCATCTGCTGAATTCAGTGCTAATTTCACATGAAATCGTCCTGTTGTCCTCTTCAGTGGACACGCTGTTATACTTAAAAATATATATACAGTCATGGAAAAAATTATTAGACCACCCTTGTTTTCTTCAATTTCTTGTTCATTCTAATATCTGGTACCACTAAACGTATAATACAATGAACACAACAAAAAATGCAGCTGGTCACATAATACTTTATGTCCTATTTGACATTCTTAAGCTTAATTGATTCCCAGGGTATATAAGAGGCCATTTCATGTCACAAGCAGCACTGCACATGCAAAGGCCTAGAGTGGTTTCCTGCTTACATTCAAGCCGTAGCACAACTCAGAAGTTGTCAGCTCTCACATAATGCCTAAAACAAAAGAATTATGTGAAGCCACAAAGGCAGCCATCTTGGCACTGCTGGAAATTGGCATGAGTGAGAGACAGGTAGCGAAAAAACTGAAGATCTCCAAGACAGCCGTTCATTACAACAAAAAAAACAAGCTGAACATGGCACTACCAAATTGCTACCTGGCCGTGGCAGGAAATGTCTTTCTACCCCACGAGATGACCGTGCACTCATCCGTTCCTGTGTCAGGAATCGTCGTCAGACCTCCAGGGACCTTAAAAATGAGTGGGCACTGTCGAGAAATGTGACTTGTTCAGCAAGGACAGTTCGAAACCGACTTGTTGAAGCTGGTTTGAAGTCACACAGAGCACGCAAGAAGCCCTTCATCAATGAAAGGCAGAGGAAGGCCCGGTTACTCTTTGCTCGAGACCACAAGGATTGGACTGTTGATGAACCAGGTCATGTACAGGACTACCCTTGAAAACAGTCTTCTTCCATCAGCTGGAAAACTCTTTCCTGCCTCGAATGACTGGATTTTCCAACAAGACAATGCCCCTTGCCACACGGCAAGGTCAGTTAAAGCCTGGATGGAGAACCACAACATTCGCACCATGCCTTGGCCTGCTCAATCACCAGATCTTAATCCAATTGAAAACCTGTGGAAAATCATCAAACTCAAAATGGAGAACCACAAGCCCAAAAACAAAGAAAATTTGTTTGAATTTGTCCAACAGGAATGGGCTGCTGTGACAGCAGAACAATGTCAGAAGCTGGTGGAGAGCATGCCAAGACGCATGGCTGCAGTCATCAAAAACAATGGTTATGCAATCAAGTATTAACTCTTGTGTGTATCATGTGTTTAAAGCAAACAGAAAAGAAAACATGGAATGCTTAAAAGTAGTGTTTTTGGCGGTACAATGCCATAGCTATTGATGTAAGAATTTAAGTAATTTTGGTTATTATCAAGAAAACCATGGAAAATGAATAGTTCTTAGTTCTTAAATTAAACTCTCATGAGCTATTTTTGTTGTTATCATTATAATTGTCCAAACAAATGTACCTTTAGTTGAGCCAGGCATTAAAATTAACAAGAAATTGAAGAAAACAAGGGTGGTCTAATAATTTTTTCCATGACTGTATTTAAAAAAATAATTGTCAGGGGTTTTTTTTGGCCCGAATAGATAGAGAATCACACAAATAATAAATTGTATGACACCATTTTTTCTTTGGTTCTCAGGAGGAGATATATAAAAAAAGGACTAGTTGTATTCAATTTATAGAATAATATACTGCACACTGCACCTTTAATGCCAGGTTTTGTCTCAGATAGATTCAAAGTCTGAGTGAGTGTTGATTAAATCCTCTCCTGCAAATGTTCTTCAATTAAATTGAAGTTGCTTCCACGTCGCATGAGTGAAAATTATTTTATATCCTTGGCTCTGCGCCCGGTGTTAACATGCTTCCCTTGTCTTGGATTTTGCACGCATGCCATTAAGATGGATTACTCTTACATCCCCTTTCCTCTCGTGATATGCATATCTATATTTTACATTACGTCCAGTGATAATGTTATTATTCAGGATGCATACTTAGCATGCATGATACACATTCTGCTTGATTTCTGCATCACTGATATTTCATGAGATCTCTATTTTTAGGAAGAGCAAAGTTTTGCTACCCTTTTTAGGTTTGTAAGTTTCCAAACTGTACATAAGAGAGCATGTACACCCAACAGCTAACTTTACTTGAATCAGTGTCAATCATTTTTAGCATTTAGGTTGTCAAACTGTCTCGGCTGTCACTGCTTGGAACAAAACCCTCCAGTAAAGCTCCATCCTAACTTGTGGCCCAAGTTTTGAGGGGCTCCGGCGTACTCTGGATGACAGAACAGACGGAGCGTGTGTTTGCAGTGGGGGCCTGAGCGCAACTTGATTTGTGTCTAATTCTCCCGTGTGTCTGCGGTGTAGCGGCCATCACTCAGCGCTAACTGTGTTAGCCATTAGCATCAATTAATCTCAACAAACGCTCTTGGCCATTACACTCAATATATCAGCGCAAGCTCTGCTAAGTATATACGCGCTAACACAGCAGCGGTGCACAGGCCTGTAGCTCTGTGGGAGTTTGTGAGAGATACACATGTCAGTCTCCATATGGCTAAGTGGGAGAGAAAGAGACTTACAGGCAAAAACAACGAAGGAGACAGAAGCAGGGGGAGAGCGAAGGGGGTGTTATAACTCATTCTTACCCTCTGGGACTTTGGAGCCAAGTCTCAGACAACACAGTAAATACACTTGCAGTATTTGTCATAATAGTTCATTAGTGCTGGGGAGAGATTTATGCAGGTAACAAGGGTGAGGGGAGTGGATTAGGAAAAGGGCATTCAGTCTCAGAAAGCATGTACTGAAGTGTTTTTTAAACCCCTCGACAGCTGGAACCTTACCACATCAACTTATTTCCATTAAAGCTTAACTGCCTCCTTCTTTACCTCTTTTCTCTTCCACGTATCGCCCTTTTTCTCCCTCTTTGGCATTTTCAAACTGCTTAAATTAGCCTTCTCATCATTCTGCTCTTTATAATCCCTCTCCCATCCCCCTTTCTCCTCTGTTGTCACCAGCCATAGCATAATCTATGGCTCTTTCCATGATGGGCTGTGCATTATCTAATATAGGAGATGGGGAACTGTTGGGCAGTAGAACTGAGAGAGAGAGAGAGAGAGAGAGAGAGAGAGGGAGAGAGAGAGAGAGAGAGAGAGAGAGAGAGAGAGAGAGAGAGAGAGAGAGAGAGAGAGAGAGAGAAAGAAAGAGAGAGAGAGACAGAGAGAGAGAGAGAGGGAGAGAGAGAGAGAGAGAGAGAGAGAGAGAGAGAGAAAGAAAGAGAGAGAGAGAGAGAGAGAGAGAGAGAGAGAGAGAAAGAAAAAGAGAGAGAGGGAAAGGGGGAGACATAGCACGAGTTGTAAATCATCCTGATGAGAGGCTCTGCAGCACTGGACGGAGTTGAAGTAAGGCCATGTTGAGACCATTAGATTACATTACACTATTTAAAGGGCCAGTTCAACATTTAAGGGATAACAGTTTTTTCAGTGGTGCGGTGATATTTGAATGTGTTGAAATGTATATACGGAGGGGAATAAGGGATGATAAAGAATATTATTATGGCTCTAATAAAAACTTTGGGCTGAGATTTATAATTATGAGAAAGAAGTCAGAATATTGACTTTAAACCCAGACTTCTTAGAAAAACAGTTTAATCAGAAGAACTGAGAATGAGGTCAAATTCTGAAAGAGAAGCATCAGAATTCTGATCTGGATTTTTTTCCCTCAGAATATTGATGTTTTTCATTAATTCAGACTCAGAAAATCAATTTATTTCCCCAGACTTCTAACGTTAAATAACTTTGATTTTAATCTCTGAACTCAGACTTCAATCATGCAATTTTGATTTGAATCTTAGAATTTTGACTAAAATCCTACAATTTGGACTTTAATCATTTTATTTAAAGCTGGGGTTGGTGATTTTGGAAAACTAGCATGAATTTGAATTCAGCATCTTCTCAGAACTCTGTCTAGCCCCTCCCACCCCTCCTCCAAAATGCCCAACTCCCTGCTCACAGGCATGCACGCTGCTGATATATCCAGTAAAATAGCAAGCATGGAAAGTTATTTAGTGCTCACAGCCCGATGTTGATCGGGGTATAGGTAGTTCCTCTGACATTCTCCACATAGCTGTCAAGTCTCCCATTTTGGCCATGAAACTACCGTATTTTATCCTCTTTCCCACCATCCTCCTGTATCAGTATTCTCCCGTAAATCTCCCGTGTGACGATATGATAATAAGAAATTTCCTCTGCCTCTCCAAACTGAACTCTGTCACTAGCCTGAATGGGGCGGCAATGCTCCAAAATGATGGATGCCAACTGCCGTACAACCAAAGAAGAAGAAAAAGCCTCGCGAGAATGTCCACCTGCAGTAGCCTGGGTGGCAGCTGTCGCGAGATTAGAGCCAACAGATCAAACTTAGAAAAACAAAGTGTTTATTTTTGATTTCTTGTACATCTGTCTTAAAATGTGAGGGATACTGGAGCTTGGTTGGGGTTGTGGGACGGCTCACGGCGGGCTTCCCTTATTTTCAAAGACAAAACTTGAAAGGTAAGCATTCTCCAGCAACCCTGATCCCTCTCAGCTCGGCTACACGCACTGAGTCTGTGCATGCCGGCAAAATGTACACGCAGCAGGCGGGCAGAATGGTGATGGGATTTTATTGGTTTACAAACTGGTGTCACGGTGTGTGTATTGGTTTGTGTTCCCTGTTTTACTCCTGCTGTAGATAGCGGATATTTTTTGCTCTGTTTTAAGAACACATTATGAGTTGATTACCATCGGTTCATAAAGACCATTTTAACCAGTATTATAAAAAGTGTATCTTCATCAGATTATTAGCTTTAACTTCATTCTCAGAATTCCGACTTTAAAACTTAATATATGGATCCCCTAATTTTGACCTCAAACCACATTTTTAATCAATTCATTCATTTTCATTCAACTGATAATAAGTTATCCACTTAACTGAGGTACCACAAAAGTATTACTGTACCTGCTCCTGTACACAAAGTATAGATAACTACAACTTGAGGTAAACAGATATAGAATAGATAACTCTGAGTCCCATATAAATCAACACAAAGAATACTATTATCCTCATGTCTTGCGACAAAATTGATAAACCAGGCATAAATAGGGAAATCACAACTGTGACCCAAGGTTTTCTAACAAGCTGCACATTGGAAAGCAATGCAAAAATGTCCAACCCCAGATGTTAAGGACAGAGACTTCTAAAGCTCAGAAACTCTGTCTGTCTGCACAAGCCTGGTCACCTTTAGCTCTGAGCTGGGATTTAGGACCAGCCAGCAGAGCCCTGTCTGAAGATCAGAGGCTTCTATGTGGGTCAGAGAGGGGCAGCAATTCAGCAATTGCACAATGATATGCCTCTGAGGTATTCAGAAAGATCTCAGAATAATGTTTTTAAAGTGCAAAGAGAGCCAAGAACAGTTTGAAATATAAAAACTAAAGTGTAAGATGACTGCAAAATAAATCACTTTGAACAATCTGTAAGACAAGGAATCAATGACTTTCTCAGAAGTGTACTCAGCTTTTAAAAATCGCCTTAATCAATAAATGTAAGTAGAAGATTTATAAAGCTTGTTTTTTGAAATTAGGTCACTGTCAAGCTTCCCAACAAGGTACTTTGCTGAATTGTTGGCAATCACAGAGAGCCAAGAGTTTTTTTTTTTTTTTTGTCAAAATAAAGAATTTTAAGAAAAAAAAAAAGTACAATCATTTTTCTTTTTACAGAAAAAATGTTTGGGTCATCTAATACTGAATATTTGACTGAGAAGAAGTTGCTGGTGGTTTCTAAAAATGAAAATAAAAAAGTGTTTGTGTAACATCTCAGTTGCACCTACACAGCACAGAAAGACAGGGAATCTAAAATAGAGCCTTGGGGAACACCAGAGGTCAGACATGCCAGAGTAGGATGCATTGATAATTACTTGGAAAAGTTAAGTGCTATAAAGTTAAAACCTGTCTTAAAAAAGGATCCCATGATGAAAAACATATTTTATACCCATCAAACAGAATGTAATATCAAAATCCTGACCAGAGACTGAATTTAAATCTCTAGCTTAAGACTTAAAGATTGTGAAGACTTTAAAGCCCCTGAAGTTTATGGTTTCCATGGAGCAGAGAAGCCTCCTCGTGACCAACACAAACCAACCCCTACCATCACAAACCAGACTTATTCTTCAGGCTGTTTTCTCTCTGTTGGGGATAGATATCAGAGGAAATGTCCTCTTTAAACTTTTTCCACAGTAAAAAGTCTGTAAATTATGACAATAAATAAGTGGGTGGTCCAATAATGAAGAAGTGGGTTAGCATTTTAGCACCAAAAGTACCCTCAGCAAAAAAGTATAGAGGATTACGGCATAGTTCATAAATAAGTGTCTGGAATAAGGTGCATGGTGAGCACATAAAATAAAATTAGAAGGTTTCATTTTGCAACATAAAATGCATCTAATACTGCCCCCTTTGAATTTTAGGGCATTTTTGTGTTTTTAAAAGAATGGCTGCTAAGGAATTGCTAGCAAGAACTACAAAAATGGCTTGAACACTGTTGTAGTCATTATTAATCCTTTCAAAATAAACAATGGGCACCCACTTTTTCATTTCATTAAATTAGGAGGATATTCTCATGCATGAGGTGTCCAAAAGATGATGCACATTTGGAAGAGTAGAAGCTGCTTTTTAGTCCAACAGCCATGTTGTCATTTCATAACAGCTTAACAGAAGCTATTGAATTTCACTGAATACATAATGTGAAACAATAATAAAACAGACAAACAGATTTGCATATCGTTTTGGACCTATATTCAATTCAATAAACTTTTTTTTTGTACAAGTAGTGTCTACAAGTTTCGTCAGTTCTGCTCGTAATTCTTAGAACAATTTCTCTAATCATACACTGTTTCAAAAAGACCCACAAAAATTTGCCAGCCAAGCAATATCTGCTCCAGAAAGACCACTTTTCATATGGCACATCTGTGACTCTGTCCAGAGATCTCAGAGGACACAGCACAAAGCTCAAAAGCCAGCACCTATGATGGTATGGGGGTGTGTTAGTGCCCATGGCATGGGTAACTTGCACTGTGCATCTGTGAAGGCACTATTCATACTAAAAATGTACATACTGGTTTTAGAATGCAACTTCAAAAATAGTGGGAGTAAACATTGTATTGTTAAACAGATAAAATACAATACTCTTTAAGTATTAAAACATTATTTTGTTTACATTTTTTAAAATTATTTTTTTGCTGAATTCATTAAATATTGTTTGCTTTGTGAAAAGTGTTTGATATTACTGACACAAAGCTAATTTACTAACTTCACAGTTGTTGTGATTTTTATGGTTCATTTTTCTCTGCTCAATTCTTAAATTGCAGTTTATCTCCTAAAAAGTCTTGCTGTATTTGTGAAAAGTGTTTCATAATCGTTACTCAGATCTAACTCCATAACTTCGTGGTTGGCCTACAAAAATACAGTATATCATCATACAAGGAGACAAACTTTTAACATTTGGCCCCATGGATCAGGTGAGATCAGGCCTCTTGGATGTTGTTACACAGCTATTATTTTAACAACCCCTCTCTCAAATGTTTGCGCTCTTTAAATGCTCCCTAATTGACGCTCTTGTATTAACACCGGGTCAAGTGACTAAGACATGTGAGAGGCCAAATATAAAGTGATGAACCAACAAGAAATAATCATCCAACTGTGAATCCCCCTTCAGCTTTACGAAGCATTTGAGCATCTTTCAGGTCATTGGTTTTATGGCCCCCAGCGTAACTGTTGGGTTCACTGCTCTCATCAATCTCATTTTAAGTCTCAACAAGAAACTGCGATCAGCACAAAATCTCTGACAAACTTCCTCTGCTTCAGACAACACAGACACAGCTGAGAACTAGATGGTAAAAATAGTGAAGTCTGTTACCGTTGAGATGACATATTTCCCACGGGGCTGGTGAAGCAGGGGTCGTGGAATCAAATATTTTTACAGTTTTTGAATATTGATTGAAAGAAGTTTAAAAGCTGTGGATTATTCTGACTGATTACAAAACTACTGGACATTGAGCATAATCTTGTGACGCAGTTCCCATGAGTCAGGATCTTAAAACATTGGATAATCCTGCACAAATCTACAAAATACTACCATAAGACACACATCAAATTTCTTTATTGTTGCAACAAGACAGAGCGGCCAGAAAAGCTGTATCAGTCTGGAATCTAGATTACTACAGCTTTGCTCTTTTCTCCTCGGGGAGAGTCATGTTTTTGTGACAGCTTGTTGTGAATGGGAAAGCCACTATCTGATGGAGCACGGTGCTCAGATAAAGGGCACAAACAACTTTCATTGCTTTTTAAATCCGTAAATAAACATCCTTTTATATTAAATATGTTAAATTAAAACCCCAGGACAATAAACACAGTCTAACAAAGGGGATAAGTGTGGAAGAAAGCACTTGCATGAACTAGATTATGGACTGATATATAATTTAAGAGATGATGTTTTGCCATCACTTAGGTTCATATGTTTGATTTTAACCCCTGTTAGAGCATGCTCACAATTTCTCATATTCAAATGTCATGATCACTGTTTTTTGTTGTCAAGTTACCCGTTTTGTCATCCTGTTTTATGTTGATTCACGTGTTCCTGTTTTATTTTGTCACTCACACCTCTTTCCTGTCTCCGTAGGTTCACTTCCTGTTCCGGCTTGTCACCCCTGTTCCCTGATTGTCCCTTCCCAGCTGTGTCCAATTACCCCTCATTACCTCTTGTATTTAACCTCCTGTCTCCCCTTGTCTTGTGCCGGATTGTTAGCTTTCAGTATCTTTCTAGGCGTTCTACCTCCAAGTCATAGTCTTGTCTTTTGAAACCCCTTTTGTCTTTTGGATCACGTTTTTTGCCTTATCCTTTTTGGTACCTCTGCCTTGGACTTCTGCCTGATCTTTTGTGTGCTGACTTTTAGACTGTCTGAGAACCTGTTTTTTGTGCATCGAACTTTGGACCACATTAAAAACCCTGAACTCTGCCTTTGTGTCATTGTCTCCTTTTTGAGAGTTCAGCCATTGTTCATGACATCAACAAACCCCCTAGTTTTCTCATACACAGTGCTCCTGATCCACCTGGATTCCCAGTTCAGTGCTGCCTGGTGCCATGTCCTAAACTACTGCATCCATTCGCGTCTAGGCTCTAGATTAGGATGTCACTTTGGGCCAGTGGGCTTAAACTGGCTCAAAGAAAAGGCAGGATGTCACACTGTTCAGTCTATTTTGGTGGCCAGGAAAAACGAACCCACTCAGGCAGCTACTGGCACTTTTAGGGCGTTTTCACATTAGGCCCACTTGTTTTGAACTGTACTGCGGCGCAGTTCGCCCCCCTCCCCCTCCCCTGCTGGCTTGCATTCACACTTGCAACATTGAACCATGCCCGGGCCCACTTGTGTATTTTCTCAGTTTGAAACAGCAGGGGGCGATATGCATGTAACTGGTTACCAAACCTGCTACGGAGGAGAACGAAGAAGAGGCAACCATGGTAACCATTTCTTACACCAGACAACCAGTGTTTACGTTTCGCTCTCTTCTACATTTTCCTTCAAGTGTGTTTTTTATTGTTTTTAAGACGGCATCAGCGACCTTCTGGACCCTCGTAAATCATTGTAATTCTCAACCAGAATAAACAAATCGACAGATTGAGTAAGCAAAAGATTCAACCGCGGGATTAACAGGAAGTAATGCATCAAAAGTAGATCGGTTCGGACCACTTTGTTTCACACCAGTGAAACCGCACCAAATGTCGGGAGATGGAGCGGATCGAGACCACCCCTTCATGGAGGTCTCGAACCGCCTGATTTGGTGCGCACCAAAGTGCGGTGGTTGCGTTCGCATTGATACTAACGTACCAAAACCTGGACCAAAACTTCTTTAGTGCGCACTAAATATAGTTGGTGTGAAAACACCCTCAGAGGTGCATGATACTGGCTCTTTGCAGATATCCAGTACTTAGAAATGTCAAAACCCCTTAGAGCAGCTACAATTTCACTTATGGTAATTAGCCTGCATTAATAACTCAAATTTAGTCACTCATTTAATTGTTGTTATCTTGTTTCTTGTTTAATTATTTTGATAGATATAGTGTTGTTGGCACCAGGTGATAAGGATATAGAGGGTCTGATGGGATGGGAAGACAAAAATCAATGTTTCATGATCGCAGTCTATGTGTGTTAGGACACATGAACAATCTTTTTTCTTCAACATTTTTCTTGTCTGTCTTGCTGTAGCTGTAAAACTCATTTCCCTTGAGGATAATAGAGTGTACTTTGACTTTGACATTTTATTCTTTCATAAGATACACATTTGATTAGTAAAAGTGGTCATTCAGTTATGAAGAGGCATACCTTTATAGTAGATTTGTTCCAGCCTATATATGTAAAAGCTAAGGCCAATTTTTACAGCTGAAACATCTGCAAAAAATGGCAACTGCTGATACTAATAACCACAGTTTAAGGCAATTATCTGTTGATTCACATATTGTTGTGACACGATTTTGCATGCCTAGCTATTTCGTTTGGGTACAAAGATGTGTGCCATGAGATTTTGACTTGGTCTTAGGTGTGCCTTGGGCTAAAAAGTCTGAATATCACAGCTCTATAACAGTAAAAACTATCTGTGACACATCCCTCTTTCTAGGTGAAGAAATGGATATTGAAAATGCATCTTGTACTGTAAATCTCACAGTTGTGCTGGTCAGACGTGCATCAGCAGAGCATGCTAACATCATTCATGGCATGTCTGTGTCAAAAGGCAATTGAGCGCTTCCAAGCTCAATTTCACAAATCTTTAAGATCATCATAGGTCATTGTTGTGTCTCCATTTTGTTCCAAGGCCCTGAAGAGAGAAAAAAATCAATCATTGCTGCTTTGAAGACAGACAGGCAGTGTGACGGACAGATTCCCAGTCACTCAGGCACTTAAAACAGCTGTGTCTGGTCTGTGGGAATCAACTGGCCCTTTAAAGGCGACAGGGGCAATGGACGCTTCTCTGTATGAGTGCTGACACTTTGGCATGAGTGCTGATGGGCTCCGACATCTCCTCATAGGTGCATTTCATTATTTATTTTTCAGATGAGATTAACTATAATGGACGGGGGTCAATGACCCGAGAAGATCATTACTTATCTACTGAGTCAGGCAGCCGGCCTATACCTTGCTATTCCTCAATTACCAGCTGACAGACAGGCATGCAGGAAGAGGGTCACGCCAAAGCCCCAGCATCCCAACGTATATTAGGCTAAATCTCCATCCTCTCACCCCCGCTACCCCTCTCTCTGAGACTCTCCGGGGAACACCGAGGAGATTGAGTGCTCCATTGTTTCTGCTAATGCGGTTTAGCTGCCTGTCAAAGAGGCAGCTGGGAAGTGCTCCAGTCCTCACCACCAAGCGTGTCTGTCACTGTGGCTGAGGAAGTGTGTGTTTATCTGCTTGTGAGTACATTTGGGGCTGGGCAATATGACCTTTAATTTGTAACACCATAATTATGCTGCTCTTTGCAGTAATCATGCTTTGTCTCAGTATTTCAAAATCAAAAGGGTTGACACATTCAGGTCAGATTTATGATGTTATAGCTGTACAGCCTCCACCTACGTGTGTTCTCTGCTTGTCAGGTTTTATTTGAGCTGCCAATCATCACAGAGCTCATTATCATAGCCTTCTGTAGCATCCCCGCCCCTTCAAATCTGAGCGTTTTCAAAAGGGAGGAAAAAAGAGCTTCATCAGGTCCACTACAGAGATGTCATTTTTTATGTAAACTAAGATCGAAACCTTGCCCAACAGACATTTAACACATGATGTAAGTCAGGCATGTCCAAAGTCCGGCCCGGGGGCCAATTGCGGCCCGTGTTCAAATTTTCACTGGCCCACCATCTCTGTTATAAAATCAATTGTATGCGACCCGCGTGCACCGTTGACTGCTGTATAAAATACTCATGTACAAAAAAACGTATTTTACATTTCACCAGAAGATGGCAGTAGCGCTGTGGCCACATCCTTGTGGCACTTGACATCTGACCTTTTGTCATCATTTTAGCCCATCCCATTTCAAACATGGCAACTGTTGCTTAAAAAAAGAAAAGTTGACAGCGAGTGCCACCGATTCCAGAACAAGTAGAAATTGAGACTGTTGCTGTTTTCAAGGAATTCATTGTCAAGCGGCACTATCAGACAAAACATGCCAACTACGACAAGCTAACTGGGGACAAACACGGCGAACAATTGAAAAAAACTGAAACTTTTTAACGGCACATCAGGGCTTTTTCACAAGAGCCTGTGAGTCAAATGAAAATGCCACAAGGACGAGTTACGAGCCGGCAATGCTGATTGCCAAGCACTGCAAACCTTTCACTGAGGGTGAATTTATTAAAGACTGTGTGCTGAAAATAGTTGAGAATACTTGTCCTGAGAAGAAGCAAGATTTTGCCAATGTCTGCCTGACTCATAACACTGTGGTACCGAGAATTGAAGACGTTTCATTAGATATTAAGAGACAACTAGAGACAAAAGTTGAATGGTCGGCGACCGCACATTTTCACCTCACCAAATCTGGCCCTCGTGGCAAAAAGTTTGGACACCCCTGATGTAAGTGGTCAAACACCCCTGGACATGGAACCTTTTAAACTGCCCTTTTGTTAATCATTGACAGTTTCACTACTACAGGTGTTACACTGTAATAAGTACCATGCTGTCTAGTGTTCTCTGAGTCAACTGTAGACAGCAGCCAGCTTTAAAAGCAGCTCTTTTATTTTACACAAGTTATTTACACTTCTTACACCAGACATGTCCCAAAATGATAAATATGCTTATCTGTATTATCTTACATAGGGCATTTAATCTCTGCTATTATCATAAATTTATTATAATGTTGATTGTAACTTAGCCTGCTGGTTTTCTTCCCATGATGCTAAGAAAAGAATGGGCACAACTCGTAATCAGTGATGTAATGACATAGGACCTTTTTTTTTTGACTGAGCTGGAACTAAGCAACTGAGCTGTAGGTGTGAAAATATGTTAAAGGTAATTTTTAAGTGCTATATTTTGCTCTTTGAAACAAGCTTGTGATGAAAAACTCAATTTACATTGAATATATTTACATAAAAAAACATACTTTTATAAGTCTCTCTCGGATAGTTTTGTCATAAAATGTAGTTTATAGTTGAATATGTGGTTTTAAGCTCAATTCCTCATGTTCAACTTGTACTTAACAAGAACAGATGTTTGCATTTTTGCAACTACAGTAACTGAGACGTAGGTATGAAAACTTATTTAGCTTAAAGCTGAGGACAGTTGTTAGAAGTCTGCATGAGTTGGGAATGGTGGGCATCGCCAACTATCAGAGAAATCTGTTAGGGTGTGATGGGAACCAAACAGAACCGACATGACAGTCAACCAAGCATGTTGGAATGATTTTTAGTTGTGTGAACTGATAACCCAACTGCAAATATGTGTTGCCAACAGCCAATGAGAAGGAGAGGGTGGGACATGAGATAGCAACAACAAACGGATGTATTACCACCACCAACTGGTCGTCACAAGAGTTTGTAAGAGTTTGTTGTGTTCAGTTAGCTTTAGTTTGTAGACAAATCTTGTCCATGTGCCTCATTAGACCCAGTTGTCAAGTGTGATTCCAAATCTTTCATGTGTTATATTAAAATCAATAGAGATTGTGAATGTTGTAAAGTGTGTCTCCAGTTTGATTGTAGACTGGAATGTCTATGAAGAGATGTGCAAGTTCTTTGCTTTCCCTCTTTGGGCCCCAATTTTGTAATCACAGGGTCAAAGTATTAGTATTATGTTAGTGCACTAAATCACAATTGGTGCATTTAATCCAGTGCTCAGAGTATCACAAAAGTGCATGTCCTGCCAGACAAATAAAATTATGTAGATGTCACAATGCTGAAACCAAGGAGGACCTAAAAGCATGGCTCGACAAGTCCAAAATCTCATGATCTTTTAACAGTCTGAGGTTTGATACACCAAATGGCAATCAAATCAATATACTTAAGCGAGATACAGTATGTACGCAAATGGACACACAAAGAGAAAGCTGGAGAGTGAAGACACCAAGTACACAATCTACAATGACAATCACACACAATGTAATTAGACACAGGTGAAGCAGGGGGGAACACAGGTGTAGGGAACCAACAATCAGGGAGACAAAGAGAAAGGGGGGCAGGAAACAACACTTGAAATGAAAGACAAGGGTGAGTGCTTTCAAACTAAAACAGTAATGAGAAGACACGACACATGAGGAGGCAACAGTAGATGAATCTGTATGAGTGCAGATTTACCACAGAGCATTGAAGTACATATCACTACCATGTGCTTTATGGATTTATATGTATGTGCTGTTAACATGACTTGTATGCATTTTCTTGTATACATGCAGCTATTTATGTTAAATCCAAACACACCACCTTCTTATCAGAGCCCTTTCATGCTGTTTCTTGCCTTAAAAACTTGCATTCATTGCTTTCTTTTTAACTTGCACTCCCAGCCTACTCCATATGTTTGCTTAACCGTACTAATGCATTTAAATGTATTTACCCCCTATCTGCCTTTGCTCCCCCGCTTTCCCCTCTTAAATAAACCAATTTAATCACGGAGGCTTCTCTGCCCTTGTGCATTTCTGCTTGTTTGTGCCTATAAGTGACTGTGTGTGTGTTTATGTGTGTGTGTGTAGGATATGGTATAGAAAGAGAGATTCCTATAGCCTTGTGTGTGTTTGTGAGTAAACATGCATCCTCCTCCTCCTCGTGTCAGTGTTGGGCTCAGTGATGCCTGGCACACTCATCCAAAGTGTGTGTGTGTGTGTGACCTTGCCAGTCAGCCAGTCAGTCAGCCATAGCAGGGCGCCTAATATACCTGCCCTCTCTTGCTGTTTGTGTGTGTGTGTGCATACAGTATGTGCAAGGGCTGGGTAATTTATAGAGTTCTGAAGGTATATTTCTATTTTTTCTATGTGATTACTGGCAATACAATATTGTTCATTCCAGTTTAGGTAGACATTTGGCCGTTTTTAAGAAACACAAACAGTGTCACGCATATTGACCACATGCACTATTATTTAAAATGTTCAGTCTCAGAGAACTATCAATAATTTTTTTGTTTTTCAAAGAAGTAAGTTTTTCGTTCTTTAAAAAAACAACACTGTTGTCTGATACCCCAACAACAACAACAACAACAATATATTGAACAACATACAGAGCAGTGCGGGAATGATGTGAGTTTGTAGTCCAACGTGAACGCTAGCATGATGCTAATGACCTCAATTGCGAATCCTCTAAATGCCTATGGGATTTTTCACTGTGTTTTTGATCATTGCTGATGATAAGCTCTGTAAATGTTCTATTCTTTTCAGGATCTTACTAAACCAGCCTACTTTTCACAATGTTTTAAGCTTAAGTGTAAAAAGAGAGAGTAAAAAACTATTTGTAAGCTACTATGGAACTCTTGTGTCCCTATAATCAAGTAACCTGATTTATTTATTGATTGATTGATTTAAAGAGGGAACAGCGCATATTAATGAACATTTTTACAAATGTAGATATGCCAGATTATAGCCTTGGGCTAATTCCCATCTGCAGACCCCCTGGCAGGTTGATGGTAACAGTAGACAAGTATAAAAAGAAACAGAAACATATATATTGCCCATCCTCCCATCACACAGAGTCCATCAAGCATTTAGCAAATGCAACTTCTATTGCACCAACCAGTGTTGGGCACATTACTTCAAAAAAGTAATGTTATAGTTACTAGTTACTTTCCCAAAAAAGTAACTGAATTACTAACAGAATAGCTCCTTCATAAATGTAATTAGTTACCAGGTAAAGTAATTGATGCGTTACTTTTTTGAAAAATCTTTTTCTGCTTGAACTGTGTGTTTCTGTCTCTGTGTCCTTCCTTGTTGTTGTCTGCTGCAGCAGCTCTGACAACTGTTCTCCAACAGCGTGCAGTGGAATTTGCCTGATAGACTAGAATGGGAGCGAGGTGCTCCGCGGTGGGTTTCACCAATGCAGCACTGCGCGCCGTGGCGCTGGAGATTCACTTCAGATCTATTTTTTGCCCGGAGAAGTAAAATAAATCACGAAGCTGTGTAGTTGGGACCAGCCACGGGACCTTAGAGAAGCGAAGTGAGGTGTTGTTTATTTCTTTTCTCAGTCTATAACACGCTTCATGAGTGTGTGACATCGCTGTGCTCATCATGAGAGCCTATGGCTCTCCGGGGATCAGCCCTCCCCCTGCACGCCGCAGCGCTGCTCAGTGCGCACTTTCAGTGGGTTTTGTCTGTCAGGGCAAGACCGCGGCACGGCGCTTCCGTGTGCTGTGGAATTTGGGGGTGAGGCAGGTCGGATAACAGCTGCTTGACATTGGTGCAAAGTAACGTGCCACATTTCCCTGTTAGTAATGGTAACGGCGTTGTAACGCATGAAAAAGTAATTAATTAGATTACCAGTTACTGAAAAAAATAACGCCTTTAGTAACGTCGTTATACTCTAACTCCGTTATTACCAACACTGGCACCAACCCCTATTGCACTGAATGTTACTGCACAGATTTATATTACACAGACCCAGTTCATATTGCCCTATTCCTTATGGCACTAACATGAGCAACTTATAGGTCACACATGCTCACATGACTGCGTTTCTCTCAGCCACAGTTTTAGCTGTTTCTTAAATGATTGCAGACTTGGACAGTCCCTCACTGATAAAGGAAGACTGTTTCAAATCTTTGCACCCTGGACTGACAGGACGTTTTGAGAGAATAAATAATTTAAAATTATTCAAGTGGATCCTAATTGGTTGTGGCAATAATAAATGAATAATTGATCATTAAAAGCAGTAAGATTTTTGTTGGGTCTAATTTTGGTTCTCCTTGTTAGCGATTACTTAACAACTGTCAAATAAACACACAACAATGTGCATGTATTCACCATGAACCTTATTTTAGGCATTCATGCTAACTGGTACTCTAAATCCTATTTATTTGGGAATTGGAAACAGGAAGTGCTATTCGCAACCTCACTTCACTCTATGATGTATTTTTCTTTTGTTGCTTTGCTAGCTTAAAGATACAAAGTGTATACAGACGGAGCCATTTAACTTTTTCCCTCTTTCCTTGACTGAGTCTTGGCTGGTCAGTGACTGAAACATGCTGGACCTGCCCACTATCCGAGCATAATACACTGTCATTACTGCAACCACTAGACAATAACATCCATTATCTATACCCCTTTTGGGATCGTGGGGAGCAGCCTATCTCAGTTGACATTAGGCAAAGGCTGGGTGCACCTTGAACTGGTTGCCAGCCGATTTCAGGACCTCATGAGACAGACACCCACAGCGATTTGTAGTCACAATTAACCTATTGAGCATGTTCTGGTCTGTGGTAGGACAGAAGAACAAGCAGAAAAACCCTGACTGACCTGGGGATTGAACCAGCTACCTCTTTGTTTTTGGGGTACATGTGGGGTACTTGCTGCTCCACTGCACTGTCCCAAGACGATGACAGATCGATGAGCAAATACATAAAACAATTAAAGAGGAGAAACATAAAAGCTTATGGAAAAGGTAGTACTTGCATATGTTGCTGATTCCCTCCCACCACCCCTCCTTGTGCAGCATCCACTGTAACACACAAACAAGACCCCCGTCTCTGTCCCCATAGATGAGCTGATTAGCATCTGATTGGGCGCTTTAATCCTAATGACTTTTTCCTCCACACGCTTTAAGATCAGGCCGGCTTTGTCATCCAGTTGCAGCCAATAAAACACGCTTCCCTTAGGCCGGTCTTTAGGCGACCGTGATGATTGCATTATGTCATAATTTGGATGAAATTTGGGGGCTTGAGATGTCAAGACAGGGAGAAACAAGTGCATACTTCCTCCTTTTACCAGAAACAAACTGTCATGTGGTGTTTGTCAGACACTAATTCCTGATTTGATTGAAAGTGTTGAGCTGACAGTTTATAACCCTGATTGTGAAAATGCCGACAGGTCGATGCTTTAACTAGCTGTAGAGTGTAACTGCAAAAAAAGGAGGCTAAGTGCTGAGCAAACCTTCCCTGGATAAATACAGATTAGAAACACACACTCACACATAGAGACGCACACACTTGCCGACTAGGTCGTTCGTGAAATAGACCAGGATCAAGGCGAATGCACAACACCATGTGGAGCCGCTATACTGTAATTTCAAGACAGGCCTGAGTAATTCAGCTAAAGGAAACCCTGATCTCGCATCTCATCAATCATTTCTGAGTGAGCGGCGGCACCTGCGTCGTGTTTTCTTTTCTTTCTGTAAACTTCCTGTCTCCTGCGACGGAGATGGAGGAGGAGGGGGGAACACTGAGCTTAATTCATTCCTCTAAAGATACAATCTGGCTCTGAGCCCTCAGAGCTTAAAAAAAGAAAAAGCAGAGCAGCATCTCCATCATCCTAATATTAAAATGGCTGGCGTCCCTCCCTCTGCCCCTCATCTGCTGGGTCCGGCACGCCCAGGGCCGTTTGTCACGCAAACAGCAGTGGCTCCGACTAGAGAGGGTCTGACATCAGCCCACCAGGAAAGACAGATGACACATTTCACTACACTTTGATACGATTGCAGAAGGCTTGTTTGTAAAACGACCGCAGCGGAGAGGAATTAATGAAAAGCCAGTGGGTCAAGACGGGACTGAGAGGAGTGTAGCCTCTGATTCTTGGGTTTCTCTTTAGTCTTTACTGGTTTTACTCTGCTGTCACTCTCCTTCATCTCTTTACTTCTGTGTCCTTATTGGATTAAACACAACCAGTTCACTGCTGACTCAAAGGTCATTAAACAGAGGCTGAGTGCGTTCTCGGAGAAGACATCAGAGTCTGGATTTAATCTGTTTCTTGCTCTGGAAAATGTTATCTTGTATTATTCTCAAGCAAAAAAGTATCTTTCAGAACCAAACGTATGGGCAACTTACAGATAAATTAATGCCCTTAATAGAAACAGTCAGAAGATCATCAGTGTTGGGGGCGAGCCTGCATGAATTTGAAAACTCTGATAATGCTAACAAGCTCGTGTCCATCAAAAACATCACAGTGTTGATATGGAGTTAAATAACTTAATAATTACTGTCAAATAATAAAGATGTATAGTTTACAGAGAATAGTTGTGTTCACATTATAATAGAATTGATGGCTGAAGTGTTATTCCAGAAATCATTTGTTACTCATTTGTGTAAAAGGTGGTATTATAGATAGTGCTGTCAGACGATTAATAAAATTAAACTAATTAATTATCGGATTTATGATTAATTAATCTAATTAATCACATTTTAATCTCATATCTGCTTAAAGTACTTAAATAAAGAATTTGAATTCTAGGATATTATAAAATTGTGGTGCATGACTAATCAAATGGATACACTAAGAAGTGAAGATTTGTAAATCCACATTTTTACTGGTGATTAAATAAAACCAAAGTCAGGGCAACTTGTCCAGAAAATTCTAAACTCAATCAGGCAACTCAAATTACACTTTAAGTGTGTTTCATAAATCAAATTCAAAATAAGAAAAAGGTCGAGCACATCCAGCAAAACAATTAGGCCTGATGCATTATTAAAGAATGTAGTACAAATATAGATAAATAAATTCAAAAATAAAATAAGATTAAGTCTTAAATATGCCATTCCTGTTGTCACCTGGGCTTTGTTTGGTTTGACTAGAGACGCATGTGTGAAGTGACGTGCCACTGCCATGTACGGGTCCTCCAGCTGGTCAATATTAAAATGTTGTATGCAATGATTAATCTGTGATTAATTTTTATAATGCATTAATTTGCGGTGTAATTAATTAATCTAATTAATGCACTAAAGTGACAGCCCTAATTATAGATGCTGTATAATGGATTATGGTTGCCATTACATCACTAGAAAGGCGGCAGCAGTGGTCTTAAGTACAGTAAAGTAAAAGTAGCATTATGAAATTGATATAAATAGTCGCCTCCACCAAGAAGAACATGTGTTTCCTGGCATTTGTTTGTTTGTTTGTATGTTAGTTTGTGAAAGGGATTACTCAAAAATGTATGAATAAATCTAATATATTTTTGAGGATGTCATGACCAATACATGCTGGTCAAGACACAAGAAAGAACTAATGTCTAATGAGTAATGTTCTTTATTTGTTCAGCCCTTTACAGCAACCCTTTCAGTAAACCGAAGTGCTTTACAATAGTTAGTGAATAAAAAAGAATAAATAAAAGCAATAAAAGTAATACAAATAGTAAAAGCAATAAAAAAAGAAAAGAAATATACTACAATAAAATAAATACTCAAAGATTCCCAATGCGGATCCAGGATTTTTTTAAGGACTTATTAGTGTGAGATATGGAAGTTCTTCAAGTTTTTACAACTAAGCCTCAGTAAGTTCTCAATAGATCGTTAAGACATTTTTAAGGATTGATGGTCATTGCTTGAGGAAGAAGCGATTAGATTCTGGTGGTAATTCAAATCCAATCTAGGACTATTTCAAAGAATTCCTTAACAGTGGGAGATTGTGCAGTTTTCCAAATTGTTGACAATAACTTGTCAATATTGTTTGAAAGGACTTGGTGGAAATTTCAGCTTTTGAATCACTTTTATTTCATTAAGAATGTGCATGTATTATATCTAATTATTTTTTCTTGTTGTTTAGTGTCCATTCTTCCATTACTAATACCGCTTATTCCTTTGGGTGGAGGACTGGAGCCTATCACATTGGGTGTATAACCTGAACCGGTCAGCAGCCAATCACAGGGCGACATAGAGACACAGACAACCATTCACACTCACACTAACAGCAAAGGGCAATTTAGAGTCATCAGTTAACCCTATGAGCATGTTTTGGTCTGGGAGAGGAAGTCAGACTGCCTGTAGAGAACCCACGCATGCACGGGGAGAACATGCAAACTCCACACAGAAAGGCACCACTCAACAGAGGAGTCAAACCAACATATATTTTGCTTTGAGGCACTGGTGTAAATGTGTTGCATCAATTTGCAGCCCAATAGCCAGCCAAGGTTGTTAGATTCTTTCTAGACTGGGGATTTCTAACCTTTGCTCCACAGGCCAGGATGTCATAATCAATAAGCCACAGAAGTATAAAGTAATAGTACATGATCTAGTAAAAGACACACTGAAGAAAAAACAAGCTGATGATCATGGTGTTCCAATGTAAGAACGGACTATGTTATCTGGTGATTTTCAGCTTTCATGGTTGTTGCATTTAATTCTGTTTTGTAAACGGAGAGTGTCCTAAAAATGCTCCTTTGTTTGGATTGACTAAAGACATCTTAAATGAGTACTTCATGCATCATCATAAACATAAAGAAGGCTTTAAACTTGTTTTGTCTGACCCATTAAACCAGGAAAAAAACAATGAGTTACCCAAATCTGTTTTGTAAGACAACATAACCAAGTTTAAGGGGGTTTATAAAGTTTCTCACGAGCACAAGCAGACAAACACGACAGACACATAATCACAACCAATTAAGAAGAACAAAACAAATCTGTGCAGCAACTATCAATCAAAATTTCCCTCAGTCATAAATAAATCAAGGAAAACATCTGGCCAGATGACTCTGCCTCCAAGTCATTCAACATCCTATAAACTTGCTAATGAGAACAACTCATTGACTTTCAAGTCTTGGTAACTGGTTTCATGTACAGGGAGCCCTGGGCTGCGGCAGGCACCAATAAACTTTGCTGGGTTCCACATGACTGACTAGTCTATTTTCATACTTACAACAACACCAGTTGCTTTACAACAATGATGAAGCTTCAGACATCAGTCCACAAAATAAGCCAGCATTATGGGAAAGAGCTGCTAAGAGCAGAGCTGTTAAAGAGGACATATCATGCTTGTTTCTCCTTTTCACTATGCCAGACTAGGATGCCTGTAAAGCATTTCTGCCCTCAGTACAAGTCATTTAGTTCCTTCATTGCCCCACAATAGCGTTCTCAATATCCTCATTTTAGGCCATTATGAAGCGCTTGTTGAAACGCTTGGTCTCAAGGATGACCTAAAGTTACCTCGCAACGTCACAGCCCTTTGTGTGCTCTGATTGGTCAGTTCTATCGGGGGTAGAGCCAGCTTGTCCTTCTTCTTCTACTGTATTTCCGGCAGGCTCAAAGCAGAGACCGCATATTGAGTCCCCCTACAGGCCAGAGCAGGTAATGAGTGAGTGTGAGCGAGGGAGCTTTATACCCCTGCTGCTGGACGAATGTGTTCCTCGGTGAGGGTTTCGGGCTGACAGACATCACAGAGGAGGAGCTGTTTTATCAGATTACTCCAATAAAAAGAAATGTACCTCGTGTCGTCATGACGTTTGAAATCTCGCGGACATCTTGCAATGACCTATTTTCAGAGGCATCAAATCTTGTTCTAGGATATCAGAAAAAATACAATATCTCATTTTTTGAAAATTAAGGGGGTGTAAGGTCTTGTTTTCAAATTTATTATATTATATGTAAGTATTAAATCATGCATCAGCATGATATGTCTCCTTTAAGTGGTGACACGAGGCTGCCTGTGTCTTAGGTTTCTATGGTTACAGCAAATGCTAAAGGGTTTACTCTATAATTACCTCCTCCAAGAAGATTATATTTTCAACAGCGTATGTTTATTTGTCTATTTGTCTGTTAGCAAGATCATGCCAAAACTACTGGATGGAATTACATGAAATTTTTCACCAGATGTGTGGTATGGTCCAAAGAGGAAGCCATTACATTTAGGCAGTGATCTGCATATTTGTCTGGATACAAAATAAATCCCAAAAATTTCAAAAACTCCCTACAGTTAACGATGGGCTGTAATAATAAAAAAAAAATCATATCTCTGCCATTGCTGTATGGATTAAATTTAAAATGGACAGGATAATACATACAATATGTCTTTACCATCAAGGTAAATTTCACCTGGATCCAAATCAGATTAACGTCACAAAATACATTAACATTTATAAGGGGAATCTCATTTATTTCTCCCTGGCTGCTGTGAGGGTTTCTCCCCTTCTACATCATTACGGAAACTGTAGTTTATTTGAAAACTGACATCATCGTTTTTCAAGCCCATGTAACTTTATTTCCTGGCTCCTCTTGTAGAGTTGGTGGAGGAGCTCTCCATGTGGACAGACATGAGTGGAGAGAGTGTGTGGTGATCCAGAATTGTATCTTTTATAGAGGTTGTGTAAAAGCCACTGCTGTAACTGAGTCAGCTGGTCAAGGTTTGTGCTCTCTGAGTGCTTTCTAGTTTATTTTGATCTACTTAATCAGGTGTAAGTTTTAGTTTGATATCTTGGACAACACCAGCCACCCTCTGCACACTGTCTTCAACAACCAGAGAAGCCTGTCCAGTGACAGGCTGCTCCTCCCCAGATGCAGCACAAACAGACTGAAGAACTCCTTTGTCCCCCACGCCATCAAACTGTACAACTCCTCACTTGGAGGGAGTAGGAGGGGGAGTGGGAGGACAGGGGAGGAGTAAAATAGATCTGTATAGACCACAACAAATTCCAGTTGACTGCACTACCAACCATAAGTTTATGTTAACATATAAAACTTCACAACTGCTTGTATTACTGCCACAGCTGTATTTTTATTATTATGATGTCATTCCCACTGCTGCTGCTACAGTGTACAGTCTACCTATCTGCATTGTAGTTTATTCATACCTGTCACTTTAACTGCTGTTGTCACTTTCACTTTAACTGCTGCTTCAGTGTTAAGGTTTATTTACTAGTATTGTAGTTTATTTATGTCAATTATTCTACCTGGTCAGTGCTAATGTGAATTATTTATTTCTAACAAACATTCTAATTTCTACTGTAAAAATAACTTATTTTTATTGTCCTTGTGGTTTATTTATGCTGGAAATCCCCAATGCTGCTAGAGTGTAAAGTTCAATTATTACTATTATTTGTATTTTGCTGTATATAACCTGTGCTTTTATCTTTTTTATTCTTATCTAATCTGCACTTTTTTTTCTGTACTATGGTGTTACCTGCTGCTGGAATCTGAATTTCCTGAGGGAACCCTCCCAAGGGATTAATAAAGTTCCTATCTATCTATCTAAAGACACACTCACAGCCAGAAAACAGTTAACATGGTCTCAAGTTAGATCATAACATTGGTTTTACCTCAACCTGGTGGAATAAAGTTGAAAATGAATTTGTCACTGTGAAGTGTATGAATGAATGGTGTGGATGAAGATGTCACAGAAAAACTGGACTGCAAGCCCTCATGGACTAACCTTACAGAGGAGCTGCAGCAGCATGATTCACTGTCTGTAATCAGGCTGATCCATCTGGCTAAGCTCCAGTCTATGATTGCTCGCAGCCCAAAGCAGCACAGACTAGAGTTAAAGCAGGAACAGGTGGAAGCTACAAGCAAGACAACAGCAGGAAGTGACTCCATTAGCATGTATGCAAACAGATTTAACATTTTGGGAGATCTGGGCCACATTTCTTTATGAAACCAAAAACCAAATAACAAGACTGAAAGAATTTATAAAACAAAAATATCATTTCAATCCATATTTTGGGGAAAGATTTGTATTTTACGGCGTGCTCCCACCGAAAGCGTTGAAAGCGAGTGTATTTGCACGTCAAGTGAAATCGCGCCGCGCTTGACGCTCGAGTTTTGACGCTGGTACAAATATGCAAAAAAAACGCTCACTGTTTGCCGCTCACCGCAACATCGTTGCACGAAAAGTCCGCCATTATCATTTCATCAAGTCATTCCATCGTTGAACATGGCTCTGATTACCACCATCGCTGCTCTGTACCTGCTGTGGAGAACTCAGACATACCGACGTCGGTACTGGATGCATGCTACCCTACAGAGGTGGTATGAGCTCGATGAGTTCCACCGTCTCTTGCAGGACTGTGTCTGGACGATGGCCGGTTCCAGCGGTACTTCAGGCTGACTGTTGCCCAGTTTGAAGACCTGCTAGCCAGGGTTGGTACCAGGATCTCCCGCCTGGATACCAACTACAAGCAAGACAGTCCAGCTGCAGCTGCAGAGCGCCTTTCCATCTGTCTCCGGTGAGTTTAGCAGTTTGTCAAATTAGCAAGACTCCGACCCCCAGAATGCCCTGCGTCAGTGAAATTCTCCACGCTGATAGGCTGTCCCGGCGCGTCAACACGCTCGCTCGCTCGAAAAGTTCAATTATTTCAACTCGAGCGTAAAGCATTGAGCGGCGAGCGTTTTTTCGCTGGAAACGCTCACTGCTCAATGCTTGAACGCTTACGCCTCTCTATGCTCGCCCCGATGCAGCGTCAATTTGCGTCTTTAAATTGACTTTGTATGTAATATCAATGCACGAACATTTCGCGACGATTTCGGTGGGAACATGCTGTTACACTACACCAGTAGTACCTACTACATTATCTGATTGGCCCATAATGAGTATGATTGACAGAATAATTGTCCAATCACCTGCCAGATATGCTTTTGACAGATTCTGCCGATTACCAAACGCTTTCTATGGGCCGTTTCCTCAATGAAAAAGTGAAATTTATTCTACATAGTACATATTGAACTGTCCACCTTGCGTGTCAGGTTGAGAGTGGATGGGACTATTGTATTAACAGCACAGGAAAACCTCTGTTTTTTCTAATAATTGCCAATGTGCACACATCTTCTTTAGCATCTTCGGTTCAGCAGTTCAGTTCAAACTTTTGGATCAGGCAGTCAGAAGAGATCCTGGGACTGCAGATTATAAGGCCATGTGCTCTTCTGGCTGATGTAGGTCAGATGGGGGAGCAGGTGGCCTGAGCTCGCCTTGTAAACAAGAACCTTTCAGATTCTGAGTTGAAGTCTAAAACTGTGGTTTTTCTGCCTGAGGCACACAAAAGTCTCACGGCACACCATATTTATACCCTCGCAAGTTCGCCTCTTTAACATGAGCTACATGTTTAAAAAGTCTAACTGTTTATAATTACTGATACCTTAATGAAATGGACAAATACGGTAATACCCATGACATATTTTATGCTTGATATATTTAAGTTTCTCACTATAAAGACATTTCCTTGTCTAGATCGACATTTTCCTGAGCTGACCTTGAATGTATCATAATGTAGCCATAAAGATGTCAGCTCAAGTTAGAAACTGAATTTCACTCTGCCAATTTTAACAGATTTAAAAAGTGTATCAATATTTTTGACGGACAGGATTTTTTCACAAGCTGACAGGCAAAGGGTAAAACATTTTGGTCTATAAAGCTGATCTATCTATAGCCTTAATATTTTTACAGAAGTATATAGATTCTGTTCTGACACAAACTACATCCAAAATCCCTCTTGCACAAAAGAAAGAACCAAATAAAACTAGATCAAACAAAGCTATGAGAATGGCTCCAATCATTTTTTAATATCAATTTTTAATCTAATCAATCACAGGGCCACGGGGAGACAGAAAAGCATTCAAAAACACATTCATGGCTTTGGGCAATTTGAAGTCTTAAATTTACCGAACAAGCATGATTTTTTGGTCTGTTGGAGAAAACCCCGCAGGCACAGAGGTGGTTTCAGCATGTGCCCTGCAGTTTGGTTTCATGTCTTTCTCTTAAAAACTACATTAAATGTTAATCTTAACCTAAAAATAGATAATGTTACATAAAGTTGGACAAAAAACAGGCCAACACAAGCACACAGGACTTTTTAGAGTTCCTGAAGAGTTTTTTTAATGACTGTCGGCAGAGACAGGCTAACAATACCCCTTGACTCACAGTGTTTGAGCTAAGCTAATTAGCAGCAGTGGGTAAGCTCTGCCAATCTCTTCCTTTTAACTGCACGCACAGTTGAAAGAGTGGATTCTATCTGCTTGTCATGGACATGGGAGTGAGTCAAAGTGATTAGCCTGATTGTAAGTAATGTTGACATACAGTATGTCTACATTTATTTTATTGACATTCTGAGAAGCAGATTGAAAACAGTATTTCCAGAATCCTTTTGCAAAAGCATTTTTTTTGTTTGTTTTCATGTAGGATATATACACTAGATCAAACATAGCTACCAGTATGGCTCCAATCATTTTTTTAACAACAATTTTTAATTCATTCAATCACAGGGCCTCACGGGGAGATATACAAACATTAACCCTTTTGTGCATCATGTTCACTACAGTAGACATTTAAATTTTAAATAATAAATTTTATACCCTATATGTTGCAGTACTATGCCCAACTACCAATTGGTGAACTCCCAAACACTTGTCTCAAGTTTCATTAAATGTTATGCACGCTTTGCACTTTTTTTTTACCATATTGAAATATTGCATCCAAAATCCAAAACAGCTGATAAAGGGCAAATTTGGTATTTAGATATCACAATAATTTTGTATTTTTTTTTATGAAGTTAATAGTTTATAGTTTAATTTAACAACAGTAATAGATAAACTTTTTCTTTTTCTTTTATCTACTCATTAAAAAATATTTGTCAAATATGTGTTTTTATGAACTTATATGTGTTCTTGTTTGAAATGTAGAACTCGTGTTCTTTTTTAATTTAAGTTGATTGTTGCATTATGAATTTGTATTTATGTTTTGGTGTATGTGGGAGGGATTTTGGGAGGGAATCTGGTAGTGTACTGCTTTATGTGTTTTTACTTCTGTTATATACTGATTGATGTACACATGGCGAAAATGCAAAAAAGAAAAAAAAAAAGAAAAAAGATGTGTTTGTAGATCTTTATTAAGTTCCACTAAATTACTATGTTGATGAAAGGTAAAGTGGACAGATGTGAAACTACTTCGAAATATAACACTGAAAAAATGACTGTGATTTTTAACTTGGTTGAAAGTAAAAAGAAGCATTGAAAAAAGTATTCCTTTGCAATTTAGTAATTCATGCATGAAAGGGTTAAAAAACACACTCACTCTTTGGGCAATTTAAAGTCTTAAATTTACCCAACAAGCATGTTTTTTGATCTTTTGGGGAAAAAAACCCGCAGGCACAGAGACAACATGCAGACTCCACAAAGAAAAGACCTGATCGACTCTGGAGTCCATCCAGTAATTTCCCGTTGTGAGGTAAACACACTAACCTGCTGCGCAACCAAACTGCCCAATACTTCTGCTAGGTAACACAAAATCTATCTTTGATATTGCCCTCTTACAGTATCATCTGCAGTTACTGCGAGAGGTCTGAATCCCAGAGGAGCGCCCACACAGTTGAATTCCCCAAACTGGCTAAAGGAAGAGAGAAGTAACAACAAATACTGAACCAAGGAAAAATAAATAGGAACTAAGCACAAGCAAATTTTAGAGAGTGACTGACATTCATAATAAAACAGTAAAATCCAAATCAGACTTTAGTTTCAAAGTTTTAGAAAAGCAGACCAAAGTAAATTCACTAATCTAATAACACCAGAACCACTAAGGAACACTTTCTTAAAAGAATGAAGTAAACACTGAATCACTGATCAGCAGAAGCATATGCATGCAGCAAGGATTATACTCTGGGCTGGGGAGAGAAAAAGACCCAGATCGACAAAAGACAAGCTAGAAGGATTGAGGGAAAGTTAATTTTCAAGGTACACATTCAACTCACACTGATGGTTGTTTGATAAAGAGACAAGTTTTTAATGATAAGTTGACTAAATGATGGCTAGCATTAGCCCAAACTCTTGGATATAAAACTGACATTTAAAGCCTTGTTAGAATTGTCCATTACACAGCAGAGTGTGACAGCACGTGCAAAGTCAATATGGTACGGACTCTGCATGTATTGTGCTCAGCTTTCTGACTGCTGATGGTGTTATAAGATAGACCTTTATTGAAGACTGAACAAGAAAAGAAGAAAAAGTGCACTTTTATTTTCCATCAGTGCAATATGCCAGATTTGTTTCTTTTACTGTCTTGCTTCACTCTGATTCCATCACAAGCACATAGACACCATTCTTTCAACTTAGTGTGCAGTTACAAGAAAGACATGGGCAAAAATCAGCCCCGCTATTTGGTTAAGCTCAAACACTGGGAATCAATGGGGAAGGTTAGCCTGCCTCTGCCTACAGTCATCAGATAAACTCTTCAGCAATTGTTATTGGTCCTGTTTACTTTTTGTCTCTTTTCTTGACCAGCGGCCTATTCTACGAAGCAAGTTCAGCCTAGCAAGATAGCCTTGGAGCTACCTCGCTGAACTGAGCGCGGTAGCAGGTGGTCTCGCTAAACGGTCTGACGACACTGGTTATCAACCTCATAAGTGGATCCAGTTTTGCAATGAGCGTGTGCATGCATATGAGGCGGAGCCCGTAGCATCTGACCAATCGCGAACATGGACCAGTCTGGAGTGTCAGAGCAGGCCGGAGAGCGAAGGACCGCATACTTCACACACGAGGAGCAGCATAAACGTCAAAAGTAACACCGTTGCTGCTGCAAAAGCACGGAAGGAGTGCTGGTAGAAAATTGCTGACAGTCTCAATGCATAAGTATAGCGTGCAAAAAAATCGTTTGTGCCATTATCATCCTGAAATAGCACTGTTCAACATGCACTTTTACTGTAACATGCGCCATTCATTTCCAAGATGAATTCATTCATTTGTTCATTCCTATCGTGTTTACATTTTTGTGTGATATGTAGGCCACATGAGCCCGACATGAATTCCTGTCACAATTTTAAGACGGGCAATAAAATATTGTCATGGAACAGAAGTGTTGGCATTGAAGATCTTGTTACGGCAATGAGAGTTCTTTATTCCCTTTAACTACCTGTAGCAAGTGTCATGAACTGTGTTGTGACTCTAAATCTGAGTCTCATTTCAGCACCAATCAAAGTGGCACAAAACGCACCCGGGAACAGGTGCGCAACAAATACAAGAACATCATTCAAAGTGGTAATTGAAGAAGATTTAATTTATTTTTGTACAGTTTGATAAGACACAAGATAGTCTTATCAGAAGATATTGAGTTACCCCCCCCCAGCCAACAGAAAGAAAGCAGAGGGGAAAAGAACGGGGGGGGGGGGGGGCTCCTCCCCCAGAGCTGGCCAAGAGAGCTCATTGGTCAGTGGGTGGGGTTTTTATAGTCTGCGAGTTCAGTCTGAAACCTAACCTGCCCCGGAGCAGGTTAGCCTTTCAGCGTACGTTGCCATGGAGACTCGCCTTGCTAAGAAGTGAACCTGTCTCATAGAACAGGAAACCCGGAACTTACCCTCAAAGTTACCTCGCTAGGCAGTAATCCTGCTTCGCAGAATAGGCCCCAGGTTATGTTTTAGTATGTTATGTAGAGATGTGATGTTTGCATATGCGGAAAGCCCTTTGAACTAATTTTTTTAGGTGAAGATGAGAACCGATTCACAGTCATGAGTGAGCCATTCTTAAATGCAAATTGCCTGCAAATTGTGTTTTAGGCCCACTGCTAATTGTCTGAGCACAAACAATTGGAGTCAGTGGGCTGCGTTAGCCTGCCTCTGCCTAACCCGCAGGACACAGCAGATGTTCTTGTAAGTAGGTCAGCAAAACAAGCACGTCTGCGGTGGTTTCAGCATATGCCCTGCAGTTTAGTTTCATATGTCTTTCTCTTAAAAATTACATAAAATATTAATCTTAATCTAAAAATAAATGTTACATAAAGTTGGACCAAACAAACAGGCCAAAACAAGCACACAGGACCTTTTAAAGCTGCTTAAGAGTTTATCTAATGAATGTAGGCAGAGACAGGCTAACAATACCCATTGACTCACAGTGTTTGAGCTAAGCTAATTAGCAGTGGGTAAGCTCTGCCCACACAGTTGAAAGAATGGATTCTATCTGCTTGTCGTGGATTTGGGAGTGAAGTAAGACACCAAACGAAAAAGAATGTAGGTGTTTCTCTCTAAAGGTAAAGGTAGCACCATACAGGTGCAAAAAAGGTACATTCAGCCAGTCCATACAGCAATGAAGATGGTGTTGAAGAGTCAATGTGATTAGCCTGATTGATTATTGACATACAGTATGTCGACATTTATTTTGATTGAAAACAGTATTTCCAGAATCCTTTTGCAAAAGCAGTTCTTTTTTCATTGTTTTCATGTTGGGTACACACACTTTTGTACCCATTTTAGTTGAAAATTAATTGAACTTTCAATCATCCTGCTCCTTTTTCCTCTTCTTTCCCTCCTGCAGACTGAGACAACTGTTTGAGGTGATTTACTATCAGAGGAGCAGGTGAGGGGAAAGAAAAAAGGAGCGCAGAGGGACTTGTCTGAGGGGGGAGCAAATGGATAGATGGACGGGCAGGGATCATCGAGGGACATGGAAGAGCTGTGGAGCTGACACCACATCGTCTGATTCAGGGCTTCTCAAGGACTTTTGCAATTCACAGTTTGATCTTCGCCCGGGGAGACAAATGGAGGAAAGGTGGAGGAAGGGAGAGGGAAGAAGAAGGAGAGGGAGGGGTTCACGGTGGAGCATGGGAAATTGAGAGTACAATCTGTTTGTTTTTTTTTCTTTTGGGAAGAGAAGATGGATTGGGATGTGATAAAGTGGAACCCTGATGACAAATGGGGTTGTGTTGTTTTTCAGAGCAACAACTTGGTGCTGCTCTTATGTTGGAGTGCGGACGCCTGCTTTGACACTTGAAGAGACTGTTAACTGTCCTGTAGCGGAGATAAATGCTGGATATTCAAGCCGGCAGTGGATAAATGAAGCTTTGAACTGTCAGAGTGAAACTAATTAATCAGTAAATGAAACGCTCAGTTAAGGACAGCTCAAGTATAACTCAGCACACCTGTAACAGTGAAGCCCCACTACACCTCCTGAGGCTGCTCTGCTTGTCTGAATGGAGGATTTTTTTCTTAAAAAACAACACTCCATAAAGTTTATACATTTCAGCAAACATTACTCTCATTTCATGGATGAATTTCAACAACTAAGGGAAAAATGCTATGTAAGCAAAGCTCATGTAGAGCAAGGGAAGGAGACAACGCCACTTTCAGACTGCTTTACTCCTCAATATGTAAAAATAACAGAAGACATGATGATGGTTAACCAATATGTTAAAAAGAAGCTTTCAGTTTAGTAGTTTGGAAATAGAGATGAGTTGAGTTGTGCATCCTGGGATGAACAGATATTAAATAAAAATAAATAAAAACAATGTTAACTGTTCAAAAAAATGCGCAACACAGTAGGGCTGGGTATTTCCAGCAACCCCACGATACGATACGTATCCCGGTACGGAGGGCACGATACGATGTGTAACCTGATACACACAAATTGTGAACATTGACTGCTCTTTTAACAGAATTCCCAGCAACTTTTGTCTTTATTAAAAGAAGAAAACGAACAAGCAAGAGTTTTAAATAATTCTTCAACTTAAGAACTTTAATTCATGTACCCAAAGATAGTAGACCTAAGTTTAAATTTGGAACATGTGTTTCATAATGTAGCTTGGCTTCTACTTTGAACTGTGAGGTTTTTATTTCTTATTTTTTTATGTATTTTTCGGCATTTTGTGCCTTCATTGATAGGAGAGACAGTGGATAGGCTTGTGAAAGGGGGTGAGAGAGCAGGGGAAGACACTCTGCAAGCTGGTCACAGGCGGGACCCAAACCCAGACCAGCAGAAGCAAGTACATGGGGTGCCTTGTTGCTAATCACTCCGCCAAACCAGCACCCCAGAACTGTGCCATTTTTAACATTACTCAAGGTGTATTTACAACAACTGTCCAAACATTGAGGCCGTATCGATTCTGTAGAATCCGTATCGATACACATATCCCCAAGAAGTGCATGACGATATTTTGCAGTATCGATATTTTGAGCACAGGCCTACAACACAGTAGCTCAGCAGGTATTTGTATACTCCTCACAACTAGAAAAAGTAGCCATTTTGGTTAGGGCCTTTCTATGTGGAGTTTGCATGTTCTCCCTGTGCATGAATGGGTTTTCTGTGGACACTCAGGCTTCCTCCCGCATGTTTATTAGGTTGATTGATGACTCTGAATTGCGCTTAGGTGTGGTTGAGGGTGTGCATGGTTTTGTGGCTCTCTACTTGGCCCTACAATCGGCTGGTGACTGGTCTGACTTGGAGCTTCGCAAATGGATCTAAGGCCCCATTTACACGACAACATTGTCACCAGAAACAGAAAGTTTTTCCTTTGTATTTTCAAAAGTGATGGGCATTTACACAGAGATGCAAGAACAACTAAAAACGCTGTAGCGTGCATGCTGGGCCTGTAGCTGGCGATGTAGGTTTGTCATGAAACAGTAGTGTTACAACATGTGTATGCTTTCCGGTGAAGACAAACTTTTCATAAACAACAATGGTGAGTGGACTTACAAAGATGCAGGTGTTTCTTTCCTGGGCATTTTTGTCTGGATAACAAAGCGAGCACAGTAAACAGCACACATGTTACTCAGTAGATGGCCAAAGCTGTTGTTCTTGTTGTTCCTGAGATGCACACACAACCTTTATCTTTAAGTACTGTGCATGCACCATATAACCTGTTTACACAAATACAAAAACCCTGGTTTCAAAAGTTTGTGGATTCAGGTACTCCAGGCACCACTCTCGTGTAAACGAGAGGCAAAAACGCAACAAAAACTCTCTGTTTTCAGATGTTTTCATTCTTGTTTTCATTCTCTTGTAAACAGGGCCTAATGCAATAATTCCCAACCAGAGGTACAACAGGGGGTACAAGGAAACATTTAATAGTTTATTTCCAACTTGGAAGCACTATGACAAAGCTGCAAATAAAATGTTAAGTGTGTGCTACTACTACTGTCCGCAGGTTATTTTCTCTTACAGACATTTCCCTAGTTTTTGGTGCTCTAGTGTCACTGTAAATGGGTGCTTTGAGTTATTTGCCAGGTCTTTCTACAGCAAAAGAAATGACTGAGGGGTACTAGTGGTCTAATCTTCTGGTGAAAAAAATACATCAGGTCTTTGTACATGTAAAGTGCATCAAAAAGTTTCTGAACATGGTTAAGAGCCTCATAGTGGTCTTATTCCCTCTTTCCGCCACCCCCAAATGACTAAAATGGCCCCTGTGGTTTACCATAGTGACAACAAGCGACCTATCATCACACTAATTCGATTGTGTCTCTGTTTTCTTACTGCTGTGGCGACTTTATTGATCGTTAAACAACAAAGCTCTAATTGTCTCTTCAATTTGCTCTGTGGTTAAGTCTGGAGAGGATCGCGTCCTTATCAGCACTGAGCCAGGCACCAGGAAACGGCGCAGAAGCCTCGCACCAAAGCAGCTGGAAGTATTCAGAAGAAAGGAGCATGCAAACACAGCGGAGCATGTATGTTCACACTCATGCACATAAGCCAGTATGGACACACTTGAACACACACATCCCTACCTGCCAGAAGACAACCTCCTCCCCCCGCTCAGAGGCCAGTTTCATCAGTCCAGTCATGTTCGTGTGTGTGTTTGAACATCTCAAAGACTCGAGCCCGCCGTACGAAGCCTGCCATCCTGCTTCCCGCTCGCAGCCCCTAAGCCGTGAGATGCAGAGGAAAAAGGGAGATTTGTGAGTTCACCGCTGGCGGCAGAAACGACTGCGATGCTCCGGCGAGTTGTGCTCATGTGGGATTTAAGTGGCTGAGAAATTCGAGGACAGTTTTTTTAACTCCTCAGATTCAATCCACTGACTGATCTGTCTTTGGAGACTTTAATACATGAACGTAAGATCTTAAACCTCAAGGCCGAAAGGGGCTCTTCACTGCTTTTTTTCATAGCTGGTATAATAAAGGAGTGTCATTGTGGGAGGAAATACTGTCCAGGGGCCTGTGGGTGCAATTTACAATATATTTATGTAACATAAACCTTGCATAAACAGCCACTCTGCAGTCTTGGTCTCAACTCTGAGGCAGTTAAACACAAGGTGGGTGGATTGGGAGATAGAAGTTAGTACTGTCCTTAGGGTTCATGGCTGATAGAGGCCTCCAAAACAAAAACTAAATCAGTGAAGGGAAGTAAAAAAATCCCCCTTTTTTTGCTCTGTCTCCAATTTTTGTATAGTTTTTGTCTCTGGATTGTTATGCGGATGGCTTGCAGCTGTGGACCTGCAAAGCCTCAGCTACTACAGCTGCTGCTATTTGGCCTTTTTAGTCCTATCCCATTACTATTACAATTTCTTTTTTAATCTTTTATTTCACCAGGAAAAAAAAAAATCACTGAGATTAAAAATCCCTTTTTAGGAGCGTCCTGGCCAAAATAGGCAGCAGCACAGTTAACAAAGTTACTTACAATAACAGCAAAAACAACACATACAAATACACGTCACGTATAACAGTAAAAGTACTATGAAAAAATAATGAAAGACAGTTTACTGACAAGCTCGACAATTCAAGGACACAAAATCCTCTGTCAAAACATCTGCAGCCAGATGTTTCAGTATTCACATCATTTACCATCCTCGTAAAGGTGCACAGTGAAACCAGCGTACTGAGCTTCTTCTTGCAGCTCATTTCAATTAAAAGATTGGAATACAAATTAAAGGCCTTTTTGCCTGCTCAGTTCAGACCTTAGAGATCTGGAACCGAAGATTATTAGGTCCTAGACTCCATTTCTAATATTAACCACAGAGTTATCAATCAATCAAAGTAAACGGTAGTTCCAGCAAATATCACATATACAGTATATTACTGTAGCCATGACTACTAACATGCACAGCCTGCTGCCCATGGAGCAGCTTGACTTCATTTACTTTATCCTTCAACAGCCTTCAACAGGAACAACATAATTAAACATTAAATCTAATTTTTAAATGATTAAACCCAATTTAGCTGTCAATCAAAAATAAATGATGACATCTCAATCAACATCAGTCCTCTCCACTTCATTATTATTATAGCTGTTGATGTTAATATTAGAATAATCTCTCCACTCATGGCTGTTATTGATTAGTCCACCATATCAATTACCTTTATAACTATACAGACAGGAAGGCTCTCTGGAAGAGGTGATGCTACATTTCAAAGGCCTTAAAGGTGTAGTCAGCGATGTGGGAGAAAACGAGTGGAGGGTTTGTTTATATTCGAATTTAGACCCGCCTCCCGAAAGCTGATTGACGTGCATCGTCATGGAAACGGCCGTAGAAACTGCGTAGCTGACGTAGCTAAGGAAACCCCGACTGGTCAGACAACTCGACTGCTGTTATTGAAAACATCACAACAACAGTACATTTTGGCAGATTAGACAATAAGATGAATGCCTGACGGCTGTTACTGTTATGTGAAGCACCACGAAGCTAATGCTGCTTAGCTTACCTATCCAGCAGACGGACGGCAACATCCGCGTCTGTTTTCAGGTCTTTCAATTCGCGGAGTTCCCTCCATCGTCGGAAAGCAACACCAATGTTGACCCGGGTCTTTGCTCTTTTGGTCATAGCCCTTCTTTTCCACTTTTCACTCCTCTGACCTTTTTCTTTTGGGCTGTTTTCAGCCATTGCTACCGCAACTATTGTATCTCTCTCTTACGCTAACTGCGCCACGCATAAACTACGACTCCCCCTCCCCCCTCCGTCTGATCTGCGCATGAGTATGATCACCCCCTGGATGTGGGGGGGTTTACTTTGTTTTGGGAACTCGGACCGAGCCACAGTATTTACCTGCTGAAATTCTGAGTCAAGGCTGTATATTGAGACCACATTTTTTTTTCAACATGCTGTCAGTGGTGACATCTTGTGGATGGAGAGGAGAAATACGGTGAATACTGCATCAGATTAGAAGATTAGAAGATCGCTGAATGCACCTTTAACTCCAGTAAATGTATATTCAATAAACACAAATATGCTTAGGACATATTTCTTGTCCAGGCATCCTTGAATTTGTCGCTTACAGAAGTAGTTATTTTATTCCCTTTGTCTTTGTCCATCTCTTTCCAGGGACACCCACTTCTGTCTCACTGAACTTGGTCCTGAATTTGGAAATAGTACCAGGGCTGACGCCAAATAAAGCTGTGACTGGAACACCAGCTTCCAGTTGCAGGTACATTTAGGTGTGTTGTTCATTCCACAAATGCACAATCCTGACAAGCTGGACTTGGTTGTAAAGGCTTTGTTTCAATGGAAAACACAATTGGTGTTATTAAAGGGAGGAATTATCAACAAAAATAATGTTTCTATACTTTAAAGAGGTATAGTTACCTTACAAAATTGTACTTTTTAAGGATAATAAGAAAAGGTTACTCAATCCTCACCAAACATTTTTTGCCTTTTATTTATTTTCTTTTATAAATGTAGTTTTTGGGCATTTTGTGCCTTTACTGATAGGAGATAGACTGTAGATAGGCTTGTGAAAGGGGGTGAGACAGAAGGGGAAGACACTAGGAATGGGACGATACACTTAAACTCACGATACGCTGCACCTCGATATGCCCGGGTCACGATACAATATCAAAAAAGTAAAAAAGAAAAAATATTACTGTGTAATTACAACTTATTTGTTTCTGTTTGAGTTGCACACAGGAAAACACAAGGCCTAACAGGCCAAACACAAACAATAACACTCTCTCTAACCCTAGAGAGGTTAGAGAGAGTGTATGCCAACGAGCGGTAGGCTCGTTTTCGCCGTCTTCTTCTTTTTTAATGAGAGAGCCAAAATACTGCCAGACAGATGACTCGTATCCAGGTGAAGCGTCCTCAATTTCCACCTCATTCGATTCCATCATTCGGCTTTTTGGAGGCAAGGTAGTTGGTGCTAATGTTTGTTGTCGTCACTTCTGGTCACATGCGCTATTACCGGACGTGGCGTCTTTATTTTGCGATCCATTTTTTTCAAACTCGATGCATTTCGTCACGTACTGTATCGCGATATATTGTCAAACAATATTTCATCCCATCCCTAGAAGACACTCTGCAAACTGGTTACAGGCGGGATTCGAACCCAGACCGGCAGCAGCATATACATGGGACGTGCATGATTGCTAATCACTCCACCAAACCAGCACCCATTCCCTTTGATTTCTTAACCTCACCATAGAGGATGACTTTCTTAAGTCTTCACCACTAAAATAATAATACTTTCAAAGTCCTCTCCCATTTATTGCCAAAAATTCTCATTCAGTGAGCCTCTGCACTGCTCAACACCAATAAAATAACATTCCGATTGAAAGAGATGCCCTTTAAAACATTATGAGAGGATATCAGTCTAAGTAAGTGGTCTTTTTTTTGCTTGATGTTTAACTTCCTTTTAGGGTGATGCTATTGATACTCTCTCTGCCACGTACATTCACGCAGGAGTCTCAGCAAGAGCCAAGCGAAGATTTATCTAAATATAACAGAAACGGTGAAGATTAACTCTCCCAATCAGGGCAAGTGTCAATGCACCATTTCTAAATTTGATGATCTCTAGTGCAGCACCAACATTCTTGATCATCTTTGTTTAACTCTGACCTTTTTTTGCAGTGCACAGTAAAGTGTTAGTGTCCAACTAACTAGTTTTGAGAGTGAGCGTGAATTTCTGTCCGTCTCTATGTGGCCTTGTGATTGGCTGGTGACTGATTCAAGGCTGTACACTGCCTCTTGCCAATGTCAGCTGGGGTAGGCTTCAGCTCTTGTAACCCCAAAGGGATGAGCAGTTTATTTGATGAAAGGATGGATGATTATAGAAGCTGTACTAGAGTTGACACAATATACCGGTATGGATGTTAGCCATCTTTAGTAAGAATTGCATTGTTACTTTGGACTAAAAACAGGTATACAGTGGTATTCTGTGACTGTTTACTCATAACTGAGGGCAGCTCAAACTTCCAGCCCCTGTGACAGGAGATAACAGCAGCGCAACAGAGGAATTTCTCTGACACAAGCAGCAGAGCAAAGTACACACATGCATAGGATATCAGATGTGGGTCAAACAGAATCAACATTTATTGAGCAGTCTAGAACTGACAATGTTTTTATCAGAAATATAACATTTAAACAGTATACTTATTAAAAGTTGCAATAAAGCTCTGACCAGTGCAACCTCTGACTACTGATCAGTGTGATATCAAAAATAGTAAGGAAGGATTGATGCACTGTTCTTGACCTGCAGTCATTGCATAGTAGGATTTCTAGTACGCAATACAACATCAATGATTTAATCAATCAAACCTTATTTATAAAGCAATTTTCATACAAGAAAATGTAGCACAAAAGCTTTACAAACGGACCAATAGATTACAAGAATATAAAAGGAAGTATGACCCTGTGAATTCTGCCCACCCCACAATCCATACGCAGTATTGGTAAAATGCATCATAAATAAAAGACACTAGTAGAACAGGGACTTTTTTATACCCAGTACGCACTGAGGAAACACCATCTTGTAGGTTTAAAATGAGTGAACACTGGAGATTAGGTTAAAGTGTAAAATGAAAAATATCATCAAATAGAATAAAAAATAAATTGAAATGAATACAAAATAAAAAAAAATGCTGTAGTTAGAACAAAAAGACTAAAAGTTAATGGCAATATGTTCAAACAAAATAAGAAAACACTTAAGAAGAACTTGAGGGGAAATGGCAAAACAAGGGAATGAGCTACTAAAAGACAATTCTTAAGCTAAAAGTGCTATTTAATGCCAGGCCCTTTGCACAGGTTGGATTTTGCCCACAGGCCTTGAGTTTGACATGTTTGTTTTAGAGGTAAGTTTATTTAATTTGGTATTTTTGTTGTTTCTCAGAACCTCAAGGTGTTTAGTGCTGTTGTGGTGGGGCCAAACAGGCTGTCTTTTCCCAGCTCCCACAATTCCTTGCAGCAACCCTTGTTATACAACACATAATGAAATAGCAGAGTTAGTCATTTACTGCTGCAGAAATTCTACATTACAATGTTTTTGCTAAATCTATCCAAAGTGTCAGTTCCAGTGGTTTCCTTTTGCTTATCCTTAAGCCAGGAGCAGCTTAGACTGATAAGAAGAAGCTAGCCGAGGGTCATCTGCTGCTTAGCCTGTGCAGTCTGCAGAGTGTGTGTGTGTGTGTGCCTGTGTGTGTTCCTACAGTATGGAGGTGCGCATCGTTGCATTACAATAGCATGCATGATTGGTTGTGTGCACAGGCATGCACATGCACGGAAATGAATTATGTGCCTGCATGTGTGCAGGCTTTGTGTGTTTGGTCAGCAGTGTGGATATGGACTGTGTGTGTCCAAGTTCTCAAAGAGGTTTGGGGATCTACTTTATCTTTGCTCAGTGATACTGTATGAGAAATCTGTCCCTGACCACATCCAGAGGCCAATCCCATATTCTGCACCTACACCTGCCAGGAGATAGGGTTTTACAGATATATACTATATTATGGCTGTTTGGGTTTGAATCTAAAGCTTTGTGCCTTTTCCACATATTATCATAACTTTTTTTAAATTCATAACCCTGCTTCAGAGAGGTCCACTTCTACTTTGATTTATTTTGCCCTGTGTGTTTATTCTATTATCAGTGAATAACTTCTTTTGAATTCAAATCTATTAGCTGTAATCTCTGCTAATACTCTGTCAGCGCTGCTTCTCTCTTTTATCTTCCTTTGTGTTTCTAAGCCATCATTAATTAACTGACAGAAGCAGCAAAAATATAATAATAAACACGTTTTGAATTTAATTTTGCTCCTGATTTTAAGCACCTGCACCTGTGATAGTCAGGTGTTTCAGATTATCTGTCTGCACATCTATATAAGCCGGTTTTATGAGCAGTATATCCTCGCAAAGGTCCTCTTTAAACTTTGCATAGTTATTTACTTTAACACACTAATAGATTTTGAAGGTTGTAGGCCAAGGTTAGTGTTGTTGGACCCAATAGTTATTCCTTCATTTAGAAAACTATACATCAATACTGCTCTCACAGACTTTCCTCAAATTTGTACAAATGCCCATTCTGTTGTAGAAATTCAAAATAAATTGATTCATGCTGGAACTGGAAGCCAATGAAGATAGATACCGTAAAATACCAAATAGCAGCTGGGGCGTTTATTTGCTTCAATTACTGAGCAGACCAGGCGTTTATTTGGGACCAGGTGTTTATTTGGGACAGGCATTTAATTCCTTTTGCACAAAAATTTTACTGAGCAAAAAGTGAAAAAATATGGTAAATATAATCAAATTATTTATTTACCCTAGCCTAGTATGAGTAACGCCTGTACATTTTCAAGGCAAGATTACAGTACCGTTGTTACACTCTTGTCTTCTTCTTTCAACTCAGCACTCTCTCAAAACTCTTAATACTGATCAAGAATGACTGTTACTTAAGTTAAGGTTGTACTTTTTTTTTGCTGCACCAGGGACATGGAGATAAGCAGCAATGTACCGCTAACTGACGTGACTGGCCTCCCTGACCTTAGTTAAGGACAAAAAACAAACAGCTGCAGGGGCAACGTCTTCTTCTTGAATTTTCAAAGCCCTAGTATGTAAGATTCTGTCTATCTGCGCTCTAGTGCCCTCTGTGGACGTTGAGTGTAACTGCACTGTCATGAAACAGAGCTCCTCACACCAACACACATTTGTTGACATACAGAGGGAGGAGAATGTGAATAGATTACACCAGGCGTTTATTTGGAACGGGCGTCTATTTCTCAAATGTACTGCAACACCTAGCGTTTATTTGGGACCGGGCGTTTATTTGGTATTTTACGGTATATAGCAGCGTGCCGTGCTGCTCTGGCCTGGTTAAAGAACAGGCATGCTGCTGCATTCTGGATCATCTTTAGAGGTTTAAATTTACATGCAGGTTGGGGAGTTTCAGCAGTTGATACCTAAAGTTACCAGAGCCTGAACCAGAGGCTGTGCTGCTTGTTTTACCAGGTAAGGTCTGGTCCTTTTGATGTTGTAGAAGGCACATCAACAAGACTGAGCAATTGAGGCCACATGAACTTTATAGGTCAGCTGGTCATCATGACAATCAGGTTCTTAGTAGAGTTTGACGGGATGAGATAGATTGGTCCAGGCTGAACACTGATCAGTGGTTGAATGGCGGGACTGGCTAGAAGAGCAATAAACTTGGTCTGAACAGATTTAGTTGAATGTGGCGTGGAGACACACAGCAGGATGAAATCAAACTAAGACAGTTGCATCATCAGTTGGGAAAGAAAGGAATGCACCTTTGCATTTAATGCACCAAGTGAGGTGTTGTATAATGAGAAAAGCAGGGGACCAAAGACTAAACCCTGAGGTATCCCTATCGATAGCCGTGTGCATCATAGGTAGGACTTGAACCACGATAGGACAGATCCTGTGATACCAAGTTCAGAGAGCGTGCAGAGGGAAATCATTAGGCCAAAGTGCACTTTGCCGAGGTGTAGCAACCACCCTACTGTTGTTCTGCATTCTTTTTCATGTTTTATATCTTGTTGTTTGTTCTTCTCCCATCAGTGCATCATATCTCTGTCTGAATGTTAATCTGTCTCTTTGACTCTGGTCTGTGTGTTGTAATACTTCAACTCTGCCTGCTCTTTTATCTTTTTCTTCATGTTTTTATGTCGTCCTAATCAAATCAAAGTCTGACATTCAATCAAGATGATAGAAATAGAAGTAGACTACTTTATCAGACTTCCAGTCTGATGTTACATTTGATAACAAAGAAATGCAAATTGAATTAAAAAGAAATAACACAAACAGATACCAAAAGTCTAAGATTTCTGTCTCACCTTCACACCAATATCTCCACTAAAGGAGGAACTTGTTCATATCTGATTGACTGTACAGTAGAACTAGTAATTAGTGTCCTGTTTCCAGTGCTGGAGTAGCTTATTTAAAATTGTAATCAAATGGCTGCACTTGCAATTATCTCCTTTGTTTACATAACAGCTCTCTTTGTCTGCCTATAAGCACTTCGACACAATCATTTAGCATATTTACAGACATAATTAGGAAACTTAAACCTCAATCTTGTTTGGACAATTGATGAAAACAAACTTGACAAGAAAAACAGCCTGCAGATCCGGCCTGTGATGGAGTCTGAGAGCCTGTTGCTCTAAAGGAGTGCATACACAGATGTTGCTATTCTGCTTTACTGTTCTCGAAAACACTGTGCTCCGTAGTTGGTAAATTAAAGACGAATGATAAATTAAATATCCTTAGGCTCAATTATTTTAGGATGACAAGTGAGAAATGTCGTCTGCTGCAGGATTAAAAATGTGATAAATTCACTGTCTGTATTAATTTGTAAATCTGTGATAAGGTTATGAAGACTATTAAAAGGTTAAGGTTGATTTATTAAATCAGGAATATTCCCACTAAGATACAAACATCTCCAACAACAGAGTCCTGACCAAGACAAAAGCATACGAAATTTACACAAAAGCACAACATTAAGGGGACGGAAAAAATTCTACAGAGAACGGGGTGGGGGGTGGAGCCTATCCCAGCTAAGGGTAATTTAGAGTCACCAATTAACCTAATGAGCATGTTTTGGTCTGTGGGAGGAAACCGAAGTGCCTGGATAGAACCCACGCATGCACGGGGAGAACATGCAAACTTCACACACAAAGGCCCATGTCTGACCCGGGCATCGAAACGGGGACCCTCTTGCTGTGAGGCATGTGCACTACCTGCTGCACCACCCTGTTCTCATGTTGTATATGGAAAACTCTGATTCTTCTGCAAACCTTTTTGTAGCAAGCAGCTCTTTGACTTACTGTTGTCTTTTCATTTATCTTACATTCCCCCGTTGTTCTCTGAACTCTGTCATCAACAGGGCTTTAAAGCCCAGAGCACTACTACTGACTGAATATTTTCTCTTTTTCAGAACATCTTCTGTGAGCATGAGATATTGTTGTGCATACAAATCTGGTAGATCAGCAGTTTCTAAAATACCCAGTCCAGTCAGTCTGGCACCACCAACAATGCCATGTTCAAAGTCGCCAAAAACACTTTTTTCTTTTCATATCTTGCCTCACTCCTGAGTGCATGTCAAGCAGATAGACACCATTCTTTCGACTGTGCATGCAGTTACAAGGAAGAGATGGGTAGAGCTTGCCCACCGCCTTATAACTTTGCACAAATACTAAAAGTCAATGGGTAGTGTTAGCCTGTCTCTACCTACGGTAATCTGGTAAACTTTTCAGCAACTCTAAATGGTCCTGTGTGCTTCTTGTAACTATTTTGTACCCCATTATGTATCATTATATTCTACTACCATATTATCTTCAAGTCATAACCAGAGGCCTTGTTTTGTTGACCAACTTACACATACGCTGTGGTTTGCACTACAGATGTGACGTTCTAGAACAAGTCAAGTCTTTTGAACAGCTCTTTTGAAGTGATTAGAACCGACTCAGAGTTGTGAGTGAGCTATTTATTTGCGAGCAATTGTTCATTATAAATTGCCTGCAAAAACGAATTATCACCTCCGCCAAGGAGGTTATGTTTTCAGGAGAGTTTGTTTGTCTGTCTGTCTGTGAGCAAAATAACTCAAAAAGTAATGGATGGATTTTGATGAAATTTTCAGGAATTGTTCAGCGTGGGAAAAGGAAGAAGTGATTCAATTTTGGTTTTGATCCGGATCACCGTCTGGATCCACCATGACGAAAAATGCGATTTTCATGAATAACTACTGAACTAAAATAGATATCATTATGAAACCAGTTGCTAATGGTATGTTTCCATGGTCAAGGAATCTAAATATTTAAATGAAATAAAGGTAGGACTAATATTTAGAGTAAAAATCACAATATGGGAGAGGACTGTGGTGCTGGCGGAGGTCTGCGCTCTCCGAGTGCTTTTCTAGTTTCAACAATGAATTGGTTCTTGTCGTTCACTTAAAAGAGCCATTCAAAAGACTCTTCAAAAGACATTTTCGAAGGTCACATAAAACTGCTTGCAATAAGGCCAACAAAATACAGCCCCTTTTCCACTAGGAGAAGATATTATAATAACAGTAGAAGATAATGTAAGATAACAACAGGCACACAGGACTGTTTAGAGTTGCTGAAGAGTTTATCTGATGACTGTAGGTAGAGGCCGGCTAACACTACCCATTGACTCTTATGGACCTTTTACATTAGCCCTACTCTACTCTACTCGACTCTACCCGGCTCTACTCTACTTGCCTTGTGCTGCTTTTCCATTAGCCCCAGTCGCCTGCCCAACAGGGTGCAGTGTCGCTGTAAACAGCTGAGCAGCACTGCAGTGACGTCATTTTGAGCGCGACACAACAATCTGTGGCTTTTTGTCACAAACCGAGTAAAAAAGGAAAGCAGAAGAAGGCTGCAGGTGGTAAGAAGAAATACCCTTGAGAAGCACAGGAGAGTTTTGGAAGCTATACAACAGAATGAAGCCGAGGACGAGAGCAATCGAGCTGCAAAGAAAAGACGTTTGAGGGTAAGCTAATGGTAGCTACCGCTAGTATGCTAGGCCGTCGCACTCATGATTCATCGATGACGACATTGTGTGCTAGTGAAAAAGGGCCACTAGTGTTTGAACAACTCAGCGGTGGGTGAACTCTGCCCATCTCTTTCTTGTTACTACACAAACAGTCAAAAGAATGGTGCTTCTGCTTGTCATGGACTCGAGAGTGAGTCAATACAAGAAAATAAAATAGGCTGGCTTATTCCTTCAGAACAATGTACAACTTGTAAGGAGAAAGCATGCATGGATTGAGCAACACAGCCAAACATGTGGGTAGCGCCCCCAAAGATATGCCAAAATCCCTTGCAACTGGAAGCTGGTGTTCTGGTAAGGACAGTGGCAGCATTGTTTGGTGTCAGCCCTGGTACCATTTCCAAACATATAGGACCAAGTCCCTCAAAACTGATGAAGTGAAAGATAGACCTTGAAATGGGCATTCCAGGCAGACAAAAAGAACAGTTCCTTGCCCTGGCTATACTGAGGAACAGCAAGATTTCTTTAAGAGGAAGAGGGGTTTTTGTCACAATTTTTTTTTTGTTGAGGTTACCCACACATTTACCTGTTTCGTTCATTCCACAAATGCGCAATCCTGACAAGCTATACCTAGTTGTAAAGATGACTTTTCAGAATTTCCATTGATATGAAATACAGTACCAATTAAAGTCAATACATGGAGAAAATGGTCAACGAAATAACAACTCAAAACTTTTTTAGGGAGCATATTTGCATTAATAAGCAGTTGACCGGTGTGCAAAGAAGTGGCTGGTGTTTGCAAAACCACAAACACTTCTGATCCAACTCCAGACGTAGCTTTCTTGGCCTACGTTTGATTTTTTTCCAACATCTATTTGTTTTGCAAGAAAGCAACAGGAAACATAATGATTTCTGAAGGTTATTGTGGTACACTTTGTTCTTTTATGTACGTCTGCTAGAGAAGAGGGAAGGAGAGTTTCATAATGTAATGGGGAGCAGAGACTGCAGGAGGAAGAGGAGCAGTGATAGCAGTAAGAGAATTATATGGCTTTTAGATGATTTAGAGTTTGCCTTTTATGGTATTTCAGGACAATCAGATCTTGTGGTAAAGTTGTTTACTGCACACTTGTAAATTTTGTTCGCTGTATTTGCAGAATATTGATGTGCAAAATCATCCAAAAACTCAAGTGTCATTATCCTGAGAGGATGATTAGAGTTACGAGGCCTGGAACTTACTTTTCTCCAAGACGAGCTAAAACTTAATCTGTCCTATAGGAACGCCAGCCATAAATTACAGCCAGCTCCTCGGATCACAAAACACAGCAGTGTTGAGCAACAGGCAAGTTTATGGAGCAACGGGAGTCATTAAATATGAGAGATTAATATTGCAAATTTATGTCTGGGCTTGATAAAGCACGTCTGAAAGTGGCTGCAACTATTTCTGAACCACATGAATTAATTGGATCGGTTAAAGGAATAGTGAAAGAAGATGTCGGGCAGATATCTACTTTATATTCTTTACAGTTAGGAGAAATTTCTGTCTTTGATGTCAGATTTTCCATGGCGGGATTATTGATTCCCTTTAACTCCAGCTGAGTCTGTCATGATGGGAAGAGAGGGAGAGCGTCATGAATGAAATACGAAGAACTTTTGAATGCATACAAAAACAATCACCACCTCCAGAATGAGACCTGCTGCGTATGGAATCACGTCCCTCACATGAAGCTGCTATTATCCATCAGAGGTATCACTGTTTTTGCTGTCTCTATGAGTGAGTCCGTACCATCAGATCAATAAACGCCTCCGTGTATAATGGGAAACAAACACACCCAGCAGGCCATTATTCCATCCCTCAGTGTGGTAGTAAAAATAAACCATAAACATCCTCCAACTGGCCCCGTGCCTGAAAATCGATTACAGCTTTATTCATACCTACTGTGCCATGTCATAGTGTTGGAATATGAGGCACATTATCCTCCTGATAACACAATCTTCCATCTGCTCCCAAAATGTTGACCTTGACATCTATGCCGACGATACGACGATTTAAATTACAAATAAATTAGTCATGCTATTGATCTTAGAAATAACATTGATGTTTTCCTCTCGGTCATGTGTGGCAAAGTGTCGACTCTCTCTCCTTCTGTGGGATCAATATCTATTACTTGCCACTTCAGAGCTTAATTATGAAAAGCTATAATTAATGTGTTGCTTGTATGATGAATGGTTATCATTGTGCCTTATGGCGCCTTGTTGCTGGTGCTGAGAGTGGTATTGTTTCTCCTCTGAGCCCTTGGCTGGTCCATTCTGTGTGACCCTGTGCTCCAAGAGCCTTTTTCTGCCTCTGCAGGCTGATAATCGATCAGCTAAATTGTCTTTTACATAAGAAATGATGCAGTGGTTGCTCAAGGTGATGCATCATGAACGCATGCCGATGAAGACTGATGGTTCATTTTCTTTTACTTCAAGTGCACATACTTGTTATTGGCAGGACCACTTTAAAGAGGTTTTTCAAGCACCTGAGGAGCTTCAAAGACTTGGATTGACTTCAAACTCCTGTGGTTTAACCATAACTTCTCGAGACCATAAAGTGGCTGAGCAGTGGAGAGTTCACTCTCCCCAGAAATAAAACTTGATTGGTTTTTGGGTATTCAAGCATACAGGCTTATAACCAAAGATAATCAACCCCCAACCAAAACACAAGGCATTTCCTGAGATCCTTTTAATATTTAACTCTACAAAGGCCACACCAGTGAGCCATGTGTCCTTGCATATGAGTTCTGCAATCTTCTCCTAGATGACCTTTATTCATGTCACTTTCCATGTGCTCCTGATGCACTTGGGTGGAATGCTGAGAAATGGGCCTGCAGATTTGCCATGAACAAGGAGTAAACCAGCTGCTTTTCACATAATCTACAAATAGTCTTGAGGTATACTCCTCTTGCTGTCTGCTGAGCAGCATGAGTGTATGGACAGCTGGGTTGTGCTAGGCGCCCTCTGTTGGATCATTGGTTCGCTGCTCCAGGTGCCCTAATGTTCTGCAGAACTTTATTTTCCATTTGAAATTTATTGTAGTTGAAGTATTTTTGAAGTCTGCATTATTTTTTCAGAAAAAAATGGAAATTAACCACTATACTGGGTGGAGGGAGGGGGTAACATCATCTCCCTTTGCTGTTCTGGGGGGTTGGAATATTGGTTCCAGTGTGTTTTTTGACATTACTAATTTCTATTGGTAAATGGAATTTAAATATGGTCACATCTTCATGCATTTAAGGCATTTTCATGTGTTTCTACTCTTTAGCTACAATGTTGTATTTCTAAAACTGTACATCCAAAATCTCAATCGGGACAAGAGTTTAATATTAGTAATAGCTATAAACTGTGTGCAGCGCATTAGCTTCATGTCTTGTACTGAAACTATGTTAAACAGCATCTTCCCCATAAAAAAACCTCCATATAATTCTGCTTCGTTTCCACTTCAAGAAATGGTTGAATCATGAAAACAAGTTTGAATTCAAATTTATGTGAAAAGTTGTTGAAGACAAATAACAGAACTGTTACTTCTTCAGGCTCATGGTTAAAGTTGTTGACATTGTTTTTGGTGGTTCGGTGACAATATTTGCCAAGATGTTGTGGCTGAAAAAGACACCAAATGATGCAGTCTCTTTTTTCAGTTGTACAAACATCCACTGTCTCCCTAAGGCTTACTTAGCTTGCTAATTAGCTGGTCCATCACCAACTCTACATGTGTGTTAGATGGTCTTCTCTGACCAAATTCAGACATGAACATTAGCAAAGCCCTTCACACAAGTAATTACAGGATTACCTTCCGGCTTCATGTGAACATAGGAATTGACGAAGCATTGCATTCAAGTTGATGCATCATTAAATCATGCCAGCACAGGCTAACTGATCTTTTTATTTACTTCAAATGCACTTTCTTGAATTAGCAAGACCACTGCATGAAGTTCTTTTAGGTACTTCAAAAGACTTGAGTCAACGTAAAACTCTTCAGCTTTAATCATAACTTCAAACTATAATGAAGTGGCTGTGCTTTATATGTATGGATGTAAGTGTTGCAGATGTTGCTTTTGGTGTCAGAAGATGCAGTTCCTCATTTGTCATGGGATTTTTTTTCTTTTAAGTCGTAATTCTGTAATTGAAGTCCTGCCTCAAGAAACGTGGTCTGATGCATCAGAAGAAAGTTGAGCCCATAAATATGTAGGAGTTATAGAACTAATAACTGTTAAAAAGGACAGTTTTACGATATCCTGTCAATGCCTAAGGCTTATTTACTAGTTTGCTAATTAGCTTATCGATAGGCACTGCTTGGTGCAGGCATGTTTGATGATCTTTAATCATATGCAGATAAATACATCAGTGTAAACATACATACAAGTTCACTTTAGGACTCATTACTGAAGAAAACCTTCAAGACAACATGAGGACATCAGAAATGACGCAACAGCGCCTGCAGTCAGATGTTTAATACACTCATGTATGTCAATAAAAAGCCGGCTCATCTTTCAAAATTACCTCAAATGCATGAACTGGAAAATACATCACTAGTCCTTTGCCCTCACACCCAACACAGCATCGTGTGGATTTGCTGTTCATCATGAGACTGGGATCCACATTCAAGATTTCCTTCTTCTTAACAGGAGGTTTTTTTCTTGCCGCCATGATGGAGGGATTCATGATTGACTATATGGATTCATGTTGGGTGTGGGATGTATATATTTGTATATATATGTACATGTATATGTGTATCTTTATATGTATATATGTATCTATGCATATATGTGTATCCACAAAATGAGTTCTTGCTCTATTGTAAAGTGTCTTGAGATAACACTTGTCATGAATTGGCGCTATACAAATAAAGATTGATTGATTGATTAATGCATTAAACATTTGTTAAGCTGCCAAAGAACTTCACTCACATGAGATGACTCAGCTCTTAGCCGGCTTCATTAAATATTTGATATAATACCATTTTTTGAAACATGAGAGTTTTTTTCAGAAAATTAAAGCTTTTAACTTTAGGTCCCAAAATGGTCCTTCTCATGAAAGTGTAATAGAAATGTAATGTATGATTAATATGTCTTTCTTTCACTTTAAATTCATCAAGCCTTTTGAGCAACTTTACGCATAACTGTAACATCATTTTTTCCATTTTAGTTTTTTTATGATTTTGTTTTAAAAACCATGAAATTTTTTTAAGCAAAACTGTAAAGCATGCAATATATGCAGAAATAAGGTGTTAAAGGAGACATATCATGCTTGTTTCTCCTTTTCACTATGCCAGACTAGGATGCCTGTAAAGCATTTCTGCCCTCAGTACAAGTCATTTAGCTACTTCATTGCCCCACAATAGCGTTCTCAAAATCCTCATTTTAGGCCATTATCAAGCTCACGTTGAAACACTCGGTTTCCAGGCTGACCTAAAGTTACCTCGCAACGTCACAGCCCTTTGTGCTCTGATTGGTCAGTTCTATCGGGGGTAGAGCCAGCCTGTCCTTCTTCTTCTACTGTATTTTCCGGCAGGCTCAAAGCAGCGACCGCGTATTGAGTCCCCCTACAGGCCAGAGCTGGTAATGAGTGAGTGTGAGCTAGCGAGCTACATACTGCTGCTTGGTGGATGTGTTCCTGACTGATGGTTGTGGGGCTAACGGACATCACAGAGGAGGAAGTGTTTTATCAGATTACTCCAATAAAAGAAATGTACCTCGTGTCGTCATGACGTTTGAAATCTCGCGGTCATCTCGCAATGACCTATTTTCAGAGGCATCAAATCTCGTTCTAGGATATCAGAAAAAATACAATATCTCATTTTTTGAAAATTAAGGGGGTGTAAGGTCTTGTTTTCAAATTTATTATATTATATGTAAGTATTAAATCATGCACCAGCATGATATGTCTCCTTTAAGTTAAATATCGAGGATGAGATTATTTGTTATTGGACATACATTTTGAACAGAAACTGAATTCATCTTTTGAGACCCAAAGTTGAGCTGCTCACGTGACTTATATGAGAAATAAACCAGGCATAACATTCAACCATTTAATTTAATTTCTGTTTAGGAATATAAATAACTTTAATTTGACATCTTAATCAATAAATGATGTTGGTTTTTAGTTTTTTTTCTGTTTTTCAAACAGTACATTTGATTTTTTTATGGGTAATAACAAACATTTTATTATAGCATTAAAATGATAATTTCTGTTAAAGATCTTTTGGTCTATTAACTGTTAAAGAAACACACAAATTCATTTTGGTGATGAACAATGCTGTTAATAAAAGGCAGCTGTGGCATAAATCACATTAGGTGGTGGTTTAATAAATTTGTTAAACACTGGATGTCAGTTAAAAGTGATTGATCTTTTATATTAATTTTTAAAAAATCCAGAACAAGTTATTAGCCGGAACCGCTTTTTAAAGCTAAAAAAAGTTTTCTAAGGATCCAAAGAACTTCAAAGCCTCAGATCAACTCAGCAGTCATCTGGTTTCATTAAAAGTTTAACATACTACTACGTGGAGAATAAATATATATGTTTTTCTTCCTGTCCTGAAATAGGTGCAGACGTAGCTCGTGGCATCACAAGATGAGGTTCCTAATTTGTCATGGGAATTTTTACTTTTAAGTTGTGATCACGTAACTGAACTCCTGCCTCAAAAACAAGGTCTGAATCATCAAAACAAGTTGTGCTCATAAATGTGTCAGAAGCAAAGACTAAAAGCTGGAAAAGTGCACTGACTTTAGACTGTTATTTTTAAAGCCTTGAGGTGAGCATCTTAATGGTTTCAGGATTGATATTGTTTGGACAAGAGGGTGCAGCTGAAGTAGAGACCAAATTACCCTGCTGCACAGTTCTTCCTTCTACACCCAAGGCTAATTTATTAGCTTGCAAATTAGAAAGTCAGAAGAAGCCAAAATATCACTGCAACAGGCCCCGATACATGTCACTGGTGACAAAACATGGAGCTGTGTCATGTGCAGATGGGAGCTGGATACTGAACCACAGAACTGATGCCAGATCCCAACAGCCAGCCAAAGTTTCCACTGAATTTACAACTAAAATGTCAAAGATCCCTCAGGACACTATGGATGACAGCAAAATGGATTCTTGTGTTTGTCTGGAGCTGAATAAGTTTTATTGCAACACTGTTAGTTTCTTGTTGTTCTGTTTCCTGCCCTCTTTTTCTCTTGTATTCTAAAAATCAGAAAACAGCATGAAGACAAATTTGTCAACAGAGACATTGATGATGCTGTTACATGTGTTTCTGTTTTTAACAAAAAGAAAAAAAAACAGTTGATGAAAAACAGATAAACAAGCTGAGAAAACTCTGCACAATAGCAGTGTTCCAGTGAGACAGATTTAAGGTTAGAAAATAATGATCATCTGGCGTGTGTTCTGATTTTATAGTTGGATTTATAGCCCATCTGTTGACAAGGATGATCCTCAGCAGCTAGTCTGTGGGGGGAAATGAAGTCAAAGCACAGAGGCACAAAACTGCAGTTCCTTCAGTGTCCACTTGAGGCTTGCTGCAGAAGAACAAGATGCTACATAAATGCTCCATATTACAAAGCCATAAATCTAAAATAAAGCTTTTCAAAAAGATATATACAACTTAAGGGTTTTTTTTGCCCCTTTAGTGTGTTTTGCAGGTCTCTTGTACAATCAAGTGCTTCCATACATGAGACAAAAAGTGCAGAAAAGCATTAGAAAGTATTAGTACAGTACATGTACAGTACAGGCCAAAAGTTTGGACACACCTCCTCATTCAATGTGTTATCTTTATTTTCATCACTATTTACATTGTAGATTCACACTGAAGGTATCAAAGCGATGAATGAACACATGTGGAATTAACAAAAAAGTGTGAAATAAATGAAAACATGTCTTCTATTCTAGTTTCTCCGAAGTATCCACCCTTTGCCCTGATTACTGCTTTTCAGACTTTTGTCATTCTCTTTATGAGCTTCACGAGGTAGTCACCTGAAATGGTTTTCTCTTCTCAGGTGTGCCTTTCCAGGGTTAATTAACGGAGTTTGTTGTCTTTTTAATGGGGTTGGGACCATCATTTGTGTTGTGCAGAAGTCAGGCTGACGCACAGCCGACAACCCTATTAGACAACTGTTAGAATTAATTTTATGGCAAGAACCAATCAGCTAAGTTAAGAGAAACGAGTGGCCATCATTACTTCAGTGAGAATCTACAATGAAATTAGAGATAAAAACAAATAAAATGCATTGAATGAGAAGGTGTGTCCAAACTTTTGGCCTGTGCTGTATATCAAAAACGTGGTTACAATGGGAATCAATGGGATCAAATCTGTCTGAGGGGAAAGATTAGAGGCATACAGTGGCGGCTGCTGGTCAGTCAGGGAGGGGAAGCTCATTTTTTTTCTGGCCTACATCGTAAATTTATTTATTTATGTAAATGATCTGTGACCCTGTTGTACCAACTAGGTATCTTTTCCAGGGATTTTATTCCCCAAAACCCACTTTTGACCAGACAACACATTTTATTTGTGACAGCACTTCCAGTGAGCCAGCTCACCTTGTCATACCAGGAATGCTGAAAAGACCTGTTACTTTTCCCCACCTTTTGAACTAAATCAGTCTTAGGAGTTGATCTGCCCTGCTGTTTTACTCTAATTTTCTCTTCATAAGGAAGACTATCAAATGGCCTCGCAAAAATCTGGTCAACAACATTCATACTATCTGCCATTATGTGCAGCTTGCTAGCAGCTGGAGCAGCTACGTGAGACTACTGTTTGACAGGCTGTGAGTCTGAGTGAAAGGGAGAGAAGCTACAGCTGCTCGTTTGTGAAAAGAAAAAGTGACAGGAGAGAATCTTAAACACAACGCTGGTCGTTTTTCAGAAAGATAAAGTCGCTGGTGATCGATAAAGCCTCCGGATCAGTACAGAACAACTAAATGAAAAACTTCGAAGACTCCCCCGGTGAAGGGTGAGCCTTCAAGATCGCTGGTTGGCTCATTTCACTGTCAATCAAAAAAGGATTCAGCCTCAGACAGATCATCCAATCATCATGCAGAAGCTCAGCGTCCAGGCCAGCCCACTGCCTCATAGACCCCCAGAGACGCTGAGCGTCCGATGGGCGGGACAAAGCCCAGCGTTTATCCAATGACTGTCCAGTTTCCACAGTGGAACAACCCACTCTATATTTAACTGCTGAAGTCAGAAGACGCTCAGCGTCCGACTCCAACTGTAGCACTGAGACGCTGCGGGGATGAATGAGAAAGAAGTCGCGCCAGTTACCTGTGATAAGTAGCTGATTCTGAACAAAAGATGAAGGTATTCTAGAGCATATTAAGTCAATTAAATGTACAAACAGCAGTACACATCACCACTTTTTTGGGAAACATTTTAGGGGAAGCTGAGCTTCCCTTGCAGTCTTAGAGCAATCGCCACTGGAGGCATATATATTAAAACCTCTTATTCACAATGTAGGATGAAGTCCTCAGTTTCCATGGTGCTTATCTAAACTGTTACATCTTCTAAGTGCAGAGGGAAAATGCAACATTCATACATCTGTGACAGTGAGTTTCAGCCTGAGCTGAATTGATGTTCCTATTAATGACTGATGGGTATTTCCATAGCTGTTACTCCTGAATTCTCTTCCTCTACATCAAGAAGTTGAGCGCTTGTGTGCCTCGACCTTCCTCCAGTTACACAAATCAAGCAGGGTCAAATTCATTTACAGCTACACTCAGAGCACGGGTGGGAGAGTGCAGCAGCAAAGGTTTAACTATGAGTTTATCTCAGACTGATGTTCTTTAGCCATCACAGTGGTGAAAGGGACAGAGAGCCTGAGTGTAAAGTCTGCACAGTCATGCTACACAGGCCAATATACCAGCATCCAGGCATCCTTTCAAAATAATGCTACGGTCACACCGCACGCGAATTCGCAAAGACGCGCGTTGAGATTACATACAAAGTCAATGCAAAGACGCGTTAGGACGCAGATTCGCCCTGGGCGGCGCGTTGGATGCGTTTGGCGAGGTGCGTATGGAGCGTCCAGCGCGTTTGGGGCGTCACATGCCTCTACGCTCGAATTGAAAATATTGAACTTTCAACGCAAATTCGCGTGACGCTGTGCCACAACAGCCAATCAGCGATGACATTCCCACCCGACGTCATTGATTTGATGACGTGTGACGCTCCGGCTCAAACCCCGCTGAAAGATGGAGGAGAGGTTGATCTGCACTGTTTGCCATCATCCGGAGCTACATGATTCGACGTGTGCACTTTACAGAGACCGGAACAAAAGGAGCAGGCTTGGGTGAAAGTCTCTGAGGAGACAGGTTTTGACAGTAAGTTCTGCAAATATTGGTTTCCAGCTGGATTTGCCTACACAGGTCATCACTGAGTCTGACTGGCTCCGGCTCTCTACTCTGCCTGCGCAGTGACGTGCGTCACCCCTTAGCTTGTCAAATGGTCCAGCGTCCAGCCTCAGGCGTTACGCGCGGCACGTCACGAGCACTACGCGCATTTAAATATGCCTATTCGCATCCAGTGTGGCCGTAGCATAAGAGTCTTCAGTCTGTATTATATACATAAAAAAATGATATTACAACTGTTGTTTCTCTTTGGCCTAAGCCTAATATCGATCTGCAAATCTTTGTTGACAAGATCTGTTATTCTGAGGTAAAGGCATCTATTGTTAATAACCTGCTGTAAACAAAAGAATCAAAACTGAGCAGTTTCCCCCTCACGTCTGTCCTGTTTGAGTCTCTGTTTCATGAAGTATTAAAAGAAAAACCACATTAACCTCTCCCCACCGTGTCTCTTGGCTAAGTATTTGACAGAGCGTAAATTTTTGATGGATAAACACACTAATGGGCAGACATGGGACCGGCGCCCAGGGGTGTCAGGTATGTCATGCCATCTCTCTGATCCCCCTGCTTTCACATTTGACTCAAAAGCTGCTGTCGCTCCAGCGCTGAGACCAGAACTTCTTTAATTCTCTGTGTACGTGGCTCTCGACCCATGTTTACCCAAGGCGGGAGCTTCATTTGGGGTTTCTCCTGAGACCTCTGGACTTCAAATAAACTCTGACAGCTCGGTTTACAGTACCCTGAGATATCAGTCACCATCAGCTGCCCCTCGAGCTTTGTAGGGTTGCAGAGGTTTTATTGGATGTGTGCTTGAAGTGTGTGTATGTGTGTGTGTGTTTATTGACGCCAGCAAAAGGACAGAAACACCCCGGGGTTAAAGGAGGATGTAGCACTCTGATTTATTTTCATTTCTAGACCATTCCTCATTGGAGGCTACCTTACAAACCCTCTGATTCATTTACAAAGACAGCCACACATGCACACCGTAAACACACACAGCAGTCCTCGCCCAAATCCGAGGATTAAAACCTTCTGTTTGGTCGAAAATTAAGCATGTGTGCGCCCCTGAGTGTGTGTTAGTGTGTGTTATTAGCAAGTGATGAGCAAGAGAGGGAGAGAGAGGTTTTTTTTGGCAGTGCTGAGCAGCGAGAAGGTTCAAAGCTGCGGGTTTTTTCTCCATGCCGTCTCCCTGCTTCAGCATGTGCACCACCAATGACCTCAATTAGCTCTGCGTCTGATAGGCACACATACGGAGCATCCCTCAAATCACACACACCAACGAATGCAGTGTAAAGAGTGAGGGGACGACAGTGATGGCGGGATTAGAGGATGAGGAGACGTTTGGAATTTGTGTACACTTCTCCATTTCATCATTAAAGATAAAGCTTCAAGCCCCCGCTATCAAGTGACAGGAGCGACAGACGATGAGAAAGACGGGCAATCGTGGGGCTTTTCACAATAAGAGGGGCAGGAAGTGTGGATCAAAGGGAGAAGGGGTATGGAGGGGAGAGTCACAGAAAAGTAGCGATTCAGTTCAAAGAAAACCCCCAAAAAAGGTGGAAGAATTGCGCAGAAGAGGAGAATATGGATAAGGGGGGAAGACGAATGAATAAAAGGAAGGAAGAGGAAAGGAAGAAAGGAGGCTAAAGCGGAGAAATTAGAATAAAAAGTGGTAGAAGTGGGCCGTGCACAGATGTAGAGGAGGGAAGCGGGGATTCGTCAAACGGCACGCTCGCTGAGAAACCCATGCTCTGACCTTCACGGGACAAGCTGCTCCCACTGACGAGAATTTATGCACGCTCTCACTTTGTATTATTGGCTTAGAGTGTGTGCGTATGTGAGGTGAAAACGAGACCTACAGGATGCAACAAATGCTATGGACGCACACGGCAGCCGCAGCGTGAGTACAGTTAAAATCGAGGGGTCTTTCCCTCCGTCACACAAAGACCCCGTCGCTCTCTCTATGAGCACCGCGGGAACTCCATTAGACCTTGCTCTGTGTTATCTTATCCTGGAAAAATAGCCAAACCGCCTGCGGATTCAGAGCAATTATTGTACAGCGTATCTCGGGAGGTGTTACAAATTAAACACGGCTCGGGTCAGGCACATTTAGCTCTGAGCAACAGCAAACCTTCATACTGTATCAACCTGCTGTATCATGTGTGCAGTGATAAGTGTAACGTTTCGAATGGTTGCACACAGGTCTTAGACTTGATTCAATTCTTTTTTAATAGGAGTTGAAAGTTGAAAGCACCTGAGGGGCAGAATGGGAGAAAAGGTCATAATGTGGTGTTTATTCAGCTAGAGGAAAACCAATGAGGATTAATCACCATCAGAAGGTATTGTTAAATACATAAAAGAGGTTAAAATGTGAGGTGTTTCAAGCCTTGGGAAATTTAAAACAACAATACTTCCTTTCTTTCGGTATCAGGAACTAGGTTGTACCAGCTATGCTTAAGTAAAAATATTGTAAATGTTTAATGTGATCTGCAGCCACTGGCTTTCTTATACCTTTTTATTTCCAGATTAGGCCAGCTTTAGCCTGCAGCCCTGCCTTAACTGCTTTTGGACAAGTAGGTTATGTCTTTGAAGGCGCTTGCTAGTGTGTTTGTTGGTTTGTTTTTTATTTTACAGGATAACTCAAAAAGTGTATAATATGTACTAGGGGTGTAACGAAATGGTCATCTCACAAAACGATACGAAATAAAGATTAAGGAAAATCCCCAACGGTAGGAAGTTGTGCCAAAATCTCATTTTCTTTATTTTCTCCCTAATGCAGACATACAAAAAATATTGCTGCATCAGTACAAAATAAATGTTCTTTGAAAAAAAAACAAAATTGTAGTTTTTTCCCCTTATTCAGACTACAGTGCAAATACAAACATAAAATCTCAATAAAAAGTGCTTTGTTGTAACAATCAGGATAAGTACATTCTTGAATGAAAAGGAAAACAAATAGCAGTCCTCAGAGCTGCAGTTTAGACCTATACATGTCTGAACTGTGAACTATAATATTTAGCCTATAACAGTGCATATACTTCTGATCTTCAAGTATGATCAAATTCTGTCAACTCAACAGTCGATGCAAAAATCAAATATTGTTTTTATGCAGACTTACACAAACAAAGTGGAGCAGTTCTACGGTTTGTTATGTGTTCAATGTGGATTTTAATGTTTCCTATGAATTGACAGTCAGTGAAGGGACCAGGAAGGCGGGGCGAGCGGATCAGAGTTCAGAAGGGGAGAGTTAGTGTGTGTTTGAGCGAGGAGGGAGAGAGTCATTAGCAGGAGGTCTAGAGATTACTACTCACTGTTTTTTTCGTGAACTAAAATTATAGATGGCGTGGTCACAGCCCACAGTGACTGGTAAGTAAAAGCAGGTATTCGCAAGCCAGAGACACCTTTATTTTTAGGTCCGACGGACGTCACAATACAGCCGCTGCCTGCCTCCAGTTAAAAGTAGTTGGTCGTTGTACTCGCCGCAGTATATGGCAAACTGTGGCGGCATATTTTGCACATTGGCATGGCATATTTTTTGGTTGTTGTTTTGTCCGCAATCTTCTCACCGTTCTCTAATCTTTTACATGGGAAGCCAAAATAGGTCCACACGACCGATTTATTTGACGAAGGAGCGTCAGCTAAGTCCCCCACTTCGTCCTCCTCCATAGTGCAGCAAGTGTTTTGCAACGGGAGGCGAGGAGGGTTTATTTCGTCCTTTTATTTCGAGCGTCTTTGAATTTTATTTCGTCATTTTTTATTTTGCGAAATTTTGTGGCACGAAATTTCGTTTCACCTCTAATATGTACTGATGACAGTTTTAGAGAATTATATTCACTGCACAAAGGAACATGTTATCTCAATTTTGACTTGGATCCAAAAAGTCCTGTAGTCCAGGGGTGAGTATTGGCAAGAACCTCACGATATGATATGTATCACAATACTTGGGTTACAATACGAAAATATCACGATATATCACAATATTGTGATATAATGCGATATTCTACAGTTAATTAAGAAAAAAATAGTGACGGTGTATATGTTAATCACACAATATTTCTCAAGCCTACAACTTTTCAATTTGATTGTTTTTGAAATATGTCAAAAGCAGTGTAACATACATATAATTTGAAACAGAGTGCATCAAGTCACTTAAACTAATGTCACAAAGAAATTATTCTTGTTTTTCCTTTTACAGTGTATTTAAAGCATGCTAACCTGCAGTGAAGCTAAAATGGTAACTGAACACATGAGGAACAAAGTGCTTTGAGTTACTGACAGCACAACAGTAAGTAAAAAAAAAAAAACACATATTTCTCTTGTCAGTCTGAACTGAATAGACTGCATAAAAAAAACTGTGCATAAGTATTTATAAGTTGTATTTTATTTCCAACTCTTATAAAATATGCATTTTTGTTTTTCCAAAAAATCGATATTAAGATTTTAAATATATATATCGATATTGTATCAGTGGTCAAAATATCGTGATATATTGCTGCATTGATATTTTTTCACACCTCTACTGTAGTCCAGAAATTTTTCAAGTATTTCCTAACAGAGTTCTTGACAGAGTGATTAGCAACCAGGCATGTCCCATATACATACTTCTGTCAGCCCAGAATCGAATCCAGCCTGTGGCCAGTTTGTAGAGTGTCTTCCCTACTCTCTTACCCACTTTCACAAGCCTGTCCACTTTTATTTTCTCCTATTCATAAAGGCACAAAATGCCCAAAAAATACACTTTAAAAAAAGTATTTCTTAACAGTGCCAGATGGGGCAATTTTTCACATATTTTACAAAACTCACTCAGCAGAAATGCTGAAATGCCTTGGCAGATGTTTGTTCTCTCTGAGAAGTTCTAGTTATTTTGGTGCTGGAAACTAACCTGGCAATGTAGATGCACCTGCCTGATTCATTGTGTAAAATTGAGCAGAACCATCTTGCTAAACTTCAATCTCCACAACTTTATGGAAAAAGGGAAACAGTCCGATCAGGGAAGAGAGACAGAAACTGAAGACATGGCAACAGTGGGAAGTGACTGCATTTTTAAAATCTATGGCAGCTTCTGCAGCAGTCTCTGTGGATGTGGTAATATCTGCGGTTTTATCAGAAATGGACTCAACTTCTTCTTTAAAAGAAGAAAAAGCATGTCGCTTTAAGCTTTTGCTCTTCTTTCAACCGACAATCACTGCTGGGAAACTGGGAGGGGTGCAGAAATGCTCTGAACAATGTCGGTTAGTCTATGGTTGTGATGGTAGCTCAGCGATACCTGGAGAAACATGCTCTCCTCAGAAGTTAAACAGGAGAACTTGATGGGTATTGTTGTTGACAAGGTTCAGGCCACATAATGCATCCGTTGTATAAATTAATGTAAGACGATAGTCTAAGGGCTGACACTTAGTTTAAGCTAACGCTAATATGATATGGATTAGTCTCTGATGAGTGTGACCAGCAGAGTGATCGTCCAATCACCAGCTGCAGTTGTTTTCGAAGATTTCGCCTCTTTTCTTTGGACTTTTCTACAGATGGACTGGTGAAATAGATATGTGGCAGATATATGTAACTGTCCGTTTGGCATGTCAGGTAGCCTCCTGTCCTGCATTAACAGTCTCTGCCAAGTAGGTTTGTTTTGCTGGTGTTAGCTAGTTTATTTGATCATTTGTTTCTTTGTCTACAGACTAACTCAAAAAGTGAAAAAGTTTTGGTGACATTTTTAGAGAATCATAGTCACTGCACAAAGAAAAGTGCTTGAAATCCAGAACTTTTTTAAGGACTTGTGAATGATGCCAGATAGGGCTGTTTTCCATACTTTAGACAATAGATCACTCGACATTTTTGGAAGTGCCTTGGCAGAAGTTTGTGCTCTGTGAGCACTTCTAGTCATCTGAGTCAGTGATTCAGCAAGATGCTGGAAACATTCCTCACAGATTTCGGTCCACAATGACACGATAGCATCCCACAGTTGCTGCAGACTTGTTGGCTGCACATTTTCATTGTGAATCTGTCACTGAACTGCATCATGAAGGTGCTCTTTTGTTGACTGAAATCTGAAGATCCATCCTGCCTGAAGTATCTTTCAGAAGATGGGTACACTGTGGTCATAAAGGGATGGACACAGCCAGCAACTGTACTCAGGTAGCTGTGACACTTAATCAATGTTCAGTTGGTATACAGGGGCCCAAAACGAGCCACAAAAATATAGATAGATTCTACCATCATTCAAAACTGGAAATGTTTGACAAAAAATTTGTCTAATTAGAGGCGAAAACACGACAGAAGTGGAGCAAAAATATCTTTACTATAAAAAATGCTTTTAAAGTCCGCTTTTGGTCGGACCATTTAAAGGACTGAGAGGAGAATCTATTCTGGTCTGAATACAGCCTAAGACTCTGCTACCCATGAGCACGCGCGGCGACTGTCGTAATGCTGCGTTCCAGTAACCTCGGAACTGGGAGTGACATCATCTCCAACTTATCAGCGTTTCAGTTGAAGTCTGAAAATAACATGCTGACCTACCAGGCTATTGTTAGCTGTTGTTAGCACGCCCTGTGTTGTTGTTCACAAATATCACATGAAGAATGTGATTATCACTATGGCAGCATTTTTGTAAATATAAGTCTAACAATACTATGTATACAGCTGATCTAGAGCAACACACCCCTTTTTTCAACAACTTACAGGATGCAAAGCGACGAGGTAATGTATCTCTTTCTAGTTACATAGCGGTAGTTTTTGATGTGTGACAACAAGCAAGTTTTGTAGCCGGCTATATATCGCTACATACAGCCCAGTGCTCTAAGACGTGTCCGAATAATATAAATTTGCTGTAGTTTTAATTGTCTTCTTCCCGAAGTTGAGTATCCAGGCCAGTCCAGCCCTGTCCTGTCCGACCTGACCAAGAAGCTAAGGAATAGCATTTATAGATAACCTATTTTGATGCTATAAAACTCATTGATAAGTGTGTATTTTGATCAGGTATATATCGAAAAGTGAGACTTTTTTGCAATTACTTAGAAACTCCTCACAGTCCCTTTAATAAAGAAACACAGTAGCATCTATGCTAATCAACTTCATCTTGTAACAGGTCTTAAAGATGATTTGCTGCCAATGGCTGAATAGCTGTTTGTATTAACAAGCTGTTGAATTATTGTAGCAACATTTGTTTATGAGAAGAAGGTATGTCAGCATTTTATGTGTTTAACAGCAGTGGAGCTGCTTTAGGGATACTTGAATGGGCATCTAAGCTGTAAAAGTAACACTAATGTCTCACTGGAGCAAACACTAAGACAAAGTAGGCACCAAACTAGGTTATAAAAAATGCTTTAGCGTTGATGTCACTCAACAAATTAGCAGAACTAATATAGATGTTTGCAACTGGCCACTAAAGCAGTAACTGTGAAATGATTAAACTGTTTGCCCAAAAACTTTGTGAAGGTAATTCATTTGTTCTGTTGGCTGTTTTTCCTCATCCCACGACTAATACAAGAGATAATTGCTCTGCTCAGTGATCCTAGAGGCCTAAACTGTGCTTTAAATCAGCAGGGACTTCAAATGAATAAAATGATATGATACACAATATCTCTGGCTGCAGTTCTCCCTTGTAAAAAAGCTACTGATGGATTAAAGAAAGGTCTTTTCTGCATAAACAAGTGCTCCACTTGTTGAAGAAGCTTATCAGGGAGCTGCAAGATCACAAGTGAAGTGGAACATCGCAACAAATCCCCCAGAGATCTTTCAGCAAACTGAACGTGCACCACTGGTCAGGCGATGAAAACACTCATTTCTCTCTATGTATTAAATTCTCTGCATGTTCTCGTTAATTTGTACTGTGAGTCGATACGAGCTCTTTCTAGCTTACTCAGCTTATTTGCCAAATGTTTTCAATGAGTTCTGAAGGTTTATGGGGAGATACTTTACAGCCAAACATTACATAACTGAATTAAATGCAGCCCATGGGGGGATGAATACAGATGAAGTGGGGGAGACACGTTGGAGATACTTTCCGCACCGCAGCTGTACTTACGGGGGGGGATACTGTAACACAAACAAATTGCTTCCTTGTAGCTCTCCTGCAGTACTAATGCAGGATGGCTGCACGCAAGGCAAAATTTTGACAAAAGCCAACGCTGCAGGTTCATTTTCAGTGGATTGAATAAATATCTGCTGTGCGGCTCAAAATGTCACGGACATTAAATGAATGCACACAAAGAGGGCAGGAAAGTTTGCAGACTCTGCTTTTTTAGAGTTTATCCTCTTTCTGGTATCTCTCCTGATCTGTGCACATGTGTGTGTGTGTGTGCAACAGGCTTCCATGTCTGTTTATGTGCAGGTCAGGGTTTTGACACTAAAGCCCACCACCTTCTAAATATGGATGGTTTTATGTTAAGTGAATTGTCCTTGCCTACCGGTCACAGTGGCAGTTAAGTGTGAGTGAACTGTGCTCATTCATAAGAAAGATAACCCTCACTGAAAATAATGTGACAGCCTGACAATAGAGGTTCATCTGTCCTAAGCAGAGTGGCATGTAGAGTGACAACAACCAGAGTCAGATGTTTGTCTTTTGGGCTGAAAGGTGCACATATCCTTTTAATATTGGGCAAAAAACATTCAGGCTTCCTGATACTGTGGCTTCTATCTGTGGCTATGTGGTTTTTATCAGTTTTTAATAAAAAAGGTCCCACGTCCTGGCATGTCAAATCATTTACATCATATCTTGGTTTACTGTTGGACAAGGATCCTACTCAAGTTGAAAAAAATAGCTGAAACCAGGTTTGCATAAGTCTAGAATGAAATGGGAGTCAGATCTTGGTGTCACAATTGATGAACAGTTTTGGGCAGATTTATGTCAGAAAGGCTTTTCAACTACTATTAATGCCCGGTGTAGACTGATTAACTATAATTTTCTACATCAATCATACCTCACACCAGAAAAATTACATTCATTCAAATCTGACTTGTCAGAGATGTGCTTCAGATGTGATCCAGAAGTTGGTTCCTTTTCACATTGTACCTGGCACTGTCACAAAGTGAAGCCTTTCTGGCATGACATCTGTTCTACTTTAACCAGGATTACAGGAGTTGGTGTTCCACCTGACCCAGAACTGTGTTTATTGGGGAACTTTACATGTATTGATGGCTCTCTAAACAATGCACAACTCAAGTTTATGGAGGTTGCTCTATGTGTGGCCGGGAAATGTGTTGCAGTGTCATGGAAATCTGACTCCCCTCTTTTTATTGACAGGTGGTCTTTTGAGATGAATAGTTGCATCCCCCTTGAAAAAATCGCATATTGTCTCAGAAATCGATACATGTTTTTGAAAATTTGGCAGCCACATCTACACCATATCGGTATATCTCTTACTGCAAGTACTTAATATAGTTGTTTGAATTACTTTGCACACTGACTGTTTTTTTTTCAGGGGGGGGGCTCTTTATTAAGGTAAGGAAGTTCATCCATTATTCACCCATATTCTGTTGGTACAATGATATGTTTGTAAATTGTGCAAAACTGAAAATAAAATAGTCAAAAAAATAGCTGAAAATTTCATCTGTATAAAAGATTAGATGCAGCTCTTTGCCTCTCCCCTTTGAAAATACTCAGATCTGAGGCAGCAGCGAGGTTATGATAATGAGCTCTGTCCTGATTGGCTGCCCAAACGACATCTAATGGGACCAGGGAAAAGGAGCTACAGGTCAGGGGGCAGACTTTTAAAACAGCTGCATATATGGTGGAGGCTAGATAGCTACTTCATCAAAAACCCCAGGAAGTAAAACGACAGAACCTTTTTTATTAAAGATGTCGTATTCTTCCGCTCTCTAAGCTCCGTCCAGCAACATTAAAAGCAAAGAAAACTGATTTTGCAGGACGTGACTTTTAGAATGTTCAAGTTGGGTTAAGTTACTTATGAAAACACTCCATTTCCTGATAATACAACCAGCTATTGCTTACATCACCTTAGTTTTTTGAAGGTTCTGCCCTTCCCAATCACTTTCTATGGGATGTTACCTCAATGAATCGAACAGACATCTCATAGACATGTGCAGAGAGTGGCAGGAGCTCCAACAGAGCATCTCAGTATATAAAAACGGAATTTTTATTTAACATAAGCAATTCTGAACATGTGCTTTATTTTCAAAAATATTTACTCATTCATGTTAATCCCTGAATTCAGGTGTTACAGTCACATTCAGGGCTATAGGTGTATAAAATCAAGCACCTTGACATGCACTCTGCTTCTGCAAACTTTTTGTGAGAGAATGTGTTGCTCTCAGGCAAGGGCGTAGGTTTGATTTTGACATTGGTGGGGACATAAAAGTGCACCAAGATGGCACCCCTGGAAGTTGATGTGTTTTGCATTCATGACTGTTTTAATGTCATGTAGAGCTAATCAAACAAACAAGCAAACTATCATATTCAGAAAAAACTATTCTACTGGTATATTCTTTACCTCCAGCCTCTCCTCCTAGATCTCTACTGTCTGTTCCTTGACAAAAATATATTGATGCATGACATATGAACAGTGGGACAATTTGGAATCAATCAGAAATTTTGATTGTATGGTAATAGTCTGATAAATATATAACCAAAACCAAAAAGGACTACTGATAAGTGTATTCCCCAACAAAATAAATGTATAAAGTCATGTTTTTAATCCAAGGTTTTATTGTATTTTTCCCCACAAACTTTTATTGTTGGTCTTAAACAGTTGCTGCCTTTCAATACACAAATAATATATGGATAATAAATAAAATAATCAAAATGTTTATCTCTTTGGCATTAAATATAAGCATTTTTTTTAAGTGAAAACATTATATGCTATGCTTGTGTTTTGTGTCAGGGACCATGTGGTAGTGGCATAATATTGATAGGGACGTGTCCCTAGCGTCCCTACCCAATTCTACGCCCCTGCTCTCAGGAGCTCAGTGATTCCAGTGTGGTACCGTGGTAGGAGGCCACCTGTGCAATAGGACCAGTCGTGAAATTTATTCGCTACTAAATATTCCACAGTCAGCTGTTAGTGGTATTATAACAAAGTGGAAGTGATGGAAATGACAGGAACAAAGTGATAAGCCACGTAAACTCACAGAGTGGCGACAGCGGATGCTGAGAGACATAGTGCACAGAGGTCAACAACGGTCTGCAGAGTCAATCGCCCCAGACCTCCAAACTTTATGTGGCCTTCAGATTAGCACAAGAACAGTTTGGTGAGCTTCATGAAATGGGTTTCTATGGCTGAGCAAAGCAAAGCATGCAGTGGAGTAAAGTATGCCGCCACTGGACTCTAGAGCAGAGGAGACGTGTTTCTAGAGTGAAGAATCACACTGTCGAGTCTGGATTTGGTGGTTTGGCTTGTTTTTCAGGATTTGGGCCCAGTCCTTAGTTCCAGTGAGAGGAACTCTGAATGCTTCAGCATACCAGGACATCTTGGACAATTTCATGCTCCCAACTTTGTGGGGACAGTTTGAGGATGGCCCATTCCTGTTTCAGCATGACTGTGCACCGGTGCTCAAAGCAGGTCCATAGAGACATGGATGAGAGAGTTTGGTGTGGAAGAACTTGACCTGCACAGAGTCCTGACCTCAACCTGAGAGAACAGCACATTGGGATGAATCAGAGGGGAGAGCCAGGCCTTCTCAGCCAACATCAGTGTGTGACCTCACAAATGTGCTTCTGGAAGAATGGTCAAAAATTCCCATGAACACTCCTAAGTCTTGAGGAAAGCCTTCCCAGAGGAGTTGAAGCTGTTCTAACGGCAGAGGCTGGGCAAACACCATATAAACCTTATGAATTACAAATGAGATAGTACTTAAGTTTATCTGTGTGTGAGGCAGATGAGCAAATAGTTTTGATAATATAGTGTATTAACAATCATCTAAATCTAATATATGAACCTGAGTTAAGGTAAATATAGGCCCCTTTAGCTGAAAAAGGGACCTTCCAAGTGAAATGTTTCCCCAAATAAAAATATGTAAAAACCACAGGTCATACTAATTAAATAAAAATAAAATGGCTGGTTAAAAAAGTGTCATAGGGAGAATCTTGAATCCAGCGGTGACAGGGGCAGGTCATGTAAAAAGTAGATCTCCAATCCTTTTGTTTGTGCATATGATTTATGGTGTAATAGCAGGAGGATCCCAGCAGCAATCTGGCCACTTGAAAAGCATCTGCATCCATGACGGCACCTGTTGTGCGAGCCAACAGTGCAGACTGCCTTCCAAGAAGCTGGGAGACAAGAGGGAGGGGAGTTATCACAGAAACAGACTGTGAGCTTCTGATGTACGGCCATGAAGCCAGTTGGAGATGGGCACACTACCACACCAGATCATGAAAACTAGAGGACAAAACTCTGTGCTTGTTTTGAAAACTTTTCAAGCCCTAAAAACATTGAAATACCTGCTGGCTCCACATTAAAAAAAACCCACTGGCACCTGCAGACAAGCAGCAGGGCTTAAAAACTAACAACGCGAACAGGCCAGAGGCTGTTTTCTAACATGTGATTAGTGATGACTCCTAAAAGTTAAAGCGGCCTCTGGTTACGCACACAAACACACACATATTTGAACAAAAGGAGGTACACTTGGATAAGTTAAAGAGCTTTTCTGCCCTGTGGTTGTCCTTGGGCAATATCATCACAGAGAGAATCAATAGAGCCATCGCTCAGAGTGAATGGAAAGCAAGGGAGAGAGAAATATATGGGAGTAGAAAAGAAAGGGGGGTATAAAGGTAGGGGAATAATAGATGTGAGGAGAGGGAGGGTGGAGAGGGAGTAAGTAAAAGAGTGTATCATTAGAGGGAATGAGAGTAGTGGAGAGTATCGCAGAGGGACAAGAGGGGGAATGGAGTGAGAAGCTGGCATGGTGTTCGAGACGAACGGGTACAAAAGGCAGCTGTAGTCAAAGTGACAAGGATGGATGATGGAAGCCGGTGAAAGAAGAACAGATGGAGAAGAAGAGGGAGAAAGGACGAGTGACTTAGCAGAGCATATGAGCGAGAATGTAACAACGGAGAGCATCAGGGGAAGGATACTGTGAGAATGAATCAGACTGATCAGTAAAAGGAGAAAGAGAGAAATAAGGGAGAATTGAGAGAATCAGGGGGCTAAAAAATTCTTTTAGGGTTATGAGCCTCAGTAAGATATGGGACTGCCAAACAGGAAGCACTGTGTTGGGTCAGGAAGAGGACTGCTGTGGTTTTTGTGTTAGTTTCTTTAAACATACAGGTGCATGTTTTGCAAGATTTAAGGTCACAGTGAGGAAGTGGAGGGCAACTGGCAGCCCAATCAATGATAAAGTTAAAAAATTCCAACTGTAAAGATACAAAAAATCTGCCAGATCTGCCATTACAACACCACAGGGAAAATGCATTAGAGCATGAAAAGGGAAAATAATATGACTATAGTTGAAAATAACTGGTTGCATTCTACTTTAATAAGTAGATATGGCTTGCAAAAACTGTTTCTGTAAAAGGTATTTCACAAGGTATTATTTATCATTTAAATAGGAAAAAGGTCAAATGAGGTGAATAACTGACATAAAGATTTTTATGTCCCTGTTGTTGTTTGTGTTGTAAAATATATTTTTTGTTCTTAGTAATGCTGCGTTCACACCGAACACTACTTGTACTATCTCGGCGATCACTCTCCATGCAAAGTCAATGTACAGCCACGATGGGGCAGGGCTAACCCTCCCGCGATGCGCCAGCCACTTTTCACACTACCACATAGCTTGTCGCGTGATGTGAAAGTAAAAAAGAAGTTGATCAATCAGCAGGTGTGTGCACGTTTGACGTTACCCTAGACAGACAGTTATTCATTTGGACTACAGAGTAACCATCCATGTCCGTGTGGGAAACATTGGTCAGTGAGTCATTAGTTCCACCTAGACGGACCGCGGGAAACTCACAGATGATGCAGCTGCAGGGCATCAGCTGCAGTGTTTTGTGGTTGATAAGTGAATAAAAAGGATACAGCTGGAATAATGTCCGCTTATACATCCTAGATATGATCGCAGTGAAACTCGAGTGGACGTGATGTCATTGAGCAAAGACCGACGGCAATTATGACCAAAATGAGGTATTTATGGACGCGCCACGCTACGTCGATTTTGGTAGCTGGGTCGCTTGCGGTGTGAACACAGCATTAGACTAGTTGGACAAATTAACTAACCAAGAAAAATGATAATTGCCAGCGTTTTTTTGCTCTAAATGAGATTGCATTCTGCATTTAGCTTATTCATTTGGCTTGTGTGTAAAATAGTTTGTCCTGTACAAAAACTAAAAATCCAAAAAAGAAAACAATCTTGTTGCTTAACCCTGTCATATCCTAGACTGTGATAATCCTGGATAATTCAATTTGCATTCCTGAAATTATTATTTTTTCTTTTTTTTATTTACAGAAATTGGTGAGGTCATCACGTACACTAGAAGGGGCGAAACATCGGTGAGGGGCGGCTCCAGGCTGACGACCCTGCAGCAGGCTCACTGGCAGGTTGATTGGTTTTCAGTAAAGTGATTGGTTGCATGCATGGATGGCTGTAAGAAATTGGTAAGTTATTCGGAGATCGGTAGCTTATTGGTTGGCCATTGAGCAAGTTAAATGGTTCCTAGTTGGTCGGTCCGATAGTTGATTGGTTCACTTATTGGTGTATTGGAATGTTGCTGGTAAATTGGTAAGTTGGTTGGTTGGTTTGTTTGGGGCCAGGTTATTGGTTGCTAGTTTGTTGGCCGGATAGTTGATTGGTTGGTTAGTTGGCAGGTTGAATTGTTTGCTGGTTAATGCTTGGTTGATAGGTTGGTCAGTCCATATGTAGATGGTTATAGGGTAGGTTGATTGGTTTTCAGTAAGGTGATTGGTTGCATGCATAGATGACTGTGTTTTTTATTGATTTGTAGATCTATAGCTAATTGGTTGGTCATTGAGCAAGTTAATTGGTTGCTAGTTTGTTGGTCAGAGTTGATTGGTTGGTTAGTTGGCTGGTAGAATGGAGTGCTGGTTAATGGTTGGCTGGGATTAAAGGGGCAAAATATCGGTGAGGGGTGGCTCCCGGCTGACGACCTTGCAGCAGGTTCACTGGCACCATCGGAGGTGCGACAGGCAGAAATGCCCTGCAGGAGCAACCACCGGTGCTCACATCCAGAATTTAATGAACAAATAATTGAATATTTGATAGTAATGATCAGGACTGATGTGGATCAAAAAAATTGAGGAAGAAAAACATAGGGTATACGTAGGGAATTTTACGGAATGGGCAGCATGGTGGCAAAGCAGGTAGTGCATGTGCCTCATTGCAAGGAAGCAGCTAGTTTGAACCCCATGTCAGTCAGGGCCTTTCTGTGTGGAGTTTACATGTTCTTCCTTTCCATGCGTGGGTTCTCTACAGTCACTCCAGCTTTTTCCCACAGACCACAAACATGCTAATTAGGTTAACAGGTGAGTCTAAGGCTGCGTTTACATGGTGCTGAAAACGGTCAAATCCAGTATGTTTTTTTGCGTTTTGGCCGTGCGTTTAGATGGCACGCGTTGCATTTTTACTGAAATCGGAAACTTTTGAAAACGGGCTCCAGAGTGGAAAGATTTGAATCCGCTCTCCATGCAGCTCCATGTTAACCCGTATCAGAGCGTTTCAGGGTGAAACGCTAACGTCAACTCATGCGCAGTACTCTTTCATATGAAGGCTGCGCGTGCATACCAGGAACAACAACAGCTTCGGCTATCTGTCGAGTAACGTGTGAGCGTCTTACCGTGCTGGGTTCGTTATCCAGACAAAGCTATCCAGACAGATTTGTTGTCCAAACTGATGTGTTGTCAAGAAAATAAACTCCTGCGTCTCTGTGCGTCTATTCCTCATTGTTGTTTGTGTAAAGTTTTTCTTCTTCGTTCGTGTGTTGTAGCAGTGCGGCCCCTCTAGACCTACACCGCCCTTTACTGAAGCAGCATGCACACTACAGCAGATTAACTCGTCTCCGAGCGTCGTCTGAACGCAGAAAAATTCTAAAACACAAAGGACAAATCTTTGCATCTTTAAGTCAGGAGTGTCCGTGTAAACACAGCCTAAATTGTCCTGAGGTGTCGGTGTGAATGGTTGTCTGTCTCTCTGTGTGGCTCTGCAATTAGCTCGTGTCCAGTCCGGGGTGAACCTTGCCTCAGGCGAGGTAAGGCTCCAGCCCATATGACCTGAAGCTGTATGATGGATGGAAGGGTTGAATTTAGGAGGTTAAACATTATTCACCTTGTCAGTATTGAAGGACTTTTACTTTTTTATCTGACAAAGCAGAAAAACAACAAATCCATAAAGCAGCCCAGACACATTTTAAAAAATCTGTTTCACTTGACAGGTTGTCATGATCAGGACTGAAGTGGATCAAAAATTTTGGATGAAAAAGTGGAAAAAAAAATTGAAAATCATTTTTTTAGATTTTGCAACAATAACAAAATCCAATAAACCAAGTGGGTTCATTTCTGTCAGGGTGGCCGTTGGTGTGATACTTGAGGAAAATCTCTCAAAAGAATCTGAAGACACCGAATTTCAAGATGAAGAATAAACACGAGGCCCCTTCAGCTAGATCATCAATGGCTGACATCCAAAATCAAACTATTTATTCTTCAGTCAGTGGACAAGTCTCTGAAAACAGCGTCCATGAGATATTGCATAAAGAACCGCCAAGAACTTCAATACAATAGACTGACAACTCAAAACATGACCCCTCTGGCCCTGGCTGTCAGCTGAGCACATGCAATAAAAAGAGGACAGAAAGGAAGAAACCAAGACGAGATGAAGGAACGGTGGAGGAAAGCCGGAGTGATTAAGTGTTTCAATGAAGCGGTGATTAAGAGGGACAAAGGAGTGACCCCGCCATCAAGTTTTGACAGATTTATGCTCCGTTATACATGAATGACACTCTGTTATGTCTGCGGATCAAATTGTGATGTAATTGCTCTTGTCAACATGGCCGACCAGTGCGGGGGCGTCCGCTCCAGCGCTAATAAATTTCATACAATAAAAAGTTGAAGGTGAAACGGCTGCAAAGTCGGAACAGCAGCAGAGGACATTCGGTTACAGCTGGAGACATAAAACATTCAGTCCCATGCTTAATTTGTTCTTGAAAGGTTGGACTCATTAGTTTTTTCAGTGTAAAGACAGGATGAAAATTTGATGTGTTATGAGAAAAGGTTACTTTAGATGTTTTATCTACTTGTTAACATCAACCCAGACTGTGAGAGAAACAAGACTAATGCTGTGATACAATTATAGAGAACATGACCATTTTTCAGTGTCTGTCCCCTTACGTCTTCTTCTCTTCTGCATCCACACACCGCTGCATTCAGGTCTTCCACTAATCAAAGCAGTGCAGCAGGTCTTCTTCAGACAGTTGTCTCAGAACCTCTGTCATTATTTTCTGAACTTCTGACATGGACTCCAAACAGGTACTTTTGAGCAAAGATCTGATCTCAGGAGAAAAATAGTCACACAGCTCACATTGAGAGTGCTGTGTGGGCTGGTGTGTTGTCTTAAAGAAGAATGAAACCATTTTTCCACAGCTGTGGTCTCTTTTCTACCGAGTTTTTTTTCACAGTTTTTCTTGGACCTGTTTGTATTACTGATGATTCAACTCCTCCATAATGATCCCCTTAATGCCAAAGAAAGCAATCAACATGGCCTTGAATTTGGACCTGCCTTGTCGTGCTATCTTCATCCTTTATGATGATGGCATTTTCCAATCCAGTGACTGCTGTCTTAGTCTCAGGATCTTGTTGGAAGTGGCACGTTTCATTGCATGTAATCAGTCCTTCTGAGAAAATGTGAGTTTCCTTCAATTTGTTCTAAAATGTCTCCATATATGTGCTTACATTTTTCCTTTTGATCAGGAAACATGGAGACATGTTCAGCTCTGAAACGTTTGTTTTATTGACCTAACTGCGCTGCTAGCTAGCCTTCAGTACACCCGACATGCCTGCACCACCCTGTGCGAGGTACAGACGAACATAAGCAGGCGCTCCCAAAGCCTCATCTCGACCAATCACAGCGCATCAGTGAGACTGGTTGCCGGGCAACATACACTTGCAGCAACATTTTAAACTATTTTAGAAGAAAGACCAATAACCAAATAACTATGAAGCCTATCAGTTAATATTTCAAAAGACCAACAAAACCGGAACATGTGGACTCTGAATTGAGGCAAGAGGACAAAATGGAGCAAGGAGGCGAAATTGACAGCGAGGAAGAGTTAGTGTCAGCTTCAGACGCTGTGTCTCAAGATGCCGGAGAGACAGTTAAGGACGCTGCCGTTCCCAGTTGTAAGTGGTACAAGTTTATTGCTGACTGGCAGAAAGCATTCCCACGGCTCCTTTACGAGAACACATTGATGTATTGTAAGTACTGCATGGTGCATAAGAAAACAGCTGGAAAGTCTGTTTTTGTCACGGGCAACCCAAACCTTAAACAAGATACTGTTGTGTCATGTCGCGTGCAGAGAAGCGTTCATGGCAGCACAAACAAACCCCTGTTTTTTTCTACCATTCTTCTGTTGCACTTTGCACATGGATTCACTTTAAGTGTATGTGTATGACACTTTTGAGTGTATGTTTTTTATTCAAATAAATTTATTCTGCTTACAAATGCCTCCTCGTTGACCGCATGTCTTTGTATTAAAGAAAAACACACTACTTGGTAACTTTTCATCGTGCTACTTAAAATGTTTATGTGCTACTATATTTTTCAACTTGGTAGCACTCATACAACTTGTAAAAATGCTAAGCGTCAAGCCCTGCACTCTATTATAAGTGGAGACCATTTCTGTTACCATTTTTAAACTAGAAAAGCACTCGAACAGCGCAGAACTCACCAAAATACAATTCTGGATCACCTCATGCTCCGATATGACGGCTGAGTCCCCACTCATATCTGTCCATGTGGAGACACAGCCGTTTTGCAAGGGAAACTGGGTAATGTAGTGACATAAGTTTGAAAAACGTTGACTTGAGTTTGCAAATAAACAACAATTCCCATAAAGACATAAAGGCGGCAGAACCTCACAGCAGCCGAGGAGAAATGGATAGGAATTGCTCTCATAACTTCAATGTTTTTTTGTGGCGTCAATCAAGATTTGATCCAGATGAAATTGACTGTAATGATGGAGTTACATTAAATATATTATCATATATTTTTTTGCAAATTTTAGGCTTTTTTTACATCCAGATAAATATGTGGATCACCGCCAAACTGTAACAGCTTTTTCCTTGGACCAAACCCCACCTCTGGTCAAACCTTCATGTAAATCCATTCAGTAGTTTTTTTGTTATCTTACTAATAGACAAACAAACAAACAGACAGACCCTGGCAAAAACATAACCTCCTTAGCAGAGGAAACTTGTTGAATATTTTTAGAAGTTTTAATGTGTTCCTAGGACATTCATCATATTAGAAATCCCTTCTGCCTTCAAAAAAGTCTTTGATGCCATTCAGACACATGTGCACATGATATGCAGTGAACCATTAATACAAGGCAAGATAAACCCATACTTTCATTGTTTACACCAAATTCTGACTCTACCTACTGAATATCCCTCAAGACATCATCACTCATCAGACCAGGCAACAATAATCCAATCCTCTTTGTTCAATTTTGGTGATCCTGTGCAGACTGCAGCAGCATTTTCCTGTTTGTATCTTACAGGATTGGCATGGGGTGTGGTTGTATTCTGCAGAAGCCCGTCTACATCAAGATTAATGTGTTGGAAAGCTGAAAATCACAATTGATTATTTAAGTTACTCTTCCCTTCCTATCATCTCAAGACACTCTCTTTTCAAGACCATTCTAAACCTAGAATCGACTATTTATGAAAACCCCAGTGGATTGGCAGTTTCTGATCAACTAACGCCGCGCTCACATTGGCTCCAGACGATTGCAGTCCAGATTCAGTGCGGATTTTCCGCAAGCTGCCACTCACATCAGCTCCAGATAGAGGCTGTGGCTGGCTTCGGTGCCGGGTGCGGAAACGGCACTCGCGAGAGTAGAAGCTCACGTGGGTTCACGTTCTTGTCTGGACTTCGCACAGAACCCCATATACAGAAACTACATGTCAGGAGATGCTGTGCTGCTCACTTTTGCGACCTTGTGTCACCGGGTGTGATGTTATGCTTACATTTACTACTAGCACAAGTGTGCGGTCAAAGAAGAGTCAAGTTACATTTGTTTGTACATTTGTTTGTTCACTTCCTGTATAGCTCGTCATATTTCATTCAGCTTGACGCAGACCCGCTCTGGCATCCGGGAAAAACAGACTTCTTGCGGATTGTTTCTGTTGTGCCGTACAGCCGGACTCGCACTGCGCGGGGCTAATGTGAGCCTAAAACAGTGATTTTTATGATATGGATTACATGCGGAAGCCGCACCGGACCCGCACAGGATTCAGTGTGAGCCTGGGGTGAATCCAACCTGTCTGGCAACAACAGTCTCCGGAGATAGTTTCAGAGGAGAGCTTTAGATTACCAGGCTCCTCTCTGGATCAACTTGCAGACCACGGTTCGGGAGGCAGACACCCTCTCTACCTTTAAGGTTAAACCATTCCTTTTAAGATAAGGCTTTCAGTTAGGGCCAATTTAGACCTGGACCAGCACATAGCCCATAGTTCAGCCGCAGAAAGGCTTAGACTCTTTAGTATCAGTCCCTTGATTGAACAACATCCACTGCTACGTTCAAAGTGACCTAAATGATTTTTCTACCCCATTCTGATGCACAGTTGAAACTTCATCCAATCATCTTGTCCATATTTACATGCCGAAATGCACTGAGTTGCTGCCCTGTAAAAGACTGACTGGCTATTTGCATTAAAAGCAGTTGAATGGTGGACCAAATAAAGTAGCCAGTGAGTGTATATTTCAATCCAGTTGCCCAAAATCAATAACTTTTTGCAGCCACTGAAGTTACCTCCTGCTGCCCATTAAAAGAATTCAGACTTGAAGCACTCTCTCATTCTACCTTCTTTTGTTCAGTACCCCTTCGTGTTTTATTGTTGCCCCCAAAGTTGGTCAGAATCGACTCATTTTTGTGCTGAAAAACAGAATTTCTCTGCTCTTTCTTTCCCTCAAATGTTCAAATTCTGTTTCATCTCAGAAGGGATGTCTACGGCTCCTGGAGTGCACCTATACATCACTCGAGCGAGAGGACATAAAAGATGAAAATGTCTGCAAGAGAAGGATTTTCAGGGGCTGTTAAGTCATGCTTTTAATATCTGACACAGCCAAAAGTTTAAGTCGGGGTGGGACAAAATATTGATATAGGCATAAATCACCACCATGACTCGTGTGAGAGAATTACTCAACAGCTGCTGCCAAATATTGATAATTTAATTAAGAGAATAATATGGCACTCCAAACAGATTTCTCTGGCAATCAGCCTCAGTGGGTCACCACTTTATGACCCCTCATGGGGATGCTTGTGGTATAAATAAGGGTGATGTGTGGGAAAGTTAATTGGTCAAAGAGGATGTTGACAGAATTGGCAGGACAAAGGAAGGTGAAGAGGAAGGAGAGAGCATACGCAGTAAATAAAAACTTAATCCTGCTCTTGACCTTTTAAAAGGACTTTTTAGGAGTAGGTATGGTTGGTAAGAGAAACAGTCAGAGACTGACACTGTCAGCATTCTGGGCTGATGCTGTATCAAATGATATTACATAATGTATCATTTAATGCAGCATGTTGCAGATTGGAGCTCTTCATTCTACAATTGCTGTAGACTGAAGAGCTCTTACAGGCTTCAATCTACGACAATTGTGTTTGGCCTGTAGTGGCACGGCCAATCAGCATCCTTTCAAGCAAGTAATGCTGAAGCTAAGAGCATGACGACAGCAAAAAGTGTTTGTACAGAGATTAACATAGACGCTTACAGCTAAAGTAGAGGTTTTATCAGATCTAGACCAACAACACTGAAAGAACATTTCCATAAAAAGGATATTTTCCAATAAGATGTTTTTGGCATGGGTTAGATCTATGCAGTGGCTCTCCTTTTGTATTTATATAATATGTGATGTACTGTATTTGATTGTTGTTGTTTGCCTTTTATCAGTTTGTATCTGATTTTACCAATTTTATCGGTTTTATCTGTTATCTGATATGCAAATAATTTTGATCAGATGGTGCTATATAAATAAAGTTATTATTAATATTTTACATCATGACAATAATGCCTACCTACTACATTTATTTGATTAAATTTTAAATTCCTCCACATCCAAAATTTACTCTACTGGCTTGAGATCTAGTAAGTGTTGAGGCCATTGGAATAAAGTGATCACATTTGAGGTGATTTGAGCTTTGTATTAAAGGATAAGTTCGGTTTCTGCAGCTTTCACATTGTTTATAGAATGAAGTAGAACAATATACTCACCTAGAAGGCTTTCCTGATCCAAACAGTGCTTCGGGAGATATTTAGATCCAAAATCGAGCGGCGGACATCCGTATAATGGTAGCACACTGGCCGCTCCTAAAACTGCATTAATCATCCAAAAACTCATTAGTTTCACCAATATTTCATCATGGCCCGCTCGGGCTACTCCTCCATTACAGTCTGTGTCACTCCAGACATGTTTTTGTAACTGTGCTGACCTCTGAACTGAAGAAGAAGAATGTTTGCCTCCGCGCATGTGCAGTACTCTCTGGAGAGATGTTCTTCTCTTTGCCTCCGCATCCTCCTTTCGATGAGCTCCTCATCTGCAAACTCTGGCTCGAAACTATAAGGACACCCATCATATTCAAAGTTCTCCTCCACGGCATCTTTATCCGATAGATGTTCGTCCATTTTACACAAAATTGGAAGAAGAAAGCTTTGTGTAGCCGGCTGTCTTCCCCTGAAACAATGAGCCGTACTGCGCATGTGCAGAGGCAAGCGTTCTTCTTCTTCAGTTCAGAGGTCAGCACAGTTACAAAAACATGTCTGGAGCGACACAGACTGTAATGGAGGAGTAGCCCGAGTGGACCATGATGAAATACTGGTGAAACTAATGAGTTTTTTGGATGATTAATGCAGTTTTAGGAGTGGCGCTATACATGCCCCGTGTGCTACCATTGTACGGATGTCCGCTGCTCAATTTTGGATCTAAATATCTCCCGAAGCACTGTTTGGATCAGGAAAGCCTTCTGGGTGAGTATATTGTTCTACATCATCCTATAAACAATTTGAAAGCTGTAGAAACCGAACTTGTCCTTTAAGGTGCATTATTCTGCTGGAAGTAGTAATCAATCAATCTATTTATATTTGAACATTGTCAAATCATAAAAAATGTTATCTAAAGGTTCTTTTGGAAAGATTAGGACAATGCCTGCCACAATCATCCTCTTCTATATATAGCACTGTTTCTGCTTTCTGTTGGTTTGTCGGTCTGTTTGTGTGCAAATTGGAAATTAAATAAAATTTTCAGGAAGTATTCAATTTCAATCAATCTTCATGCCACACACAATATCCTAACTTCAATGGACTTTTTGCCAGTAAAACAAAGACTGTATGCTAATCAGTGCTGTTTTTGTTAACATAGTTAAATGTGCTTCATTTAGAATTTTTCATCAGTATACTTAACAACCTAATAACAAACAGAAGATGGTTGGTTAGTCAGTGAAAGAAAGGGTGCAAAATAAACTTCCCTTACAACACCAGCAGCAGCCTGTGCTGTTAATAAAAGGCAAGAGCTTTCATGGTGTTAACACCTAATTCTTAGACTTTCATCTGAATATATGATACTACATTATTTCATTGGTCTGTAGTGAATGTAATTGATCAAATAAATGTTCAATCACCTGCCAGATATGCTTTTGAAAACTTTTGTCCTCCCCAAAAACTTTCTATGGACGAGTGAAATATATCCTATATTATATTGAATGGTTTGCCAGGTGTGTCATTATATCATTTCTTGCCCCTTATAGATTTGTTTTTAATTATCTGCCTTCTTGTTATTGTAACTCACATAGGTAGTACGAGGTAGAGCTCATTAAGCCCTTAACAGCTTCTGTACAACAATACTTATGTGCGTAAGAAATTAGTGAGTAAGCACATTAGCTCCTGTTACTGTTTGCAGCCCTAGCACTGCACATCATCATCATCATTACTCATGTCATTCCTCATAATGTGCCCTGGAGTGTTTACTATTATTTATCACATAGAGCCGACTGTATTACTGCCCACTGTCAGAGCCTTTGCCTGACCTAAGAATAGATTACTGAGCAGATTATGCAGTTTGAATAAGGGACAGACAATGTATGTCTAATATATGCTAAGGAGACAGGATGGAGTGTTTGGGTGAAAGAGATTTAGAGCTAGAGTATCAAAAGGTGGACTGCGCCGGCTTGCTTCAGTGATGGTGTAATTACATCCGACTAGTCCCGGGCAGGAAGTCAGCCCGTGTGTCGTCAACTTCATTAGCAGGTCCCATGTTAATGCAATGACAAACGGCCTGCGCAGAAGAGAGGCTGATTAGATTGGAATAGATCATAGAAGACGCAGATTAGCTCATATTAGCCTCATACAGGACCTCTCATTATTACCCAGCTGGCCTGTGTTCGCTCTCTGAGGTGTGCTCCGTCTCCCGTTGTTCCTCCATCTCCTCTCCTCCTTCCTCCTGCTTTTTCACTCTGCTCATTGCAAAGTGCTGCGAGCGCTCCGGGAGAGGCACAGTGGCCTATATTAATGTAATCCCCCTGCACCTAACACTGCCGCCTCAGCACAGTGCAGCCTTCCCCCTCTGTAACAATGGGAGTAATGGGCACGACTCCTACATATTATCACCACTCACTGTTAGCCGGGCACATTAACCTGTGGAACTCCACATGTACATCTCCCTCAACATGACAGCCTGATTTTTTTTAATATAGGCAGCTCTGAACCTGACGAGTTATACCTCTGCGGCAGAGGCTCTCAGCTGGTCTAGCACCAGGACTACATCACCTCTTTTATAACAATGACCCAACTTTTATATAACTTTTAATCACACTAATTCATTTAATGACACTAAAACTAATGCTTTAAGTTGGCACTAAGGCTCTAATCTCATCACTTCTTGCACATTTGGTTTATGTGCAGAATTTGAGAAGTGATGAGACAGAATTTGAATCCCTGTCAGAGCCTACAGGTAGATGCTGGGGTGGTAAGGGGTTCAAAGCAAGAGTGGAGCACTGATGCAGGCAATGCTGGCAGGCCAAAGCAGAGAGAATGATCTGGAAGTCTTGCAGTTGAATTGGCAAGATGTTTGTTAGTTTACTGCATAATAATGCATGTCAAGTGTGAAATCAGCTCAAACCGTCAGACTGAAGTAGCTCGCAGGCACTTCTTCTGTGTGTGAAGGTAGAACCAGAAATAGTTGCATTTGGTTTACGGTGGTAATTAGACACAATGCGCTTGAGATGGCAGTACGAGCATTGTCATTTCCTGGAGCTTGTGCACAGCCGAGGTCTGTAATGGGGATGTGGGAGGTTTAGCTTGGGTAGTGAGAGCAAGCATAGAGGGGTGACTCGAGGCTGCCAGAGTTTATTTTTCAGCTTTTCAGATGAGTAAGAGGCATTTTTTTAAAACCCCAATTCCAATTAAGTTGAGACAGTGTGAAAAACATTAATAAAAGCAGAGTAATAATAATAATAATAATAATAACTTAAATTTATATAGCGCCTTTCAAGGAACCCAAGGTCGCTTTCCACAGTAGAGGGGACAAACAAATAAGAAACACTTAAACAGGGAAAGCCAGGGAGAACAAGTGAGTTTTGAGAAGTGATTTGAAACAGTCCAGAGTGGGAGAGTTTCGGATTTCTGTGGGGAGAGAGTTCCAGAGGGTGGGGGCAGCCACACTAAAGGCCCTGTCCCCGAACGTTTTCAGTTTGGTCCGCGGGATGGAGAGGAGACCAGCGTCAGACGACCGCAGACTCCTGGATGGGGTGTGCTGGTGGAGGAGATCAGCCAAGTACTGGGGGGCAAGTGCGTGAAGGGACTTGTAGGTGAGTAGGAGGAGCTTGTACTGAATGCGGAACTTGACCGGGAGCCAGTGGAGGTGAATGAGAGTGGGGGTGATGTGCTGCCAGGGTTTAGTGCGAGTAAGAACCCTGGCAGCTGAGTTTTGCACATATTGGAGCCTGTCCAGGGTTTTGCTTGGAACCCCGGACAGGACTCCATTGCAATAGTCCAGCCGGGATGTAACGAAAGCATGGATAAGGGTTTCAGTGACAGAGTCTGATAGTGAGGAACGGAGACGGGATATGTTTTTGAGATGATGGAAGGCAGATTTGGTGACGGATTTAATATGCGGCTGAAATGAAAGGGAAGGGTCAAAAATGACACCCAGGTTGCGGACCTCAGAGGCTGGGTAGATGGAACAACCATCAACACTGATGAGGAGATCCCCAACCTTCCGGAGCAGTGAGCAGAGTACAGGTATTTGCAAATATTTCATATGCTGAGTATTGCGATACTTATCACAACGTATTGTAATTTTAACTTTTACTTGGCTACATTTAATCCAAAAGAAAAAAAAAAGAATTCTATAAAGTGCAAAAATAAACGTTTATCAGTATAATCATTACATCACTATAGTTTTATCAAAAACTCACAGGCTGATGTTCAGCCAATTGATGCAACCAACTTTTCTTTAGCTTCATTGCTCTGTAGAAATCCGATACTGCTGTGTCAGTGACATAATGCAGAGACAGTGGCACATACCTGAGCTCCAACCACCATCTGGGATCTCACTCAAGGCTGTGTAAACAGAGCAAGACAGAATAATTTTCCTGGTTTTGACAAAAACTTGCTCAATAACGATGCAAATGCTTTGGGGGAGATTTATGCACTTGTAACACTCCTGGTATTGTCATACTTCACTCTTTACAAATTCCATGCATCACGTGATCCTTCCAGGGTCCAAAACAAGCCCATTATCAGTGACATTAAGACTCTGCTACCCATGAGCACGCGCGGCAACTGTCGTAATGCTGCGTTCCAGTAACCTCGGAACTGGGAGTGACATCATCTCCGACCCGGCGTTCCAGTTGAAGAAGGAAAAAAACATGCTGATCTACCAGGCTATTGTTAGCTGTTGTTAGCACACACTGCATTGTTGTTCACAAATATCACATGAAGAATGTGATTATCACTATGGCAGCATTTTTGTAAATATAAGTCTAACAATACTATGTATACAGCTGATCTAGAGCGACATACCCCAGACAGAAGTGCAAATAAATTGATTATTACAGGAGCTAAATAACTGTTCACACTGGGGGCATCCATCTTCAATTGTCAACTCGGTGGTGGCGAGGTTTCACCAAGTTCCCAGTAGGAAATTCCGACTTGGGGGGTGTTCCAGTTGCAGTTCCCTACTCGGAACTTGGAAATTCCTACTTCTGACTACAACTGGAACACACCAAAAGACGTGACCCAAACTAAAGCGTGTGTTTGTTGTGATGCTAATGAATGCAGCTTGGACCTTCCTCAGAACTCTGCATTGCTTTACAACTTCTTTTTTCCACAACTTACAGGATGCAAAGCGATGAGGTAATGTATCTCTTTCTAGTTATGTAGTGGTAGTTTTTGATGTGTGACAATAAGCAAGTTTTGGAAAACATAGTATCGTAGTTTTGTAGCCGGCTATATATTGCTACTTACAGCCCGGTGCTCTAAGACGTGTCCGAATAATATAAATTTGCTCTAGTTTTAATTGTCTTGTTCCCAAAGTTGAGTGTCCAGGCCAGTCCAGCCCTGTCCGACCCAACTGGGAAGCCAAGGAATAGCATTTATAGATAACCTATTTTGATGTGATAAAACTCATCTTAAAGTGTGTACTTTGATCAGGCATATATCTAAAAGTGAGACTTTTTTGTAATTACTTAGAAACTCCTCACAGTCTCTTTAAAAGAGTAATTTATTTTATTTCAATAGAACCAAAAGCTTTTTTTGTAATTGTAATTTAATGCATTTTAAAAATGTAAAATTTGGTATTTTATCCACCCCTAGTATATCTATGTCCTATATTAGTTGAGCCATATTAAAAAATACAGCCCCCTCTCAATGTTTGCCATTTCATAGCTGTGCGTTAATGTACATTCCAGCATCTACTATGGAAGAGAGTTAATAATCTGCTGTACGACTGCATGCACACAACATTGTAGGAAACATAATAGCAGTGTTGGTGAGAGTCTATAAGCCTGTCAGTCACTCCAGGTGCCCATGACAGTGCTCTGTGCCAGATGTCTTGCTGTTGGTCTGATGACAGAGAGGAGAGTATGTGCAGTGAACCGTGTGTTAGTGTGTTTACTGTTTGCAAGACGAAGCAAAGTTGCAAGTGCCAAGTGCAGACAGAGGCTGCAGTTAGTTGTTCTGGCATTGACTGCTGTCCACAGTGCCCTGTGTTGAAGTGGGAATATAAACCCCCTGCAAAGCTGAAAAACATCTTGTATTTCTATTATGCTATGATGCCACAACATGGTGTTCAAAATAGATAGCTAAAATTGTCTTCACCTCTGTTTCTTTCTTTCCCCCTGCACACATCAATGAACCTCTGAAAACACCTCAGCAAATCACTTTCATGTCCTTACCCAACAGTTGAGATCCAAGGCTCTACCAGAGAGGTATTGTGTACATTTCTGTCTCTGCAGCAGGAAAAACTGCAGCTGAGAAACAGTCGCTAGGTAATCTTTTTACCACGTCAATTAGCAAAAATGTAATTATCCCACACAGCCTTGAGGCATGAAATGAAAAACACACACGCTCACACACTTGCTTTTCACATATCGGTTTGATCGAAGACAATTTTCTTTTTATTTGTTTCGATATTAATGGCACAAACTCAACTATAAAAAGGTCCCAAAGCTTAAAGGGCTTAATCAATCTACAAAGATTGTATGGAAATGGGAGAATATAGTGGATCAAAGGCCTGAAATGTGATGATGAAATGAAGTACATGGTGATGAAATGAGGAAATTAAGCTTCTTGAGAAATATAAGGCAAGAACTCCAACTTTTTATGTAAGACTAAACTTGATAATTTTAGACCATGAGTGCTCTGGCAAAATAAAAACTTTAAAATTGCAGGGTGAGTGTTTAAAATGACACATTTACAGACTGGGTAGATTTACAGCATGAATTAAGCAGCAAATGTGCAAACACTGAGCATCATTGTGAAATTAAATGGTGAAAGCAGTAATTACCACACATAAATGAAAAGTACGGCTGACAGGATTGGTGCCAGTCTTGTTACTGTGCTGCCTCTGTGTCTCTAAATTAAGATCACATTACTTACAGCAGTAAAGCAGAGCAGCCCGGCATCTTGTCACTCCTTCTCCTGCCTTGCGTCGCTCCCTGCATGTTTTTATGGTTTTACTTAAGAAGATAAATACACTGGAAGTGATTCTTAAGCTTTCCAGTCATTCTACCATCTGCCATCTCATGAAACCCTGAAGGCTTTAATTAAGCTTCAGCGTCTTATGGTTATATTTCGTAATTTGACGGAGAAGTTTCCTGTCAATTTCACCAGATGACATACTTACAATCACATGTCCTCCATTTTTATCACATTAAGACTAGGCTATGAGATATCTCCTCTTAAAGCTGATTTCAAACAGGCAAAGCTTGAACCACAAGAAATTCTCACAGATTTAAGAGTGGCTCCTCGTACATGTGTAGAAACTGAAATATCATCTTAGTCTCAAACATGCACACAAAGATTTTACACACTCATGAATCACTCACTACAGAAATGTTTAATTTAAAGGGACACACCAACACCTTCATATATTTTGTTTTGCCTCACTTTAGAGTCCATGACAAGCAAATAGACATCATTCTTTTTACTGTGCATGTAGTAACAAGGAAGAGACAGGCGGAGCTCTCCCATGTGAATTAGCTTAGCACAAACACTGACAGTCAGTGGGTAGTGTTAGCCAGCCTCTGCCTTCAGCCATCAGACACTTTCTTCAGCAGCTCTACACAGTCCTGTGTGCATACAAATCTAAACCACAGGATACATGCGCAAACCAGACATACCTGTAAGTAGGTCAATAAAACAAAGCACGTCTAAGGTGGTTTGCACAGGCACCCTGCTTTTCAGTTTTGTATGTTTTTCTTTTGAAAACTACATAAAGTGCTAATCTTAGTCTAAAACTGGATAACGTAACATAAGACGGTGTCAAAAAATAGTCATAACAAGCACACAAGACCATTGAAAGTTGCTGAAAAGTTTATCTGATCACTGTAGGCAGAGGCAGGGTAACGCTACCCATTGACTCCCAGTGTTTGAGCTACGCTAATTCACAGTGGGCAAGCTCTGCCTGTCTTTTCTTGTTACACACAGTCAATAGAACGGCGTCAATCTGTTTTTCATGGACTCTAGAGTGCAGCAAGACACAAACATAAAAAAAAGTTGGCATATCCCTCTAAAGCAGGGGTGGGCAACTGTAATGACCAAGAGGGCCACATAAAACCATTTTTCCCAGCCTGAGGGGGACACTGTTAAAAATTTTCAGAAACTCTCGATGAGGAAAAAGAATGTTGGGTAAACATATTAGAATATAAATTTGCCATAAAATTAGAACACCAATATTCATATATTACAACATAAATACAAGTTATTATGGATAATCAAATGAACTTGACACGGAATTCAAGCACATTTAGCTAACAAACACTGAATTAAGGACAATGAAGCTATTTTCAAATCAATAAAATGATGTTATTCAAATTTTTAAAGCTCAAATAATTTGCTGGTGCCTTTTTTTTTAAATAAAGTATTGATTAATACTTGATATAATGTTAAAAGGCTTCATAAAAGAGATTTAGAGACACTATTATAGCAAAGTAAGGTCATAAACAACTTACATAAGCCTATAAAATATCAGTCTAGATTATATAGAATTATTTTTATTGGATATCTGATTTTTTTTCATATTTACAACTGCTGGTTGGGAATGAATGGCAGGCCACATTTAGTGATGTGGAGGGCCGCACTTGGCCCCCGGGCTGCCACTTGCCCACCCCTGCTCTAAAGGAAAAGAGCCTGACTACCAGTATGGTGACCTTTCCCTTCTGAACAATGCATAAAATGCTTAGGTGGAGAAACAGACATGTGATGCTTCTAAAGTTATTTCCTTTATAATGAAATTAATCAGAAAAACAGTTACAGCAGATCTCCATGACAAATTTAAAATGACAAAGTTGCAATCATTTCACACTGAAAGTGTTTTGTTTGAGTATATTGGAGCATGTTTCAGCTCAAGCAAGTGCCGCCACAGCTTTCACACCAGGCATGCAAACGTTCCTGAGCGTGTCGCTCTACTGTAACAGCTCTCTTTCTCCATATATATCACCCCAATAATGAGCTGCTATTGAATGTTTGGAAGTAATCACATTAAATCTCCCACAAATAACCTGATTCAAAATGAACCTGCAACTTTTGAGAGGCAGATGTGGGAAGAGAAATTGGTCGGTTTCAATCTGTTATGTGACATATTCTACCACTGTGGACATATACTAGCTGGACTGAGATAAATATGGCTCTCTATTTGTCTGTTTAGCTGAGAAACATGCACCATTCACAGAAAAAACAGACAAGCCTCCTTTTCTAGATATTTTTGTCAAGAGAAGCACTCCTAAGACACGTGGCTCGGCTTCCAGTCTGAAAACTCTGCCTCGATGACATGCTTGCTCGAATTAAAAAAAAGAACAGGCTGCACTGCTTTAATATGCACAGGCAAGTGAAATTCTTCCACCATGAAACGACCCTTGAAATTACCACTTTCAAACTGTCTATATGGATCCACATTACAAAGTGTTGTTTCCACTCTTTTTAAAGAGTTGGTGCATTTACTCTCGCAAGGTATAACTGGGACTCTTTTTGAGTTAAAAATTAAAACTTTGTGACACTTATAAGATCAACACATCTATGTAGTCAGGGTTGAACTTCTTCTGAGTCTGTTTAAACTACTTAAGTGTTAACTCTATATTAACACTGCAAAGTGTAAACATTGCTGCATTTATTAACTGTTAATGGTTAAAATTAGCAGCAACAAGGAATCATTGTTTGGTTATAGCACATATGAAAAATCGCACTTCAGTTTGCACAGTGAACTTGTCATATCTGTTGGTATTTGTAAAATGAAGGGGGGGGCAGGACAACTGACTCCGCATTAGTCACTAACAAGATCAGAGTTAAAGATCATGCAGTGGCACCTCAAGATTTGATTGAAGCTTCATTTTTTACACTTACTTTGACACTAACTCCATTTCAGCTTAAGTACATCTTCAAGAGTTGGCACCATTCAGATATAATCAACCCTGTGTTCGCTGAAAATTTGCCAACACCAAAATTTTAACTCAATTTGCTGTGTATGCTTCACCATCCTCATCTTGCAAAACAAGCGAACAAGCTCTGCTGGACAAGAAAAAATCAAGAAAATCCTCCCAGCACCTTGTCAATCTCCCTATCTCCTTATTGTTAATGGGCATCAACTTCAGCAGCAGGAGACATAGAAACAGGGTGTTAGTGTAAAAACAACACACATTGTAGGATGTGGTGTCAGGGGCCAAAATGGATTTCCATTCATTATCTAAGAATAACCAAATCAGATGTAAATAAATAAAGTCTGAATTCAAAACAGGGTAAGTAAACTCATTCTGAGAGCTGTCCAGCCGCAATCCCTCCTGTTGGAATATAAAGTTGAAGCAGAAGCACAACAAGTTGCAGTTCCTTGAGTCTGTATTTGAGACAGGCTGCAAAAGCTACAAAATGTCAATCAGGCCCTGTGATAAAATGCCCATTGCCTGACTGATGGCAGAAAAATCGTGAATGCAATCTAGTTCAAAAACCACATCTGTCTTTTAAGCTTATTATCACTATGGCTCTTAAAGGATAAGTTTGGTTCCTACAGCTTTCATATTGTTTATAGAATGAAGTAGAACAATATACTCACCCAGAAGGCTTTCCTGATCCAAACAGTGCTGCAGGAGATATTTAGATCCAAAATCGAGCAGCGGACATCCATATAATGGTAGTACATAGGGCATACAGCACCGCTCCTAAAACTGTATTAATCATCCAAAAACGTATTAGTTTCACCAATATTCCATTATGGTCCGTTCGGGCTACTCCTCCACGACAGTCTGTGTCACTCCAGACATGTTGTGTGCGCCTGCGCAGTACTCTCTGGAGCGCTGCTTCCGCATCCTCCTTTCTATGAGCTCCTCATCTGTAAACTCTGGCTCGAAACTGTAAGGACACCCATCATATTCAAAGTTCTCCTCCACAACATCTTCATCCGATAGATATTCGTCCATTTTGCACAAAACTGGAAGAAGAAAGTCGTTGTGTACCTGGCGGTCGCCGCTGAAACAATGAGCCGTACTGCGCATGTGCAGAGCAAGCGCTCTTCTTCTTCAGTTCAGAGGTCAGCACAGTCACACAACATTTCTTGAGTGACATAGACTGTCGTGGAGGAGTAGCCTGAACGGACCATAATGGAATATTGGTGAAACTAATAAGTTTTTGGATGATTAATGCAGTTTTAGGAGCGGCGCTGTATGCCCTATGTGCTACCATAATACGGATGTCCGCTGCTCGATTTTGGATCTAAATATCTCCTGAAGCACTGTTTGCATCAGGAAAGCCTTCTGGGTGAGTATATTGTTCTACTTCATTCTATAAACAATGTAAAAGCTGCAGGAACCGAACTTATCCTTTAATGTTAATATTATAATCTCTATCCATGGTTGTTCTTGATTATACCACTAATAACTCCCTTTAAATCCACATAGAGGGAAGGACTCCATTAAAAACAAGATGTCACAGTTCAAAAGGGCTAACCTCGAATAAATTTGAAATCAATACAGGCAAATATGATCAGTATAAATTAATGTTCTGGGTATCAATGAATTTGTCCCTATTATGAATTCTCATTTAAGTCTCTTTGTCTCTGCCCTACCGCCACCTTTCACACTTCCCACTTGGCCTCAGTGGATGGCTGTTCAACAAGAGTCTTGTTCTGCTCAAGATTTCCCACTGCTAACCTGTTTTTTATCTTGACACTGTAAACCCCTGAATATGGTGCAGCGACATTCTCATGGTGAATTTGTGTTGGGTTTGGAAGTATGTTTGTAGATGCATATATTAGGGGTGTAACAAAATGGTCAACTCACGAAACGATACGAAATACGAAACAGGGCTCATGATACAAAATACTCACGATACAAAATAAAGATTATAGAAAATCCCCCACAGTAGGAAGTTGTGCAAAAAATCTCATTTTCTTTATTTTCTTCCTATTGCAGACGTACAAAAATATTGCTGCATCAGTGCAAAATAAATGCTTTTTGAACAAAACAAATTTGTAGTCTTTCCCCTTATTTAGACTACAGTGCAAATACAAATATAAAAGATTCAAAGTGTGAGCTAGACATTAAATATGTGGCCCCAGCCCTGCCTGTCTTATAGCAATGTCCATATTTCTCGCGTTGTCTGTGACAACAACAGTGGGCTGATCGGCTTGTCCTAGCTTCCATTCATTAACAGCCTCTCTCAGTACAGCAACAATGTTTTGGCCTGTGTGTGATTCAAACATCTCACGTGTTTGCAGCATGAAGCTCTTCATTTCCAAGTCAGTGTCAATGGTGTGAGCTGTGATTGTTATGTAGCTCTGGGTAGCACATGAGGTCCACCCGTCTGTTGTTACTCACTACTCTTTCACCTTTTTGCAGAGCCTCCTTTACTTTAACTCTCACTCTCTCATACATTGCTGGAACCACTGTTTCACTGAAGTGTGTCCGTGATGGGATGTGATACCTCGGCTCCAGTGTGTAGACCAACTGTCGAAATCCAGCGTCATCGACAACAGAAAAGGGTTGCATATTGTTGGCCAAAAAAAAAGCCTATACTATGTGATATGTCTTTTGCTTGCTTACTGGCAGCTAGCAGTGGTGCAGCGAATGCTTTCTGTAGTTGTTTGGTCTTTTGCTAGTTGTTTTTCCGTGTAGCTTCCAGAAGGTTCTCTTTGTGGTGGCGTTGTAAGTGGTGCATCATGGTAGTTGTACTCGCCGCAGTATACGGCGAACTGTAGCGGCATATTTTGCACACGGTTGTTGTTTTGTCCGCAATCTTCTCACTGTTCTCTCGTCTTTAGCAAATTAGGTACACACAACCGATTTATTTGACGAAGGAGCATCAGCTAATTCCTCGACCTGTCTTCCTCCATTTTGGAGCGAGTGTTTTGCTATGGTAGGCGAGGAGGGTAAAAAATCACCAGTCTTAGTGGTGCGTGGCGCCCCTTCAGGTTTTTTATTTCGCACTTTTATTTCATGCGTGGATGCGTATTTCGCAAAATTTCGTTACACCCCTAGCATATATGTATGTGTATTTGCATATACATGATTTAACACAACACAAATAAAGATTGACTGATTGGCACAATCTGAAGGACTTTGAAGAAATCAACGATTATGAACTTTGCACGAGACAAGCCTTGTGACGCATGTTGAAGCAGCTTCCCACCTATTACAACTGAAGATGTACTTGCAGTATGACCTAGCTTTTCATTAGCATCTGTTGGCATCACAAGAATTTATTTCTGTGCTTGCCTGAGTTGGAGGACACCACTTGAAGGTGCAAAATGACCACAGGCTGTATGTAACTACCAGCTATGTTAGGAGTAAACTGCAAACATGGTGGTAATTTTAAGAGTAGAATCAAGTAAAAATAAACTCCAACGGAATCAAATATTTGTTAACAACTGATGACCAGCAACCTTTCACACCAGATGGATCTTTCAAAATATTACACTACTCCATCTGAGGAAGAACCCATAGAAAGAGTTTGTGGACAAGTAGAACCTTTTAAAAGTCTATCCAGCAGCTGATTGAATGATCATTCTGTCAACCAGCATTTATTTTGAACCAATTAGATGATACAATAGGAGGGCGCTACTGCATTACAGAAAGTGAGCCACTTTGCAAAACGAACTCAGGTCCAAACATGTCAGAAGTGGAGCAAAAATATCCTTACTATAGAAAAGTTGGAAGTGTTGATGTTTGTTCTTTATTTAATAAGAAATGCGGTTAAAATCTGAAGAAGCTTCTACTGAAGCTGTTCGCATCTATGCTAATCTCTATAAGTGCAACCACTTTCTGCTGTCATCTTGCTTGTTTCTCTTACCTCATCTTTCTCTAAAAGACTCTGATTGACTCTCACAGTTCCTGTTGACTGAAACCTTTCAAGACAGATCTACCTGATTACAGTCATTGAACCAGGCTGGAGTTAATATTTACGTCTGACTAACATGCAGATGCGGCTAATATATTTCTACCCTTCCATGTAAGTAGGGATGGGTACCGAATTCAGCACTTTAAGAGGTACCGACCGAATTCTGTAGGTACTAACGAGTACCGATTCACGTAAAATCAAACGGTGCCATGTTTAGGTGCCTAAACGCATTCTTGTGACTGTGAGGGGGTGGAAGAAGCAGGCATACTATTAGGTAGAGTAGGTGAATTTCCATACCGGACTTGAACGCAGCACAGCAATAGCGTAATAACGTCAGCAGCCGTGGGCTCAGTCAACAAAGCAAGCATGGCTGAGAGAAATTGCTTGAAAGTATGGCTCTACTTTATTAAATGTGATGGAGGTTATGCTCGCTGCAATATTTGTGATGCCAGTGTAAGGTCAGCGGCAGAAATACTTTAAATCTGAGGAAGAACCTGGTGACGCACAAAATTTTCCTTAAAGCTAAAGAGTGCACAATTTTTGATAGCCTCAGATCTACGACCACAAAGGATTCATTCGGCACTGTTAGCACGCCTGTGTCCAACGGCGACTAGTCGTCTGCAGCCAGAAACACAGGAAAAGAAATGGCTTTAACATTTGGTGATGGCAGCAAATGTGACAAGGAGGATACCTGGTCCAGGTAAATAAGCCTCATGTTTAAGATGGTATTAGCTTGGAATTTTAATGTGCGTCAGTCATCATTATCAGGTTGGTTCCTTGTACTTTGTAACGTTAATGTAAATGCTTTTTTTATTTACAGCTCTGTCGGACCCATTGTTCAACTGCCCTAAAGTTAAAGTGAGGGCTGCAGTTAATTTATTAAGTTGTGGTTCATTTTAGTTACTGGTTTTCATGTTGAAGGAATTTTTGGAACAACTACAATCTTACCGAAAAAGTATCGAAGTAGCGAAAATTGGTACCGTTGAGTACCGATACCGATTCCCAGGTACTGGGCATCGGCATGGTATCGGTTCAAATGTGAAAGGTACCCATCCCTATGCAAGTGACTGCCAAGTTCCCACCAGCATGCTGCCCTGTCCTTTCTGATAAAACTGTTTCGATTACTGTTTTTTGGGGGTTGCATTCATCATTATATAAATTAGAGTGATAGACTGAATGAGTCATAGGGTTGTAAGAGCAAAAAGATTCTCTCAAAACCAAGAGCTATATTTCTTCTTCATATTTTCAGAATCCTATGATGTTCTGGGGGCCAGATGGGAAGTTGAGGAGGGGCCTGATGTGGCCCCTGGGCTGCCTGTTGATGTTCACTTGCACACAGTACTCCTGTAATCATTTTATTCAGGATAAATGTTCAAAGCAGGTCTGAAATCACTGAAGTATAATTTCCTTCTGTGATCAAATGAACAGAACAATGAGAAGTCTCCACTGTGACAGCTGTTTTTGTCTTCTAAATGGCACATTTGTTTGCAAGTGAATAATTCAGATGCTGTCATGCAATCCCCACCAGCGATGTCACGATTGAATAAAACATTTAATTCAAACGCAGACAGTCTCTTTAGAATGCAGCCATGGGTAATTGTCAACGACTTGTGCCTCCATGGGGATTTTCAGTGTCCAATAATATCGAGTTTGTGACAAAAGTAAGGAGGAATACAATGAATGTCAGGAGCGTTGATGGTCGCTTTGTGCCCAAATAACCTCTGTGTCGCATTACTGATGACATAAAACTCATCTGGGCCTTGACAAGAAGCTTATTGCTGAGCAAAATGACACATAGGCTGTGCAGATTAAACCCTTATTTTGACCAGTTTCTTTATCCAGGGCTTAAAGTTAATCTGCATTTCCATCCCGTTTTTCCGCGCCATCATATTTGTCTTTTGAAAATTACAGAGCCAGTCACAACAAGCTGCTCAGGAACAAGAGATGAACACAAATGGCATCTGTTTGTGTGCACGGCAACAGGTGCTGTGTTCAAGCATCAAGAGAGATAAAAGGAAATTGCAGATGTCAGTCGTCTTATCATTGTGGCTTATGATTAGTACAAGCTTGTATGTGTCTGACGTTTGAACATACTGTGATAATCAAAGAACAAGAAGGAAAACATGAAGAGACTGACAGAAAGAAGGCAAAGAAGAGCAGCAAGGGAGACAAAATATGCACACCAGGAAAGTTTAAATGATCCTCAAAGCCTCTGTTGTCCAGCTGCTCAATCTTATCATTCATCTGATGGTATTTCATTGAGGCTAGGAGTTAAACATTCATTTGTACAACGGGGCATGGTTGAACTGTTGAACAGTGGGCTGATTTAGCCATTTGCCAAAAGGCTCAAGGCCTCAACAACAGCATACTGGATCAATCAAAGTTTTAGAGACAGAATTTCCAGGATTGCAACAAATATGTGCCTCAATTTTTCTGCTTGAAGGGATATTCCAACATTATTTTTTGTTTTTGTGTCTTTCTTCACTGCTGAGTCCATGGCAAGCAGATAGACACCATTCTTTCAACTCTGCATGCAAGGACAAGGAAGAGACAGGCAATGTCACCCACAACTAACTAGCTTAGCTCAAATAGATGGAAGTCAATGGGAAGTATTAGCCTGCCTCTACCTACAGTCATCAGATAAACTCTTCAGCAACTCTAACCCCCCTGTGTGCTGATGTGACTCATTTTTTCCTGCATGTTATGTCATCTTCTACTATCACTGTGTTATCTTCTTCTAGTCCTAAACTTAGGCTTTGTCTTTGTTGAACTACTTCCATGGTGGTTTTAGCTAGTGATGTGACATTTGCAGATGAGTCAAGTCTTTTCAGCAGCTCTTTAAAGTGAATGATGAGAACTGATTTGCAGTTGTAAGTGAGGTGTTCATTTGCGAACCATTCTTAAATGCAAACTGCCTGCAAATTTAAGAATGGCTTGCAAACAAATGGCTCACTCACAACTGCAAATCAGTTCTCATAGTTCACTAAAAAGAGCTGTTCAAAAGACTAGAACTGTTCGTGAACTCCACTAAACCGCAGCGGAAGTAGGTCAACAATGCAAAGCTCCTGTGATTGTTGTGACTCATTTTTCACTGCTGCAATGTTGTCTATTTTAAGACTAAGATTAGCACTTTATGCATTTTTCAAAAAAAAAAAAAAAACTTAACCGCAGGGCGCATATGCAAACGACCACAGAATTTCTTTACATAGGTCAACAAACATTTATTTTAGAAATGACACAAAGTTCTAATCTTAGTCTAAAATAGACCAATTTTTCAACAAGACATGGTTGAAAGAAAGCACACAGGACCTTTTATGGCCTTTTTCCATAAGCCCTACTCTACTCTACTCTACTCACCTTGTGCTGCTTTCCCATTAGCCCCACTCGCCTGCTCAACAGTGTGCAGTGCGACACAACAACCTGTGGCTTTTTGTCACAAACCCAGTAAAAAAGGAAAGCAGAAGAAGGCTGCAGGTGGTAAGAAAAAATACCCCTTGAGAAGCACAGGAGAGTTTTGGAAGTCATACAACAGAATGAGGCCGAGGACAAGAGCAATCGAGCAGCAAAGAAAAGACGTATGAGGGTAAGCTAACGGTAGCTACCACTAGCATGCTAAGTTGTCGCGCTCATGACTCATCGATGACGACATGACTACTGACTAATCAGCAGCCGGCAGTCGGTGACGTCATCTTTTAGTATCGACTCTGCTCGCTTGGAACCAGAGCGGAGTAGGTACGAAAACTAGCTTGTTTTAGGAGGTACCGGACTAGTGGAAACACACTGCAAATCGAGTAGGGCCGAGTAGAGTAGGGCCAAGGCGTGCTAGTGGAAAAGGGCCATTATAGAGTTGCTGAAGAGTTTATCTGATCACCATAGGCATAGGCAGGCTGACACTACCGATTGACTCCCAGTGTTTGAGCTAAGCTAATTCGCGTTGGGTGAGCTTTTCCATTTCTTTCTTGTTACTGCATGCACAGTCAAAAGAATGTTGTCTATCTGCTTGATATGGACTTGGGAGTGAGGCAAGACACAAAAACAAAAAAGAGCTGGTGTCTCTCTTACAACCATGGTTGACCAGTTAAAATGCTCAAACAGGTGGAGACAGAGGAGTAACCAGTCACTCGAAAGGCTCATAAAGTTCAGTAAAAACAAGGTCCATCACAAAATTCAGCGCTGGTGACCATGTATTTTTTGTAACTTTCATTCTGACTATTTTATAGATGCCACCAAAAGACATTTAAGGTTCCCATACACTTTGTATGGGCTGTTACCCAGATGGACTACTGAAATACATTGTCTACCTGGTGTTTCAGGTTATCTCATATTAGAATAATTGTAAACTCTAGAATATGAGTTGCAACAGTGTATGAGATGCAGTCTGATCTTTCCTTGCAGAGGGAGAAAAGACACAATAGCAGATATAAATCCTGACTCATGAAGGGTCCTGTGCAGTGGGTATGCTAGCAGCGGCACTAACAGTCACAGCATATAAAAATGATGTAGTCCAAGCAGTATATAGGACACAGCCTCCTTTTTAGGCCAAGAAAACAGCAGTTAGTTTGTCTTACACCAGATGTTTAAATGAATAATGCTCAGTATGTTTTAAAGAGGTCATTAAATGCCTTTTTTAGTTTTACATGACTCTTTTCTCTTATTTGTTTCTTTAGCGTGATAGAGTAATTATGTGCACAAGGCAACAAAGTCAGAAGCAGCAGGACTTCTCTCTCCTCCTTCTGCAGCACCAGTTGCTCCCCAAAAGAGCGGCAAGCCCAGTACAGAGACTGAATGCAGAGTAGGGCTGGGTATTTCCAGCAACTTGACGATACGATACATATCCCGATACTAAGGCCCCGATACGATACGTATCCCGATACACGTAAATTGTGAACATTGACTATACTTTAAGCAAAATTCTTGACAAGTTTACTTTTTTCTTATAAAAAATATGTATGGTTCTACTACTTGAGAGACATAAATTCAGATCCTCAAAATTCAGATCCTCAAAGACGGTAGACCTAAGTTCAAATTTAGAACATATGCTTCATTATGTAGCTCGTCTTCTACCTTGAACTCTGCCACTGTTAACATTACCCAAAGTGTATTAACAACAACTGTCAAAATATTTAGGCCGTATCGATTCTGTAGAATCTGTATTGATACACGTATCCCAAAGGAGTGCGATACGATATTTTGCCGTATCGATATTTTGAGCACAGGCCTAATGTAGAGCTGCTGAAAATTATGTTTAAGGCAGGATATATCAGACTATACCATTTGGTCCTCAAACAGTATATGGGGGACAATACTTACTGACATTATAGAGACCTACTGTACAATACGGATTCTAATTAACTTTTTGACCAACTGGATTGTGGAAGGTGTTGTTGAAGTAGTATGAGCATAATGTAACATTGCACAGCAGCTGGATCTGCCTGATTCAGTGTCTGAAATATGTAGATCCATCTAGTCAAGCTTCAATCTACGTTTGTGTTTGAAGTAAAGCAGAAGAGGTGAGACGAGTGAGACAACAGCAGAAAGTGACTGCACTTAGAGATTAGCATAGATGCTAACAGCTTCAGTAGCAGTTTTAGCAGATTTTGACTGCATTTATTTATTAAATGAAAAACAAACAACGCTGCAATCTTCTCTGTAGTAAGGATATCTTTGCTCCACTTCTGACAAGCATTAACCTGAGTTTGTTTCGCAAAGTGGCTCATGGTCCTTAATGCAGTAGCACCAACTTACTGCATTACTGACCCATGATGCAAGTTGATTGATGTAACAACTGTCCAATCATCTGCCGGTTTTGCTTTTAAGAGTTTCTTCCCTCCCAAAACTCTTTGTATGGGCAGAGTGAAATATTTTAAATGGTACATCTGGTGAGCCAGGTTTAGTATAATGGAAAAAAAGATGAATTAACTGTAAAAAAGCAAGAAAAAAAATCAAATATCAATGCCAGATCGATAGGTGAGGACGTACCAATGTAAGGTTTAAGATCCTACAGCAGTGGTTTCCAACCCTTTCTTTTCTTGGAGCCCCCTGAGTTGTTAAACAAGTTAAGGTCCTGAGAAAAAAAGTGTATCAGTTCTGTTCAAAATCAGTATCAATTATAATATTTTTCATTTGTAAAATTTATCGAGAGCTGGCCTTCAAACATGTTCTTATTGGAGTGAGATTCTTTGAATTGTCATATATATATATATATATATATATATATATATATATATATATATATATATATATATATTCAGTAAAATTATAAATATATATATATATATATATATATATATATATATATATATATATATATATATATATATATATATATATATATATATATATATATATATATATATATATATATATATATATATATATATACATATATATATATATATATATATACATATATATATATATGTGTATATATATATATATATATATATGTGTATATATATATATATATATATATATATGTATATATATACATATATGTATATATATATACATACAGTATATAGATAGATAGATAGATAGATAGATAGACAGACAGACAGACAGACAGACAGACAGACAGACAGACAGACAGACAGACAGATAGACAGATAGATAGATAGATAGATAGATAGATAGATAGATAGATAGATAGATAGATAGACAGACAGACAGACAGACAGACAGACAGACAGACAGACAGACAGACAGATAGAGATATAGATATAGATATAGATATTGTAGCAACACTTCCCTGTTATTTGAATACTCTAACTTTCATTTTTACTCTTGTCATGGTCTAATAACGTGCAGGTTAGACTTGCCTTATGCTGCTGTAGTTGATATGATGTTAAAACAACACATAAAATGAAAAAAATATGTGTAGAATTATGAAGTGTTGACTTGACACAGTGTCAAAGAACTCCAGAAAGCACAAAAAGGCATGTTAATAAATTTAGTTATCCTGTAATTAAAGACCTTCAGTGAATTCAGGGGTACACAGGAAACCCTGTATCATTGGAATTTAAAAAATGTAACTATTCAAGTGTGTTTTCAGTATTGTAGTAAATGTAAACCTAATTTTCCACAATCCTCTTGTGGATAAAATGTAGCCACTGTGTTCTTCTACTCTAATCTGTGTTTCGATATGTATTTTACAAGAATAAGCATGACTTTAGGAATCAAATCCAAGAGTCACTGTAGGGCAGCCTAAACTTCCACCTTGTAAAAGTTTAAATGATTCAAGCCCCCCCTCCACGCACAGTCCAACTGCTCATTATGCACCATGTCCTGCTATCGGACCTCATCATTTCCTATAATTGCCCCCATTGGCCGGACCGCTATCTGGCCTATTTTGTCCCATTCTGCAGAGAAATTAAGGCATTCCTCTAGCGACCCTGACCCGTCCCAGGCCTTGTCGTTTGACTGACAGCCCATTAGCGGCCCATTGATTGGTCGAATCTCAGAATGTGCGAACCAACCTAATTAGGGCTGAGTCCCTCCCTCCTCTGAATGTCAATGGAGACCCTTAGAGGAAACAAAACTGGAGGCAAATGAGGCTTTTCTAATCCTGGGTAAGGGGGGCTGTTGTTTCTTACTCTACGAGATAAGTGTAATTTACAGTTCAGAGTCAACAAAACAACAAGTGTGCTTACTGGCACACACACAAACAAACTGATAATTTTATGTGCAGCGGGATGTATTATGCACATTTTAATCAGTTTTGTCCAATCATGCAGCTACGCAAATACACTCTCACTTGGGTATTGGCTGTATATTCCATATTCAAACACATATATACTGTAAACCCCCAGCCGGAGGTCCTTATTAACACCTCACCTTTGTCACCTGCAGTGTCTCACAGGGAGGTGATGGAGCGGACACACACTCGCATGCTCATTTGCATGCACAAATTCAGAAATACCCCACCAGCGTCTTATCTTTATCCTTTCTCTTCCAGAAGAAGACACTTAGTTTGTGTTACTGTGGTATTCTGCATCACAACAGCACACAGAAGTTACACAAACCATCTCACTGAGGGGCGTGTTCGTTCTGGCAGCCTGTTTAGCCTACAGCATGTTTGGAGACAATTTGGGCTAATCAATGCAGCTCTCCAACACAGATGGTCCTTGACTGAATCTGCAACGATCTTGTCATTAGTCATCTCTCTTTCTTTTCCTCTGGATTCGCGAGTTTACTGCATTGTTTTCCTTACAAAGCATGTCCTTAAGGCTTACCTTAAAAGTAGCGTTGCCAGTTTTCATTCATCAACACAATAAGATTAGGTGACTCTTTTTTTTTGCAGTGATCCAATGCTTTTTTTAGTCATTTTAGGAGCACCATTGTTTGAGATGGAGAAGCAACTGGACCTCAGTTTGTCCTTGATTTCACGGTCATGGAAAATAAGGACAGTACTACTCCTTTGAAGGCCCAATTTCACATGAAAACTTTCCAGATAGCTCAGTTAACAGGTCAAAAGTAATATTAACCACACAATAAAAACCTAAAACTATTTAAGCTTCTGCACAGGCTGTAGCCAGTAGCAGAGGGGCTACGTTTCTTAGTTGTTCATCTGCTTGTCATGATTGTATTTGAGTCATTTTTAGAAGAACAGTATTTAAAAATCTACAATAAGGGTCTCTTGGTGAAAACAATAACAACAGGTGCCAGGCAGATACTAACATGCTGTCACTGTCGCCTGCCTCACTGTTTATTTGTTTAAAGCTGAGGATTCTTTTTAGAAAAATGTCACTCCATGAGAAGCTTTTACAACATTGTGAATGGATGTTTGTTTTTTATGGATAGATTCAAAATTGAAGGAGAAATCTAATAAAAAATTGACTTTCTGGTTTGTGCTGTAAGCTATTGCATAGCATTTTTTGAATGCTTGTTGCATGGACCAGATAGTCCATTGCTGACCTTTTTTTTTTTGCCCTCATTGTGCCATCTAGTGCTATTTATCTAGGAATAGTGGAGTCAGGCAGCACTGGTCTTTGGAAATTCCTCAATTTACTCTTTAATAAATTTACTCTTTCGTTTACAAACAAGGGGAAAAGGTGAGGGTCTGTTACTTTTACCTTTCTATTCTAATTAATTCATGCTTGAGGCAGAGTGGATCATTGTGTAAAGTTGGATGGAAGCCCTCCAAAGTTTGCTTTTGATATTGCATGCACAAGCGAGAGATGTTAATGAGACATCCTGACCTTGGCCTCTGGCAGCAGGACTCCAGTGGACTTGGACTGGCTTGTGCTGCTCTAAAGATACATTTATGAGCAAGAGCTAATTATAATGCGATCCAGTGGCATGTGACCTCAAATTTGTTAGGCCATCATTGATTCAAAGAACATTTTTGTTGAGTTAAACTGAAATACATAAAGCTGAGCCCAGGATGATTATTTGGTTTAAAGCTGGGGTTGGTAATCTGATTTAGATACACTTTCTGTAATACTGGTTAAAATGGTCTTTATGATCCAATGGCAATAATTCATGATGTGCTCTTAAAATAGAGTGAAAAATATCCGCTATCTAGGAGTAAAACTGGGAAAACACCAACCAATTAAACCTTGGGAATCCACATTTTTAAACCAATCAAATCCTGTCGCCATTCTGCCCGCCTCCTGTGCGTACATTTTGCCGGTGTGCACAGACTCTGATTCAGTGCGTGAAGCCGAGCTGAGAGGGCTCCAAGTCCGCCGGAGAATGCTTACCTATCAAGTTCTGGCTTTGAAAATAAGGGAAGCCCGCTATGAGCCATCCCACAACCCCAACCAAGCTCCGGTATCCCTCACATTTTAAGGCAGGTGTACAAGAAATCTAAAATAAACACAGTGTTTTTCTTGGTTTGTGCTCTTGGCTCTAATCTTGCAACAGCTTCCCCCCAGGCCACTGCAGGTGGCAGTTCTTGCAAGGCTTTTTCTTCTTCTTTGGTTTTATGGCAGTTGGCATCCATCATTTTGGAGCATTATCACCCCATTCAAGCTAGTGACAGAGTTCAGTTTGGAGAGGCAGAGGAATGTTTTTAGTGTTATATCGTCACACGGGGGATTTACGGGAGAATACTGATACAGGAGCACAGCGGGAAAGAGGATAAAATATGTTAAATACGGTAGTTTCACGGTCAAAACGGGAGACTTGACAGCCATGTGGAGAATGGCAGAGGAACTACCTATACCCCAATCAACATCGGATTGTGAGTACTAATTAACTTTACATGTTTGTTTTTTTAACTTTACTATGGTAATGTTTTGGTTTTTTCTTACTGCTGACTGAGACATGACTTGGTGTAGTGTAAAACATAAACCCTGTGCTTGGGGCTTGTTTGGAGTTAAATCAGTCTTCTGGATATATCAGTGGCACATGCATGTGAGCAGGGGGTTATTTTGGAGGAGGGGTGGGAGGGGCTCATGGATGTATTATTTTGACTGGATGCCGGACGGAAAAATGGCGCCCGTTCATTTCTATGGGAGTTGCTCACCCAGCGCATACGCCGAAAAAGTTTCTGGCTTCCGGGTTTACGTCCTGGTTATTGGGCCCATAGAGCAGGCGCAGTAAAGTCATCTCCCATAATGCTTCACGTCAATGGGAACGAGCGAAGCGCGGTCTTAATGAAGTGACGCGCGGCCACGATAAAAATCTACCGCGGATGAAATTTATAGTATGAGAGGTGTACAAACTCAAATAATGAATTTTAGGGCACATGATCCGATTACGATGTAATATAATGACATTATATACGTAACAAGTCTTTATAATAAGAGTTTAAGACGAGTGATTTTTATTTGGTGACTTTCTATAGCTGACCGTATTCTAAAATCCTGGGATTACACACAACAAAAAACTGTCATGGACCGTAGCAGTCCATCAGCCAAATAAGTCAGTGTTATTTGTTCATTTAATCAGTCCCATATTTGAGAGATGACTGCTTATCAGATTAACTTTAAATGATGATTCAAAGGTATTACCTTTTTTTCATGGACATATTAATGAGGCTTTTGCTGTAAATGTCATACTGTTCTTAACAATGCATAAATTCCTTGTGTTACCCATTCATTTTCTCTTTTTATTTTTCTGATAGGCAATCTGATAGTCTTTAGATGAACCATGGATGGAACCCGGGGATGAGACCCAGATTAAGACTGGCTTCTCTAATAATGTTCTGCTCCTTTATAGGTTTTTATCTACTTTGTTAACCCTTGAGACAAAGTTCAAGTCATCAGAGGTCAAATTGGCTCAAAGACAGATCTGTCTTTGTGTTTTCTTGATCATCAGAGAGCTTACGGCAAAAAACAAAACATTAAATACAGAAAAAATATTTAAAAACTATCTATCCGTGGTTAATTAGAAAGATGTGGAAAAGATTTTAAGCAGTAAAAGTAAAAAAAAAAATATTAAGATTTATCAATTTTATTAAACTTTTATGAGAAGAATCAATTTGGTACACAAGAGCTTTTTCTTTTAATTTCTTGAATAAACAAATTGCTTGTTCTAATCAATACTGTATGTGGGTCACAATTATATTTATGTATTCAGTTATGTATTTATTATGAGGCCATATTGTCCTGGTGTCTATTTTCTGTCTGGGATTCAAAATGGTGTCACTGTCATGAAACACTCAGAAAATATGTCGACAACAGTGTATGTCAGTAAAACTGTCAATGATAGTGATGTTTCAGGAATATCACTCATATTTTATCTGAACAAATCAAAATACTACATTTGTAATAAAAGTTCTAAAAAATGTACTTTATTCAAACACAGACAGCGTTGGGAGTGAACAGTGTGATGGAACTACTGAACTAAAAGCGAACTAATGTGACCTAAAATATAGGCTATGAAATAAACAAATTCATAATTATCATTAATAACATTAGGAGTAAATTATCCAAGACCTCTAAGTCACACACACTCACATAAATGGTTAGTTTTGTTTGATTTGTCCATTTCTAATGATAACTTCAGTTAAGATGTTCACTTTTAAGTTGTTAAATACTCATGTTAAATGAAAGCCTTTTCCATGTTTGTTCCCAGCCTTAAATTTTTAAGATAGAATGCTATCTGAAACAGTTATTTTTTATATATAATGTTATGGGGTAAGGGTTATATTTGTTATATTTTATTTTCTATAAAATATGAATGGCATAAAAAATGTAAGAAATCAAAATAAAAACACAATATAAAGAAATGTTTAAAAAATGTTTTTGAGTCTCACTGAAAAAATGTTATTCACGTTAATTATTAATGAATTATTCTCACAAAAATTGCCAATGTTCTAGGTAGGCCAAAAAAGTTTGTATTTTATGAAGATTATCCTGTTTGAATAGAGTAAACAGTGTAATACATGAGTGATACATAAAATATGACAAATACATGAGATAAATCAGAATGACCACCATACTGTCATTAATGAAACTTGTTTATTAAACCATCCACCACAGCTGCAGGACACATTCAGCCATGTTCACTCTTTTCCCTGGAGTGATGCTGCTTTACCTCCAATCTCTGTTGAGAGAAAAATCTTAAATTAAAAATTAAAAATCTTACTTAATCAACTGGAACATGACAAATGTGTTGTTATTGATCTTTATTGTACTTTATCAATTTATTCAAGTAAAGTTTTTCGTTTTATAAAGTCTCTCTTTTATTATTATTTTTACAGTCTAAAACTTATATTATCTGAATGTATTATTTATAAAACAATTAATACATTTACATATATTCCGAATAAAGATCCATCTACCTAACACAACTGCGTGATCCCCTGACACATATTCTACACATGAGCTACAGTTATTCTGGCACGTTTTTTTAAAAACTTTCTTTAAACTGAATATACTTGTAATGTAGGACCATCGTGTAAGTAAAATGTATCTTATTTAATTCTTTATTTCATTGTATATTATCCCATACACAGCAGTCTAATGTAAGTACAGTCAAGATACGTGGACGTGGATTTATAAAGTCTAAATACGTTTACAAACCACAACTATCAAGCGAGTGATAGTTGACTCTGAGAAAATGCATGTGTTAAGTCACTCTATGTCAAACATAAACTCATCGTTTAGTCGTTTTCTCAACTTTCAGAACAATTTTGGACCAACGAGCCTGAAAGAAGTTAGCTGGCGTCCTCGCTCCCGAGACAAAGCATGACCGCGCTTTGACAGTGCGTGTGTACAGCTGTGACGTCATCAGAGAGATAGCGACTTTCCTCTGGCTTTTCTGGCCTTTTGAACACTTTTTGACCGATCAAAAGTCCAAGTCTTAAAAAAATAAAATACAAAGATCAGTTATTGACCGTGTTTATGGCTGGAGATGACCTGTCAACAGTTTTATAGCCGTCTCTTTTACTATTGCCGCCTATGGGAAAAATGCTTTTTGGGCCCAATGGGGCTTTTCCGTTGCAATACCACGAGTGGCCACTGGGAAAAATCGGCATGCCGCCGAGGGGCGGTCTGGTATCCAGTTCTCATAATACATCCATGGAGGGGCTAGGTGGAGCCCTGAGGAGATGCTACATTCAAACTCATGCTAGTTTTCCAAAATTACTGACCCTAGCTTTGATGATCTTAAACCTCATTCGATCTATGAGCCAGAGATTTGTGCAAAATAGGACAAAAACTGAACAAAGCAGTTGCATAGATATTGTGCTCTAAGAATTAATCAGCTGATTGGACTTGCCCCACCACAGCTATAGTGAACCAATTTAAACATCTGACTGTTTGACAGCCCTACTTGAGCATTCGTGGTTGTAGATACTTAATCATGAAAACTGGCGCCCTGCGAGGACTGCTCAGAATTATTATTACTTTCCCTGCAGAGAAGATGCTAATGAGACATGTTGTTGATCATGCTCTTACTCTGAAAGATTTGTTTAACATATCAGGCTGGCTTAAGGGGGATTTGCTGATACATGCACAGCACTAGTAAGAATATTGTGTTAGAGAGAAAACAAAACATCATACTGCATATTGCATGTTGAGTGTTGCGTGTTTATTTGCACAGTGGGCCTCTTGTGTGCTGCAGCTCTTTGTATGCAGCTTCATTCAAGTCCTTATTTTTCTCATTGGAGGACCCAAGGACTTTCTAAGGACGCCGGCTTAACTTGATTTGCTGATCAGCCTCACATTTCTCTGCGGTATGCTGAAACAGAGCGGTGATCTGATCAAGTAACCCACTGTGGACACATTAAGACCGATAGAGCGAGGGTTAGTGTTCGAAAATTCTCCTGTGACGTTTGAAATATTGACATCATATTTAAAAATTCATCAACAGAACAAATCTGCCTTATCATCTGAGCAGATAAAAGTGTTTTATGAGAAATAATTCACTACTAAAGAGCATTTCTCTGTAATGTCCTGTGGAGTTAAACTACCTCCCAAAAGCTTCGGCTTTTTTGTAGTGTATGAAATCAGAAGACGTATATGTGTCTCCCTCTCTGAGTGCTATGATACCCTTGTGATTCAGTATCATTTTTAGAAATTCAACAGTGAAGAAAAAAGAAAATGATATATCAGCTGTAATGAAAAATAAATGATGTTGCTGTGCATGTTGCACTATGGTTGATGGGGAATCTAAAATAAGCTCTACAGTTCTTTAAAATGCTATTCTGACTTTAAATGAAAAAGCAAAGCAATATCCACAGATATATGATCACAGCTGGTGGGAGACAATACTGTTTGCTCATACAACAACCAACAGCAGGAAAACATGAACTTTGAGATGCAGAAAACTACAGTTCCTTAATGGGCCTTTTCCACTAGCACGCCTTGGCCCTACTCTACTCGGCCCTACTAGATTTGCAGCGTGTTTCCACTAGCCTGGTACCTCCTAAAACAAGCTAGTTTTCGTACCTACTCCGCTCGGGTTCCAAGCGAGTGGAATCGATACTAAAAGATGACGTCACCGACTGCCGGCTACTGATTGGTCAGACAATGTTGTCATCGATGAGTCATGAGCGCAACGACCTAGCATGCTAGCGGTAGCTACCGTTAGCTTACCCTCATACATCTTTTCTTTGCGGCTCGATTGCTCTCGTCCTCGGCTTCATTCTGTTGTATATCTTCCAAAACTCTCCTGTGCTTCTCAAGGGGTATTTCTTCTTGCCATCTGCAGCCTTCTCCTGCTTTCCTTTTTTACTAGGTTTGTGACAAAAAGCCACGGATTGTTGTGTCGCGCTCAAAATGACGTCACTGCAGTGCTGCTCATCGACACTGCACCCTGTTGGGCAGGCGACTGGGGCTAATGGAAAAGCAGCACAAGGTGAGTAGAGTAGAGCTGGGTAGAGTCGAGTGGAGTAGAGTAGAGTAGGGCTTATGGAGAAGGGCAATAAGTGTCCACTTGAGGATGATTTCAAGAGTTAAGGTAAGCTAAGCTCCAATAACTCCCATGCCAAAGTGTGTTGAGCTGACTATTCTAAAATTGAATAAAAAGCTGTTAAAATTCCGGGGTGCTGGTTTGGCGGGGTGGTTAGCGACCAGGCACGTCCCATGTGCCTGCTTCTGCAGGTCCAGGTACGAATCCTGCCTGTGACCGGTTTGCAGAGTGTCTTTCCCTCCTCTCTCATCCCTTTTCACAGGTCTATCCACTGTCTCTCTCCTGTCAATAAAGGCACAAAATGCCCAAAAAAATACATTTAAAGAAAAAAAAAGGCTGTTAAAATTTAAAATAATTTCTTCAAGGAGTGAATAGCTGGTTTAGTTTGCTCTGATCAGGCATGAAAGTATAACCACCTGCAACCCAGACTGCCCTGCACCCCTATACCAGCAAACTGCTATACACAGTGTATTCTGACCCCTTTCTACCAGAGCCAGCACTACGACTACAACTTCCACAGCAATTTAAGCAACAGTAGCTTGTCTGTTTGATCAACCACATGGGCCAACCTCCATTCCCCACGTGCATAAATGAGCCTTGGCCACCCATGACCCTGTCTCTGGTTCACCACCATTCTTCCTGGTTCCACTTTAAAAAAAAATACTGACTATTGCAGACCTGGAACATCCTACAAGAGATGCTCTAGCCCAGTTGTCTAGATCAGTGGTTTTCAACCATTTTTGTCCAAAGACTGAGCCAAATCCTTAAAGGGGGACTGTGTGCAGTATTATAAGTAATTTATATTCTATGTTTCTAAATATGTCCTCATTTGTGTCAAATTGCCTCTGCTAACAATCTGACTTGTCTTCCTAAGTGAAGAATTTCTTATCTGTATTTACAAAGAACAGGTAACTACTTTAGAGGCTTCCATGTCCTTTGGTTTATAAAAACCACGAACAGCCGAGAGAGACATAAAGCACTATGAAGTACTACTGGCTGAGGCTAAATGTGTTTCGCTCGGAACTAGCATGACTGAAATGGAGAAAGAACGCAGCAAGGTGCACTTGTAACTGCCCTGGCAAATTGGAAAGAAACACTAATGATTCAATGTAGTTTTGCAGTTTGTTTGAAATAACAAAACTTTTCACCAAAGAGAGAACTCTACATGTCATCAGTGTTGGATGACATGTTGCCATAGCTTCTAGGCACATACCAGCTACTGTAGAGTTCATTGGTTGCAATGTACATTTGACAAGTGAGGCGCTAGAGAGTACTATTTGTTAAAATGCCCAACATCAGGTGGATCCAGCTGAGCCAGAGCAGTGACTGTTGCTGCTGCAAATGCCTGATGTTACATGGGAGTTAAATAGGAGTGTAAGCAGCTCTATAATGAAATCAGCCTGGGTCTGGATTGGAAGGCAGCAGAGTGAAGTCCAATGCAGATGATAAACAGAAGGGGGCCTAAGACAGAGCCCTGATAAAGGGTGAGGGCTGGAGAATTTCAGTGCAACCATGATGCTGTATTTATCTCTTTGATTTTCATGGTATTAAACAAGGGAGATGAATGCAAAAACAAGAATGAGTTTTGTTTCACAGTAAAGAACCAGAAACAGCCTCTCCTTTATGTATTTGTCTTTGCATCAGTGAAAAGGCCATTGAGCTGCATTTGTGGATTAAACAAAGAAACTTTGGCACCAAATGGAAAACATATACACATAAAAAGACCTCACAATGTATGCACCATACATGTAAATTATGTTAACATCCACACTACACATGCAGTGATAGACACACATATAATCCACACAAAGCCATTTAAAACACAGAGACAAACACACACTCTGGCACACAGCGGAGCACACACACATGCAGAGTGCTCCTGTAGCTTCCAGATAAGTCTCCCTCCATACACCAGTGTCTTTGTACATCAGGGGTAGCAGAGGGTGAAAAGAACGGGGAGGAATGAACTCATGTCATTAATTTGCTTTAACTCGGAAGACGGAGTGAACGCCGGCGCCAAATCTTTTCTAAACATTCCCACTTCTCCTCACTTGTTTACCTTTCCAAGCCTTTCCAGCTCTGCCACACTTGATTATTTGTCTTCCTTTCTTCCTCTCCTTTCCCCTCTTTCCTCCTCTTCCCCGTCGCTCTCTGTCTCGCTCCTTGTTAGCAAGCATTGTGTTAAAAGGTGATATTAGTGCCTTTAGTGCTCTGCCAGGAATACTAACTCACAGCTCGCTGGCATTTCAACAGCCTCTGCTCTACCTCACACAGGTTGTTCTGCCAGATTATTTAGGATTACATCCACACAATCACACACACACATGCAAAGACAGACTGTTCCCCCTTGCAGGAGCGCTCTCGTTCTTACTCAAATTGGCAGTTGTTGTTGGCTCACCCCACAGCTAAAGCGCACTGTTCTCCGGCAGTCTTTTTACCAGTGTAATTACAGTTTTGGTTCAGTGGGAATGACTCACTGATGTGCTTTAATGGTGTGGTGGGTTGGATGTTTGGGGGGCAAATAGCAAATTTGCTGTCTACCTCAAAGAAACACAAAATGGGAAAAGGGGGAAGAGGGGTGAGAGGGGTAAAGATCAGAGGAAAGTAAAAGGATGAAAGTGGAGGCAAAAAGGGGAGATAAACGAAAGGGAGCAGGGTGAAGGAGGGGTGTTTTTGGTTTGAACCTTTCTTTGAAGCTTGCATGGTTTTTGGCATTTTAGCATATCTTTTTGTAAACAGAAGTAGAAATCTGACAGATATTCTGTCCTGTCTCATGTGCTAAAGATGCAACTTGTCAATCAACTGCAGCCTGAAGCATCATCTGCATTAAGATGTACTTTATAGTAAATGGGGCATGAGCCACAATATCTCAGCAGAAAGTGGACACAACCACTGCAATATGACACTTTTGGCTGTGAACGCTATTGTGGAAGGTTCCACCTTCATTGCATTACCAACTTTTGCAATCAGATTTGACCAGGGCTGAAAAAGGCATGACTGGGCCCATTTCAGCTGCCTCATGGTGATGAGTTCAGGCTTATCAGCAAAAGTTCTTTCACCCTTTCATGCATGAATTATTAAATCTCTAAGGAAGACTTTTTTAATGTTTTAAGTTCCAAACAAGTCAGAAATCATGTTCTTTTTTTCTGGTTATATTATGAGGGAGTTATGCATCTGTCTACTTCACCACACATCAAAATAGAACTGAATATAGATCTACAAACACATCATTGAAAAACAGATATTAAGAGTTAATAATATTAAAAGTTAATAAAAGTAAAAGTAAAGTCTGAAGTAGGGATGTAACGGTTACCGGTAAAATGGTAAACCACGGTAAAATTTCCCACGGTAATTGTTACAGTGTCCTATTAAAATTACCGTTGTGTCGTAAGTTAGAGACACCACAGTGGAGATTTTTCCTCTCAAAACAGACTCTGAAGTCTGGTTGAGTTTTGGATTTTACAAGGATGCTGAGGAGAAACTGGTAGAAGACAGTCTCCCTGTCTAAGCATGAAGCTGCAGCTAAAGAAAAAGATGTGCGTGGTTAAAACTGCCATAACTCCTCGAGTAAATGAACTGACGGAGCCGTAGAGGTAGAGAGAAGAGAGAGAGAGAGAGGATTCAGTGAGCCATACCTGAGTGAATAACAGGTGGTTATCTATATTTCTGTCTAAATAATATATAAATCTTGTAATTAACAGCATTAGTATAATTCTGAAGTGTGTTCATGCCATTCTTTTGTGGCCTATTTACCACATTGCCACATTTATTGACAAAAAAGACAAAAAAGAAGTGTTATGATTATAACATTAAAGGGGTTAAATAATTTCAATTTTGTGTAAAAGTACTTTTTGAACATTTTGAGCACACTCCAACAATACCGCAATAAAAATGATAACCGTGATAATTTTGGTCACAATAACCGTGATATAGAATTTTCATATTGTTACATCCCTAGTCTGAAGTATATCTATTATTGCAGTTTAATCAAACCATTTACTTGTGAATTATCCCAAACTATAAAATAAAAAAATACAAAATTATGTAAAATCTAAATACAGGTATAACGTCAAATTTGTCCTTCATCCGCTGTTCTGGATTTATGATGCAGTACCTCAATATGGAAAAAAAAAAGTGCAAAGTTAATATTTTTATGAAACTTCAGACAAGTGTTTGAGAGTTCATCTCCTGGTAGTTACATATTAAAAGGTTATAAATTTCATTTCAAATATCTGTCTACTGTAGCAGACATCATGCATGAAGGGTTAAGAGTCTAAATTTGTGAAGCACTGTACTGCTGTATACATTTACAGTATGTTGCCCTGAATATTAAAAATTAGCTGGAATAAAGATTCAATATTTGGTTTGAGCACATATTTTTTAAAAAATTGCACTTCAAACTTTCAAAATGTGGACTTGTGGTATCTAGAAGTACTTGCCCAATAATTGGGACAAGCAGGATGACTGACACTACGAGTGTAAGAGAAAAGTTCAGCGTTAAAGATCCTACAGTGACAGTGGTGGATTTGATTTCCTGAAACATAATTTTTACACTTTGTTTTCGACACCAATTCTTTTTCTTCTGAAAGTAAATTGTCAAGCTTTGAATCAACTCTGGGTTTATATTGAAATTTTGCCAACACCAAAATTTTAACTCGAAAGGTAGAAGTAGATCTGCATTATCAACACATAAAAAACCTGAAAGTGATAAATCATCTATGGCAGTGATTCCATCCAGCGGCATACACATTGCAGGGGGTACATAAAAACATTTGAAAATGTATCTCCAACTTGGAAGTACTGAAATAAGCCTGTCAATAAAATGGTAAGTGTGTGCTATCACTAGTTTGCCTGGGGAGCCAATAACCTGTGGCACATGTTATTTTCTTTTACAAACACTTACTGAGTGTTTGGTGCTCTATGGTTGCTGTAAATGGGCTGGTTTCACAGAGTTATGCGGGGGTCTGCAAATGTAGAATGTAACATAAACCAGGTGGATTACGCCCTGTTTTTAATGAATCATCAAGACACAAGACAAAAAAGGCTGGGAACCACCACAGTGATGAAACATGTAATAGGTTTGTGAAATACCTCTTCCTCCAGTTGAACAACAATAAAGACACAATATCTCTTTCAACAGATGTCCATCGCTACCATGACATCAGACTCTTCCAGGAATGAAACGCATCTGTTCATCCCCATAAAGATAACAGCAAAGATCCCTCAGACTGGAACAGGCCATTAAAAGCAGCTCAGATTATGTTACAGGCTTATAGCTCAGAGTGTTGGAAAATTTAAAGACTTCTGTTCGAGTGTTGGTTGTGATTTATCTCACCTCAGTTTCTGTACGCCGCTTATCAGGTGCGCCGAGCATCCCAAGAGCAGTCGGTCATGGAATTGTATTTATTTTCTTTAGCATCAAATAACTAATTAAAACTAACTCTCAGAATAAAAACAACATCAGCGAGATAACAGACATTTAAAACACAGTTTTAAAGGTGCTATGAAGAGAATCTATTACCGCCGAAATAAAGACTCTGCTACCCATGAGCACGCGCGCCGACTGTCGTAATGCTGCGTTCCAGTAACCTCGGAAATGGGAGTGACATCATCTCCGACTTATCGGCGTTCCAGTTGAAGTCAGAAAAAAACATGCCGATCCACCAGTCTATTGTTAGCTGTTGTTAGCATGCCCTGTGTTATTGTATGAAAAATGTGATTATCACTATGGCAGCATTTTTGTAATTATAAGTCTAACAATACGATGTATACAGCTGATCTAGAGCGACACACCCCAGTCAGAAGTGCAAATAAATTATTACAGGAGCTAAATAATTGTTCACACTGGGGGCATCCATCTTCGATTGTCAACTCGGGGGTGACGAGGTTTCACCGAGTTCCCAGTAGGAAATTCCGACTTGGGGGAACGTTCCAGTTGCAGTTTCCTACTCGGAACTCGGAAATTCCGACTTCTGACTACAACTGGAACGCACCAAAAGACGTGACCCAAGCCAAAGCGTGTGTTTGTTGTTTTGTTGCTAATAAATGCAGCTCGGACCTTCCTCAGAACTCTGCATTGCTTTACAACTTCTTTTTTCAACAACTTACAGGATGCAAAGTGACGAGGTAATGTATCTCTGTCTCGTTACGTAGCGGTAGTTTTTGATGTGTGACAACAAGCTATTTTTGGAAAACTTATTGTAGTTGTAGCCGGCTATATATCTCTACTTACAGCCCGGTGCTCTAAGACGTGTCAGAATAATCTAAATTTGCTCTAGTTTTAATTGTCTTGTTCCCGAAGTTGAGTATCCAGGCCAGTCCAGCCCTGTCCGACCCGACCAGGCTAAGGAATAGCATTTATAGATAACCTATTTTAATGCTATAAAACTCATCTTAAAGTGTGTATTTCGATCAGGCATATATCTAAAAGTGAGACTTTTGTGTAATTACTTAGAAACTCCTCACAGTCTCCTTAAGTAAAATTTTGAAAAACTCACTGGCGGGTAGATACATTATTTAATACAAAAAATACACACTTGGCAGACAGAAAATATAAATATGGGTATAAAGGAAAAGCTAAGGCTTTTGTGGTAGTGTGGCTGGTTAAAATCTAGTTTCTAAAAGATCTCAGATGTCTGAAAAAAAATTGGACTAAAAAGTTTGAAGAGTGTGGGAGTTTAACTGATGAATAAAAGAAAAACTTTCAACCTCTAACATTTGATCAGTTTACTCTCAAGCTCAAATCAAAGTTTTACAAGATCCCTCTAAGCATTCTTTGGGTATCACATTTAACAGTGAACTCAACTGACATGTTGCTCAAAGACCTCTGACCTCCAAAATCCAATCTTCCATCAATAAATCAGGCCATGTCTGCGCTACAGCGCTCCTTCAGTGTTTTGATTATTTGTACACCTGTTAAGGTCACTTCAGGTCACTGGAAAATACACTTTTTGAAAACCTCTTGCAGAATCTAAAATTTTAAGAAATTTTCCACTTTTTTGTATTGACTGTAAAAATGCCTTTTGGATCTTGAACCACCTCTCTGAGCACTAGCTTCCCCCCTGAGTGATAATAAGCAAAATAATCCCATCTGTGTACATAAGAAATGTGCTTCAGTGGGCTGAAAAGGAGGTTATAGGGATGTGACAAAAGGTGCAGTTTCTAGTGTGTCAACTTGAGGCTGGCTGCAGGAACCCTCGATTGTCACTTAATCAATTAATCATTGTTTGCATAGTGCTAATTAATATGTATTATATCAAGACACTAAACAATAGAGCAGGCTGAATGATATGGATACAAAAATATGCATAGATACATATTTTCATATATAAAATAAGCATATAAATACATGTATACAACTATACATAGTCATGAATTCATGAATTCCTCCATCATGGCAGCAAGAAAAAACCTTCTGTGAAGCAGCAGGAACTCTTGAATGTGGACCCCAGTCTCATGATGAGCAGCAAATCCACACGATGCCGTGTTAAGTCTGTGGGCGAAGGAAGGGAGGTGGATAGAAACAAGTGGACTAAAGTAAGATCTAAAGAATCATAGACCTGTTGTTGTCATACTTGTTTCTGCTGAACAAGAATTTATTAGAGGTTAGCCCCTTGAGATGCAACATCTCATTTTCAGGAGTGTTCTCATTTCTGTGCGGGAGAAACAGAAGAAACTGGTTAAAAAACATCTTAGATCTGAATATATATTACATCTATGTTTGGAAGATAATTTATTTTATTGCCAATTTCTGGTTTTGAAAAGAGGTACATGATTGACATGGCTGCACATCCACTGGGAGTTGTTATAGTCTGTAATCTCAAAAACAGCCTCTCCGTCTGTGATTCCTGCAAAGCTCGCCTTCTACTACTTATCTTAGCTCAAACACTAGGTGCCAATGGGAAGTGTTAGCCTACCTCTGCCTACAGTCATCAGATAAACTCTTCAGCAGCTCTGAACAGTTCTGTGTGCTTGTTGTGATTTGATATTTTTTACCTCAATATGTTGTGTTTTATATGTTTGAACAAAGATTAGTACTTTACGTCATTTTTGAAAGAAATACAAATAAAACTAAGCAACAGGGCACATGCACAAACCACCGTGAATTGCTTGTTAACCATCTTTCAAGCAGCTGAGATGACATGTACGACGTGGCAGCATCCAGTACAATGCATCAACAACTTTCCAAAGGCTCATATGTTAATCAAGCCTGCTTGAAGGCTTTGTCTGATTCTTTTTAGTCTTAGCATATTTAGTATCCCTAGTGTGGACGTACAATATGCTTGAAGGCCCGGATAGATGGATGGACAATAAACCCCAAAAGATCAAGTTCCCATCCAAAACTTTTGCCAATGCAGAGACATAAATTTACTTTACGTGATTTTGGACTCTCCTGTTAGAACCGTGGCCCGTCTATAAAAACGGCCTACACTGCAGCTAATCAATTTAAAGAGCTCTTCATGTTTGGGCCTCTTTTTTGGAAGGCTGCCATTTTATCCATCATCATATAGACTCTCTCTACCACAAAGACCCATCCTCCAATGGCCTACACCCTTTTCTAGATAATAATACTGGTGTAAGTGCTTATTTGAAAATAGACTTAAAAAATCAATCGAACTATATCATAACCATACACTGAGCTGAGCATTTACCCTCCATCCCTCCATCCGCCTGGTGCGAGTAAAAATAGACAGAGAGGGCAAGAGCTGATGAGTGGACAGGAGGAGGGATCTCCCACTGAGAAAGAGAGACACACACCCCGCCAGCAGAGATGAAGGGCTACTTTAATTGGGTTTCTGATGTCAGCTTAATCCTGTTCTCCATATTAATCCCTCACAATGTACATAATCAACACAAATGCACCCACGGGGGCAAACCCGGCCGTTTATAGGAAACAGTAAAACAGATAAAGTGCATCTGGGACACCTGGATACAACCAGCCGGGACAAACTAAGGACGTGTCCCAAGCATCCCCTCTTTTCCTCTACAATGATTGGGTGCCAAGGGGAGTTTGCAAACACACTCCAGAGTCTTAATAGGCGGCGTCCTCCTGGAATGTATTGTGCTCCTGAAATGTAATTGTACTATCGTTCTATTCTCAAGAACCATATCCATGCAGGGGGAAGAGAGCAACAAGTAAGAACAAGTCACCTTGCCCAAAAATAAAATTACATCCTGATGTACCTTTTCTTCTGTTCTGTTCAGTTTCTGCTTACTGCAGGAAAAACGTGTATTCCCAGAGCCCTCCACGCTTCACTTCGTCATGCAGCCACTTACAGGCCTCCAGAGATGTGTCTATACTTAACAATGCACATTATTTATTTCACTGTTTCAGGCTCATGCTGGAATTCATAAACCCAGATTCTGAAGGAGTTGGGACACTGTGTAAAATGTCAACAAAACAGAATAAAATAGATAAGCCCTATTGTTTGTTTTTTTTGGTATAACTGCATATTCTGAATTTAATGCCTGCAATTACTTCCAAAGCAGTTGGGATGGGAGTTTTCTGCTTTGTTTCTTCACCTTTTCCTCCGACAGCAGCCTGTAAGCTTCTCGGGACTTAAGACACTAATGGTCATAGTACGAAAGATGGATTCTTTCCCATTCTTACAATGTTAAAATGTCATTTAGCAGACCTGTATGTCCACAGTGCTAGACATCTAATAACAAGAACAACAAGAGCAACGTATAAAGTGCATTGCAGTGGTCCATGTATGACAATTGTTCTTTATAATCAGAACAAAATTGGCTTTGGTTGATAAAACTAATACTTGAACAAGCTAGCAGACACATATTGGTGACACGCCAAATAACCATTCACATTCTTACTGGGCTGTGGTGGCACCAGGGATGGCCAATCAGATTTTAACAGGGACCAGTGCTATCCCAAGTCACCCACATGCCAAGGGATTGTAAGTCACAGGCATTCAATAATGATTTTGCATTGCCCCTTCCTTGCAGGATATGTTTTCAGATTTGAAGAGTCTTCGGATGAACTTGAGCTATTTTGTCACCCAGTAATGGTAGTATCACCAGCTAGTTCACCTGTTACTGTGAGATATTGCAGGTATTTCTTAACATCATATATTTTTCTTCAGTTCAGTTGATTTTCTGCTTACTTCAGGAGGAACATGTATTCTCAGAGCTCTTGACGCTTCATTCCTCATGCTGCCACTTACTAGCCTCCAGGGGTATGCCTATACTTACCAATGAGTATTATTTATTTCACTAGTTCATTGAGGAATACACAGATGAGTTCGTACACTGTCTAAAATATGAAATAAGGTGAATCCTGTGAAAAGCTAACACTTCCATCAACACAGAGACAAGACATTAAGGATTTAAAGCAGCACTACGGAAGATCCCCGTTTGACTGGAGAGTGAACTCAACTACCCATGAGCTCTAGCGCGCGCATACTGTCGTAAGACAGATCTGCCGGTCACGTGCGTTTGTTTTGTAGGTGAATCACAGAAGCCAGGACTTCACTCAAAAGTGTTCTTCTGTCTTCAGCGGCTGTTTGCAGGATGGATAGCGATGAGGTAATGTATTTATTTTTGACTAAATGACGATGTTAAAAGTCACGAAGTTCAACTTGGTTTTATTACCGTGAAGTCGCCCCCGTCCTGTTGAAGCGATAAAGTGAATAAAAGTAAAGACAACGACGAGCTGGCGATATCACACACTTGAAATAGGTCTACACAAAACTACATACTGGTACGTTCTGGATTTGTTGTGCTGTACTTTTTTCCTGTCAAGCATTTCTGAGGAACTTCGTCATAAATTAGTCGCCCAACATACCTGATAGTAGTCGGACATCCCTCCTCGTCTTTTTTTTCACGCCAGCGAGTGAATGCCGAACCGATGTTCATTCTGGTCCGAGCATTCAGCTTGTTTTTCTCTCGCTTTCTTTGTTTTGTATCCTCCGACAAAACTTTTCTATTCATTACGTTCTTCGTTTCCTCCACCATGGTTACAGCTCGGCGTTAACGATTGGCTTTCGCCGAGACTTCCGTGTTTTAAACGAATCAGGAATCGGGGGAAGTGACGTATGCCGTAAAGCAGTCCAAACATGTAGTTTTTTAGTGTGGCAGGGTTCCCACCATCCACCTCGAAGTTATATAGCGCCAGTTAAAGGGATACAGACCACTCCATTCAACTCCATTGAAAAGTGGTGGACCATCACAATGAATATCGAAGGATTATATTATGTTTGAAAAACTACATAGTGTTGGTTTAAGTGTCTTTTTCTCTTGAATATGAACAATCTCAATTAGATATTTACAACCAGCTCCAAAAACAGTTGGGACATGTTCACAGCTTTGTTTCATCTTTTCTTCTAACAACAATGGAAGGATCTGGGAACTTGGGATGGGGGTATCAATACTGCAGTATGGAGCATCTATGCTTTTACAAGTACTCATTGGGTATTATACATGTAGTAGAACACAATCAGGACAGGCCCCAGAAATCTGCAAATCCACTTCAACCTGGGCTATGTTCAGTTGAAAACAACTCCAAAATAAGATATTTGAATAAAAAACGTGGCTGTTTTAAGGGAATATATCCACACTCTGAATTTGATACCTGTATTATGTCCAAAACAATTGGGACAGGCTTTGAGAATGAATAGAAAGAGCCTTACTGGAAGGCTCAGTATTTCCCAGTAAACAATGGCCTGAAGTTTTTGAGAGACTGCATCTGAAAATAGAAGTTTGCCTATTTGATCCATGGGCTGGGCAGGTTCTTTCTCTGTGGAGTTTATATGTTCTTCCCGTGCATGTGTGGACCCTCTCTGGGCACTACGGTTTCTTCCTCACAGACAAAAAACATGCTCATTAGGTTGACTGGTGATTCCAAACTGCCCTTAGGTATTAGTGTAAGAGTTAATGGTTTTCAGTGTTTCCATGTGGCCCTGTGATCTACTGGTGACCGGTCCAGGGTGTATCCCACCTCTTGCCTAGTGTCAGCTGGGATAGGCTCAAGCTCCCTCATGACCCTAATAGGGATAAGCAGCATAAAAAATGGATGGATGCATATGAAAATCATATGCTCTTGACAAATGACCCTAAAATCACCAAAAGATTTAAATAATCTTCGGAAAGCTCTGCATCAAAGGGGCGAGGCAGAAAACCAGCACTGAATGCCTATGACCCTTGATATCTCAGGCAGTACTGCACTTAAAGCTGTCATCATCATGTACAGTTAGGCCTGTTGCAATAACAAATTTTGCTGGACGATAATTGTTAAAAAAAATAGTGCCGATAAACAATATTATTGTCAATATTGCTTTGAAACATCATTTTTTCATTAATGTAATTATATGTCATAATAAAGTGAGTACACCATATCAAAAGAAATAAACTTTAATTTCTTAAGAGTATTTAACTGTAATTGAAAGGTCAAGAGCTTTTTATTGAAATAAATTAAACAAACAATATAACAACTTCAGCTCTGTGTAGGTGTATGCGCGAGCTGCCCTGCCTCCCTCACAAAAAATTGAATGACTGACAAATGCTCACTCCGCTATAAATCCACTAAATCCGCTATAGAACCAATGCACCCAGGTGTTGAGAAAGTTGCACAGAGTGACCCATCTTCTCATCCAGCCTGTTTGGTAGAAAGAGAGGAGGAAAACAAACATGCATGCACGTGTCAACTTATTTTTATTATCTCCGCCAAGGACGTTATGTTTTTGGGAGAGTTCGTTTTTCTATCCGTCCGTCTGTCCGTCTGTGTGTTCGTCTGTCTGTCTGTCCATCTGTCTATCCGTCCGTCTGTCCGTCCGTCTGTCTGTCCGTCCGTCTGTCCGTCCGTCTGTCTGTCTGTCCATCTGTCCATCTGTCTGTCCGTCTGTCTGTCTGCCTGTGAACAAAATAACTCAAAAAGTTATGGATGGATTTGGATGAAATTTTCAGGAAATGTTTAGCATGGGAAAAGGAAGAACTGATTCGATTTTGGTGTTGATCCAGATCAGCGTCTGGCCGCAATGGCGAAAAATATGATTTCTGTGAATAACTACAGAACTAAAATAGATATCATTATGAATCCAGTTGCTAATAGTATGTTTTCATGGTCAAGGAATCTACATATTTTGATGAAATAAAGGTAGGAGTAATATTTATGGTCAAAATGACAGTATGGCTGAGGACTGTGGCGCTGGTGGAGGTCTGCGCTCTCCGAGTGCTTTTCTAGTTTATTGTGCGATTAATTGATTTACTGATTATCGTGACAGGCCTTTGTACATTGATATGTGGGAACACTCAATGAACTGCATCGTTGCATCTACAAATGTTAGCTAAGACTGAAAATCAAAGGACCAGAGATGCTGACTTCTCTGGCTCTTGAGCTCACCTGAAATGAACTGATCCAGTGGAAAAGTGTGCTGTGGTCTGGCGTGACCACATTTCAAAGTGTTATTTAAAATAATGGTTGTTGAGTTCTTTAGGCTGAAGACAGGAAGAACCATCCAGGTTGTTATTAATGTGCAATCCAAAAGCTAGCATCTGTGTTAGTGTAATGGTGTGTTAGCACTCTTGGCATTGGTAACTCGCACATTTATCATAGCATTACTGGGGCAGCATATGTATCCATCCTAATGATGTCTTTTTCAAGCACATCCCTTCCTCTATCAGGGTGACTTTTGAGTGTTATGCACCTCATTGAAGGTGGTGGATGAATAAGTCCCGCTAGGCTCTCTTCATGGATTAATACAGCAGCATAAGAGCATCAGTGAAGGAGCATCTTTCCACTGGGAGTACTGTAACCTTCGGCATCTACAGATTTCCTCGTTGACATAATTAATTCAGTTTAATCAAGAGCATTGTTTGTATTGATTTTTCTTACAGTGGGGAGAAGAAACAGATCTTCAGAGGCAGAGTTAATCTAATGGGTGTCTTTAATGACATTTAGTGGTTTGGCCACTTACACAACAAAATAACTTTGGTCTCTAAATTTAAACTTCTGGTTGCTGACAGCTGGGTATTTAATGCAGCGTGTACATGGGACTCCAAGCAGGCAGCTGGGTTTTTGTGTCAGACCTGAGGCTCCTTTATCCCCCAGTTGGCGTCTCAGATTTCAATCTATTCACTTTCCTGTGCAATTAAAGGCATAAAGCTCCAAAAGCAAATCTTCAAAAGAAAAGAGGCTGATTGAGGTGTTGCAACAGGAACTTTTTCCAAGGCCAGGCATGCAGTGTGCATATTCATGCCAAATCTGACCAGATTTTTGAGTCAAACTACCAGTTTTAAGGTCATGTCATTTTTCAAACTCTCATTAATTACATAGTTTCACGAGGGCACCAAAGCCTGACTGGAATCTCTGAGCTGCTCTGATTCATTTCTGACGTGTCAGGATTGGTCATGCGACTGCAAACCCTTGATCAAACACAGTGGAGGCAACTTAAAAAGGCTTGATACCAGATATTAAAAACATTCGCAGTTTTTATAATCGCCAGAACTTCTGATTGCCTGCACTTCCAAGAGGTAACATTCACATTGTTACCTTCTCCAAAAGAATTTTGCTTTTGTCAGCGTTGTTTCTCTCTGTGATCAAGATCAATCAAAAAGTTTTATGACAGACTGTGATTACATTTTCACAGCATGTTCATGGCACAAGGAAGAAGTGATTAGATTTTGGTGATGAGCTGAATCTAGATGCAGGATTTATTTAATGATTTGTAAACATTGTGAGATGACGTAGTTTTCCACATTTTTCAATCAATCAATCTTTATTTGTACAGCACCAAATCACAAAAAATATTATGTTAAGATATTAACCTCTTGTCTGTCACCACAAGTCAGAATCTTGAATTATTCTCCTTCTTGGAACAAATAAGGCCTGGCACATGGAAAGATTATTAAAATCTTAACCCATTTTTTAACAGTGAGAGAGCCACACACGAGAACAGATAATGTTGGATCTATTAGTATTTGGTGTGCCACGAAGAGGGAGACATATGACACCACAAACCTACCAATTCATTTCCTCATCAGTTTGTTTAAGATAATTTTCAGGTTACGTTGTCTAGACTTTGGTGTTTCAAACAAATTACAGAGTTGGATGTCCATTTTGACTTAAAGCTTCAACTTTGCTCTTGTTGTTGTAATAAGTTTGGTTTCTACAGCTTTCACATTATTTATAGAATGAAGTAGAACAATATACTCACCCAGAAGGCTTTCCTGATCCAAACAGTGCTTCGGGAGATATTTAGATCCAAAATCGAGCAGCGGACATCCACATAATGGTAGCACACGGGGCATGTTAGCGCCGCTCCTAAAACTGCATTAATCGTCCAAAAACTCATTAGTTTCTCCAATATTTCATCATGGTCCGCTCGGGCTACTCCTCCACGACAGTCTGTGTCACTCAAGACATGTTGTGTGACTGTACTGACCTCTGAACTGAAGAAGAAGAACGCTTGCCTTCGCGCACGCACAGTACGGCTCATTGATTCAGGGGAAAACCGCCAGCTACACAACGACTTTCTTCTTCCAGTTTTGTGCAAAATGGACGAATATCTAACGGATGAAGATGTTGTGGAGGAGAACTTGGATTATGATGGGTGTCCTTACAGTTTCGAGCCAGAGTATACAGATGAGGAGCTCATCGAAAGGAGGAAGCGGAGGCAGCTCTCCAGAGAGTACTGCGCATTCGCGGAGGCAAACGTTCTTCTTCTTCAGTTCAGAGGTCAGCACAGTTACAAAAACATGTCTGGGGCAACACAGACTGTAATGGAGGAGTAGCTGAGTGGACCATGATGAAATATTGGTGAAACTAATGAGTTTTTGGACGATTAATGCAGTTTTAGGAGCGGCACTACCATGCCACATGTGCTACCATTACACGGATGTCCGCCGCTCGATTTTGGATCTAAATATCTCCTGAAGCACTGTTTGGATCAGGAAAGCCTTCTGTGTGAGTATATTGTTTTACTTCATTCTATAAACAATGTGAAAGCTGTAGAAACCGAACTTATCCTTTAAGCCAACTTACTTCCTGATTGACTTTAATTTGACCCATATGACAACACACAGAGGACTTGTTGGCTGTCCTCGGTTCAATCCACACACATCGGGACTTCTGTTAAAAAACATTGAATATCGTTAATACTAATAATTTCAACTCAAGGGGCACGATCCTCTCTCAAGAGGATAAAATGACTCTTCACACATCTCACACCACAGGATGATTAAGTCATGTTGATATCCTGTGGGGCCAGATCATGAGCTCCATATCCTGTGATTATGAAGCTCATAATCCGGCCCTTGCTGAGTTTGATCAGAAGCAAAAATCTGAGCCAAATGTCAGCCCGATTGTCATGTTGTGTGTTCCCTCTTTACACCGGGCTCATACTGTCCCTTTGTTTTTAAAAGGACAAAAACAAGTCCAGCCATTTTCTGATGGGCACAATTGCTTCAGCTTGAAGAATTGCAAGATGATGGTCTTGTTGACTGACATGAAATCTGGCTAATCCAGCAGTTGTGCAAGATTTTCACATTGTCTGTAGTAACTCTCCTAACAATGCTGGAAATGCCTTTGTGGTGGTTTACTAATGTATCTCTGGAACCATATAAAAAATGTAAATGAGAAGGACTATATTGGAGGCTCATCCCTTTGCCACTCTAGAGAGGGCTTCAGGTCATAATGTCTCTTCCAGAAAGGGTTTAATTCAGCCAAGATTTTAACTTAATTCAATTAGAAAATTTATGGGACCTAAAAGTGCTGGATTTGCCAGCCAAATTGATAACAGTAAGAAATCCACAGAGTCAACAAAAAAATAGCCGTAGGACCTGGCATCCTTCTTCTAAAATCACCTAACTGAAAGTTAACTAATGAGGAAAAAGTTGAACCAAGACCATTAATTAGACCACTGACTTCCAGCCCTGACTGAAAAATACAAAATCTAGAAACTTAATGTTGAAAAATATCTGTAATAAGAAAAAGAAAACCTCTCTCACTCATGTATGTCCAGTAGCATGTGCTGGCCATGTGTCCCTCCCTCTTCTTCTCTAAATATTTCAATCATAAGTGCACCAGGTGGAGGGAGGAGGGACTACAAAGAACCAGGTAGAGAGAGAACAGAATATAAATCAGGACACACATAACACCACAATATATTCAATAATTTATGTCCATATTTATATCTGTTATATATCCCATTTATCCATGTCAGGGTTGCAGTGAGCTAGAGCCAATCCCAGCCAATGTTGCAGGCAGGGTTCGCCCTAGACCAGTTTCTAGCCAATCACAGAGCCAGAATGACAAATGGACATTCAAAATCATACCTGAAGGAAATTTAGAGTCACCAGTAACTTAATAAGTATGTTTTTAGTCTGTAGTCTTTTTGGTCTTACTTAGTGAATGTATAAATAATCCTTTTAAGATTTGCTTTTTAGTTTTGTATCCAAACCCTTTATAGAATAATGCACATACTGTTATTTTTATTAGGGATGTTCCTATCTGATATCGATATCGGATAATGGTCAGATATCAGCAAAAAAAAAAATACAAATACTGGATTATATCGGCCTGCATCTAAAATCTCAGATACAAGCACTCTGAGACAAGCAGTCCAATCTAATTTATTTTTTATTTATTTAATTCAGTTGTAGAACATGCTTATGTTTAAGTTAAACACAGTGGTTATTTTGCAATTTAAAATATATATTTTTGTTTTGTTTGATTCACTGAGGTAACTTCTCAGGGTCTTCTAATGTATTTTTTAATTTAATTTAATTGTAGTACATTCTTATGTTTAAGGCTAAATGTATTTAACTTATTACTTAAAGAGACTGTGAGGAGTTTCTAAGTAATTACAAAAAAAGTCTCACTTTTAGATATATGCCTGATCAAAATACATACTTTAAGATGAGTTTTATAGCATCAAAATAGGTTATCCTTAAATGCTATTCCTTAGCTTCATGGTCGGGTCGGACAGGATAGGATTGGCCTGGATACTCAACTTCGGAAACAAGACAATTAAAACTAGAGCAAATGTATATTATTCAGACACGTCTTAGAGCACCGGGCTGTAAGTAGCGATATATAGCCGGCTCCAAAACTACGATACTAAGTTTTCCAAAAATTGCTTGTTGTCACACATCAAAAACTACCGCTACGTAACTAGAAAGAGATACATTACCTCGTCGCTTTGCATCCTGTAAGTTGTTGAAAAAAGAAGTTGTAAAGCAATGCAGAGTTCTGAGGAAAGTCCGAGCTGCATTTATTAGCAACAAAACAACAAACACACGCTTTGGCTTGGGTCTCGTCTTTTGGTGCGTTCCAGTTGTAGTCAGAAGTAGGAATTTCCGAGTTCCGAGTAGGAAACTGCAACTGGAACGCCCCCCTAAGTTGGAATTTCCTACTGGGAACTCGGTGAAACCTCGCCACCCTCGAGTTGACAATTGAAGATGGATGCCCCCAGTGTGAACAGTTATTTAGCTCCTGTAATAATCAATTCATTAGCACTTCTGACTGGGATGTGTTGCTCTAGATCATCTGTATACATAGTATTGTTAGACTTATATTTACAAAAATGCTGCCATAGTGATAATCACATTCTACATGTGATATCTGTGAACAACAACACAGGGCGTGCTAACAACAGCTAACAATAGCCTGGTAGATTGGCATGTTTTTTTCCGACTTCAACTGGAACGCCGATAAGTCGGAGATGATGTCACTCCCAGTTCCGAGGTTACTGGAATGCAGCATTACGACAGTCGCCACGCGTGCTCATGGGTAGCCGAGTCTTTGTGTCGCCGGTAATAGATTCTCCTCATAGCACCTTTAATAACAAATGGGTCAGTTTTCCTCATACCTGCTATTGCTGACTACTGTTCTCTGTTTTAGTAATCTCACTTACTCAAGGCTTTTCTTACAGTCCATACTGCAAAATAAGTAATAAAAATATATATGATTCCTGCTGATATCAGATCGGATCGATATCAGAATCGGCCAATTCTCAAAGCTGCAAAATCGGTATCATATCGGAGGTGAAAAAGTTGTATCAGGTTGTCATTTTTATACCTAAGGCTAATTTTTATTTTAACGTTGTCCCCTTTGCTGCTATAACACTGCAGTTTCCTCATGTGGGGCAAATAAAGGTTTATTCTTTCTGTTCCGTGGGAAAAAGCTGTGTTCCCTAGAGAGAACCCACAGGGAGAACATGCAAACTCCTCACAGAAAGGCCTTGATTAAGAGGGGAATCGCACCAGCAAACTTCTTGCTGTGAGGCATATACACCTCCTGCTACACCACTGTGCTGCCCCCTTCCTACGTTCATGTATGCAAATGACCATTGCAGATTATAAGATGCCCACCTGTGTTGAAACAACTCTCCAAATGATCTTGGTGTGAAAAATACCAGAGGGAACATCGTGCATGCATTCACATAGGGCCTTGGATATTTCAGATACAGTATGTCATCTAATTTTACAATGAATGTAAGACATTTCAGAAAAGGAGATTCAAGCTAGGTGCTAATACATACTGTTGTCCTTAGCATGCCAAAGTTTGAGAGTCTCACTTGGAAACATCAACAATAATCAAACTTTGAAGGACAGAAAAGGTCCATGGGCCGAGGTGAATGTCTGCTGTTCCACGCTGATGACGCTCGTGGTGCCCTGTCTGTGGCTTTTTAGTCCCTTTTAACACGCTGAGTTAGAGAGAAACTATGTCATTGAAAATACACAAACAAACACACACAGAAGGGGAAATGTAAGGAGGAAAGAAGCCAACACATCTTTTCTTTTTATACATGCACAACATCAACCGCAGACCATTCCAGTTCCATTTGCAGCCATTTATCACACATATTCTCCATAAAAAGTGTCACTAAACCATCTGAATTGTGAGCACAATAGTGTGAAGCTGATATGAGTTCCTTATCATACCAACAGTTTGTGTATGAGCAGTCCAAGGTCTGCTAGTTCCCCTTTCTAAATAACAAATTCAGCACGCCACCTGCTTGTATGAGGAGCTTCATCCTCTCAGGGTGGTACAGAGCATATGAGCTGGTTCTCTGTCAACTGGAGTCTCTAACGTGCTCCAGTAGGAATATTTTGGAGCAGAAGCAGTGACTTCAGGCAACCCAACAGTTGGCCTTTGTTTCTGTCCGCTGGGCGACTTGTCATTGGCATGTCTGTGGCTTAAGATGGCTGCTGGGGGGCTGTTTCAATTCTTTAATGTACTGAATAAAATCCCTTATTTCATCCAAAGTAATGAATTGTTTTCTGACAATAATCCTCTGCTAGGATTACCAAACTGCTGTGACAATATGTCACCGAACGTTTAAATATTCTGAAAGCCTCAGAGTAAAAATCACACAGGAAATATTAGATTATTCTTCTTTATAGCCTGCTTGGAGTATTAAATAAAGTACACACAGACTGCAGCTCTGCATGTTGATAGCATATTGGTATTTGATGGGGCTGGGAACTGACAGTCGGAGACCCACATGTGGCCCCCACATCACCTGAGCACAGCCTGCCAGTCTGTTTAATGTATGAAAAAAGTGACCAACAAGCATCAATAAAAAGCAACATTGTCAAGAATATATGGTTACATTTGCTGTTACTTGTTTCTGTTAAAGAAAACTTATATGCAATACAAATGGTAATTTAAAATGACATCAGAAAAGTTCGTAAAATATTCCCTGTTTTATACAGTGGCGTATTGCATTCACTTGAAAATAAATAAAAATCCGCCTGTTTTTATGAGATACTATCTCGTAAAAACAGGAATTTATTTATTTTTGATTTTCCTCTTTTTACGAGAAACTATCTTGTAAAAACAGGAATTTATTTATTTTTGATTTTCCTGTTTTTACCAGATACTATCTCGTAAAAACAGGATTCCCCGTGACGCTTTGCTTCGAGACTGGCTGCTGCATTTATCAACCAGGTACGTGGTCAACACAGGTACAAAAACCGCAATGTCGAGCAGATCCGACTTCGTGTCAGAACAACCGCAAATTCCTCAGGTGTCTGTGCAATGTGGACAAACTAATAACAATACCATCTACACCGCTCAAAGACACAAGTATCTCCCAATTTTTCAAACCAAGTGAGAAATAAAACTGAATAAGTTCTAACATGTGCGACATGTTCGTTCCTTTTAACATTCCTTAGTATCTCATAAAAACAAGAAACTCGAAAATTAATCATTTTCGGTTTTTACGAAATAGTATCTTGTAAAAAGGAAATTAAAAATGAAATAAATTCCTGTTTTTATGACATAGTATCTCATAAAAACAGGAAACTCAAAAATAAATAAATTCCTGTTTTTACGAGATAGTATCTCGTAAAAGCAGGCTGTTTATTTATTTTCAAGTGAGTGTAATACATATTTCATTAAACAAATAATAAATCAAAATGAGACTTTAATAATACTTTGTTGTATAGTTCTTTTTAAACTAAACATGAATTTTCAAATTTCCTGTTTAAAAATAAAACACAAAAAAGGAAAAAGATTACAATTCTTGATTAAGATTTGAAATTAGGGTTATTTCCTACACCGCTGAACAGGAAAATTAGTTTCAGAGATTCAATGTTATGTTAAAGAGCCCGGTCAATCAGCCCAAATTCAGAACAAAAAGGTGAATTCAGTTTGAAATTCCTCATTCCTGCTCAAAATGGTAAAACGTTGGGATTTCACTGAAGATAATAGAGTCTGCATTAACGCACATTTCGTTGAATGACATAAATAACCTATATAACAACACATATATTCATATATGTGTGTGTGTGTGTGTGTAGATACATACATCTAAAAAAGACTAGAAAAATGCTGTATAAGCTCAAGTCCATTTACCATTTTACCATTTACATCTATGTAAGTTAAGTTATCTAAGTTAATTCCACTCACTTTTGTACCAAATGACTGGACCATATTAGACCTTTAAAGAAACCATTGTAGCAAATCACTTAAATGATCAAATATAACCAGTTCTAAAAAATGACTTTATCATTGTTTTCTATTTTGCATGATTTAATACATTTCTCTTGTCCATGGTGTTGCAGAGGTAAATCTTATTTTCATTTCTTTATGTTTCTGTCGTTGTATTTTGAAATCCTCTGGCAGGCCCGGATGAGTGAGGCAAAAGCCTGCATGTGGCTGCCAGACGCCCACTCCTTCTGTCACATGTGTTGAAATGCTCCACATATTTTGGTTGTAAACTTTACTTTGCATTATAGGGCACAAACTTTTACTTTTGGCATGAGTACAGTTTATCCTGATAACAACAGAAGCACATTATTCTCCCACAGCCACCAGCGTAGTAATGAGCTCCTAAAACAGCATGTCAGCAGCATGATGCCGACTACGGCTGACACACTCTCAGATGTTAACCTGACCATTACTGCGCCTGAAAAAAATAAAACACAATAATGATACTCATATAATGCTCGGGGGATACCTGGAGAAAATGTGATAAAGGACAAATTAATTTGCAGCTTTATTGCTCCTTTAGTCTCTGCTTTGGCAAAATATTCTTAAAAAAAGAGCAGAGCGAGGTAGGGCTGGGTTAAAAAAATCAATTTAATCGATTTAAATCGATTTTCCTTTAACTGGTTCATAATCGATCCATAAAATCCAAAGATCGATCTTTTAACTTGGGTAGTTTTTTCTTCTTTGGATGTGCAGAGAAGCAGCCTGTGGTATCAACCCTGCTAGCCTCGTGTGATCAGCGTTTAGCGTTGCTTTCTACTGAACAAGATCTCCTGAGATGTTACTGCAAACAAACATGGTGGAAGCACTACATGGGCGCCATTGGCAAGTTTAAAAGCTGATGTTTGGATGTACAGTATTTTAGATTTAACAAGTACAAAGGAAAATACGAGTTGGACAAAAAACAAGTAATATGCAGAGTATGCATTAATGCATATCATTTAAATATGATTAATGTAACTGCTTTGGGTTTAGTTCTTCATGTTAAAACAATTTTTAATGATGCACCAGGTCAAAAGGTCACTTTTTAAATTTACAGCACTATTTTAACTAAGATATCCCAGACTGAATAAATATTGAATTGAATAGTGAATCGGATCGATTTGAGACCTTGTTATATCGAATTAAATCGATCCAGAAAATCTGAATCAATACCCAGCCCTATAGAGCGAGGTAGAGAGACAATCTGGGAACATAATTGTAATAAAACTGTTCAAGAATAAAGTCACATGTCAACCAGATGGTAGAGCTGAGAGGTGATTTGAACTACATATCAAATCACATTTTTGTCTCCTTTCTACAATGGTATTATACCATGGTATTGTAAAATAAAAGGAGATCTTGTATTAAAAAGTGCATTTTAAGTGCAGCAACCCCCAGTTTCCCCTTATTTGATTCTCAGATTCTGTTTATACATAAAATCATCACCAGATGCTTTTTAAAGACTCAGAAGTTAGAAGTTAGAAGTTGATGCTGTAACTCCTAAGTCCTCAGTTATGGCCCTGCTGACTTTAACTACGTAGAGGCTGATGCAAGATGGCGGCCACATGTCCCCTGCATGGGTTTAGCCCATCAGCTGTGCACGTCATCTGGAATCAATGTAACGCAGATGTGAGCTGCATTATACAATTGGTGGAATCAGTGTGGAGGCAGAGAGGATGTGACAGAGTAAACTCAGCAGCAGAAAGAACTAAATAAACTGATAAATCAAGTCCACAATCATCAGCATCAAATTAATGAGTTGTTAGAACAGCACAGAGTCCAAAAATCACTAACTTGTCTTCTAATCTATCTGATGACAGGTAAAAATAAGAATATAAAAATTTTGTCTCACATTCACCAGTGACTATGTACATTTTGAAAAATTTTGTTTCTTTCATTCAAGTCTGTGTTTATTTCTTTGGTTATATTTCCTCACAATAGACTGATTATTGTTCTTCTTTAAAACATAAAACAGCTAGAAAAGCACTCAGAGAGCGCAGACCTCCACCAGCACCACAGTCCTCACCCATATTGTGGTTTTCACCATAAATATTAGCCCTACCTTTATTTCTAAATATTTAGATTCCTTGACCTTGAAAAGATACAAATATGTACAAATTCAAAAAATTAGTTCTATCTCACAATGTTAAAGAATCCTTAAGGAAACTACTGGATCCAGACAGTGATCCAGATCACTCTCAAAAATGAATCATTTGTTCCTTATCCCATTTCCTGAAACTTTCATCGAAATCCACCCATAACTTTTTGAGTTATGTTGCTAACAGAGAAGCAAACAAACAAACAAAAAAACAAACAGATGCCGGCAATAACATAACCTCCTTGGCAGAGGTGATGATGGATTGATATACTCCTTTTTTGCTGGTGCTTTAGACACTAATGGCCCTTTCCCACTAGCACGCCTTGGCCCTACTCGATTTGCAGCGTGTTTCCACTAGCCTGGTACCTCCTAAAACAAGCTAGTTTTCGTACCTACTCCGCTCTGGTTCCAAGCGAGCTGAGTCAATACTAAAAGATGACGTCACCGACTGCCGGCTACTGATTGGTCAGACAATGTCTTCATCAATAAGTCATGAGCGCGACGACCTAGCATTCTAGCGGTAGCTTCCATTAGCTTACCCTCATACGTCTTTTCTTTGCAGCTCGATTGCTCTCGTCCTCGGCTTCATTCTGTTGTATAGCTTCCAAAACTCTCCTGTGCTTCTCAAGGAGTATTTCTTCTTGCCACCTGCAGCCTTCTTCTGCTTTCCTTTTTTACTCGGTTTGTGATAAAAAGCCACAGATTGTTGTGTCGCGCCCAAAATTACGTCACCACAGTGCCGCTCAGCCATTTACAGTGACACTGCACCCCGTTGGGCAGACGACTGGGGCTAATGGAAAAGCAGCACAAGACGAGTAGAGTAGAGCCGGGTAGAGTCGAGTAAAGTAGAGTAGGGCTAATGGAAAAGGGCCATAAATCTATTAGGAGCGTCCCCAGAGAACATGGTCACTCGTTTAAAGGGATATGCCAACTTTTTTTTTTTAAATCTTTTTGTGTCTTGCCTCACTCCTAAGTCCATGACAAGAAGATCAACATCAATCTTTCAACTGTGCGCACAGTGACAAGAAAGAATTAGGCAGAGCTCTCCCCTACTAATTAGCTTAGCTCAAACACTGGGGTTTAATGGGAAGTGTTAGCCTGCCTCTGCCTATTGCCATAATATAAACTTTTAGGCAACTTTAAACAATCCAGTGAGCTTGTTGCCATTCACTTTTTTTTTTTTTTTTACCACATTATGTTATCTATTTTTAGACTAAGATTAGCACTTTATGTAATTCTCAAAAGAAATCCATATGAAACTAAATCCCAGGGCGCATACACAAACCACAGTGGATGTGCTTGTTGATCTATTTACTACCTGAGTATTGCTGCTGACCATGTCCATCTCTTTATGACCACAGTGGGCCCATGTTCTGACAGAAACTTCCAGCAGGACACACACTATGTTACAAAGCTCAGATCACATCAAACTATTGGTCAATCAATCAATCTTTATTTGTACAGTGCCAATTCATAACAAGTATTATCTCATCAGTCCATGAATCCCCAAGTAATTCCTCTAATCTCTGTCGAGGAACATTATGATCTATGGTGTCAAAGGCTGCATTGAGATTTAGCAAGACAAGGACAGAGAGAAATCCCTCATCTGAAGCTGAGAGTAGATCTTTTGTTCATTTAACTAGAGCAGTCTCTGTGCTATGGTGAGCTCTAAATCCTGACTGAAAGTCCTCAAACAAGCTGTTGTTTTGCAGGAAGTCACATAGCTGGTTAGCCACTACTTTCTCAAGGATCTTTGTAAGAACTGAAAGTTTTGATACAGGCCAAAAGTTAGATAATATGCCTGAATCGAGGGTGGGTGGAAGTTTGATTACAGCTATTTTAAAGGACTGTGGCACATGGCCTGCTGAAAAATATTGTCTCAAACAAGGATGAACAAACTAAAGCCGGGCATCCACTGTATGATTTTTTCAGTCGCAGCTGCTGCTCATACTGTACGAGTGAATCGCAGCGGTTAACACGCATGGATGTATTATAAGAACTTATAAGATAATGAAGTCTTATAATACATCCATGACGACGCACCGGACTCATGTATCCAGAAATGCAACGTTAAAGTAGTAGTAGAAGAAGAAGAAGTAGGAAGTGGTAAGATGCTCACAAATGCTAATGAATAACAAGCTAAAACACATTGCCCCAGTAGGCTCCACTGTGCCTGCCACAGCTCAACAAGTCGACCCTCTATTGATTGGGTCCACGTCTGCTGTAATACCATGCTGCTCCGTCTTGTGCATTTGTTTTGTCTTCCGTATCTACGTTTGCGCATGTGTGGTGTGACATAGCCTCACGAGGGGAGACCAGGATTTCTTACAGGTTTCATTTTCATCCGATCGATCGGGAGGTGGTTGTGAGGTGTTAACTGCATCTTGTTACCTTGTGTATACTACACGATGTGAGATGCAAGATTGAGCCAAAACTCAGCCCGATCCCCAAAATAGTGGCATGGGCGAAAAATCGTGTCAATAAGGGCCAAAAATCGCACAGTGGATGCCCGGCTTAAGGGAAAGACCTCCTTGAACAGCTAGTACAGGATGATGATGAGTTCACTGTACTCCAGTGGCCTCCACAGTCACCAGATCTCAATCCATTGGAGCACCTTTGGGATGTGGTGAAGAGGAGATCTGAATCATGAATGTGCCACTAAAAAATCTGCAGCATGTTAATGTGGAGCAAAGTCCATGAGAAATATGTCCGGAACCTTGTTTGAACTGATGCCACGAAAAATTACGACAGTTCTGAAGACAAGCAGGTACAACCAGGCACTGGAGAGGTGTCCCTAATAAAATGACCAGTGTGTGTATGATTAGTCTATTAGAGATTATAGATAGTCAATTAGTGTTCATTTTGTCTTCAGTTTCTTAGAAATAGTTTTCTCACCAGTGTTGGATTAGGAAAGCACACATACCACCAAGTGACATTTTTTTTAAACATGTCAAGGTGCGTAAAAAGAATACATGTCTGAGATAAAAGAAAGAAACAAAATTATTTAAAAGATTGTTTTCCCAGTTTGTGATTAAAAATTAAACAATTTTGCCAAAGAAAATTGCCCCATCTGCCTGATAAACGGAGACACCGACACATACACTGTGGAACCTCTTGGAAAACCCTTTAATAACCCTGTTCAGGGCCAAACACAGGCATATACATTTATAACGCCTAAAGTTAGAAGTCAGTGGTGCCCAGCTTCAACAGGTACCAGAGGGAGAGATTGTGAGGATACATGCAAGTTTAATGCTGCTAGTTTCTGCGGCAGAACAAAGCCCTCAGTGCTGGTTTTCATCTTCTCTCTATTGGAGCAAGTGGAGCATGAGGAAAGGGGAGCAAGGTCTGGGTAAGAAAGCACTTTCTGTGGCCCCGTGGTATCAGATCTGCCCATAAACTGCACTGGTATCACACCAGGTCACCCAGCAGGCTGTGAAATGACTTGTTGATCCTGGGGAAACGTATGTGTATGTGTGTGGCACTGATACCTCTATCTGCAGGTACGTCAAAGCAACCTTTTCATGTCAGACCGCACGCTGAATCGGCCCCTCCAGCATCACCCCACGCCAAAGCCGCAGAGCGAGGGAGGGGAAAAATGAATCACAGAAGCAGAAAAACAGAGGGAGAGATAGATGTTTGAAGCTCCACAAATGTCTGACAAACAAGGAATTATCAGGAAAGGAGAGTGCGGGGACCCTGAGAAGAGGATTTCACTTGGCTGAAAAGAATGATTTACTGGATGTTCTGCTCTATCGATGGCAAATTAGATCAGAGAAAAAGGAGAGGGAAAAAAATGGAGTACAGAATGAATGAAGGCCAGACTGAGTGCTGTCCCTAGCATGAAGCCAAATTAGCATGCACAGTAGATCTCTTTTATGGCACCGGCGCTGTCCGTGGTGCTGAAAAGATGTGGTTACACAACGGATAATGTTCGACTTGGACGGCACGGGAGGAAGCGGGGGATAAATCTTGGGGGGAAAATTGAGATTTCAGCAAGCTATTAGCTTTGTGTTGGGCCAACCTGGCGGGAACACGGAGAGCAGAGCTGCAGAGGTGCTTAAAAAGTTCCCCCATTACCTCACAAAACAAATGACCACCATTTATAACAGGGTTTAATCTCGGAAGAGGGTCCAAGTTTCTCTCTGTTTTGAGTGGGAATCAATCTTTTTTGAAAGCACTTTAAAGCTTCTTATGATCCTAGAGTGGGTGTTTTTTACACAGGGCCATATGCTCCAAAGGGCCTCAAGATATTGTTACAAAGCAAAATCTGTATAATTGAATTTACACCAGTACAGTTTATATTAACGGATCTAAAATGTACATAAGAACCAACACCACAGAGATTTGATTTAACGCTTTTCAGAGTTGAACATTAACTAGATAGAAGTGTAATCATTACCTCTGCCAAGGGGCATTGTGTAAGGAAGTTAAACCATGTAAATAATCTTGATGTACCATACAGTCAAGCCAACATCATTTTTGTAAGCAGTTTTAATGTAAATGTGAGCTAATTATGAAGCTTGAAATATACAGGAAAACTCCTGCGCACAGTCTTAATGGCACAATAGGATCAGAAAATTTTGGGAAATTGGATGAAGGATGCTGAACAGCACTCTTTCTCTGAGAAGTTATACTGTAGGGATGCACAAAATTGGATTTTTGCAGATATTTCCAACCCTATTATGACTGATAGCTGCATTTTTTGTTAAGAGCACAAGGCCCCCACATGACAATAAATGACCTGTTTATATCACAATCTTTTGTGTTAAAACATTTTTAAAATCAATACAGGCACATCCCAATCGGAAGTGCTAACGAAAGCCACATTATATGACATTTACACCTTTAAACTGTCATATATGTTGCTTCAAATTTTATGTAAGTGTAAATAGCTTTGATCACAGAGAAAGGCCTCTATCCAGGATGCCTGCTTCCTGCACTATGAGAGTTGCTGTGGTTTTCTGGATAAACAGGACTGATACACACAACTGCCTTTGGCTAAAAGAAGCCAGTCTAACAACTTGTTTTCCAACAAATCTACATGAACTTAACTTTATGTGGAGTGGGTATGGCAGCACTGCTTAAGTGCATCAAACCAAATTACGACATACTGCTGTTCCAAAAGGGCTGCCCATCACTAGCAGTGGCACCAGTCAAACCAATTGTGCATGGTTTATGCTCTGGTTTAAAGGGTCTACATTTTACCTTTACTCAGAGTTCATTAATTCTTTTTTGATGACTTCTGGGGGATGTTTAAAATCTCTAATGATCAAAAAATCTAGTTTTCATGAATTGAGTACCCCTTGTACAACTGTTTTCTCAATCTGGCTGAGACGCTCTGTTCGAGCTATGAGTCCCCACCGCCACATCATCCCAGTTTGCTCTGATTGGTTACCAGGACATCTCTTTGGTAATTGGTCAGTGTAGTGCATCATCTCATAAATAGCTCTGCAATCTGTGAGCCAGTGGACTTAAACTGATGATGATATAATGGTATGATGTCACACTGGTACAAGGAGGTAAGGAAAACAAGCTGTTTCAAGCAGCTACCAGCACCATCAGCAAGAGGACCTGATACAGTGGACTATTTGTCTTGAGTACAGAAGTGCCCTGTTATGCAGGACATAGTAAAATATAGTACACATCTAAATAATGCATATTCTGGGCTCTAATCTGTGTGCAGTTGTGTACAGAAGGTTAAATTTGATCATTTTCTGTGTATTTTATAAACTTTAGACTGGTCAATTAATGCAGATTTTAAATTAACTTCCCTTGAGCATCCCTATGTGCATATACTTGACATCTTTAGTGTTACATAAATGATGTGCCGGACGTTTTCTGTAGGTTCAAAGTAAGAAAGTAAATGAAAAAACAAAGTTGTAAATTGTCCCATTACCTCTAAATGCACCCCAAGTGTGTTGCGCCTTCGTGATAAAATAGAAATATAAACTCTGCGTCATTTTTTAAATCGGTTTGTCTTTCTTAAGTATGAGATTCGCAAAAGACTTATAAAGACACATCCGGAAAATCGTGTCTCTTTTAATTCTGAATGAAAACATGAAGTGAAAATTCTCTCTGAGACTAAAAGAAGCGGAAGGAAATGTTACCCGACGAGTTTTCATTAAAATTCAACAAGAGGCAGGCTCCGTGAGAGGTTAGATTATTGGCCGGCAGGCGCGTGGACACACACACACACACACCGACGCCGGCACACACACACACACCCCTCACACTTCACAGCTGGTGTGCCTTCCTCCAGCAGAGACTGACAGAAGCGGGGCGACCGCTCTAAGCTGCGCGCACTCATCTCTCCTCTTCCTTCACCAGCAGCGCGTCTTTTACTGTTGACACACAAACTTTGACGAGGTGTAAGGAGCGACGTCAAAACGCCGACAAATCACCGTCGACAGCGAGAAAGAGAGAGGGCAAAGAAAAAGAACCATCAAGTCCGAGAAAGAGCGCTGGAGCCGGGAGAAAAGAGGGAGCTATGCCATCTCCCGCCGAGCAGAGCCCAGTCCTCCTCTGTTGTGTGTCGGAGCTGCAGCATGGTGTCTCTCCCCGGACTCTGGACCTACTGCCTCGCCCCCGGGAGACCCCATCTCCTCTTCCTCTCTGCCAGACCCTTCCTGCTGCTCCTTCTTTTGACCGTCCTCACCTCCGCGCCCGAGCCTTGCCTCCCGCACCCGCAGCCGTGCCACATCCTCGCCCGGATCGGACACACCGTGCGCCTCGGCGCGCTCCTGCCGACCCGCCAGCCGGCCCGGATACAAAACGCGCTCAACCGCGCCCTGGCTAGCCTCCGGCACCAGAGCGGAGCGGCTGACACCTCCACCACCACCTCCACCTCCTCTTCCTCTTCGTCCTCCTCCTCTCAGACACCTCCTCTGCTGCCCTACAACCTGAGCCTGGAGATGGTGGCTCGCTCGCCCTCGGGAGGAGACCCGGAGTCGTTGTCCAGGAGCGCGTGCCAGGACCTGGTGGTCAGAGGGGTGTCTGCTGTGCTCGCCTTCCCGCGCTCCAGGGAGGAGCTCATCCAGGTGGAGTTCATCTCGTCTTTCCTGGAAATCCCCTTCGTCTCCATCCTGGAGGACACAGAGCCCCTTGTGACAAAGGTATGTGTGGACCCTGGTGCGTCTTTGTGCGTCCTCCATGCACCTGTGACAGCTCAATCTTGCACAAAATCTTGAAGCGCTGAAGGCTGCGTTTGACTGTTTTTGCACTTTTCACACTTAGCACTCCAATGAGCAGCAGCCTCTGGTCCAATATGTTCTCATTTGAGTCTTATCAGAGAGCTGTCACCAGCACATGAACCACTGGCCACAAAAAATGAGAAATGATTGAGCTAGTGTGCTCTGGCAGCTGCAGTGAAATAAGTAAGAAATCCACAGCTTGTAATGAACCTTTGTGCACCAGGATTCACGCAGTGCTGCAATGAGCTGACATGCTTATTTCTGAAGCACCAAATAATCCTGAGCAGGTCATAGGGTTCATTTTTTTCACGTTATAAGATGTGAGGCTTCTTTCTGTCATGAAATCCTGGTTGACTGTCCAGTTTTGTAGCAATATGTACTCCTTAACTTGGTTTCTTGGATGTCTTTTGTTAATATAATGGCATCACCATGAGCAGAGGGACCATATAGGGAGGAAAAGTTTGGAAGATTCTAATGGTGTGTTTTGTTTACTTGTGACTTTGGACATGAGAAGTGGAAATTACATCACATTACACTTTAATGTGTTCTGGTTATGAGCTTGTAAGTCAGGATGGCCGATAATCCTCTGACTTCTCAGCAGGAAAGGGGGCATGCCAGGCTCTATATCTAAACTGCAAAGTAAGGAATCCAACTTCTAAGATCAACTTGCATGAATCATAAGGGCCAATGAATGCACCTCTTGTATCAGCAACATTTTGTAATAAGTCTATTAAGATATATTTATGCTTCAGTTGAAAAAAACTTTTTTTTTAATCTCAAAAAGGTAATACTCAGGCATCTTATACATTTCAAAACCCTCCATATAGTCACATTTATACAAAAAGAGGACCTTCATTGGACTAAGAAGAAGATACTAGTTCCTCTTTTTTAAGTTGTATATCTGAATGACTAAATGTAATGTTAGCAAATTTAGGTCTTAAGAACAGCAGGTTTTGATTAATATAAATATGCAATTGTAAAAATTAAAAATAATTGATAGGGTTAAAAGATCAGTGATTGTTTTACAACTTAAATGTAATGATAAATGAAACATGCTGTAAGCCCAAATAGTTCAAATGCTAAAAGTTCACCATTCATTGCATGACATTACGCTAAAGAGTGCTTTGTCCAACAACTAAATTGTATTTTACTTTAGAGCAAACCATTTGTTAATTATTTTAATCAGTCATTTTTTTGTATTTTATTACATCCCTTCTTTATTTGAGAAACTGCGTTGAGCTGCTTTGAGAGAAGGCCAAATGTGAAATCTGTTCATGGGACACACAATTTTTGGTAGCGCCCCTGGTCATAAGAATGGAAATGAAAGGCACTTTTCAGAACATGTTCAAGGCAAAAGGCAAACAATGATGGGCCAAGTATAGAACCTTGAGGTACCACCTTATGTTGTGCATTTATGTGAATTTTTAATTTCTTTTTGCATTTTTGTGCATCCTTTGTACACCTGCTCCACAAAAGTCTTGACAGAAACATAAGAGCATGTACACTGAGCGCATGGCACACAATAAACCTTTCAGTTAAATGAGCAGAAGCCTGTTATCCAGAATTTTCTGGAGTCTAAGAGAGCTGACACTCGCATACGAACCACTGGCCACAAAAGATGATTGAGCTTAAGTGTACTCAGAGTAAGTAAGAAATCCACAGGCTGTAATGAACCTTTGTGCACCTTGATTCTGTACATCCATGAGCAACATGTTAATTTCTGAAGCACCTAGTAATTAAGAGTGAGGACAAAGGGTTTATTTTTGACGCTTTTGATGCTTGGTAGCAATATGAACTCCCTTACTTGGTTTTCAGGTCATTTTTTGTTATTTAAATGGCAGCTTCACAAGCAAAGAAATGAAACAAGATTTGGATATAATTTCATCCTGGAAAAAAGGCATAGATTGTGAATAATAGCAGGCCAAGAGCTGAACCTTGGTGTACCCCATTATGTTGTGCATTAGTCTAAATTTTTAGCTTCTTTTCTGCACCTTTTATGTGCACTGAAGTTTTCAACACAAGCACAAGAAGATGACACAGAAGACTTTGCACACTATACTATTTGCTTCGATGAGCAGCAACCTGTGGTCCATTTTTTTCACATTTGGGTCTTTATCAGAGAGCTGACACCTGCGCATGAATCACTGGCCCCTGATGATAAGAATTCATGCCAGCATGTATTCAAAGCAGTCGGAAAAATCTGTAGTTCACAACTCACTGAACAGCAATGAGCAGACTAGGTGTTCTTGTATAAAGTACCAAATAATCGAGCACAAGAAAAAGGGAACTAAAGAGACAATTTTGTAATATTGTCCAAGATTATGTCAAATACCAGTGAATCCAGTACTGGACCTTTAGGTTCCTCTGTGGATTCACAGGAATTTTAATGTACTTCCTCTGCATCTACGTGCTGCCTTTGTTCACCTATAGCTACAAAATATTTCATATTATGGAGCAATAATTGCTTGGTTAAAGTCTGCATACTTAAAGCAGTAAAGTTTATAGGAATACATACTGTAGTGCCATTAGCAGACAATATCTTATATAAGACATCAAATTACTGAAGAGGTCAAATAGGTTGACTTTCCTTTTAAACTTGTTCATGTTCTACAATCCTGGCAATTACTTCATCTCTTTAAAAATTCTTGAAGTTATTTGTAAACAGTTTTATTATTGTAAAATAAATGGCAGTGTCATAAGCTATGAAAAACCTTTAGGTACTACCTTACCTAGTGCATATGGCATTCATTGTAGTTGTCTTTATTTGCATCATTCTGTGTCCTTCGTGCACTTGTGGCAGCCAAATCTCCCTAGGAACAATTAAAGTGAAATAATTTGTTCCACTCTCCTATTACTCATTATACTTTTTACTTTATCAATGAAACACATACACTTAAATAAGATGTAATTCGTGCCTCTGTGCACTCAAAGCAGTTAGGTTGGTAAGAAATTCAAAGTTTTTATAAAAGGGAAATAATGATGTAAAGAATTGGACACTGAAATAATTTAATAAAAAACCCAAATCAAACAATTTGAATATTTTTCTTGTACTCAAACCTTAGAGGTGAAGGGAAATCAGTTAAACCTAATCAACCTTGGAAAGCAGCTGGATTCACCGGATCCAATTACTCCATGGTTATGTGAAACAGTCCATCTGTTGTGTCAGATTAAGACCACAACTGGTCATAAAGACATAAAATGATGCTTTATACAGCTACTACTGCAGTAAGATTCTGGTATATCCTTCAACTTTCAAGCAATATTAATGTGATGAACTACATTTCTGAGATTGCTGTTGTGATTAAATGCTAGTGTCATATGCCAGAAAATGAAATGCTACACTGGTAATACCATCTAAGACAATGGACATATGTAAACAGCAATGAACAGTGGGCCTAATATTGAACCTTGGGGTACCCCTTTGTGTTGCAGTTCATTATATTTTCTGCATCTAATTGCCTACTCCATGCACCTGTAGCAGCAAAATCTTTCAAGAAGCACAATAACACTTTCTCTGAAAGCTGTTTTGTACTTTTCACAATTTGCACTTAAATAAGGAGCAACCTGATTCAAACAATCCAAGTCAGCATGTATGTCAGCAGTCCAAAAAGTAATACACTTTTGTGTACCATGATGCACACTGCACTGCCATAATTTTCATGTAATGAAATTCGCCACAATATAGAACAATGTTGATAGAATGAGATAAGGGGTGCTCGTTTTTTTCCCCTCAGCTTTCTAACAACTCTTAATGTTGCCCTCTAACTTAACTGCCTTAATTGTCTTTATTAATTATTATGAGCATATGAAAATTAGCCTTGTGAATGTTTAGACTGAGACCAGTGACATAGATAATGAACAACAGAGGCTCAAATTAAGAACCTTGAGGTACCCCTTATGCAGCAAATATCGGACTCTACATCAATGCATTCCCTCAGTGCATCTGCAGCAGAGTCCCTCATCAAAACATGAAAAACTGAAGGCAGCGTTTGACTGTTTATGCACTTTCCACACTTTTCACATCAATGGACAGCAGCCTGTGGTCCAGTTCTTCTCATTTGGGTCTTAATCAAAGGACTGACACTAGCACATGAACCACTGCCTCCCTCAAACCAGAGATAATTTGAGCCAGTGTGTAGCCAACTCAGAGCACACTAATGAATAAGAGATCCACAGTTTGTAATAAATTTTACTGCACCACTATTCACAGCAGACATTTCATGTATGAAACAGAAAGATAATGAAGACTAGTTCAAAAGAATGAGCCTCCTCAATTACTTTTTACATCGACGGAGATATGAGACTTCTGTCCTAAGATTCTGGTAAATTGTTCGGCTTCTTCTAAGTACCCATTCTGGAATAGAATTTTGGAATATCCATTCAAAAAAGCTGACATAGATTGTGGGCCCAGTATTGACCCTTGAGGTACCCCTTATGACTCTTTAGTAAATCTTGCAGGGTTTTATAAGCTATTTTTCTACATTGATGTCTCCTCTTATGCTCCTGTATCATCTGAATTTTTGCAAATACACAAAACATAAAAAATTCAGGACTGGGTTTGTTTTTCTGCTTTCTACACCCCCTACTCCACTCAGCAGAAGCCTGTGATCCAACACTGTCTCTTATGAGCCAAGTTAAGGTAGGAAAGTTGAACTTAGATTACAAGACATAATTGTTGGTTAAAAAATACAGCTTGTAAAATTTCTGGAGCATTATGATTCACACCATCGGGCATGTGAAGACTTTGAGCTTTGGTATTCATGCATAAAATATCACTCAAACAAAAGACAGGTAAAAAGATGGACTGTGTCTTTTTCTCACGAAAGGAGCAACATGACTTGTTTCTTTGACTTTCAAGTATAGGTGTAAAACTGATGTATATCGATATATTAAAGGCCTGATTAATTATCCAACCAGAATGTAGGAAACACTTGTTGTAAAATCTCAGTGAAACAGTGTTCTGTGAGCTCAAACAGGCTAACAGTGAGCTGGTGCAAACAACTAGCACCTGACCGGTAGAGGACATTTAGTCTTATGACTGTGCAAGAGTATTTCTGACTTCAACAACCCCACAGAGGACAACATAAGTTTGCTTTTTTAATTCTTTACGACTGACGTCAAAAAACCTCCATGAAAAAAAATCTCCCTTCCCTTTACAGATCACCTGTTTGCACTGTAGTAGCGTCTTATACAGTGTTTTTAAGGTTAGCAATACGTTACAAGCCCTCTGTCAGGTATCTGCTCAGGTGCTCTGGATATATTTTTGCATGTCATGGACAAGACCTCTAAATATGAGCTGCACATATCTGCAGCTCCACTTTGTCCCAACTTCTATATTAAAGGGACTGTGAGGAGTTTCTTAGTAATTGCAAAGAAGTCTCACTTTTAGATATATGCCCGATCGAAATACACACTTTGAGATGAGTTATATAGCATCAAAATAGGTTATCCTTAAATGCTATTCCTTAGCCTTCTGGTTGGGTCGGACAGGACTGGACTGGCCTGGATACTCAACTTTGGGAACAAGACAATTAAAACTAGAGCAAATTTATATTATTCGGACACGTCTTAGAGCACCGGGCTGTAAGTAGCGATATATAGCTGGCTACAAAACTACGATACTGAGTTTTCCAAAAATAGCTTGTTGTCACACATCAAAAACTACCGCTACGTAACTAGAAAGAGATACATTACCTCGTCGCTTTGCATCCTGTAAGTTGTGGAAAAAACAAGTTGTAAAGCAATGCAGAGTTCTGAGGAAGGTCCGGGCTACAACACAACAAACACACGCTTTGGCCTCAGTAACGTCTTTGGTGCGTTCCAGTTGTAGTCAGAACAAGGAATTTCCGGGTTCCGAGTAGCAAACTGCAGCTGGAACGTCCCCGAAGTCGGAATTTCTTACTGGGAACTCAGTGAAACCTCGTCACCCCCGAGTTGACAATCGAAGATGGATGCCCCCAGTGTTAAGTTATTTAGCTCCTGTAATAATCCATTTATTTGCACTTCTGACTGGGGTGTGTCGCTCTAGATCAGCTGTATACATAGTATTGTTAGACTTATATTTACAAAAATGCTGCCGTAGTGATAATCACATTCTTCATGTGATATTTGTGAACAACGACGCAGGACGTGCTAACAACAGCTAACAATAGCCTGGTAGATCGGCATGTTTTTTTCAGACTTCAACTGGAACGTTGATAAGTCGGAGATGATGTCACTCCCAGTTCTGAGGTTACTGGAACGCAGCATTACGACTGTTGCCGCGTGTGCTCATGGGTAGCAGAGTCTTTGTGTTGCCAGTAACAGATTCTCCTCACAGTCCCTTTAATTGTAATTCCAGCAGGGAGGTTTTGTTTTTGCCTGCATTTGTAAGTTTGTTAAAAGGGTAACTCAAAAAGTTATGAACAGATTTTGATGATATTTTCAGAGAATGTTGGTCACAGCACAAGGAAGTGATATGATTTTAGTGGTGATCCAAATCTGAATGCACATCCAGGATTTCTTTAAAGATTTATTAACAATGTGAAATAGGGCAGTTTTCCACATTTTCAGTGACAGCCCCATTACCTCTCTATTGATTTGGATGACATCTTCAAGGAATGTTGGTTGTGGCACAAGGCAGAACTGATTAGATTATGGTTGGGATCCAAATCAAGAGGTGGATCCAACAGTTTTCCACATTATTGACAATAACTCTTGCAACAGTGTTAGAAATGCTTTGGTGAGGCTTGTGTGCTCAGATCACTTCCAGCTTTAAACTATGTTTGGTTTGTACATATTATCAGCCAATGTCAACTCCAGGCCTCTGAATTATTTTATATTAATACCATTTTGTGGCAGGTTTTTTAATATCGTCAAATATCATATGGTAATAAAACTTGTGATTTACACCCCTATTTGTTAACATTGTTCTCCCTGAAACACAACTTGTCACAAAGTTAAAATCTGAAGTATTTAAAGGAGATACCAACTAAATTTCTTGACCATCTTTGTAACATTTTTCTTGAGATTCAACATTTTTTTTACTGTTTTCGATGTGCAGAACACAGTCTAGATGTATTACTCCAAGTTAAAACAGACAGGGATGTTTATGTTACTAAGTAAACTGTTTACTAAAGACTTTATGTGTACACAAAAAATCAGTGTCACCAGCATAGCAAGGAAGAGCAGAATTTGAACCATGTATTTCTGGGCAAATGATGTAGACAGTGAATATTGGTGGGCCTAGTATTAAACCCTGTGGTGCTCCCTTGTGTATTAGCAAGTCTTCAATAGTAACACCCTCTAACTGAACAAGCTAGCCATGAAATCCCCATGAAACATCAGAATTTCTGATGAGGCTCAAATTCATGGAAGAAATGTTGGGCCAAGTATTAAACCTTAAGGTGCCCCCTTGAGTATAGCAGTTCTTCAGAAGTAACACTCAGCCTCAAACTGAACAAGTTGGACATGAACTGCATCTGAAACAGCAGAACCTCTGGAAATTCTCAAACACTTGAAGAACTGAAGGCTGTACTTGGATTGTTTTGTGCTTTCAACACTCAGTACATCAATTTTAAGCAGCCTGTGGTCCAACATTTGCTCAGCTGCACCAGACTGCTCTTGAAGTTAAGTTGACTTTAGAATATTAGAAAAATAAAAAAAACACCCACAGTTTAATATAATCTCTGTGCACCATGGCACAATCTGTTCAGAGGCAGAATTCATGTATAAAAATATTTCTATAATGAAGAATGGGTGAAAAGGCAAGCTTTTGATGTTTTAGGAATGCTAAGGAACTGGAAAAACTGCAGGTGTTGTTGTGCAGGAAAAGGCAGTGCCATTGTCTTCACTTTTAAAAACTCACTTTTACAGAATTGCTTTTATGTGATTGCGTCTTTTTAGTCTTTTATTTTCCTTCTTTCCCTGTGTTTTAGTCTCTTTTCCTTTTATTTGTGTCTCAGCCTTTTTATCCTTTTATTTGATGGTATTTTTCTTATCATTTTAGCTCCATCTTTTATTGACTTCTTATTTATTTTAACAGACTGATGTCTTCATTTAGTTTTAATTCAGATTGTTTTATCTTGCGTCATACTTTTAATCTCTTTATAGAAATCTTGTAAGGTCACTGTGTTATTGTTCTATCCTTTTTTTTCATCTCTACTATTTTATTTTGTCTTTTTATATTGCTTGTTTTTTATTTTATTTATTTATTTATTTTTTTGTTTGTTTGGTCCTCATGGTCTCATTTTAGCGGCAGTGTTCCTGTGTTGTCTGGGTTTCTATGACATATGGAGGGGGCCTTTTTTGGACATGGCACTTGTGTATGTTAGTCAGAACCATCAAGGTACAGTTTACACTTGAGTCTTCAGCCTCTTGTGTGTTGCTGTATCCTGGTGTGTTGTGTCTCCGGCCCCATGGGGTCCGGGCCTCCTCCGTGTCCGTGTTTAGTGACTGGGCCTGGTCTGTTGTGCCTACTTTTGGGGTTTAACTGATTTATGTGTTGTGGAACTTTCTCAATTTCATTTTGCTATTTGTGTATGTCCTAAATGGTCTTTGATTTTAATGAACCTTTTTTGGTTGTTCTTTTTTTGTGTTTAAACTCTTGTGCTTTGTCAACTTTTGTTCCTGACTGCTGTCAAAGCACTTTGTAAACCAATGTTTTTAAAGGTGCTATACAAATAAAGTTTATTATTATTATTATTCTACAAATGGGATATAGGAATCTTTTCTCTAAAGAAGTTGATTTGATTGTATATATAAGCGGGCCAAGAACTGAACCCTGAGGCACCCCAGTGTATTTCTATGTCGAGTCTCCCTTGAACTGAACAGCCTGGGTTCTGACTGCATACTTGGAGCATCTCCAAACAGCCATGTTGCCTTTCAGCACCCCAGGGAGGGAAGCACAGAGTGGAGCTTACCTTGCCAGGGTTTTTGTGAGCTTTCTCTGCATTCTTGTGCATCCTCCATCAACATGTAGCAGCAGAATCTTAAAAAAAAATCACAGAAGCTCAAATTTTTAAGAAGATAAGATTAAAAGATCATGATACACACTGTCCAGCATTAAATGCCTCTTCAGTTTTCTCTGCATTAAGAAAAAGTTGCAGTTGGCAGAGCTGTTGCTGTAATAATCTAAATAAACTTCAGACTGAGGATAAGCATAAGCTTGTGGAGGTGAAGGTGCAAAGCAATAAATATCTAGAGGTGGTCCAAAAGCAAACCTCAGCCAAAGCATTTCTAAAATTGTCAGGAGACAATATTTTTGCCAAAAAATGTGAAGAACTGCCCTATCTTACAATGTTAGCTGACAGTTCAGAAAATTCTGCTCCTAACTTTTTTTATGTCCTGTTCACAATCTAACTGGCAAACAATAAAAGTAACCAATGCTCGAATGGCATAACCTTCTTGCCTGAGGTCTTAAATAATAGTGTGTCGAATAATGAACCTCGAGGCACCCCATTGTGCATTTGATGGGCAATAAAGTCAACACACTGTAACTTAATGGCTTGCATTAGAGTTTCTGTTTTTTTAAGGCTCATACTTTGCCCTGAACTGAACCATGTCTGCTAAACTTGAGATGTAAAAGAGACACTAGTCAGTGCACTCTTACTCTTTTTTGTCTTTCTACTTTTTGATATTGTTTAAGTAACCTGTCAACCTCTATTGTACTAAATTCAGCAGTGCGTTATGCCATGCTGTCAACAACAGCTTTGCATTTATTGTAACTTCTGCGCTCTGCACTCACTGAGACAATGGGCTAAAGCTGATAATGAAACAATGGTAGGACATCACACTGGTAGGTCTTTTTTTTCCTTGTTTGTTTGTTTTTCGAGGGAGGTCAAGTAGCAAGACGTCTCACATAGCCAAAGCCCTGATGATGCAGGATTTGTGTTGTGCATAGAAGTACTATAACACAAAAGGAGACATGTAATAAAGACCAAAGTGCTGTGCAGTGCTTCCCTTTCAGTGCTCTTGGAAGGAGTTCTGGTGAAGTCCTGCATGGTTTTTAATGTGTCTGCTCAGCTTCTCCCACGCAGCTATAGCAACATCTTTGGAAAAGCACAAGAAAAGAAACACTGAAGGCTGAATCTGATTGTTCTTGTGCTTTACCCACTTTGCACATCAATGAGCAGCAGCCTGTGGTCCTACATTTTCTCATTAGGGTCTTTATCAGAGGGTCTACACCAGCACATGAACCACTGGCTGACCCCTGTGCCTGTGGTGAGGATTTGGGCGTCTGAGCCATTGCAGGACTCGTCTCTACTGCCAGACTTTAAGTCAAGCTTTTAAGTCTTGCTGAAGGCAAAGGAGCGCTGTAGAAAAAAGGTGCTTTTAGCGAGGGTAATTTGAGCAATTACTCTTCACCTTATTCATAAGAGAAGCTAAAATAAGAACATGAGGGACAAAAATAAAATGTGTGCTGGGGATTTGCAAACTCTTATGTGGGCATAGGTGTACTGCAAGAGAGGCTGCATCATCATAACAGAAAAAGTGGATTTTGGAAAATTTTCTGAGGCAACTGGGCAAATACTTTACACAGTTCAAGTAAAACATTAGATAAAGATATAAAAGAAAAAAGGGAGGGGTAATTAATAATTAAATAAGCTTGAAGTGAGATAAAAGGTAGGACAATACTGCTAAAACCAGTAAAAATTAGTACAAATTGTGTTTCTTTTGTCTCGAAAAAATCAAATGCCTGTAGGCCTTTGTGTTTTATCCCACAGCATTAGAAATATAGATGTTGGTGGCTCAGATTGGAGAGTCACTTGTCCAACAACTGAAGATCAAGGGTCTGACTTCAGTCTCGTACCAATGTGCTCCACCCCATTATTTTCTGTCTACTCACTGTAACCATACTTACATAAACCTATGCTAATGTTCCAACCATTCAGTTTGCTTTGGATGTGAAAGTCGAAAAGAATGAAACAAGGAAGTACATCAAAAAGCAGGGCATATCGGATATCGTCACACATTGCTCAAGTTCATATGCAAGTCCCCCCCCCCCCCAGGCTAGATGGCAGGAACAAAGACCACAGCTACAGCTTTAACTAGTGACAGGTTGTGCAGCATTTGGTCCACTTGAAAAAAATGCAGAGTAAAAGAAAACCAAACCAAGGGAAAAATTGAACAAGCTGAATCAAACCAAGTCTGCTAAACTTTAGGTCAGTGACTTTAGCTTTTGGTCAAAAATATGCTGCTGATAATTATGTCTTTCTACTTTTTGATACTGTGCAAATAACCTGCCAGACATCAACATTCAGGAGACTCTATTTGCTATATCCTACATGAAACATCAGCTGAAATATCATCACTCAACATAAATTTCTACCTTTAGACCAGTTAAACCCATTTTAATGGCAGTTGGATGCTGATATATTCATCAACATCATTCCTCACCAGATAATCATTATAGATGTCAATATTAGAATGACCTTTCTACCCATGGTTGTATTGATTATACATCCACGCTAATTATCTTTACAACCACATAGACATGAGGTTGCTCTTGAAAATGAGAAGCCACATCTCCAGAGGCTTAACTTTAATAAATTTTCATCCAACAAACATGGTGCTATGACCTGGGCATCCATGGGTTTGTCACTATCATAAATTGTGATTTTAAGTCTCTGTCTCTGCCTGGATACATCTCTGGATGTATGTATATAAATATAGATATCTGTATATAAATATGCTTATAAGTTGGGATGGGAGTTGAAAACCATTTCCAGTTAAGAATCTTCAACAGCTCCATCAAAAAATTGATATCATGAGACTTTTGCTAATCAATTTTGCCCTGATCAGTTTTCTCCACTGACTGTGTTCAGGGGCAATCATAATTGTGGCTTATTTATTTATTTATTTTATACGAAAGGTGCCTACTGCACAACCTTAAGTGAATGGAAACACCAGCAACTTGCAGAAGCAGTTATCTATACTGTGACGTGTGTTTGACATTAGTGCCACCGAAAATCTACAGGCCAACATTTGCCCACACTATGAAATCTGCAGGATCAATAAGGGATTCTTAAAGAGTTGAATTGATTAGCAGGATTGTTAATAGTACTGGTATTGATAAAATCATATCAATTCTCACCCCTACTTATACTGTATGTGTATTTATAAAATGCATGGCTTCATGCTGACCTATTGTAAAGTGCCTTGAGATAACACCTAGGGCTGCAGCTATCGATTCTTTTTGTAATCGATTACTCTATCAAATTTTTGCCGATTAATCGGATAACTGTTACATTGCGCTCACTGCTATTTTTATTTTTTATTTTTTACAATGAATCACTACACATTATTATTAGTAGTAGTAACACATAAAACAGAAAAGCCAGGTCACTTAAATTAACAACTTATTTTTCTTATTTTGAACATTCTGAGCATAAATGGGATCTCAAAATCAAAATCTATACTTTTATTTTTACTCTGGGCCATATCTTGCTTTTTTCTGCATTTTTTAAAAAAGTTTGGTCATTTTTTTATTTTATTTGTAATCATGCTTATCTCTTTTTGCTAAATTTTTGCCTTTCCTACTGTACCATATTGATGATCTTATTTTGCTTACTTTATTTCTAGGACCAAAGAATGTCATACTTAGATACTAAGATAATTTAACTAGCTAATGTACATTTCTATAACATATGAAAGCATTCCCTACACCTGCTTCCTCTACTCACTGTCAGTGTTTCCTGTTCTACTCCCTGCAATCGAATTAAATGTAAAGTTATTGGATGTGAAAAGTGTGTGAACAAAATACACATGATTCTGGGCAAGTAGCCTCCGTTCTGAACCAGATTTACGTTCTGAACCAGCCTTTACACGGAGCCATAATCAAAGTAGATTATTTACTAGCCCATATCTCAGTTATTGATCACATTAGCTGCTTCTGTTGATGTATCATGAGTAGAGCTGCAACTATCGAGTATTTTTGGAATCGAGTACTCTGTTGATTATTTCTTCGAGTACTCGAGTACTCTAACAAAATATACTTTTTTGTTTTTAAACAATTAAATCAATTGTATACAATGCAACATGTTAGGGCTTTCAAATTGAGCAACCAAATGCCGTTTATTCCTCAGAAAAGGGTTTTTATTTTAACAACTTTCAAAGTTTAAACCAGTACTGGCTTAAAACAAAGCCAATACAATTTTTTATTTTTTACTCTGGGCCATATCTTGCTTTTTTCAGTATTTTTTTTCAAGTTTGTCTCTTTTTGCTAAATTATTGCTTTTGCTACTGTACCATATTGATGATCTTATTTTGCTTACTTTATTTCTAGGACCAAATAATATCATACTTAGATACTAAGATAATTTAACTAGCTAATGTACATTTCTATAACATATGCATTCCACTACATCTGCTTTCCTCTACTCACTGTCAGTGTTTCCTGTTCTACTCTCTGCAATCAAATTAAATGTAAAGCATTGGATGTGAAAAGTATGTGAACAGAAATACACATGATTCTGGGCAAGTACCTGCACTGTATAGTAGTCCAGATATATATTTATATGTATAATTATATATTAAACCAGGCTTCGAGGCACAAAATTTAATTCGAGGATTATTTACTAGCCCATATCTCAGTTATTGATCAATCTGCTTTCAGCTCTAATCATGAGTGTCATCCTGTTGTGTCGCTCTGAGGACCTGACGCACAGACCGGATGTTTACTGTTGACGTGCTGCAGCAGTAGCGATGTGCTATCATGCTAAGCTACGTGCTAAGCTAACTCCGTTTGACATCAGACACACTGCACTGTGTTTTCTTTTCGTCCCTTCTTGTAGTGACCACACACTTGGGACACTCTCTGCCATTTCTTCTGTAGACTCTCTCCTTTCTGTCCCTCTCTTTTCTCTTCCTTCATGATTTTACCAGCCGCGCAGCAGCGGAGGTAGCAGGCGCATTGTGCCACAGAAATGACCGTCCGTGTCAAACACCGTTCACTGTATAGTAGTCCAGATATATATTTTACATGTATAATTATATATTAAACAAGGCTTCGAGGCACACAATTTGCTTCGAGGATATTTTGTAATCGAATAATCGTGATTATTCGAGGAATCGTTTCAACTCTAATAACACCTGATATGAACTGGTGCTATGCAAATAATGATTAATTGACTGGCTCACTGATTGATTGCCAAATAATTCAAAACTGTAAGTTTGAGGACTCCCCCTCCTTAGGAATCAGGACTTCCACTGCTTCATGCCAAGCTTTTGATTTATTTTTCTCCTATACTATACTAAACAACCTCCACAGAAATCGAAGTAAGTTCGAGTGAGTTGAGAACCTGATGTGGTAGTCCATTTGGCCTTGTGGACGATGAGGGCTTAGGTCACCCTACAGTTTCAACCTCATTCTTGTTTGTGGTCTAACATCTGCAGCAAACTCTTTCCGAATGAAGGTACAGTATGTGCGATGAAAAGACTTGCTCTCTATACCCACCTAGATCTGAGTTTATCTTTTTCTAAGCTCTTTAGTGTCCTGCTTTGATACTTAAAGATGTCAGATGGGTAGCATATTGGCATTCAGCTAAAACATATTCAGGTTAGAGTTTCAGTCCATATTTTCCTGCCCTAAACAGCAGCAGTAGAATACTTCTTTGATTCTTAAGTTGCACTCTGACTGTCCTCCTCTGGTGGAGTCTGGTGTTCACATTGATCTCAGCCGAGCTTCTCCGGTGAACCTGCCAGCCCCTTCACATGCATGTTTAATGTCAGCTAGCTCTGCCTTCACATTGGACTGAACCCTGCAGCCCTCCAGCTGCAGAGGTTTTAAAGTGAAATGCTCTTTCTTTTTTTCTGTCTTTAGGCTCCCTTGTTGCGCGCGTACGTCAGTGTGTCTAAAAGAGGCACAGTGTGTGTCTGTGTGGGTGTGTGTGAATGGGTGCATGTATGATTGAAGACGACTGTGTTTTGGCACCTTTCAGGGTGAATCATTCAAAAGTGTAGAGGTGCTGATAGATGGGTGTTGTGGAGAGGTTTAGTGCTTTCTCTGTGTGTACGGATTTTTGGGTGAAGGGAACAGATGTGGTGCAAGTGTGTGTCTGGGCTGAGCGTATGTATATTAAATTTTTAATGTATTATAAAGATTTATATAAAGGGTAGGTCAATGTTATTTATAGCCACGTAGGTTATTCTAGATGAAACCTTGTGCTGCTCCTGATATTGCCCGTCTACTGATGTCAGCAATAATGAATGTATTGATTGAAAAGGCTGACTGCCAAATAAAAATGTATTTACTCTGTATTATAGACACCAAGTGTAATATTCTGACTGACCACAAGCTAATATACTCTGATTGTCAAGCCTAAATGGCAAAATCACTATTTTCCTATTTATCTGAGAAAGGACTATTTTTGTATTTGTTAAAATTATAAGGAACTTTTACTTCCCTCTCACACTGTGCAGCTCTATCTATCCATATATATCAACCCAATAATGAGCTTCTATTGAGAGATTAGAAAGAAACACAATAAGTCTCCCCACAAGGAGCCTGATTCACTGACCTCAGAAACCTGCAGAATGAAAGCACTCTGACAATCAAGAGTTCCTCCATGGAGGAGAAAAACTGGCGATTAAACTCTGGGAGGCACACAACTAGAAAAGCACTCTGAGAGAGCAGACCTCTTCCACCACTCACTTCCACCCATAAATTATGATTTCCACCCAACATTAATGTCCTATATTTATCAATGCGCACATTGTAGAATGAAAAATATCAAACTGCAAGAAATGTGATTATTGTTGACATAAATATCATCCAATAGAGGGACATAGTCAGTAGTGGGTCTTGTGACTTGTTTACTGAACCAATGTGCTGCTGCTTGCACAGATGTTAGTGTTTTGCGCACCTCCAGTGGACAATGTCGTCCACCTGTCAGTTGGCGCAAAGCCACAGCGCTTTGGTGCACAGCACGTTTGCTCTATGTGGACTTTGGGTGTTGATTTTTACACTCACACACAGACTTCTGCTGTGATGCACTATTTCCATATTGACATCATCAGCAACCTTCTTTCGAGTGATTAAACAAGCAGAGCTGCCGCCATGTTTCTATAATGTTCAAGGGCTCACAGAAATGTTACTAGCAGTTGTGAGTTTTGGAGGACTCGGGTGTTTCAATTTCAGGAGAGCCTGCCTAGAAACTAAGGTGGGCTTTACATGAGTACGAATTTGTAAGACCCCGGTAAAATAAACTATCGATCTGGTGATACTGACACACGGAGACGCGTATTTGTCCATGACTCTGCATCTTTTTTGAAAACGGGTCTGCAAATGGATATCTGCGTATTCGTCTTCATGCCGTAGTTGGTATAAACAGATAAGTCCGAGAAAGACGGTAACCTCATAGCACCCCTCCTCCTCCCCGCCCCCCAACCCACGCTGTCACACACACCAACAACAACAATGGCGGCAGCCGGGCTGATTCTGATCTTGTTCCAGCAGCTACAAATATTGCTACGACTTTTATACCAACATTTGCTCACAGAACACGAACAACACCAGCTACGGCAACAACATCAACAAGTGCTCATGCAGAGACGCAGCATGTTACGCGCGCATGAGCACTTGTTGACGTGGAATCCACCTCGGAGCAGAGCTGGACGGGCAATCCGACGATTTTGCGTTGTCATGTAAATGCACAAGCCTATGTACAATATGATGTGTAAACAGCGATACATGTTTTGATGCCGACGCCAAGACAATACGGGGCCGTCCTCGTGTGAGGAGGGCCTAAGGCTCCAGTAACAGCAACAGGCTTTTTCCACCAGCAAAAACATTTCCACCTCTCCTCTGTACCTGTGAGCAGTACTCTGCATGCCCCAGCTCTCACTGCTGATTGGCTGATCCCTGCTGACTCTGTGTGTAACTAGAGCATGTAACTAATTGGATGGTGCCGTGGATGGGACAAAAGACGGCTGAGTGTTAAGTAATGGGACGTCATCATAAACTTCAATGTTTTTTTGTGATGTCAATATGCACCTGAACCAAACCATACCTCTAGTAAAATTTTCATGTAAACCCATCCAGTAGTTTTCGCGTATGCTTGCTAACAAACAAAGAAACAAACAGACTTTGGTGAAAAAAAAGTAAAATTGCCCTACCTTACAGTTTTAACAAACCGTGATCCACATCCCATATCCACTCACCACCAAATTCTGGTAACTTCTTGCTCCTGCCATGATCAACATTCCCTGACAATGTCATGAACATTTTTCTCGTTATCTTGCTAACAGACAAACATGCAGACAAGAGAAACACAAGCAGACAAATGCCAGCAGAAACCAAACCTCCCTGGCAGACAAGGGCGTAGGTTTGATTTTGACATTGGTGGGGACATAATAGTGCTCCAAGGTGGCACCCCTGAAAGTTGATGTTTTTAATATTTATTACTGCTTTATTTAACGCCATGTAGAGATGATGAAACAAACAAGCAAACTATCATATCCACAAAAAACTTCTCTATATACTATCTGTCCCATGACGAAAATATTTTGGGACAATTTGGGATGATTTATACTTAACGGAGACAAATATGGTTGGGATGCACTTGTGGTCTGGGCACCCATGAGTTCGTCACTACCATAAATTCTTATTTTCAGTAACAATATCATTGATTATACTTCTATAAAATGATCACCACAACCATTCAGACATGAGGACCCTCCTGAAAATGAGATGTAGCATCTCAAGAAGTTAACCTCTAATAAATTAGACGACAGGTCTATGGTTCATGGATCTGTCCCTAACTTTAGTTCTTACTTTAGTCCACTTGTCTCCTCTTACCTCCCTTCTTTTGCCCTCACACCCAACACAGCATCATGTGGATTTGCTGTTCATCATGAGACTGGGATCCACATTCAAGATTTCCTGCTGCTTAACAGAAGGTTTTTTCCTGCCGCCATGATGGAGGGATTCATGATTGGCTATATGGATTCATGTTGGGTGTTGGATGTATATATTTGTATATATATGTATATGTGTATCTTTATATGTATATATGTATCTATGCATATATATGTATCCATAAAATGAAGAGCTTTATGCTCTATTGTAAAGTGTCTTGAGATAACACTTGTTATGAATTGGCGCAATACAAATAAATAAAGATTGAGATTGATTGAGATAGATACATTTTGATGGTTTGGTTGTAGTCTGACGAAAAAAACATAGTTTCACAATTATTACCAATAACTAATTTATTTCCCAATTATTTGAATGTATAAAATCATGTTTGTAATCCAATGTTTTATTGTGTTTATTCCCACAAACTTTAATTGTTGGTCTTAAATGTTTGCTACCTTTCAATACACAAATAATACATGGATAATAAATAAAATAACCAAAACGTGTATCTCTTTGGCATTAAATACAAGCATTTTTTTAGTTATAACGTTATGTACTATGCTTGTTTTTGTGTAAGGGACCATGTGGTAGTGGCATAATATTGATAGGAACATGTTCCTAGCGTCCCCACCCAATTCTACGCCCCTGCTGGCAGATGTAATAAATATGGGCATATACACAGTGTATCATAGTTCAGCAATGAACATAAATTATAGATTTTGATCTCTGTTATCCATCCCTATTGTGTGTTTAGGTGCATGCATGCTTATGTGCGTATGTGTCATGTTAGTATTCCCAGCAGCAGTCGAGCTGCTTGCCAGTCAGTCAATCCAGCTCCAGTCATATCCGCCTCTATCCAACCGAGCAGCCAACTGCATCTCAGTTACACACACACTTACACACACAGAAAGTGCACATAAAGAGGACTTTCAACTTTCACACAGGTCCACACATGCACTCATCCACACACACAAACACACTGTGAGCTAAGAGGCGGCATTAAAGCAACAGGGTAGGGAGAGAGAGGAGGCAGAGTGATCTATAGTTTAAGTCTAAAATCTTTGTCCTGTCGCGTCTCTTTGTCAACAATGGATTGCTTCTTCGATTTTAATAGGGATCGCATGAATGAGGAGTCACGCCACTTGACGAATGCGTCGGCTCTGCGAGGAGATAAGCAGAAGGAGAGAAATGAGGGGAGAAAGAAGAGCTGTTGGAGGCCCTTTAGTGCTGCAGAAAGAAGAGTGCCAAGCAAAGAAGCTGCCATGTCTCTGTTTCCTACAACCTCTTCAGCATTTATAGAAATGAGGTTAAACAGTATTATACATAAACACAACCTTGCTTCTCTTATTCTTTGATATCTGCACTAAAAAAATTCAGCTGTGTATTAAATTTATGAGGCTTTTTTCCACCTCTCAGTGTTGGGATCTTGGTTCCCAGAAGGTGTTGTGTTCAAGGTATCTGGCAGCTGCAACATCTGTTTGTTTAGAGGCTGCAGGAGAGGGAGGCAGTTAGGGGGGTAAAATCTAAAGATGGAGGAAAAGAGAAGCAGAATTAACCTGCAGACATACAAGGTTATGGATATCAAAGTGCTCGGTTTAGTGTGAGGTGCCATAAGGAGGTAAAAAGATGCTTGGAAGTAGGGATGGGAGTCACGGGGTACCTCACCATACATACGATATGCAATACGTGGTCAACAAAAACGATATGATCATGATGCAGTAATTCTGTGATAACCGATAATATTAAAAAGAAAATAATGTAACAATATGTCACAGTAATCAATATCGTCTGCCCCCTTCAATGTTGGACAAACTGAAGTATATCCATATTTTGGAGATATAAGTGGCTGGGGCATCCTTCAGTGACCTTCTTAGCATGGATGTCCAACATTTCCTCTCTGTAGACCAGACAATTGGACTCGAGTCATAGGGACTCGGACTTGAGGCGACTTGAGCAGCTAATGAGGCGACTTGCAACTCAACTCGGACTCGAGAGAAAATGTCTCCAGACTCGACCTGACTTGAGACAACATGATCCAGAAAATTGCACGCGCTCAGGCTTTATATGAAGAGCCAGACAGGAGATGTATGCCGCTCTTTCCTTTTAGGTTCACTTTATTGATGCTCCATTCACAGAACACTTGTCCGTCACCTATTATTGTCCCGCACATAACACTGTACTTCACACATAGGTTCCTAACACACACCCGCTTCTGTTACAGTGATGATCAGTGGGCAGGGTGAGCGGGACGGAGGTTTCAATTTGGCATCTGCTATGCCCTCTGTGTCCAAAGTTATTTTCCTTGCATATAAAGAATTTCAATCATGGAAAACAAAAACACACCAAGTGCTCGACCTGCAACGCTTCGATAAGCAAAAAAAGAGGGCACAACATCGAACTTTATCCACCACCTGAGGACACATGAGGCCAAGTGAGTGAAACCTGCAAACGTTAGCCAGGTAGCTAACGTTCCTGCCATAGGTCAATATGGCAGGATCGTTAGCCCGACCTGGGGTCAATATGAAGCTAGCAAAGCTAACATTAGTAAAGAGGGTGTACGTGTGTTGTATGTGTAGGAAGATAAGGTTTCTCTCTTCAAGATAAAAATCGGAGTGCTTTTTGGCTGGACTGGGGAACAGTGGTGACCTGTCATAACCTGTGACTCGACTCGACTTGACTTGACAAAGCCTGTGACTCGACTCGACTCGACTCGACTTGCCCACAACAGAAAAAACTTGGGACTTGCTTGGGACTCGGATTAAATAACTCGAGACTTGCTTGAGACTCAGATCGGAGGGACTTGGGCAATTGTCTGCTGTAGACTTTCTCTTCTTCAGCTGGTAATTTTCATTGAAGTTTCACTCATTCAAGTTTGGAGCATCCCTTTGCCATGCCATCAACTAGCATCTGCAGCAGATAAAACAACAGGGACATAGAGCATGTTGTGAGTGCCTTATGTTATTGATTAAAATATCATTTTTTGGTGCTTGTATATCAATAATCATATTGCAGGAGGGAGGATGAAAATAATCGCCACTTTGATTTTTGTTCAACCCCTACTTTGAAGTAAAAATAGATGACTGCTCATGGGAAACAACATGTTTGCATTTGCTGCTGTGAGTGCAGAGGTCAAATTAAGGGGAAAATCTGGACTTAGAGTTGACCACTGGGGAAGGTCAAAGTAGGGCACTAACATATGAAACAGGAGGCAAGTTCAGTTCATCATACAAAGCTAAATTCCAACAAGGCTGGGACATTGTATTCAACACAACTACAAAGAAAATACAATCTGAATCTGAAATGGTTTTCGACACATATTCAATTAAACATCATAAAAGACAAGACACGTTTGAAGTGATAATCTTCATTGTTTTGTTTGCGATTATTCATACCTGCAACATGTTACAAAAAAGCTGGAGTAGGGGGACCAAAAATCTGAGGAAGCTGAGGAATGCTTAAAATACACCTGTCTGGAAAATTCCACAGGTAAACAGGTTCATTGTAAATAGGTAGTATCATGGTTGGGTATAAAAGGAGCATCGTGAAAGGCTCAGTCAATCACAAGCAAGACTGGGCTGAGGTTCACCATGGTGTTTATAAAGCCTTATAAATGGTGTTATTAAGATGTACCAAGCTTCCAAATCATAGACCACAGCTTTAATGCTGAAAGGTACATCCAAGTATTGGAGCATATTGTGCTGCCATTTAAGTGGCATCTTTTTCAGGGATGTCCCTGTCTATCTTAGAAACACGGTGCCTAGACACATTCTGTACATGTTCCAACAGTGTGATTCTGTATTAAAAAAGAGTGAGTAGCCTGGCCTGCCAGCAGGTCAGACCTGTCTCCCATTAAATATGTGTGTTGTATCATGAAGCACAACATAAACAATGGAGATCCCTGACTGCTGAGCAGCTGAAGTTGTACATCAAATAAGGAGAATTCAACGTACAAAGCTTCAACAGTTTGTGTCCACAGTTCATAAACTCTTATTGAGTGTTGTTCAAGGGAAAGTGATATGACACAGCAGTAAACATGCTCCCGTACCAGCTTTCATGGAATGTGTAGCAGGCGTCAAAGTCAAAAAGAGTGATTATTTGCAAAAACACCATTAAGTTTATCAGTCTGAAAATGTAATATCTTGTCTTTAGAGAGATGATACGATATCATGCAACAGGTGCCAACCTGTTACACTTGTGATGTACCTTAGAGCCAATTTGTGAAAATGGGAGCAAGATGGTAGAGCAAGTTTGCTGGTGTGCTTAAATGATTTATAGTATTGAAAGTCAACTTTTTTGTATGATAGGTGCCCAGACAAGGAGTTAAATTATTTAAAAGGGCAGGCAAATCCCTCCAAAACTGTCAAACTAACCATGATTTTGGTGGTGAGATGTTAGCTCAGAATTTAGATCACCAAAATAAACCAAGAACAAAAGTAGCCCAATTTGGATGCCTGGGGCTTTTACATTTATAGCCATTGAATAAAAACAGTCCTTGGTATTGTTTATCAATACCATTATCATAACTATTTTTTTAAGATTCTGGCAGTGTGTCAACCCCAGGTCACACTGCTGCTTTTCTCCTTTTCTATTGCTGCAAATATATTTTTCCCCTGTGAGCCTTTTTCCACCATTCTCAGATGTTTCACACAGACAACAACAGATCAATTAATCATAAAAAAAACACGCTGCTTGATAAAACTGATAAAAGTTGTTTGCTGCGGCTGTAAAACAAAACGTGTTTTATAAATGGAAGAATGAAGGATTTGTAATGCCTTCTCTTCAGCTCTGTGGTGCTTCTTCACAGAAAGGAAATAAAATAAAAGGAGGCAGGCAGGAGGCGGGACAGGTCCTCAAACACACACCGAGGGGGCAGTGACGAGTGGGCTGGGTCAACAGGGAGCCAAATTGTTACCCTGTGCAAACACGAGAATTGTACGCCGGCTCCTCTGCTGATAGCAAATTATACAAACAGAGAGTATCATTCTAATTAAAAATGCTATTTACATGGGAGCATCAGGAGGGAGGAGAAGTGCTCCTGAGAAGAAGGGGAAGAAGGCTGGAGAAATGTGGAGACAAAAACAAATGCCTGTGCCAGAAAAATTGCCAAATCCGTCACAGATTGATCCAAAAAAGGAGGGTTTGTTTGTTTTTGGAAGGCCAGACTTCTCCCTGGAGTTTTTCAGATTGTGGAGAATGTATTTGTTTCTGCAGGGGGTTGGGAATCCAGCCCATGCTGTTTTTTTGTTCTGGTGAACAGATTTTGTCCCTGGACATCAGACACACACACACACACTCGAAGGAAGAGGAAGACGTGTGTGTGCAGGAGGACATGCTTGCTTCATTCTGTCAAGTCAATTTGACACCAGTTTTAAAATTCCACATACTGGCTCCTTGTAGAGTGTTTCCGTTTGGTGGTGAACAAAATTAAACTTCTTCAAGGTCAGAACACGTGTGAGGAAATTAAAGTCTTTGAGGACCTGATTAAAAATTCCAGGGCAGTAATTGATCTGAACCATCTGCTACTTTAATATTTTTTGTTTGATATGAAGACAAAAAAAAGGAATAAATTTGCTGTCCCATAAAGTAGACATCAACCACATTTTATCATGCAACAGCTGCATGATTTTCAGTTACCAAGTCCTCCTTTCTCCTCCCCTCATGCATCAGCACCTTAAAGCAGTGCAGCAGGTCATCTTTGGACAGTTGTCTCAAAACCTCTGTTGGTCTTTTCATAATTTCTGACACAGACAGAAAACATGTCCCTTTGAGCACAAATTTGGACCATATTTTTTTAATGCTTTTTACTTCTGTGTTGGGATTTAATCAGATTTTATTGAGACCAATCCAGTTGTTGCATCTGTTTATGAATCGATCCTTATACGACGCTGGATTGTCAGTGTGGAAAGATGTTTGACTGCTTATATTTCAATGGCAACTAATTCAAACACATGACCGTCCTTCTCTTACATGTGATGCTGCATGGATGAGTGATTGTGTATTTTGGTGGTGTATTAAGTGCATAAAGGTGGAGCCATTTTGTGTAAAGTTTTGTTTCCTTTCCTCTGATGGGTAACCTGACCCATCAAATGGATCGTTCAAGACATTTCACTTGTCCATCTGAACAACAGCACAAAGAGATTACTTGAGAACAGGAAAAAACATATGAAAGCATATCTGGCAGGTGACTGGACAAAGACTCTGTCAATCACATTCATTATGGGCCAATCAGATAATGGAGTAGGCGGATGCTACTACAGCTACATAATGAAGCATATGTTCTAAATTTGAACTTAGGTCTACCATCTTTGAGGATCTGAATTTATGTCTCTCAAGTTGTAGAACCACTTAAATCTCATCCTTGTTCTTTTTCTTCTTATAAGAAAAAACTAAACTTGTCAAGAATTTTGCTTAAAGCATAGTCAAGGTTTATAATTTACCTGTATCGAGATACGTACCGTGGCCTTCGTATCGGGATACGTATCGTATCGTGAAGTTGCTGGAAATACCCAGCCCTCCTGTGCATACATATTTCTAAGTTGTATTTTATTTCCAACTCTGATAAAATATGAGTTTTTATTTTTACAAAAATATCGATACTAAGATTTGAAATATCGATATTATATTGGGAGTCAAAATATCGCAATATAATACGATAGCGATATTTTTCTACACCTCTAGTCGTTATAGATTGGAACTTGGCAAGATGGATCTGTCTGATCTCAGACATCAAAATCATGTTGATCCAGTTGCACTGCAAGGTTATCCGATGAGAGCATCCAGGGCTTAGTGGAGGGAACTGATGAGGGAATTGTTAAGCAAAAATACACTTGAAATTGATTATTTTGGCTAAATGTTTTTGATTCTCAACTGGAAATAGTTTTCAAAACCCACCCATGACTGCCATGGTATCCAAACAGGGATCACCATACACTAAATTGCCAAAAGTGTCTGTTTGTTTTCCTTCACACACACATGAACTGGAGAGACATCCCATTTTTGATCCATAGGGTTCAATATGATGTTGGTCCAGCCTGTGCAGCTATAACAGCTTTAACTCTTCTGTCCACAAGGTTTAGGAGTGTTTATGGAAATATTGACCATTCTTCCAGAAGTGAGCTTATGAGTTCAGACATGCAGGATGAGAAAGCCTGGCTTATTCATCCCAAGGGTGTTCTGTCAGGTTGAGGTCAGGACTCTGTGCAGGCCAGTTAAGTTCTTCCACACTAAACTGGCTCATCTATGTCTTAATGGACCTACTTTGAGCACTGGCATAGTCATTTTGAAAAAGGAAAGCCACCATGAAATTCGCTAAGCTTCATAGAGCCAGCAGTTCCTTCACAAATGTTTGTGGATGCAGTTTGCTTTCCTACGAGCTTGATTTTATACTCCTGTGGCCATGGAAGTGATTGTAATACCTGAATTCAGTGATTTGTATGGGTTAGTGAACAGTTTTTGCAATCTAGTGCACTTTTTTGTTAATCAAGGTCTTTTTATCAATGTTAAGCCCAAGCGTATAATATAACATTACTAAAAAACTCCCACCACCCTCCCCTACACACCCACCCTTGAAGAAAAAAAGCATACAAACACATCACAGGCATACAGATCAAAAGCACCTTTAAAACATTTACAGTGAAGATGGACAGAGGTGGAGAAAACAAAAAAGAAAACAAATAAAACAAATGAAAAAAAGAAAAAGGCAATGACAGGAGTTTGGCAGGTACTGGAATTACGTAAAGATTTTTAATTCTGGTATCCTGACAACCCTAGTCACAGTACACACTTTCAGGACAACACTGCTCAAACCCCTTTGAGAGGTAATCTGCATGTACGTAATGAGTCTCATTATTAAATCATCACCTTAGTGGGATGGCTTGACTCCTTGATTGAGCAGTAAGTATCCTTGGTGCACCAGTTGCTGGTTCAACTCCGACTAAGCTTCCATTAGGTGCATTTCATTTCCCAGTCCCTCCACTCTGCATTTCCTGATCCTCTTTAGCTGTCAAATCACATAAAAGAAAATGACAAAATCTTAATTGTTATCTAATCACCTTGAACTTTCTTTGCTTTACAAACTACATAACATTTGCTAACAATGGTGCCATGTTCCTGTCTGTGGACTCTAGATAGCAACTAATGGAAATCCCAATCAATAAATCAAGAGAACTATGACGTTTCTATTGTTGGGCAATCCCATGGTGCAATATTTTGAAAATCTAAGACAAAGGGGACACAAGGACAGACGATCAGATGAGACGGAGGTCGGTTATTTGTCTCCTTCTCTCTGCGCTGCTTAGTCAGAGCGAGCCGTGGGACCCTGCCCGGCGAGGAAGTGCTTATTCCTCCCAACCTACTTAAGCTAATTAGAACCACCGTGTGACCCCGAACTGTAAATCTCTCCCGTCCATCTATAGCAGGACGATGGAGAAGTGAGGGGAGGAGAAGGGAGGAAGAGGGGACACAGGGAGGCGGGAGAACAGGAAAAGGAAATGGGCTCCTAATTCCCATCAGGGCCGTAATGAGCATTGGGGGGGCTGACATTTTCATCAGGTGCTTTCTGCAGAATTAGGGTAAGAAATGAAATTGAGGATGTCTGATGTATGAGTAAAAAAAATCCTAAAACGACCTTAATTAACCCAAAAAAGAACGAGCTGGGTATTAGGATTGAAGTGTGTCCGGGTGTGTTGGTAATAGCAGCGTTTGTCACTATAGAGTAAAATAATTCGACAGTGTGGCTGCCAAGCGATTTAATTGAAAACGAACGTCTTTGCAATCGCAGTCGGCCTTAATGCAGCGGGCCTGTTTCAAAGCGAGGCCTCACCAAACAATCCCAGATTCAGTGATAATATCAGAGAAATTATTTTGTGGATCATGATTTCTATTCCGGAAATGTATTAGCAGGGAGAGCAGAAGGGAAATGGTTTTGCTGATTCCTGAATGTGATTAGGTGAGAGGGGCTGGTAGGGTGTGAATTCATTATTGGACACACTTCACAGAGGGGACTGTGCTCCTGCAGCTCACTCACTGTCACCCTAACTCTGGCTGCAGCTAATATTATTAAGATACACTCTAAAAATCAGCCGTACAGCATGACCTGGGTTCAGTTTCACACTGTCTTAGTCTTTTCTCTTGCTTTGTACCACAGTTTACTCCAGTGGTAAAAGCGCAGTATGTAGGGACTGGCTTTTGGGGGTTGCTGGAACAGACTCAGGTGTGGAATTTGGATCTGGTTGCTGGAGAGGTGCGAGTTCCCTTCTTAAGCACTGAGGCTCAGAGGCACCAGACTTCCAACTGCCAGGAAGCTCTTTTCTGTGAAGCTGTTCAGCAGCACCCATTTGCACAATAGATAAATATGTGTCCAAAAATAAGTGATGATGGAAGGGATGCCTTGATTTGGCTTTTCTTTGTAGATACGATCACCTGTTTGTGATACTGATAAAGAAACAAGCATGTTTGTTTTGAACTTTTTGTTAAAGATGCTATGAGGAGTTTCTAAGTAATTACAAAAAAGTCTCACTTTTAGATATATGCCTGATCAAAATACACACTTTATGATGAGTTTTATAGCCTGGATATTCAACTCTGGGAACAAGACAATTAAAACTAGAGCAAATTTATATTATTCAGACACGTTTTAGAGCACCAGGCTGTAAGTAGCGATATACAGCCGGCTACAAAACTACGATACTAAATTTTCCAAAAATTGCTTGTTGTCACACATCAAAAACTACCGCTACGTAACTAGAAAGAGATACATTACCTCGTCGCTTTGAATCCTGTAAGTTGTTGAAAAAGAAGTTGTAAAGCAATGCAGAGTTCTGAGGAAGGTCCGAGCTGCATTTATTAGCATCACAACACACAGACACACACACGCTTTGGCTTGGGTCATGTCTTTTGGTGCGTTCCAGTTGCAGTTCCAGTCCAGCACCGGGCTGTAAGTAGCGATATATAGCCAGCTACAAAACTGCGATAATAAGTGTTCCAAAAATTGCTTGTGGTCACACATCAAAAACTACCACTACGTACCTTGGGTCACGTCTTTTGGTGCATTCCAGTTGTAGTCAGAAGTAGGAATTTCCGAGTCCCGAGTAGGAAACTGCAACTGGAATGCCCCCCGAAGTTGGAAGTTCCTACTGGGAACTTGGTGAAACCTCGTCACCCCTGAGTTGATAATCGAAGATGGATGCCCCCAGTGTGAACAGTTATTTAGCTCCTTTAATAATCCATTTATTTGCACTTCTGACTGGGGTGTGTCGCTCTAGATCAGCTGTATACATAGTATTGTTAGACTTATACTTACAAAAATGCTACCATAGTGATAATCACATTCTTCATACAACAACGCAGGGCATGCTAACAACAGCTAACAATAGCCTGGTAGATTGGCATGTTTTTTTCAGACTTCAACTGGAACGCCGATAAGTCGGAGATGATGTCACTCCCAGTTCCGAGGTTACTGGAATGCAGCATTACGACTGTTGCCGCGCGCTCTAATGTGTAGCAGATTCTTTATATTGCCAGAAAGAGAAGAGGAGGGGTGCTATGAGGTCACCGTCCTTCCCTGACTTATCTGTTTATACCAACTACGGCATGAAGACGAATACCCAGATATCCACCTGCAGACCCGTTTTCAAAAAAGATGCGGAGTCATGGACAAATACAGTACTCGTCTACGTGTGTCAATACCACCAGATACTATTCTGAAATAGTCCTTGAGGAGCACCAATTCGATTCAAGAGACTCTTCTGATAAAGATAACAAGTGATCAGTGGAGGTGGGCAGTGCAACTTGCTGGCTTTGGCTCAGTGCTTCTCAGCTATCACTCTAAGCTTAGAGCTCAACCGCCACACCAGTAGTTGGCAGGTTTACAAACTCCACATGGTGACAACAGATGGCACTGAAAGAGCTTCACATCTGCAGAGAAACTGCAGGCTGATGACTTTGCTGTGCATAATGAGAATCACCACACAGGAAGGCAGATACCTCCGCTCCCCTCAGGGAGATGTTCCCAAAACAGACGGCAGCGATCCCAGTGAGACTCACACTCTGGATTGTACTGTATGTTTTCTTCTTCTTGAATGCTGATATCACCCCAAAGGAGGTTGTATTTTTGCTGGTGTTAGTCTGTCGGTTTGACTGTTGGCAAGATAACTTCAGAAGTAAGGAGCAGATTTTCATGACATTTTCAGGAAACGTTGGTGGTGGCACAAGAAGTGACACGGTTTTGGCGGTGATCCAGATTTTAGATAGAGGATCCTTTAAAAAAGATTTGGAAAAATTGTGAGGTAGGGCAGTTTTCCAAATTTTGCTAATAACTCAAAAAGTTCTCAGCCAATATTAATGACATTTTCACAAGATGTTTGTCATGACACAAAGGCAAAGTGATTAGATTTTGGTAATGACTAGGGGTGGGAGAAAAAAACAATTCACATAAATATCACGATTTTTTGTTTGACGATATTTAAATCCATTTTTTTTAGTTCAAGAATTGATTTTTTTTCCAAAGTTAAATGCTTCATTTTAGTCTGTGGTGATAAGCCACTTTGAAATACAATCCAGGTTTTTGAAGAGAGAGTATAAACAGATGGTTAAAATATATTGCTGAATAAATCCTAAAAACAGACTCACATGTGATGTGTATTTTTCCTGATATAGTCTGTAGGCATCATCATTGTTCATCTTTTTTGCTGGTGTTAAAAAAAGCTAACTCAGCAAAAATCAGCAATATCGTAGAACCACCATTTAAATCGAAACCTAAAAAACGTAAAAAAGTGAAGAGGGAGAAAAGCATATTGCCCCAGCCCTAGTAGTGACTCAAATTTCCAGATGCGGATCCAGGATCTTTTTAAAGGATTTGCAAACTTTGGGAGGTAGGACAGTTTTCTACAATTTCACTTATAACTCAATAAGTCTTCAACTGATTTTGATGATATTTTCAGGGAATGTTGATCGTGAAAGAAATAAGAAGTCATACAATTTTGGTGTGGTCTGAGCTTCAGATGCAGATTTGGGATTTTCTCTAAAGATTGTTTATACTGCAAGATAGGGCAGCTTTCGACAGTTATGCTGCAATTTTTGTAAAGCTTACAATATTTTACTATGATATCTACGGCTACATACTGTAAAAGGTCTATATCATGGATGTATTATAAGAACTGGACAGCGTGGCCCCGCCTTCTACCATTCAACGGTTTTGAAGCCATAGTTTCCCCCACCAGGGCGCCACCATTGTGCAGCCAGTAGAGAATCTGGACCATATCTGGACGTAGTTGTCGTAAACGGTCGCAAAACTTCCCAGCATACGCCGTACACAATCATTGTGAAGCTGCCGTAAACTGCGGTTATTTTTAAACTCTAATAACTGATGAAAAAGAAACTTTTCAGAAAATAGAGGACTTGGAAAAAATGCAGCCCAATAATACTTTCATATCACCACAGCATACGGATGGGAGAAATATTTCTACAAGGTGTATTAATTTTTTGAAGTTTCACTAGGGCCCGTCCAGATGAATGGGGGAGACGGAGATTTGACCTATACTCCAGCCAGTCACCAGGGGGAGCAGTTTTCGTGGCGGCTTCAATTCAAGCCCAGCGACATGACGTCCATGTTTTTTACAGTTTATGGTCTGTATAGTAAATTACAGTAAATGACCATGGATCAATACGGCTTCTGCCTGCTCTGTTGTGAAGTGTCTTGAGATAACATTATGAATTGGCACTATTCAAACATAGACTGATTTATATGATTTAAATTCAATTTACTGACTATTTAGCAGGCAAGTACTAAACGTTCACATTTCTGAGTGAAACAGATGTTTGTACTTTGTCCATAAAAAATATATATGGGATTTTTTTCTTTCAGAACTATTTGATGGTATAGTAAAATAAATTATGATACAGCAAGCTTGCTGTAATTTAAAATGCATTGAAGAATTGGTAGAATAATGTACCGCATTGATACTGTAAATAAAAATACAGCAATTATGCTTTAATTTAAAACAGAGTAATGCTACTAAAGATTTTTACACCAACTCGCCGGCAGCTTGTTGCCAGTAAGTTAATTTAAAATTTACAAAAACCTTTTTACTGAGTAATAACTCAGTAAGTTCCAAACAGATCTGACAACATTTTCAGGATATAACAAAAGATGTTGTAATGATCTGGAGCCAGATGTTGATGTGCATGACATATAGTTTTAAGGATTTCTTTTGTTGGTGTGAGATAGGGCAGCTTTCCAATTTTTTCACAATACCTTGCCCGTCAATGTTGTAAATGCTTTGGTGGGTTTGTGCCCTTAGAGCACTTCTAGAGTTGATGTGTTACTGGTTATATTGATTATACATCCATAGTAACTACTGTATCTTTACAACCACATAGACATGAGGTCCCTCTTAAACATGAGATGCCACATCCTCATGGGCTTACCTTTAATACATTGATATTCAACAAAGACAAATATGGTGCTGTCCAAAAAAAGACTGATTGAATTAAATGCAGCAGAGACGAATGATGAGGGCAGATTTATGATCAGGGCATATATGGGTTTGTTGCGATCATAAATTCTTATTGTTTGTCCCTTTGTCTACCTGGATGGATACTGCTCTAGATGTATGCATGTGTATATACAAATATAGATATATTATATATGCATATGCTATGTATCTATAAATGAAGTGTATGGCTTCAGACTGCTCCATTGTATCTCGGTTGCCTTGTGATACCATTTGTGATGAACTGGCGCTCTTCAATAAAGCTTGATTGATTGATTGACTGAACCCTCTGAAGGAAGGAGCATCTTGGTCATTACCTCATGCAGCCTGCTTCTACTTGCCTTGTGTCTTAAGTAAGACCTTCACTTTAAGATCCTCAGCACTGAGGATTATTTGCTTGGATCCTGTTGCTCTCACCTCTTGCACTTGTTACCACACCGGTGTGCTTTTGTTTTTCCCTCTGAATCACCGCATTATCCCTAAACTGCTAATGCTGTTGTAAATGTTATTATCCCTTGCCTTGGAATATAATCATTGTGATTCAGCCTCCAACACAGTCCTGTTGTGTTTAATTCACAAAGCTTAAGCTGTTTGTGATTTGAAATAACCTTTATTGTCCATGTGGGGCACTACTTTCCTCCTCTACGATCTATCCATCCTGTATTCTTTCATTAAGTCACTTCTTTTTTATTATAATGACATACCTCATTCTGCTTAGTAAAATGAAGATTAGTACAGTAAAAAACCCAATTTGCGACTTTGAATGAAATTACATTTTAATCCAGGGACCCTGCTGAATAAGACGCATTGTGGCTCCGAGCTAGCCTTGCTCTCAGAGGACACACACGTTCACACACAGTGACTCAAATTTATGCACGCACACATGCAGAGAGGAACACACTCACCACATGAATCCATACCTGCATGCATGTCATTCCAGCGCACATATATGCAGTTTCTGTTCAGCTCTCGCTAAAGGTTATTAAGCATAATGAGGCTTTATGCTGCCTTTAGTGTTTTTCTTCTAGATGATGAGGGGATTTGGGCCCGGTCCACAGAGGAATAAACGAGTGCAAAGAGAGAGGGGACAAAAACTTGTGCCGAGCCAGAGCCGCAGGGCGAACTGACAGTCTGAGACAAGCAGGCCACTTAATGCAAACAGCTCAAAGCTTTTTCTTTATTAGTGTTGTGATGACAGTTCAGCGCCGTCTTGACTGAGCCAGATTAATTGAGCGGCGCAGAGAGCGGAGCGGAGCCGGGGAACGCGTCAAAACCAAAAGGACTGTGGGGCTGTTTGAGCCGCTCAGGATGGCGTTTGAGTTAGCGTTCCAATGTTTGGCTTGTGCTTTAGCCCTCTGGTGAAACAAATGCTTCCAAACCGAATGTTACATTGCTCCACAGAGCCGAGAGAAAATAAGTAAACGAAGGAGACAAGTCAAGCATGGAGGCAGAATTCAAAGGAATGGCTTCATGTGTCAGGGAGAAAGGGGGAGATGCGGTGTCATTATAGGAAGTTAATGGAGGGATTGAGGAAGGTATGGAGGGATTAAGAAACGAGGGATCACGAGGGACATAAGGAACAGTTGGTATGGAACTTAGAGGATGGATCAAGGAGGAATATGGTGCTGGGAAAAAGGGAAAGAAAGATCATAAAAAGGGAATTTTTACATAGGAAATGAGGAATTAAGGGGGAAATGTAGGACATAAGTAGTAAAAAGACATGACAGTTAGAGAAAAAGGATGACAAAAAAGGTGAAATTGAGGGAGACAGTACAGGAGGACTTGAATGAATTAGGTGATGTGACAAAAGGAACTTCAGGGAGTCTAAAGCCGGTCCAGTCTGGGGCTCCTTTATCACCTTGATTGTTGAGAGAGTTGTTCTGTTCCCCCTTTTGGTTTGATTTATATGTATATATGGACACGCAGCGATCAAACCCTGTTCTGGAACAAATAAAATGAGTTGTCATGGTTCTGAAGAGGAAGTCTAGGCTTGCTTTCAGTCGTTTGTTTGCATTGTTTCAATCCATCCACCAACCACAGCAAACAAGCTAACTCGTAAAATCATCACACCACTCGAGCTGTACAAGCAGCAACAGTTGTGAGAGTAAGATCTGTTTCACACTGGTTTTGTTTTACCTGCGTGATGCCAGCGGTCGGTCCTGCATTTGTTGTGCATGTTATTGAGTCAGAGCTTTCAGAACAGAAGCACAAGCCGTGCCAAAAATCTTAAGAATGGGAGACTTGCCAATATTTTTTTATCATCAACAGTGCACATTTCTCCCCCAAAATTGAGAGAAAATGAAAAATAGTCAAATTAACCTTAGTCTAGGTGTTATGTAAGCTCACAGCAGTGTCACAGAAAAGACAGAAACTGTCCAGTTACTGTTCCTGTCTGTGCCTTAGCTCCAGTTGCCTCCTCTGTGGAGAAACTCTCCTTGTTATTCATAATACTTTCATTAGTTATGCAATGAATCAGGTTCCTTGCAGAGAGATTTATTCTCATTCCTCCATTACTTTCTATAGAAGCTCAAAATTGGGGTGATATAAATGAATGAATATGTAGAGAGAGCTGTGACATGCTGAGGCCACAGAAAGCTGTGGCAGCACGTGTTGGAGCTGACATGCATGTGAGCGAAATGTTTATGGCCACCAGGCAACATTGCTCTCAACTTCTGGCAAAATACTAATGGTGTGAGTCTACCAATATTTCCCAGTTTTTTAACTTCTGATTCAATTTTCCATTCAAACCTGATGACGATACCATCTCTGTGTATTACTTCAACAACAGCAGCAATAAAGCTCCTCAGAGCAGTGAAGCTAAAAGCTGACGAGAGGCTGAGCACAGCAAAGTGGGTTGCATTAACTGACTAAATGTGGACACTAGTCTGTGAGTTAATATCCTGTTTTGTAAGAAACTGAAGTTACATGATGAATATACTGAGATATGTTTCTAATTATTTTTTGAGAATTCAGTCTTTTTTATCTTTTTGGATATACATGTAGAAAATGAAGTAGGGATGCACCAAAATGAAAATTTGTGGCCGAAGCTGAATAAAATATAAACACTTGGCCGAATACCGAATAACCAATGTGGAGGCTGAGTAGTTCACTATATTTTTTAATAGTGCATAGATGGCTTAGAATGCCTTTTTAGAAATCTTTTTAAAAGAAAGTAATTGTTTATTTTTTTATATTCCAGTAGCTTTTGCTTTTCAAAAAAAGCACAACAAAGTTTTTCACTCATATTAGGCCTTCAAACAAAACAAAACATGTATTAAAAAAAGAAACTAAAGTGCATTGAAGTGGATTAACCCACAACAAATTACTTATTGTCCTTTCGACACAAGTCTGCCAAGCCGCAGTCACACGCAACGACGTATTTGATTTCGTCATGGCGTCACACGGTATTATTCGCCCTTGCTATTACGCTTAAGTGCCTTTCTTCTCAGCAACAGTTTCCACCTCTTCGGGGGGATCCCAAAGCTTGAAAAGTCACAGTCATCCCCCAAGCAATCAAACTAAAGAGGAAAACAACTTTTTAATGCACTTAGAGAAAAAATCTGAAAGGAGCAGCATTGATAAGGCAAATCATGCTAAGCTAAAAGCCAACAAATCAAAGTGTGATTTGAGGTTGGATTCAAGAAAAGGTTTGGGGGGCAGGCAACACAGTCAGGAAAAGAGGGAAAATGACCCAGGAAGGAAAAGAGGAAGAAATGTGAAAGGGCATGATAAAGTGAGTCTGTGAGGAAGGGTCCAAGGGTCTGAGGAAGACACAGACAAGGACTCAATTAGCAGGAAGTGCTGAAAGAGGGAATCACAGAGAGAAATGGGAATATGGTGCTTGGCAACACGGAATGATGGGATCATGAAAAATGGTGGGAATGGTGTAGTTGGGATTAAGTTGTCAAGGAAAGAGAGGGAGGAAATCAGTTTTGCAGGGAGTGAGGAGGAGTCAGACAAAGGAATGGGGATTTTATACAGCCATGAGGAGCGTTGGGAGGCAGGGTTTGGAGAACAGGGAGTAAAACATAGAGGAGGGGGATCTGGATTGGAAGAGATGATTTATACTGTTAGGGCACATTGGAAGAAGAAGCAAATTAAAACAGAGGAGTAGGGTGGTCAAGAGGAGAGTCATGGGAGGAATAGAAATATAGGAAGTCGAGTGAAATAGTGGCGGGGTAAGGCAGAGGTAAAACGCAGGAGAAAAAGACCAGAGGGTAAAGAAAAAGTTAGATCAAGTGGGATATGAGTGAGGGTTTTTTAAAGCAGGGAGCAAGAAGGAGAAGAAAAGAAGATATCAACTGTGAATCAATAGAAGAAGGAATTTACATAACCCGATTTGGCATTGACAGACTGATCAAAGTAGTCTAATGAAGAAATCAGATGGAGAGATCAAGTCGTACACTAAAGGGAAGTATCGGTGGTTCCAAAAAGAAACCTGAGATCACATCAACTGGGTAACAAGGGATGACAGATCAAAGACGGCAGGAAGGAATAAGGCAGTATTTGATGATAAGAAAAGGGGTCATAAGAAAACAAATGAATTAGTCAAGGGAAGGGATGGATTAAGGATGAAATGAGGAGATTGAATAGCAACCAAGAAGCAAATCAATTACCCCGCCGAGAAGGTGAATCATCGCAATTTGCTATACCCTCAGGACCAGACGCCTCCACCTTGAGGCGTGCTGGAAAGATTGCGGGTGGTCCTTTAAAACCAGGACATCAACTAGACCCCTTCCCCTCCCCCTGTGATCCATCAGGGATGTCCACTAGCTCTAGATCAACCCTATTCCTGTCTATCCATTCTGAATGGAAATGGTGCTGCAGTTGAATTGAGACGGCTTTTAAGAACCATGAAAAAATTCAGCTCGCCCACAAAGAACATGCAACATTAACACAAAAGGAAAATTTTAAATATTTATTGAGTACAGTTTTAGTAATAAGAAGTTAGGCTCACTAAAATATAGATGAAACCAGGAGAAGATATAATAGCATATATAAAGCCCTGTAAAATCTGTTTTTTCTTAAATTCAGTTAGTTGTTCCTATATTGCTTTTTCTGTTTTTTTGAGAATTCAGTTTTCAGTATTTTATGCAAATTGAACCCTGAGACAGTGTATGAACTAAGTAGCAAGTTTCACAGCATCTTTGACAACTTGTGAACTCCTTGAGGTCACTCGAAGTCGCTTGTGTCACTCCCATCGCGCCACTTGAAGCCCTCACAGCCAGCGATCATTGAAAATGAATGGCAGCTGGACAGGTAGCTCAGATTGCTTTTGGTGTGAACACAGGGTCAGCCAGTCTTTCAGATGACTGCTGTGACATGTAGACATCGTGAATGAGGGGAAAATGAGGGGGAGAGGAAGTAAAGTGTGCAGTGTCCACAGCCTTAGTGACCCCCTCGGGGAATTTTCCCAAGAAATATGTTCCTTTTTAGTCAGAAAAAAATGGCTAGCTACTTCTGGTGCTATCCACGTTTGTACACAGCTCCATGTTTAATGTCTAATAGCCCTTTTCCATTAGCCCTACTCTACTCTACTGTACTCGACTCTACCCGGCTCTACTCTACTTGCCTTTTGCTGCTTTTCCATTAGCCCCAGTCGCCTTCCCAATGGGGTGCAGTGTCGCTGAGCGGCTCTGCGGTGACCTCATTTTGAGTGCGACACAACAATCTGTGGCTTTTGTCTCAGGAAAGCATAAGAAGGCTGCAGGTGGCAAGAAAAAATACCCCTTGAGAAGCACAGAAGAGTTTTGGAAGATATGCAACAGAATGAAGCCGAGGACGAGAGCAATCGAGCTGCAAAGAAAAGACGTATGAGGATAAGCTAACGCTAGCTACCGCTAGCATGCTAGGTCGTCGCGCTCATGACTCATCGATGACGACATTGTCTGACCAATCAGTAGCCTGCAGTCGGTGACGTCATCTTTTAGTATCGACTCTGCTCGTTTGGTACCAGAGCGGAGTAGGTACTAAAACTAGCTTGTTTTAGGAGGTACCAGGCTAGTGGAAACACGCTGCAAATCGAGTAGGGCCAAGTAGAGTAGGGCCAAGGCGTGCTGGTGGAAAAGGGCCATAATTCTGTGATTCCATCCATGATTCCGTGATCGCAGATTTCATCGGCCCTACATATATTGTTAAGGAGGCTTTTATATAGAGATGGTGTGCCTCGACATTTTTTCCTGACTGTCTGCCACTGGCTTACTCTTTAAAATAGTATTCAAACTAGGACTGAAAGATATATCGTTATCGTATCGAGATATGAACATTCAAGATATTAATATAAAAAAAGTAACAACATAAACGATATAGATTTCCCCCGTGCTCATCCTGCATGTACACCTCTGGAAGTGACAACAAATTTCATTTTTACAATTGCCCTTGAATGCACCGCTTTGTTTTCACGGAACCCACCGTCATATCGTATCATGTCGATATCGAGATATCTGGCATAAAGATTGAGATATGAAATTTTGCCCATATCGTTCAGCCCTAATTCAAACTATTATACATTTATAAAATTCTGCAGTGTGCATATACAGAATGACCTACTTTAGTCCACTGATCCCCAGTTTGAGACATTTTGTACTTTGTGTAGTTCCATTTTGTTTGCCCCTCCTGTGTAAGTGTAGTTACGTTTGGAAAATAACGCTAGCGATTTCGATGAACTTTGCTCTGTTTTTTTTTATTTGTACATGTACATGTGATAAGTTCAAATCAAATCAAAACAAAACAAAACAATTGTGCCATTATTCAACAAAAACATGGGTCTCCACTCTTGCAGCTCATAATCTCACAGACGAACCTGACTATAGAGTAAACATGGTGTTAAGACCTGGTTCATCCATTTTCAGAGCAGGTCTGGAAAATTAATTAGACATAGGGATGTGAGTAGAAAGCCAGTTCCAATTGAAAATCGTTAACGGCTCCATGAAAGAGTCAATATCATAAGTCTTTTTGCTAATCAATTCCCTTATCAATTCCTTCTACTGACAGGGTTCAGAAGTGGTCAGAGTTGTGGCTTAATGTTTTTTTCAAAAGGCGGACAAAAAGTGGAAACACCAACGACTTGCAGAAGCAGTTATCTATGCTGTGACGTGTGTTTGACATTGTTGACACTGAAAATCTACAGGCCAACATTTGCCCAAACAGAAAATCTGCAGGAATCAACAAGGGAATTGAGAAAGAGTTGGATTGATTAGCAGGATCGTTAATAGCATTAGTATCTATAAAATCTTAATTCCCATCCCTAATCAGACACATTGTTTAAATGCTTGTGTTGCTGCCAAGAATTTACAAGCCTGTCCTCTATTCCTAATACTTTGGGAATGTCACGATTTGATTAGATTTTGTTTTTTTCTGTTGCTGTGTTGCTTGTTACATTTGTTCTGACATCAATGTGTTTTGATGGATGTCTCAATCTCTCTCTGACTGCAACACAATTTTACTTAGTGGTACAAAATAAAGATCCTGACCATGGAACTGACACTTATCTAACTTTATGCTTTACTTAAACTTTCACCCCCACAACTGTGTCGCTTTATCATCCTACTTAGTCAGCTTGCTTCCTGATTGGCTACTCCTCCAGCTCACATTACAACCCTCAGGGCCCGTGCTCTTCCATCCTCTGAATTCTCCTCAACATCGTTTCTGATCATGAATATTCAATATGTTTCATATTCGCAGTTCAAAATGTATCTTACCATCTTTTAAGCAGTTTGAGGAAGATAAAATGTCTTGTAACCCACCTAGAACAAGAGCATCTGTCAAGATAACAGCTGATCCGGCCTTTTCTAACATTATAGGGGTATTAAGCCCAAAATCAGCAAAATCTTGTGGTGTGTGTAGCCCAAAAGGACAAAATAGTGCGATGCAATTGAGGGAAACATAATATTAGATGCTCATTTCATCAAGATTTATGCATTAGCGCCAAAAGCCCTTCCTCAGTGCATAAATTTGTACTTCAATATGCAGCTTTTGACCTGTTGCACTTGCTCGTCCATCCGTCTTAATTTCCCCCTTTATTACTTTTATTAAGGAACTCCAATATATCAGGGCCAGTTCATGGCACGTCCAGAATACTTTGTAGAAAATGTGATTCTCATCTAAAATAAAGGAGGGACAACGTGTAAGTGGAAATAAGGGCTGGAAAGGAGATACTGTGCATAAAAGAGATGCAAACAGAGCATCAGACTTGAATGAGAAATGAAAAATCAGATGGGAAAAGTAGAACTGATTGAATAAGGCGAAGGTGTCATGCACTGCAGGGAAGGAGGACCTTAAAGGAGCACAGGGTTAAGACCAGGACAAGATGGATCATCAAAGGAATCCAATAGCTGGGATATAGAGAAGGATCAGGGAGGAGATGAGGGGTACAAGTTAATCAATGAGGAAGCAAAGATTAAAATTGGAAAGAGGGGATCAAATACAGTAAATGAGTGAAGACAAAGAGGGGGCACGTAATCCCTTTAATGACACCAACCTATATGAGGGCTTTATGAGCTCAACTCCAGATCTATAGTTATTCTACACTCGTCTAATCTTTAAAGTCTTCGATAAACCTGGTTAGTTTATATGTTTCCAGTAAGAAGAGAATCTCACAGCTCTGCCAAAGCTGACAACCAGAAACAGCACACAATCTTATGTGTGAGGGAAGCACAGCAGACAAAGCAATTCACAAAGTGTGCTGCCTACTCACTGTCCTCTGTTGGTCCAAAATTCAGCATAAATCCTGGTCCTCTTGGTATCCAAGTGAATGTCAAACTAGAGATAAACTTGTAGGTTGTCCCTGTGTTTAAGCTTATGTTTATTGGCATAACGTGAAGCTCTGTCTAATACCTGCCTGTATGTTATTGAAGGACAACACAAGAAAAAGCGAACAATCTCAGGCTGTGTGCATCTACCGGTCATTTCAAATTTAAACTGCAAACATTGTTGTAACTCTGTGGGTAGAAGCAACACAATGGTCAGTCATGATGAAACATTTGTTGACAACTAATGACCAGTGGTAAGACCTAACCATCGATGCTGTCTGTACTTTGCTTCTATGATCTGAAAAAGGATTGTTTGGTGTGATTTTCTGCAGCCAACTATATGGATGAGAATATGATCACTTGGCTGCTTTTTTAGAGACTTGGCATCTGCAACAACTGAAAAAAAGTCTAAAATGTAACTTTGTATCATTAGTTTGTTATATTATATTGAAATAAACACAAACATATTGCTCTTTCCCACTCTAAAGGCCTATCAGTGTTTACCAGGTGTTTGTATCGGGTCCCCAAACTGCCATTTTGAAACCCACCACGACTTTTCTTTACTATTAAAACAGCATTTCTGAGGAGTCATTTGGTTTACTTTAGGTCTGATCATAGCCTGGATTTCATCAAGCATGGGGGTTCGATTTCATTCGGCGACTCATCAGAGATTCACATCTCATCATTGCACAGATGTTCCTTTCACTCAAAAACAAAGACAGTTCCTCACAGATCCACGAGATCTCCTGAGAAACACATTCCTTGTATCCAGAAATTGTCCCCCTGCCATCTTGCCAAGCTGACAGGTCCTGACTCAAGCTGTTGCCACTGTAATAAATCATTCGAAACAGGTAGTGCTATTCTGAAGAGCTAAAACATTGGGTTGAGTTTATCAGCTGGCATTATAGAGCAGCTCAATCATGCAGCCTACAAAGGTTAATTAAATCAGCTCTTACAGATGAACCATGACTAAAACATTTTGTAGGCATTTGAACCATGCCTATATGGATGCACGAAAAGGTCTGTAGGAACTCGGACGTCCTCCATCTTTTAAACTTTGTTTGCAACACTGTTTAAGTTTACAATGTAAGGGACTGTTTTGGGATTAAGTTCTTCCCAGCTGTGAAAACAATCCTCTAAAACTGTGATATTAATGTACAAAACATTACAGTCAGTATTAGGGCTGGGTTTAAAAAATCTATTCAATCGATTTTAATAGATTTCCCTTTAAATGGTTCATAATCGATCCATAAAATCCAAAGATCGATCTTTTAACTTGGGTAGATTTTTAATCATTGGACGTGCAAAGAAGCAGCCTGTGGTATCAACCCAGCTAGTATTGTGTTTAGCGCTGCTTTCTACTGAACAAAATCTCATGAGATGTGACTGCAAGTAATCAAACAAACACGTCAGAAGCAAACAGCACTACAGGGGCACCACCGGAGTTTAAAGGCTGATGTATGGACGTATTTCGGATTTTACGAGCACAAAGGAAAAGAGGAGTTGGACAGAAAACAAGTATTATGCAGAATACGCATTAATGTATATAATTAATATAAGACTAATGCAACTGCTTTGGGTTTATTTCTTTATGTAAAAACAATTTTAATGATGCACCAGCTCAAAAGTCACTTTTTAAGTTTACAGTATTATTTAACTGAGATATCCCAGACTGAATAAATATCTTATTGTATCGTGAATCGAATCGATTTGAGACCTTGTAATATCGAATCAAATTAATCCAGAAAATCGGAACCGATACCCAGCCCTAGTCAGTATGTTGTTCAGCTCATGTGTACAACTTTGAAAGTATTGTTATGTATTAAATGATAACCCTCTGCTGAAGAATAACTTACAGTATAAATGGGAATTCCAGCTTGTTCCAGTGATCTTGATCATTTGGCTAGGCTCAGGTCACGAATAAGACACAACTTTTTTGACTCTTTAGCAGTTCTTTGTTTGTTAGATAACATTTTTGACTTTGCGAAATCAGCCAACCTTAGCTATTGTCTTTCATATAAATAATTATAACAATTCATTTTTAAAAGCGCCTTTCAGGACACTGAACAAAGAGAAAAAAAAAAAAACAACAGTAAATAAACTATAAACCGTAAAATCAGCAAGCCACAACAGACAAAACAGATGTGGGGATGTAAATGGCAGGTTGTTGTTAAATGGAGTATGCAGTCCTGAACAGGTGGGCTTTAGGTCTGGATTTTAAGAGGGGCAGACTCGGAGGTCTGGTGAGAGAGAGATCAAGAGCTTTGGGGCAGAGCAAGTGAAGGCCCCATGGTGCTGAGGAAGGGGTCACAGTGAGGTGGATGGAGGATATTTTATTGATATTATTGCATGCAGCTCAGTCAGGGTAGTTACGGTTGCCACATAAACTCAATTATCACCATAAAATCAGTATTTCATGCAACGTTTGCAATAAATCAGGGATACTGCAGTCACACTAGTGGGCATATCTTTTCAAAGACCTCACAGGGCTAGACTAATTTTGCAAACAATTATGTGATTGAAGGCATGAATACATGCCACAAAATGACTTTGCTGCTCATTCTAAATTATCCAACCAAATAAGACCTTCGTGTTATGCCTCAATCACCCAATATGAGCTTTTGTTGTGTGTTCTAATTGCATGTTGTGTACATGATCCCTCATTTAGGAGCTGTTTGACCGTTTTTAGCTGATAAAGATGGCATTGTAGGCCATTTGTGACTATTCAAGGAGCTGGACAGGCTCTTCCCCAAACATAAACCAAACACTGGAACTCACAAGCATGCAAAGGCTTGTTTACTGCTGCTTTCCTGAATTATATTCAGCATGGGGCTTTTGCTTCATTAAGTTTCTAAGCAAGCATATCAAAATGGCAGTATTTTTTTCATTTGTAAGTATTTTTTCCTTTAGGTGAGAATGAAATTGTAATTTCCTCTGGCTTTAAGCTTGTGGGATTCAGATAGACCTGCAGTCATTCTGACATTAGGAGAAACTCCTGTAAGGTCTGGGTTTTTGCACTTTGCCAAAGAGGTTCACGAATAGTGACCAGTATTTTAACCTCTGCCGACATGGTTTATATTTTTGGCAGCATTTGTCTATTTGCTGATTCATTGAATTGTTTAGTAGTCTGGCTGTTAGTTGGCTTGTTTGTTTGACTATGACCAAAATAACTCAAAAGTTCTTGATGAATTCTGCTGACGTTTTCAGAGAATGCTGTTCATAGCACAAGAAACGGTTGATTTCATTTTGTAACATTTGTCAGATTCTTTGTCTCTATTGTTTGACTCTGAGCTATATAGCTCAAATATTTCTTGACAGGTTTGACAGATGTTTTTTAGAGATGTTGATGATGGCACCAGGAAAAAGTGATCACATTTTGGGGCTCATTCAAAATCATTAGGTGGATCCAGGACTTTTTTTTTTTTAAGAAGCAAGAACTGATAACATTTTGGTGGTGTTTTAGCAAGATAACAATAGTTTTTGATGGGTTCTGCTGATGTTTTTTGGGGAATTTTTGTCATGGCTAAAGAAAAAAAAAGTGATCAGGTTTTGGTGGTGACCTGAAAAAGGATGCAGATCCAGGATTTTTTTTAACCACAATGGTTTTCCTCCCCTGGAGAGCATGAAAGGACTTAGAGAGAGAAGAGAAAGCAGACCTGGTAAAAAAAAAAAAAAGTTCTGCTCAGCCAAATTCTGTTTATTGAACCACAACTATTCATATTTCTGTGGAGTTTTTGGAGTAAATGTGCAAGAGAGAAAATAAGCCTAAAAACCAATGCTATCATATCTTTAAAAGTTGCTTAGAGTTGCTGGTTTTGTTGGCGTTTAAGGATGATAAAATACAAATAATTTATGTATGATTTAAGATGGAAATGTTTTAGTCTCCTTGCATGTTTTTTGAATAGCTAAGACCAAAATGTCAAACAATTAAAAAAAACAATAAGACAAAACAAAGATGTCATTTACTTAGAACCTTGGAGTGATATTCTCCTTTTTCTTGTATCTATTTTACTGTTTTATAAAGACAGATGTAAAGAAAAACTAAGAAAAAAATAATAGACAAGTTTAAAAATGAGACAGATATTTACAGAATGGGATCTAAGAATGTGAACTTTATTACTAATTACTGTTAAAAACATTAATTCTTAATAAATGCAATTTTTTTAAACACTGCTTTTGTGAGGGTGTGTGTGGGCACAACAGACATTATATTCTTAGGCTCACTGTTCCACGCTTTAAAAAGTGGATTTGTCCTAAAATGCATTTGTTTAAGTGCATCATAGGGCAGTTTTCCACTTTTTTTGTTTTTTTTTTTAAACAAAAGATCGGCTAAGCATGTCAGAAATGCCTTGGAGACAATTTGGGTGCTTGGGGCATACATGTGTCATTTTAAAGATGTTACTTTGAAAATTGAGTGCATTGAAAAGGGTTAAAGAAACAAGGTCAATGGGCAGGAATAGATGGAGCAAAGAGGGATTAAGCAAGTTCAACTAAGTGCAGAGGGAAGGAGAGGTAGAAATAAGGAAACCACCCAGAAAGTTACCAAGTGAGTGAGTAAAGAGGATCAACAGAAGACTGGATTGATTTGAGGATCGTAGGGAGGGAAACAGGGGTAAAGAAAGAGTGCAGGGAAGGATGACAGGAGGCCTTCGCCTCTGCTCTCTCTTCCATGGAGCAGTTTGATGGAGGTGGTTTTATCTAAAGTTTGCCGCTTCATTAGAGGATTAGTGAGTGATAACTTGGAGCTATCTGTGATTGAAAAACAGCCTCATACACCAGGATGTGCACTCCCGCACAGTTAACTGCACACACTCACACACTCCTACCCACACTTCCTGTCTGATCAGATTATTCTCATGCTAAGTTATTCAAAAATGCACACAGTTGAAGAGACACATGTTGACATACAGTCTGAAACTTCCCACATCCTACCTAAAGTTAGCTCCACTTCTCTTTGATGCCTTCGACTCGGCAGCAGCTGTTGATGTGTGTACTCACAAAAAACTGTGTTGTGGAAAGTAGTAAATAAGCCCGAAAACGCAAAATCTAGGCCATGTGGTCTTCAGCGATAAGGGCAGACTTGGAGACAACACGCACATGAGGGCCTACAGAAGCTCCCACAGGTCGCAGGTGAAAGACAAGCAGACGGGCGAGGCAGACAGAAGGCGAGACAGGTGAGAGAGACGCGTGCTGATGTGAGATTAAACAGATGGCTGTGGGACATGGCTGAGCAGGTGCCAAAGCGACAGGTTATCAAAAAAAAAAGCCCAGGGGTGGAGGCACGAAAGTGGGAAAAACGTCCAGGAACAAAGACAAAAGTGAGTGATAAAAAGTAAGCAAGGAGAGACATAGAATGATACAGCGGCTCAGACTGCCAGATTAGTGATTGAGGTGAGCTCAGAATTGCAGACATAGAAGCTTCACATGTATGGACAAAATCATCCTAGATGTTCCATGAATTGGTCCATGACGACAAAAGTGGATTAGTATACAGAGGCATAAAGGAGGCATAAGGTAGAAGTTAACTAGAACCACTAGAACCACTAGCTGATTGTTATATGTCTACAATAGTCAAAGTAGAGTAGTGGATCAAGAAGAAGGCCTGGGGCAACTTTTGCTAGCCTTGCAGAGCAGACAGACCTGCCTGATTCGGAAATCCTGCAGGTCCGTCTTTCCAGCCTCCGTTGTCCAACAAATTCACTCGGCTGAATTCTTAACAGCCCAATCAGGGAAGAGAGGCGGGAGCAGCAGAATGCGGCTTTGACAACAACTGGAAGTTGAGAACGGACATGCCGATTAGCCTTCTGTCCCCATGCCTACCTAAAGAAACTTGGCGAAATCTGCCCTCCTCAGAAGTTTACTTGTAGGGATTGTCTTTGACGAGGTTCATGTCACATATAAGTGTTAAATGAATTATCTGTGTGGTACAATTTAGTGTAAGACGATAGTATAAGGCCATTAGCTGTTAGCAGCTAAGTTAGTGGCTAATGGCTAACGGTCATTAACTGCTGTTAGCTGTGAGCAGCTAAGTTAGCCGCTATGGCTAACATCCATGAACTGTTGTTAACTGTTGTTAGCCATTAGCATGTATGCTACATTATAGGAGGCAACCGTGCATGATGTGGATTGGTCTGTGATGAATGTGACGAGCCAAACGATTGTCCAATCACAAGCATGTGTTTTTTTTTTTTTTTTACGTTCTGCCCCCTGCAAACAAATTCAAAGGGCTCCTACCCAGATGGACTAGAGAAATATTTCTGTGGCAGATATATGGAGCTGTCCATCTGGCTTGTCAGGTTAAACTTTTGCATTGAGATTGTATAAAAAGGAAGACATGATGGACAGTAACAAGGTAATTTACAGAGTTTAGCAGGTCCTGTGGACTGTGATTTCTTTAAAAAACTCACCCTTGTGGACTTTGGTTGGACACAGCCTAAGATATAGGGATCACAAGAATGGAGGCGTATGCTATGACCCCCAAAGTCTAATTTAAACTTGAAAGCGAAGCACACACATAAGGATTTTCTGAATCTAAAGAGATTTATTATCTGTTACAAATCCCACAAATGAACATAAAAAATCAGGCGTTGAACAGTTTTGATCGTTCTATGTGTGGTAATAATCTCAACACAGCACACCACACACCACTGATCTACAATCTAGTCCTCCAAGTCAGAAATCTCATGTGATCAAACATGATCTAACAAAATAAAGAACAAGAAATATAGCCACAACTGGATAACATGAAACGCAACATGGAAGAGGACATATGAGAAGAGGGAATGATGTTGGTCTATATTTGAAGGAAAACTGAACTAAAAAAAGAAAAGACCATGGACAAAATCCTGGAGAAAGCACGAACGTGTGAGCTTGTCCTCCATTTCTAAGGTCAGTTGACCATGCTTGTTTTTATTTACGCCTGCTTCCTTGTTCCTAACCCTAACCCTAACCCGTCCTCTTCTTGATTTTCTATATTCTGTACAACGTCACAATTCACGGAGTCATTACTTGTGAGTCATTGGCTTTCCCCACAACATATAGAACAACGATATTTACGATTGTCACTTGACCTGTTTCAGAGCTGATTATCAGGACAATTAACTCTTAACACACCTCAGACCACAGGATAATCTTATAGGATATTTTTATAAGACACAAGATAATCTGATGTTTGTCATCCTTGGTTGGGAAGGGGGAATGTCGGGACAAAAACACCGTGTACCCCACTTTACTTCAAGAAGACATCTGAGCAAAGTCTGAGAACAGTCCCTAAGGACTCTTGAGAATCACTTCATGAAATGCCCCAAATAATGCACCTTAGACGGACAGATGGACAGACAGACAACCCTAAACTGTAATGCCTCCGGCCATGGCTATTTCTGGCAGCATTAAAAAGTTGACCAGTGTTTGACAGGATGAATCTGACAGAGCAAAAAGCTGTCAGAGACGGAGTTATTTGAGAGGCGGGGGAGGCGTAGACAGTGGATTGAAAGATGGCAGACCCCAAGGTAACTTCTGTGTTACTTCAGGGATATTTATGTTAGGAGTTGGCAAGAAAACAGGAATGATTTAGAGCCCATCTGGATGGGTTTCAACGCCACCTGCCCACAGAGAAAACGCAGCCTGTGAGGAGGCACACAGCGGTGCACCGGTGGGCCCTCACGTACACACACAAACACGCTCCGTTACATCGTTTACATCACTGACATGTGTAGAGCTGCAGCCATATTGTCCATGTGGCTGCACTCCAGCTCAATGCATCTGAAATTAAATAAACAACATCCTGTTTGAGATGCTGGCTTTTAGGACAATTTACTGGGGCAATGATCCCAAACTCACAAACCAGGACACCACCAGTTTTTTAAGCGCCAGGGATACTCCGGCTGAGTGAGTTTTCTCTGGACTCTGTCCAATAGAGAAGAGCTTTACTAAAGAAGACACCAGGTGTCTGAAGATGTCTGTGGATCACAGACTTCAAATATTAAATATGAGGGCTTTGTTTGAAGTAAAACTCCACGCTTTCTGTGTAAAGAAGCATTAAATGTGATTAAAGGACTACTCCAGGAACTGTAGTTTCTATTCTATTAAAAGAGGATGAAACCATGCTTGTTATTTTTGTGTGCTGTCTTAGCCCTTGGCTTACAAGTTGAGCTTTTCAAATGGCTATTGTTAGGTGCTGGCATCGCAGGGAAACTTGCTAGTTATAGTGCTGTATCCGAGGAGAGCACTCAAATATGACAGGCCACCTCAGAGGCTAGGGATGTGCAGACAGTGTTTCTATGTAGCACTGCTGCAGTGACAGGGATGATTCTGCATTGATGTTGTGACCGGACTAAGCATCATAATTGTTTAGTAAAATGTCTCCTCTGTTGTTTTGAAGCTATAGATGGACCATATTTAACCAGAAACATAAATTCTTTAATTTAGAGCAAAGCATTTTACCAGAATCACGGACTTGTATTGTCAAATATATATATATATATATATATATATATATATATATATATATATATATAATTATTAATAATTACATTAACCAGGTAATCTTGTGCTAACTGGATCTAACCCTAGTCATTCACCTGGCGAACCATCCCAACCTGTAAAAAGTGAGTTATTTTCTGATTAACAGTTTAAACATGTTGATTCTGACATTCATTTCTAAAGCATCTGATACATAACAAGCAGGGGGTTCACACTGATCTGACTGACTTCTCTGACGACAAAGTAACTACGTAAAGTATCTGTGGTTCAAACCATGGTAATGCATCATGATACTGACTTGTATTGACAACATGACAATCATAATATACCCGAACTGAAACTGAGAGACAACTGAAGAGGCACAGTCCTACCACAGGCCTCTCCAAAATCTCCCCCTGTGGAGTTTTACCAACTCTTTCCCCCCTATCAAGTCTGATGATATTCACGATTTCAGTTTTCTTGCAATGGGCTGTTTGAAGTGTCGTCGCATTACAAAGTTTCATCGTTTCAAACTTTCAGCTTAGTGCTTTAAACTGAGACCTTGAAGACTTGACTGCTGTCACTCTGTTGTGTACCTTTAAACCACAATGTCTAAGTGACATTGGTCCCTGGAGCTTAGTTTAAAGCTCAACAGCAGCTATACTGGACATGCTCTTATACAGACACTTGGCCATGAAAGAAATGAACTGTTGAACTTCTATGTAGTGGAATGCACTTTCTGTAAGAGAGTTAACTGTACGTTACTGCTGAAAATTTGCTACATTAAAGATGCTATGAGGAGTTTCTAAGTAATTACAAAAAAGTCTCACTTTTAGATATATGCCTGATGGAAATACACACTTTAAGATGAGTTTTATAGCATCAAAATAGGTTATCTATAAATGCTATTCCTTAGCTAAGTGGTCGGATCGGACAGGGCTGGACTGGCCTGGATAATCAACTTCGGGAACAAGACAATTAAAACTAGAGCAAATTTTTATTAGAGCACCGGGCTGTAAGTAGATATATAGCCAGCTACAAAGCTACGATAATAAGTGTTCCAAAAATTGTTTGATGTCACACATCAAAAACTACCGCTACGTACCTTGGGTCAGGTCTTTTGGTGCGTTCCAGTTGTAGTCAGAAGTAGGAATTTCCAAGTTCAAAGTAGGAAACTGCAACTGGAACGCTCCCCTGAAGTCGGAATTTCCTGCTGTGAACTTGGTGAAACCTCGCCACCCCCGAGTTGACAATCGAAGATGGATGCCCCCAGTGTGAACAGTTATTTAGCTCCTGTAATAATCAATTTATTTGCACTTCTGACTGGGGTGTGTCGCTCTAGATCAGCTGTATACATCGTATTGTTAGACTTATATTAACAAAAATGCTGCCATAGTGATAATCACAACAGCTAACAATAGCCTGGTAGATCAGCATGTTTTTTTCCAACCTCAACTGGAACGCCAGTAAGTCCGAGGTGACGTCACTCCCAGTTCTGAGGTTACTGGAACGCAGCATTACGACAGTCGCTGCGCGTGCTCATGGGTAGCAGAGTCTTTATGTTGCCGGAAATACATTCTCCTAATAGCACCTTTAAGGACACCATGTTTGCTTGGGCACATATATTGAAATAAAACATTTACAATGCAGTTTTGATAATATGGCTTCAGTTTGTGCTTGTCCAGTTATAGGCAGCAGGCGGGATGATATGGGTTAGGGTAGGGTGAGTGTTATCGGAAAGGTTCAGAGTGCAGGGTATAAAGAGTTAAAGATCCTACAGTGACAACAGCGATACTCAGCCTGTCAATAATATGTTTAATTCACAAAAGTAAAAACAAGTAATAAATGACTCATTTATACTTCATACCTTATCACATTGCTCCATATGAGTTTTATTCCCTCCTAAATATGGACAGTTAACCAAAAAGACAAGAAGAAGAAGAAGAGAACAAGAGACAGTGTCATGGATCACGATTCCTTTATCTCAGAAACATGCAGCACGGAGAGGAAACCTGGAGAGGTGTCCTCTGCAGAAAAGACAGTTCAACACCCTTAAATACAGTACTCACAACATCACATGGCACAATAATGCATATATATTTAGACATTAGCATCTTGTTCATGGAGTAAATACCTCAGGGTACCATATAAAGGTAGAACTTCATCCCAGGTTAAATTTATCCAATCACCTGTTTGTAAGGGGTCAAAAGTTGTCTACAAACAGATGTCAGATACCTTGGTGTTGTTTTACTCACTGAGTCTGAACAAAGCTTTCCAAGAAATTCCTCACGTCCATCTGATCTTTTTAAACTGCTTTGTTGAGGAAACACTCAACCAGATAATATAACAAAGCATATTGGCAACACAATTTCACAAAAAGGTGATCTGTATTGACTAAGACAAGCATGTCCAGGATCATGCCTATGTTTTAAGCCTGAGTCTGTTGCCTAGCATGTACACAAATTTCATGCCACCTCAGTCCTCAACCAAAAGCCCCCTGTCAAAAGCCTGGATCCGCTCTGAGTTAGCAGTTGGCAGACATGTTTAACATATGCAAAATGTCAAGGCCCAACCAAGCAGGGATTTAGCCTGTCCTTTTATCAGCTTCAATATAATTGTGACTACTGATGCCAAAACTCAATACTCTGTGTGGACTCAGGGGGGAAATAGAGTGCAGATAAAAAACTGTTTCTATGAATGGATTTTTCCCTCCCTTTGTTTGTCTTTGTCTTATTGATGTGGAAGATAATCATGGACACACTGTTTGATCTACTCTCTCAATACCGCCAGACGGGTAAACAGGAAGTATAATATAACCACGGCATAACTAATACTTAGCTGCTGGCTGAGGCTCAGTCAAACTTTTTCAACTGGGCCACTAAATAGTGCAGGGGAGGCGTGGGGTTTGTGTGTACACACAAATAAATAGCTCTACTTACTCTTTTGTCTCCACTAACAGTCTCTAAAAGATGTTATGTTTGTGTATATATCCCTTTCCTTTTTTTAGAAAGTAACACTTAGGAGTCATTACATAAATCTTGTGAGCTTTATTCTGTGAGGACTAAACAGATTAATGTCCAAAGTCACTACTCAGAGTACTAACAAAAGTAAATGTGGTTCATTTAAATGCAAAGAAAGCCTCCTAAGCCTTATGTAACAGCCAAAACAGCTGAATGAAGTAAGTCCCACTTCTGGCAAAAAGAGCAGTTGTTCAGGATTTTGAGGTGGCCCTTGAGACAGACGGTTGTATTCAAAGGGTGGCCCAGACCACTCACTAGTACCCCCATATTCACCCCGACTGCAGCAGACAGTCGTCCATGAAATTGTGTTAAGCAGTTTGCTCATCACAGCCTGATTAACCTTAAAAAGCTTGGTGTGTTTCTAGCTTTTTATATCTGTCCTGGAGCTATGAGGAGCATTTTTGCTTTGATTTCTTAGTAGATTTATGGTTGTGTGTGCATGATGGACTTCAGGGATAATAACATCCTCAGAAAACGACAGAGTTATGACTCTGAGAAGCAGAGTGAAGATGACAACACTGGCACCAATCTGGCCCTGGAGGGCTCAAGTACCTTAACTGCTTTTTATCTGACACAGTCTCATGCCCTGTGTCTTATTCTGTGCCTTGTGGCTGGTCTTTTCTGATCATGAAAATATCACCAGTCAGGTAAGACCACTTTGCTTTAATAGCTTGGTGACATGTAGTGTTGTCCTGCTGGAAATAGTCAATAGAGCAGTGGTTCTCAACTGGCCTAACTTCAGCACCCACCATTACCACTTAATGTTATGCTGCAACCCAAATAGAGGAAAATGTTACACTTCTCAAAATTTATTAAAGGTGCTATGAGGAGAATCTATTCCCGGCGACATAAAGACTCTGCTACCCATGAGCAGCACGCAGTAATGCTGCGTTCCCTCGAACTGGGAGTGACATCATCTCTGGCGTTCCAGTTGAAGTAGGAAAAAAACATGCTGATCTACCAGGCTATAGTTAGCTGTTGTTAGCATGCCCTGCATTATTGTTCACAAATATCGCATGAAGAATGTGATTATCACTATGGCAGCATTTTTGTAAATATAAGTCTAACAATACTATGTATACAGCTGATCTAGAGCGACACACTCCAGTCAGAAGTGCAAATAAATTGATTATTACAGGAGCTAAATAACTGTTCACACTGGGGGCATCCATCTTCGATTGTCAACTCGGGGGTGGCGAGGTTTCACCAAGTTCCCAGTAGGAAATTCCGACTTCGGGGGTCGTTCCAGTTGCAGTTTCCTCCAAAAGACGTGACCCAAGCCAAAGAGTGTGTTTGTTGTGATGCCGATAAATGCAGCTCGGACCTTCCTCAGAACTCTGCATTGCTTTACAACTACTTTTTTCATCAACTTACAGGATGCAAAGCGACGAGGTAATGTATCTCTTTCTAGCTACGTAGTGGCAGATTTTGATGTGTGAAAACAAGCAGTTTTTGGAAATCTTCCTATCGTAGTTTTGTAGCCAGCTATATATCGCTTCTTACAGCCCGGTGCTCTAAGATGTGTCCGAATAATATAATTTTACTCTACTTATAATTGTCTTGTTCCCGCAGTTGAGTATCCAGGCCAGTCCAGTCCTGTCCGACCCAATCCCGAAGCTAAGGAATAGCATTTATAGATAACCTATTTTGATGCTATAAAACTCATCTTAAAGTGTGTATTTCCATCAGGCATATATCTAAAAGTGAGACTTTTTTGTAATTACTTAAAAACTCCTCATAGCATCTTTAATAAAAAGATGCTGCACTTTGAACCAGATTGTCCAGAGTTGGGCCAATTTATAATTTTCTGATCAAAATCACGATTTCAGACAATGTGATCATGTGATCACAGAAGCTGCATTTTTTTGCAGCACCCCTGACTGACTCAGGATCTGTTGTGTCAACTATTTGCTCGTGGCAATGTTGCCACATGTCAGCTCTCATGTCAAAAACCATCAGTGGTTGAAATACTGGTTTGCTTGGCTTTCGTCTTTCCTTTATTGGAATTATTAGACTTTGTTCTTCTGCTTATTTAACTTTCCTTTTTAGATTTTTTTTTCATTTCATCAAATTTTTTTTTAACTTAACACAAGTAAGGATTGTTTTGGGCTCCATTTTTTTTTTAAGTTAAGACAGTCAAAGATGGAAGATACATTCAATGAGCTGCATTTAAATTGAAACCCAAAAAGTGCCTCTTAGGGATATGGTTTCCAGACTATAAATGTAACTGTAGCTGTGATAACCCGCATTAGTGGATCCAGACTGAACAGCCCAGCATTAATCATATTTGATAAGTATCACAAAATTAGCCATTATACATGAGGCTGTTAGAACATAAAAAACACTTCGGAAACTTTATATAAAAGTAAAAAACCCAGCTACTTAAAAGTTTTTTCAAAAAATCTTAATAATAAGTATTTTTAGGACCTACTTATATATTGAATATACAACAAACAGCGTGCTTTTAAATAATGTCACTGAAAAAAGACATTTTTTCTAACACGTTTTTTGCTCTGGCAAGGATCTCAACCACCGAGTGAGAATCACTGCATCAGAGGAAGGAACACTGTGACCATTAAGGGATTGACAGGGGCATCAACAATGCTCAGACAAGCTGTGGCATTTAAAAAAATGCATAACTGAGACTTAGGGGTCGGAAGTATGCCAAGAAAATATGGCACATCATCACACTACCATCAAAAGACTAAACCCTGATACAAGAGGGTGGATCCATTCTTCTATGTTCCAAGTTATTTACACCAAATGCTGACCCTATCATCTGAATTTTACGGCAGATACTAAGGCTGCAGATACTAAGGCTGCATTTACACGGCGCTGAAATGGTCAAATCCGATAAGTTTTCGTTGCAATTTGGCCTTGCGTTTAGATGGAAAAGTGTTGCGTTTTTTCTTAAAATGGAAACTTTTGAAAATGGGCTCCAGAGTGGAAAGTTTTGAATCCGCTCTCCATGCAGCTCCGTGTAAACCCGTATCAGAGCATTTCAGGGTGAAACACTGACGTAACCTCATGCGCAGTGCTCATTCAGATGAAGGCTGCGCTCGCATACCAGGAACAACAACAGCTTCGGCCGTCTGCCAAGTAGCGTGTTAGCCTCTTACCGTGCTCAGTTTGTTATCCAGACAAAACTATCCGGACAGATTTGTTGTTTGAACTGATTTGTTGTCCAGAAAAGCAAACCTACACCGCCATCTACTGAGCCGGCATGCACACTACATCGGATTCACTCATCTCCAGCATCGTCGCATGAACGCAGAAGAATTTGAAAACGCAAAGGAAAAATCTTTGTGTCTTTAAGTCAGAAGTTTCCATGTAAACGTAGCTTTAGACTGATCAGACCATAGAACCTCTTTCTTGGACAATTAGTGCAAGTTTCCTGTTCTTACCTGACAGGAGTGGTGCTCTGTGTGGTCTGCTTCTATAAACCATCTGCTTCAATATTCAACCTGTTGTATGTTCCAAAATTGTCGTTATAGTCTGGATTTAAGGTGTGGTTCTTTGTGATACTGTTACATTTCTATCATATGGAACCACTCTGATCATTTCCCTCTTACCTCAGGCTTAAATGACACATTGTTCCCCAGAGAACTACTGCTCACTTAATATTTTCTTTTTGTTGGACCATTCTCTGTTCGCCCTCAAGCTGGTTGTGCATGAAAATCTCATTAGATCAGCATTTCTGGTGCCAACAACCACGCCACGTTCAGAGACACTTCAATTTATTTCCCCTTCGCTCTGATGCTCTGTTTGATCTTCAGCGGGTTGTCTCGATCCCTAAATGCACTGGTTGCTGGAATGTGAATGGCTGATTTGCTATTTTCATTTACATGAACTTGAATGAGTATGCCACAAAGAGTGATTGGTGAGTGTAAACAGTACAGTTAGAAAGGATCAGATCCAACTTTGTGATCTTGTTATCTCCCCGAGGAGGTTATGGTTGGTTTGTTAAATAGTTATTTAGTTTGTGTGTTAATTTGTGACCAGGATAACTCAAAAAGTTAATAGGGGGTTATTGGGGAGTAAATGTAAGTGTTAATGTATGGGTAAGTTTTGTTCACATTTTCAGGGAATGTCGGTGATGATGCAAGAAAATAACAGGTTGCATTTTGGTGGTGATCAAAAAACAGATGCAAATCATTCTTTTAAGTTATTTTCTTTTTTATGTCAAGTCATTTTTCCACAGAATTCAAAGAACCCATTAACTTTGCGAGATAATGCAGTATGTCACATTTTCACAAATAACTTAAAAAGTTCTCAATGGATCCGGATGACATTTTCAGAAAATTCTGGCCATGGCACAAGACAGAATTGAACTGTAGATTTTTTCCATATTTATTGTTTTTAGTTTATTGCCTTGATCTCATCTTGAATTTATATTTATTATGACATGTGCTGCTGACCTTGTTGCCAGGCCTGATCTCAATCTGGATTATCTGGTTCTAAAAAATGTTAGAGAAAAGAAAATGATTACTATTTCTTTTCAACCAATCAATCACTATATAAATAAAGATTGAATGATTGATTGATTTCTTGGTGATCCAAAGTGGAGATAGATCCAGGAATTTCTTAAAGTGCAAATCAATAAAAACTTCCTTCAAAAGATACTTATGATCATGTATTCATACTCTCATCTAAAAATGTTGTGACAAGTCTTGGCAGGTTTTTAAAAATGAATCATACGTTTTTGAGAGTGCTCAGACACTGGATGTAAAGTGGGCAGCGTAATTTTAAATTTGCTTAAATTTGTAGGCAATTGGCATCTAGTTATGTCTCACAAGCAAACGGCTCACCCAGAACTACAAATTGGTTCTTATCATTCAATTGGTAGAGCTGTTCAAAGACTGAACTCAATCGTTAACATCACATCTCTTACGAAAAACAACCGCAGATGTAGGTAAACAAAACAAAGCCTCTGTTTAGGAGTAGAAGAAGACAATAGGATGATAGTAGAAGATAACGTAACACAAATGGGTAAAAACTAGTCTCAACAAGAACACAGGACTGTTTAGAGGTGCTGAAGAGTTTATCTGATGACTGTAAGCACTGGCAGGCTAACACTACCCACTGACTCCCAGTGTTTGAGCTAAGCTAACTAGCAGTGGGCAAGCTAGTATGCCTGTCTCTTTCTTTTTCCTGGACACACAGACAAAAGAATGTTGTCTACCTGCTTTGTCATGAACTCGGGACACGAAGACACGAAAACAACAAAAATGTTGGCATGTTCCTTGAACTGTAAGATAAGCTGTTTTAGATAAGGATTTTCTTACTTATACCGCTTCCACACTGAAATTAGCAGGTCAACATGAGGTTTTTTCAAAGCGGTTTAACCAGCTAACAATTGGCAAGTGACTCTTTTTCCACTGCCAGTAGGTCCTGGTCTAACCGGCAGCAGACGAGCTGTGTGGCATTTTTTGTTTCTCTGGCACATCAAGCTGATGTCATCACATTGAAGCCCCTCCATGTAAACAATGGAAAGGAGCATGGAGGCTGTGGACAGGGTTTTCTTTACTTAGTACTTTTGTCCTTCTTTAAAAATGTACAAACTCGGCACTGATGATACAAAGGCAGATGGAATTAGTTGCTCAGATGGCAAAGAGTCACGTAAGCTACAGACGGAGGGGATGGACATACTGTTATGCTGTGGGGATGTTGCGGCAACGTCATCCATAAATTAACGGGTCGATCGGGGTATGATGTTCTCACTGAAGCTGATCGGAGGCGAGTTGATTAAAGGATAAGTTCGGTTTCTGCAGCTTTCACATTGTTTATAGAATGAAGTAGAACAATATACTCACCCAGAAGGCTTTCCTGATCCAAACAGTGCTTCGGGAGATATTTAGATCCAAAATCGAGCGGCGGACATCCGTATAAAGGCAGCACACGGGGCATGTATAGCACCGCTCCTAAAACTGCATTAATCGTCCAAAAACTCATTAGTTTCACCAATATTTCATCATGGTCTCCTTGCGCTACTCCTCCAAGACAGTCCGGGGTTGCTCCACCCATGTTTTTGTGACTGTGCTGACCTCTGAACTGGAAACTTTCTTTACGGCTTGCCGCGCATGCGCAGTACGGCTCATTGTTTCAGGGGCGACCGCCAGCTACACAACAACTTTCTTCTTCCAGTTTTGTGCAAAATGGACGAATATCTATCGGATGAAGATGTTATGGACAGGAACTTTGAATATGATGGGTGTCCTTACAGTTTCAAGCCAGAGTTTACAGATGGGGAGTTCATCGAAAGGAGGAAGCCGTACTGCGCATGCGCCGCAGCCATGAAAAAAGTTTCCAGTTCAGAGGTCAGCACAGTCACAAAAACATGGGTGGAGCAACCCCGGACTGTAATGGAGGAGTAGCGCGAGCGGACCATGATGAAATATTGGTGAAACTAATGAGTTTTTGGATGATTAATGCAGTTTTAGGAGCGGTGCTATGCATGCCCCATGTGCTACCATTATACGGATGTCCGCCACTTGTTTTTGGATCTAAATATCTCCTGAAGCACTGTTTGGATCAGGAAAGCCTTCTGGGTGAGTATATTGTTCTACTTCATTCTATAAACAATGTGAAAGCTGTAGAAACCGAACTTATCCTTTAAAACCTGTGTTGCCTGCAGGGTCACACTGACCTGAGTCAATGAGAACAATGAGTTATCAATGGATATTGATGACACTTTCAGTAAATGTTGGTCACAGGGTAAAACAGAACTGATAATATTTTATTGGCACTTTTCTGCAATTTTACAAAAAACTCACCTGAAAATGTTAGAAATGCCTCATTGCCAGTCAATGCTCTCGGAGCACTTCTAGTTTAATTTTTTTTGTCACATTCTTGCTTTAGAGTGAATTTGGCATCACAGTGGAGCCTGCAGCAGAGTGCCCGACAGTCCTTCATTAGATTGGTTTGATTTGGTAGATTGGTTTCCAGCAAGTGAAGTCAAGGTAGCTTTTCTTAGACACCTGTGACAAGTTTAAGCTCGACAATTCTTACTTTCTACCTTGAGTATTTTTTCCTTGTACCCTGGGGGCTCAGTAAACACAGGATAAGAAATTCTAAACTGTTTGTGTGAGGTAGATGTCAACAGAACCAAAATATCACCTTCATTCAGTCATTACTAAAGCACTTCACACATACCTACAAGGATAAATTCCTATTATTCAACACAGATACACAAAGTGCCCCATAATTCACCTGTTATCTCCTCTAAGTGCAATATTTTACACAGACGCATTGATGTCGATGCAATCATGCACACACACTCATGCAAAACGCTGAGAAACACACACCTACACACTCCGTGACATGACACTCGCAGCTCTACCTCACACATGCTTGGATACACATGCTCAGTCAGATCGTATCCGGAAGCATCCATCATACACCAAAGCAGTTGTCATTTGTTGGGGAGTCTTTCGTCTGTTCTCTCTCTGCCTCTCTTTTGTATTGACCTCGGTGTCAGAGCCGCCTCCGTAAAGCCGGGCGGAGCGGAACGACTGATAAATCCTGAATGATAACACATTCTGTCTGCTGGTGCGAGGGGAACATCACGATCATCTGATATTCATATGCACAACATCCAACACATAAACACTTTTTATAGGTGGTGAGGAGACATGCTACAGCTGTGAGACAGAGGGCGGCAGGGAGGAGAGGAGAGGAGGTAATGGATAGGCAAGGAGACGACAAATGAGAGCTGAGGAGTGAAAGACATACGACTGAATGAAGTGAAAAGAGAGAAGAAATGCGATCAAGACGTCTGATCAATTTTTCTTCGTTATTGCCCTTCAAATGGAGGAGAGAGCGTCCTCCAGATAGCGCTAAAGCATCTTCCCCACCACACTTATCTCATGCCAAGTCACGGAAGAGAAGGGGGCAATATTTCACTCTAATTCAGGTCAGTCACATTCATATATCTTGCATCTATCCCAACTCCCTTGAGGTTCTTTTATATAAAAGGAGAATTGGAGAGCATGGATAAATTACAACTGCTGGAGATTTATTTTATTACAAAGATCTGGGGTCACTTTAAAAAGTCCAAAAACTCCCCCTCCTAAAGCTTTTTCTACCCACTTTTTATTACCCTCAATGAAAAATGTTGGGGCAGCCAAAGGTGGTTTTTCCATTAGTGAAAGACAGGGAACTGCCAGGGGTCTTACGCACCAAGGAGCCTCAAGATACTGTCAAGATTCTGCCTGCATCCACCACTGCCTAACTTTTTTTTACAACCACAGACCCCAGTCAGAGTTAGATTTGGAAGTTTTCATGCTATCAGGGGGTTGCAGGGAGCCTATCCGAGCTGACATTGGGCAAAAGGTGGGGTACACCCTGAATCAGTCTCCCTCTGATCACAGGACCACAGATGAAAACCAGAGTGCCTGGAGAGAAGTCACATATGTACAAGAAGAACACGCAAACTCATTGAAAAAAACCAAACTGAAATGAATAAGGGCATTAAAATGTAAAAAGTAAATGCAAAAACTAGGGCTGTCACCTTAGTGCATTAATTAGATTAATTAATCACACCGCAAATTAATGCGTTAGAAAAATTAAACGCAAGATTAATCATAGCACACAAACATTTTGATATTGGCCAGTTGGAGGACCTGTACATGGCAGTGTCACGTCACTTCACACATGCGTCTCTAGTCAAACCAAACAAAGCCCAGGTGACAACAGGAATGGCATATTTAAGACTTAGTCTTATTTTATTTTTGAATTTATTTATCTATATTTGTACTACATTCTTTAATAATGCATCAGGCCTAATTGGTTTGCTGGATGTCCTCGACCTTTTTCTTATTTTGAATTTGATTTATGAAACACACTTAAAGTGTAATTTGAGTTGCCTGATTGAGTTTAGAATTTTCTGGACAAGTTGCCCTGACTTTGGTTTTATTTAGTCACCAATAAAAATGTGGATTTACAAATCTTCACTTCTTAGTGTATTCATCTGATTAGTCATGCACTACAATTTTATAATATCCTAGAATTCAAATTCTTTAATTGGGTAGTTTAAGCAGATATGAGATTAAAATGCGATTAATTAGATTAATTAATAATAAATCTGGTAATTAATTAGATTAATTTTTTTAATCATCTGACAGTACTAGTGAAAAGCCAGTAGTAGAGGAAGATGAATGTAGGTGATGGCCATCTATAGCCTCAAAATATAATAATAATACATTTTATTTTTAAAGCACTTTTCATTACAGAAGCTCAGAGTGCTAAAATATACTCTTATTAGGGAACTTTAACTTAGATATATCCCAATAGACATGAATAAAGGCAATTATGGATGGCAATTGAAAAACCAATACCAGTTGAGAATCCTTAACAGTATTAAAGAATCAATATCAATATCATGAGTCTTTTTGCTAATCAATTCTCTTATCATGTCCTTCCACTGATACGACTACGAAGTGGTCAGAATTGCGGCTTAATTTTTTACAAAAAAGTCAGTGGAAACACCAGCAACTTGCAGAAGCATTTATCTATGCTGTGACGTGTGTCTGACATTGTTGACACTAAAAATTTACAGGCCAACATTTGCCCACGTGGAGAATCTGCAGGAACCAATAAGGGCATCGTTAAAGAATTGGATCAATTAGCAGGATTGTTAATAGCATTAGTATCAATAAAATCTTATCAATTTCCATTCCCTAAGGCAATTGGCATTTACTGGGGCCATCAAATCAAAGATGGTATGAGGAGTTTCTAAGTAATTACAAAAAAGTCTCACTTTTAGATATATGCCTGATCAAAATACACACTTTAAGATGAGTTTAACCAAACCAAAATAGGTTATCTATAAATGCTATTCCTTAGCTTTGCGATCGGGTCAGACAGGGCTGGGCTGGCCTGGATACTCAACTTTGGGAACAAGACAATTAAAACTAGAGCAAGTTTATATTATTCGGACACGTCTTAGAGCACCGGGCTGTAAGTAACGATATATAGCCGGCTACAAAACTACAATACTAAGTTTTCCAAAAATTGCTTGTTGTCACACATCATAAACTACCGCTACGTAACTAGAAAGAGATACATTACCTCCTCACTTTGCATCCTGTAAGTTGGTGAAAAAAGAAGTTGTAAAGAAATGCAGAGTTCTGAGGAAGCTGCATTCATCAGCATCACAACAAACGCACACTTTGGCTTGGGTCACATCTTTACAACAGTCGCTGCGCGTGCTCATGGGTAGCAGAGTCTATATCGCCAGAAATAGATTCTCCTCACAGCACTTTAATTAAAGTTGCCTTTAAAAGAAACATGATTCAAATAATCTGAAAAAGCTTTGCAAGCACCTTCTTTCATGTTTTTCACTAGTCTTTCTGGGCATAGAAAGTGTTAAGGAATGTGCAAAAAAAACTTTCAGTAGCATATCTGGCAGGTAATTGGACAATCTTTCTGTCAGTATCATTCATAATGGACCAATAATACAATGTAGTAGATGGGCATTACAGTCACGGTGTAAAATACAAAATGTTAGTCATTTCAGAAGACAAACTCTCCCCAAAACATGTTGAGGGTGAAGCAATATATCATTTCTAATAAGAGGAGCTTTTAGTATTGTTTGTTTTACATTCAATGAAGAATTGTGATCAAGATTTGATTAAACTTCTGCAGAAGCTGTCAGCATTTATACTAATTCTATCTGAGTAATTACTTCCTGCTCTTGTCCTGCTCATAGCTCCGACCTCTTCCTGTTTCATAAGGTACTGATAGGGCTGTGTCTCTTTGGGCAAAGCTCAATTGTTGTGTATTTGGGGCTCGGAAAGATGGATCAGGCATTTTAAAGAAACTGAATCCAGCTACAGCTTATAGTACTAATCATTGTAATTGAATGTTTTGGAAATGCACCCTATGGAGTAGGGGTGGGCGATATGGCAAAAATATCATATCACGATTTTTTAAAAATAAAATCACGATCACGATTTTATCACGATTCTTTTTTACATTGATTTTTCTAAACAAATTGGCATATTTGACAATTTTTTCCCTATGTTTAACATATAAAACATGTAAAACCCTAAAAGAAAAAAAAGACAATTAAAGCCAAAGAAACTTTCTGAACAGGTTTCAATTTAAATAGTGCAGTTTTTATAAAAATGTGCAATAAATGTAAACATAAAAGGTAATGAACAACAATATCAACATTATCTCTTAAAGTGCAACAATTTAAAACAAATGTTATCTAACTGCAATGTCTATAATCTGAGTGAATAATACAGCTGCTTTAGAACAGATTTTTGTTCAGACATCTTCAAGCTTTTATCTCCTTTTCTCTTTCCACCATGGCTTCACGCTACATAACCAAACAGGAGATCCCACCATGCACTGCGCGTAATGTCCTACGATTGGTTAGTCGGGTGCGTGTCAAAGTCTCTGCGCCCACACAGATGATCTGACGATCTTTCTGCTTCATGAGATCATCCCGCATTATAATCCTTAACGATTTAATATCGTCATATCGCACACCCCTACTATGGAGTGTCATTTTATTCAGTTTAAAACAAGGAGTACAGAGCAAAGGTGGGTGAAGCTGCAAGCCTGTCTTTACTGATCAACTTTTAATACCCTTTTGATAGAGAAGTCATGGTGGCAGAAGAAGCCAGCCTGACCAGAAAGAACAATAAGAACTGAATTCTGGACTTTAAAAAGGACTGAGGTCCCTACTTAAATAAAACAAAAGCCTTTTACTCATTTATAGCTCAGTGTTGGCTGCTTTCCTGCTCTTTGGGATTGAAGTTGTTTTTCGAGTTTTAAAAGAATAAAGTATGAGTAACACGAATGTTGTGTTTTTGCTGTTGTAAAGAGGCTGGAAACTGTAAAAACTGAGCTGAATCAATAATTCTACTCCACCTCAGGCGAGGAAAACATAGAGCTGAAGATACTTTAATTAAAGCAAGGGAAAGGGACAAGAGTAGAATATTTCCGGGACATATAGACTTCAGTGTTTTTGTAGTGAGGAGCAGCAGAGTAGACAAACATCTGGATATGTCAGGCTGAGTTTCTCCTAGACGTTAGCTGTTTATTTCCTTTTCTGACACGTCTCACTGACAGAGCGATCTTGCTTTAAAGCATTCAGGTGGAATGGTTTGGTCTAACGCTCCTTTTCAGGCTGAGCAGTCAGGCAAAATGGTCAGACAGAGATATCTTCTTCAAGCTGTTTTCTTTTGAAGGCTGCTGAGAGAGTTTTATCAAGTATGGAGTAGACTGAAGTACGTCTCCATTTGGGGGCGGAATGCCGCAGAAGAGTGGATGAAAATCTATATTTCTCACTTTATATAACAGACATTAAAAACATAAAAGCAAGTTCTCACTGTGAGTCTTTTAGTCTGATTGTTATGATGCCTTTTTAGGGCCAGTTCTCTCCATCAGCAAAAGGCAGTGTCTAAAAATACCTTAAATTACTTTCCACTTTACTTCCTCTCCATTTAATCCATTGTTGAATGTAGACAGATTACCCTCTTTTTAGCCTTTAACCCATGCCTATACTTTTATCATTCTACACCAGACGATGTCTATGTGGGTTTTTCTAACGATCAGTGTCTCCAGTTTTTTAAAATGTCTTTGTAAATAAAATGTATTTATTACCTGTTATGGGTAGCGCCACCACAAAGAGCAGTGATAGAAGCTTAGTTTCATCTTTGTGGTAGCACTGTTGTTTTCTAAGTCAAACAGCTCTTTGGTAGCTTAGTCTTGTTATAGATAATGTAGTGCAGTAGCATCTAAGCAAGCTATATTCCCCACAGCAATAAAGGGGAGCATCAGAGAGCCCTTCACAGTCCTAAAACAGACTATTTAAGGATGAGCAAAAGACATGAGCTCACACACAAATATGTAATTGCAGATGACATTGTATTTCGACTTGACAGTTGCAACACAGTCTAATCTTTGATAGCTTTGGTGTCCATGCTGCAGCGAAGCACAGGAACAGGCAGTCAGGGATGTGTACACAGGTGGTTCATGACAGACATATCAAAACAATCAAGTTTTTAGTTAAGCATCTCCAGCGCAGTCTGTCAACACTAGCTAGCAATCCTTCAATCCCATCTTCTGCATACAGGAGAGAAGAGGAGCATGATTCATGAGGAAACAGCGGAGAAGTTGACTCGAAGTAGGGGAGACAGATAAATTGGAAGGAAGTTAAGCGAAAGTCTCTCAAAGTAGGGGTGACCTTCAACCTAGGACATTAAAAATCCAATGAGTTGTTCCTCATGACAGAGCGAACAGTCGTACAAAGTTGGAAGAAAATCTCTCCAAGTGCTCTTGAGACTTTGCGCAGCAGCTGGATCAACCTAATTAATGTCTGCAATCAGGCAGATCCATCTTGCCATGCTTTAGTTTACAACCCCTGTAAGCAGCCCAAGAAAATACAATCAGTATCCTTTAAATCGGAAGAGAGTTCGCCATTAGCAAGACGACAGCAGGGAGTGACTGCCTGTTCAGAGATTAGCATAAATGCTAACAGCCTCAGTAGCAGTTTTATCAGATCTGGACTACATACTGACACTGCCAGTGATGGAAAGGATATTTTTGCTCCAATTCCATTATGTTTGACGAGAGGTTGTTCTTCTTTCCCAGATGGACAAGTGAAATACATTGACTTATCTGGTGTGTCGGGTTACTTGACTAATGGCATTCACAGAGAGGCATGAATACAAGACCCTTTGACTTAGACCTTTAAGCAACTGTATGAGCCTCAAACTCTGTTTACTCCTACACATACTCTTGTGTGCTCCGACAGTAAGAAAAAGACAAGAAGGTTGGACAGGTGAGCAACCAGAAAACAAAATGCCTCAGGCCTTTGCTTTGGCTGTCGTGGGGGAATATAACTAACTCTGCTTCTTAAGGTATAAATGTGGGAAGAAAATGCATTAATTAAAAATATGCAGGCAAACTCTGGACGTCTCTGAATGTGACAGTGCAGGGGAAACATAGCTACAGATTTTGTACAGAAAAACAAGCCTGTGTGAAGGGGACTGCATGCAAATGATGGTGATATGAAGCAAGGAATAGCCAAACTGTCACACGGACTGTTGCCTATGTAGGATAATGTCCTATTTTTACTAGTATTATATAGAAATTTGAATTCTGCTACAGTGACAACCTTACAACCACGTTACAAAACAAAACCAGGCATCTCCTTACACAGGCACACTGCAATGGAAGGCACATGTTGGGTAGTAAATGAGTATTTTGCCACGGTGAAGCTGATGTGTTGGAGAGCATAAAAATGAGGAAGGTTGGTGATGTGAAATTTTGACAAGAGCCAAATTGTGATGGTTGGATGACTGGTTCAGAGCATCTCCAAAACGGCAGCTCTTGTGAGGCACCCACGGTTTGTTTATACCAAAACTGGACAAAGGAAGAAAAACTGGTGAAGCATTGACAGTGTCATGGGCAGCCAAGGCTCAGCGGAGCCAGTGACAAACACACGAATGCCTGTGTGGCCCGATCCAACAGGAAAAATACTGGAGCTAAAACTGTGACCAAGTCTAAGGTTTATTCTGCAGCCTTTTAAAGTTTAAATCTGATATTAAACAAAAGAGCACTGTCAAATATTCCTGAATAATTGTGCTCTGAGGAAAAAAGTAATGGCACACTCCATCTAAGTTGTTATTCTCAGCTCTGCGATTACACATACTAGACACTGCTTTCATCAGCTTTTTTCCAATTAGACTCAGACATGCTTCGTACATATTTTTATGTGAAGTCCTCTCCACCTCCTCAATATCATGAGGATATGGAGAGCCTGTTTGTAGCTTAGTAACGTTTTGCACAGTTTAAAGACTGAAAACTGGTCCAGAGTAGTAAAACTCGACTGGTTGGGCAAGATTCAAACACGGATCAGTAAGCGGTCTTCAATGGGTTGAATGGTTGCTTTAAAAAAAAAATTACTGTTGTTGAGGCCTTGAGGGGGAGCTGAAATTGAAAGTGTCTAGGGAGAGGTTGGACACGCCCACTCACTTCTTCGATTTAGAAAAAGCAAAATAAAATCTTCATTCTAGAACTTTTAGTGAAAGCCAACCCAACAGAGACACAGAAAGACTTTACAAAAGCACTGAAGGGGAACTTGTCCATTTTCTTTAGTCATGCTATCTGTCCCAAACGCACGAACTGAAATTGGGAAAAGGGCTTTTGGGTACTGCACCATCAGACTGGAATGTTTTGCAGAATGACTTAAAGCTCAAGGAGCTGGTGTCCTTAAATGTTTTTAAATCCAAATGAAAGACATGGAAGCAGATTCTATCGAATGCCGATGTTTTTAGCTAAGCTGTGATATGGATCATAGATGTCTCTGTTTTTATGAACACATAATGATGTGCTTGTAAATTGTTTTTGTCTCTTTTGTATCTGTCTGCAACTTTGTGTTTCTGCAACTCTGCCTGTCTTGGCCAGGTCTCCCTTGAAAAAGAGGTTTTTAATCTCAATGGGACCAACCTGGTTAAATAAAGGTTAAATTAAAAAAAAAAAAAACTTCTTCATGCCATCTGCATGAAACAAAGCATCTCCCAGCCTGAGCATCGATTCTGTCCGATGCTAATTTACAATATCCTTGGCGTGAAACATTGGTGCCTAATTCAATAAAAGCAAAAACTTCATATTCTATCAACTTCGATTTAAGAAATAAAGGGCATTTTCCAATCTAAAGTAGATAACTATCTTACCCACAATCCTATAGTCACAGCAATCACCATGCTTGATGGAGCCCACATTTGCTTTTGTACTTCTGTGTTGAGTTGCTACTGCTTCATTCAGGTCTGTTATTTTCATAAGAGGATTTAAATTAACAAGTAAAGGACCTGAAAATAGGCTCATTGTTTTCTTAATCTTGGGGAAAAATATGGTTTATATGATTTTGGGCAAACAAACCACACTACTCTCAGTCAGAGAGTTTCACAAAAATATCTGATGGCTCACTTACTTCTGCATTGGACTGCATCTAATAAATTTCATATATCTAAGTATGACAGAGGGTCAAAAAGGGGGGAATATTTGTTCATGAACCTGGTAAAGAAACAATTGAGTAGCAGTGGTTGGACAAAAATACATGGTTAATTTGCGATTTAGGGCAAACTTCACACTGCCCATAATACCAGCATGTTACAGAAATAGAGCAGATTGAGTCTGTTGTTGTATGCAAATTTAAACAAGTGGCATTAACAACCAAAAGCATAGGCCATAGAAAAAGTTGGCATCACTCCCAAGCTACTAAACATACAGTATGTCGTGGCAATCCACATATCAACAAACAGTAATATTCAGTTGCAGTATCTAGTTTCAAACCTGTGAAAAGCTGTTGTTATGAACAGTTGAATTTAAGTAATTTCAATAATGTATGGTGCCTATATACTGTAATTGGCAACATATATAAAAACTTAAGATGAAGGAAAAGTTAGTTTGTTCTGTTTCTGAATCTTATAGAAAGGCTCAAAAGGAGAGTGAAATTTCAAACAGATGTGGACATAAATACAGAAATATTCAAAGGCATGACACAGATGATTTGTTTAGATCTTAAAAATGGTCAAAAGAGAGGATAGAACTTAAAAAGACCATGCAGTTATAAATAGATAAATACCCAATCAAAGGGATGATGGGGTTTTGTTTGAAATGTTGTAAAGAAAAGACAGAATTATTAAAACATGCAGATAAAAGTGTCAAAGAGGTTAGTGTGTGCAGAGGAGACATGCAGAAATAAAGATCAAAATAGGCTTTATAAAACTCAATCTTCATATGGATATGCAGGGGCTAGATGGGGCTGGCACCGCAGAGTGGATGGTCTTTAATGGGAGGGCCAATCAACTTCTCTTTGAAAACCCTTATATACCGATTTGGAGGTAATGTATTACAGAATAGAGTACACTATGTTACTGTATTGTGAGAAACACAATTTGTTGGTATTTCAAGTCAAGTTATCTGTTATTGGATTTTTTTTCATGAAAGTACATTGTTACAGAACAAAAAATGGCCTGTATGCCCTTATCCACTTATTGCTGCATATCTAAGCAGCACTGTTGCTGTTTCTCTCCTGCCTGTTGGCAAACTAGACCAAAGCCATGTAAGTGTGTGAGTTAAGTTCATGGATTCTTGCAGATAGATAGCAAGAGATTCGCAATATACATTGGGAAAATCAGTCATGTTTGATTTTAAGATGAAGCAAGAACCAGCATCAATCAACATCAGAAACAACATAATTGACATAAACTGGCATCCAGATGTCTATTAAACCTTATCTAATTGCAGATTTACTAAGTGCTGTTACCAACATTAGTACTCTCCAATCAAAATCAGTGTAACTGGTAATGAAAATGTTAAAAAGATCTCTATGCATGGTTGTTACTGCTATATTTATGATTCAATTGTAGCTTTGCAAAACTACGAGTGCATCCTCAGAACAACAAATGCAGAAAGAGGGGAGATGAAGCCATTGTTCCATTGAGACTTTTTGTCATTGTGAGAAAATGCATTTTGTTTCAAAAGCATCTGTGAGCAGCAAAACAACAAACAATCCAAAGCAGAGTAGAGTTTGGGAAGTCATGCAGTGTTACAGAGCGGACAACAGGAACCTTTCCATGTCTGATTCCCATGACCTGTGGCTCTACTCTGACAAGTCACAGGTCTGCAGTGTCTTCACATTAAAACTTAGTTTGCTCAGCTCTCTTGGGAACCCGCTGGAGGTGATGTAAAAACTGCACCAGGCGTTAGGGATAATATCTGATGGAAAACCAAAACAATTGAGTATAGCTGAGTCGAGTCAAGCTGATAACACGTAGTAAAAAAGCCTGTATGGGGTGCTGGTTTGGCGGAGTGGTTAGCAACTAGGCACCCCATGTACATACTTCTGCCAGTCCAGGTTAAAATCCCGCCTGTGACCAATTTGCAGAGTGTCTTCCCCTACTGTCTCACCCCCTTTCACAAGCCTATCCACTGTCTCTCTCCTATCAATAAAGGCACAAAATGCCCAAAAAATACATAAAAAAAAAAAATAAAATAAAAAAAAAAGCCTGTATGCCCGTGCCTCCTTCTCAACACTATTATACCTCTGATGGTCTTGAGACGGAGCACAGTGGAGGCAAAGTATCACAGGGGTGTAAATAATGCGGCTTTAAAAGGCAATATGAATGTAGCTTTTCACAGTAAGACTGATCTATGCACACAAAAAAGGCTTATACCGCTTTCATACGAGAACCTGTGGTCTGTTTCAACATCCTGGCACATGAACACTATTTCATTAAAATGCACAACTGTGGAACCAGCTAACTTAAGTGTTGAAATCCCAACCCACATCCCTCCTTCTGGTTAATGCATTTTTCAAGATATGAAGCCTAAAAATTAAAACTGAATGCTTTGAAATAGTGTTCATTCTTAGCTCCGGCTAAATAAATTGTTGTGTTTCACATGTTAATCTTGTGGGAGCGTCGGGGAGCCTCTCATCCGGTCACTGGTGGCTCTCCATTTGTGTTGTGATTGTGTTTGTTTGTTTGCTGGCAGAAACTCGGCACAGCTTATGACTCAGCAGAGCAATCATTGTTTTGGACATTTCAGCGGCGGTCTCTCCCTGACTTTGTCTAACAGTGCTAATTTTCAAAATGGCACTGTATTACAGTGGCAGCCTTCATTGGCAGCCTTGTCCCTCCGTGGTTAAAGGACGCCTGATGGAGCAGGAAGGACCCGGTCAGTCCATTCAAGTGTCAGACTCAATCAGTCCATCACGACGAAGGCAACGTCGGCCACTGCGGCATCTGCCAACACTCTCCCAGCAGGGCGACTGCTCTGCCAGTGTGGCTGTTTGTTGTTCATGTGTTTGTTCTGTCATAATGCTGGAGGTAAAAATTATTTAGATTAGTGTCCGTACTCTGAGACTTGTTGATGTGAATGTAGCTCTTGGTATGCCAACAAGGTCTCCTGTTTGTTGTGCAAAACGTGTGGGTCTGGAATGTCAAAAGTTGATGAAAAACATTGATTAATCAAACAATGAGTCTGTCATAACTTGATTTCTTTGAATTTCTCAATTAATATTTTGTTTACTTGCATTGACACACCATTACTTCTGAAAATAAGACATTAAAACCAACCCCTGCTGTCATGAATATTTTATTGGGATGAAGGACTATTTCAAGGGATTACATTTTCTACCAAATGCACAGTTAACACATCCCTTCTTTCATTTTCCTACGGTAACTTGGAACATTTTTAACACAGATATTAAAGGTCCTGTGGGGAGCATTTATCTGGTTATGAAACAAGATGAAATGATACTTCTTTTCATGCTTTAAAAGACAACAAGACTATTTATTTACTGTTTATTTCAAAACAGCTTTATTGCTCGCTGACTACGACTGCTCAGGGGGTAGACATCAGATGAGGCAACAATTAGCAAAATTAAAAGGATAGTTTTGGTTTTATGAAGCAGGACTGCTCTGGACCCACAGTACTAGTAAATATAACTGCTAACAAAGCTCTCCCTTAAAGAGAAGGTAATCAGGTAGTGATGCTACCTGACACTTAGCTAATGGTACCTACAAAAGTCACGTAATTACTCCACCTTTAGAGTAAAAACTGCGTGTAACTTTTCTTCAACAAAGCCTTTGGGTTCAGAACATATCTGTGATGCAACATATGGTCAACATATCCTTCCACTTCCACTGCCCTCTTAAGTTAGCTAGAAACCGCAGAAACTTACTTTATCAAAACTAAACAAAAAAGAGCAATTTTGACTAGAGCAACAATGATATTCCATGAATCGTGGGTATGAGAGAATATCTTTATGAATCAGTGTACAAGGAGAAAGAAACCAATGCAGATGGAGTCATGTGTTGAAAGATGGATAGGACAAACTGTTGTGGAAACTAAGGAGTAGGACTCTAGCGGCTTCCTTTGTCACTTTCGGCGCACAGTGGTTTGAAGGGCTTGTACGCATCCCGTGCGTAAGTGTGCCAACAAAAACCAACAAATGTTACAAATGTCCACACACACTTTAGTCCTTTGTGCCTTTTTTATTTGAAGACAGTATTCCATAGATCCATTTATTATAATATTCCAAATCCACCAAACACATACCACGGTACGGTCAAAAAACGCGTTGCTTCCCTCCTGTGCACGCCTGGGCTCATTAACCCACATGACTATATGAACAAAGGACACCAGCCTATACTGGCGCCTGCTGGCACAAAATAGTTTTACACCTAAAACAAAAATGGGAATTCTGGCTCCTACAAGGACAGATCACAAGTTCCCGGTGATGCAAATGCCTCCTCCTTACTAATCGCATGAGTCATGTCCATCTCAAATGCTTCTTAAAAAGTCCCAAGAAAGTGGGGTGCCGGTTGGGCGGAGTGGTTAGCGACCAGGCATTTCCCATATTTGTACTTCTGCTGGCTCGGGTTTGAATCCAGCCTGTAGCCAGTTTGCAGGAGCTCTTCCCTTACTTTCTTTCCCCCTTTCACAAGCCTATCCACTCTCAGTCTCTCTCCTATCAATAAAGGCACAAAATGCATAAAAAAAATCCCATGAAAGTCCACACCACCTATTAAAATGTTGACAGCGCACTCTATTTGTCTCTCTCATGAGTTGCCATAACCTTGAGTAGCAGTTGGATCTGGCGGATTCAGTGTCTGTAATCAGGGTGTATTCATCTTGACAAGCTCCAATCTACAGAAACTACGCTCAGCCCAAAGCAGCACAACCCATGACAGCAGGAAGTGACTAGTCAAACTGAGGTTAACATAGATGCTAAGAGCTTCAGTTACAGTTTTGTCAGATTTGGACCACATCTCGTTATTCAATCAAAAACAAACAATAACTTTGAAAGCACATTGTTGTTCCACTTCCGACATGCAAGAATGTGTTCTACGAACTTGCTTACATTTTGTACTTTACACTGCTGCAGTATCACCCACCCACTACATCATGTGATTTAGCTTAAATGACTGCGATTGATTGACAGAAAGAAACTCAAATCACTTGCCAAATATGCTTTGACAGGTTCTGCCCTTCCCAAACACTCAATGGGCTGTTGCCCAAACTGACTAGTGAAATGTATTCTGTATTGGTACTTAGTGGTTCATCTGGTATTTCATGCTAGAGCTGCCATGTTTGTGTTCTAACTCCCTCCTGAACAATGAATGTCATCCAGCCCTAGTTCATAGGCAAACCAAATCGAACATATGAGTAAATTTTTAGACCACATTGTGATTCAAAAACTTGTGTGAAACAAAAAAGTAACAAGTGAAATCAATAAACGTGATGTATTTGACTTATTTATTCTGTAAGACACTGTTGTTGTTGAAAACCTGTCATCTACCAGCTGATTTTTTCTCATGGCAGACAATGAGAAAAAAAACAACATTTACCAGAAGTTGTACTTTTTTCCATCTGACAAGAAAAGTTCCATAACACAATTTTCTTTCAGGTGAGATTTTGGCCCCAACTCCCAAAAAGATGTGGCTGGTTGATGGATATTCCACTATGTCGGTGATGGGCTGGACCAGTAAATCATTTAAACATCAATATCAGCCAAAACATCACCCCGCATCATTGTCAGCAACAGTTATGTATCTGCTGTGTGGCAGCAATTTAATGTTGGCAAGCTGGAACACCTAAGTGCTGAATCAGAGTTTTTTTTACTAGGCTGAAGAAATCACCTGTGGGGCAAACTCTAATTTGTTTTCTTGGCCAAACTTGATAGAAAAAGTCTGCAGTGTAGAACTCCTCAAACCTGTGTCTGTTAACTGTTTGAGAGCACTTCTGACAAGTGCTGATGTTGCTAAGATGTAGCAAAAAAGAGAACATGATAACTATTTAAAATTATGTCACAGCATCTTGACCTGAAATTGTACCCTTGACAAGATGAGTCAGATCAGTTTCGCCTCTGTCATTACTGTTGACAAAGCTAATAACAGAAGTACCACCTCCTCTTGGTTTTGAGTATTAGAGAAGTGACATGATTATGGGTTATGTTAGGAAGCAACTACATGTTTTGTCCTTGAAGTTGATGCATGAGAAGCAGAAAAATAGCCAAGCGTATAGATGCAGGTAACACTGACAATGACAAATTGTGATGTCTTGATGGCTTGCATCAGATCCTCTACAGTCCTTGACAATTGTTCCCTGTCTACAGCGGTCTGTACATCCCAACGTGGAGATTGAATTGAAACCTGGTGAGGTGATGAGAGTGTCATGGGCAGCACATAGGGAACAAATGCATTCCTGTGTGATCTTATCCGACAGAAAAGCTACTGAAGCTTGAATTACTCAGCATGCAAAAGGTACAAGATTTCAAATGACATATGGATACCTAATAAAACTTGACTCAACACTTTTGTTGTGTAATAATCTAAAAACAGAATTATGCAAAACTATTTGGAAATGGTACCAGGGCTGACTCCAAAGAATGCTGCCGCTTTGCATACAAGAGCACTAGCGTTCAGTTGCAGGGAATTTTTACAGAACTTTATTTCCCACACATCCCACAATGAAAAGTCCTTACAAGTTGTCCCTTGCTGTAAAGGTGACTGTAGGGATGGGTACCTTTCACATATGAACCGATACCATACTGATGCCAGGTACCTGGGAATCTGTATCGGTACTCAACGGTACCAGTTTGCGGTACTTTTGCGTGTGTTTCTGCGGTAATAAATATTAATTTGTTTATTATTAAGATCTCAAATTTTTTCAATGGAAATTTATTTCTCAATATATAAAACTTGACAGATATATATATCAAAACAACATTCAACTGTTTGTGTTGTAACATTGTAGTTGTACCAAAAATTTCTTCAGCATGAAAACCAGGAACTAAAATGAACCACAACTTAATAAATTAACTGCAGCCCTCACTTTAACTTTAGGGCAATTTAACAATGGGTAACAGAGCTGTAAATAAAAAAAGCATTTACATTAACGTTAAAAAGTACAAGGAACCGACCTGATTATGATAACTGACGCACATTAAAATGCCAAGCTAATACCATCTTAAAAATGAGACTTATTTACCTGGACCAGGTATCCTCCTTGTTGCATTTGCTGCCATCACCAAATGTTAAAGCCATTTCTTTTCCTGTGTTTCTGGCTGCAGACGACTCGTCACCATTGGACACAGGCGTGCTAACAGTGCCGAATGAATCCTTTGTGGTCATAGATCTGAGGCTATGAAAAATTGTGCACTCTTCAGCTTCAAGGAAAATTTTGAACATCACAAGGTGCTTTCTCTCAGATTTGCTGTGCTGTGTTCAAGTCCGGTATGGAAATTCACCTACTTTACCCAATAGTATGCCTGCTTCTTCCCCTCGCTCACAGCCACAAGGATGCGTTTGGGTACCTAAACATGGCACCTTTTGATTTTACGTGAATCGGTATTCAGTAGTACCTACAGAATTACCAAGTACCTCTCCATCCGGATTCAAGTACTCCTCCTTGACTTGACTGATCAGGCTTCCTCCAATATAAAAGTGCCAATAATCACAAATGTGAACATAGGGTTTATTTCAGGTCTTACTTTGTGGCACTACTGCTGTGACACTGACAGGAAGTCTGTGTAAAGTCTTGACCGTCAAGATATAGAGACTCCACTATTAAAATAAAACTCATTGCAGACTGTGTTAGTTGATCAATACGGCCCACTACCAAATGATTCTCAACCCTGTACCAGTTTGGAGCTCAGTGGTCGAATATCTCGCCTCTTTGAGTGGACCTCTTTGTGTTATTCTTCCCTGTAACGACAAACAGACCCATTGATTCGAAATCCTAAAAGCCTGATCTTCATTTTGCATAAACAACTCAATAGAACTCCCATTAAATGATCCATTTCAGCCTCAGAGTGAGGTTTGAGCAGATGCTGTTGGACTCGGGCCAGTTGTGCGTAAACAAAAAGCATGCATGTATTTGTGTGTACTCTATATGTGGGTCACACGGCAGAAGGCTTGCTGGTCAGTTGTAATTCTTTCCTGGCACTTATAGGATGAGATATTGATCGGTGCACACACAACTTATTCTCCTGCTTTACGTAAATCACTTTGTGATTGACAGAGCCCGGACTTTGAGCTGTCCATCCCATCGACTCTTTATTTCATCTGCATACCTGCCTCCACTCTCCCGGGTAATGCAGGGTTATAGCTTCTTTCAAATCAACATCTGCCGCTCCTCCATGCACTTATTAACAGAGGAGATTTTTCAGAAGCTAATATTATTGCTGTTTTTCTCTCAGCAGCGTTCCTGAGATTGCACTAGCCTAAGTGATTAGTTTTTAGCAGCGGCACAGATCACCCTGAGGTACCATGTCGGCAGAAAGTGCAGGAGGTCCTCAGGAGGAAAGCAGTCCATCCTCCAGCTATTTAATTATGAGGGGCGTAAGACCCCTGGGTGCATGGCTTCATTCTCCAACAACCGTGGCTCGCTAACAAACTCTGTTGAGTGCCTCTGATTGATCTGCAGCTATTCGAGGTGGCCGTGAGAAGACAAAAAGCAGGGACAGAAGAAGGGAGGAGGAAAGATGGAGGGGAAAAAGACAGAGGACTTGAGGAGGGATGTCAGTGGGGAGGCAGGGAGAGGGAATGAGGGATGGAGGGGAGCGAGGCGTGGATGGATGGATGGCTGCGGGGATGGAAGGGGAGAGGGCGTATTTCTCAGCATTTTCCAGCACAAACACAAAAAATCAACAGACAAACCCAGGAGGCTGATGAGTAAGGCTGGAACACACGTTCAGTTTTAAAGATACGCTGGGGTGTAAATCATCACTTCATCAGGATACACTGTGGTACTAATTTACTGGACAAAAGTATGATGTTTGCAGATATTATGAAGCTTGCCTCTATACAATATCAATATGTTGAGATTTAGAAGCTTGAAATTAGGAGGTAAAGTGTAATCTCCATGCTTTTTATAACAAGTTTGCATTGGAAAACTGATTAATCTACTTTTACAACACAATGGAAAATACATTTACTGCTCAGGGCTTTAAAAATGCAGTCGAGATTTAATTGATGTTTTTTATTTAAATACAAGAATCAATGACCCTGCTTTAACTTTTGCATTATAGATGACAATTTAAATCAATCTGGATATGATTGAGTAATTGATCAGCCAATTGATATATCAATATGTATCAATGTTATTGTACAGGATTCATGATGATGTTAATTTGAAAAAGAAAAAGATGCCACGTCTTATGTTCTGTAAAATGGTCCAGTGAGAGCTATTAACAGTAATATGCTTGCTGACAGCAAGATAAGTTACTCAGAATGCCAACACATTAAAAACATGAATTTAATTTAATTTACCCAATGTAAAGGGCAATTTTATTCTAGTAAAAATTAGGGATGGGAATTTCGACTAATTTCCCCGCCGACTAGCCTCAAATTTTATTTGCGACTAGTCGACTAGTCTATAAGCAAGAAAACTCGCAATTTAATACACATATTAAGTTAAAAGTTTAACATGCAAATGTGTATTTAGGAACTATTTTAGCCCAAACATTCAGGACAAACTGTTAATTTAAATTCTATTGATGTAACAACAACTGACTGAATAAAGTTGAACAGTTTAAAGAGAAATACATTTCTGATACGTTTGCCAATGCAATGCATGGCATTTATTATGAATACTGCTTTGGTATGAAACTTAGATGCAGCAGCATGACAATTCCAAACGTACAACATAGTAGCCTAGAATAGAATTTCCCTGAAATCTCTGGCACTTAAGACTAGTGCACGATTCAAGAAACTTTCATTTCTTAAGAATATTTAACTGTAATTGGAAGGTCAGGATATTTTAAATAAAATAAATTGAACAAAAAATATTGTAAATTTAACAAACAAAAAAGAGAAAAAAAGCAATGAAAATGAAATGGCCTATCTTTTAGCAAAATTGCATGTAAATAAAAATAATTATACTAGTCAAAAACAAAAAAAAATAGACCCTGTCTCTGTAAAGAAAAAACAAAACTCACACAACAATAAAAACTATGGCCTAAATGAAATGGAGTTTATACAGTTCAGGAATTGTGACATGTACTTTCTCCCAGTCAATTCATACTATCTGTCAAACGTTTGTAACTGCTGGCTTTTCAGCCGTATTGAAGGGCTGCACTTCTCGCAATGTAGCGAACGACACTGTCTGTGAGCGCACCATTTTTGGCTTTTATCTATATGTTCTTTGCCGACCAAACCCCTCAATAAGTGTTGACTGTCAGGACGAAGACTCTACTGCACCTGCACATCTTCGTCGCCACTACTTTCAAACAAATACGACATATCAGTTCGTAGGTGTTTATGAGCTCACACCTTGTTCATCCTGTTTAAAACCAACACATTCTCACACTGGGGCAGCCGGCTTAAGAACCATATCTTTTGTGCCATCATTCATATTAGCGTTTGTTTCCTCGTTACTCTTCAGGACGATCACTTCAGCTCTCTCCGTGTGGACGCGCAAGCGGCCCCGTCTTCACCCCAAAGATCGCATGTTTGACAGATGCTCACTCGGCTATAAATCAGCTAAATCCGCTATAGAACCGATGCACCCCGTTGTTAAGAAAGATAGACGTAGTGAGTCATCTTGTCATTCAGCCTCTTTGGTAGTAAAAGAGGAGGAAAACAAACATGCAGGATACTGCAGGTGGAATTTCTCGCCAGACGAGTGACAGTGTTCAGTCAGTAGCAGAGGCAGAGGAATGTTTTTTTTAATACGGGAGAATTACGGGAAAATATTAATACGGGAGGACGGCGGGAAAGAGGGGTAAAATACGGTAGTTTCCTGGCCAAAACGGGAGACTTGACAGCTATGCGCAGAGGCGTGAAGAACAAGATGCATGATGATTAATGTAGCGTTTAACCGACTAGTAAAATACTAAACGATTAATAAATAAGTAGGCGGTTAACCGATTAAACGACTAGTTGCGCACAGCCCTAGTAAAAATGAAGATATGAAGATATCTGTTTAAAACTGTAGCAGCAGAAATTCAAGTCTTAAGCACCAAATAGTGGGTATTTTTTTGTTTTCGATTTTCAAAACTTGCCAGAAGACTAATGAGACAAAGTGAGTAAAACTGGCAAGAAGTAAAAACAAGTACTCAAGATAATAGTCCAGGGTACAAAACTGATTTGTCCCTCCATTGATATAGAGTTGCCCTGTCCAATAAAGCTTTCCATCCATATTCCATACTGTTCTTCTCATTTGGGGTTGCCAAGGCCTGGAGTTTTTCCCAGCTGCCACTGGATGAGAGGCTGGGTACAACTGAAGGTCTGATATACAGAGACAAACAACCAGGCATGCTCCAATTTAGACATCAGACAACGTCAAGTCACTAATTATCAAATGTAGTTTTGGGCTGTGGGAGGACATGAAGGGCTGCATGGATGGATAAAGACAAAACCTCTGCTTGAAGGCCTCATCAACATGGGATTTGAACCAGGAAAGTTCTTGCTCTGAGGCACTGGCACTTCTGTTAACATCAACATGCAACATTAAAGTTTAAGTTTGTCTTAAAAACATTACCTCACTTATAAACAAGGTTTCTAAGGCAATAAAGCAAATTTTATAATATCATTTCCCTAACAAATAAAAGAAAATGTTGCTAATAGAATACGTTTCTGATTATAAATAAAGGTAAAGTTTCCTGGAGATAAAATCGTGATTTACTGACTTATAAAATCAAATGTTTTGATCAATAACAATATCATACCAACAGTCAACACAGCCAAGTTCCCTACCAATAAAGCAACTTTGAGTTAAAGTTAGTTTTTCCTTGTCTAGACTTACCATCCTGGTTCATTATCTGAAATCCATCTTGCTGATTTCTATTGTCCAATTATTTCATGGCTTAATGCTCAATGGCCCAATCAGGAAAGAGAGGCGGTAGCTGAAGACGTGACGACAGCTGGAAGTGACTGAATGTTTGAAAACAATGGCGATATGTGAAATGGTCTTTGTGGATGCAGCAATATCTGTAGTTTTATCAGATATGGACTCAATTTCTTCTTTAAAAGAAGAGTGAAGGGGTGCTGGTTTGGCGTAGTGGTTAGCACCCCATGTACATGCTTCTGCCGGTCCAGGTTCGAATCCCACCTGTGATCAGTTTGCAGAGTGTCTTTCCCTACTCTCGCTCCCCCTTTCACAAGCCTATCCACTGTCTCTCTCCTATCAATAAAGGCACAAAATGCCCTAAAATATACATTTAAAAGAAGAGTGAAGAACATCACTTAAACTTCCCTCTCTCTTGGGAAATAATGCTTTTGCTTTTCTACCGACTGGGGATCACTGCTGAGAAACTGGGCGAGATGCTGCTTGAACGATGTTGGTAGTATGGTAGCCTGGATTCAAAATATGCTCTCCTCAGAAGTTTACCAGAAAAACTTAAAGGATAAGTTTGGTTTCTACAGCTTTCACATTGTTTATAGAATGAAATAGAACAATATACTCACCCAGCACAGTCACAAAAACATGGGTGGAGCGACCCAGGACTGTCTTGGAGGAGTAGCGTGAGCGGACCATGATGAAATATTGGTGAAACTATTGAGATTTTGGATGATTAATGCAGTTGTAGGAGCGGCGCTATACATGCCCCATGTGCTACCATTATACGGATGTCCGCCGCTCGATTTTGGATCTAAATATCTCCCAAAGCACTGTTTGCATCAGGAAAGCTTTCTGGGTGAGTATATTGTTCTACTTCATTCTATAAACAACGTGAAAGCTGTAGAAACTGAACTTATCTTTTAATAGGGATTGTATTTGACAAGGTTCATGTCACATATAAATGGTAAATGATATATCTGGTTGGTTTAATTTAATGTAAGACAATAGTCTAAGGACTGAAATGTAGTTTAAGCTAATATCCAACAACAGGGTCTAGCAGCTACGTCATCATTGTGGCTTGATATGACTTGTCTGTGATGAGCGTGACGAGCAGTATGATCGTCCAATCAACAGCAGCTGTTGTTTTTGAAGATTCCACCTCTGAAAACAATTTCGAACAGCTCTTTCCCAGATGGACTAATGAAATATTCCCATGGCGGATATATGGAACTGTCCATCTGGCATGTCAGGTTAGGCTTTTCCAACAAATAAATTCAAGTTTTATTCTAATGGATAAAAGGCGTTTGATGGCTTCCTCCCAATGTGACATTGGATATGAGTGTGGTTGTCTTTATCTCTATGTTACCCTGGAATTGGCTGGTAACCGGCTGGGGGGGAACCAAGCGGTATAGGCTTCCAACCTGTGACCACAGATAAGTGGTCGAGTGGATGGATGGATGGATGTTCATAGAGTGAAAAACTCCTACCAAAGCATTTCTGATATTCTTTGCAAAGTAACGATTAACATGTGGAAATTGGCCTTATTCTGCAAAATCCTTTAAACCTACAGCCAACAAATACCAAGAAAAAATCTTCTTGGTGGAGGTAATAAATTCAAGGTAACACAAAGGCTACCTGAATGATAATGGGGATAAGGGGCTCCTGCTAGACATGGGCCATTATAATTAGTCCTAACTGTAACCCACAATGGGCTCCTGGTCATATCAAGGTTTAAACTCCTGGTATTGTGGCAACCATTAGTTATTTTGTAAGTGAAAAAAAATCATGAAGATAAATATTGTGTGCCACCATTCCGATCGAGTGTTTGGTAAATATCGCCCACCCCTATACTGATTAGCTGTAGAACAACATTTACTCGTATGAATGCACTCAAACCCAGTTTGTTAGTGTATTGTTGTAGCTCCAACAGCATCAGGGGAGCAGAGATGCAGACATATTTGCATAAGTGGGTATTATACTCCGAGCCAGTGGACAGTAGCGATGGCTAAAGTAGATAAGATAAAGCTTTCATCCCTCCTCTGTCCTCTGTTTACCACACACACTCCATTTATTGCTTTTTCCCCCTCTTAGGACACATTTCTCCACCCTCTCTCGCGCTCTCTCTCTTCCTCCGGTCAGACACATTCGTCCTGTGTATTTGTTGTGCACCAAACAAATTTCCACTCCCTCTGACTTCTTCTTCCCCCCTCTCGCCTTATCTGCTTTACTTAACTCCCTGTGTGAGAACTTTTTCAATTATCCCTGCCTCTACCTCTGAGGGTTCGGGGCGAGAGGCACTGTTTTGGCAGGATAAAGCGTCCGCAGACGAGAGAGAGAGAGAGAGTGAGAGAGGGAAGAGGATGGAGGAGGGGAGGAACGAGGGCGGGATGGGAAGTTGAGGGAGAGATTCCGCAGTGACTCCGTTCCAACGAGTCATCTTTCATTTTTACGACTTCAATCAAGTGTCCTTGAAGCCTAACTATACTCAGATCATGCACTCTTATCCCGCTGAAAGGCTGGGGCTCCTTTAAGTAAAACACCTGCGTGCTTAAGTCATTTGTGTGCTCTGATTTTAACGGCGGTCACTCTAATGCTGTCATTTATTATGAAACAGTGTCCTCTCTCTGCTCCACCTTGGCACAAATACAACATTTCTTTTCTCTCCCTCCTCTTGGTCATTGTCTTTTTGTGCAGTCTCTTTCGCTCTCCCTCCCCTTAAGCCCCTCCCACTCTTTCCTTTTCATTTTCCACCTCCACCTCTCTCTATCTTTCCCTTGGCAGGACACCACACAGTGCAGTTTGTCACACACTGTGCAATATGGCAGAGATTGGAATCACTTTAAGTATTTCTATTTTCTGCTTCTTTCTATATCTCTCATTTTATTTTATGACTTACACCTGCAACAGCCAAAGCCCTATATCCAAGGGGTTTTCTGTCGTCTGTCCATCTGTCTCTCAATCCATCCATCTGTGCCAATTTTGCGAGTACAATAGCTCAACAACGCTCTGAAAGACTTTAGACTTTGCAAGAACTTCAACTTCAACTACAGGATGAACTGTTTAGACTATAAGGCTAATGATCAAGGTTTTTAAGCCTCATGTTCAAAAATGATCATTTCCTAATGGAGGTTATCCTGATCACTACCAATAAAATTTTTAAGGTTGGGCCATTACCAACATTCCCTGAAAATTTCAGTGAAATCAGTCCAGTATTTTTTTTGTAATCTTCTTAACAGACAGACAAACAAACATGCATTCAAACTTTGAACAAATGTCCATTCTGACTCAAGGATGACCTTATTCAGAAATAAATGTTCAAGATAACTTGGTGTCATGTTTATACTTTGTTTTTTTGACCACTATATATATTGCTTATGGACATCCTATTCTATTTAAGAGATTTTTCTAAACTCTGCCTAAATATCCACTCTGATTAAAGGGTGAACTGAGTAAATGTTGAAGCTCATTAAACAAAGTCAGTTATAGTTACGTCCATCCTTTGATTATTTCCTTCATATCTTGTAAGGCCTTGTGGGACATGCTTCAAACTTTCCACACATTTCAAATGGGATGGCCTAACCTGATTTTTCGAAGGGAATTTTCTTCGAACTTTGCACAATTGTCCATTCTGACTCACAGGTGAAATAGAGAGAGTTTTGAGGGTCATGTTCAGAGTAACTGGACCTCAGGTTCAAAATTTCCTTGTGAACAAATGCGGTCCAGATTGTAGAGGTCCAGAGTCAAAATCAATAAGGCTTCCTGTTCTTTTGCTGCTAGCTTACATGTTTTATCAAGATTCCTTTGACCGATTTTCTTCAAACTTGAAGAAATTTCCTCATGATGTGTGTTGAATATAGTTTTGTAATAATACAAAGGTTTAATCTGCGAGATCTTGCAAATCCATCGCTTTTGGATGCATTATGCAATAAACACTTGAAGAGATTTCCCTTAGACTTTCACAGAACTTTGCACAAATGTCCACTTTGGCTTCGTGATGATGAAGGCTACGTTTACACGGACACTCCTGACTTAAAGACGGAAAGATTTTTCCTTTGCGTTTTCAAATTCTTTTGCGTTCAGATGACAACACTGGAGACGTATGGACCCGCTGTAGTATGCATGCCGGTTCAGCAGATGGCGGTGTAGGTCTGCAGAGGGGCAGCGCTGCTACAACACATGTACGATGAAGAAAAACTTTTCACAAACAACAATGGCGAATAGACGTAAAGAGACGCAGGAGTTTCTTTTCTGGACAACAAATCAGTTTGGACAACAAATCTGTCTGGATAGTTTTGTCTGGAAAACAAACCCAGCATGATAAGAGGCTCACACGTTACTCAGCAGACGGCCGAAGCTGTTGTTGTTCCTGGTATGCGCGTGCAGCCTTCATCTGAAAGAGTACTGCGCGTTTCACCCTGAAATGCTCTGATACTGGTTTACACGGAGCTGCATGGAGAGCGGATTCAAATCTTTCCACTCTGGAGCCCGTTTTTAAAAGTTTCCGTTTTCAACACGGTTCCATGTAGATGCAAGGCCAAAATGCAATGAAATCTTATCGAATTCGACCATATTTGGCACCGTGAAAAACGCAGCCGAAGTGTGCTTTCATACAGCACCAGATTTACTCTGGGTTGCAATTTTAAAAGTTCAATTTGTTTCAGGTGCAGAACACAGAACTGAACTCTGGTTTGCCAAAAGATGGGGGTCTTATCCTACTTCTAGGTGTGAACCAGAGTTTGGTTCACAGCGGGTGAAAAAGCACTCACCGAATAAGGCAAATAAGGCAGGCAAACCAACAGGCAGTAAATTGTGGTCTCGGGTTTAACCAATCATCACAACGAAAAAAAACAAATATTGCGTTTCAAAAACATAAAGCAGAGTGCAGCTAAAATTAGCGTCACCGAAACCTTCAGCCTCTTGTGATCTCAACAGGTTAACATCTCTAAATCATGCATCATGTGTTTACAGAACGCTCCAGTTAATATGTTGGTGATTCCCATGCAGCCAGAAAGCAGCTTTAACTTTATTTAATGGTACAGAATACTTCTGAGCTGCTTTGAGCAAAAATGATACTGCTTGAAGCTGGTTGAGTATTTTCAGGTTATAGTGCAACAATGGGTCAGATGGAAGGAAAAAAAGACAGCAGCAACAGCCCCAACTAGTGGCGGGAGGCTAGATTATGCAGGATTAAAGTGCAGTGTGAAAGTAAGCCAAACCATGTACAAAAGGAAGGAATTCTGCAACTACAACCCCGAATCAAACCAAGATTTTAAGGAGTGAAAGTGACCTTAGCCTAATGTTTGTGGCAATAGGTCATAAGTTACAGCAGCTGAGCCTTTTACACATACATTCACCTTCAAACTGCACTTCTATCACTCACACTAGCAACCCCCCTTATCTTGACCCACCACTGTACTTTAAACTCCTCAGCAATTGTATATCCTACTGAGGCATAAACCTGCCGGGGGGTAGTTCTAGTTCTATGTGTACTTTAGAGTGTGCAAGTGCGGCAGAGATAAAGAAAGAGTGTAAACTTTCCGAGGGTGTAACCTTGCCCTGAGAGAAGTTGCTTCATAAAGTCACCTGTCACCTTCGTGTGTGTTCCAGCAGGACGGATACAGCGTTATGGGAGTGTGTAATTCCATCTGTCAGAGACCGTCTCGCTAGGATGCGGCGTGTAAGTGTGTTTTAGTTGTGTGTTTCCCGCCTCTTGTTCCTTATCCTTTGTACCATTTCCATCCTTCTATTTCTCATTAGGTCTCCCTCCTCTTCGTCTTTTTCCATATTTGCCACCTGTTCCGGGTTTTCTGTTCGAAGCCTCAGAGCTTGTAATACCTTGACCGGCGTTACTTAGCCGCCTCATGACAGGCAGGGAAATGAAATCACCACTTGGCCGAGTGTGTGTGTGTTTTTCTTTTCGCTCCCCTTTACTGTTTCTCCTGCCCGTTTATGAGGGCCTTGCTGCAGGGCTATTTTTAGTCGCCTGCCACCTTCTCACTGGCTTGTGAAAGCCGACTGCCAGACGTTCACTTAGGCAGAAATTCGGCATTATGATTTAAGGGATTAATGAATGATATTGTTATCTGCATTTGGCTCTTTAGCAGGAAAAGCAATCAAACAGACTTTCTGTCCAAATGTCATATTTACACTTTGAGAAGCATTCACATTTGGTAAATCAAAGCAAACCCTTAAGTTGACATGTTAACATCTTTATGGCTATTAACTGATGCCAAGAAATTTGGTACAAACATTATGGCCTCCCTAAAGATGATTCTCATAATTAAGTCAAATTTAAAGTGTCCAGAAGTTTGATTTGGATCCAAGTACCTGCACTGCTGATGACAACCACATGAGCCTCATCCCTGATTTGTATAAAGTGATTAACTAGTGAATGGTGGCATGCTAAAACAGTCCACTCTGGACAGGCATGTTAGACATTATTCCCAGTGAACACATTCACTGCTATTTTTACAAATGCACTCCTGAAATGTCAGAAAAAGTTTCAGGACAGGCTGCCAATACAACATTTTCTCTCATTTGAGCAAGTTTTCCTCAGCGGGATGATTTTCCATGGGGGAGGGGGCTGTCTCAGGAGACAGGCTTGATGTTAAAGAGATGCTGCTGAAGAAGGCAGAGCTTATCATGAGGTATTACATAACAAGGACAATAACACAGAGACCAGGGCTTCATCAAGAGGTGACTGTTTTGCTGAAGTTAAGAAAACTTGCTTTTGGACAATCAGCATTTTTAGTCAGAGATGCAGAAATTAGAGCTCAATGCCCTGATATACCAAACACTAACCAAGAGAGTTTTCTCTTGTGTTATCATTGTTTAAGGTGAAATATCTGTCTCCTCGATGACTGGAAGTGGTTGGGAACCAAAGCTCTAGACCAGTGACAATCAACTGGCTGCCTGGGCCCACATCAGGCTCTCTACAGCTTCCCATCTGACTTCCTCCATATTATCAAATTCTAAAAATGTGAGGCAGAAAAATGTGATTTTGAGGGGGTTTTTTTGTCAAAACATCCCTATAACTAGGCCTGTCATAGTAACAAATTTTGCTGGATGATAATTGTCCAAAAGATTATTGCAGATAAATGATATTATTGTCAATATTGCTTTGATACATTTTTCATTAATGTGTTGTAGTATATGTCATAATAAAGTGAGTATACTTTATTATGACAATAAACTTTAATTTCTTAAGAGTATTTAACTGTAATTGGAAGGTCAAGAGCTTTTTATGAAACTATATTCAACAAAAAATATAATGAATTTGACAAAAAAGGAGAGAAAAAAACAATTAAAATGAAATGGACTCTCTTTTGGGAAAAACAAATCACTATACTAATCAAACACAAAAAACAGACCCTGTCTCTGTAAAGAACAAAAAAAACTCCAATAAAAACAACAATAAAAAACAATCAATAAAATGGAGTTTATACAGTTCCGGAATTTGTTTGTGACATGTACTTTCTCCCAGTCAATTTGTATCGTCTGCTTTTCAACCGTATTGAATGATTGCATTAATACTGCATTGTAGCGAACGACACTGTCTGTGAGCGCGCACCATTTTGCGCTGCTTTATTTATATTTACTTTGCCGACCAAACGCCTCAGTAAGCGCTGACACTCAGGACGAAGGCTCTGCTGCACCTCCCCTTCTTCGTCGCCACTACTTTCAAACAAATACGACATCTTGGCTCGTCAGTGTTCATGAGCTCACACCTTGTTTATTCTGTTTAAAACAAAAATATTCCCACACTGAGGCTTACAGCTTAGGAGCCGTAGCTTTTGTGCCATCATTCATATGAGCGTTTGTTTCCTTGTTACTCCTCAGGATGCTCATACAGAGCTGAAACCTAATTTCAGCTCTGTATGTGTGTACGCGTGAGCGGCCCCGCCTCCGCCACAAAGATTGAATGAATGACAGATGCTCACTCTGCTATAAATCTGCTAAATCCGCTATAGAACGAACGCACCCAGGTGTTGAGAAAGTTGCACAAAGTGACCAATTTTCTCGTCCAGCCTTTTTGGTAGAAAGAGAGGAAGAAAACAAATGTGCACACGCGCACATGCCAACTTATCAACGCCGGCAAACTTACAGAGGATGATTTTATTTATCGTGCAGTTAATTGATTTAATGATTATCGTGACAGGCCTATGAATGCAATAAACAACAATTTGATAGTTTTATTAGAAATGACTTGATGTTTGATCAGACACCTGACAGCCAGTGTTAGAAAGTATTTAATGAGATGAATGAGTACATTGGGGGACAAAACCAGAGATGGAAAAGCTACCTTGTTGCTGGCAGTAGTATGGGTGATAAGGACTGATGTTTTTAAGGCAAAGAAATACAGAAAGTTTGAGAAAATGAAAATAATAAAATAAAAATAACTGGTATTTGGCTTGAACTCAGCTGGAGTAGGAAAATTAAAGCAGCTGCATCTATACCCTGTTCTGACCTAAATATTTATATTATCACATTATTTTTAAGAACTGGCTCCCATACTGTCTTTCAAGCAAAAAAACTGGGCCTTGTACAGATAGAGTTGATGACTCTTGCTAGCTTATAGACCTTCATTTGCACTTCTAATAAATAATGGAACTTTGTCTTTCTAACAGTTATGTAATAGTAAATTCATCAACTCAGCCTGTTTGGTTAAATGAGGGAGATTGCAGCTCGCTATGTTCAACCCCTGGCTGGGTACCCCATAGGTGTGTGGAAGCCCCCGAATCCATGATAGTAATTGCCAGGCTGCACTGATATCACACAGACATCATACTTTGTTCTGTTAACATCATGTTGTGTTAATTAAGCCGCTCTTTCACAGCTTCTGCCTCCCCTCTGCCATGATTACCTCTTTGACTCCCTCACTGTCGGTCGAGCAGACTGTTGCTTTCTGAGAGGAAAACATCCTTGTTTGGCAAGGCTTGCAGGAATAAAGAGTAGGAATGATTTTTTGATAAGCATATAAACAAATAACATCAGTGCTTAAACTAGTTGGAAACTGCTCAGCCAGAACTGGTCCCTGATTCAAATCGGGACATAAAAATCACAGAAGAATATTTTTTACGAGTCTCTTGGATCAGGTTTCAGAATATTACAGCTTGTGACTGAATCTGTGCCTCTAAACTTTGTCTCTCTCCTGCTGAGCTATGTTTACCTGCCACTGTAAACACTTTATTTCTCAAAGTAGCTTTTCACAAAAAGGCATTTAAACATAAAAACAAGTGGGTACTTTAACTGTGCAGATCTTGACAAATATAATATGTGTATTATTAGCAGATAGAGCAGAGCTAAGAGTGAGTGCATAAGTTTTTCAGCAGCTTCTTTGCCCTCAGCTGAAGTGTCTCAGCATGCTTTGATTAATTCTGAATCTAAAACAAGCAAGTCACGAGTTGAAACACTATTTTAAACAGTTCTTAAAGGAGATTTTACCTGATGCGGGGAAAGGATGACAAGTGCAGGTACATAATGTTGCTGGAGTTTACAGACATTAGGCTGATTTATTTTTTTTCTTTTCTTTTTGGGCAAGGTGGGGCATTTTTTGTGCCTTTATTGCTAGGAGAGAGACAGTGGATAAGCTTGTGAAAGGGGGTGGTAGAGCAGGGGAAGATACTCTGCAAACTGGCCCCAGGCCGGATTCGGACCTGGAAGTACAGACAAGGGACGCGCATTGCTGCCAACCACTCCACCAAACCAGCACCCAATTAGGCTTACTGTTAATGTCAAATGGTAAATAAAATGGTATATAGAGTGTTTTCTTGTATTTTGACAGGTCAAAGCTGCTTTTCATCCCCAAAAAAGGGAAATTTGTTTCCACAGCCTTCCATATCATGTTGCCAAAGCACACCATCACACAGAACACAAACAGAACAATGGACAGTCACAAAATAAAGTGTAAAAATAACAAAGAAAGTACAAATAAAGAGCAAGACAGCACTTAACATTGTCATTGTCTGGCAAGTAGGTTAAGTCAAGGAGGTAGATTGTTCAGTATAGCCAGAGCAGATGGAACAAAACTCCTCTTAAAACAGGCCCTTCTATATTTAAGAGTCCTGTACCTACGTCCAGAGGGAAGGAGCTAGAAGAAGTGATGGACAGGATGATCAGTGTCCGAGACTACATCTACATCTACTAGTTTATTCATTCATTCATTCATATTCACTCGCTGATAATTTTAGAGTTTTCTTGTCAAGTTATCCATCAGTATCAATAACACATTCACAAATTTTTATACCGATTTAGACACCACTGAGGCAGCAGCATCAACCTTTGGGATATAATAAAATGTAAAAGGTTGATGGACTTGGGCTTATATTGCTCCTTTCTAGTCAATCTCACAATTCAAATCACCTACAATGCCTACACATTCACACATTTACTCTCACATTCAGCTGATGATTTAGTTTCTGTTTTGGTGATCCATGAGAACCAGCAAACTCATCTGGTCTCTTCTGTATCCAGTTAAAAACAACAGGCACATCACTGGGAGCATTTGTAGTGAAGTGTCTTACTAAAGGACACATCGCAATGTGATAGAGCTGTGTTCAAACCTTTAGTGTTTTGGTTGATGACATAGTGACTCTCTAAGCTGAGCCACCAATGCGCAGTAGGTAGACAAAAACTTAAAACTGCAGCCAAATACGATAGATAAGTCTTCTATTTTGAAGGGAACATTTTTATCTCTTTTCGTGTCTTCCCTCACTCCTGAGTCCATGACAAGCTGATAGACATGATCCTTTTGTGCAGTAACAAGAAAGACATGGGCAGAGCTTGCCCATTGCGAATTAGCTTGGCTAAAACACTTGGAGCAAATGGGTAGTGGTAGCCTACCTCTACCTTCAGTCATCAGAGGAAGGGCACATTTGCAAACCACTATGGATGTGCTTGTAAGTAGGTCAACAAAACAAAGAAAGTGGTGGTTTGTGCACTGTGGTTTAGTTTTTATGTATTTCTTTTGAAAATTACATTAAGTGCTAATCTTATTCTGAAAATAGATACTGTAACATAACAGGAAAAAAAAGAGTCTCACAAACCTGCAAGACCATACACACGTTATTCTAATGACTGTAGTCAGAGGCAGGCTACTGCTACCCATTGACTCCATGTGTTTAACCCTCTGGATCCCAAACCCGCAGGCGGGTTCAAAAACTCACTTATTTAAAAACGACTGGCATTTACAAACCGTTTGTCCTATTAAAAAGCCGTAAAAAGTGGCGTTTTCGTCAGATTCTCAAGTTTCCGAGGGTACCTGAATGTATCACACATGACTTCGGCAACCTTCCGAACAATGGCGGAAAAGACCTATGATTTTGCGCGACTGCCGTCAACATCGCATTTATTCACACGTCTATTTCAAAAATCTGCAGAAAATAAATGTTTGCTCTAGCTCGATTCTGTAAAAAACAAATAATTTTACACATCCTACAGCTTTTAACAAGTCTTGAATGGTCGATATACATCCTGTATTTACTTCTAAAGAATTATTTGAATATTGACTTCCATTTGCCTGGTGTCATTTCAGCTTGGGTCTGCTCAGCACCAATCAGCATGCTTCATACGTCGGCTCTGTGTCTCCAGAGACTGTTTCAGGGCAGCAGGACCCCCCAAAACAGTTTCAGGGGGGTCCCTTGAAACAGTTTCAGAGGAGTCCTGTCGCCTTGTACATAGTTATTCACAGTTTTCATTGTTCTGAAAATAAATATTCACAAAATTTCACTGTCCGTTTTTCTTTATTGAATAGTTTCTTGCATTCTGGTTATGTTATTCTGCCCATCTCCTCCTTGTTACTGCACACACAGTCAAAAGTGTCTATCTGCTTGTCATGAACTCATTAGTGAGACAAGACAGAAATACAAAAACAAAAATGTTGGCACATCTTTTCAAAACACAAGGCTACAGACTGAGCGACCATATGTGACACTAGGGAAGTAAGAATTTACTGTACATATTAATAAAAAGAATTACAATTTTGTAGCTTAACCATTGCCAGAAAACATTGGACAAGTGGAAAGTTTATAAACAGCTGTTCAAACTAGGAAACTACTACTACTCGCTAAATTGTGAAACATCCCCACAGTTGAGAGGTAAAGCTGCTAAATTGACTCGATCTTGAACTGTCTGAAATGAGTCAAATGTAAGTTGAGGAACAGTCAGTGTAACTATATTTTCATTTTTAAGTGTGACCAAAGGACGACTCTCCGCTCCACTTTTTTCTTATTTAACCAATTCTTCACGTCATGCACGCAATCTGTACGTGTAAAAAGCCAGTTAGTCACCCTTGGTCTCAAACAGAAAAAAGTGAATTACGCTTCTTCTCCTCTAACTCCACTTTTTTCACTCAAAGAGAAAATGAACTGGAGTCCAGAGTCCTCATATTTCATTCAAAACATTTCACACCTTCTGAAAGGCTCATATAGTGGGTCCCAGTCCCATAAAACTTCTATATGCATTGATTTGCTCACGCTTCCGTAAAGGAGAGGGTGTAGTAGCCTTGAGGACGAAGTGCCTGGATTGGATGGCTTCTACGTGGGAGAAATGTGAGCGGGGTACAGTATCAGGTGCTTTCTACGCAAAGTGAAGGATGGAAGAGGGAAATCAGAATGCGAGTGAAAAATTACAGCAAAAAAAAAAAAAAGAACTTTTCAGGAATGGCACTTTGAGGGGAAAAATGACTTCTGCAGAAAGGATGGTCCTCAGTAGTATTCTTTTTTTCACTTCTTTAGGGCACATTATCTCCATCTGCATGTTTTTTTCTGAGCACGGAGGCCCAGCTGAGGTGACAGATCGGTCCCAGGGAAAGGACAGGCAGCCTGATGTTCTGAAATGGGAGACGTGTGAAGTTCTGATCCGTAAATGTCATTTTATCTCTTGGCTATCTTTCAAAAACTCATTCCCTCTCTATCTCTCTTAAGGGTGCTGTTTTAACACACACACATACACACACTTTCTTACTGTCTTTCTCATCTGTCAGACACTTAATCTGGTATTAAATGTACTCCCGATGCTACACTACCCTTCAGAGCTCACATTTACCTCAGAGACACACGGCATACCTGCCAATGACACCCCCGTCCCCTCTCCCTTTTCTTCCCTGCAATCTAACTTAAGTACAAGAATGTACCTGCCAAAGATGTTGAATTCCTTGTAAGGATGGGAAATATGAGCAAAAAATACATACCTCAACATTTTATGGCTTTATGGCAAAAATCTTTTTCTTTTTAAGATAAAAAAATGTTTGTTTAGACACCAGGATTTTGCGAACAATATCATTCAAGCATGATTCCAGACATTAAAATTTGGCTCAATGTTCTATCTTTTCTAATATTATCATTATAAATTATAGGAAAGGTAGAAATATTGTAATCCAAAAGAGGAGTCTGAGAGAGAACACTGTCTGAAGTGTCTAAATGCAACCCCAGTTTAAATGAAGGTGGAACAAGTGAAAACAAGACAAAACAGAAAAAAATAAGACAAGGTACTAAACATTGTTTCTTGCAAATATTAATTTTAAGTTTCATGTCATCAGTGCATTCCAAAAAAGCTGTAAACAGGTTAGGACCCATCCACACGAAGACAAAACGCTTAACAATTTCCAAAACGATCGTCATAGAGACGAGGCATCTCAGAAAATGTGTGCGTCTATATGAATTTGCTGTAAAACACATGCCAGACCTCTAGGGGGGCTGTAACGATAGCTGAAACAGACAAATAAAAAGTGGGTACGCGCACTTGCGGCAAAAGTTGTAAACAGTGATTGTGATACAGTGATCATAAAGTGCTGTAATGTGTCCTCGATAATTGTTTGTTCAACTCGGTGGTGATTGAAAAGAAGACGATTTTGCTGCAACAGGGATAGTAGGGTCACTAGCTTTATCAGCACATATGCTTCACGTACGCCGCCATTGTTGTTCTCGTTGCTGCGTGTGGCGCATGCGTGTCAATAAAGAAGATGAAACTTGCGGAGAGCAAGTAATCACAGAGCTGTGTGTACGGCATTTCAAAATCTTTCCACTCTGGAACCTGGTTTCAAAAATGATCGTTTACAGACCCCCAAAACGCTGTCTTCGTATGGATGATATGTAGATTCAGCAAAAAATGTATGCCTTTAGACCTCGGTTTGTCTTCGTGTGGATGGGGCCTTAGTGTCATGATGGGTATTAAAGGAGCGTCCCTGAAAGGCCTAGTCATTCATAAGTAAGGATTCCCCACTTTATGGACAACTGCAACAAACAGTTGAAGAAATTTTGGAATGTTATCATCAACAGTCCATCATATCTTACAAAGATTCAGAGAAATCTGAGGGAAATACCTGCATGGTCAGAAAACATCACTGAATGACTGTGACTATATTCCTAAGGCAGTACTTCATTAAAAACCAACATCGCTCTGTAAAGGATATTACCATTTAGGCAGTAACTTATCGGAAAACCATTGTCAGTTACCACTGTTTTGACTGCAACTACAAGTGCAAGACAAAACTCTTCTATGGAAAGCTAAAGCCATATATAAACACCACCCTAAAATGCAAAGTGGAAAAGTCTGCTGTGGTATGATGAGACCACATTTCAAATTATTTTTAGAAATCATGGATGTGGTGTCATGTCCAGACCAAAAAGGAAAATGACCAATTGGATTATTATCAGAGCAAAGTTCCAAAGTCAGCATCTGTAATGGTTTGAGGATGTATTAGTGCCCATGGCATGGGTAACTTGCACATCTGAGAGGGCACCAATAATACTGAAAGATAAACTCAGGCTTTGGAGCAAAAGGAATGTCCATGCTTATTTTAACATGACAATGTCAAACTACATTCTGCTCGTATTACAACAAGGTGGCTTTGTAGTTTAAGAGTGCAGTTAATAGGCTGGACTATCTGCAGTCCAGACCTGTCTTCCATTGAAAATGTGTGGTGTATTCTAAAACACAAAATATGACAGTGGGACCTAAGACTTTTGAGCAACTGAAATCATATGTGAAGAAAGAATAGCAAAGAATTTCACCTACAAAGATTCAACAATTAAGGTGAATCCCAATTCTACCCTTTGTCTTACCCTTTACCCCTTGGTTTTGCGCATTCATGTCTAGTGAAGGGGTGTCCCAATTCTCTGTAGGGCTAAGGAGAAAGGCTAAGACCAAGGGCTACACAGCCCTTGAAACAAAGACAGACCAGGACTTCACTAGAAAGGAAGGGTTATGAGATTTTCCTATAATACAATGCGAAAACCACAAGGCAGATAAGTAATAAGTAATAAGTAATTATTAATTTATAAAGTAAAGTGTTAACCATGTTTTGAATTGTTGGTTGTATTTTAAAATTTCTCATTATAAAAGACTAGCTTTCGCAACTGTAGCTACAGCATCTTCATTCGTCACAGCTAGCGAGCAGCTCTGGGTGATGAAGTAGCAGTAATCGAGCTGTGTGTTTTTAACCCTTTCCCTTTTGCCCTCAAAACAGAGGGCTCAGGGGAAGGGGTAGGGGAAGGTACGTCAAAGAGGAAGGGCTAGGTGCAGAATTGGGATTCACACTAATGCTGCGTTCACAACGCAAGCTACCCAGCTACCAAAATCGCGTCGCCCACTGATGTAGCGTCGTGCGTCCATAAATGCTCATTTTGGTCACCATTGCCATCGGCAGTCACTCGGTGGCATCACGTCTGCTCAAGTTTCACCGCGATCATATTATATATTACATAATAGGATGTATAAGCGGACATTATTCCAGCTGTATCCTTTTCATTCACTTATCAACCACAAAACACTGCAGCTGATGCCAAGTAGCAGCATTATCTGTGAGTTTACCGCGGTCCGTCTAGGCGGATCTAATGTCCTCACTGACATTAGTTCCGCCTAGACCAGGGGTGTCAAACTGATCCAGTAAAGGGCCACGGTGGCTGCAGGTTTTCTTTCCAACCAAGCAAAAACACACCTGACGCAAATTATTCAATCAACTGGATTTTCTTTACATGGCTGATTTGTTGGATCAGGTGTGTTCTTGCTTGGTTGGAATGAAAACCTGCAGCCACAGTGGCCCTTTACTGGATCAGTTTGACACCTGTGGCCTAGACGGAACTCATCCGCCCTGTAGTCCGGATGAATAACTGTCTGTCTAGAGTACCGTCACATGTACACACACCGCTGATTGGCTGATGCTGCACAGCCACACACGACATCGCCTGAATAGATCAACTTTTTTTTAACTTAGACATCGCGCGACGAGTGAAGTGGTCGTCTTGTACGTGGCTGTCGCATCGCAGGAGGGTTGGCCCCCCCCCATCGCGGCTGTACATTGACTTTGAATGGAGAGTGATCGCCGAGGTAGTACAAGTAGCGTCCAGTGTGAACGCACCATTAGAGTCCTCATTTCCCAAACATTTATAGTCAAAAGAATAGGTGATGTAAGATGGTGGTAAACATGCCCCCGTCCCAGCTTTTTTGGAATGTGTTGCAGCAATCAAATACGAAATGAATATCTGAAAAAAAAATATAAATATGATCAGTTTTGACATCAAATATCTTGTCTTTTTGATGCATTCAAATAAAAAAAAGGATTTAAAAACTGTACTCTGTTTTAACGTTTTCCATGTCCCAATGTCAGTGGAATCAAGGTTTGTATATTCACATAATCAGTTTAGTCTAATCCTATATTGTGAAGAAACAACATCAGTATATGTCTAAAAACTTAGAATATTACCCAGCCTTATTTCTTCCCCACCTTCCCTTTTTCACACTCTCCGACCTGCCTTCACCACAAAGCACCTTCTTCCTTTGAGAGGCTGCCAAGCAAATGTCAGCTGGGGTTGTTGGGGGAGGGTTGGGGTAGAAGAAGGTTGGGGGTTGATTGGGAATGAGAGAGTGGGGGGAAGATGCACACATCAGACACGTGGAGGATTTCACTTTTGCGTGAAATCACGTTATCAGACCGGTGCAGAGTTTGCCAGCCTGGAGAGGATGGCAGTGGTGAGAGGCAGAGGAGGAAGGCAGGGAGACAGGAGGTGAATAAAAACCTTCAAGACACAGCAGATTTTTATATCCTGGTGACAGAATGTAATACATATTGAAAAGAAAAGGTTTAATATTGATGAATTATTACTAGAAAGGCTTACATTCTCTTCACAGGACTCCTTAAGTGGTTCATTTGGATGTGGATGTGGTTCGGCCAAAAGGATTGGGTGTCAATTTCACGCTCACTTTGTCTTGTACACCAACCTAAGCTTCAAAGAAATGTCTTCGATAGAAAGAAGAGCGTATAATCGCCGACATAATATGCGCTCAAACATGCTCATGCATACTATACACAGCGTTGGCATAATCTCCTCTGCTTTGGCATGCGGGTGCCTATGAGGAAGTGCTCACATTTTTATAGTAGAGGCTTCATAGTAAAAGCAGAGTGTCAGTTTTTGAAGTGTTGACATGTGTGAATAAGAGACGTAGTGAGAGCCCGGAAATCCCAATCTACAAAAGCCCTGTCACCATGAAGTTAAAGGTTAACACGAAATGGAAGGGATATGAAAAAGACAGCAGAAACGTTGGTTATCAAGACCTCCAGGCACTACATATAAGAAGTCTACTTGAACTATATTTATGTTGCAATAGTTTGTTATGCCAGCTAGACTAAGTATAGCTAAGAAACAGACAATATGGCCTAAACATAATTTGAAGGCATGTTTTAGGTAAAAGCAGAATTTAAGGGTATCACAAAGATAATTTTTTTCCAACGTTTAATTGCACATCTACGCCCAACAAGCCAACTCCTCCCTTTGAAATAAACCTGTGACAGGGTACTTAAGGGTCTCATGTCCTGCAAAATCAATTTTAATTGCTTCAGTATTGTTAGAAGGGGGTTTGATAACAGGAGGACATGATGCCAGTTTGTGTATTCTCAGTTAATGGAAAAATATGCCATGTCTCTTCAAAGAAAATGCCCTTGTAAATGCTCTGTTTCTTATGCCTAAGTCACACATTCCCGTTTCTCAGGGCGATTGTGCACGATTGTCATAATCCTGATGAAACGTGCTGTGGTCGTGGTGCATGCGCTACTTGGTCTGGATCAGCCTTGTATAGTCGTGGATGAACGGCGGGGAACGTGGAAGTGTCACGACAGTTTTGGACTGTTCAAAACTGTCGTGGAGAATCACCACTCTCAGTATAGCGGGGCGGAAGCCTAATGCAGTGCTAATGCGAACGGTATTAGCGTGGCATGTACAGAGCTCAGTCGGGCTGATCGTAGCTCCATCCTGAAAGCTTTATGAGGATGACTGACAAGTATGTATCCGTTTGTGCCCCAACTGTGTCCCGTTCAAGACGGCACAAGCGACGGGGCTCAGTCGGGGCTTACGTGACGCGAACTGAGCTCGAGCGGGGCTGACGTTGCGTCAGCGGGATGGAAATTCATGCAGTCCTCATCATATCGCTGTATTAACCTAGCTGGAGCGGGACGAACGCCCCCGAAGCGCTGTAGAAGCGCTACTGACGGTGTATTTACGGGGTGTGTCTAGGGGTGAGACAGTCATTTAATCCCGTATCATAGCGATCACACCAGCCTCCTCAATCGTGTACAGTCGTGCACAATCGCCATGAGAAACGGGAATGTGTGACTTAGGCATTAATTCCTGGAGTTATGACGTAATAGCCATTCAGGCTCTATCTGCATGTGTGTTTTCTGCTCATAAGACAGGAATCATTTGGGCAGCCAATTAGCCCATAGCTAATTACAATAGCCTTTAGGTTCCTTCACATCTGAGTGTTTCCAAAGGGGAGGGAAAAAGAGCTGTATCTACTCTATGAGTACCAAATTTTTCATGTGTTTATTCAACTTAAATCAAACCCTTGACTATCACTTCTTTTTTGGGGTTCCATCTACATTCATGTTGCTTATCACAAATGAAGTTGTACCTCATTGTGGATGACACGGTGCCATTCCTGGGTGTGTTTTCCTGCCTTGCATCCTAAAAGGACACAAATTAAGCAATCTGTCTGTCATATCGTAACTTTAGTTGCCTGTCACTCTGGCTGGTAGCTGGAGGCTGCAAGGTATCAGTGTGTAAAGCTATGTCTGTCTATATGTATGAGGGCTGCACCCTTTGAAGGACGAACTCAAAGACTAAAAATTCAAGTGGCACTTCAAAGGCAGTCCCATTTCAAAGGAATGCGTCCTCTCCTTAACCAATGACTCATTGTCTGATGCATCCTTTGTTGCCCAACATAAACTGATTGACGGTGGGTTCACACTAAAGACTCAGTCATGGCTCCAAGGACACTTTACATGAAAGTACTTACATTTTATTGGTGAAAACATAAATGCTCAGTAGGCCTTTGATAAGATAGAAATCAATACAACAATATTGTCACATCCAAGTCTAAACAGCTGCTTCTTCAGCTGCTTTTAAAAAGTGCCTAGTTTCAACAGCAGACTCAAATTCAGTCTCCTTCAGTTTTGAGCATTGCAAAGAAGACAACGAACAGACCCTGAACAGCAGACCTCCGAGTCCTGCTGCTCCAGAAGTTCTTTATGAGTATGTGCTTAAACAACCAACCTGATACAAGTCTCACAATATTTTGATTCTGAATCCTGAATGTAAGAAGAAGCCAGTTCAAGGGTAAAGGAATATAATACGCATCCAGCCTCGCAGCAGCATTTCAAAGAGGAGGTACTGAGACAGGTAAATGAAGGGTAAGATGGGGCAGACTTGACAACACAAAACCACGTACAAGCCTCTCAAACCCATTCTTTTGACATGACGGCCAAAGTTTGGCAATACTGGGTTGAATAACTAGATGTGAATGGGTACATGTGAAATGCAGTTTAAAGCACTTTGAGCAGTTAGACTAGAAAACATTATATTAGCTTGTCCATTTTACTACTTACAAATTACCAAATAGCACCAACTAACGCCAAAGACCGAACAATTAGCAGTGAGAGGAGAACCTCAACTAACACTGCATGTAAGCCTGTCATGATAACAAATTTTGTGGGACGATAATTGTCCAAAAAATTATTGATGATAAACGATATTGTTGTCGATATTATTTTTTTTTTTTTCATTTTTTTATGGATGTAATTATGATATATGGCATAATAAGTATTTTAATGTAATTGAAAGATCAGGATCTTTTAAATAAAATAAATAAAACCAAAAAATAATACATTTAACAAACAAAAAAAGAGAAAAAAAGCCAATGAAAATGAAATGGACTCTCATTTAGGAAAAATTGCATGTAAATAAAAATAATTAAACTAATCGAAAACAATAAAAAAATAGACCCTGTCCCTGTAAAGAAAAAACAAAACTCCAATGAAAACACACACAACAATAAAAACTATAGCCTAAATAAAAGGGAGTTTATACAGTTCCTGAATTGTTTGTGACATGTTCTTACTCCCAGTCAATCCGTACTGTCTGTCAAACATTTGTAACATTTCTGGCTTTTCAACCGTGTTGAAGGGCTGCATTTCTTTTGCAATGTAGCGAACGACACTGTCTGTGAGCGCATCATTTTACGCTTTTATCTATATTTCCTTTGCTGACCAAAGGTCTCAGTAAGCGCGGACTGTCAGGACGGAGGCTCCGCTGCACCTCCCTTCTTCTTCTTCATTGCCACTACTTTCAAACAAATGTGACACATCTGCTCGTTGGTGTTCATGGGCTCACACCTTGTTCATTCTGTTTAAAACTAACACATTACCACACTTGGGCTGTGGCATTCGGCTTAAGAACCGTATCTTTCGTGCCATCACTCATATTAGCGTGTGTTTCCTCGTTACTCCTCAGGACGCTCGCTTCAGCTGTTTCCGTGTGTACGAGCGAGCGGTCCCGCCTCCCCCCCAAAGATCGCATGTCAGACAGATGCTCACTTCGCTATAAATCCGCTATAGAACCAACAAACCCCGATGTTAAGAAAGATAGACGTAGTGAGCCATCTTCTCATTCAGCTTCTATGGTAGAAAGAAAGAGAGGAGGAAAAGAAACAGGCATGCATGTGTCAGTTTATCGAGGCTGGCAAACTTACCAAGGACGTTTTTATTTATCGTTCGGTTAATTGATTTATTGATTATCGTGACAGGCCTAACTGCATGTTCATACTAGCTGTGATATGAATTGCATTTTTAATACATTGCTGATTAATCGTTCTTGTTTAGGGCATAAAATTTAACTTCTGAAGTATGTTGTAATGGGCAGGACACTGAAGCAGCAGGTAGCTTCACAGCAAGAAGGTTGCTGGTTCAGTCCTGGAGTTGGTCAGGGCCTTTCAGCACGTTCTACCTGTACATGCCTTGGATCTCTCCGGACAATCTGGCTTCCTCCCACAGATATAAAACAAGCTTATAAGGTCAGATGGTGATTCTTAATTTCTGTATGTTGTACTGTTGGCAAGACGATAAAATTGCAGTTTATTGGGCAGCCCCATGATGAGATTTTGTCCATTTGTTCCTTGTTCACATCCAGGCAGTAGAGCAGTATGACAACACAGCAGTAGCCATAAACTAAAGCCACCGTGGTTCAGAGTGCCAGGTGGTCTTGCTATGGTTTAGACTAATTATCTGATGGGGAAAGTGGGCCTGAATAAATAGAAGTATCCGTAATAACTTGCATCAACTGGAAACTCTGCAGCTCAATAATTTTTGTTTTTTAGATGGAAAAATGTGCACATCCCTGAGATTAACAAAAATTTGAATTTTAAATGATTAAACAACAAAATGGGCACTTTAGAATTAAGTTCTCTAGAAGTAATGTGTAATTTTTCTCAGATTTTCACGGATGGGTTAACAGACTTTCATATTTGTTAGCAAATTTGCATTTTTATTGTTTCATGGAAATTCTCAGAGGCTTGGAGAAGAACCATGCACATCTGGCACCATCAAACAAAGTCTCGAACATATTAAATATACAAACAAACCCACCCTGCTCTCTGTTATCTATTATTGTTATCGCTCATTTTGTATGGGGACTGATAATTATTCACAGAGACGGCTGGCAGATCACAAATATCATCCCAGGAGATTAATATGAAATTTATCTGTCTCACTTCCTCACGCTGGTGCTCAGGATGTACCTGACACCGAGGGAGAAGCCTATTTGCTATGCAGAAGACCTTCCGAGGAAGCCGTCGACCTAAAGTTGAGTTAATTAAACATTATACATTCATCAAAAGGAGATCGTTAATCTCGACATGATTATCTGCGATGTTTTGTAAATGATGGGTAACTTCTCAAGCATACTAAGTGGAAAAGGCCACAGATCTGCTCTGTCTGGCAGTCACACAGCGGAGACATTTTGTGTCGTGTTTGTGTGATTGAATGTGTGTAAATGTGGTAGGGCTGGGAAATTTAGACAGAAACCAATTCTAGAAATGTTCAGGTAATGGTGAAACATAAGTTAAACCTCAATGTTTTTATTACTAGTATGGAAAAAGCCAAAACAAATTGTTGCCACAAAAACTAGAACTTTAACTTTGATACAAGTCAGTGATATATATATATATATGTTTTTGTTTAAATAAAACTTGTGGACAAACACCAACAAGTCTTCTAAATTGTACAGAAATATTGACAAATTTTACTTTGTTGATATTGTCAAAGTGTTCAAAACATACTCAATTATTTGATACCAAATGTTTCAAATGAACAAAAAAATTAAACTTACATATTCAATGACTGGGTGCACCTTTGAGATCATGAAAACATCAGTGATCTTAAGTTATATTCTACTATATTAAATACTATTATATATCTATATTCTAGTTATATAGCATCTATACAATATCTGAATTGTACCGTTAAGCTTCAACATTTTGTAAGGGGTGGTATGGAGAAGGTGCACCTCCTTTTCACAATTGCAGCCACCAAATGCTGCTAATGTATTTATGTAATATTAACTATACTCTGTATTTCTTGTTTTAAATATATATAAAGATCATTAAATGTTCCATACTATACTCCTTTTCATACAGTTTACACAAGTCCCAGATTATCCCACAACACATTTTGAGTTTCTTGCCCAAAAAGTCTTCTCGCATATGGATTTTTACATGCCTATAAACCCCTCTTTTTCAGCCCTGCTCAGAACAGGCTGTTATATTGTAAATCCTCATGAGCCATGTCTGAATAAACCCCCTACCTCAATAAAAAAACATCCCTTTAAGATAATTTTAGTCAATCAAACAAGACTAAAGCACAGCCTCCTGATTTCTTTATTGCAGAGGGTTTTTTTTATACAAGTAACACTAGACATTTCTTGATATGTGCATGTGTATGGACCAGTCCAGGTTTTACCCTGCCACAGACTCAGTGTCAGCTGGGATAGGCTACAGCCCAAAGGATAGGCTAAAGACAGAATGATACACATAACAGATAGGTGGGTGGATTGCACAGCAGATAAGAGAAAATATGATCATCTATTTCTCAATATTTGTCAGCTTTGTACCTTGTTTTTAACCTTCTTTTCAAATACAGCTCTTTCTTGCTCTCTTTATTTCTGATGGATCATTTTGCTCTACAGTAGAGAGACGTATCATCTCACTCTAGTTCTTTTAAAACTGGGCAGCATACTCTCACCTGATGTGCTGCTGCTTATCTTTTGGCGAGGACAAGATGACCTGTAAGGACAGCGAGATCAAACTACTGGGGAGGTACACTGCTGTTGGTGGGCAAAGGCAATTCACATAACTAGATGAGTTTACTTAAAGATGAGCCAAGAAACAATGTATACTGGGACAAAAGTCCAATTGGGCAAAACATTTCAGAGAGCTTTACTTTTCCTTCAGGCAGTCTGTGTTTGGCACTACTTTATGATGCAGCAAATGTGCTCTTCTGCCTATGCACATTGATCTGTTGTTTCCCTTGATGGATTTAGAAAGACACAACAGCAGAGGACACTACATACAGAAGAATACATTCATCAGGACAAGGTTTAGAGGGCAGAATCAATCAACAGGTGGATGAACACATAGCAATTTGCAGCATCATAAAATAATGTTTTTTCTGCCTGCTGGATCTTGTTCTCAGGAATTTCTTCTTCTGTGTTCTCTGGTTCATAAAGGTAACCCTGTGCATCCACAGTAAAAGAACATCATAGGCCCTTGAGTTAAAATCACTCATAATAGATTTCTCTGCTGTTGTGTCTTCCTGAGCTCATAGAGCAAAACAACAGATTGAGGAAATCAATATGCACAAACAGAGACTTCCCATAGGAAATAAAGTGCTTGTAGTTTTAGCCCAGTCATAGTATGGACCCAACATGGTTTCCTGGATCATTTTTACATAAATCTTACACAACTGTTCTTGATAACAGTATCTGCTAACAGCAGAGTACCTTATTGGTAGTCCGAGCTTGTTCTCCTTCAAGGTGCGACCCTTTAAATGACTTTACTCACTTTTGTCAAGAGCCTGATACAACTTAAAAATTACTGAAATATTCCTTTAATGTATTCATTACATATTCTGCTGATCCCTTCCCGTATGAGAGGCGGAGTATACTTGGAACCAGTAACCAGCATAACTTGTGGCCACATATGGCCCTTTTCCACTAGCCTTGGCCCTACTCGATTTGCAGCATGTTTCCACTAGCCCGGTACCTCCTAAAACAAGCTAGTTTTAGTACCTACTCCGCTCTGGTTCCAAGCGAGCTGAGTCGATACTAAAAGATGACGTCACCGACTGTCGGCTACTGATTGTTCAGACAATGTTGTCATGAGTGCGACGACCTAGCATGCTAGTGGTAGCTACTATTAGCTTACCCCCATATGTCTTTTCTTTGCAGCTTGATTGCTCTCGTCCTCGGCTTCATTCTGTTGTATAGCTTCCAAAACTCTCCTGTGCTTCTCAAGGGGTATTTCTTCTTGCCACCTGCAGCCTTCTTCTGCTTTCCTTTTTTACTCGGTTTGTGACAAAAAGCCACAGATTGTTGTGTTGCGCTCAAAATGACTTCACCGCAGTGTTGCTCAGCTGTTTACAACGACACTGCACCCGGAAGGCAACTGGGGCAAATGGGAAAGTAGCACAAGGCGAGTAGAATAGAGCCTGGTAGAGTCGAGTAGAGTAGAGTAGGGCTAATGGAAAAGGGTCAATAGAGAGACAGACAACCATTCACACTCACACTTAATGATAATTTGGAGTCATCAGTCAACCTCCCACAAACCATGTTTTTGGTTTGTGGGGGAGACTCCACACACGTAAAGGGAGAACATGCAAACTCCACACAGAAAAGCCCTGACAGACACTAGGATTAAACCACAACCTTCTTGCTGTGAGGCACGTGCACTACCTGCAGCACCACTATGGCCCTATTTAATTAAGGCCCTATAAAAAATATTTTTGGAGAATTTGTTTTTTAGTTTTTCAGACAAATTTAGCCCAGAGACAAAGTATAAAGTAATTTAACAGAGACAACTTATTCAGTCATATCTGAAAATTTTACTGCCCAGGTACAGTACTGTGTTCCTCTATTGTCCTTAGGTGTTTGTCACTCTTCAGCTGGTCTTCACACGTATTTTAGGAGTCCAGTCAACAGTATGAAAACATTTGCAGAACATTTGATCGCCTGGCACGTAACAATCATTTGGGAAACTACTCTGCCCTGTACTTTAGAGTTAGCCGAGAGTTTTGCAGCTTCTTTGCCAACTTTGCTGATGACTCAGGCAGCACCTTCAACATGTTTGCATTGACCTCTCAGAGCATTTTCCTAGCAGATACATTCTTTTTTCAAAAAATACTTTTTAAATAAAATGTTGCACTGTACTGCTCCAGTATCTCCACATTCTAAACCAAAGATGGCGTTTCCTCAGTCCTTTTATTATGTTTTCTGCTAGAATCTCTTCCTCATGTCTCTGTGTGTGTGTTAAGCCGGGCATCCACTGTACGACTTTTTTGATCGTGGCATTCAGCTGCTGCTCATACTGAACGAGTGAATCGCAGGGGTTAACAGTTCACAGCTCACGATTCTTCTTCTCACACTATACGACCCGATGCTGTGATGCGATCTTGCTGCTCACACTGTTCGTACATGTACTACACGCATTAATGTATTACAAGAACTTATAATATAATAAAGTCTTAGAATACATGACGACACGTCGGACTCATGTATCCGGAAATGCAATGTTAAAAGTAGGAGTAGAAGAAGAAGAAGTGGAAAGTGGTCGGATGCTCACAGGTGCAAATGCATTATAAACAAAAACACATTGCCCAAATAGGCTCCGCTGTGCCCGCCACAGCTCAACAAGTCGACCCTCCAGTGTTTGGGCCCAGGTCCGCTGTGATTCCATGCTGCTCCGTCTTGTGCATTTGTTTTCTCTTCTGTATCTACGTTTGCGCATGTGTAGTGTAACATAGCCTCACGAGGGGCGACCAGGATTTCAAACAGGTTTGTTTGTCATCTGATCGATCGATCGGGAGGTGGTCGTGAGGTGTTAATCGCTTCTCGTTACCTCATGTATACTACACGATGTGAGATGCACGATTGAGCCAAAACTCGGCCCGATCCCCAAAATAGTCGCACGGGTGAAAAATTGTGTGAAAAAGGGCCAAAAATCGCACAGTGGATGCCCGGCTTAAGTAACTGCTGTATGTGGATTGTGAGGGTGCGACAGGGATGTTCTTTTTAAAATTGTATTTAATTTTCTTTTTGTTAACTTTTTAACTTTTAATTTTTTTAAACTTTTTTAACTTTCAATTTTTTTTTTAACTTTTTGGTATTTAAATTTATTTTGTTTCTTCATTTCTATGTGAAGCACTTTGTGCAAAATAAAGTTTGATTGATACAACTTCGGGCATTTAAGTAAAATTCTGTGTTTTTATTGAATTCCGCTTTTAACAGCCAATTCTGTGATAATGTGTTCGCAGATTGATAGGGCCCTTTCTGATGGTGTGAGCAACTTTGACAACCTCCATGTGTGGAAATGTTGCTGATGTTGTATGTGTTTAAACTCTGGTCCAAATCACCCAGCCCTAGCTCTGGCCGGCACACAGCCTGACATTCACACCAGCACGGATGATTTGTCTTGCTCGTACTCTGTGTTTGTGTGTGAGAGCGGACATTTAAGCTGGATCTCATTGCTCTCCACTGCCCTTTACATGTTTCAATCAACATCCATCAACACTGTGAACACAGCTTGTCGTATTAATTGAGACTGAAAAATGGTGCTGGAAAGAGAGGGAGGACGGTTACAGATCACTGAATATCACTCTCTATTCATTCAAACATAAGAGGGTCAAATGTTATTGTACTGTGGCCCACTGTTATAGTGCTGACCTGTACGCACACATCCACACACATAAATCACAACCCCTCACAGCTGCTCCCCCTAATTGAAAGATCACACGTCGGCAAGGTGTTTGCCAGCGAAGGAAATTAAGCTTGGCCCCCTAAAAGTCCCAGTACTTAGGAAGATCTGACGCAGGCAATCTTCTTTATGAATCTAAATTGGAGGTGACTTTGCAGAGTGTTAAACTCTGAGCTGGCAGTTACAGAAAGATTATTGCCGTCTCTCTCTTCTTTATATTCCTCGGCTCTTCAGCTTTGAGGAGCACAGCGGTAGTTATCGCACGGTTTTTGTCAGGGATGGGGTCTCAGGCTCCGAGGCGAGTCTGGTTCTTATCGTTAGCTTGATATGTGTCTGCTGCCTTAAGGATTCAGACAAACAGACTCGCACAAACAACAATGACCAGTGTTTTCTCCTAAATGCATGTTCACCAGCGCTCCGTCTAATCTCTATTTTGTTGTGAACTGACAATGGCAGCTTCACTCTAAATGGGCCACCCTTGCGCCTTTGTAGAAGATAAGACCCAAGTTATTTTCCACGACTATGAGCTCCTTCAATTACACCCCCTGGCTAGAAGCACTAATGGCAGATAAGTGATTAGGACCTAGCACAGAGATTTGCCCCATTTATTTGATGCAGCAATTAATACTGAAGCTGAGGTAACACAGAGACAGATTAATGGATCCATTTTTTTCTGCAGAGCAAAAATGAAAAGGCTAAATGCTTTAAAATGGATTTGGTGATTACATTTCTGCTTGAATTTGGGTTTTAGAGTCCTTACTTGGATAATGTGGGTAAAAAATATGCCTCTAAGCCGCAGCATCAAACCAAATGTGCCTCAGTGTTGGTAAAGAGAAACAGCAGAGAGGGAAAATAAGCACTAAATACATATTATATTTTACCTGATAAAACTATGGGTACCTCACTTAATCATGAGCTAGTCGCTATTTTCCAATGTTTTTAAAGGGATATGCTAACACTTTTTTGTTGGTTTTCATGTCTTGTCTAACTCCTGAGTCCATGACAGGCAGATAGACACCATTCTTTGACTGTGGGTACAGTAAAAAGATAGAGACAGGCAGAGCCTCTCCACGGCTAATTAGCTTATCTCAAACACTAGGAATCAATGGGTAGCGTTAGCCTGCCTCTGCCTACAATCATCAGACAAACTCTGCAGCAACTCTTAATTGTCCTGAATGCATGTTGTGGCTCGTCTTCACACTGCACATGTTACACTACCTAGTTTTTTAGTCCTTTTCCGTGCTTACAAATCAGAAATTTTTCATTTATATCAAATAACATATTGTGAAGGCCTTGTGCTCTTTACAAAAGATATCAGTATTGATATCTGTATTGGCAACAATGAGTTTGGAAATGTTGGTATATTGTAGGGCTGGGTATTTCCAGCAACTTCACGATACGATACGTATCCCGATACTAAGGCCACGATACGATACATAGCCCGATACACATAAATTGTGAACATTGACTTTGCTTTAAGCAAAATTCTTGACAAGTTTAGTTTTTCCATATAAGAAGAAAAAGAACAAGGATTAGTTTTAAGTGGTTCTACAACTTGAGAGACATAAATTCAGATCCTCAAAGATGGTAGACCTAAGTTCAAATTAAGAATATGTGCTTCATTATGTAGCTCGTCTTCTACCTTGAACTGTGCCACTGTTAACATTACCCAAAGTGTATTTACAACAACTGTCAAAATATTCAGGCCGTATCGATTCTGTAGAGTCTGTATCGATACACATATCCTAAAGGAGTGCGATACGATATTTTGCCGTATCGATATTTTGAGCACAGGCCTAGTATATTGGCATATCAGATAACGTCAAAACTCCAGTTTGGTGCATCTCAGTTTTAAAGGTAAGTCCAAGATAAGGACATTTATGCTTTTGCAAGAATCTTTGATAAAACAACACACAAATGCAGACGTGACACAGCCTACACACATTCAGTCTGGACCTTCATTACAGACAAAAGATCTTGATTAAGTACAATGCAGAGTTGCCGTGTGCTTAAACTGTGCTTTATTGATGAAATGCAAAGTCATTATTTCAATGATACCTCGAGTTCTGTCATTATTAAGGCAGAAACCAGAGCTCCTGAAAACACAGCATCCTAGAAATGCTCATAAGTTAAGAAAATACAACATTTTTGCTTACTGTCTGAACCCCGATGTGTTCAGAAAGTATAACTAAGACCACAATAACTACTGTTATGTAAGCTGATACTTGATACATATTTCTGAATGAATTTGTGCTAAGCTATGTATAAAACAGTCAGGCACTAACCTGGATGCAGGGACGGCCGCTGCTGGGGCTGAGGGTAAAATATTCGATATAATGAAGCATGTTTTTGCATTCTGCCACAGTCAGCCATTTGTCACTGCCTCCCAAAACAGTGAGGAAAACTTCCACACAGCTATTGTGAGGAGAACATTGTGGTTTGGGTTGTAATTGCTTGTTAGTTAATGGTGCAAAGTTTTCATTTTTTAACCCTAATTAGCAGTGTGAAATAGCTGTTTGATCAATGGGTCACTGTTACATTAAAGTAACTATGAGGCAGTTTAATCTGGTTATTAGACTGAAATTAATATTGCTGTTTCTTCATTGGCTTTTAAAACAAAATAGACCAAAAAGATTGATTGCTTTTTCTGTAGTGATTTTTAATGTTTGAAAATTGCAGACGGATTAGGTTCAACACTTTTTTGTTCATGGTAAATATTCTTAAAGGGTGATGTATTTTACAGTCACTGAAGCAGGATGAGATTTTTCAATGACAACAGCAAACTGAAGACAAAATCATAACAAAAATAAGACAAATGCTTTGTCCAAAGGGCTCACTAAAAATGACACAAGCTGAAAGTCTGCACTAGTTTAACATACTGTACCTTGTTGGCAGCATTTTGGTACTGCAGGTCATAGAGAAGTCGCTATCACCTAATATGGATGAAAACAATCAAAATGAACATTGAAATAACCAAACATAGTAGAATAGAGCTGGACAATATATTGATCAAATGGATTAATTTGGATAATTTTTGCCAAAGATTTAAAATTAAAAATTGAGACTTTATGCCCTTGACTTAACCTTATATAATTTGTAAGTCGTGGTCCGGTTCAAAACTATAAATACTGAAAATGTACACTGTTCTTAGGATAATAGGCCCTGTCAGGTTCTGCTGAACTACATTTTCAGGCTTGCTTTGGTTTATTTTAGTTTTATACTGTGAAAATGAAGTAGCTTTTAATGTTAATGTAGACAAGCCTGCCAAAGTTCAAACTACAAAATTGACATTAAATGACAAACCAATACCATGTAATTTAAGTACAAGTGGTAAATTCCTTTTGAGAGGAGAAATGTCTACCTTCTTTGAGGTAAAATGCCCCTCCTCTGGTGTTTTGTGTCTTCAGCACTGTGTTCACACTGATCCATTATTGTTTCTCATGTTTCTTTTTTGTCTTTTTTGGAAACCTTAACATTAAAGAAGTAGAACACTGTTCAGTTTGCAGACATGTGGCTGACTTGACGTCACTAAGGCCCCATCCAGACGAAGACAAAACACTTAACAGTTTCCAAAACGATTGTCATAAAGACGAAGGCATCTCAGAAAATGTGTGCGTCTATATGAATGCACTTGATACGCATCAAAACGCTGTAAAACACATGCCAGACCTCTAGGGCCGCTGTAACCATATGACGGAAACAAGCTGAATCATAAAGTGCCGTAATGTGTCCTCGATAATTGTTTGTTCAACTGGTGGTGATTGAGAAGAAGGAGATTTTGCTGCAACAGGGATAGCAGGGTCACTAGCTTTATCAGCACATATGCTACACGTACGCCGCCACTGTCGTTGCGTGTCAATGAAGATATGAAACTATGACATAAGCGTATCTGAAAACTTGCGGGGAGCCAGTAATCACGGAGCTGCGTATACGGCATTTCAAAATCTTTCCACTCTGGAACCTGGTTTCAAAAATGATGGTTTACAGACCCCCAAAACGCCGTCTTCGTATGGATGATACGCAGATTCGGCAAAAAACGTATGCGTTTAGATCTCAGTTTGGCTTCATGTGGATGGGGCCTAAGTCATGTGGACAGCAGAAGTGGAGGAAGTACGTCTGTTGACAATGTACTATAAAGGATTTAAGTAAATACTGCAGCGGAGATACATTTTTTTGCCGCTTAAGTTACAGAGAGTATCATAAATGTCACTGATTTGGTCAAATGAGTCTGGATGTTTTTAAAAGACTCAAACAGAAAAAGGAGTTTAATAAAACAGTGCTGTACATCAGTCTGGCAGTGTATGGAAAGGCTGTTTACAGGGAGGCTCAATAAAGGAAAAACATCAGGATCAGAGCATAGCAGTGGTTGATGTGGTAAATCCGCAGTCTGTGTCACTCATCATGCAGATCCTTACTGTAATTAACATATAAACTTTAAAGACTTAAGTCAGCGTTTTACAAACTTCAAAGCTCATCTTCAAAGTGTCCAACTTTTACTGATTATTTTATTAAGACACAGCCATGCTTTACATTATAAGTTTACTTGACAATTGCTAGCATTAGCACTAGCCCAAAAAGTGCTTTTTGTGCATGTAATAGTCTAAGCTTCTTTTTAGCAGATACGAAACTGAGGTTTAGTTTTTGTTTGAATAGTTCACTACACAACAGAAGATAACTATGGTTAGATATGTAGGTTTAAAGGTGTAGTCAGCGATGTGGGAGAAAACGAGTGGAGAGGTTGTTTATAAACAAATTTAGACCCGCCTCTCCCTTCAAACCTCACCCCTGGCTCCACCCCCCGGAAAGCTGATGGACGTGCATTGTCATGGAAACGGCCGTAGAAACTGCGTAGCTGACCAACGTAGCTAAGGTAACCCCGACTCGTCAGACAACTCGACTGACATTATTGATAACATCACAACAACAGTACATTCTGGCAGATTAGACAATAAGATGAATGCCTGACGGCTGTTACTGTTATGTGAAGCACCACAAAGCTAATGTTGCTTACCTATCCAGCAGACAGACGGCGACATCCGCGTCCGTTTTCAGGTCTTTTAATTGGTGGAGTTCCCTCCACCGTCGGAAAGCAACACCAATGTTGACCTGGGTCTTTGCTCTTTCATGGTCATAGCCCTTCTTTTTCATTTTTCACTCCTCTGACCTTTTTCTTTTAGGCTGTTTTTCAGCCATTGCTACTGCACATATTATATCTCTCTCTTACGCTAACTGCGCACGCTACGCAACCTCCTACTCCCCCTCCCCCCTCTGTCTGATCTGCGCATGAGTATGATCGCCCCCTGGATGTGGGGTGGTGTACCCTGTTTTGGTAACTCGGCCCGAGCCACAGTATTTACCTGCTGAAATTCAAAGCCAAGGCTGTGTATTGAAACCGGACTTTTTTTTCAACATGCTGTCAGTGGTGACATCTTGTGGATGGTGAGGAGAAATACGGTGAATTTAACAAATACTGCATTAGATTAGAAGATCGCTGAGTACACCTTTAAGTTCCCCATTGGGACATTGTATTTATTTAGCATAAACGTCTATTAAGTTACACGCTGGGCAGCATTTTTAATGTCCACTCGAAATGGAATCGAGTGTGGCATCACATGCAAATGGTCAGGATTAAGGGCACAGCGGCAGAATTTAACCACTTGGTCTTGGGCTATTCAGTCCCCAGGTTTTGTCACAGGACATCAGTTCAAGGTGGACAAACTGACTTTTCAAGCTGAAGATCTAAAGTAGGTCAAAGCAATAATAAAATTCATCAACCCCGGACTGAATACCTGAATAGAGATCATTTTAGAAGCTGCTGCACTGGAGAGACGATTGCAAAAGGAAGGGAAGCAATAAACTGTGGAAGCTCTGATTTGTTTGAGATAGCTGTGCTGAAGTGCAACTTTTATGGGACATCTATCCTGAAGGTCTCACTACATACTTTCGTATCGGTTGTCATAGATACCAAAGTATCTTAAAGCATCTTGGGACTATTGACTTTTAAAAATATACATATCCAAAGGTTATGAGAAGTTAACAATAGTCCAAGTTTCTGTGACCCCATGTCAGAGTCGATGCAGCCAGCCATCTCGACCTCCGGCCTCTGCAGCCACCACAGCTCTTGTCATTTTAAAATAAACATTACATTTTGGGGCTTTGGCTGTCATATCTGGTGCTGTCATATTTTTTTCACAGAGCAGTCTGTCTGCCAAATGTTATGCAGCTGTGGATCAAAACATGCCCACAGGCCTCCCCGTGGGTTAATTGACTCTGTCCATGATGTTTACATTAGTCATTAAAGAGGCAATCACCGGGGTTATATAAGCATGTCAAATTTGAGCAGACATATCTGAAACACTGCCGTTCGCTGTCTCCCATGGGCAGCTTTCTGTATGTGTGAGTTTGATTTTGTTGTTATGAATATCAATGACACACTTATATATTTGTGCCTTGTAAATAAACCCGAACACGCTCCTCTTTAAGTCAGCTTAAAGGTTACATCTGAAGGGAAAGGTTGCTGCTAACAATGAGACCTGTGCTTGCAGCATGACTCATCAAAATGACTAATGGCATATTTATGTGGAAAAAAAACAGGCTCAGGGGTTATGTTAAGAGCAACATTTCTTAAATATTACCTGGGATTTCTCTCCATCTCTACCATCCCTCCAGAGGATGTTAAGTACACCACTTTAGCCCAGAAAAAAAATCCTGCTTATTTAATGGCTTCCTTAAGTGAGTGAGTAAGTGAGAGTGACAGTGTATTATCCTGTTTTACACATGAGTTAAATTTGGCACTTTTGCTGCTGTCGTGCGCACAAGTTTGGGTTTAATTGCTGTGAAAATTGTAAATTTGAGGGTGGTGGTTCACTGCTTTGCCTTATTTTGAAGGGGGCAAGGTAGAGCAAGTTTGTTTTATAGCACGTTTTAGTAACACCGTGATTCAGTATATGCTTCACACAATTAATCAGAGAGGTTTGAATAACGATGGAAGCACATTAAAAGAGCACATATAGAAAGACATTAAGAGAGCCTATAAAATCTTTGAAAAAAAGAGATGCAGAGACAGCTAAAACCATGCCTGAGAATTAGTGAAGGTTTAATACAGTATGAATGAAACACTGCAGTATGGTGCTACAATCAAATTAGCAATCAAGGCTGTTTATTTAGATATTTAAATCAAAGGAAGCTGTACAGAAGGGGGTCTTCAAGCTTGATACATACAAATTAGAATACAATTCAATACTCTGTTGGTTAAGAGTAATTACCTGATGCTTGCAGGAGGCCATGGGAAAGTAGTAAGATAAAGACTTGATCTGTGTGTCATTTGTTTAGTTTTTTGGTTGATTTATTTGATGGTTGGGTAAAGAGAAGGTCAGCTGGTTTGTTGGAAGACTAGTTGGTTGTTTGGATGACTATTTGGTCAGTTGGTTGGTTGGTCGATTCCCTGTTGGGTAGGTAGATGAACAGCTAGCCAGCTTGATCTCATAACACAGGCATACCTACTGTGCTGTGGTCTCTGGATTGGTTGGATGTTTTGTTGACTGACTGATCAGTTGATTGATTTACTGATTGGTAAGAGGTAGGTATGTTGCTAGGTTGGTTTATTGGTTTGTTTGTTAGGTGGCTGTTTTGGTTTGGGTTTTGTTGTTAAAATTTTGGAAGGGCAGTTGGGTTAATTGATTGTTTAGGCCTTTTTTTGACTGGCATGTAAATGTGTAAATCGGAGGCTGGTTTGTTATGCTACGGCCACACCGCACACGAATTCGCAAAGACGCGGGTTGAGATTACATACAACGTCAATGCAAAGACGCGTTTGGACGCAGATTCACCCGGGTGGCGCATTGGACACGTTTGGGGCGTAAGGAGCGTCAAACGCCTCTACGCTAGAGTTGAAAATATTAAACTTTAGATGCAATTTCGCGTGATGCTGTGCCGCGGCAGCCAATCAGCGATGACATTCCCCCCAATGTCATTGATTTGATGACGTGTGACGCTCTGGCCACGTGCTTCGGCTCAAACCCCGCTGAAAAATTGAGGAGAGGTTGATCTGCACTGTTTGTCATCATCTGGAGCTATACGATTCGACATGTGTACTCTACAGAGACTGGAACAAAAAGGAGCAGGCTTGGGTGGAAGTCGCTGAGGAGACAGGTTTTGAAGGTAAGTTCTGTAAATGTTCGTTTCCAGCTGGATTTGCCTGCACGGGTCATCACTGAGTCCGACTGGCTCTGGCTCTGGCTCTGGCTCTCTACTCCGCCTGCGCAGTGACGCGCGTCACCCCTCAGCTTGTCAAAATGGTCCAGCGTCCAGCCTCGGGCATTTCGCGTGGCGCGTCACAGGCACTATGCACATTTAAATACGCCAATTCGCGTCCGCTGTGGTCATAGTATTAGAGGTTATTTGTTTGGTTATTTGGTGTACACATAATCAGTTGATTATGTGTCAGTTGGCTGACGCGTCAACTTACTGGTGGTTAATAGGTAGCTATCTTGGTTTATGCTTGTAAGGTAAGTTTATCACATGGTCTGGTGGTAAGTAGGTTGACTGTTGGATACTTCTTCAATTATTGACTGGTTAGGCAATTTATTCGTTGGTTTATTGATAGGTAAGTAGCTAGGTAGGTGGGTATACAACAAGGCAAGCAAATAATTTGGATGATTGGACAGTTGGCAGGTTGGTCAGAAAGTCAGTAGGCTTTCTGCCTGGTTTGCCTGGTTAGTTAGTTGGTTTCTTTTGGGTGGCTTACTTACTGCAATGTGAAAGGTGGGTGGATGGATTTGTCAGATGTAGGCCTGTCACGATAATTAATAAATCCGCACGATAAATAAAAACAAACTCTAAGTTTGCCCGCCTCGCTATATTGACATGTGCATGTGTGTTTGTTTTCCTCCCCTCTCTCTACCAAGCAGGCTGGATGACAAGAGGGTTCACTCTGTGCTTCTGTGTCACACCTGGGCATGCTGATATTATAGTACAATGAACAGAGTGAACCCTCCTGTTAGTCGTGAGAAGTAACAAGGAAGCTAATGCAAGTAAAAATGAAGGCACAAAAGCGATGGTTTCTGAGCTATAAGCCACAAGCCCAGTGCGGGAACATTTTTGTTCAACACAGAATGAACGAGGTGTGAGCCCTTTAACACAGACAAGCCGATATGGCTTATTTGTTCAAAAGTATTGATGATGAAGAAGGGGAATACGACTAACTTGCATGCACATCTCAAACACAACCAACCTGTCTGTTTTTCCTTACTGGCAACAAAAACTGCATGAACTGGAGCCTTTGTCCTGACAGTCAACACTTCCCTAGGTGTTTGTTTGGCAAAGAACATATAGATAAAATACTGCAAAAAGATGCATACTCACAGACAGTAACGTTTGCTATACTGCAAAAGAAATGCAACCCTTCAGTACAGTTGAAAAGCCAGCATTTCGAGAAATGTTACAAATGTTTGACAGAAGTACGAATTGTTCTGGAGAAAGCACATCACAAACAGCAATCACTGAACTGTAGACTGTTTATTTTATGATCTTGTTCGATTAAGTTATTTTATTTAAAAGCTAAGAAGGTTGGATGGCTATAAAATATTCTGTTGACTGGTTAACTCATTGGTTTGTTGACTCACTGGTTGGTAGGTATGTGGCTTGATAGGTTGATTTGTTTACTTGGTGATTAGATTGTTCATAAGTTAAATGGTTAATAGTTGGTTTGCTTCTCTGTTAGTTGGTTGGTGTGTTTGTTGGTTGGCCCATCAGTTGGTCAGTGGACTAGTTTTAAGAAGCAATTTTACTTAGAGTGGGTGCTACATTTTTTAAATTCTTTTAGGTGAACAATCTGCTCTGCGTGCGTTTCAAAAGAGACAAAACTCCAAGGACAAATTTTGCTTGAGCTCAAAGATATGCATTTTATAACATTCACTAACTTCTGTAACCTTTAATTTTCAGAGTTTACTCTGACATTCAAAGCATGAAAACTGTCTGGTTCAGAATCTAAAGAAAAGTATTGGCACAAGCATATGTTGACTTGTCCAATGCATCTACACCTTACTTTTGAGGGGCCAGTATTATCTGGAGGCACTGAATGTAGAGCTGTGTGTCATTTGCATAGTGATGTGAACTTTTTAATCATTCTTAAATTATTTGAGCCAGAGCACAGGGATATTCCACAAAAGAAGCCCCACTAAAGAGACTTGGGGAGCTCTACGTGCAATATTGCCTGCCCAGATATAAAGCTGCCTAATGAGCCACAATAATTCCATTTCCTTTAATAAACAATGTGAATACCAGTTTAGTACTGTGGCAGAGAGTCACGCCCAGTTATACAGTGGGTCAAAGATGTAATATCATAGAAAATAAGTCTTTGCAAGCTGCTGAAAAGGCAATTTATTTATTTTTGGGTGTTGGATGGTATATATGTCCTTGGGGGCATTGGGGCAACTTTCTTATAACACCAAAGGAAAGTCTAATGCCTTTGTCTGCAAGAACATCACAAGGTTTATAATAGCATTCGGCACGCAGGTGAACCTTATCCCACTGAGGTTTGACCCTAATCAACATAAGCTGTGAGTGAACTGTACTCCTTTCTCTGTTTGAATGAATAATCAGGCAGACCTGTGAAAAAATACAACTGTTTATCCAAAGCAAAACAGGGAAGCAGGACAAAACATTTCCCTCCTGAGAGACGTTTTGCTGCAGTTTGAAATCTGCATTTGACAGCTGCGGTGCTTTTGTTTATGTTACTCTGGTTTTGGCTGTGATGAAAAACACAGTGCGACGGATGCATAATCATCACGTAGCAGCTTACGGGGCAAACAGCTGGCAGGCAAGGTCGGCCATTTGAATGATGGGCTGGGAAATAAATGGAATTGAGAATTAAGATTACTTTTAGATAAACTGATGGATTTTAAATAAGAGATGTATGTAATCAGGCAGTAATGATTACACTGATAAAAAGACGACACTGATAAGGAAAACAAGGATTTTCCAGGTCTAATATCAGTTAAACTGCTTGAAATATTGATGCTACTTACTAAATAAGGAAATATCACTGAATGTTTTTCATTATATTCAAGACTATTTTATTGTTAGGTAAAATTAGTGGTTTCTTGCACCTATTTGATATCATGGCATAAAGCCCAAGACAACTCATTGTGATTTTTAGTCACAGAAAGTCTTTTGCACACTGCCTGACTAGCACAAAAAGTTTGGCAACATTTTAATAGGTGGAGGAAACAAAATAAGATGTATTAATATGTTGTCAAACTTAAAAGAACATGGAGAAACAAGTAAGGAACAAGTAAGGACCAAGACTTTTCTTCACTCCCAACCCACCTTTACAAATGGTGGCAAAGTATTCATGCAATGTAGACAACGCTTTCTTTCTTTCAGTTGAAATTAGGACTGCAAACTTTCTGTATTTAAAAGAAAAAATAATCCAGTAGTAGCTTCCAAGGACAGGGAAAGTCCTCAATTCTTGATTTTTGATTCATCTTTTTCAATTCATTTTTGCATTTTGGACAGTGCTGTCTCTTCTCTCTTCCTCTTGCAGTGTAAATTTGTTATATTTTTGGATATAGGAAGTTTTGACAGCCTCAATTTAATAAAATTTTCCCATCGCTTTTGCACAACTTTGAGTGGAACCAGGATTTTGTGCCTGTGTTGATAAAAAAATATATAGTTTGAGTAGCTTGTAAATTTGGTGCCAAATATTTTGTCATGCACTGATACGTTTTAATGATACACATGCCAAATGAAACCCTAAAGTTAAAAAAAAAACAGATTTATAGCCTGTCCTGTGACTACAGAGGCAGATAAAGCCATTCAGATAATAGGTGGGTGAATATATTGCCCATAATGTGTATCACCATTTGATTAATTACATTGAGATTTAATTTTCATTCATTTTACCAATTCCTTGTTCCACAATATAATGACATAAATGAATTCACTTTGTCCTGATTGTTACCTATGTTCACTTTCTGCCCTTGGATAACTGACTAACTCCGGTCAAGGTTAGAGGGTGCGATGTTCCTGTGCTTTGCAGCAAATATGTCAACAAGTGCACTGCTGCAAAAAGAACATGCGTGCTCAGCATGTTCAGCAAATCATCCCAGGTTAGAAAAAGGTTTAAATATACGCACTACAAAAGTAGATGTTGCAGGAAATGTCCACATCTATGTGAGGTTAGCACTGCGGCAGCTCCGAAAAGTAATCCTCTGTTGAAAGTTATTCATTAGAGCGACATTAGCAGAGTTTATTCACAGTTTATTGGCAGGCTGAGCTAATGACAGACCCAGAAGCACAAGATTTATGTGGGTGGGTGCCTTATGTTTGCCCATGTGTCTGGTGGAGAGAGTCAGTTAACTAGATCCTCCTCTTCAAGGAGAGCGCTTTCTCAGTTTTAATCACAGGACTGCATTCATGAAAACAAGTGATAACATCGAGAGAAATGTGTGATATGAGATTGACAGCAGCTACAAGAAAAAGTGGTCATGAATGGGAGTTTTGAGGGGGTTTAGTGCTGTCACTCCGCTGTACCTGTTTCAATCTGCATTTGCATCTACGTCCTTGTTGCTGGTTTGTGAATACAAAGCTGATGTCCTTTGAAATGACTTTCTCAGAGACAATTTTCTTTTATTGAAAAAATGCAAAGTGACGCCAAGAACATCTCAGACATCTTAAAACCCTCCCTTCAAGAGTGAAAAGGGTGCAGTCAGTGGAAGGATATGAGGATTTTTTTTATGCCTATTATACCTATTGTGCTTTTCCTTTTGTAAGGCAGGAGGATTTAGGATTTATAGGAAGCTGTCAAGTTCAAGGCTTTTTGTTGCTCTATATATTGCAACAAGTAGACCGGTTAAGATCACAACTTTAGAGCAGACTTTTTGGCTCATATGTGATAAGTATCTGATTTTTTTTCTGAATGGCTGTCATACGATTTTTTTTTCTTTTTTTTTTTAAATTAGACCCAGGTCATTTTTATATGGAGTCCAAAATCAGATACATATCCATGTTTCTCAATGATTGCCTTTAATCCAATATTCACATCAAAGTGAGACAGACCTCACAAATCAGCACCAAAGGAGACTGGATGTGGCAAGATGTAATTTAAACAACAGACTAAACGATTATGGATAAACTCTGTCAGTAAAGCCCTTCATGTCATAATCGCACCACTCCCGGCTCAGACTCCAGGCAGCAGGGAAAAAGGGGTACACATACTGGATGGATGGATCCTTGGGTAAGAGTCAAGTTGCATTGTACACTGGTACCTTACACAGCAGCTGGATCAGCCTGATTCAAAGTCCCAAAACTTGATTGATTGAACTCAGCCTGCAGAGGAACTGACCAATAAACATCCTTTAAAGAGAAAAAAGATGGGAGGTTTTAGTAAGGCATGGTGAAGGTGTTGACAAGCCTGTAATAAATGGCTGCTTGGACAGACACTACCATGAATGCCACTTACTGTAGTGGCAGTTTTGTTAGAACTGGACAACATGTCCCCATTAAATAAAGAACAAACAACAACACTGTTAACATTTCTCCATAATGAGGATACTTTCACCCCTCTCCCCTCGGGCTTTGGCGAGAGTTTGATTTACAAACTGGCTCCAGTTATGAACTTTGTTCAACTATTCGCTCATTAGAGCAGACGTGCCAAACTGAAGGTGCGTGCCCCATGATAATTATCTGTTTTTATTTAACCTATATTTAACCAGATAAATCCCATTCAGATCAGGATCTCATTAACAAGGGCGGCCTGGCCAAGAGGTCAGCAGCAAAAATCATTGCAAAATAATGTTTCTTCAATAAATTACAACCAGCAGATATGTGAAAATCAACACCTTGTACGACCAACAAGATAATTTCACATGTGTATTATTAATTGTCCTCATACTACAAATCCCACAATGAATTGCAACATCTGTGCACAAACCCTCCTCCCTTTGCTTAAATATGACTGATCAGTGGTCTGCGGATTAAGGCACCATCAGTGCTATTGTAGAGACTTTTAAGCTTGCTCAAAAACTGAAATGAGGTTGAAATTAATTTCCATTACATATTGAATTTCCCCTTGAGAATCAAAAAAGTAAAATAGTCCATACAGAGATGAAGTCAGGCACATCTGCTCCAGTTTAAAATTTTATAGGCCAATCCTGAGAAACACTGGAAGTTGTCGAGACGCCATTACTGCGGTGGTAAGTCGGGCAGCTGGCATACTTATGACAGAGTGATCAGGAGAGTGGGCTGAACAAAAATCGATTTCTTTTTTTTTATCGCTGTAAAAACATGCCAGGACGATCTGGGACAATGTGTGCTGTTTTAGGCTGCCTCAACAGTAGTGTCCAACATCATCAATCCAACTATTCATCTTGCTCTCAAAGCCAGCCAGGACTGTACTTTACTGTACCACAGCACTGCTGTACTCTCGATAGCAGTGACGCCATCCACCACAAGATGGTCGGGCCCACAAACCAATTGCACATGTAAACTAATTATGATTCTCAATTACATACTACATTGTTCTTACATTGTTATACATTCATTATTTGTATTTTATCAACCAGCTCTCTTTGTGTATCTATCAAATAGCGATACTCCCTCCTGTTCAGTGCTAAACACGTAAGCAGCACATGGCTAATTAAATATGCATGAGTAGGAGCTGGTTAGCTTAAGGCTATCCAGGCTAACAGCAGGGAGGACGTAAAGCCGAAGGAGGAATAAACAGCAAAATGAAAGCACTAAACTAACAAACGGAGGACAACACTCAACTGTAGCTGAACCAGAGACCCCATTTCTCACAGCTAGATGTTAAAGTTTAAGGGGAACAAAGATCGAAACCGTAAATGGGTGAGCAACATAGTTCATATGAAATGTAGATGTTATTTTTTAAATAGATATGTAAAATCGTTTATCTGTGAAATACAGTATATCAAAAGTTTTAGCCCTTAGTTCACCGTACTCTTGTGGTTCTGTAACGTTTCGATTACAAACGTCCATGCCGCTGTCTCAGACAGAAGGTGGTAGTAGACGCGCTGTTCCACCGTCGCAGTAATGGCAGCCGCTGACCATGGCGGCGCCCACAGATCAGCCGTAGGATTAGTCTATAGGCATTTCACCCACAAAGTCACAGTCCTTTGAGAGCCTCAAATCACACACTTTTGTAAACACATAGCTTCAGAAACTATGACTTTATGTCATAGCCCCATTTCTTGCTTAAGCTGCAAGTGGAAACTCTTACAACGACAGTATAATGGTGGAACGCAGTGTTACGCTCATGCTTCAGAAACAAATGAGCTTGTTTTGCCTTTACAGCAAAATCTTCTGCTCTGCCAAGACCACCATGAACAAAAAGAGGACACTGAAAGCAGCATACATCACCATTTGTTGAATTATCTCATGATGTAAACCCATACTCCATGTCTTCTTCCCTGATTTTGATGTATGTCTGCAGCAGCACTGCAGCACCACCTACAGGCCTGGCAAATGTTACAGCGTTTTCAAGAAGACAGACAGATTTCTTGAAAATTCTACCATCTTTACAGAGCACATTTTCAATATGGAAATCTTTTTGTCTCCATGTGGACTGGGTCATGGACTGTTTAATAAATGCTGATCTTATTTGGATCACATCTTAGACTGTATTTTACATTTTGGCCCCTTCTGTGATCGAGTTCCAGTTAAAATGACAAGAGCCATGGCATCTGTGATCCAGCAGGAGAAAACTCCTTCCATGGGGGACAGGACAACAAATGGATGAGAAAAAGACGTTCGCTGATGAACTTCACTCCCTCAGGGGAGTTAAGGCTCCAAAACTTTCCAAAACCTTATTAAAAATCATGGAAATAGTATGTAAATGACTGATGTTACAATGGTTCTACACTAAAATGGGCCTCACACTTCTGTCTGGAATCATTTTCAGACTGAGCATCATCTGTTTATAAAGGGTATTTACTCCAAACTCTCTTTCCCACCATTTCCTGCAGGTTAAGTGCTGCCTGTTCGATCATCCGGAACCAGAAGTGGGCTGAGGCCAAACTGAATGTTCATCTGCGGGCCCCCTTGAATCTACTCACCCTAAATGGCCCCCCTCAATTGACTGGAACTTTAGTCACATTAGAGAGGCACTTGTGGCGTGAGCGGGCAGCAGTTTGTCATACATATTACCCGAAAATTCAGATCGAAGCTTAATCGTCTTTTTGTTCACTCCGTCTGTCTCTGACGCTCTTTCTCCCAAATTCCTCCCTCATCTCTAATTAGCCGCCTTTATGCTCGCCTCTTGCTCTTGAAATGGCTCGCTCCGTCTCTCTCCCTCCTGCTTCTCCATCTCTCCGTCATCTCTCGCTTATAGAGATGGATGAAAGGGGATATCAGGGAGTCTGGGTGGAGAGCTCAGCTGATAGGCTGAATCAAGGCAGGTCATTTACTCACCACAGGCCCATCCATCCTGGAACCCACACATACCCTGACTTCTTTCACTCGAATCAACGCGCAAACACACTCCTCCTAAATGACTTCCATCCCTCCCCGGGTGTATTATTTCACTCCTGGGAAGCCTGCTTTGGAGTTTCAGTATTCAACACCGCCGCAGCGGAGGGATCTGTTCCATAAGGGAGTTGTTCGGTCACACATATCTAAGCACACACACACACACACCAAAACAAACACCCTAAGACTGAATATCACACACATTCAGACACGGGCCCTGCACCCAAAGCTCTAGACACCTCATTACTAGCGTGGCATGTACGCGGCGCTGGGGTGCTGTGAATAAATGTGTCCCCCTCCGAAGCTTCAGCGCTCTGCTCCCCGTGGCCTGACTGTTAATGACACCACGCCACTCTGCATCCGCACTCAGGGAACTGTTAGAATCATTCTCCCGGTAACTAAAGGCCCTTTAACCCACAGGAACCTCCCCAGGAACTTGAGATTTTATGGGAAGCTGTGTGTGTGTTACATCAGCAGGAACAAGGGTCTGAATTCAGTTCCACAGCAGTAGGTTCATCCCTTTAAAAGTTCCAGTAGTTTCCAATAGACCAGAAACTTTGGGGAAAAGGTTTGACCCATAACATATCCACTATCTGACTTCACTTAAAAAGATAAACAGAACCCCAAACAGGCATTTGCACAGTGCATTAACATGAATTAACATCCGTCTTGGACTTTCAGGAACAAGTGGTAAGATTATAATAATTATTGACATCTTAAAATTGGTTTGATTTCTATAAACTTGGGCTGCTCAATCTTTTCTTTTAATTAATTTTATGACACAAACAAACAAGACAACATAAACACAAGATACACCCCACTCACCCTCACCTCCCACACAAAAGTACACATGGTACAACAAAAATGTGTGCATATAGACCAATTCAGTCTACATTTTCAAAATAAACCTTTGAGAACCTCCCATGTCCTTACATATTTTTCGGCATCATTGTCAGTTTCGACCATATAACCTTCTAAAACTGTATATCGCTGAATAAAACTTTAAAGGAAATAATATTAAGTGAAGGTCTATTTATGGCCTTGAAAATAAATCGTTTACCCAAAACAATAATTAGGTTAACTAGGTCATTACTATCTACAAACTCTCCTAAAAGTACAGAAACAAAATCTAATTTTAAAGACAAGCCAGTTTCTAAACACAATTCCTCAACATCCTTCCAAAACAAGGACAGTATGTGACAGTGCCAAAACAAGTGCAAGGTGGATTCAGACTCCTGATAACGAAAACGACAATCATCTGTCTCTGCCATATTCCATGGCCTTAACATTTTCCTTGTGGGTAAAAAATTATATATGATTTTAATTTGAAAAAATTGATTTTGCACATCCACCGTAGTTTTGTAAATTAATTTAAATATATTTTCCCATGATAACTGACAGTCAAAAGTGTCTTCCCATTTTCCATATGTATTGTATGAGGCAACCTGTAACAACTACCTTATTAAAGGGACTGTGAGGAGTTTCTAAGTAATTGGAAAAAAGTCTCATTTTTAGATATATGCCTGATCGAAATACACACTTTAAGATGAGTTTTATAGCATCAAAATAGGTTATCTATAAATGCTAACCTCATAGCCTTCCGGTCGGGTTGGACAGGGCTGGACTGGCCTGGTTGCTCAACTTCGGGAACAAGACAATTAAAACTAGAGCAAATTTATATTATTCGGACACGTCTTAGAGCACCGTGCTGTAAGTAGCAATATATAGCCGGCTACAAAACTACGAAACTACGTTTTCCAAAAATTGCTTGTTGTCACACCTCAAAAACTACTGCTACGTAACTAGAAAGAGATACATTACCTCGTCGCTTTGCATCCTGTAAGTTGTTGAAAAAAGAAGTTGTAAAGCAATGCAGAGTTCTGAGGAAGGTCCGAGTTGCATTCATTAGCATCACAACAAACACACGCTTTGGCTTCGGTAACATCTTGTGGTGCGCTCCAGTTGTAGTCAGAAGTCGGAATTTCCAGGTTTCGAGTAGCAAACTGCAGCTGGAATGTCCCCTGAAGTCAGAATTTTCCACTGGGAACTCGGTGAAACCTCGCCACCCCCGAGCGTATACATAGTATTGTTAGACTTATATTTACAAAAATGCTGCCATAGTGATTATCACATTCTTCATGTGGTATTTGTGAACAACAACGCAGGGCGTGCTAACAACAGCTAACAATAGCCTGGTAGATCGGCATGTTTTTTTTCCGTCTTCAGCTGGAACGCCGATAAGTCGGAGATGATGTCACTCCCAGTTCCGAGGTTACTGGAACGCAGCATTAAGACAGTCGCCGTGTGTGCTCATGGGTGGCAGAGTCTTAATGTCGCCGGTAATAGATTCTCCTCGTAGTACCTTTAAATAAAAGTTATATATAATTTTATTTGGTTTTATTCCATTTAACCAATTAAAGTTTTTTATTGGCGGTTTACAGACCAGCAGTTTGTTTTTTCCATAGTTAATTGTTTGTTTCCATTTTGTCCTTCATGCAGCAGTTAGCTGATTAAAGGAATAACTTGAACATACATCACCATACATTATTCTAAATTCATCATACTCCATAATCTTGCCATTCTCATTTATAATATTATTTACAAAATAATACCCTTCACACACATGGGCTGCTAGATCTCCAGTAATATGTTTAATTCACCAATAAACTTGAACAAATGCCCACAAAGTTTATAAAGTGTTTTTCTACTTTTATTCTTTGCAAATATAGTTAAGCAGAGATGAGGATAAAGTGCACAAAACTTTTTAATGTTACGTAAATAACTGAATGGCAGGTCCAGAAACATATTTAAAGAAAAAACATTCATTAGAAACACAGTTAAGGCTTTTTCACACCAATGCTAATGCAAACAAACAATACAAAATTGTGAATTATCTGTCTTTGCACATCAGGAGCGACACAATTTAATAAATTCTAAATAAAAAAAGATTGTGCCATGCAAGTCTGAACATTCAAAGCAATTTTAAGCCACAGCTCAAGCCTACAATTCACATCCAAGTCACATCTATTCACTGATGTTTGAAGAGTCTTTGTAAGTAGTTGTTTTGTATCATTAGCTAACAGTTAGTGAGGATGCAAGTGGCATTATAAAGCTGTCTGCTGCATCAGGAAAGACTTGCAGCCGTTGACAGTAACTAATCGGTGCTCTGAGACGATGTGATGTGCCAGCAATGAGCGTTTGATTGGTTGAATGGGTACTTTGTGAAAAGCAAAACTTTGGAATAATTGACCTCAGCCAAAAAGATATAAAAATAGCATGTGAAATACTTGTGTGAAAAATAAGCATCTGTGTGCAAAGCTTTTTACTCTTGCAGTTGAACAAAACAGGCTGAGTTTTACTTTGCCATCCTGAGGTCATACAGCACCTGGGCCCTCATTTATCAAACTCAGGTACAACCATAAAGTGAGTGTACAGTCACGTCCACAGAGAGATCAGCATTTATCAAGCTGGACCCAAATCAAATGAGGGTGTAGGACCACGTCAGGTATACGCTAGGTAACAGCCAGTGTGGACTCATGTTGCAACAAAAAATCTGTCTGTGAAGAGAAAGAATGATGTCGGGCAAACTGGGCATATCAAACTGACAGGTTCATAGAATTAAAGCTGAGCAGAAATTTAAGATATGTTATTAAAAATGTATTTCATGTTACACTCCACCTGTGATAAGATCTACATGGTGCACGCTTTCAGCTGATTTATTTGATCATAATTGATGAATATTTGGTTTTTAGTTTCCTTTTTATATTAGGGACACTGCTTCCATCGGCATAAATATTTCTTTCAAACACTGAAATCAGCAAACTACTGTAAAATATTTTGGCTGAGAGATGAAAATCTGTAGTAATAGACAAAATACTGAGGCCCCATCCACACGAAGACAAAACGCTTAACAGTTGCAAGAGCGATCGTCATAAAGATGATGGCATCTCAGAAAAAGTGTGTCTACATGAATGCACTCGATACGCATGAATACACTGTTAAACACATGCCAGACCTCTAGGGGCACTGTAACAACAGCAGAAACAGACGAAATGGGCATGCACACTTGCGGCATGCGTGTCAATGATGATATGTAACTATGATGTAAGTGTATCTGAAAAGTTGCGGAGAGCCAGTAATCACGGAGCTGCGTTTACGGCATTTCAAAATCTTTCCATTCTGGAACCTAGCTTCACAAATGATCGTTTACAGACCCCCAAAATGCCGTCTTCGTATGGACAATATGCAGATTTGGCAAAAAATGTATGCGCTTAGACCTCGGTTTGTCTTTGTGTGGATGGGTCCTTAAAGAGGAAATAACATTTGCAGACTGAACCTCTGCTTGGCTAAGCGGTCAGTTTGCCAAATATGCGTGTTTTAGGATTCACTATTGAAAGCTGGACTTAAAAATCTGAGCAAGTTTCCATTTCAGACTGATAAATGAGGACCCTTATGTTCAAGCCCATGATATTTTGACTCTATCAATTGAAAGCTGATCATAGTCTGTTAAAAATGTGAACAGCTGATTGTTATTTATGCTTCTAGTCATCAATACGATCCCGCTTCCACTTGTCCTCTTTTTGCTTGGGATTTCTAAAAGCCCCCTTTTCTGTCTCCAGAGTGAGCTACACTCATGTTTAGTTCAGGACTGAAATGGACCATCAACAAAGATATTGTGTGTTTCTTCAGCACAGCAGAGAAGACAAGGCTTTGTGAGCAGAGGGAGTGAAGAGGGGTAAACTTGGAAGCACAGATAGGTAGAGCTGGCAGCAGAGAGGCCAACAGAGCTTAAAAATCTCAAACGTAAATGCACAGTGTTTGTCTCCATAGTGAACTACACTCTCCTCTTATTCATGATTCAAAGACTGAACTGTTGAATTTACTGTTCACCAAATATATAAGTGTTTGTTAAGCACACTCATGCCCATGCTGTGAGAGGAAGAGGGAGTAAATCAGAGAAAAAAATCAACAATTAAAAAAAAATCAGCTAATCAGTAACACTAAAGTGAATTAATTGAGTAAATTAGTACATCACACACTGTTGATCTGAAATCGTCAGGATAGGCATTGTTAACAACTTAAAAAGCAAATACGGTTTCACAGAAAAAGACTTCAGGGCAAACACATAAAGAGGGAATCATGATGCGCTCAAAGTAACTTAAAGGCAGATGCATAATGTTTGGCTAGAAACTGGAATAATTACATGGTGCATTTAGAGTTTCTTTTTCTCTTTCACAGCTTGTTTTATGTATAAAAAAGATATAACAAGCTACGGGCAGGCAGGGTTAAAAGGTAATTTGTCTTTCATAGAGTGTATTCAAAGTTAAAAACAGCTTATTTATCAATTTGAATCATTAGAATGCAAAAAAATGAACGCATTTAATCCTCTAACCACTTTCTGTTCCTGTAACTCTGCCTTAAAAGCACACAAAAAACACCAAAAACAGCACAGGCTGTCAGACCTGGACCAAACCATTAACCCTGACCAAAAAACACATTATGTATGAACCCTAAGCTGACTATATTGTGCATTTAAAATACTTTTAACCTTTTAGGGTGCTGCCTTGTTAAAGCTGAGACGTCACTGCAGGTGGTCAGAGGAGAGGTTCTGTTAAATTGAAGCTATGACCCCTTAACCAATCAGAACATTCAACACTTAAGAGACAATTTGGGTTTTTTGAAGTGGAGTTGCTCGAGGCCCATGGCACTGTTAGACATGATTCCCACTAAAGCACCTGGCCAGCTCTGTTCTAGAGGGAAGATATTTGAGGGTGGATGCAATCAAATACATACCAGTTCTTGGTACCACCCAAAGCCTCGTAATTAACCGATTTCTAGATTAAAACTAAACTAATGCTTCATTTCATTTACATAGGAACTGGGGCGAGGGGAGTGGGAATGACGTCATATCCAGCTATCAGTTACAAATATGGGAATACTTGCAGATCTACCAGCCATTAGCTGTTGTTAGCATGCCCTGCATTGTGAGGTTTGCAAACATGAAGAATGTGAATAGCACTATAGCAGCATTCCCATATATATGGCAAACAACATTATGCAAATGGTTGATTTAGTGCGAAAAACACTAGTCAGAAGTGCAAATAAATGTAATATTACAGGAGTTTAAAAACTGTTTCCACTTGTGGCAGCCATTTTGGATTGTTAACTCAGGGGTGGTGAGGATCCCCAAAATTCCCAGTAGGAAATTCAGACCTCGAGGGGCATTCCAGTTGAAATTTTCCACTCAGAACCCAGATATCCCAACTTTTCAGCACAAGTGGAACGCAGCAAGAGAACACCAATAAACATGTCTGGAGCGACACAGACTGTAATGGAGGAGTAGCCAGAGCGGACCATGATGAAATATTGGTGCAACTAATGAGTTTTTGAATGATTAATGCAGATTTGGGAGCGGCGCTATACATGCCCTGTGTGCAACCATTATACAGATGTCTGCCGCTCGATTTTGGATCTAAATATCTCCTGCAGCACTGTTTGGATCAGGAAAGCCTTCTGGGTGAGAATATTGTTGTACTTCATTCTATAAACAATGTGAAAGCTGTAGAAACCAAACTTATCCTTTAAATAATTTACCCGAGAACAAAAAGTAGATTTTGCTTGCTGTTGCTGAAAAACCAAGTCTCTCAGAAAGTCCTTGCCATTGAAAGTTTCTGTGGGACCTTAAAAAAATGAACTTGTCTTGGTCCGACTGCTTGCTGGTTAAATTACAACCCACGAAGAGGCTATTTTCTGCCCCGACAGCCTCTGCACCAGGGCCCAAAACAGCTCATTTTACCCCCAACGTGATGGCATGATTACTGCAAATGCATGACGCCGCCTCCAGCAGGCTCAGATAGAGCTGTGCCGCAGGAAGGGAAGGGAAGGAAAGGAGTTATGATATAGAAAATCCCGCTTATGGAAGGTGATCGAGGGGAACAGGAGCATGTTGCCTCGCAGTAGCGCCGTTTTGGTTATTGACAGATGTGCGGTGTAATCAGAATAGGGCCTGTATGCGCTACTGTAGAGCGGATGGATGAGTCAGGGAAGCAAATGCGATTACAGTGGCAATCATAACTCAGATTAGGCTTCCGCTGTTACCTCTCTGCACCGGAATCAATCACCATCACATCCAGCGCGTCGCCTCATATCGCAGAAAAAGGACAAATATTATTCTCCCCAGCAGAGAAAACAACATTGTCTACAGAGCGGGGACGACAATGGCTCTCTTTAATAAATAACAGCAGCTATTATGATCATAAATAGCGAGTGGGGGCCAGAGGCTGTTTGCAGGGCGGGGAGGATGATACATGAATCCATTCAGCACATTTCTGCTGTGGGCCTGTATCTCTGCAAACTGAGCGGATCAAAGGAGCTCCTGACAAAAGAGGCGCAGACGCAGCGTGCTGAGATGACAGCCTTCACCCATGCTAGCGGTGCACTCAGCACTAACACTGGCTGACTGGAGACCTGCGTAACCAGGCCAGAACAGCACATTCAGTCCCCCCGCTGCTTTCCCCGAATCTGATTATTAATGATGACATCAGGACATTTGGCAGGGCCTGAGGAGGCTCATTAAAAATCTTGAGTCGCCTGATCGAGTGTGAGTATTCTAGGGTAGGGCTGGAAAATATGGAGAGTTTTAAACACATTTTAATGGATCCTAAAAGCAGAAATATGGTAGGACAACATGTTTTTTTATCAGTGTAGATCATTGATATAATATATGCCAGGAAAATTGCGGGCTTGTTGGGGATTTTATGCTCCTGAAAGGTATCTGTACAGTGAAAGATCAGTGATGGACAAAGAAGAAGGGCCTTTGTGTTGTAGTCCAAGTAAAAATCGCAGAGTCAAAAGACGAAGTATGAAAATTGAAAACCAATTCCAGTTGAGAATCGTTAACAGCTCCATCAAAGAATCGATATCATGAGTCTTTTTCTAATCAATTCCTTTATCAGTTCCTTCCACTGACAGGGTTCAGAAGCATCAGAAATGCAGCTTTTTTTTTTTACAAAAGGTGCCTACTGCACAACCTTAAGTGAGTGGAAACACCAGCAACTTGCAGAAGCAGTTATCTATACTGTGACATGTGTTTGACATTGTTGACACGAAAAATCTACAGGAAAACATTTGCCCACATGTAAAATCTGCAGGAATCAATAAGGGAAACTGTTGAAGAATTGGATCATTTAGCAGGATCATAAATAGCACTGGTATCGATAAAGACTTATCAATTCCCATCCCCACAAAGGACTAATGTGAGGCCTCAAGAGGTCAACCGGGGTCATTTTTAAGTCACAGAGCACTCTTGACATATAGGGTCATGAGCAAGGGAAGAGCATAAGACCCAACCCAGATAGCAAAATTCTTCAGGCCCAAATCTGGGCCACAATTCACATGCCACATCGCCTTATCTGGGCCGTATTTGGTTTGGAATGATGGCACTTGGGCAGTCCACTCTTGTTTGCAAGAAGTGGCCAAAATCGAGCCATCACAATGCCAGATATAAACCAGAAGCACCCAGCAAACTGGACACGGGCCACTTTAGGCTCACATCCGGATGACCTGGTGTAAAGTCTGCCATGTTTCTGCCAAAGGTGGGCCGTATTTGTTTTGTGATATTTGGGCCAAATGTAGCATGTAGCTCATGGGCCGGCTTAGGTTCATATCTGCTTCATACGGGCCAGAAGAATGCCTAAAGTGACAGACTATTGCCAGAAGTAGCCCATATTCATATGATATCTGGGTAATGAACTTGACTTTCGACCTCCAAAATTTGATTTATTTTTCCTTGAGTCATATTGTACAACTCTACACCCTGATGAGCCCTCTTACCTTCAATCAGTCGCTTTCCACAGCTTGCACTTGATCCAGCTCAGCTCAGCTCTGGTTCGCTAGAATCACGTAACACGACTATTTTCAAAGGGCGCTGCTTCAAATCTGCGTCGATCTCTGTCAAACAGAACACAGGAAAACAAGCTCTTAGAGTTACCAAGTCATTGCAAAATACACTGGAAAGAGCTTCCAGGGCTCTACTGTGCTGTGCTTTAAATACACTTCCTTTTGGAGAGGATACACGCTGTTGGTTTAAGCAAAACTGAGCACAGATGTGACACTCCGCAGGTGGACTATGTGGAAATTCAGATTGTTCAGCGAGTACAGTATTCATGCAGGTTTGTGTTCATATCTCTTAAGTAGACTGTATGAGGGTAAGTTTAAATAATGCCAGGGTCAAAAAAGGATACAGATATGAAGCCACTGCAGAAAAACTGCAGTTCCTTGAGTGTCCACTTGAGGCAGGCTGCGGGAAAGCTTGGTTCAAAAAGCAGCTTCGGTCTAAATGTACGTTACCAAATATTTCACCATGCAGGGGATGAAATATTTTTATGTTGTGCTTATTTTTAGTTTATTGAGGAGGGCAGTGGTTTTCAAATGGTCTGGTAGGGAACACTGGTACATCAGTGTGCCTTGAGGCAGGTTGAAAAGTGTGCATGGTTCACAAATTCCTATTTTGTATTTAAAAATAGCAGACATTTCATCTAATCTCTAAGTAGAAATCTCTAAGCTGTGACAAAATTACAACCAAATATAAAGTGTGTGCGCATCTAAGGACAGCCACTGAAGCCTAAATAAACACAATACAAATTTATGTAATTTTTTTGACTAAACTTGAGCCTTTTTCTTTACTTTCTTTCAATCTTCAATGTCACATATATGTTTATCATTATAATTTAATGTCACTTCCTTTTAGTATATTTTGATTTCGATTATTAGTATTTACTTATTTATGTAAATGCTTTGACACTAATGTCCCATATCCATACAAATACATCGTTTTGAATTGAAGCAAGTTGAATCCAAGTGTATTACAAACAAACATGCAATCATACTGTACATATGGCTATTTTACTTGCACATAAGTGTGGCTTGGTCTTAGGTGCCTTAGAAGAAAAAAAGTTTGAAAACCACTTAATTGCGGACATGATTGACACACTGTAGCTTAACCCTTCTATGATGTTTGGGTCAAATCAGACCGATTTACAACTTCATACAATCATAAAAAAAAATATTGTTCCTCTGCTTTCCTCAAGGCCTTATGATATCCTTCACACCAGGCATTTGAACATATAAAATTGCTGATCACCACCCCCCAGCCGCTCAGGGGGGCTGGCCTCAGGGCGGTGTCCTATTGATCAAGGGGGTCCCAGACACTCGATGTATGTTTTTGGTGTTGATGGTACTCGGGCTTCCCTCAATCGCCATCGCGACGGCTTTTGCAGTGACGTATTCGACGTGGGTGTGGCCTTGCGGTGGAGCAGTCGTGCCCAGCTGCCCTGGGCCCTGTTGTGGTTTCCGTCCGTGGAAATTGTCTAGTTTCCATAACTATTGCTATGACAAATTTTTCTTTTTTTTTTTATCGTCATGATTTATATAATACATCTATTTATTTTATTTTATTTCAGGGCGCCTTTCACAACACTCAAGGTCACCTTACACGAGTCACAAACAAAGAGCACATCAAGTATAAATAAAAAGCGCATTAAAAGCAGGCATAAAAAGCAGGTATAAAAAGAAACATACAATACAAAGACAGCGCAAATTATCAGAGGGAGTATGAAAGTCTGAACAGATGAGTTTTAAGTCTGGTTTTAAAGAGCGGTAAGGAGTCAGTGCTGCGGAGGTCAGGGGGGAGTGAGTTCCATAACTGGGGAGCCAAGCGGCTGAATGCTCGGCCCCCCGTGGTGCTGAGGTGTGCAGAGGGGACAGAGAGGTGGATAGAAGAAGAGGAACGAAGGGTACAGGCAGGTACAGAGATGTGAATAAGGTTGGAACGGTACGGGGGGGCGAGGTTGTGGATGGCTTTGTATGTGTGGAGCAGGATCTTGTACTGGATGCGGTGTGTGATGGGGAGCCAGTGGAGCTGCTGCAGGATGGGAGTGATGTGATGGGTGGATGGAGTCCTAGAAATGATGCGAGCTGCCGAGTTCTGGACCAGTTGAAGCTTATGGAGAGTTTTATGAGGGAGACCAAACAGAAGGGAGTTGCAGTAGTCGAGTCTGGAGGTGACAAGACTGTGGACCAAGATGGAGGTGCTGTGAGGGGTGAGGGAGGGGCGGAGGCGGTTGATATTTCTAAGGTGGAAATAAGCAGACCGGGTGATGTTATTGATAAGTGATGTGATAATATATATAATATAATAGTAATAATATGACTATTATTACTCTTCGATCTCCTCCTTTGTAATACTGCCATTACCAACATATATATTATATTTATATTATACATGAACACACGCACACAAAGACACAAACACAGAGAGAGAGCTGACTGTTCATGTATATATTTTTTATTTTTTTATAAATTTGGTCCACTTTGATAATTGTTATAATTTTCAGTGCCAATTATTTGTATATTTACTGCAGTCATAAATGTTCACTACTGGTTGGAGACATTGTTTACAGCCTTAGAAGGGGTGTTAAAAACAATATGGTGATGATTATGCTTGAATTATGTTTTTTGTGGTAATATTAGAAAAGTTAAACTAGACCGGTCAAATATGACCGGGAACACCAAAGTAAGAGGGGGCAAATGAACATAATACAAGGGTTAAGTCCAGTGTTGCTATTGGTCAGATGGTCTTAAGTCCCACTTTAACTTGGTCTGTCTCTCAGTGGGTTGATCCAAAGTTCAGGTGAGAAGGTGTGTGTAATATGGTACTGCCAGCGATTGGCATCAATAACATTCCAAAGACTTTTTAATAACCGAATGACTGATGTCACATGGCTTTGTCCACATGGCTTAGCACAGAAAAGGCCTGTTCACTACATTTGAATGATCATGACTCTTCATCCATATTGCCCAGCCCTTCTCTTCATTAGATAACTCCATTTACCAAACATTACAGCTGAGTATGGAAGCATTAGCATACTCTGATTTGCACTTGCATGTTTTCAGTCCCCATGGATTCCGCTTGATTGAGCTGTGTGAGTTGAAACAGTGTAGCAGAAACTTCTTCATGCGTACAAAGCCCAGAGCAGTCGGCTGGTTTGAGTATGTGATCAGTCTGTCTGGGAAAGTGCGATTAATATGTGTCTTTATGCGTGTGCTCGTGTTTGTGTTCAGGAGCAGCAGCCGTCGGGCTCTTTCAGTCCTTCCGTCGCTCTCGAAGCTCCAGGGGGAAAAAAAGCGTTGATGTGTTCTGCGTCTTGATCATTTAAATTAATTTGAAGCCATGCTGAGAACAATATTCCAATAAATGCTTTGTAAATCATTGGCATTCATATGGACACACCCGCACACAGTCACACACAGATGCTTCTGTACACACTGAGTTACACTGTGGGAAAAAACAAATCCTTTTAAATAAACAGAGATGTTTGAATACATTTATTACAACTACTTCCTATTTTACTTTGGTGGAGTTTTATCTGTACTTGTCATGAATTTTAATTTCTTTGAGTCACTTTAATTCAAAAACAGTTCTGCACTTCTTTCACCGCTACCTGCTGTTTTAGACTGACTCAGAAAGAAGTAGTAGGAGGGATGACATTCAAAAAAACACTTCCTGTTGAGAATTAATACGAACTCCCTCAAGGAATTGATCATTAGACTTTTGGTTATCAATTCTTTACACTTTGTCCTTCATGCCTTGCAGATTAAAGATGCCATGCTGTCATCAGAAACATTCGACACAAATAGGTGTCAAAAATCGTGGCAGACGGGACAGATGGGGTTAAAGTTGTGGCTTAATTTTAATCCAAAATGTACAAATTAGAGAAAATGGAAACACCAGCAACTTGCCTATGCATTTCTCTTTATATCACAGCCTTAAAGCATCAGGATTGTCATGTGTTTGGCATTATTGCCACTTAAACGTATGTGGGCCAAATTTTGCCTCCACCAACAGGGAGATGAAATCATTAAGGAAATTGTTTAAAAGTCAGATTAATAATATCATTGTGGGCATTAGTATCTATAAAATCCAATCAGTTCCCATCCCTAAACATATTGCTCATTCAGACTCATTCATTAAGTTGAGAAAAGTTAGCAATTACTTCATAACCCTCCACCAAGGAGTAGGGCTGAACGATTTGGAAAAAAATAGTCTAATTGCGATTTTTTTCCCCAATATTGCGATTTACTCTGCTATTGTTTTAATGTTCCTCATCTTATGTATTCTTAAACAAACATAAGCAGTAGATCTTTTCATAGTAAAACCAATATGACATTAAATTAATCTAAGGATAAAAGATTTGAGAAAAAGTGGAGAATTGAGGAACAGAAGCAAAATAGGTATGAAATTGTAAAAACTGGGTAAAAATGGTATGAAAGTGGAAAAAGGTTAATAAATAGGTGCAAAATAGGTATGAAATTGCAAAAAAATTGGGAAAAATTGGCAAAAAAATCCAAAAGTGGCTTAGGAAAATTGATTACAGCAGCAAAATATTGAATTAAATTTGAAATTAAATTTTAAAAACCATGTAAAAATTCCAAAAATGGTTCTGACAGTGGCCAAAAAAAGATGAATGGGGGCAAAATGGGCATAAAGTTGTAAAAACAAGGTTAAAAGAAAGGCAAAAATGGTCCAAAAGTGGGAAAAAGTGTATGAATAGAGGTAAAAAATAGGCATGAAGGTGCAAAAAACTACATCACAATGCCAAAATGTTCAACACCTTTTGGGCTAAAAAATATTGAAGCTTCTGCGATTTGAAAATTGCAACAAGCCATATTGCGATTTAATTTAATTTGCAATTAATTGTTCAGCCCTACCAAGAAGGTTGCTCAATTGTTCAATAGTCCTCCATGGGTTTTGTTGAACATTTCAGGGAATGTTGGTCATCAACCTGACACACCAGAAAGATGTTCAAATATTTGATAAAATAATTCACTATAGCCTATAGAACGTCATTTTAAATAGTCAGAACCTTTCAAAAGCATTTCCAGAAGGTGATTGGACAATCACTCCATCAACCACACTCATTACAGGCCAATCAGATAATGTAGTACTAAGAACAAAATGTAAGTCTCTTTGTACAACACATTCACCCTAAAACTTATCTCAGTGGAGTGAAAATATCCTTCCTAACAAAAAGTACTTCCTGTGTTGTTATCTGTTTTTTTTATTAAAAAATGTGGTCCAGATCTGATAAAACTGCTACTGAAGCTGTTAGCATCTATGCTAATCTCCGTTTGAGGGGTCACTTCTTCCCGTCACCAAGCTCATAGCTCCCACCTAAGTCCTGCTTTGAAAAGATGCTGATAGCTTCATGCACCAACAGGCAAGTCACAGTCGTTTTGGACTGGAGCTTGGCAAGATGGATCTGTCTGAGTATAGACATTGAGGCAGGTAGATCCAGCCTCACTACAAGGTGAGTTACTGATGGCTCAAGAAAGAAGTGAATAGATTTTGATGGTGATAACAGAGTTACTGGGCTTGTACGCCACACAGTGTCTTTTAATCTTGGCTCTACCTTAGCTGTCTTTGTTTTCCATCATTCCATTACACCTAGAGCCTGGCACAGTTTTTGGAAACACCTCCAGCAGGGTTCAAAGTGAGCTGAGCCAAGACTGATTGGGCTGTAGAGACAATTCTGACTTCTAAATGATCACAGTATCCCCAGTGCACCCTGCTGTCAGCTCCAGATGCTGTATGGCTAACCAAACGGTCCTGTGCAAAAAAGGGGCTCACAGCTTGAGCCCCTCTGTTCACGTCTTTGTCTTTGTGAAGTGCAGTCATGCAACAATGGTCCTTTCTACCGTGAAGAGGTACTGATGCAGTCTATACAGCATTTGAAATGAAGCGTGTAGTATTCAAACTTGGCAGAGTTGAACCAAGTTATTCAGATTCTACAAATGGAAAGAGAGAAAACAACTATCAAATTCCACATAACATTTTAGACAATTTCTGTATTTACCACTGCCAAGGAGGTCATGTTTTTATGTTAGTCTTTTTTTTTATTAGATTCTAAACAGGATAATTTTAAAGTTTTGAATGAAGTTTGATAACATTTACAAAGAATGTTTGTCATGGTTTAAAGAAAAATGTATTTGTTGATGTTGATCTAGGAATATATAAACTTTTTTTTTATTTTAGTGTCCTGCATTTCATGTGCATCTTTCAACTGCACATAACAGGGGGGAAATGTGTGAAGTCAATGGATAGCATTGTCTAAGTCTTGGAATAGTTAAAATAACATAACGCAGTAAAAAAAAAAACTAGTCACAGCAAGGACACAGGACCATTTATGGCCCTTTTCCATTAGCCCTGCTCTACTCTACTCGCCTTGTGCTGCTTTTCCAGTAGCCCCAGTTGCCTGCCCAATGGGATGCAGTGTCGCTGAGTGGCTCTGCAGTGACGTCATTTTGAGCACGACACAACAATCTGTGGCTTTTTGTCAAAAAAACGAGTACAAAAGGAAAGCAGAAGAAGGCTGCAGGTGGCAAGAAGAAATACCCCTTGAGAAGGACAGGAATGTTTTGGAAGCTATACAACAGAATGAAGCCGAGGACGAGAGCAATCGAGCTGCAAAGAAAGGATGTATGAGGGTAAGCTAACAGTAGCTACCACTAGCATGCTAGGTCGTCGCGCTCATGACTCATCGATGACGACATTGTCTGACCAATCAGTAGCCGGCAGTCGGTGACGTCATCTTTTAGTATCGACTTAGCTCGCTTGGTACCAGAGCAGAGTAGGTACTAAAACTAGCTTGTTTTAGGAGGTACCAGGCTAGTGGAAACACGTTACAAATCGAGTAGAACCAAGGCGTGCTAGTGGAAAAGGGCCATTAGTTGCTGAAGAGTTTATCTTATGACTGTAGGCAGAGGCAGGCTCATGCTACCCATTGATTCCCAGTGTTTGAGCTAAGCTAATTAGCTAAGTTCTCGGTGGATTTTGATTAGTAGTGGTCCAAGGGGAGAAGTGTTGATATTTTTAGTGGTGTTTTGTATCTGGATGTAGATCCATATGTACTTTTCAATAAATTTTAACAGTGCAAGATATGGCAGTTTACCACGATTTCTGTTGGGGTTTTTTGTAAATGAAGAAACTGTTATTTAAAGCATGTCATCAACAACATTCAGTCAGTTTGGTCCTGGTCCAGACTGTAATGCTGCTGTTGACTTAAAGGATAAGTTCGGTTTCTACAGCTTTCACATTGTTTATAGAATGAAGTAGAACAATATACTCACCCAGAAGGCTTTCCTGATGCAAACAGTGCTTCAGGAGATATTTAGATCCAAAATCGAGTGGCGGACATCCGTATAATGGTAGCACACGGGGCATGTATAGCGCCGCTCCTAAAACTGCATTAATCATCCAAAAACGTATTAGTTTCACCAATATTCCATCATGGTCCGTTCGGGCTACTCCTCCATTACAGTCTGTGTCGCTCCACCCATGTTTTGTGGCTGTGCTGACCTCTGAACTGAAGAAGAAGAATGTTTGCCTCCGCACATGCGCAGTACAGCTCATTGTTTCAGGGAAAGACCGCCAGCTACACAACGACTTTCTTCTTCCAGTTTTGTGCAAAATGGACGAATATCTATCAGATGAAGATGTTGTGGAGGAGAACTTTGAATATGATGGGTGTCCTTACAGTTTTGAGCCAGAGTTTACAGATGAGGAGCTCATCGAAAGGAGGACGTGGAGGCAAAGAGAAGAACAGCTCTCCAGAGAGTACTGCGCATGCCACAGGTAAACCTTCTTCTTCTTCAGTTCAGAGGTCAGCACAGTCACAAAACATGGGTGGAGTGACACAGACTGTAATGGAGGAGTAGCGTGAGCGGACCATGATGAAATATTGGTGAAACTAATGAGTTTTGGATGATTAATGCAGTTTTAGGAGTGGCGCTATACATGCCCCGTGTGCTACCATTATACGGATGTCCGCCGCTCGATTTTGGATCTAAATATCTCCTGAAGCACTGTTTGGATCAGGAAAGCCTCCTGGGTGAGTATATTGTTCTACTTCATTCTATAAACAATGTGAAAGCTGCAGAAACTGAACTTATCCTTTAAAATTGAACCTTGTGCGTTCGAACAGAGTAGATCCTCCTTGTTGTTGCTCAGTTAACAGAGCTGTACCTGGGCTACTGATGTCTGCAGCTTCACTTCAACCTCTCTGTACTACACACATTAGCACAGAGCCTGTCCCTCCTCTGCACTGATGATCCTGATCATGGCCAAGTCGTGACAGAATCTGCTGACTAGTGCAGGTCTTTTTTCATAGATATTAACATGTCAAAGCACAAAGACATGAGGGGGAATTCAGGTGAAAAATCAGAACCACTTTTCTTGTCTCTTGCCGACTCTGTGCGTCAGTAAACATGCAAGGGTGTTGGAATCGATTATTAACTAATGTTTGAGCTTCAGGAGGGTAATGTTTGTTTAAAAAGCTCAGCAGGGACTATTCAGTCAGAAAGAGAAGTCATTTTCAAATTAATCTTGTTTTCTTGAATCTGTTGTCACTTGGTGTAGGTCATGGGCCATCAAAAATCATCACAGATTGAAGGGCAGTGCAGAGGAGTGGGGGAGAATTGAAGGTTTGATCCTGAATGACATATTTGGACAAAGTCAAGACTCTTAAGAAGGCCCAATCAATCCTGGCTCATCACAGTCCCCTTTTTTAGTGTTTGAATTGACTTTGTCTGTCTGGAGATGCAGCCTGCCAACATGCAGGTCAAAGAGAAAAACTCCTTTTGAATGGCTGATTGTGGGAGTGTTGATTTCAACCACTTATTTTCAATTATTTCCTCAAAATATACGGGAAATCCCTTTTTGCAGAACTTGTATGCATATTTTTTTTCCGTCATTGGTGGATTTTTGTTCTCCGGCATAATCCAGTACTGCAAAAGACTAAAGATAGAACTACATAGATGAGAACTTGGCTTCTTTCTCTATTGTTCACGTTTAGCCATTTTAACATGTACAGTGAAGATGAGCTATGACCACAGAAGGGATACAACTTATGACTATTTCTATTGCTGACTAGTCAATGACTATTGGGTCTGTTAGTTGACTAGTCAGATGCATTAAAAAAAAAAAGATTACTATTGTTACTGTAATTATAGTTTTATACCTTCTATATTTGACCATGCTCTTTCAAACTACAAATGAGCAGTTTTCTATCATTTATAGCCACACACTTCTCATGTTCGAGCATAACTTTTAATTAAACTAAGTTAAGATTGATGATTTTGTTAACTGATGTCTGGTAACCACAGCTTGTATGTCAATGTTATCATACTTTGCTCTATTGTTTAATGGTAGGAGTGGCGGAAGAATAAGACAAGTGGAGGAAGACTGCAATGTAAGAGAAAGAAAAACATTGCATGGCTTTAATTTTGACATTTAAGAGACATATCATTAATGATTTATGAATGTGATATTCAGAGTTTCTTCTTTTTTAATGCTTGTGCAGTACTGACAAACTTTACAACCAAAAGGCTGCAAGTAAAAAGAAGTTAAAAAAAAAGTTCCTTTTCACACAAGTTTGTTAAACTGTAGCTGTGTGAGAACAGAGCGATAACTGAGTCTGAGTTTGACACATACAGAGTGATAAAACATGATCTTTTGAAAAATAAATAGAGATAAATGTGTAGGTTTATCTGTGAGCAGCAGTCTACCGAGTCTATATGTGAGGGAAGTGCTAGTGTCGGTAGGTACAGATGGGGTTAGCTCTTAAATTAGCCACAACTTTAGCCCCATCAGCTCTGTGACTTCAACCTTGTAACAGACAAAAAAGTCTCCCCTGTGCCTCCCAGTACGATGGAGACTGATGTGAGGACATTAAACTCCTTTATCGTCAAGGATGAAATATGCAGAGCGAAACAAAGGTTTAGGATGCATTAGCATAACAGTGGCTAACTTGTTGTGTTTCCCTTATGCACCATGGACACTGTTGAAAATCCTGCTCAATCAAAGATAAGAAGTGGAGTAAAGTGACTCACTCTACTGAAAAATCTGCTACATAAACAATTTAATGTCTAAGCATTTCACTTTAGACTTGGGGTATCGTAATTTACCGAGTAACCTATGCTAAAATTCATCATTGACCATTTATGTTGTTGAAATTTGGTAACTTTGTTGACGACTTGTTGCATCCCTAGATCATAGCCTTATTTGGTCATTATAGATCTATCTAGACGACTGCCACTGTCCCAGAATGCAAGCATGGGAGGATATTAACAGAAGTGTGTGCACTGAGCCCCGTCGCTTGCGCCATCTTGAACGGGACACAGTCGGGGCACAAACGGATACATCCGTGTCAGTCCTCCTCATAAAGCTGCCATGATCAGCCCGACTGAGCTCCACGCCACGCTAATACCGTCCTCTTTAGGACTGCAATAGGCTTCCATCCCGCTATACTGAGTGCGGCGATTCTCCACGACAGTTTTGAACAGTTCAAAACTGTCGGGACCCTTCCACGTTCCCCGCCGTTCATCCACGACTATACAACGCTGATCCAGACCAAGCAGCGCATGCACCACGACCAAAGCACGTTTCATCAGGATTATGACAATCGTGCACAATCGCCATGAGAAATGGGAATGTGTGACTGGGGCATAATAAGGCAGTGTTAGTAACTGTAGATCAGTGATTCCCAAACTGGGGTACTCGTAAGTGACATAGGGGGTACGCAAACAGTTATTTTAGTAGTTAAAGTTAAAACTGGCAAATGTTTGCATTGTGAGATTTGATAAAGGCCTGAAGTGTTGGCAGAGAGGCTGGAGAATGGATTGATGAGGCATCTTGGAAATCTGTTCTGAATTATCAAAGATTCTTACAGTAGCATAAGTTCAGTCAGACAGTCTTCTCATTAAAGCTGTGGTGAGTTTGTAACAGCTTCAAGTCCAGAACTGAAAATATTCCAGAAATGCACATTTCTTTTTCAAAAGTGAACTGATGTTGCTTAGTGACATTGCTGGTAAATAAACCTCTTTAGTGAGAAATAATTTGCTTTAAGAGATTTTATTTGTATGTTATGCATGTTAAATGTGGGAGGAGGGGGTGGCAGCAGGCTCACATACATTCTTTTTCTTGCTGTTATATGTGCATTAGAGTAGGGGGTACATGGCTGGAGGTCAAGTGTCTGAAGGGGTACCGGCTGCAAAAAAGTTTGGAAACCACTGCTGTAGATCAAATCAATTAAAGATGAATAATAAAGTTCTCAGACTTTTACCTCTGGAAAAAGCTGAGTTGACATCCCCCACCTTTTAGTTCCCTCAAACCCACTCTGTCCTGCTGCTGTAAAAGTCCCTCAAATAGCCTTTAAATGCATTAGTTTGACAAGCAGGGGCAAATCCAGACTTTTTTTGGCAGATGTAGCAGAGGCTTTCACAGGTGTGGCTTGAAGTCAACTATATGTATTTAATGTACCGTGATCAAAACAGAAAAACAATCAAAAACTGTAATTGAATTGTAAAAACACTGCGTAAAAAGGTTTCCAATGAAGCTGTGTGTGTAAATTATATTTTGTACCCTAAACCAGCTACATCCTAAGAGTGTCAAGAGTGTCTGTGAAAGACAAATACGCTCCAGCTTTTGTCAGAACAAACTGTGTCCTGGTGGTTTGGGTGAAAGTATACATCTGCTCTATCACACCACGCAAGAGAGAGAACACGACAGCTTCACCTCTGTCTTTCCTTCCACGAGAATCTATATTGCTACTTGAGTAACAGATGTTTACTTCTGCTGCCCTTCTTTCCACATATTGACCCAGACAGAGGCACTTTGCCACAGTTGGTTTGACTGCGATGTGCAGAATGATCCCATTTTCTCTCCTTGGCGGAATGATGGCCATAAACTCCGCGCCCGCAGGGAAAGAGGAGACATGGCCCGTCAGGACTTTTATGGCTTTTCCCACAATCGCTCAGGACCACGATTGTGCTTTTACGACGTTACTGTAACTCCCCCGCTTCCACCCCGGCCTACTCTCAGTGCGCCATACCACAGAGAAAAACTAACAAGATCTTTGTGTTTAATGGACTCCCATCTTCATACAGCAGCTGCACATGCAGAACCATCACAGCAGACATTTTCCTGTAATCAAACCTAATTCTACGTGCGATTTACACATTCCCCCTGCTGTTTCATCGCTCCCCTGGTGGGCCTCAATCTCCTGCACACTTTTTCGTCTATAGGAGGTGGTGGATTGAAATGGATGGACTTTAGGTATTTGCATGCGTAATATAGTGATGACAGTCATAGACGTGGCTCCATCTCTGTCAGCTGTTAACTGTGAAACAAGATTTAGCCCCATTTCAATCTGCGGCCGGTCCTGCGGTGGAGCCTAATAGTGTGTATCTTAGTGCTTATCACTGCGGTTTGTGAGCCAACAGGCTGTTATGCTTAGATAACCACACTCATTTGCAGCGTTAAGTGCCTGATTGCTTCACAGTTGTGTTTTTAGGGTGTGTGTGGGGCACTTCCATGCAATTGCAGGCAAGTAAATGCAATTTGCAGTCCCCTTCTCTTTGTGTACTTATTGCATTTTTTGTGTGAGAGAAAATGTATGTATGTGTGCCATCCAGCAGCACCAGCCTCTTCCCTCACACAAAGCTTAGCCCCATGGTGGCAGGCAGCGTGGCTCAGTAAGATTAAAGTCACCCGTATAACACTTACTGCCAGGAGACATGAGAATTAGAAGAAAATTAAACAATACCATTTGCATACAATTACACAACAGCACGGCAAGCAGTGTGGTTAGCAAACGTCTGCCGGACTAAAGAGACACGCTTCATTTATAATGCAAACAACTGTGCCGTCCTTGTTCAATCACGGCTGTTTATTTGGATTGTGAGGGTGGAGGAGTCAGAGAGATTACACTCATTCAACAGTTTTTATCCTTTCTGTAAGTGTTTTGTTTTTAGAGGTTATGGAGAGCAGCCACTGACTGTTCTCTAAGATGGACTGCATGTCCCTTTTCCTACAATTATACAACAATTGAGGCCAAATATTTAATGACAGATGGTGATATTATCCATCATTTACAAACTTGGAGTCTTAAGATGGTGAAATAAGAGGAGGCTGTTGGATTAATGAATTTGATGCCGAGCCTACAAACCAAAATGCACATTTAAATAACTTTGTATTTAACTTCAGTTGTCAGTATACTTTGATTTTTTTTCACCACATGCTTTAAAGATATATTATCCATTTGATCATGACAAAATATTAAATTTAAGAGAGAAAAGCAGATTAATAGTTACTGCTTCCTTCTATAGCACCCCTTGTGAAAACTGAGTGATGGCACACACAGTGGCCAAAAGACATTGAGATTAAACAGAGAAAAAGAAAATGAGAGTCTGTAGATACAAGAAAAGCAGCAGTCCAGAGAAATAAGGGTGTTTTTGTCTGATTGTCTCAAAGACTAGACACTTTTATCTCAGAGTCAGGCTACATGATTTATGTACAATTATGCCTGACCCTCAAATTGTAGTGTTTCCAACTAGTCGGCCATGAAAATTTGAAATTTCATCTTGTGTAGATTGTCAAAGTGACCAACAGCAGAACAGCCTGGGCTGCCTCACAAGTTATGATTTTATCAATACCGATACAGATACCGGTACTCCTTATCGGTATCGATACTGTTATCGATACTACAACATGTAATTTTGTGTACAAAATAAAGACTTTACAAGATCTTAAAAGATTCAACCTTTTTTTTTTTACCACAAGGTAATAATAAAGCTTCAACAGAATAGAAGTAATGCATTACAAATGCTTCTCAGAGGCAAAAAGAAAGCTAAGGAGATGGCAAAGCCCCTTCATGCCGCCCAACAGACTGCATGTACAGACAGACCCATATATCAAACAGAACAGAGCAAACAGTGTTTATGCTGCCTACAGGAATAACGTTATATATCAGTGGTGCTAAAATCGATGCTGTAATGAAGACTACAAACTAGACAAAAAACTTATCGTGACTTGACATAGCAGAAACAAAACCGGGTGCAGCTGCCACGATGCTGCAGCCTTTAGAGTTAGCCGGGCTGCTAACTTTACTCGTGTTGCTTTAGCAATCAAACAGCCCGCACTCCTTTAGCTTTTTACAATGCGCACGCTCCAAGTGTTTGGTGATGTTGCTAGTATTTCCCCTCTTTGATGTAACTTCTCTCTGACAAAGATTGCATTGGGCCGAGTTTTCATTAACTTTGCTAAAGTGAGCCCAAACCTTCGAGCACTAAGCCCTCACCAACATGTTTGAGCCAGCTGCGTCATCACCTGTCGACGGCGGCAGTGTCATAACTACGTGACAGTTTAAGAGATGTTCAAGTACCGATAACAGTACCGTTTTTCCAGATTCTTAAAGGTAGTCGGGTGCCAACCCAATTAGGGACTGGCACATTAAAAGTACCAGTCCGCTGTATACATCCCTACAACACACACATCAGAATTATCTCTTACACATCAGAGGCTTGACCTTTGAGAACACAGGGAGCATGTGCAACAACCACAGGATGTAAACAGACTTAAGTTGTTGCCTTGAGAGCCAAAGGACTGTTTGTTAAGATCAAAAAATTAAGATTACTGCCTTTATAAAGTGTTGTTGAGAAGCTCACGCCAAAGTACAAAAAGAGAACTGTTGAAAAGAAAAAGAAAAGGAGCCTTCAGGACTTGCTGAGAGAGTGCAGTTATATCAAGGTAACATATCACTTATCATAATGTTTGTAAGGATTAACAAAGTACAGAACTCAGAAAACCATGTGCTTGTTTCTGTCTTCACAGGGCTTCCTTCCTATCACATCAGCTGTTAAATGGAGCTGGAGGGTCAGTCATGTTTGTCCAGCAGGTCACCATGTGATTTTATAGCTGTGTGCTGGCCAAGTCTGACATACAGACTGTCACATCTGAAAAAAATTGCATAGCTGGACTTTAGCAGTCAAAGCAAACAAACAAAAAATGCAGACACCTTCACACAAAGTGCAGAATTTTGTTGATAGCTGCTTAAAGGATACACCTTTCAATACAACGTGTCTCTGCTTCACCGGTGCGTTGGGATCTGAAAAGAAAAGCTAAATACAGAGGCAGGGTTTTCACTTGGTCCCCAAAAGATTTTATCTGAATTCTGAGACATGGATTTTTGACTGTGAGCTCAAAACTGAAATCCTGTGCAAAAAACACAATAATGATGCCAAAACAAATATACAAGGATCTGGCATAATAATATGACCACTAGGGCCCCCTGACTGGTATGAGGCTCGCCAGGCCCATGCGCAATAAACTGCAATGCGGTGTATCATCTGACACATTACTATCAGGACCAGCATTAACTAGTTCAGTAATCAGAGCAACAGTAGATCATCTCTTGGATCAGACTGCACAGTCCAGCCTTCATTCCTGTGTGTATCAGTGAGTCTGGGTCAACCACGACCCTGTCCCTGGTTCACCACTGTTCCATACTTGGACCACTTTAAATAGATACTGAACACTATAGACCAGGAACCCCTTGGGTTCTGACCAAGTCATCGAGGCATCACAATTTGACCCTTATCAAACTCAGATATTTTACAACAAGTACAAAGTTTAAAAGTTATTCACTGGTGTCAGAGATCTCGAGTAAGCCCACATCAAACAACAAATCAAAAACAAAAAACCCACAATTTTTTTACTCTATGTGAGAGTAAAGGTAAGTACAGCCTCACCCTTTGGATTAATTCAGGTAATTCTGAAAAAATACATTATTTAGAGGATACTCATTAATTACTATTAAAGCATGTAATTTCTGTATTATGTGACCCTCTGATGTACGATATTAAGACAAAAAAAAATTCCATGAATAGAAAGTTTGTGAGCCCAGTGGTTCCTTTTTCTGTTACAATGGTACAATGGTACAACGGTAACACCAATCAATGTTATTTGAATTCACCCTTTTACTATTTAAGCTGGGGTTGGCGATTTGATTTAGATACACTTTTTGTAATACTAGTTAAAATGGTCTTTATGACCCGATGGTAATCAACTCATAATGTGTTCTTAAAACAGAGCGAAAAATATCCGCTATCTACAGCAGGAGTAAAACAGGGAAAACACCAACCAATAATCATGCCGGGATACCTGTTTTTAAACCAATCAAATCCCGTCGCCATTCTGCCCGCCTACTGCGTGTGCATTTTCCCGGCGTGCACAGACTCAGTGCGCGTAGCCGAGCTCATACGTATCAGAGTCCGCGGGAGAATGCTTACCTTTCAAGTTTTGTCTTTGAAAATAAGGGAAGCCCGCTGTGAGCCGTCCCACAACCCCAACCAAGCTCCAGTATCCCTCACATTTTAAGACAGATGTACAAGAAATCTAAAATAAACTCTTTGTTTTTCTAAGTTTATTCTGCTGTTGGCTCTAATCTCGCGACAGTTGCCACCCAGGCTACTGCAGGTGGACGTTCTCGCAAGGCTTTTTATTCTTCTTCGGTTTTACGGCGGTTGGCATCCATAATTTTGGAGCATTACCGCCCCATTCAGGCTAGAGACAGAGTTCAGTTTGGAGAGGCAGAGGAATGTTTTTATTATTATATCATCACACGGGAGATTTACGGGAGAATACTGATACAGGATGACGGCGGGAAAGAGGATAAAATACGGAAAATACGGTAGTTTCATGGCCAAAACGGGAGATTTGTCAGAGGAACTACCTATACCTTGATCAACATCGGCTGTGAGTACTAACTAACTTTACATGTAGTTTTCCAAAATCGCCAACCCCAGCTTTAAAGATTAAAATTTGGTGATAACTAAATATCAACCCACTTAAATTTTCCCACTTTAACAAGGCAGAGTCTGGACTGACCTGGAACATTCTGGGACCTGGCCCCTGCCATGACTGTAATGACAAACATGGTGACTGGTTAACACAAGAACTCCACTTGATGTGTTCTTGTGAAGGAAGCACCATCAGATGGGGTGATTATGGTGAAATTTGGGCACTTCCATTTGCTGAATGATGGCTGGTAATTGGCTGGAACTCAGCAGGCATTCGTCTAGAAGGGGGATGTCAAAGCAGCTGCATTTGTGTTTGTTAGAGAGTCATTTAAACAATTAGAGGTCAGAATTTTACTTGATATTCCAAAGAGGGTATGCTTGACTCTCCTTGAGCTCCCTGTCCGCAACAGGATATTGGATAGTTAATATTGGATATGATTAATAATTAGGATTTCTAATCAGTGCGACCACTATGCTATAAAGAGAGGATTAGATGACACTTCATGCACCTCACAACAGGAACATCTAGAAAGATAATCTTTAAAACCATCATATAATTGGGACTGTGGTTACTTTTGTCTGGCAGTATGAATCAAAATCAACCCAATTGCCCTGCAGAGTGAATCCAGCTTGTAACAGGAAGCCTTCTGTGCTCGGCAGGTTAAATGAAATTGCTTATGTTGGATTCATGTTATTTCACGTGTGAACCTTACATGAGCCGTGACATTTCACTCTGACATTCAGGTTACAATACTTTAGTTTTCATCTCAGGGGTGTGAAATAAAACAGAAATAAAAGAGGTGCACCCTGCTGAGAAAATCTTTCCTTGTCTTCCTCACTCCTCATCTTATTTCCACTCACATTCAAATGCAAACCATCACCTTTTGGCTCCTTTCACAAATGCGGATATTAAAACCACATATCACTTTCTCTTCCCTCTTTCATCTCAAACATATATTCACAGTTTCTCCTCCTATCTCTGCCTCCATCATCCCGACACAGAGCCAGGCTCACCTGGTGACAGCGCCGCTGAATATATGAATGTGTTCACTGAAGTGTTGATGTTTGGATTCCTGCCCCCCGGACCGCGAGCTTTGTTTTGGACTATATTGGAGGGAAGCTAAGAAGCCATTCAGAGGCTCAGGCAGAGGTTGGATGCAGCAGATGCTCAACTCAAACGATTCATGAGTGCAGCTTGGAGCCGAGCGAGGCTGCAGAAAGCTCTCACACTGTGGAGATGCAGTGAGTTAAAGAGATGTGTAGCCTAGAGCTGTGGAGGACGGATGTGAGGAGATACTCTCCTTCTGCAAAGATTCAGCTTACATCTTGGGTCTACTTAGCCTCTTGCTGCTGCTGAAACATTCTAAATCCCACACTTGCATGAACAAGCCCAGATAAGAGCTGGAGTTATGGATCCAAAACCATACCAAAATGTTTGGCTAGATGCTGATTCATCCAAACACAACGCCAGTGAGGTTTGGGACATTGTGTAAAACTGAACAGAAGGATACTTTCTGACATATTTTCAACTGAATACTCGACAAAGACAAACTATTTCATGTTCAAACTGATAAACTGTATCGTTTTTCAGAAAATAGCTATTCATTTGGAAATTGCCGTCAGCATCTCATACCAAGAAGCTGGGACAGGGGCATGTTTACCACTGTGTTTCATCACCTTTCCTTTCAAAAACACTCAATAAGTGTTCGGGAACTGAGGACATGAAGTGTTGAAGCTTTGTTGGTGTAATTCTTTCCCATTCTTGCTTTATGTGTGATTTAAGTTACTTGACAGAGACCAATTTTTGAAGCTTTTCGGGTGGAATTCTTTCCCATTCTTGCTTGATGTACAGCTTAAGTTGTTCAACAGTCCGGGGTCTCTGTTGTTGTGTTTTACGCTTCATGATGCGCCACACATTTTCAATGGGGGACAGGTCTGGACTACAGGCAGGACAGTCTAGTACCCGGACTCTTTTATTACGAAGCCACGCTGTTGTAACACGTGCAGAATGTGGCTTGGCATTGTCTTGCTGAAATAAGCAGGGGCGTCCATGAAAAAGTCGTCACTTGGATGGCAACATGGTTGCTCCAAAACCTGTATGTATCTTTCAGCATTAATGGTGCCTTCATAGATGTGCAGGTTACCCATGCCATGGGCACCAACACACCCCTCACCATCACAGATGCTGGCTTTTGAGCTTTGAGCTGGTAACAGTCTTAATGGTCTTTTTCCTCTTTAGCCTTGAGGAAACAACATCCAGGATTTCCAAAAACAATTTGAAACCTGGACTCATCAGACCACAGCACACTTTTCCACTTCGCCTCAGTCCATCTCAGATAAGTTTGGGTGGCGTTTCTGGGTGTTGTTGATACATGACTTTTACTTTGCATGGAAGAGTTTTAACCTGCATTTGCAGATGCAGAGATGGACACGACTGACTTTAAAGAAAGTCACAAGCATTCAACATTGGTCTTCAGCCTTGCTGCTTAGATATAATACCCAAGATCCTCTCAATGTTTCGATGATGTTTTAGACTATAGATGAAGAAAACTTGCAAGTGTAGGCAGAGAAAGGCTGTTGTTAAACTGTGTACAAAGTGGTGAATGTTGCCTCATCCTTGCTTGTGAATGACTAAACCTTTCGAGGATGCTCTGTTTAAATCCAGTCAGTCATGACCCTCACCTGTTCATTACCTGTTTGCCTGTGAAATGTGCCAAAAAGGTGTTTTTGAGCACTCCTTAACCCTCTCAGTCTGTTGATGGAACATGTAAAGGCATCAAATTCAAAATAAGTAAATGTTTGTTTAAAAAAACATTAAAATCGATCAGTTTTAACATGAAATATCTTATCTTGGTAGTATAATCATTTGAACATAGTTTGATAAGAATTTACAAACCATTATATTATGTTTACATTCGTTTACACACTGCCCTGACTTCACTGGAATTGGGCATTGGGGTGGCTTTGTCCATGACTTTTCAACTTAAGATTTGAAACTAGATCATAAACTTGTTTTACATTAACTATAACTTACTGGTGGGGTGGGCGATATGGCAAAAATATCATATCACGATATTTTAAAAGTAAAATCACAATCAAGATTTTATCACAATTCTTTTTTACTTTGATTTTTTCTAGACTAATTTGCATGTTTGACCATTTTTCCCTATGCTTAACATATAAAACATGTAAAACCCTAAAAGAAAAAAAAAATTTCAGAACAGGTTTTAATTTTAATAGTGCAGTTTTTATAGGAATGTGTAATAAATGTAAACATAAAGGGTTATGAACAACAATATCAACATTATCTCTTAAAGTGCAACAATTTAGAACAAATGTTATCTAACTGCAATGTCTTTAATCTGAGTGAATAACACAGCTGCTTTAGAACAGATTTTTGTTCAGACATCTTCAAGCTTTTATCTCCTTTTCTCTTTCCACCATGGCTTCACGCTACATAACCAAACAGGAGATCCCACCATGCACTGCGCGTAATGTGCAACAATTGGCTAGTCACGTGCACGTCAAAGTCTCTGCGCCCACACAGACGATCTGACGATCTTTCTGCTTTATGAGATCATCCCCACGTTATAATCCTTAACGATTTAATATCGTCATATCGCACACCCCTACTTACTGGTAAAACTGTAAAACAAAAAACAAAGAAAAAGCAGAACAATGTACTCTCCAAAAAATGATGGAAATGTGCAAAACCAGGCTTAGAGCAGGGATGGGCAACTGATGGCCCAGGGGCCACATATGGCCCTCCGACTCTCTCAATATGGCCAACCAGTCAATTTTGAAATATATAAAAAATAATAATTTAAGTGAAGCAAACATGACAAAATCTGCACTGAATATATTAAATAGCAATATTTTCAGTAAAATAGAGCAGTAAGCTGTAACTATGACTATCTCTTAACAATTCTCCTATGTGCATTATTACTCAATGTTTGTTAGAAACTGAACTATTAGCATAAGAAACATAAACAACTTGTAAGTAATCTGAAAGCCACAAATTTATTGTTCAGATTTCCACAATGCAGTCCCCTTGTGACTAAGAATGAAATAAATCTTCTTGATTATCAAAGCTGCCCAACCCTGACTCAGAGGAAACACTGACATTGATAAGAATTATTTTCTCGCCTCGTATCTCAAATGAAAATGCTCCATTATCCCGTTAAAAGCTAATTTTACTCCACAGCCCTGCTCCAGACTCCTCTCGTCTTGCACTCCAAGTCTCTTTCTACACACTGTGTGACTGCAGCTTCGACTGTTTGCTCTTTGCTCCGTTTCCTTCATTTTTTTCGTTTGGCATCGTGCACTCGGTTGCACACCTTCCAATTCTTTCCTCATGGAGGCCTAAATAAGGAATGAGCTTAGCTACATGGAGCTGCTCACCTCCTGTTCTGATTCAACGCACTCCTGTCGGTTTGCTTACTCCACGTTGCCCAAAGATCCCTGCGGGTTTACGCTCGAGTATTCACACGGCGGCCGTGTTTGTACTGGATCTGTGTGTTCTTGCTCCGGTGCCTTTGTGTTTGTGTATGTGTGTGTTTGGTTGTGCTTGTTTGTCGGCTCTCGTGTTTATTTGTGCACATGCAAACTATTTGAAGACATGAAACTCTTAGGGCCGGCGCATCAAACAGAAAACCTCGGATTTGTTCAGGAGAGGTTCAGTTCAAGGATCCTAATTTGCAGATGTGAGCATGGGGGGGATAGATTTTATACTTTCATATCTGAATAATGCTGACATTCCTTTCAGCTGTGCTTGTCTTGCATCCTTAGTTCAGAGTCTTTATATCCTTTGCGCCTGCAGATGAAGCTTTTACCTGAGAATAGAAAGAGGAGATAAGAGCGCGCACAGAAAAATAAACACACAAACTCACACTCTGGAGGTCCTTACAGGTTAGAACTGTGGAGCAGCTCACAGAAAACATACAAAACTTTTCCAGACAGGTGAAAAAGACCTGAGTGTTAAGGCTGGGCAATGTGGAACAAAAAACATGATGGTAATATTTTGAGGGGAGTATTGATACTGCTCCATGTAGCAGCACAGTCCAATCAGCATCCTTTAGAGCAGTCACTGCTCCGACAAAGAATACCATAGATGCTAACCGATTCAGCAGCAGTTTTGTCAGACTTGGACTGGGGTTGGGAACCATTAAGTTCTTGGAGATTCCGGTTCTGATGTGTTTCTGCTTAGCATTTCCAAAGTCCGATTCCACATTTTTGTAAATAACATGAGATTAATATTTGTAGCACAAAAACTGCCCACCTTATTTTTGGCCAAGTTCAAATCTCAATAACTGACCTTTTCAGAGATTAGTATTAATTTACAAATAAACAACATCCTTATATTGATGACATAGCGTAGCGTAGCCACACAAGTAGCTATGAACCAAAACTGATGAATGACCAAAGAAATACCAAGTTTTCAAAAATGTATGCTGTGTTAAAGGAAATGCTTTGTCTTGATCAAAATTAGCCTTGCAGAGCAGATGGACCTGCCTGATTCATTGTCTGAAATCCTGCATGTCTGTCTTGCCAACTTCCATTGTCTAACGACTTCACTCAGCTAAATGCTTAACTGCCTAATCAGAGAAGAGAGGCTGAAGCTGCAGAGGTGACAACAACAGGAAGTGATGGCGTTTTCAATATCTTCATTTTTTCTTACATTTATTTGATCAGAAATGGACTCAATTTATTCTTTGAAAGAGGAGCGAGGAACATCACTTGAAGCTCGTCTTAAGAGAAATCATGATTTTGCTCTTCTCGAGAGGGGATCACTGCTGAAAAGTTCTTCACAGACATGCTGGTTAGTCTATGGTCGTCACGGTTACTCAGTAATCCTCAGCAAAATATGCTCTTTTCAGAAGTTTACTGGGAAAACTTGCTAGAGATTGCCTTTGACAAGGTTCATGCCACATATAAGTGTTAAATGATACATCTGTGTGGTATTATTTTAATGTTAGACGAAAGTCTAAGGTACTTTAAGCTAACAGCTAACAACAGCGCGAGCTGCTATGTCGTACATGGTAGCGTTGCTTGATATGGGTTGGCCTGCGATGAGTGTGACAGGCCATATGATCATCCAATCACAAGCTGCTACTGTTTTTGAAGGTTCTGCCCCTGAAAACATTTTCAAAAAGCTCTTTCCCAGATGGATTAGTGAAATATTTCCATGGTGGATATATGGAACTGTCCATTTGTCATGTCAGGTTAGTTTAAAATGCCCTGTTGAATTAAAAGTCTTCACTGCAGGAGCTGACATTAACTGTTTAGAGGAGTTTAGTCCAACTTTCTTAGTCTGCCATGATACTCCTCTCTGAACTTTGTTTACTCAGTGCGTCTACAATGAGGCATATAGTCCTTAAAAGGTGTAGTTAGCGATCTTCTAATCTTATGCACTATTTGGCAAAATCACCGTATTTCTCCTCTTCATCCACAAGATGTCACCACTGACAGCATGTTGAAAAAAAAGTCTGGTTTCAATACACAGCCTTGGCTTTGAATTTCAGCAGGTAAATACTGCGGCTCGGGCCGAGTTACCAAAACAGGGTACACCCCCCCACATCCAGGGGGCAATCATACTCATGCGCAGATCAGACAGAGGGGGGAGGGGGAGTCATAGGTTGCGTAGCGTGCGCAGTTAGCGTAAGAGTGTGATACAATATGTGCAGTAGCAATGGCTGAAAAACAGCCAAAGAGAAAAAGGTCAGAGGAGTGAAAAGTGAAAAAGACGGGCTATGACCATGAAAGAGCAAAGACCTGCGTCAACATTGGTGTTGCTTTCCGACAGTGGAGGGAACTCCGTGAATTGACAGACCTGAAAACGGACACAGATGTCGCCGTCTGTCTGCTGGATAGGTAAGCAACATTAGCTTTGTGGTGCTTCACATAACAGTAACAGCTGTCAGACATTCATCTTATTGTCTAATCTGCCAGAATGAACTGTTGTTGTGATGTTATCAATATTGTCAGTCGAGTTCTCTGACGAGTTGGGTTACCTTAGCTATGTTGGTCAGCTACGCAGTTTCTACGGCTGTTTCCATGACGATGCACGTCCATCAGCTTTCGGGGGTGGAGCCAGGGGTGAGATATGAAGGGAGAGGTGGGTCTAAATTCCTTTATCAACAACCTCTCCACTCTTTTTCTCCCACATCACTGACTACACCTTTAAAGATGCATAAAGTCTGTATGGACACAAAGAACACGAAACGTATTTCTCGATAGAAAGGATATTTTATCCTTTATTTTCATTCATGAACATCAAAGTTTATGATTTTAGCATTTGAGAGGCATTTGTTTTTACTGTACACAAAAAAATTTGATTGGTTACCATCATTCAGTCAAAAGTATTCATTTTTCATACCATATCTGTAAGCCCTAGCAAGAGGTCTTACAGGGTAAAAATGTGTAGCAGCTCACTGAAAACATCCATTACATTCCTAACCAGGCCTGAAAAAGACCTGTGTACCACAGACAAAAACATCAAACTGGGGTCAGGATTGACCGGGGCAGCAGAGGCGAACCCAAACAGCAGCGCAGCTGACAGGTTCAAGCCTGTAGCTGCTCCCTGCACACACAAACACACACTTTATGTTTCAGAAACTGCCAATAATATGCCGACTTTCCCCCCTTCCAGACACCACAGTTACCTTTTATCTTGTCTAGACTGCAACATCATAAAAATATTACCTGCTGCAACCCTCTGGAGATCAAAACTCCACTCCGATTCCCCAAGGCCCGTTAAAAAGATAACATTTTAAATTCAAATGTCCGATAACCGCAGACACAAAGTTGGCCTCGGCCCAATCAGCAGTAGCACAGGATGTCAGCAACAAACACAAACCCACGCCGGCAGCCTCAGTGGACTTAAATATCTGTCAGAAGCTTTCCCACTCGGATGCAGACATATACATTATTGTGGTGTGTCACAGGGATAAACAGCAATGCTGCCAGCTCGTGTTTAAGACACACTGGATTAAGCCGGAGTGATGACTGACAGGGATTTTCATTGTTTTTGATAATGCTTTAGGATGCTACATGTGGGATTTTGTCATTGTCTGATTGAGGAGTGTGGCCTGCTTTGAAAATGAGTGACAAACAGCTCCATTAGAGTCCAAAAAGAGGCTTTGCCTTTTACGCACGCATGCTCGAGGGTGTGTGCTGATACAAGGGAGGGGGTGACTCAAAGACAAAGACAAGAGAGGAAATGTAATCACAGGGAATAAGAGCAAAGTTTTTAGTTTTTTTAATCTTCTTCTTTTTTTATCTTCTTCTTGTTGGTGCGGTTTCAAGCGGTTTTCCGACAAGCCTCCCACCTGTATCTAAAAGAGCCAAGCCCCCTGTGGATCCACATGAAAAAGTGATCCATCACTGTCAAAAACAAGCACCGTCCAATTGATGTCATTATAACCTGAATTAGAAATGAGGCTGGCAAAGTAGCATGACATTTTTAATAAGTACCATGAATTTCTTTCACGGCTTTATCCACAACCCAAAAGAACTAATTTAATTACATCCATCGATTATTTCTCTCCTTCAATAGTCCTCGGTCACGGCAGTTGGTAATGTAGGGGAAAGGGGTTGGAATCCCATGCCTCCTGGGCCTCGAGGTGTAGGATTTGCACCAGGGGGTGTGGCGAGTCTTCAAGCAATAAAGGAAGGTGAGGTGCTAACCCAACACGAGCTCCCAAACCTTACCTGACCTTCAGTAATACTAACTGGTATTGTGCTTTATATCACTGGAAAGCCAGAATGGTCATCCTAACAATTAGGTACAACTTGTAAGGATTTCATATCTGAGGAATGAGAGACACAGCTAAACGTGTGGGTAGTGCCCCTTGCCAAAATCCTCTTTTCCCCTGGAAGACAGCCTCCACTTCCCTCAGTGAACAAGAGGGAGGAACTGGTCTAGTTGGAGGTGTTGTCGTCTTGCGACAACCTCTCTATGTCCTGTCTCTGACTTCACCAGTCCCTCGCAACCTGATTCCAAGTTTTGAAATGATTCCAAGGCTGACACCCTGAATACCAGAACACTTGCTTTAAGGTGTAGGGGAATTGGCCCTTTTTTAGGATTACTCCCATGTTAAGCCGTTTTTCTCATTCCAGGAATGGGTCTTTACAAGTTGATCGTCTTTGTAATGGTGACTAATCAGCCTCTCCAACAATTTAAAATACAATACCAATTGGAATCAATGATGGAAAGCAATATTTGACCGAAATAACATTTCCAATTTATTTTCTGAGGAGTATACACATAAAAAACCCTGTTCAGACTAGAGCTGCAACTATCGAGTATTTTTGGAATTAACAACTTTCAAAGTTTAAACCAGTACTGGCTTAAAACAAAGCCAATACAATACTGATTTACAAAGCAGTAATATAATTCTGCAATTATATTTGTGAAGTGTGTTCTGGAGGGCATTGTGTAGTTTGGATTGAAATCCTTGATCATGTTCTTATATCCTGTGTCCTCCACCATGGAAAGAGGACGCATGTCTGTGATGAGCACATTTAAAATGCTGTTGGTAAGAGAAGCAGCTTCTTCCACAGTGCATGGGGGACGTGTCCTTACAAAGCTGTCCATGTGCAGCTGTGATGTACTGTAGGGGAAAAATAATGATTTGTAAAACAAGTACTAGAAACTCAACAAAAGCAAATATATATGCTTATGAATTTATATTTGTCCAGCTGTTGCATGTGTTGTTACCTAATGTATGGGTAATGTGTGTTTAGATATGTGATACGAGAGAGGGGGGCTGCAAAGTGCTGCTCCTCCCCCACAAAAGCGCACCTTGTAGGAGTAGTTACAGCTGTATTTACGTGAGCGTGGCACGTGTGTGTGTGTGAGGGGGAGAGAGAGGGAGAGATCTGGTGTGCCTGTGTGTGTGCGTGTGCGTCACCCGGACTGTTGTGATTGACGGACATATCCAAACGATGCCGGATGGGGTTTGCTTAAACAATGGCGGAAGATGGACGAAAAAGACCGAAAAAGTCTGCCGTGTGGAACCACTTCACACTTCAAAATGCCGAAAATATCGTTCAGTGTGTATACTGCAACACCGAACTTGCGTACCATCACACCATGTCGTCGATGCTGCAGCACCTTAAACGCAAACACCCACACTACACCGCTTCAAGTGGAGGAGCTCCTTCCACTTAGCACAAACACCGTGCACTGTATAGTAGTCCAGATATATATATTTTATGTGTATAATTATATATTAAACAAGGCTTCGAGGCACAAAATTTGCTTTGAGGATATTTTGTAATCGAATACTCGCGATTATTCGAGGAATCGTTTCAGCTGTAGTTCAGACATCCCTGAGATTTTGAGAGGCGCAAACAACAGCTTGTGACAGACTTGAGAGGTGGTTGGGTCTTCAATATTTTGCCCTTTTAACATGTCTCATCTTCATGATAGAGCACTGTGATGAATAAAACATCTGCCACATTAACACCCCTCCTTTACCCCTCCCTTTGCAGCTGTCCAAATGTCTCTCACCCCAGACTCGGCTGGATAGACTTACTGTTACGTCCAACTTTTTGTGTCATCATCAGCCTTTTGACTTGTGGAAGTAAGTCTATCACATAATATAGTTGTTAGAAAGATTCTTGAGCTGTTGACGACACGGCGCTGAGTAACACTGGACTGACACCAGAATAGACTTGTAAACCAATCAGAGCAGACTAGGCCCATGTAGTGAAATAGGTCTTAAAGTGGCAGGAGCTTGAAAAGAACATTTTAGTCAGATTGACAGTAGAAATAAGACCAGCTGTTGCAGTGAATGGGCTTCTTTTCGCACACAATTTGGAACTCTTGACGTCTCTGGACGCACAAATACTCTAAAACACCAGAGTGAGCTATACTCATGTTCAGGTCGTGACTCAATAATGCAGTTGTTTAACTCACAGTTTAGCAAATACCTTCACTCAACCTTGACTCATAGTAAGTATCCTGTATAGATGATGGTGGGAGGCTTAGTAATAATCAGATCTCAATTAAAGACCCATCTGTTCACAAGGCAGAGAAACGTAGAATTACGGTCCTATAAAGTCTGTTATTTTTCCCAAATTCCTTTTTTTTCTGTTTTACGTTTTTGAGAATACGAATTTTAGTAATTTACACAACTTTAATCCTGAGACACAGTAGGGGTTTCACAGAATAATCCAATATTCGCATATTCGACTACCAAAACCACTATTTGACGCGATAGTCGAGTATTCGTCTTTCTTTATTTTCTTTCTTTTAAAAGCCCGGTGCTGTAATGAAGCGGTGAAAACGGCATCTACACTAATGATCTACTGCAGATATGCAGCTGGGGGCGTTGTGCTAACATGCAAGGTGTGCCAAGCAGCAGAAAGGAGACGAAAACAAAGAGAAGACGACTGAAAGTAAGATGGCAGAGGTGGCTCTCAAGACTCGACTGCCAGTATCCAAGGTCTGGAAATACTTCGCCAAAACAGATAAGACCATTAGCTGCAATATATGCAAGGCTACCCTAAAGAACCATGGCAGTATGATGACAATGCATAACCATTTGAAGCTACACCCGGTCATGGCTAGCAGTGACGTTAGCGGAGAGAGGCACCAACAACCCCCCCGTACAAATCATACGAATATTCGACTGTTAGTCGACTTTTGGGAAGTATTCGCCGAATACTAAAATGCAGTATTCGTCAATGCCCTAAGACACAGTACATTAAATATTATCACTCACCCTTCAGGTGGTCCTCACACTTATCTTCACGGGTCTGCTCAACAGTACGTTGACAAATTTGCGTAACATTTGATCATCTGACACATAATCGCTGGGAAACTGCTCTGCCCTGTACTTTGGAGTTAGCTGGGAGTTTCGTAGTTTCTTTGCCAACTTAGCCAATGTCTCAGGCAGCCGCTTCAACATGTTTCCTTTCCTAATCAGGGGAGGAGGCGGAGGGGGAGAGGGAGTGAAGCATGCATTGTCCCCAGTCTTATAGTGACCCCCTCGGAGCATTTTCCCAAGAAATTTGTTTCTTTGTATTCTAACAACAGCTTTTACATAAAATGTTGGCACTTTCCATGATATGCCATGTTTATATTGAAATCCGCTTTTAATATTCAATTCCATGATCACAGGTTTTATTACGTTCCTAAATAATGTACACCATTTTAGATTGTTTTGGAAGTAGCACCATTAATCTCTCTTTTTTGTCTTTGTTTGAGGACCCTGCATCAGCCCTGATATGTTTTTTTCTCCACTCAGACATAAAGTTAAGTTGTTTGGGTACTTTCTTGAAGAATAAAAGGTCAGCTTTAAATTTATTCAAGGATTTCTTGGATCCAATCAGACAGGACAGATTATGTACTCTAGGTTTATTTCAGAAGGGGCTTGACATTTCAGCACCTCCCTCTAAATGTTCTCGTGAATAGGGTCAGGACTCATTAAAGCTTATGGATATTGTTGTCATTTAGACTCCTTAATGATCCCGGTCATTAGTGAATCCTTTATAAATATGTTTCATTATCTGTCAGACAGAGAGAGTGATAACAACAAACCTCCCCACAATCACCCGGGTATCAGAAGTCTTTTGTGAAGTTTTTATTATTCCATTTTTCTTAAGTGAGTTTCTGTATATTTGCCCACCAGCGACTGGATTTAATGATGTGATTAACTTCTGTTCAGTTCTCTTATAGGATTCACAAAACAAAATAGCAGTAGTGACTATCAAATGGTCCGTATCTACAAAGAATTTGTGTTTCAGCATGAATTCAGATTTATTCCACTTTTTAATAGACTACTCTGTGCTGTTTTGAATCAGATAAGCAGAATTAAGCATGTGAAACACCTGCCTTTTTCATTCCATGCTTCATATATTCCACTTCTTTCCAATCAACAGAGCTGCAAGACCGTCTTTATTACTTTTAAAAGTTCTTTCTTAAAAGCAGGGAAGTTTTGTGTTATAATAAAGGCACATCACTTCAAAAAACTTTGCTGAATCGCATCTGTTCTGAGAAAATGCTCCCAAGGGAATTATTGCCCTAATATATCACTGGAATTAATTGTGCCAAAACACTGAAATGCAGGCAAGAAGCGACTGCTGTTGTAATAGGCAATAACTCCAGAGATGTGCTTTTTTTTCCCCAAGTCTCATTGGGTCCACTTTGGTGCTTGTCACATTCGATTGCCCACACAGTTTTTGAGTAAGTCCTTCTTCAGAACAGAGTAAACAGCCGAGTGTTCCCCCTGTTTTTATGGCCTGGAACTCATGTCTTAAGGAAAAAGTCTCAAATCTCCTTATCTCCTCAGAATCACATCTCGCCTCCCACATCTGCCTCCTTCCATTCACTCTAATTCGCTCTCCCTCCTAACAGCAGCAACTACAAACACCACCTCTATAATGGCACCGGGAGCTCTTGTTATTATTCTCACGTCCGCACTCTTCAAGTAATTCTACTGTTGTGCTCACTGCGAGTCGCTGTAGATAAGAGCGTCGGCTAAACGCCTCAAATGTAAATGGAATTGTAAAAGAATCTCTCTCAAAGTCAAGGAAATTAAAAGTCAGGCTTAATTGTCTGCAGAAGAGAAATAATGAAATAACTCTGATAAAAAAAAAAAAGCTGACACAGCTACGAGATGTATCCCAGATCATTTTGATAATGAATAATTTGACAATGATATATTTGTGAGGATTCTCCCTTGGGCTTTCTAGCCCTTTCTATCTGCTAACTATATATCTACAGCTTCTCATACTCGTCTGAATGTCTCATTTTGTAGAGCTGACTCCATTTTAGGGGTATGCTTTGGAAATGAGGTACATAAAAGATATTGTGAGGTACAGAATGACTTGACCGCGACACATTTCTTTTTAAATCTGTTGCTGAAATGACATTTTATAAAGGCGTACAATTTTCTTTTTTTAAAGTACTTTCTATGGCTTTTTATGCCTTTATGGACAGACAAGAAAAAACAGAGTATGTCAAGAGGGAGTGAGAGATTTGGGGAAAGACGTGAAAAAAAAACAAAAATCATATACACATCCATCAAGAGTAATCCGTAAATGGGGTGTGCAGGCAAACCAGTGTTAAAACAGGGATGAACCCTCCTCAAAATACATCTTAAACTAGAAAGCACTCGGAGAGCGCAGACCTCCGCCAGCACCACAGTCCTCAGCCATATTGTCATTTTGACCATAAATATTACTCCTACCTTTATTTCATGTAAATATTTAGATTCCTTGACCATGAAAACATACCATTAGCAACTGGATTCATAATGACATCTATTTTAGTTCAGTAGTAATTCACAGAAATCACATTTTTCGCCATGGCGGCCAGACGCTGATCTGGATCAACACCAAAATCGAATCAGTTCTTCCTTTTCCCATGCTGAACATTTCCTAAAAATTTCATCCAAATCCATCCGTAACTTTTTGAGTTATTTTGTTCACGGACAGACGGACGGACAAACTCTCCCGAAAACATAACCTCCTTGGGCGGAGGTAAAAATTAACTTCACAGTTTCAGCTCTTTGCATCCTGTATGTGTATCAAGAAGAGATAAAAAAAAGTCTTATATTGAGATTAAAGTGACATACTTGACAGAGTCTCAGCTTTTCTTCAAAATGTGTTGCTGACACTCCATCTGAAATGGGTTAACGATTCTCTAGGAACACTAAAATCTCTTTGTACTGTACATTGTATGTTAATTATATCAATGTGAGGAGTGGATACATTAAGGCTCCAGTGACAAACAAAATGGCAGGGCGTGACGATGTCCTACCTTTTTTGAACATGTAACTGAAATTGAATTCACATTTGCCAAGAAAGCTATTAAAACAACAATTTCACAAATGTTTATATTGTATGTTTTTATTATTGACAGAAGGCGGGGCTGCATAAAGGCTCCTGGAAAAACAGCACATTTTAAAATCCCATTGTGCCAACTCTTTTGAAAGACATTGCCAACATTAAATTCTAAATGTGCAAACGGGCAAACAGTTGATATAGTAAACTTTTGTGACAAGGTGGAGCAAATATTTAAGTATATTCATTTTATTATTATTACCTCCGCCAAGGAGGTTATGTTTTCGGGAGAGTTTGTCTGTCTGTGAACAAAATAGCTCAAAAAGTAATGGATGGATTTTGATGAAATTTTCAGGAAATGTTCAGCATGGGAAAAGGAAGAAATGATTCAATTTTGGTGTTGATCTGATTACCGTCTGGATCAACACCAAAGCAAACCATGAGGAAAAATGTGAATTTTTGTGAATAACTACTGAACTAAAATAGATATCATTATGAATCCAGTTGCTAATGGTATGTTTTCATGGTCAAGGAATCTTAATATTTACATGAAATAAAGGTAGGACTAATATTTATGGTAAAAATCACAACATGGGAGAGGACTGTGGTGCTGGCAGAGGTCTGCGCTCTCCGAGTGCTTTTCTAGTTATTGCTGTTATGTTATGTTCTTATTGTCTCAGTTATGTTTCTGTATTTTTATACTGTTTTGTTATTATCCCCATCTACAAATTCACTGGTAGTTTCAAGCTCAGCACATAAATATGTATGCATGGATGTATGCATGTATGTATGGATGGATGGATTAATAGATGGATAGGTAAATTTGGTATACATCTGTAATTTTTTATTTTCTTACTCTTATCTTTTGATATCTCATGTTCCTTTTTACCCTGTGTAGGCATTTTTTAGTGTACATCCTCTTGAACTGTATTTGACACTCAAGAAGTGAAAATGTCTTTGTAGTGCTGTGCTCTAGTGTGTATTGTGAGCACCCAAACATGCACCCTCACTTGAGTTGGTTGCTGAACAAACACCCGGCTCAGGAAGCTCCTTAACCCCAAAGACATCACTTTTTCAAACAGGCAGTTTGTTTCCTGCTCTACCTTTTAGAACTATGAATGCAGATGAAGTCTGGGGGGTTTCTATCATGTTAACAGAGTGGTGGGTAGACCACAGACACACATTTTTGTATTAAAACCATTAATCTTAGCATGGGGCCTTTAATCTCAGCTGAGGTTGCGCTCAGAGACCTTTGGTGAGAGCCAAAGTGAATTCCTCCATGTTTTTGCTCTAATTTTAGGCAGTTTTATAACTGCCTGAAACCTCCTACAGCGGCTCTAGTATTTCACCATACATTAATATTTAAATGATCTATGGCACAGCTGGATCTTACCAAGGGGAGCAAGAGCAGTTATGGATTTACACACTAATTCCCGCAGCTGCCTCCAGGCTCTGTTTTGATCCTATTTTTAACCACTTTAGAGACTCTCCCTGAGTCCATTGACAAAATAAGCATGATGTTAGACTCAATCCTGGCAGCAGCGTGCTGAATAATACCCACACCTGTAGCAGGCACCTCCTTCACATCTCTCTTCCTTTGTACCACCTGCTGACATCACCTCCACCTCCGCCATCTTTGTGCCCCCCTATTGAGTTCAAACACAGACACCTATTTTTATTTCTCCCCGCACACACTCGCTCCTGGTCTTTCCCGGGAGACAACGCTGCATTAATTCATCCATGTCTTTGCAGACTTCACTCAAATATTATTTTTCCTTATTCTCTTATGGGATTCAAGGACTTTCGACAGAGGGTCGCTCTATTTACTTTGTACTCCCGGGTGGGAGATTTCCATTTGAATGATCGTCTCTATGCTGACGTTTTGATGTCTTTAGAGACACCTGAGAGTGTGCTAGTGGGTACAGTCCACAAGTTTCTCCATGCATGCTAAATCTTTCTGCATGGATTTACAGTATGGATTTTTTTAACCACATGTTTCCAGCATGTGTGCATATCATAAAGATGCTGAAACTGTGCCGTAGGCTGTTTATGAGCATGCTGAATCGAGCATACCTTTCATGTTCCGCCTGTTTGAATCTTAACTTGAGTCATGTTTAAGCTTAACTTTAGGCTGATGATATAAAAGCGCACCCACCTCCCCTTCCTCTTTCCTCCCCAACCTTGCCTGGAGCACTGATAGGATGAAAAATGGAAAGAAGCCCCAAAGGAAGGAGGGGGGGAGGTCCATCTGTGAGCTGCATTCAAGGACAACAGTGTTATCCACTTTGGAACAGTATGAAACAAGCCAGTGTTTTCGCTGGGGTTTGGAAATGCCCGGCGTCTGGATGAACTGTGGATGCTACTGTTGTCTTGCCAAGCCAACTGTGATGTTGCAGATTAGATGCGAATCATTGCCTCCTTGTTTGTATCAGTGCCACTTCTTCTTAGTCAGGGTGAGAGATAATGAGCAAATGTGACGGATCGCCTCTGAAAGCCGTTGTGCTGAATTATTGCAGCAACACGGATTGTTTTGCAGCATCCAGGCTCATAAAAGCGGCGTTTAATGTGATTGTATGTTATTCAGCCCCAAGGTGGCAGGGCTGGTTAGATCTATTAATCTCTGGTTTCATCTTGTTTCCTGGTTTCCCTCACGCCCTCAATCATTTCGCCAAAGTTTCCCCTCTAACTTCTCTTTTTTCATCTTCCTCAGAACCGGTTCCACCTGCAGATGTCTGCCCGCGTGCCCCCGTCCACCCTGGGCAGTCTGCTGCTGGCGGTCCTGCAGGGCAAAGATGGGGACAGGGGGAGCCGAGGGGAGGACAGCTGGGGAGGAGCAGCTGTGATTTGCCCCGGGTGGGAGGAAGGAGGTGATGGATTGCTGTCCCACCTGCAGAAGCACAGCGGTGCTTCCTGGCATTTATGGGATATCATCAACTTGACCCGAATATCCGGGGGCGGGGATAGACGAGGGGACGCCAGCGAGGAGCGCAGGGAGGATCAGAGGGAAGAGGAGGCTTTGAAGATCCTCTCCACCCGGTTTCTGCGCTCCCCATCTCCTATCTCCTCTGTTCTCCTCCTGGGATCAGACCCAGAGTGTCTCTCTTCTGTCCTGAGGGCCGCTCAGCGTCTTGCTCCATCGCTACCAGCTCTGCAGTGGATTATGGGATATCCCTTGTCTCCAGATTCACTCCACACACTTGGAGGTCCCCTTGGACTGCTGGCCTATGGGGAGGTCGGCCGCAAGCCAATCAGCTTCTACATTAGGGATGCTTTGCAGCTGATTGGTCGTGCAGTAACTGCGGCGACCATGGTGAGGCCGGACTTAGCTCTGATCCAGAACATGGTGAACTGTTACGACAAACCCAACCGACACGAGCTGCCGTCTTCGGGACAATACCTGGCCAGGTAGATACATACACTGAACATCAACACTAGAGCAATGTGTCAGAACAGCCAAAGAAAGAAGACAACGTAAGAAAATAATGAGAGTAAAGGTCTGCTCACAGGGAGTCAAAAATGAGCTATAAAGATTTAAACAAATATCAAGAAAGCACATGCACTCAGCAGGCTAGAAAAGTGAGAAAATGGGCTAAGTATGGGGAGAGTTCATCACAGACAATGAGAATTAAAACAACTCAGTTTTTCTCAGATACAGGTAGGGGCTTCGAGGGAAAAGACAGAGCTAGACGAGTCTAAGGGTTGGCAAACCCACAAGTCTGAACCACAGCTTTCACCACGGTTCACATGTTTGCTAGCTTGCGGGGCTGAACGATATGGACTAAATTTTATATCTCGATATTCATGCCAGGTATTTCGATTTCGATATGATACGATTTGACTACAGGTTTGGTGAAAACCAAGCAGTGCTACAAGTGCAATCATAAAAATGAAATTTGTTGCGACTTCCAGAGCTGTACGTGCAGGGCAAGCGCAGGGGGGAAATCTATATCTATATTGTTTATATCACTGCTTTTTTAATATTAATATCTTGCATGTTCATATCTCGATATAGATACGATAACAATATATCTTTCAGCCCTATTGTACAGATTTGTCCTGCTTGGTTATAGTTTCACAACTTTTCAAGCAACTAACAGACTTCTCAGGACAGATCTACGTCATATCATCAACAATGTAGGCTATGTTTCTACATTCTACATATTGATTGTTGTGTTAGCAGCTGGATGTCTTACATCAGCACTTTAAAAAAAAGTGTGTTAGCTCGTCTGTGTTTACGTACAAGATAAATGAGAGGACTCATGCTGTTGCCACTGTACAAACCCAACAATTGCTTTGTTGGAACTACCCTTTCCTATCATGTGGAAACTTGTTCATCATTGATATCCTCTGCATTACTTGAAGTCTTTTCGAGTTAGAACAAATTTAATTCGAACAAACAAGCTGTCTTTCCACCAAACAGTTTGGTTCAGTCCGGATTGACTTGTATGTACTTGTGTTTCCACTTTTGGATAAGAAAAAAGATACCTAAATATTAGATCCATGCCATCCACATTTGGGCACCCCTCTGAGGTGATGCTAAGTGAACCAAACTGACCCTAATAGGTTGAGCTAAAAGAGTTGCAAGGCTACTGATTGTCACAAAAATCTTCAAATCTTGTACAACAGCAGCGAAAATGAAAACACATACCTCCCCATGTAAAAAATAGTCAGTGGATTAAATTGATTAGTTTACTGCTGTTGCTGTAAAGAAAGTCAACATGTGATAATGCTCTACAAAGAGCTGAAAGTCCTTCACTGCTGCTTTTTTACAATCCTTGTCTACTGCAGACCACTGCACTGTCGTCACATGTTTATGCAGCTGGTGCGACCCTCTCCTCACTGCTCACATCCCAATTCTCAAATGAAAGTACAGAAAACACAAACAAGATCAGGGCTTTCGCTCCAAACTGTACCAAACTGTACTGAACCAAACCAGACCAATCTGTGGAACCAACGCTTCGGTCTCCAACTCTCCCTCTTTGCTTCCACAGCTCATTACCTCTGCCAAGGAAGTTATGTTTGTTTGTCTGTTAGCAACATTATGCAAAACTACTGGATGGATTTACACGACAGATTTACCAGAGGTATGGTTTAGTCCAAGGAAGAAGTCACTGCATTTTAGTGATCTGCATATTTGTGTGGATGCAAAAAAAAATCCTGAAAGTTTCTGAAAATCCCATAACCTAACATTTGGCCGTATTGAAAAAAAAAAAAAAAAAAAAAAAAGATATCTTTGCACAATAATACATATGTACGTAAACACAGTATAATAGAACTCTATCATCAATATAGAGTTCTATTATACTTATAAATTTCATCTGGATCCCATCCTAATTGACGTAATAAAAAAAATTAAGTTTATAATGGCTCATTTTTTTCTCGGGTATTGGGTACTGTAGTTTATTTGAAAACTGATGTCAACATTTTTCAAGCCTATGTCACTACATTTCCTAGCTTCCCGTGGAACTCTCCACATGCACAGACATGAACGTAGACTAAGGCTGGGTATTTCCAGCAACCTCACGATACCTATCCCTATACTGAGGCCACCATACAATTTGTATCCTGATACATGAAAATTGTGATCATTGACTACGCTTTTAACAACCTTCCTGACAAATTTTGGCTGTTATTACAAGAACAAAATAACAAGGATAAGTTTTAAATGATTCTACAACATTAGAAAATTAAATTCAGGTCCTCAAAGACGGTAGACCTAAGCTCAAATTTGGATCATATGCTCCATTGTGTAGTTTGTCTTCTACTTTGACCTGTGCCATTGTTAACATTAGCCAAAGTGTATCGACAACAACTGCCAAAACATTTAGGCCGTATTGATTCTGTAGAATCTGTATCAATACATGTATCCTGAAGGAGTGCGTGATGATATTTTGCCATATCAACATTTTGAGTACAGACCAGTGGCGATTGCTCTAAGACTGCAGGGGAAGCTCAGCTTCCCCTAAAATGTCCCCCAAAAAAGTGGTGATATGTACTGCTGTGTGTACATTTCATTGACTAAATATGCGCTAGAATACCTTCATCTTTTGTTCAGAATCAGCTACTTATCACAGGTAACTGGCGCGACTTCCTTCTCATTCATCCCCGCAGCGTCCCAGCGCTTCAACACAGCCTTCACAACAACACAGACTTCAGCGGTTAAATATAGAGTGGGTTGTTCCACTGTAGAAACTGGACGGTCATTGGATAAACGCTGGGCTTTGTCCCGCCCATCGGACGCTCAGCGTCTCTGGGGGTCTATGAGGCAGTGGGCTGGCCTGGATGCTCAGCTTCTGCGTGATGATTGGATGATCAGTCTGAGGCCGAATCCCTTTTTGATTGACAGTGAAATGAGCCAATCAGCGATCTTGAAGTATAACCCTTCACCGGGGTATCTTCTAAGTTTTACATTCAGTTGTTCTGGACTGATTTGGAGGATTTATCGGTCACCAGCGACTTTATCTTTCTTAAAAACGACTAGCGTTGTGTTTGAAGATTCTCTCCTGCCACCTTTTCTTTTCACCAACGAGCAGCTGTGGCTGGGGAGCTTCTCTCCCTCTCACTCACACTCACAGCCTGTCAAACAGTAGTCTCACGTAGCAGCTCCAGCTGCTAGCAAGCTGCACATCATGGCAGATAGTATGAATGTTGTAGACCAGATTTTGGCGAGGCCATTTGATAGTCTTCCTTACGAAGAGAAAATTAGAGTCAAACAGCAGGGCAGATCAACTCCTAAGATTGATTTAGTTCAAAAGGTGGGGAAAAGTAACAGGTCTTTTCAGCATTCCTGGTATGACAAGGTGAGCTGGCTCACTGGAAGTGCTGTCACAAATAAAATGTGTTGTCTGGTCAAAAGTGGGTTTTGGGGAATAAAATCCCAGGAAAAGACACCTAGTTGGTACAACAGGGTCACAGATCATTTACATAAATACATTTATGATGTAGGCCAGAAAAAAAATGAGCTTCCCCTCCCTGACTGACCAGCAGCCGCCACTGGTACAGACCTAACGTAGACTCGGCCATCTGCAGGTCTGCGCTCTATGAGTGCCTTACTACTTTTATTTGGAAACTTTTACAGTACATGTCCTTTTTCTTGTTTAGCATGTGGTAACTTTCCGTCATTGACACAAAGGTTCTAACCTTACAAAACAATGCTTTCACATAAAGGCACAAAACAAACCATGTTAAGGATTGTTTGGACAGAGAGAACCTCTTCAAGTTGGCTGTTTAGTCTGGACCATGGTCCTGGGGAGGTTTCACACCCACCATATTTGTCCATATCAAACTGAAAAGTCTGGACCAAAAGGCGACCATGTGAAAGCACCCTAAGGCACTGATTCTCAATCACCGGAGTGGGAGCTCAAAGTGGGCTGCAGTGCTGTTTTGGTCAGTTTAAAATGAGTGCCTGGAAGAGGAGTTGCTGGAAAATGTCTGATATACAGAAGCCAACAGCAGATATGTATCCGTATCTTTTACATTTCTCTTGTCTTTTTGCAGTACAATACAAAACATAAATGTAGTCTCTTTTAGATTTATAAATGTTAATCTCAATGTCTCGGAAAAGAAGAGCTTTTTGTTATGATAATGCGCTGACTTTCAAACTCTGAAAATAAAACAATGACAAGATGTTTCCATGAGCAGCAGAACAGAAAGATGCATCTTCAAAGCTGTGCTTTTTGTTGACATGTTTGATTTGCTCTGCCTCATGGCCCTGTCAAGTTTGTCTCCATCTGAATTCCAACCTACTGAGCAATGTTACCTTCATATTAATGGTTGAATGTTTTGGAAAACATGGGTCCTATTTTTATCAAGGAAGTGGAGGTGAGTCTTGAGGCTGGACCAGTAAAGAACAATTGATCCGGTCAAAATTTAGCATGCTAACATCAAACACACAGTATGTAGAAATCTGACCTAAACAGAATGTAAAAGAGTCATCTCCACCTGCCTTCACAGTTGTTATTATTAGAAAAAAAGTGACATCTGGAGCCAAACTGCACTTCCTAAGTCTTGGGGATATGTTAATTCAAGTTTACCAACACCACTCACAACTAATTACTGCACAATTAATCTTGTGCCACTTTGCTCAAAGTAAAGATCAAGCCTAACCCTGAGCAGGACTTGTTGGTGGAAACTGCAGCAGGAGAGAGTTTAATAGATTGCTTCAGGCAACACTGGATTAGTAGTGGTCTGGTCAAGGATGGATCACAAACGGTCTACACACCCTGCAGCCTTTCAGTCACTTAAAAATTCTCAGCAAAGTTACCAAAAGTGCACACATTTAAATCCCCAAATGAAATGAGGGAGACTCTGACAACAGCAACATAACTCATCAAGTCGCATCTCTGAACGTGAGTTAGCTCTTTGATTGACATTATGCCGTATTTTCTGAAATTCTCACTCCACTTGTGGAACAGTGCGCTTTGGTTTGTTGCCCTTGTCTGTCCTCTGCACAGTGGGAGTGTTTCCCTCTGAGTGGCGCTGTCATACAGAGGGGTTGGGAGGGGGTCTTTATGGCATACAGATTCACAGGCTGACAGAGAGTTTTAGCCTGTTTCTTTTTGCTGCTGCTGCTTCAATCCCTGCAGCTTTAAAAGGGCCTCTGACAGCTTTCTCTGCCTCTGTCAAGGTGCGCCCTGTGATTACTCACATATACGCATGTAAAAGGGAAGAGGCATATAAATACATATCAAACACAAATGCTTTCACTTATGGCAGAGAAGATAAGTCCTCAGGTTTGTACACTGCAATAAACCCTCGTACTAACATACACCAGAATCCGTTTGATGCCATTTACCACTGGCACAGATCCACAGTAGCACCAACATACCCAAAATCCCTCTTTAGAGGAGCACAGCAGTGGTAAGGGTTCCAGCAGACAACACCATCGGATCGCCTGGGCCTCAAAGCAGCAGCACTGACATAAAAGGCTTAGTCAGCGATGTGGGAGAAAACGAGTGGAGAGGTTGCTTATAAACAAATTTAGACCCGCCTCTCCCTTCATGCATCACCCCTCGCTCCACCCTCGAAAGCTAATGGACGTGCATCGTCATGGAAACGGCCGTAGAAACTGCGTAGCTGACCAACGTAGCTAAGGTAACCCCGACTCGTCAAACAACTCGACTGACAATATTGATAACATCACGACAACAGTACATTCTGGCAGATTAGACAATAAGATGAATTCCCGACAGCTGTTACTGTTATGTGAAGCACCACAAAGCTAATGTTGCTTACTTATCCAGCAGAAAGACGGTGAAATCTGCGTTCGTTTTCAGGTATTTTAGTTCGCGGAGTTCCCTCCACCGTCGGAAAGCAACACCCAAGTCTTCGCTCTTTCATGGTCATAGCCCTTCTTTTTCACTTTTCACTCCTCTGAACTTTTTTTTTGGGGCTGTTTTTCAGCCATTGCTACTGCACATATTGTATATCTCTCTTACGCTAACTGCGCACGCTACGCAACCTACTACTCCCCCTCCCCCCTCTGTCTGATCTGAGCATGAGCATGATCGCCCCCTGGATGTGGGGGGGTGTACCCTGTTTTGGTGACTCGGCCCAAGCCACAGTATTTACCTGCTGAAATTCAGAGCCAAGGCTGTGGATTGAAACCAGACTTTTTTTTCAACATGCTGTCAATGGTGGCATCTTGTAGATGGAGAGGAGAAATACGGTGAATTTGACAAATAGTGCATTAGATTAGAAGATTAGTAGATCACTGACTACACCTTAAGGTGCGTTTCTATTACCCTTGGATATGCACAAAATGTAAATAGCGCAATAAAAAACTGGTAATGGAAACACATGAATTTCGAAAAAAGCACAAAAATATCGCAAAAACGTTTTTACGCTTTTATGAGGTGTTTTTTTCAGATGTTTTGATATTCAAATATATCGCATAAGCGCAATGGAAACACTTTTTCCACAATTATACTTCACAGGACGTGAAGTACCTGGTCACACGATCACTTCTTTCAGAGTGGAGACGGAGACTTTTCTTGCCATTATTCTTGAAAAAAACAACTGCAATGCTAGACAGCAAACAACAGAGGAATGCAGAATGTTATAAGGAGATAGAAACGGAAATGAGGGAGCTACATGCAACAGGTTTTGGGCGTCCATCTTCCTGCAGTGAAATCTCGCGGGATGATATTTTATACACCCTTCAATGGAAACACATTCAAAGTGCAAATATACTTTGTCGAAATATTAGGAATATCACTTTTATTTTGCAAAAAACTGTAACAGAAACCCAACTATTGATATCTTTTACCTCTGGAATTGGAGAACAGATCTTTATCGGGACAACCATTTTTTTGAAGATGACAATTTTGTCTATTCAGAAATTGCATCTAGTCAAATATATCAAAGACAAACAAGTTTTTAAGTCAAGCTTGAAGTGTAATTCTGTATTTCTTAAATTTTGTATTTTTGGATCCACAGTGAGAAATCCATAATTACTGATATTGTTATGACTTTCATTTTAAAAAAGCACCAGTGACGGTATTGGACCTCTATTTTAACAGTTAGAGACAGTGAAAGTTCCTAAATACAAACAATTATACATTATTTAATTTTTTTTTAGTTCATCATTTTTGTAATATTCTCCCTTGTTTTGCATGTGTTTCTACTTAACCAGTTACCTTGTGTAAACTATATTAGATGGTCACACACAGAAGTGCTACAAATGCTAACAAACACCACAGAGTGAGACCCCAATGTTTTGTTGCCTGTTTTTTTGAGTGGAGCATGAGATTACTTCAGGAAAAAACACAGCACCTACAGCTCTAACTAGTGGTGGGAGGCTGGATTACACAGCATTTGACAGACAGTCTGAACTTGGGGTGGGCGATATGGCAAAAATATCATATGACGATTTTTAAAAAATAAAATCACAATCACGATTTTATCACGATTCTTTTTTACATTGATTTTTTATACTAATTTGCATGTTTGATCATTTTTCCCTATGTTTGACATATAAAACATGTAAAACCCTAAAAGAAAAAAAAGACAATTTAAGCCAAAGAAACTTTCTGAACAGGTTTTAATTTAAATAGTGCAGTTTTTATGAAAATGTGCAATAAATGTAAACATAAAAGGTTATGAACAACTATAAAGTGCACTTTTGTATCATAAAAACTAAACACACCAAATAGCTTATTAAAGGGTTGAATATAAATGCAAACTTAAGTAACTGGTTATCTCTTAAAGTGCAACAATTTAGAACAAATGTTATCTAACTGCAATGTCTATAACCTGAGTGAATAATACAGCTGCTTTAGAACAGATTTTTGTTCAGACATCTTCAAGCTTTATCTCCTTTTCTCTTTCCACCATGGCTTCACGCTACATAACCAAACAGGAGATCCCACCATGCGCTGTGCGTAATGTGCTACGATTGGTTAGTCTGTTGCGCGTCAAGGTCTCTGCACCCACACAGACGATCTGACGACCTTTCTGCTTTATGAGATCATCCCCGCGTTATAATCCATAACGATTTAATATCCTCATATCGCACACCACTAGTCTGAACAAAACCAGAGCAAAATGAAAAAATGTGGCAACTTCACCCCTGAACCAGCCCCAGTCCACTGAATGTTGGGTGTCAAAGCAACCTAATACGTTCATCCAGCTGTTCTTCAGCTTGACAGGCAAGATAAATGTTGTTTTTGCTCTTGCTTGTAGCTGGTACACTCTGTCAGGCATATTCTCCATCAATCATTTTTCTCTTGAATCTGTTCCATACCTCTTATACTTCTTATGAAAGAGTTCCTATGCCTGGATGCTATACAGCAACCAGAAGTGAACACATGCTTTCACAATCAGCATCTGAGTAGGGCTGGGTTTAAAAAATCAATTTAATCGATTTTGATCGATTTCCCCTTAAATGGTTCATAATTGATCCATAAAATCCAAAGATTGATCTTTTAACTTGGGTAGTGTTTTCTTTAATGGACGTGCAGAGAAGCAGCCTGTGGTATCAACCCAGCTAGTATTGCATGATCTGCGTTTAGCGCTGCTTTCCACTGAACAAAATCTTGTGAGATGTTACTGCAAGTAATCAAACAAACACGGCAGAACAAAAAGCACTACAGGGGCACCACCGGCGAGTTGAAAGGCTGACGTATGGACGTATTTCGGATTTTACAAGCACGAAGGAAAAGAGGAGTTGGACAGAAAACAAGTATGCAGAATACGCATTAATGTATATAGTTCATTTAAGATCAATGTAGCTGCTTTGGGCTCATTTCTTGATGTAAAAACAATTTTAATAATACACCAGGTCAAAAGTCACTTTTTAAGTTTACAGTATTATTTTAACTGAGATATCCCAGACTGAATAAATATCTTTTTGTATCGTGAATCAAATCGATTTGAGACCTTGCAATATTGAATCGAATCGATCCAGAAAATCTGAATCGATACCCAGCCCTACATCTGAGATAAGCCTTTCAGCCACCTAACATAGATGTAGACTATGTTAGTTGGAAAAAGGGAAATAAAATTAATTATTTCTATCCGACTAAATGATCCAGAGCCTGGTAATGATCAGCGGCCCGGTGGTTTGGGACTGCTGACCTCGCGTCAAACATCCATGCTTTGCCCGTTGACATGGATATTTTGTAATATTTGAAATGGCCTGACTTCAAATTCTGTGGTCATGTAGCACTTGTGAGGCAAGGAATTGGTTTGAATGGGGCCCAAAGCAAATATTGAGCACACACAGGTTTCTGCCAGCTGAGAGTGATCATCAACACCACCCACATAATCACAAGTTGGATCCTCACTGTGTTCTCTCTCTTACTGAGGCTAAGTGAAGCACCGGGATGCCAAAACTATTTAGCATGGATTGCCAGAGGCAGAATCAAGTGGAGTGGGAGTGGGGTTACAGAGCAATATCACTGAACCATTTATTATCAGGGTTAAAACAATTCTATTAGGTTTAAAGTGATTAAATTGTTCATTTTCATTTACACAAGAAGCCTGGCACTTTTTGAAGAAATATCTTTTCATCCATCTGTTGGTCTGAAAACTTGCTCAAAGCTTATATAATTCACTAGTTGGATGAATACATTTTGATTTTCTGTGTTCTAAAAGAATAAAGACAACTATTTGGCAGTGTCCAGAAACTTCCTGTAGTACTACTACAGATGACATTTAAAAAAATTGTTAAAATGTGAGAACAGCTTTTGGGCTGAAAGAAAAGACATTTGTTATTACATAACTGACGCTGACTAAACTACTGCATTAGCCATTATTATAATAAATGTTCAAGTCCAGTGAAATTGCAAAGCCCAGGTCCAATGAAGTTGGGACATGGTATAAAACATAAAAAAACAAAAACACAAGACTTAGCAAAATCTTTGAAGCCCCTGATCAAATGTACAGTTTTTAAAAGTCATTAACAAGCTTTCTGAAGCTGTAGCCATCCTTATGTTTGTGAGTCACAGGCAATAACATTTTTAATTATTTCAAATCACTGTTGTGTCAACTATATGTTACTTCTGACACCATTCTATATGAATGGTGCAGTTCAAGATACTCAGTTAAGAATAGGAGTGGGAGAAAAAAAATCGATTAACATAAGTATCGCAATTTTTTGTCTGCCGATTTTAAAATCGATTTTTTTGTTCAAAAATTGATCTCTCCCCCCTGGCCCCCGCCCCAAACTCTTTAGGCCTTAAAGTCGCAAAATTGCGGCAAGCGACATTGCTGAATAAAACAGGCCATAGCTGTTAAAATAGTGCTGAGTAGTGTTACTACTTTTCACCAGCAGATAGTGGACAGGTGACAGGTTTCTATTCAAAGTTTTGGCGTATGTTTATTTTGAAACACACACACTGGACCGAGGGACAAGAGTGAGGCTGTAGAGCGGAGCGGAGTGATAGAGTCAGTAAGAGTACTCACGATACTGAGAGTACTTTGTAAAGTACTGGCTGACTCTGAATCTGAGAAATATTTACTCTCTGAGGATGACGGTCAGTTGTCCAGTGAGGACGAAATTGGCGGCGCGTGTGCGTACAGCGGGAGCGGGTCCGCATGCCATTACAGTCCCCAAGCAGCACACACCGAGGCCGATGCTTTGCCTCTCCATGGCCGGTGAGTGCCGAGGAGGAGACTGGTCTGGGATGAAGAGAAGCTCAAAACACCGCGAAAAGTGACGGTGTTAGCGGGAATGAGAAAGACCGCGGAGCTCTGATCAGACGAGGGAGAAGCCGGGGGTAAAAAGCACAGTGAAGGCAGCAAGAGGTGTTCATGCTCGGCCCGCATGAGCGATGATGATAGGTGGGAAAACTAACCACTTTGAAACTATAGCCTTTTTAAATCTTGATAGCAAAATTGAATATTTACTTGAAAAAACTCTGCTGCCTAAATGGTTAATAAGCCACTTTTAAATGCAATCCAGGCTTTTGAAAAGAGAGTATAAACAGCTGGTTAAAATATATTGCTGAATAAATCCTAAAAACAGACTCACATGTGATGTGTATTTTTCCTGATATAGTCTGGAGGCATCATCATTGCTCATCTTTTTTACTGGTCTTAAAAAAGCTAACTAAAGATTGCAAAATCGGCAATATCGTAGAATCGCAATTCAAATCGAATCGGCACCTAAAAAAATCGCAATAAATCGAATTGGGAGAAAAGTGAATAGTCCCAACCCTAGTAAAGAACATAGCGTCTGTAAAGTTATAAGAAGAAACTTAAAGAAACAGGTCACCCTATCTCCTCTCTCTCAACTTTTCCTCCTCCTACTCCACATGAAGGTGTCTTGAAGTGCTGCACTTGTAATATAAAACAAAGACGGGAGGCAGAGAACGCCCGCTTGAGACCCACATTAGAGTGTCCCAAATGATTTTTTAAAGTTGTTTGGTTGAACATTTAATTAATGTAAATCTAAAACTTTCCCTTTAAACACAAAAGCACCACTGTTGTCAATCAACTGCAGTGCATTTTAGCTAATAACTACTGTAGGGAGGCATTTTAGAGCCGCAAAAGGAGCCGAGTGTACCGTATCCAGTGCCCAGTATAAATGAGTGCATCACCCTATAAAAATACTGTATTAATATCTAAATTAAAAAAATAACAACTTCCAAAGTTTTGACAAAGCTGATTCAACACGATTTTTTAAGGGGAACATGAAAACTACAATTTAGCTTGTCTCCCATCCACTTTCATTTGGGTGTACTCATTTTTGCATCCTGATTTCAAATTGAGAAAAATACTTTTTTGTTTTCAACTTAAAAATATCTTCCTTGCAATCAATTTGGTGAAGTATTTTGTGGTGGAGTATGTTGTAGTATATGTTGACTTTGAAAGGAAACTAAAGGTTTTCAGACAAATCTGAAGGGGTGTACTCATATGAACTGTAAACGGATCAATGAGTGGAATTAGTTGGGTCACCTAAACAACATTCACAAACAGAAAAACAAGGGTAGACCAGCTCCTCTTGTCTCAAAAAGTGGAACACAACCACGACCAAACAAGGTGAACTGGCACTTTTTGAAGGTATAATGACTACTGCTAGGATTGCCCACTACACAGAAGACTGGCAGATAATTATGGTTGGATGTGAACTGATGTCGCATGCAAGTGAATAAGAACATCCTAAAGTAAAAGTCAGTGACTTAAACCAAACTTAGTGGTCACAAATTTCTATTTATGGCAATTTCAAGTTCAAAATTTGAATCATTACAGTATTTTGCATGAAACCCATCTCATGAAAGATGATGAATTCATCAAAATGCAAACACTTAGTCCATTACATCATCATCCCGTACTGTATAGTTGCTCAATATTTCCATTTGTACAGACACACTACATTTTTTAAATTGTAGACGTGACTTGTAAACAGTAAAAATTCCAAGAAGCTTGGGTCAGTTGGACACATCAATAAGGTTTGTTTAGCTGGCAGTCGGAGATAATGCACCGGCCAATCAACAAGGCCTACACTCAGGAGACCAGAGTTGGTGTCTTGTTTTAGATCAATCAATGCTGACTCACTCTAAATCCTGCCCTATACACTTTTAATCCCACCCTACACTTTGATCCTACGCATGTTTTTCCAACTTTATCCAAGTAGCTTAAGGTTATATCAAACAGGCCACCACTTACAGTGAGTAATGGGTAGAAAGGGAAAAAAACAAGCATTTTGCTGAAAATTAGATGCATATGGATTTGAAAACAGAGTCTAGTGTACAAAAATATGAGGCAGGCCGAAAGGACAGGTTGAAAGGAGGAAAAAAGGATAATTTCCCCCATGAGGCAGGCTGAAAAGGTTCCCTGTGAATCAAAATATCCATTTTTACAGCAGAAATAAACATGTTTACAAGCAGGTAAATAGGTTGAAAAAGTCAGAGCATCTATCTTTTGAGACGGATCAGCTTCTTCCTTTACTGCCTGTAAGTGCAGACTGTCAGGGCAGCTCTGCATAAGAATAAAGCTTCTTTTTACACTAATTTAGTGATCAATAGATGGATACATTTGTCATGAACATCTGTGTAGATTCTCGTTCATCCAGGTCATGGTTATCTTTTTTTTTTTTTTTAAATGTATTTTTTGGGCATTTTGTGCCTTTATTGATAGGAGAGAGACAGTGGACAGGCTTGTGAAAGGGAGTGAGAGAGTAGGGGAAGACACTCTGCAAACAGGTCACAGGCGGGATTCGAACCTGGACCGGCAGAAGCAAATACATGGGGTGCCTGGTTGCTAACCACTCCGCCAAACCAGCACCCCTTAGGTCATGGTTATCTTGAAGATTCAAAAATGAGGCAACTGGACTATGTTGAGTATTGGAAACTTTTTCCCAAAACTCAACATCGTTAAGTTGCCTTGTTTTGAATCTTCAAGATTTGTCATGAACACATCACTTTATTGAGCATCCATCTGGGCACTGAGTTTGGAATTCCCAGTAAGTACAGTTTTAATCTCGTTGGGGAAAAAAAACTCCATGGGATCCAGCTCCCATTGCAGCTCTCTTGTCTAGCGTGTATAGGGATGTAACGGTTAGTGGTAAAACGGTAAACTGCAGTAAAATTTCCCATTGTAATCGTTACCGTGTCCTATTAAAATTACCGTTATACTGTGTGTGATCATCACACTGTGTCAATTACTCATGGTGCTATTGGAAAAGCCTCAGTGAAGCAGCTGTCTCACACAGACAGAGACGCCTCTGAGAAGTCCTCTACAGCAGTTGGAGCCCCGCTCAGACTGACGGGATTTGGTACTCGAAATGGACAAAGTCTAAAGTCTGATCGAAGTTTGACTTTTACAAGGAGGTCGAAGGGAATCTAATTGACAGTCACCCTGTCTAAAACAGAAAGCTGCGGTGAAAGACACAAATGCGCGTCGTTAAAACTGCTGTAGCTCCTCGAGTAAATGGGCAGAGAGAGAGGATTCAGAGAGCCATACCTGAGTGAATTACAGGGGGTTTATCAGTATTTTCTGTGGGAATAACATATGAAGGTTGTAAATAACAGCATTAGTATAACTATGGAGTGTATCTTTGCCGTTCTTTCATTGTTTATTCAACATATTTCGTAATAGATCGGCTTTTTCTACCATAGTTTGCGTTTTATGGATTTAATCAATCGTTATTTGGAAATATTAAAGAAGGAGATGTTGAGGATCTGCCATGGAAAGGGGAGACCAGAGGAGTGTCCTGAAGGGGGCTAACAGCTTCAGGGACTATCATTAGTAAAACAAAAAACTAAATAAATAAAAAGACCTGGACATGGTCTAATGTAATGAGCTGTAACATGGACATCATTTACAACTGTTTATAAAGAGAATACCGTTAAAAGTTTCTTTTCTTGTAATTACACAGGTTTAAAGCATTTATAACATAACGACAAATACTTGCCAGAATTGTTTACTTTTATTTCTCATTAAAAAATGATTTCAAGACTATGTTAAAGTACATTTTGAACATTTTGAGCACACTGCAACACTACTGCAATAGTAAATGCGGAAAGTGGAAAAAGTCCACACATTAGCCTCCTAGAGGTGATATGAGATGCACTCTTATTGCAGGAGATCAGAAAATTTGCAGGTTACATTTCCCAACAACACACAAATGGCAGCATGAGTCATCTGACTGACGCATCCTGCTTTGTAACTTTTACGAATATGCACATTGAAGTTATGATGTTGAAATAATACATTTTCAGCCTTAATACAGACCTAGCCTGCAAGGCCTGCTTTAGTGGCTTTGCTCTTATTCTTGTTTTAATTTAAGCAGTGACAGGACATGATATAATACAGGAGGTAATGCATTTTAATTCCTTGAAACTTCTGCAGGACACCAGAGAAAGCCACAATCTCTCTGCGGAGGTTCAATTAGGACAAAGTCTCTGCTATCAGAAATGACTATTTATGATAGAGTCCCCCTTAATATGGTGCTGGTGACCTTTGTTCCTGGCCTGTGAGAGACTGATAAAAGCAGTTGCTGTATCGCACCATTCAACCCGGTCCAGTCAGACACCATGCCCTCCAGTGTGCTCCCTGATTCTTATCCCACCCCTGCAACAGCCAGACATGCCAATGCTCTAGAGAGCTCTCACAAAGCTCCAGGAAGTGAGAGACTTCCACATGGAAAAGGCAATTAACAGCTCAATGCCCAAAGGACAGAGCCAGGGGGAGGCAGCGGGGAGGAGAGGGGATGTCTTGAGATATACGCCAGCGAGGAAGGTATGAGGAAGCCTGAGAGAAGATATGAGAAATTGGCCACTTTTGATGTAGTTCTTCCGAATGTCCAGAATCAAAAAAAGTCCCGGGGTACTTATTCCCAACCATACATTAGAGAGAGGGAGGAAGGTGGTCAAAGACAATCTGATGGATGAAGACAGGGGAAGTAGGAAACAGAAATAGGAGAAGGGGGAGATGAAGGATGCGAGGCAGGAGGCAGAGAAGCAAAGGGTGGGGGAGCTGATAAGCGGACTGTTTTTAGTGCCTGGGGGTCGCGTGACTCCATGAGGTGTACAAGTGGAGGAGAGAGAAAGTACAGTGATGGATGGTTCAAGAAGAGCTGAGGTGGCTGTTTGGATGTTTGATTTTTAGATATGTTTAAGCTTTGGGTTCCCACAGACTTTGGCCTCTAGAACTAGAAATCTAACAATGTTATTCTTAATTCAGAGTGACCTGTATTCTGAGTTTAAAAATATCCCTCAAAGGTTTCTTTATGTGAGAGTAAGGTAGAAAAATTATTCTACATGACCTTTAAATTCTGAAGTCTAGTTCTTAAACCCGAGGGGACTTTTGTACCAGTTTTGACAAAAAGTGTTCTTGGGATTGAGAATCCACAACAAAGGCTCATTCAACTTGGCTTCTGACCATCCAAAATCTTACAAAATCTTCTTTGGGGTTAGACTGGTTTCCAAGCACTCTCAAAAATTGTTCTCAGATTAAAGAGCATGAGTCTCACAGGCCTCGACTTTGACATAAAATGTAGAAAACCAAGTTCTTCATCTTAAATCAAAGTGACTATTTGGATGAACCAAAGACTTCATAATCCTGACCTCTATTAACATTTCACCCTTTAAACTTGATTTAGAGTGAACTCATGCTATGTATGAAAAACATCCTCAAAACAGTGATTACATGTGGCCTTCATAATTAATGTAGAGGTATAAGACTTGGTTTTGACTTGAGTCCCTTTACCTTTAACTTTTCACATCTTTTGACCAGATTAAGAACAAGTGCCAAGTTTGAGAAAATCCCTTAAAGCGTTCCAGAAATATGGCCTTTACAAGCAGGGGATTAACATTAGGCTCCATGAGCTTGACCTTTCCCCAATGACATTAAAAACCTTGTGAATTCATCCTTCAGTTGGACTGGAAATGTGCAAAGTTTGGGAAAAGTTGCTCAAACAGTTCTTGAGAAAGCAAGGATAAATATAAGTCCCAAAGAACTATGACCTATGAATTTTAAAATCAAGCCCTGAGCCTTTATCCTTGACTCCAAGTGAATACAGGTGCATATTTGGAAGAGAATCCAATAAAAGCATTTTTGGGGGCATTTAGTGCCTTTATTGATAGGAGAGAATGACAGTGGATAGGCCTGTGAAAGGGGGCAAAGAGTAGGAGAAGACACTCCGCAAACTGGCACTGGGCTGGCAGAAGCATGTACATGGGACGTGCCTGGCTGCCAACCACCCCGCCAAACCAGCACCCCAATAAAAGCATTTTTGAACTAGGAGTGTCCTGACAGCACAACCCTCCACCAAGGCACAGCTGGAACTACTTGCCTTGCTTGTTGCCTTATCATGCTAAATCCTCAAAAAAACTTCAGGACTTTGGATATTTAACCACTTCTGTTTGATTTTGGGAACTTTATGTCAAAGCTGAGTGGCCCTCATTTAGCTCCCAGAGGTATACCCACTGGATGCTGTTGATTACAAGTCTCTTCTGGGATTATTACCATCCTGTCTATGTTCATTACGGCAGAAGTTCGAGGAGCACCTATGCCTTACGCTCTTGTGCAGTCTATCACCTAAAGGTGCCCAGAGTCTGAACTGACTGCCCTCATAGCCTGGAACAATATGCAGACTTGAACTGAAAATGGCTGAACTGGTTTCACCCAAAGCTTTTCGTTCCATTCTGCTCACCAGACAGCAAAAATCCTATGAACAATGTCTGTGTTTTTAATTGTAGCTGTCCTAAAAAAGTACTGCTCTTGTGTTGTCAAGTTGTTTTTAATATTATTGGTTGTAATTTATTGCCTGAACCTTATTCCTTTTGTATTGATATTTGGCGCGTACTACTGACCTCTTCGCCCTTTGTAAAAGAGATCCTGATCTCAATGGAATTTATCTGGTTAAATAAAGGTTAAGTAAAAAACAGAGTACATATATATATATAATGTGAAAATAGTACACCATGTCCATAAAAGCACTCTTAAAGAGACTGTGTTTGGCTCAACTCAGGTTCACAAATGGAATTTCAATGACTGTTAGTGGTGGTTCATCAGGCCTGTCACAATAACAAATTTTGCTGGACGATAATTGTCCAAAAAAAAGATTTCCGATTAAAGATATTATTGTCAATATTGTTTTGAAACATCATTTTTTTAATTAATGTAATTATAATATATGTCATAATAAAGTGAGTACACCGTATCAAAAGCAAGAAACTTTAATTTCTTAAGAGTATTTAACTGTAATTGGAAGGCCCAGAGCTTTTTTATCAAAATAAATTAAACAAACAATATGATAAATTTAACAAATCAGAAAAAGAAAAAAAAAACAGTGAAAATGAAATGGACTCACTGTTGGGAAAAATTGCATGTAAATACAAATCCTTATACCTAAAAAAAAATAAAAAATAGACCCTGTCTCTGTAAAGAAAAAAAAACTAACCCTAACACACACAACAATAAAAACAGTAAATAAAATGGAGTTTATACAGTTCCGGAAATGTTTGTGACATATACATTATCCCAGTCAATTCATACTGTCTGTCAAACGTTCGTAACATTGCTGGCTCTTTAACCTTGTTACCCCTCGGGACACTTACTTTAGCTCTATGTGTGTGTACGTGCGAGCGGCCCCGCCTCCCCCACAAAGATTGAATGAATGACAAATGCTCACTCTGCTATAAACCCACTAAACCCGCTATGGAACCAACGCACACAGGTGTTGAGAAAGTTGCACAGAGTGAGCCAACTTCTCATCCTGTTTGTTTGGTAAAAAGAGAGGAGGAAAACAAACATGCATGCACGTGTCAACTTATCGAGGCTGGCAAACTTACCGAGGACGTTTTTATTTATCTTGCAGTTAATTGATAAACCAGACAGGCCGATGGTTCACCATCACAAATGTTCAAAAGCCTCTAATTTTCACGTAATGGGGGGTAAGAGAGTCCTGATGCAGCAGAGTTATCCTGTCCACATGTTATCCCATGGAGAAAACATGCAAACACAGTAAACACATATTTTTATTTTTATTTTGAAACCCTGTGTGCCTGTTTTTACCATGTACTGCAATATAATGTGGCTGGAATCCTAATTTTCTTATGGAGTCTTCCTAAGGGATTAATTAAGTTCTATCAAATCCAATCTAAAGAGCATATGAAATTAACTAAAACCAACATACTATGGGCTCTTGGAGGTATGTAGCTTAAGAGCAATTGATGAACACAGGACCTAAGATCTTCAAAATCAAGTTTTTTTGACTGAGTCAGACTGCACATTTTGAAGAGAACCCTCAAAGCATTCAAATAATGAATAAATATTGCAGCACATTTAAAAAATGAGATCCAAAGGCAGAAGATGAACATGACACTCCATCAGGATATAACTTTGAACTTCTCCCCGTTTCATCCTTGATTTTGAAGTGAACTCTTGTTAAAGGTTTGAAGAAAACCTATCAAAGTATTCGTGAGATGATGTATCCGCAAGCAACAGATACACATTGTACTCCATGTGGTGACCTCTGACATCCAAAGTCCAAGCAGTTAAATCTCTGCATGAACATTTATTCAGATTTTTGGAGAAAATAACCAAAGGCAGACTTGAGAACTTCAGTTGTGGAATGATTAAAAAGGTAGATGTCTCAGGGATCCACAGTGCAATCATTTTGGGCGCACATGCACCCAAAATTTGTGAGAGTGCACCCTACACTTTTTCTAGGGCGCACTGGTGCACCCAGGAAAATGTTTAAGTTGACAAAAGTCACTGAGGTAGCGGAAAATGAGAGGAAAACGGACAAGACACAGCACCTGCTTCCTCTGTTTTCTCTGTCCCTGTGTTGCATCTTCACAGGCTGCAGGCTGAAGGCCCACCCAAACACATGCACACACACGCACACAGCCTTTAGTAATCACCCAATCAGCTGTTAGTATGCAAATGAGCCCGAGTAGAGCCTGACTGTGGTGTCAGGTTTCAGCAAGGAGCTGAAACTCTTGTTTTTTTTATAAATTGGGTTTTTTATTATTTACCTTGTTTCAGTTTTGTAAATATTGACTATAGCGTGTGAAGTCGTATTCTTGGTTCAAATTTATTGGACAATAAGACCATTTAGGTATATGTGATGCTGTTGTTTGTTAAAATCTGGATATTTATTTTATTTTTCAGTTCAGTATAGCACCTTAAACATTCCCTCTGTTTATTTTGAGATATTTTATTTAGCTTGATGTTTGAGATTAAAATGTTAAACTTCAGTTCAGTAAATCACTTTAAGCACAAGCACTTTTATTTGGAAAATGTTTAATTTCTCTTAAAGGGACTGTGAGGAGTTTCTAAGTAATTGCAAAAAAAGTCTCACTTTTAGATATATGCCTGATCAAAATGCACACTTTAAGACGAGTTTTATAGCATAAAAATAGATTATCTATAAATGCTATTCCTTAGCCTTCCGGTCAGGTCGGACAGGGCTGGACTGGCCTGGATACTCAACTTCGGAAACAAGACAATTAAACCAAGAGCAAATTTATATTATTCGGACATGTCTTAGAGCACCGGGCTGTAAGTAGTGATATATAGCCGGCTACAAAACTACAGTACTAAGTTTTCCAAAAAATTGCTTGTTGTCACACATCAAAAACTACCGCTACGTAACTAGAAAGAGATACATTACCTCGTCACTTTGCATCCTGTAAGTTGTTGCAAGAAGAAGTTGTAAAGCAATGCAGAGTTCTGAGGAAGGTCCGAACTGCATTCATTGGCATCACAACAAACACACGCTTTGGCTTGTGGTGCGTTCCAGTCGTAGTCTGAAGTAGGAATTTCTGGGTTCCAAGTAGGAAACTAAAACTGGAACGTCCCCCTAGTCTGAATTTCCTACTGGGAACTCAGTGAAACCTCGCCAACCCCGAGTTGACAATCGAAGATGGATGCCCCCAGTGTGAACAGTTATTCAGCTCCTGTAATAATCAATTTATTTGCACTTCTGACTGGGGTGTGTTGCCCTAGATCAGCTGTATACATAGTATTGTTAGGCTTAGATTTACAAAAATGCTGCCATAGTGATAATCACATTCTTCAAACAACAGAGCAGGGCGTGCTAACAACAGCTAACAATAGCCTGGTAGATCGGCATGTTTTTTTCCGACTTCAACTGGAACGCCGATAAGTCGGAGATGATGTCACTCCCATTTCTGAGGTTACTGGAACGCAGCATTATGACAGTCGCCGCACGTGCTCATGGGTAGCAGAGTCTTAATGTCGGCAGAAACAGATTCTCCTCACAGTCCCTTTAATGTTTTAGTTTGAATTTGTCAATTTCATTCAGTGAAGCACTTTAAATGCTCTATTTTTCTTTTAATACAAAGACAAGTATTTCTTGACATCTTATTCTTATTTAAAAATCATAAACATTATATAAAAGTGACAGAGAGTGATAAAATGGTGACCTTAAAGCGTGAAAGGTGATTCGATGAAAAATTTGGGTGCACCTAAGTTTCGTGCTGGTGCACCTTAAAAAATTTTTTAGGTGCACCGTTGCAACTAGGGATGTAACGGTTACCGGTAAAATGGTAAACCGCTGTAAAATTTCCCACAGTAATCATTACCGTGTCCTATTAAAATTACCGTTATACCGTGTTTCGGCATTTATTTGCTGTGTTTTGCCGTATTTCGTCATAATAGATCGTCTTTTTCCATCATAGTTCGTGTTTTATGAATTTAACCAATTGTAATTTGGAAATATTAAAGAAGGAGATATAAAGGAGATCTGCCATGGAAAGGGGAGACCAGAGGAGAGTCATGAAGGGGGCTAACTGCTTCAGGGACTATCGTTAGTAAAACAAAAAATAAATAAAAAGGCCTGGACATGGTCTGATACAACGAGCTGTAACATGGACACTAATGCTGTAGGCAAACAAAAATGTGTGAGTGTTTGTAAAATAGGTTAAATTTATTTTTGGTCATCTCAAAACTTTGAACATGTTCATTTACAATTTTTTATAAAGAGAATCCTGTATAAAGTTCAAATCTGTTGTTTTCTTTTCTTGTAATTACACACAGTTTAAGCATTTTTAACATAATAATGACAAATACTTGCCAGAATTGTTTACTTTTATTTCTCATGAAAAAACAAATTTACTTCTAGGACATTTCCTGACACAATTATTGACAGACGAAAATAGAAGTGATAAAATTATGATATTAAAGGGGTTAAATGATTTCAAGACTGTGTTAAAGTACTTTTTGAACATTTTGAGCACACTGCAACAATACCGAGATAATAATGATAACCGTGATAATGTTGGTCACAATAACCGTGATAGGAAATTTTCATACCGTTACATCCCTAGTTGCAACCAATGCATAAAGTTAGTCTGGAGCCCTGTGTCTATTTTTGATGTAGTTCTTCAGAGTCCAGAATCAGAAAAGTCCTGCGGCTCTTATTCCCAACCAAACACTAAAGAGAAGGGTGGAGGCCGTCAAAGACAAATGGACAGATGAAAGACAGGGCAAGCAGGATATGGATGAAGGAAAGGATGAAGATGAAGGATGTGAGGCAGGAAACAAAGAAGGGAAGGGTGGGGAAATTGACAGAAGGGTGTTTCGCTATCAGAGTGAGATCTGTCTGTCAGTGCCATCTCACTCGGCAGAGCTGCCACGCCGATCCTATCTCCCCTGAAGAGATTAAAACCAGTGAAACAAGCAGACCTCGTATCATCCCTGAGAGACAGCGAGTGGGAGTAAAACTTTCCCTCCAAACTAAAGGAGATGGAGCGATAACGGAGGGAGACACATGCCCAGGACTCTCTTATAGAGTCATCATTTAAGGACCACTCTGCTGACATTTACTCCCCAAGTGAGTAAAGCGGGGCCAGGTGTTGGCAAGAGGAAGCCATCGCTCTCTGACACCAGCGGCTGACTTATCAACCCACTCTGACATCCAGATCCATCCTTTAAAAGCAAGCCTCTGGCCCAATGCAGCCAAACAAAACACCCAGAACAAAAAGGTGAGACCAGTCTAAGTGTGACTGCTTTTAACAGCCATTATTATCTCACAGTGCTATCTCAGCCTCTTATCTCCAGGCGTGAGTCCAAAAATGGCACAAAAAAGGGGCCTCGTGCTTTTTATTCAGATAAGAGACGTTAAGTGAAGCCGAAGTATAATTTTTCCATGGCCAGCCGCAGCCACTACAGGATAGTATATGAGTCTGGAGTGGGTTGGCTTGATGAATCTGCTGTCTATGGGATATGATGATTCAGCCGAGCTATTACCATGAGTGATTCTAGCTCAAGGCGAGGCTAGCACTTCCGCTTTATGGTCACAGAGACAGAGGGGGATGCTGATGAGGAAACATAAGTTAATGCAGAAGTGGATGGGCATGACTCGCAAATCAGAGGACTTTTTTATGAGGCTCGTGAGTATTACAGAGAGAGGCATTGGTGTATGAATGAATGTAATGCTATTCAATGGAATAAGGAGAAGGATTATGCAGAAAAGCACACGCAGAAGACACAAACATGACACACAGTCCTCCATTTATGTGTCGTTTTTACTGCTGGAATTAAGTATGGTGGCTGCCAAGATCAAAACACAATAGCTAAAGAGAAAACAACAAATGATAAAGCACGCAAACAAAGCAAAAAAAGGACAGAGAAGATTTTGATCAAAAGAATTGACAATATATCTGAATATATATCAATATACAAAGAAACTCATGACAGATTAAGACAATACAAGGACACTGCCTTTTAGTTCTAACTTATTGCTTTTGTGGTTTTTGTTTGTTGTTATGGATTCAATTTGTTTTACTTGCTTATTTTTATCAAAGATCTTTGATTAAATTTGGTTTAAATTTAAAGAAAAGCTTTTTTTCAGTTGGCATTTTTTTCAGTTCATTGCTGTTTTTTCAACTTTTCTTTCTTCATTTGTTGTGTTTTCTTGTTTGTGCTTTTTGGATTTGTTGTGTGTTTAGATTAGTGACCATAACTGTGCTTTAATTAAATATCAGATTTTTGAATTTGTAGGGTTTTTTATTTGTTTTGTTGTTTTACTTTATAGTTTAGTTCCCCTCTTTGGGATTGTGTTTTTTCAGTCCTGGTTGTGTATTTTCTATTGTTCTTTTTTGTTATTACGTAGCTTTTTAATTTGTTTTGTCTTTGTGTTCTTCTATTGCCACTCAATTTTTTGTTTTGTTGTTATGTCTTTACACAGCTCCTGCTTTTCCTCTCTTTATGTGATTTTGACATTACTGTCACTTCTCATACATTAGAATTTTTTGTGATTAGACTTTGAACTCTCTAATTTGTTTATGTACTTACTTGTTGTATTAATTACTTCCACTAAGGAGGTTATGTTTTCAGGAGAGTTTGTCTGTCTGTCTGTCTGTAAACAAAGTAACTGAAAAAGTTATGGATAGATTTTGATGAAATTTTCAGGAAATGTTCAGCATGGAAAAAGGCAGAACTGATTCGATTTTGGTGTTGATCCGGATCACCGTCATGATGCCATGACGAAAAATGTGATTTCTGCGAACAACTACTGAACTAAAACAGATATAATTATGAATCCAGTTGCTAATGGTATGTTTTCATGGTCAAGGAATCTAAATATTTACATGAAATAAAGGTAGGACTTATATTTATGGTAAAAATCACAATATGGGTGAGGACTGTGGTGCTGGCAGAGGTCTGCGCTCTCTGAGAGCTTTTCTAGTTTCTTGTGTTGTGTATTACATTTTTTTGGTATTTTACATCTTGTAGGGCCTTTTCGATTTGTGGTCATTTTCATTTCTTTGGCTTGTAATTTGTGAACAATTTACTGATTTTTGGAATTGACTGTTCGGCCACAGTGATGGGGGTGCTGCATGCAGCCCCCAGGCCACCTGTTTCCCATCCCTGATTTAAGGCATATCTGATGAGTGTTGTCATGATAATAATCACAATAAGACTGGAGAAAGACAAAAAAAAATCTGAAAGTCTCCATTTAACACAGTCACTCTTTGAACTGTAACACCACTGTATATGTGACCAACATTATTTACCATTTTTAGATTTTATATGGAGAGACAAGACAAACTCGACATGCACTGTGGCCCAATCTCTGGTAAGGCCCATTGTTGACCCATTGACTTTGACGCACACCCAACTAACCAATCGTAGCACATTACGCGCAGTGCATGGTGGGATCTCCTGTTTGGTTATGTAGCGTGAAGCAATGGCGGAAAGAGAAAAGGAGATAAAAGTTTGAAGATGTCTGAACAAAAATCTGTTCTAAAGCAGCTGTATTATTCACTCAGATTATAGACATTGCAGTTACATAACATTTGTTCTAAATTGTTGCACTTTAAGAGATAACCAGTTACTTAAGTTTGCATTTATATTTGACCCTTTTCAATAAGCTATTTAGTGTGTTTAGTTTGTATGTTACAAAAGTGCACTTTATTGTTGTTCATTACCTTTTATGTTTACATTTATTGCACATTTTTATAAAAACGGCACTATTTAAATTAAAACCTGTTCAGAAAGTTTTTTCTTTTAGGGTTTTACATGTTTTATATGTTAAATGGGGGAAAAATGGTCAAAACATGCAAATTAGTCTAGAAAAATAAACGTAAAAAAGAATCGTGATAAAATCGTGATCGTGATTTTATTTTTTTAAAAATCGTGATATGATATTTTTGCCATAACGCCCAGCCCTACAGTAACTTATCCTCAGTTATTTAAGCTTCTTCTCAAACTGATGCCTTCACTAATGTTACAGAGAACTCCTTTTAACTAAACAAAACAGGAAATCCAGTCTGTTACAATATTTCTGGTCATGTGGCTGACACTGCACATCCTGCAATGTGACTATTGTACATGCACACATTGTCAGTGTGGTGGAAAGCTTTGTACAGTTCACCTCTAATGTCAGCCTAAGTTTGACAGCCTAATGCTGACAGAGACCCTCCTGCAAGATCTCTGGTGCCTCCCTTTTGGGAGACCTGAGCCCAGGCTGGGAACCACAGCTTCTAAAGAAAAGGCAGGGTGGTGGTTAATGTAACACATGATATATTAAGCTTTCAGTTTTCTAAGCATATCCCATATTTTATAGCAAAACTGCTCCAGCTGCAGGTTCCATTCTGCGCTCATCAATTTAACGTTTAGCATGATGAGAGAAGAGAGATGAATAAGAAAGAAAGTACGCTACAAAAAGCAAAACAGAAAAGCAATTTCCCTGCTCTTAGAAAAAGCTAAAGCTGCACCAACCTTTTCCATTAACTGGAAGAAAAACCTGCCATCTCTAGCCTTGACCCAAACATAATCACCAGTCCCTGCACGGTTCAGCAGCCATACAGAATGCAGTGATCCCTGCATACTTTAACATTTAAACATCCACCCTATACGATTTCCAATGACCTCCCCACAATCCCTCTACTAATCAAGACATGATCAAACATTAGTGCCATGGTCTCACATGGAGACATCACCTGGCGATGTGGTCATGATCAAATGCTGAGGCATGAGCCAACAATCCTTGTACGGTTCAAGAGGCCGGGGCAGATTTATGTGTGAACGGGGATCGCTCTTCCTTAATGCTTTCTCCTGTAAAGACCAATACAGGGACAGCGGGCAAGTGAGGCGAATAGCAATGACCGTCTGTATGGACCGGCTGCAGGAGAAGACCCTCACTGCACTGCATTAACTTTTAATTATGACTTCCTGGGAGATGCAATTACCCATCTGAGTCTGGACTTGCATAAGCCTCACAACCCCAGTGTGAAAGTCTGCAACATCATTTGTAACATTTTTCTTGGATTTCCGCTTTTGGCCCACTTAGTGCGATTTACTGCTAAAGACAGTCTGTAAAAGCAAGTCTGGGCCATTTTGTTTCTTCTCCAGACAAAAACCTTGGTACAAGAAAACTGAGGAGGGATGCTGATCAATGTTGGTCCGTATTTTGGCATTTTAGTCCTGAAGAAAGTCAAGTTTTAAAGGCTCTGTGGTATAATGACAGAGTTACTTTTGTTTTTTATTCACTGAAAAAGTGTGTTATTATTTTATGTTAAATATGTGACCTAGAGCTGATTGTTATTGGGGAAAATAATGCAAAACATTTTTGTCCTGACACATATTATGATATGATTATAATATGATTTTAGGGTATTTACTTTAATAAATGGTTTGAATTTTTACGAAGGATTTAGATCAATAGTCCACATTTTGACATTGTTGTCCAAAACTAAGTCAGGTGTTAAATGCTTAAAGGGACAGTGAGGAGTTTCTAAGTAATTACAAAAAAGACTCACTTTTAGATAACGGGGAACAGGACAATTAAAACTAGAGCAAATTTATATTATTCAGACACGTCTTAGAGCACCAGCCTGTAAATATCAATATATAGCCGGCTACAAAACTATGATACTAAGTTTTCCAAAAGTTGCTTGTTGTCACACATGAAAAACTATCGCTACGCAACTCGAAAGAGATACATTACCTCGTAGGCCTGTGCTCAAAATATCGATACGGCAAAATATCGTATCACACTCCTTTGGGATACGTGTATCGATACGGATTCTACAGAATCGATACGGCCTAAATATTTTGACAGTTGCTGTAAATACACTTTGGATAATGCTAACAGTGGCACAGTTCAAGGTAGAAGACAAGCTACAATATTGTACATAATGAAGCATATGTTCTAAATTTGAACTTCTACCATCTTTGAGGATCTGAATTTATGTCTCTCAAGTTGTAGAACTACTTAAAACTCATCCTTGTTCTTTTTCTTCTTATAAGAAAAAACTAAACTTGTCAAGAATTTTGCTTAAAGGGACTGTGAGAAGAATCTGTTTCCGGTGACATTAAGACTCTGCTTCCCATGAGCCCGTACGGCAGCTGTCATAATGCTGCGTTCCAGTAACCTCAAAAATGGGAGTGACATCATCTCTGACTTATCGGTGTTCCAGTTAAAGTCGGAAAAAAACATGCCGATCTACCAGGCTATTCTTAGCTGTTGTTAGCCCGCCCTGTGTTGTTGTATGAAGAATGTGATTATCACTATGGCAGCATTTTTGTAAATCTAAGTCTAACAATACGATGTATACAGCTGATCTAGAGCGACACACCCCATTTAGAAGTGCAAATAAAATGATTATTACAGGAGCTAAATAACTGTTCACACTGGGGGCATCCATCTTCAATTGTCAACTCGGGGTTGGCGAGGTTTCAGTTGGAAATTCAGACTTCGGGGGACTTTCCAGATGTAGTTTCCTACTCGGAGCCCAGAAATTCCAACTCCCGACTACAACAAGAATGCACCACAAGCCAAAGCGTGTGTTTGTTGACGCTAACAAAAATGCTACTCAGACCTTCCTCAGAATTCTGCATTGCTTTATAACTTTGTTTTTTCAACAACTTACAGGATGCAAAGCGACGAGGTAATGTATCTCTTTCTAGTTACGTAGCGGTAGTTTTTGATGTGTGACAACAAGCAATTTTTGGAAAACTTAGTATCGTAGTTTTGTAGCCGGCTATATAACGCCACTTACAGCCCGGTGCTCTAAGACGTGTAATATAAATAATAAAAATAATATAAATTTGCTCTTGTTTTAATTGTCTTGTTCCTGAAGTTGAGTATCCAGGCCAGTCCAGCCCTGTACGACCCGATCGGAAGGCTAAGGAATAGCATAAATATATAACCTATTTTGATGCTATAAAACTCATCTTAAAGTGTGTATTTCCATCAGGCATACATCTAAAAGTGATACTTTTTTGTAATTATTTAGAAACTCCTCACAGTCACTTTAAAGCATAGTCAATGTTCACAATTTACATGTATCGGGATACGTATCATATCATGAAGTTGCTGGAAAGACCCAGCCCTATTACCTGGTCGCTTTGCATCCTGTAAGTTGTTGAAAAAGAAGTTGTGAAGCAATGCAGAGTTCTGAGGAAGGTCCAAGCTGCATTTATTAGCATCACAACAAACGCACGCTTTAGTTTGGGTCACGTCTTTTGGTGCGTTCCAGTTGTAGTCAGAAGTAGGAATTTCTGAGTTCCAAGTAGGAAACTGCAACTGGAACGTCCCCCGAAGTCGGAATTTCCTACTGGGAACTCGGTGAAACCTCGCCACCCCCCAGTTGACAATTGAAGATGGATGCCTCTAGTGTGAACAGTTATTTAGCTCCTGTAATAATCAATTTATTTGCACTTCTGACTGGGGTGTGTCGCTCTAGATCAGCTGTATACATAGTATTGTTTGACTTATATTTACAAAAATGCTGCCATAGTGATAATCACATTCTTCATGTGATATTTGTGAACAACAACACAGGGCGTGCTAACAACAGCTAACAATAGCCTGGTAGATCAGCATGTTTTTTTCCGACTTCAACTGGAACGCATATAAGTCGGAGATGATGTCACTCCCATTTCCGCGGTTACTGGAACGCAGCATTACGACAGTCGCCGCACAGGCTCATGGGTAGCAGAGTCTTTATGTCGCTGGTAATAGATTCTCCTCATAGCACCTTTAAGGACATGATGATATTTTAACTTTTGTTTATTGTTCACTGAATGCAGAAACTCTCTTGACATTTAAAGAATTTACACAAAAATAAAAATTACTGGAACAAGAGAGGGTTTTTATCAAAATCCACTCTAAGGATCAATCCCTGTACTTAATATCACCCTCAAAAACATTTGTTACCCTTCTTGCCTTGTTTAAAAGTCAAACAGCTTCGTTTGTTTGATGGAAGGTGCAACAATAAAAGTATCACTTTGATTTCCAACCAGAAAATGATAGGAGATGACAAGAGAGGCTCTGAGCGGGGTAACACAGAGGACACCTTGAGGAGAAAGTAATTTCCTTTTTTATCTCTTGTGTCCTGTTGCTATTGAAGTAAAGGAAACAGGTTTTGAGAAATTGCAGGTACAATTTATCCAGTCAGTAACTTTTCAACACAAAGGGTTTAATTTTGATTCTGATAGCTGTTTTCCTTTCCTCAGAAGTGGAAACTAATAAACATTTGTTTTTTTGATGGCTTACACAAGAGATTGCTTTGTTCCAATATCCACAGCTCGTTTCCCCAAAAAATCATTACACTGATAAAAGAAACCTCTATATTCAGTGATGAAATGTACTTGGTAACTGTAATTGTTTGCTACAGATATTAAGCATACATTAAACAATTTGTTAAGCATTTGTAAGGTCAGGTCAGGTCAGATTTGGGCCACATGCTGGGTCGGCCCTTTACTGTCCTAAATTCCTTTGACCCTCATTTTTCTGTTGGTGTTTCTTTGTCTGATTCATTTTGCCACGCTCAAAACGACAATGACTATAAGTGGCCTAAAGCAGGACAGTCCAATCAGCATCTTTGAAAGCAGAAGCAGGAAGTGACTATTTGGACAGAGATTAGCATTGATGCTAACAGCCTCAGTAGCAGTTTTATCAGATCTTTACCGCTTTTCTTTATTAAATAAAAAACTGTTTTATGAGTTTACTTTACAAAGATGCTCTTGTTCTGTCGTACAGTAGCTCCAACCTACTACATTATCTGATTAGCCCCTATGAATGTGATTGGCGGAGCGTTTATCCAATCATGTTCCAAATATGCTTTGTAAGGGTTTGCCCATTCCCAAACACTTTCTATGGGCTCTTTTCCAGATGGAGAAGCGAAACATACTTAATATTTCATCTGGTGTGTCAGGTTTCATACAGAATAGGGATGGACATTTATAAGATATTATCATGATCATGTTGGTTTTCTATGTGGGGAAAAAACTGGCCACCAAAGGTTTTCAGTGGTAACAATGTCAAATACATCACCTGATATTCAACAGCATAGTGCATGGATAAAAACTTCTGCAAGTTGATGATGTTTTAGTTGAGAGGCAGTTAACATCTGATTATCAAAAATTAGGCAACAAGTTTGACCTCTTCTGTCAGTCATTAGTTTTGACTATTTCATTATCATTACCTCTGATTTAAGTGTGACATCTTTGATTTTCAAGGCATGCAATTAAAGAAAATAAAAGAAAAAAATAAAAAAACAAGGGGGTGAAATTGATCAGTGTGAGGACTAATGCTATCGAGGGAGTTTCTTGTTGATTCTCTATTGGAATTAGCTTTCACTTACAATCCCACACCCTTCTCATTCGATGTCACGCCACCCATATCAGGACATGCCAGAAAGTTTGACACAGTAAGAAAAAAAAAGATCTGGAGGTGAAAAAAGGACATCTGAACCAAAGAGATAAGATCTGAATCTGCAAAACATACATCCTGCAACTGAGAAAGATATATCACGTTAAAAGTTCTTTTTTAGAGTAAAAAAATAATGAAAATAAAATGTTTTTTTCATAATTACAGAGCTGAATCAAAAGTATATTTACACTTATTTTTAATTGATTTTTTTAAAATAAAGAACAAGCATTGAAATTCAAGTAATTTTAGTTTTACAATCATTTTTAATTTTCAAATGACAACACCCTTTGGCCTGAACTTAGCCTTGCATTGAAGGAGGAGGAGAAGCTTCCTGGCTGTTATGACCATTTAGCAATGCAAGTCTGTTTTATATCACAAAATATGTTATGTCAAATGGTGTTACTTGCGACACTAATTGCTTCTTTTAAAATGTCTATTGCCTTGCCTCTAAAACAATTGATATATCATAGTGGTCCCATCATTTGTTTGTTTCCTATGCTGACATATTTGTGTTTGCAATTCCTTGATTGCTGTTCTGTTTGGACCTTTAATTGTTCCATCTTATTTTGTAAACTGTGTTGTGCTATAAAAAAAGGAGAAGAAGAAGTCTGTGCTAGCCCACACACCCTCCTCCCTGCTCCCCTCCTCCTCCCTCGAGTGCTGATTGCCCTGAAGTGTCCTGTAGGCTGCAGGTAGAAGGAGAGTGCTGAGCCAGGCAGGGAGATGGCAGGTCACATACCAGGCCACACATTACAGCTGAATGTGATTGCACACAGCATTTCTAAACTGCAATAACCCTGCACGGCTCTTATTGTCTTCATTTGTCTTTCTCTCTCTCGAGGTTTCTCTCCAACACCTCCTTCACTGGGGCCACGGGTCCAATCCAGGTGGATGCCAGCCTATCGCGGGTGTCCTCATCGCAGCTTTTCCACGTATGGAGTCTGAAGAGGGGCGCTCTTGGCCAGCCAGCGTGGGTAACCGTGGGCCAGTGGACTCGAGGAAGGCTGGAGTTAGAGGGAGGGATCCTGGGGCTGGTGGGGGGCTTCAGGGGCCAGGGGCAAGGCCTTGGAGCTGGGGTCAGGGGAGGGGACGGGCAGGGGGATGGTCACGCTGGTGGACGGTGGCGGCCTGGATTTTCTGTGGAGGGACACCGTTTAAGGGTGGTGACACTGGTGGAGCATCCATTCGTCTTCACGCGGGAGGTGGACGATGATGGATTGTGTCCTGCTGGGCAATTATGCTTGGACCCAAGAACCAACAGGTCTGACGTAATCCAGGGCCTCTTCAACCAGCTGCACAACCCCAACTCTACAGCTCCAGAATGGGAGGGCGTCGGTGAGTAGTCTTTGTCGACAAGTCTCCTGAATGTTGTCAAGATTGAAACATATCTGAAGTACGACGTGCCTTATATTCAAAAAGCTGCTTACTGACATGCATTTATCTCAACCTATGAAAATCGATGGATTCTTGTTGAGGTCTTCTTGGTGTTACTTCACTGTCCACTTCTCTTCTCAAGACTGGAGTGGATTTCAGAAACAGAAATCAATAAAGGATCAAGGCTGGTCAGTCCAGCTGAGAGTTATTCCCAGTGCATTGTCCAGAGCTTAGGTCCACAGCCAAATCTCAGTCTCATGAATGATGAGCAACGAGGGCGTTAAATCAATAAGACTTCAAGAAAAAGAAACACCAGGTACTACATCTCACAAAGGAGACCAAACATAAAAGAAGAATGATGCACGAGGCATCCAAACTTTCTTCTCTAAGCTGAATCTGCTGGAGGAAAACACAAGACGGCAAATAGGAGTCGACATATCAAGTGAGGAAAGTGAGATCTTATTATCTCCCGTCTGAAGCTTCAAGAAATAAAGGAGTAGTTGTGAATATATGGCGGTGGTACCTCCTCGCAATATACAATAATTATGATATATCTGATCACAAAATTCATATCCTGCTCTGGCAATACAAGCACAGGCTTGAGCCAAGCTTCAAGTGCAATTGGCACACCCCTTGATCTGTATTGACTGCGTTTGCAAAACAAAGTTTGCCAAGAGAATCAAAGTGGCAAAAAGTTTGAGAATTTATGTCATGCTGTGTCTTTCTTGCCAGATTCTTTATTTCTGCCGACAAGTCGATCAAGGGTTAGGGATGGGAATCCAAAACCAATTTTAGTTGACAACAGATGGTCAAAGGAATTAATATCGTTCGTCATTTTGATGAGAGATTGCCCAATCGATGCCTTATGCCAAGTTCTAGGTGCCTTGTAATAATAAAGCAGGTCAAGACTCATCAGAGGCAGTCAGCATAGATGGCAACAAATATATAGAAGGATTTATCATTTTAGGATTGAAAGTGTAATTTTAGACGACACAATCATGTGATCACTAAAGCTGCATTTTTTTGCATTGTTCCTGACCGACCCAGGATCTGTTGTGTCAACTATTTTACACGTACTATTGTACAAAGTTGCAGGCAATTTGCATTTACAGCAGTGTTCATAAGCAGGTCAAAACAATAACTTAAAGAGGCATCAACTCCTTTGTACCATGGAGAATTCAGCTGCTAAATAAACTCTGATCACACAACATGAATATGGCACATTGCACTTAAGAGACCCTGTCAAGGGTCTGGGGGTAACATCGGCCTGTCACGATAATCAATAAATCAATTAACCGAACGATAAATAAAAACGTCCTCGGTAAGTTTGCCGGCCTTGATAAACTGACACGTGCATGCATGTTTGTTTCCTCCTCTCTTTCTACCAAAGAGGCTAAATGGGAAGATGACTCACTCTGTTCATCTTTCTTAACACCGGGGTGCATCGGTTCTGTAGTGGATTCAGCAGATTTATCGCCGAGTGAGCATCTGTCAAACATACAATCTTTGGGGGGAGGCGGGGCCGCTCGCGCATGCACAAGGAGAGAGCTGAAGTGAGCGTCTTGAGGATAAACGAGGAAACAAACACTGATATGAACGATGGCACGAAAGCTACGGTTCCTAAGCCGGCTGCCACAGCCCAAGTGTGGGGATATTTTGTTTTTAAACAGAATGAACAAGGTGTGAGCTCATGAACACCGATGAGCCGATATGTCGTATTTGTTTGAAAGTAGTGGCGACGAAGAAGAAGAAGGGGAGGTGCAGCGGAGCCTTCGTCCTGACAGTCAGCACTTACTGAGGCGTTTGGTCGGCAAAGGAAATATAAATAAAACAGAACAAAACCGTGCGCTCACAGACAGTGTTGTTCACTACATTGCAAAAGAAATGCAACCATTAAATACAGTTGAAAAGCCAGCAGTGTTATAAACGTTTGACAGACAGTACGAATTAACTGGGATAAAGTACATGTCACAAACATGAACTGGATAAACTCCATTTTATTTATTGTTTATATTTTTGTATGTGTTTTTATAGGAGGGTCTATTTTTTTATTGTATTTGATAGGTATAATACTTTTTATTTACATGCAATTTTCCTAATAGTCCATTTCATTTTATTTTTTTTTCACTTTTTTTGTTTGTTGAATTTATTATATTGTTTGTTTATTTTATTTAAAAGATCATGACCATCCAATTACAGTTAAATACTCTTAAAGAAATGAAAGTTTGGACTCATCATTTATATGGTGTACTCACTTTACTATGACATATATAATTAAATTAACGAAAAAAAGAAAAAAAATCAAAATAATGTTGACAATAATATTGTTTATCGTCAATAATTTTTTGGGCAATTATCGTCCAGCAAAATTTGTTATCGTGACAGGCCTAATTTTTACTAACCCTACTGATTACTGTCACTTCAATCTTTCTATTTCTTGGCTAACTGCTGCACAATATTACTGCTGTCTGGTTGTTGATATCCTCTGTTGTGTGTGTTTTATGCTCTGCGCACAAGACAAATTCCCTCATGGAAAGTTTCGTTCATTCAGTTTTAAAACAAAGGATTAAAATGCTATTGAGAGAAAATTCTGTGTGGTTTGAACTTTGTTTTTCTAAGATAAATGATATATCAGTGAGACAACTATTTGTCTTGTAAATAAGATTTATTTATGAAAGGCAACGCGCCTGAAACTCATAAATAATCGCAAGTACAGATATGACAAACAGCTTGTGAAATGAAGAGTTCTTAGAGACGTCTATTTAATCACTTAATTAATTCTACTTCAGGAAATGTTATTTTGGTCCATTATATCTACTCTTTAAGCACAATTGGTATTGTATCTTCAATCATTGAAAAGCCTGATTAGTCAGTTTTACAACCAATGCAACTTGTAAGGATTGTGCATTCTTTTAAAGGGCAACACAGCTAAACACGTGGCTTAAAACAAGACCCTAAAAAAAGTGTGCAAAACCCTGGAATTCAGGTATGTATATTGACAGCATGATTTGTTGTCAGCCCTGGAATTATTTCTAAACTTTACATCAAGTTCAATGTTGTGAGTAAAGTCAAAAACAGACCATAAAGTGGCCTTCCCAGGCATTCCTCACTCTTGCTTAATTTAGGAACCATACGATTTTTTCCTGTGCAAGGGGTATGGCGGCTTCCTTTCTCACTATCGGGGCACAGTAGTTTGAAGGGCTTGAACGCGTCCCGTGCGTAAGTGTGCCAACCAAAACCAACGAACGAAGCAGATGTCCAAACACACTTTTGGCCTTTGCGCTTTTTATTTGAAGACAGTATTCCATAAATTAATTTGTTATAATATTCCAAATACACCATACACAAACCACGGCACGGTCAAAAACCATGTTACTTCCCTCCTGTGCGCACCTGGGCTGATTAGCCCACATGACTATATGGCCAAAAGACACCAGCCTATACTGGTGCCTACCGACACAACGTTGTATTACACCTAAAAGTACAAAAATTAGAATTCTGGCTCCTACAAGGGGGATGTCGGCATATTTTTTCCACACTCTTTACATGTACCTTGTCGTAAAGATGACTAATCTAAAAATACAATACTGATTTGTTTTATTAAAAGGGGAAAAAAAATCGAATTATGTAAAAAGTATGTAAAAGTTTGTTTCCAAACTTTTTCTCTGAGTATACAGGTTTTAACTTTATATATTTTTCCCACAGTTCTCATGAAATTGCAGAATTTGTTACACAGCTGTGGCTGCTTCCAGACGCAACATAATTAATTCAGTCTTGTAACATTTTTGTACTGATTTAATCTAAAACTACTTGGTAATTATGCTTGATTGTTATTTTTATTTCAATCATGCAAAATAAAACTTAAAAACAGTTAAAATACAAAATAAGTGTGGTCAACTAAGTCACTTGAATTAGCAATTTCTTAAACCTCTCAGCTTACATGTTAATTGTTAATTACGATGGCCCTCCCAAACAAAAGAAATCAGACTGTGTGACTTTCCATAATTTGGCAATCTTATTCAGTTGTTAAAAATACTGGAAAAACTTTTGATTTCTGCTTTCTTTATTTCTGCTTTTTGTTTCTACCTTCTCCCAGCCTCCATGATGTTCATTTTGATCAGTGCCCATACCCACAGATATGTAAGACTATCATCATTTTCACTATGGCGGACCATTATTGTGGGTTACCTGTTAGTACCCAACCTGGCACAGGAATCAGTGATTGGCTATTCAACCCTGAGATTGCAGACATTCTGACATGGGGTGTCACAGCGTCCTTTGGAAAGCCGCTGTTCCACTAAACTGTGTCAAATTGCAGAGCTGCTCATGAGACTTTATAACACATATCGGCCCTTCCCCCTGTATGTACGGACTGTGAATGGCTGAATTTGAATTGAGTGTAAAGCATCGTGAACGGGATAAAGACCAGAAAGGCACCACGTAAGTATAGATTATTAACTCCGTCTTCTCTTTCAGAACTGCCAGAGGACCTGAGGAAGTGCTGCTATGGCTACTGCATCGACTTGTTGGAGAAACTTGCAGAGGATATGGGATTTACTTTTGACCTTTACATTGTGGGGGATGGCAAATATGGAGCACTGAGCGGGACAGGTCGTTGGACGGGGTTGGTTGGGGACCTGCTGAGCGGCACAGCTGACATGGCCGTCACCTCTTTCTCCATCAACTCTGCCAGGAGCAGAGTCATCGATTTTACCTCGCCCTTCTACTCCACCAGCCTGGGCATTCTGGTAGGACCGCTTCCAGCCATCATTAGTTTGTTGGAGTTGTGTTTGTGTTTTAATGATCGTTGAAGTTGTGGGTCACGTCCTGAAAATATTCTGCTCTGTGACAGCCACTGCAATCATCAGCATGTCTTTGATTTGTCAGTCTCTTCGTCTCTCTTTTTTTGCAGACTCTATTTCAGTATGATGATATGGTCTGCAAACACTTAATTTCACCCTGTTGCCCCCCTCACCCAGTCTCCGTATGAGGGATAGGGGATCATTAGCTCAGAATAATTAGCTTGCTGCTTTACCAGTGCGACTTAATCATGAAAGTTCAAATTTAATGGCAGTTTTAAAGTTTATTAGGAGTTTAACAAGCATTTTAAGAAGCCATCTAAGCAGTCCTTGAACATGCTGCAGTGATCTTTTGATTTGCTAACATCTCCCTCTGTGGCTGACAGACTGCAGTGCATAATCTGATCTGACAATACGGCTCCATTTGAGAATGAGTGCTCCATTATTTGAAAAGGAGATTTCTTGCCCCTCCAAAATGATGAATGGTGCATAATAATAACAATATATGCAGCTTTTCAGTAACTTATGATGCCCCGGGGTGTGTAAACAAAGTTTGCAGACAAGACCTGTCAAACTCGGGTCTGACTTTAACCCTTAGATTAAGTGATTGGACCCTGCACTTTCCCATAAGTGGGTCAAAAATGACTCTATTAGAATTGATGTCTTTATATGTTTTTTAAACCATTTTGGCAACTTTTCCCCCTATCATTATATTCACTTCTAGTTTTGGTCCACGGCTGAGTAGAGCAAAATACACAAAGAGAATCAGTCATCTCAGAGTGAAGAGTCCAAATCGACTCATCAAGAGCCACATACAGAACTAGAAGAGCTCTGAGAGCACAAACCTCTGCAGAGGCATTTCAACATTAAAGGTGTAGTCAGCCATGTGGGAGAAAACGAGTAGAGAAAGCTGATGGACGTGCATGGTCATGGAAACGGCCGTAGAAACTGCATAGCTGACCAGCGTAGCTAAGGTAACCCTGACTTGTCAGACAACTCGACTGCAATTATTGATAACATCACGAAAACAGTACATTTTGGCAGATTAGACAATAAGATGAATGTCCGACAGCTGTTACTGTTATGTGAAGCACCACAAAGCTAATGTTGCTTACCTATCCAGCAGGAAGACGGTGACATCAGCGTCCGTTTTCAGGTCTTTCAATCGGCAGAGTTCCCTCCACCGTCGGAAAGCAACACCAATGTTGACCTGGGTCTTCACTCTTTCATGGTCATAGCCCTTCTTTTTCATTTTTCACCCCTCTGAACTTTTTCTTTTGGGCTGTTTTTCAGCCATTGCTACTGCACATATTGTATCTCTCTCTTATGCTAACTGCGCACGCTACGCAACCTACTACTCTCCGTCCCCCCTCTGTCTGATCTGCGCATGAGTATGATCGCCCCCTGGATGTGGGGGGGTGTACCCTGTTTTGGTAACTCGGCCTGAGCCCCAGTATTTACCTGCTGAAATTCAGAGCCAAGGCTGTGTATTGAAACCGGACTTTTTTTTCAACATGCTGTCAGTGGTGACATCTTGTGGGTGGAGAGGAGAAATACGGTGATTTTGACAAATAGTGCATTAGATTAGAAGCTTAGAAGATGACTGACTACACCTTTAACATGCAAGTTATTGTCAAAAATTGAAAACTCAACTGACTTGCACTGTTAACAAATTATTTTTAAAATCCCTGGATCTACCATTGGATTTGGATCGCCACCAAAATCGTATCACTTTTTCCTTCTTTCTCGGACAATGTCATCAAAATATGTTGAAAACTTATCGAGTAATAAGCAACAATGTGGAAAACTGCCTTATATTGCAAGGTAAAAAAAATCCTTCCCAGAGCTGTGTATCTTCACTAGTCTCATGATTTGATAAGAATTATTAAGTTAACAATTCAATATCACAATGCAACGCTGTGAGTCATATCCTGAACTGATGCTGCAGTATAGCAGCAGCCTCTAAAACAGTTATTGGCAGCCTCTTCATCGATGAATTTTTAACTTTGTCTGCCTCACAATGCATCAAATTACAGATTATTGTTGACACCCCTAATCCTCAGAAAGATTCCTTTATCTGCATTCAGATTCAGATCACCACAAAGTCCTGTTGCGACTTCTTTGTGCTGTGTGGTAAAGATCCTGCATTCCTGGAATGAGCAACACAGCTCAACATGCAGGTAGAGCCTCAAAAAGGTGCCATAACCACTACACCACCTGCAATTGTTTATTAGCATTTGTGAATGAAAAGTCTATTTTACAGACCGATGACCAGGAATGGGAATGAGTAAGATTTCATTTATAGCAATGTCATTAATAACTCTGCTTATCCAAGTGATTCTTTGACATTTCCTGCTGATTTTCTGTGTGAAAAAGAGTGAGCCTTAGTAGATGGTCAAGGCAGGGCTGCCACTGTGACACTCAAACCTGTGAACAACAGCTGAGAGTGGAGGAGCTGTCTATTTCACTGTGGTGCTGAAACCACTTCTACAAGCATTTTGGTTGAATGGACCCACAACAACACCACTTCTAGAGGACATAGAGACAGAAAGTACAGCAGATAAAAGAGTCAAATGATTCAGTAAGACACACCATGACCCAAAAGTTAGCAGCGTGAACACAGTTAAGCCAGAAAAAAATCCAGACAGTCTGAAACAGGGGCAGCATATTATAGATGCTCAGTTTAAATAGCAGTCTTATTATAGTAGTTTGCTACAAGTTACTACAGTAGTTACTACTTAACAATGGGCCTGCAATAAAGTTTTGTGTTTACTTTATCACAATACAGCAGCCTTTCATATATTATGGTCCCTGGTCACTGACTGAAAGATGCTATGAGGAGTTTCTAAGTAATTACAAAAAGTCTCACTTTTAGATATATGCCTGATGGAAATACACACTTTAAGATGAGTTTTATAGCATCAAATAGGTTATCTATAAATGCTATTCCTTAGCTTCGCGGTCGGGTCGGACAGGGCTGGACTGGCCTGGATACTCAACTTCAGGAACAAGACAATAAAAACTAGAGCAAATTTATATTATTCAGACACGTCTTAGAGCACTGGGCTGTAAGTAGCGATATATAGCCGGCTACAAAACTACAATACTAGGTTTTCCAAAAATTGCTTGTTGTCACACATCAAAAACTACGTAACTAGAAAGAGATACATTACCTCGTCGCTTTGCATCTTGTAAGTTGTTGAAAAAGAAGTTGTGAAGCAATGCAGAGTTCTGAGGAAGGTCCAAGCTGCATTTATTAGCATCACAACAAACACACGCTTTGGCTTGGGTCACTCTTTTGGTGCGTTCCAGTTGTAGTCAGAAGTAGGAATTTCCGAGTTCCGAGTAGGAAACTGCAACTGGAACGTCCCCCGAAGTCGGAATTTCCTACTGGGAACTCGGTGAAACCTCGCCAACCCCGAGTTGACAATCGAAGATGGATGCCCCCAGTGTGAACAGTTATTTAGCTCCTGTAATAATCAATTAATTTGCACTTCTGACTGGGGTGTGTCGCTCTAGATCAGCTGTACACATCGTGTTGTTAGACTTATATTTACAAAAATGCTGCCATAGTGATAATCACATTCTTCATACAACAACACAGGGCGTGCTAACAACAGCTAACAATAGCCTGGTAAATCGGCATGTTTTTTTCCGACTTCAACTGGAACGCCGATAAGTCGGAGATGACGTCACTCCCAGTTCCGAGGTTACTGGAACGCAGCATTATGACAGCTGCCGCGCGTGCTCATGGGTAGCAGAGTCTTAATGTCACCGCAAATAGATTCTCCTCATAGCACCTTTAAAGTGAACCTGACAACTTAATTGACTAGAAGTACCCTTAGAACCAACTACAAAATCATAAAACTTCCAAGAGCAGAACTGAACTTTTAAGTGATATCTGAAACATGATTTGAGGAGGACCTATAATATAAAATGACTGTGGTCTATAACTGCAGAGAAAATGCCAGAATCATTGTTGACCCACTTGTGCATCAAAGGGTTAAATCACTATCTTACAGGAGGACTATTTTTGACTTTTGCTGAGAGAAACCAACCACATCATAACACTTTCTTGCACCGTTTTGTTTCAGGTTCGCAGCAAAGACACTGCAGCACCCATCGGAGCCTTCATGTGGCCCCTCCACTGGTCCATGTGGGTGGGTATTTTCGTCACGCTCCACCTCACCGCGCTCTTCCTCACCTTATATGAGTGGAACAGCCCCTTTGGCATGACACCCCACGGCAGGAACAGGCTGCGAGTTTTCTCCTACTCCTCCGCCCTCAATCTCTGCTACGCCATACTGTTTGGGCGCACCGTTGCTACCAAGGTAAACCCGCTCTCCTCCGTGTGATAAATCGGCACCATGAGAGGAAGAGAAATGGGAGGAGGGGATTTGCATTAAGGGGAAATGTACACAAACAGTGATGGGGAGTGAAAAGAGGGGGCGGGAGAAATGAAAGGAAGGGATAGAGATGATCAGGGATGGGAGAAGATGGAGAGGGGAGAGGCTGAAAAGGTAGGCAGTGATGAAGTACGGAGCTACACGGAGGATAATGCACATACGGGGAGCGAGAGGGGAAAGGGTAAGTGGGCCGACAGAGATTGAAGGAGTTACGGTGAGAATGATGGGGATGGATGGAGGTGGAAAAAGCGGGAGCGAATGGAGGTTAACTCCCCCGATAGAGGCAGAACCAAAGTTGAAAACAAGGAAGCAGATGGACGGGAGCCAGTAGGGGGTGGAAAGGGCAAAAGGGCAAATCAGGAAATGGGCTCAAAAAGGAGGTAATAAGGAAGTTGACAGAAAGATGGCGAGACAGGGTTGAAAGGGTAAGTGGGCGAGCAGAGACGAGAAGAGCAGCACAAAGAGGGTGACGTGGCAGTGGGCAGACGGAGGATGATGTAAACAGGAGAGGGCAGGTGGGTGGGCAAGATGGAGGGCCGGGCAGAAAAGGTTAGGAAGAGAGGGGAATGTTAAGCAAGGGTGCAGTCAGGCCAAATTTACAGAAAAAGCACCATACACTAAAGTATAAGATGAATAATAATCACAAACTCTCATTTAACATGGACAGAAGGGGTTCCCACACATACAGCCTGGCTTGGATGCTTAATGCTAAGGTCAGACTACACAATTTATGCACAAATATGACCCACCCTGACAGCTGTGCAGCTTCAGGAGCCATCAACGATGAAAACGGGTCGATCTGTTTGTTGTTGGAAAGAATCACAGAGCCTGACCTTGACCTAAGTGTCACTGCCCCTCAGGAATAACTAACCACCTTATGATCTACTGTCCTTAAAAAAGTTTGAAAATGTTATTTAGGTTGATTATTTCTCCTCTTTAATAATAATTTGTATTGTGATTCATATCCCTAAAGTCTGATTAGTCAGCTTTAGAACAAAATATGATTTGTGGGAATCCTGCATTTACAGGAAGAGCAACACTACAGAGGAGCATCAGGGCCATGTTAGATTGAGAAAATAGTTTAAGGGAAATTGGGATTAGAGTTGAAATTTAGAGAATAAAGTTGAAATGACAGAATATAGTCGAAGTACAGTTTTGTTATAATAGTTGAAAAGTCAAGAAAAAAGTTGAAATGTCGAGAATAAAGTCAAAATACATTGTAGGTTGACTTTATTCTTGACTTTTGACTTTTGACTTTTTTCACAACATTTTAGCATAGATGTCATCATGTTGACTTTTATCAAGAAATTGTAATTCAACTTTTATCTCGAAATTTCAACTATTATCTCAAACTTTGACTTTTATCCCAAAGTGTGGCCTTCATTCTGGTCATTTCGACTTTAATCTTGACCTGTCAAAATTATTTGTCCCATCTAAAATGGCCCTAATACTCTTCCGTACAACACAGATTAATGTGTAGATAGTGCCCAAAAATTATTTTACTTATCAATCAGATTCTTCTCCGTCACAAGTCACAAGAATGTCATCTGCACTGTCCAACTGCCTATCTCACCGAAGAAGTCCATAAGCAAGGTAGATGTGTTTCATTGGTCATTAATATGCTCTAACACTGGACTCCACATCCTGGAGAACCTCAGAAAGTAACCAGAAAGTTCATATCTGTCTTCCCACATGCAGTGTGCTTATAAGGTCCCTCAACCAGGTCTCAAACTTGAGAGCTAAATCAGACTTCCATGGTTTGAATTTTTCATGATTTGAATGAACATTTCATCAAAATCTATCCATTACTTTTTGAGATATTTTGTTCACAGACAGACAAACTCTCCCGAAAACATAACCTCCTTGGCGGACTTAACAATATAAACAAACAACATCGGCAGGACTTCTCTAGGATGTTTTCACTCCACTTGTTTTGGCAAGAGCTTGTTCAACGAAGTGGCTTAGGTCTAGTACTTTACACTGCAGCTCCTGACAACTACAGTATCTGATTGGCCCTTAATGAACTTAATTGACATAATGATCATCCAATCACCTGCTGAATATGCTTTTGAAAGGTTCTGACCATTTCAAAACACTTCCTTCTTTAAGATGGACCAGTAAAATGTACTGAAAAGTCCATTTGGTGTGTCAGGTTAAGACTGTGAAGATTAATCAAACTAAAAAATTCTACTAAAGAAGATGTATTGGGTGTCAGAAACTTTTTTTCCGTAGGGTGGAACAAGACCTCCTGTACTTTATGGTGTACTCGAAAAGATGAAATATTTATTGTGTAATGGCATAAAGCGACAGGCTGCTGCAGAAAACAAATTTGAAAACACCAAAGTGTTGTTAAATTTTTCAGGTGAATTCAGTCTTAACTTTATATGAGTTTTTTGGTACACCTGCCCCCATTGTCCCCAGCCCACCACTTCAAGTAAACCATCAGTCTGTGGGAAACACTGAATATATTAAATGTCAGACTTGACTGATTGTGTCACGGCAGCAGTCTCACTCCCAGTGAAAAACAACAGCTCTCTGCATTATTTGTTCTTTTTAACAGTAGCATGCTGTGCTCTAATCCATCATTATGATACCTTGTGCTTTCGTTCCAAACTTCCATGTGGAACATTCTAATAAATATCTCAAACCTCATTTGTTTAATTTTAACACTGTACACTCCCTGCTTGGCGAGTGTGCACCAGATCATAAAACTTCTTCACACTCAAACACTGACCCCAAAATGGAGAGGTGCAAAGGCTCTGGAGGAACATAAGCCAACTGATTAGTGGGACCTTCCCATAACTGAAAGGTCGTAAGTTTGATCCCTGCAATAGGCGAAGTGTCAATTAATACATTGTGCCTACTAGCAGAGTTGTGACCTGTTAAATTTCCCTTGAGCAACGCGCAGAACCTCTGCATGCTGGGTCAGAGCCAAGGAGTCCTGTTTATTTAGGCCACGGGGAAGACAGTGTGAGACTAAATGGATTGCCTAGCCGCTAATAAGGACAATATCTTTGGAGTCACCTTTATTGTAACAATTTTGAAAGTCTTTAAAACTAATAGGTCAAACACAAATAAATTTAAAACAAAAACACAAGAACAGGTACAAATGTGGCCGTTTGCTGCTATCTCTGCATCCTGCATTGACACACACATTAGCACATCATTATCCAGCGAGCCTACATTAATATGTGGTATCAAAGGCTGCTTTACATTTTTTACTACGCTCCCACACTCACTGTGTAGTATTTCCCCTCTTCCTGGGGGCTTTCTTTGGATCATAGTGAAGGATAATGCAGCAGCCGTGTCTTCTCTGCTCTGGATTTGGTTAAGCACTTTTGCTACCCCGGCTAATGCCACCCAAAATGGAACAACACTTTCTAGACACATTTGCTGGTTTCCAAAAGCCTTCAAAGTAAAAAGAAAAAAAGCCACAAATGTATGATACAGTGCTAAAGACGGTTGTTGTCCTAATGACACCACAGTGTCTCACTTTTTTTTGTCAAAGCCTAATGTTGAGTGTCGGCCATGAACAGCCTGTCAACACAAGTATGTTATTCACACAATTTTTGTGAAGCTTCATTATCTTCATATTAACATAAACAGTGACTACAATACTACTGCAATGGATGTAAGCCACAAAAATGGTTGACAAATCTGCCTGAAATATGAAACTATTACAATATGTGACATTTAGTTTCTTGATCTAATAAAATTGAGAAGAAAAGGAACTCTCTTTGTGTAGTTCTGCCATAAACAAGAGATTTACATAGTGGCAAACAGACAGGAACATACAGAAGACAAAGCACAAGAACTTAAGTTCAAAAAGAACCAAGCAACAAGAAGCACAACTTAAATCAAAAACAGTTACAAATACACAAACGGTATCATAAACCAAAGCACAATAACAACCAAAGAAGAGGGAGCAGGGTACTTGCTGACCTCAGACCAATGGTGCTCATGGAAGAGAACAATTCAAGTAGCCAGAGGAAAACCCCATACTCAATAATGTAGCACAAACATTTCTGCTCTCTGCCTCTCCCAGCCCCTGCTAAAAAATAAAAAATTTTACCTCACCGGTGGGCCACATGTCCTTGCAAATGCACTCTGCAATTTTGTCCATGATGGCCACATGAGGTTGTACAGAGCTGAGTATTTCTCCACCTCCGCAGTTGGGTAGAAAGCCAACAACTCTGTCATGGATGAGGAGTGGGCCAGCTGACCCAACTTATTCTTTTTATTTTGCCATGAGTAGTGTGGAGCCCAAAGTGCTTTCACGTAGCACTCCTAAAATGTTTTTATTGTCCAGTGGGAGTGGCTTTTCCTGTCCTCTATTTTCTCAAGGTGTACTTCCTCATTGTTTGGGTCTCTGTTAGACGGGCATGTTCACTACTCCAGCTGCCCTAATTTCAATGTGCATATTTATCAACAGGTAGAATAACAACTTTAACCCTCAAGTGTGGAACTGATATACAAATATTGCGTATGGCACCACGTCTTAATTGAGGGCAAGAATCAGTTGTTGTCGCACATCACCCATTAAAAACGTAATCCCATGCTCTATATCTCCTCTTGTATATACAATATCAAGTGCTTTTACTGTACACCTGGAAAAAAGGACATGAAGCGCTCTGCATTGACGAGGAGTGGTCTTTCAGTCTCATCAATGCACAGCTGCCTTGAGCCAAAGTTTCTCCCTCAGTGTGGAAAGTGAAAGTAAATCATTTCACTCACTGTAATAGATGAATGCTCTGTTATCCCCTTGCTATATTAAGTTGATATACAAGCTCAGCTGAGAAAGTAAAGTCAAAGAAATCCATTAAATTCCAAAGGCACCTCTTCAAAATCCCTCTTTCCTTGCTCCTTTTTGTTGTTGATGTGTGCAACGGAGGGAGAAATAAAGATAGTGTCTGGGCAAAAACGTGCCACATCGTGTCACTCTCAGGTTAGCCTGATTCTGCAGCTGGAGCTTGCATGAGGACATCTTAAACATGCAAGTGATCATTTTTACAGCACTTTTTGATTTAGTTTCAGTTCTGTTCTTTTGCGTAAAATATATTTTAGTTTCGGTCATAATTTAGCAGGGGTGTAACGGTACACAAAAATGACAGTTCAGAACGTACCTCGGTTTTGGGGTCATGGTTCGGTACATTTTCGGTACAGTATGGGAACAACGCAAAACCATTTGCTTGTTTAGCATGTTTATAAACCAAAAATTTGTAATTATAAAAACTGAGAACCACAATATATTCAATGTGCTGCTTGGTAATACTAATAAGTTAAATAAAATAAATAAACAACAAATGTATGAAATTAAAAATAATGAGTTTCTTTTTAAATTCCCGGCTTACATGTGGACAACTGGGTACTTTATACCGGGGTTAATCACCATTAGCATTTGTTTAAAACCAGCATTGTCTACAGTTGAATATGGTCTTAGATCCGATGCAATAAAAACGCCGATGGATGCTGTTATCACTTTGGCCCAATCTGAATTGTCCAGGAGAGGCTGCTTGAATGCAGACGGCAATTGAATTTGCACAACAGAGTTTTTTTTCCTTACCGTGGAAATCTTTTAACTTGAGTGGTGCCGTTTCAGGTGAGCTGGCATGTTTGACGTGCTGTCGGAAAATACCCAACCTCAGTTGAACAGTATCGACACACCGCAGTTGTTTTATCCACCTGTCTTTCTCCATTGCAATATTGCACCAGGAAGCCAAAGTTTTCCCAAACAGGAGATTTCAGCAACGGGTGAGGGTCTCCAACCTCCGGTTGGTCGCGAGCCGTAGCCATGATGCAAAATTCAGACACAAGCTTTTGTTGAAACAGAAGCTCTTTGATATTCGTCTTCTGATTGGCTCGCCATGAGTCCACATGATATGTACATGATCGCAAGAGCACGAATCACAGACCACTTTCCTCATGAACATTAAAAAGCTTTCCCTAACCACGCCAATCGTAGACGATTACCCCCCGTGAATATTAAAGAGCCATGTGCAGCGGCTAACGTAAACTTACTGTACTTGTTCGAGTACAGTACTGTACTGAACCGAATGTCAGTTTCGAGTGGTTCGGACATTGTTTCGATTTTAGTCTAGTTTTAGTTGATGAAATTTCAAAACATTTTACTTGATAAAATCTGCTGTAAATTTAGTCAACTAACGTATGAAGTGTAAAGTATGAGGTATTTTTTGATTCCTTGAATTTCTGTAGTCATGTTTTACACTTGGATAAAATTAGACCTCTAATAAACCTATATTGAATGTGAGTAAAGTTTACACTAAAGTACACTAACAGAAACAAATTTAACTTTTGTGTGAAATCACCTTTATTTAGGCTTCCTGGCTGAGCCTCTCAGTTACAATACCGGAATTGACAACAGTGAATTTCTCCATTCATAAAGAGAGTAGCTCTGATTGGATCGCTCCCCAAACCATCCAGCCACCACAAGGCTAATGGCCCTTTTCCACTAGCATGCCTTGGCCCTACTCTACTCGGCCCTACTCAATTTGCAGCCTGTTGCCACTGGCCTGGTACCTCCTAAAACAAGCTAGTTTTAGTACCTACTACACTCTGGTTCCAAGCGAGCGGAGTCGATACTAAAAGATGACGTCACCCCGACTGCTGGCTACTGATTGGTCAGACAATGTCGTCATCGATGAGTCATGAGCATGACGACCTAGCATGCTAGCAGTAGCTACCATTAGCTTACCCTCATACGTCTTTTCTTTGCAGCTTGATTACTCTCGTCCTCGGCTTCATTCTGTTATATAGCTTCCAAAATTCTCCTGTGCTTCTCAAGGGGTATTTCTTCTTGCCACCTGCAGCCTTCTTCTGCTTTCCTTTTTTACTCAGTTTGTGACAAAAGCCACAGATTGTTGTGTCGCGCTCAAAATGACGTCACCGCAGTGCTGCTCAGCTGTTTACAGTGACACTGCACCCTGTTGGGCAGGCGACTGGGGCTAATGGAAAAGCAGCACAAGGCAAGTAGAGTAGAGTCGGGTAGAGTCGAGTAGAGTATAGTAGGGCTAATGGAAAAGGGCCACAAGGCGGTTGTGATTGGATGTCCCCCTGACTCATCCAATCTGTCCACAGAAACAAAGTAGCTGTGATTGGATATATTCCTAACTTTGTTCCTACATTCTACATGAATAAATAGGTCTGATTGGATTAAGTAGTGTGAAACATTTTAGTCTTATTTACATTTGTTGATGAAAATGTCAGTTAATTTAGTTTCAGTTTTTGCCCTTGTGCACTTGTTTTTATTATTTACGGTCTAATTTTTGTCAGGGAAAAAGGTTGTTGATGAAAACTGTGATGAAAATAATTAGCCAAAGTACCACTGAAAGACACAAAAGGTCAAATGAACTTAATACAAGATCTTTAAATTTGAAACAGTGCTCTTACAACAGCTTACAGTCTGCTTGCCTCTGCAAATGTAACCACCTACATTAGGTTTTACATAAGTTAGCATAAAAAATGTTGCAGGCTCAGTATTACAATCTTTTCATTTGTGTCATCAATTCTCTCATACATGAATTTAAATTTCAAGTTGTTTCTTTGCCTCTTTTTATCATTTTCTCTCTCCTGCAGAATGAGAAACCAGAAAGGGACAGAGCCAATTACAAATTTTCCGTTTGTTTAATTGTGCTGCATTCAAATACAATGCCAAATGAGGAACCTTGAGTGGAAAATACCTACACAGCGGCAGTGAAGGCACCCTCATTAAGCATTCTATTAAGCTCAATGCTGCCCAAAACTATATCTGTGAAGAATTTTTGCTTCAAGCGTGCAGGCCATCCTCCTATTCTGCCCTATCAGCTCACCCATTCATTACTCAGGGAATCTGAAACACCCTCATAATAATGGGTTACAACCTTGTTTGTATAATTAATGCCTCATTAATCTCAAGCTCTGGAAACACTACAAATTCACCTCTTTTCTTCCTCTGGTAAGTGGATTTTAATTGGCAGGATGAATAAATTATCAGTGTTCAGGTGGGTTCGGTCCCCGAGGCGGCAATTTCATGGATGGATATTTTTGATTTTCTCACACAGTCACACTTTGTTAGAGTTTGTGTTGTACTTCCTTTTGTGTGTTTTGATTAGCAAGATAACCCTTAGTCAGGGGTTATATCAGCATATCAGGGAGAAAAATGAGGTTGATATAATGGGGATTCCTGCATTTATGTCAGACTAACTGACATATTCGTCCCTTTTCCTTCCCCATGTACAAAGTTTGTCACCTTCCTTTCCACCATGTTGTCAGTCTGTCTCCTTTTTGTCTTGACATTGTGACATTTTTCCCTTTTTAGCTCCGACATTTTTAGCTCCCCTGATCCTCGGGGATCTGCTTTTCATCCCTTTTCTCTTTGATCTTTTTTGATATCTTTATATGCTAAAAAGTAGACAAAGGCAAAATGAAACCCAAAAATCTCTCTCTCTCTCTCTTCTGCAGACTCCAAAATGCTGGACCGGGCGCTTCCTGATGAACCTCTGGGCCATCTTTTGCCTGCTCGTGCTGTCCAGCTACACGGCCAACCTAGCTGCCGTCATGGTGGGGGAAAAGACCTTCGAGCAGGTCTCTGGAATTCACGACGACAAGGTTAGGCCGTGCACGAGGACGCAGAACTCGCAACTGCACATATGTCAGCAAACTCGTACACAAAAACAAACCCACTGCCACATGTACACACGAGCTAATCTCACACAAGGACGAGCTAATGAGCAAAGAGAGGAATTATTTGTGCAGGATTATCGCTTTCCCCTCTCCGTGGGGAGTTTATGAGCCCAATCATGATACCCAGCCCTCTTCTCTCTCTTTCTCTCTGCCTTGCTCTCATTTTTTTTTTTTTTTATCACACATGCCACCTTCTCCACCCGTGTCTTCCTGTGTCACTTCAAAAGCTGCACCATCCCTCCCTGGGCTTCCGTTTTGGGACGGTGCGAGAGAGCAGTGCAGAGGATTACATGAAGAAGAGTTTCCCCGAGATGCACGACTACATGAGACGCTTCAACCAGCCCACGACCCCAGAAGGAGTGCACATGTTAAAGTAAGAAACAGGGACATGCATGCATCAAATGGCACACAAGAGCAGAAAACAACATCAATAATGAATTAAATATCTGTATCTTAGTTCTATAAAGGGCGGCAAGGTGGTGCAGCAGGTTGGTGCTCATGCCTCCAGGACGAAGATTGCTGGTTCGATTTCTTAGTTCACCAGGGCCTTTCTGTGTGGCGTTTGCATGGCTTTGCTCAAACATGCTCATTAGATTAATTGGTGCATCTGAATTATGTGATTTATGTATGTGTGTGGGCATGAATGGTTGTCTGTCTCCCTATGTGACTTTGTGGCCCAGCTGGCAACTGGTTCAAGGTGTTCCCTGCCTCAGTCCCAGTGTAAGCTGGGTTAGGCTCTAAAATATTGCCTGTAAATGTAGGCAGAAATGTTGATACTGTCTAAAAACGCCACGTTTTGAGCTAATATCTACTGATGCTGATACCATGCTGATAGTATTCTGCATCCCCAGTGACAATCCTAATATTTGTTTCACAGTAGGTATCTTTTGGCAAAATTCCCAATTCTGATCATTTCTCCCCTGTCTGCCATGATTTTTTACTTCTTTTTGGTCTTTTCTGCTGGCTTCTCTAACAAAGCTTGAAGTCCTTGATTAGTAAAGCATGTAGAATAAAGAATCAATAAGGCAATTGTTAAGTAAATTGACTAATGAAATCGATTCCTTGAGGGAGTTATTATTGAAACTCATTGGAAACTAAACCGCAGGGTGCATGTCCAAACCACTGCAGACATGCTGGTAATTAGGTCAAAAAACAAGCATGACCGCTGTGGTGGTTTGCACATGTGCTCGGTGATTTAGTTTTGTATGCATTTCTTTTGAAAATTACATAAAGTTCTAGTCAAAAAATAGATACTGTAACATAACATGGTAAAAAAAAAAAGTCATAACAAGCGCACATGTTTAATGTTCATGTAGAGTTGCTGAAGAGCTTATCTGATGACTGTTAGCAGAGGCAGGCTAAAGCTACCTACACAATGGATGCAACTTAAGTGACCTCAGCGACCACTCTCCATGTGAAGCCAATGTACAGACTCGATAGGGCAGAATTAATCCTCTGGCGACCAGACGGCAGCGTTCAGGCGACCATGTCCCTCGTCGCTCCGTTACTCTGTCAATAAGACACCGAAGATGAAAAAGTTGATCTTTTCAGACAAAGTTGTGTCTCTGTTGTGTGGCAAGAGCTAATCAGCTTTGTGTGGGTGTGACACAACACCTGTGAAAAACAGTTTTTATTCTAGTTCACAGAGTAACAACCCATGTCTGTGTGGGAAACATTAGTCAGTGAGTACATTAGTTCCACCTAGACGGACCACAGAGAACTCGCAAACGATGCTGCTGCAGAGCCACCAGCTGCAGTGTTTTGTGGTTTGCAGGCGGGTGAAATGAACACAGTTGGAATAATTTCAGCTTATACATCCTATTAGGGATGCAAATTATCGAGTAATTCATTAATCGATAGTTGTTTTATCTTATCGATCGATGATCGATTAATTGATAAGCGGCAATTTTTCTGCGAAGCTGAATTCCCCTCTGAATCAAAAGGTTCCTTTCTATGAAAATGCTATCTTTCTTATGAAAGAGAAAATGCAAGTCATATTCCTTAATAAAAGATTTATTCCTAACAGAATATGACGTATTGAGGTGATAATTTAGCAAAGTTGTGGAGGAGTTGTACTTTAAAATACTTCCACAGATGGTGCATTTGGCGTCTTTGTCGTCATTAACCAACTTAAAGTGGTTCCATACCGAACTCCATCTTGTACTCTTCATCCTGCCAGCTTACCATTTCTCGTTTGTCTTGTTGTCGTCTTCTTCTTCTTCGATTAATTGCAATTAATTTACTTTAATCGAGTAATTTCTTATCAACAATTAATCGATAGTCGTTTAATTGTTTGCATCCCTACATCCTATCATTTAATATATGATATGATCGCAGTGAAACTCGAGCGGACGTGACAGTGCCACTGTGACAGTGACCAAAATCAGGTTTTATGGACACATAACAAGACTTCAGTGGGCAATGCGGTTATGGTCGTGAAGTCATCTTCGGTGTGAACACAGCTTAACAGTACCCCATTGACTCCCAGTATGTGAGCAAAGCTAATTAGCGGTTGGCGAGCTCTGACTATCTCTCAGTTGTTACTGCATGCACAGTTGATAGAATGGTGGCAATCTGCTTTTCATTAACTCAGAGTGAAGTATGACGTAAAAACAAAAAAAAAACAGTATATCCCTTTAATAAATGAAAACCAAATTGAGACAACCTCAAAGCTGACAGAGCTACCTACTGCCACCACCTGTAAACAGGTATAGACTTAAAGTTGCAGTGTGTAGAATGTGGCATTTTATACATCCACCGCATTTGGCCAAACAGAAACGGTGAATATAGGACAAATGTGTTTCTATTTGTATGTAAAGTCCGTCAAAATAGGAGTACAATCATCCCCATAAAACGTTTGTTTAATTTTCATTTAGCTAGAAAAATATTTATAAAAAAAATTACATTACCGCATGCCGCTGTTCCGTGTAGGCCGACATATTGATCCGCCGTGTTGTCTACGGGTGGTTTTTAGGGACAAAAAGAACAGAACGCGAATCTGTCCGCCGGTTCTGAAATCTACTTGGAATGCAGGCAAAGAAGAGGAGAGGGTGGCAGTGGATGCATGGAAAGTTGTTACTCTGTCCTAGGGATTCAAACTGTGTGTATAAACACACACACAACATAAATTGTGTGCTGTGTTCAGGATCCTTTTTGGTCTTCACAGGATTCCGTTGCTCAGCGACGTGACATTTGGCTAAGGTTAGGTTCATTCTAGAATCTGAACACTAGATGTCGCTAAAATGCCAAGTTCTACACACTGCACCTTTAAAGGTAGCAGTGGAGCTAAGGTTTTGCACTGCATACACCGTCTCTTTGGGATGATCCTGAGATAACAGGCAGAGTTTTTTTCCAACAACCATTGATTGGTTGATAAATGGGTGCAATTTCAGTCAACTGAGTTTTTCTTTGATTGGCTGCATCCCTAATATGCACACAAAGAGCTCATTTAGACGCAAATGCAATCCTGTTTTAATCAATCCAGTCACGTTTGCTCGTGTTATCTGGTCCTTGTCTGTATTCTGTGCACTCCACATAGCAATCCTGTCTAGTGACAGCAAGAGCAAACATGGCAGATTTACAGACATCAGAGACAAAATATACTTATGAAAATCATCCTGTAACATATTCCTGCACAATGTTTTCTAATCTCCTGACAATTCAATCTGAATTTTAAAACATACACTAAAGAGTTCATGAAATAACCTTGAGACAATCTGGAGGGCATCAGCGGAAAGTCAAGAAGAGAAAAAAACAGCATGGATGTGTTCATGTCTCTCAGGAATCCTCAACCCAGATCATCAAAATGTCCACAAGCCCATAAAGTCCATCATTTATCCATCATCAGCGCATCAATTCCAAAATGTGTCACCCAACGGAGCCATCATTTTAAATCTTTGAAGTTTTGATTTTCAGCTTTGGAACGTTATTTTTTATTGTTTGTACCAAGTGACTTTTTCTTCCAAAAATGAACTAATAACTCAATGTAAGCTCCATTTTGGGATTTTTCCTTTTGATTTATGTTGCCTGCAGAGATCTAGAGTCCAGCCCTTTATTGGCTGATTTCTTTGAGCCACATTTGACCAAAATTGGAAAAATAGTCATCAGTTTTTCTTATTCTGATTTACTTCATACCAAGTCAAGTTAAAAAGACTTCATATCAGACATTTTCAAAACAGTCTTCTTTATTTTAAGAGCTACATTTTGTTCATTGAACATGCTGAATGCAGATAAATGAAGAGTGAGCAGGGTCGTATGAATCACACTGAGGCAACTTTATTTATATAACCTGTTTTATAACAGCTTATGTTGTGCTGCATAATGAATTGAAAATGAATATATCAATGGGACCTTGAAATTTAACATAGGATGGTTGGAAAAGAAATCAAGAAAGAAAAATGTAATTAATTTGTTAAAGTTCAGATTTGTGAAAAGTAGCAAGGTTCAGTCAAACGTCTTATCACACAAAACGGAGGTTTAACAAAGTATGAGTGATGCACAATATAATCTGACAAATATCAGTATCTGAATATAATAGCGTTGAAAGATGATTATCAGTTTGGCAGATATAAATTTTGTTGACGACCCAAATTGGCCATATATCAGTGATTGTTCACTTTTATTAACCAAACGAAGAATTTACTAAAGAATAAATTTGTGTTTTTCTTGCTTCTCATCTGCTACTAACACAAGAAAGGAAAGGGTCGATAAAAGTAAAGTCGAGACTATTTGCTCCTGATACAAAATATTGGTATCAACATAGGATTAATAAACCCTGTGATATTTAGCAGGCTGTTATAGCCTGCCCTGGTCATTTTGACTGTATCATTTCTTAGGTGGCTATGAAGCAAGGATTTGATTTAAGTTGATTCAAAAGCTTGACATCTGTTGAGGATCAGATGCAGCTCTTTTCCCCTTCCCCCCCTGAGATCTGAGGTGATGGGGGATGCACGAGGCTATGATAATGAGCTCTGCACTGATGGACAACCATGGTGTCTAATGGAAGAGCAGCTGAATTAACTTTCATAGTAGTCATGGTGTCTGCCTGTGACACACAAAAAAACATGTTGGGGGAGGCTGTATCGCTATGACATCAGAAACCCCAGGAAGTAAAAAAAAACATTATATCAAGACACTCTTTTAAGGAGGGATTATGCAAAAAGCTGTCATGTTCTTCTGTTCCCTAAGCCCTTCTAACATTTAACTGCAAAGAAAATTGATTTTGCAGGACATGAGACCTTCAACACAATCAGCAGCCTTCCTGCTATGAGGCTCTAGTTCACCAAAAGTTATCCTGGACTGAGATGCCATTTACACGACCACATTTTCAGCCTAAAACAGAGGTTGTTGCCTCCAGTTACATGACAACAGTGCCTGGAGTGCCAGAGTGTAGCGTTTAAAAAAAAAACAGTCCGGCTTCATGTAGACAGGATTCAGTGTTTTAGGGTGAGATGCTGATGTCACCACATGCGCAGTACCCTTTACATGAAGGCTGTGCGCCCATACCAAGAACAACAACAGCTTCGGCCTTCTACCCAGTAACATGTGTACTGCTTTCCGTGCTCAATTTGTTATCCAGACAAAACTATCCACACACATTTGTTGTTCGAACAGATTTGTTGTCCAGCTAAGTAACTCCAAAGTTCATTCGTCATTGTTGTTTATGAAAAGTTTGTATTCTTCGCCCATGTGCTGGAACACCACTGTTACTCTGCAAACCTACATTGCCATCTACTGGACTGGCATGCACACAAAAGTGTTTTCAGTCATTTTAGCTCAAAGGAAAAAACTTCCCATTTCTAGTGAAAACGTTGTGTAAACATGGCCTGACTTTTAAGCATAGTGGCTGTCAATGATTGGGCTCAGCCTCTTGCTAATCAAATGGATAGCATCACTGATGCATAGTGGTTGATACATTTAGCCTTTTGTGTGTTTCACAACTCAGACTAGGGGTGAAAGATATATGGTTATTGTATCTATATCGAGATATGAACATTCAAGATATTAATTTTGAAAAAGCAACAATATAAACAATATAGATTTCCCCACGCTCGCCCTGCATATACAGCTTTGGAAGTCACAACAAATTTCATTTTACGATTGCCCTTGAATGCACCGCATGGTTTTACTGAACCTGTAGCCATATCGTATTGATATAGAGATATCTGGCATGAATACTGAGATATAAAATTTTGTCCATATCATTCAACCCTAATTCAGACTGTCTTTTTGGCTAACTTGCAGGATTTTAACAGGCGCAGGAAACGTGCAATCCTTTTCAAAACCAGGCCCTCAGCTATTACAAAGTCATGTGCCATTTAGTTCCAGAATAGAGCTGACTGCACTGAGATTCAACACTGAAACATATCTGTAGCATTTGCAAACAGAAAAATAAACCATTTCAACTGATGTCTCTGAGAATCCCTCTAACAGCACAGTGTGACATATAGGGTTTGCATTGACATGCGTATCATCTTATCCAAGGCAAACATAAGGCAACTTAAGGGGGATGTAGTCAGAAAAGATTTGTCCTTCATATAACTGCTGTTTGAATTTCAATTACATTTACACATGTGGATTATTATTACATCCCTTTTTATCCAATATCATATTTTTTAAGATTCAGTGGACAACCTAAGCCAAAACCATGAAATCTCCATGGACAAAGATTTTCCAAATTGGACTAGATCAAAAGAGCTGAGGGACTTAAAATGTGGCAGCATACCTGCTTCACTGCAACAGCACGGACAGACTCTTAATACAAATGGATGTCCGTGAGGTAGAACCAAAGAAAAGGTATTTCCCCCTTCCTTTGCATCAATGCTCTTGTTCACAATGCAAACTCTGCTGAAGAGCCAATATTTTGCCTGAACTTGGGACCATATTTGAGATTTTGATTAGTGAGACTGCAGTGGTTTTCAAAATGAGATTTCCCAAGGCACACTGATGACCGAGTCGAACTTTCATGGCACACTAAATTCATATGCATACAATAAATACTCTTTAATTTGTGTTGCAGTAACTTGTCAGACTGTATGTGTTTATCCATATCGTCTGAAGCCTGACAGAAGGTGTCAAACAGCTTTATATCTCAGGTTCTATTAAAAAATGAGATATATTCAAGCCGCTCACAATTTCGTCTTGATGCCATCTGGATGACAGTTCATTTAAATCCATTATCAAAAAAGTATTTTTTTAGAGCAAGCCTTGTAAAAATATGGAAACTACTCTGCAGATTTCAACATTGGATTGATATTCTAACCAAGACGGATCACAAAGTTATCAGAGCTTATTTTTTTTTAAGCTGACAGCTTCATTTGGAGTATGATGCTGATTTGCAAATTTTAGAAAGTGTATCATTTTTATTCTGTAATTTATTCTGGCTTTAGAAAAAGTCATTTTTCCTACTGTCTAAATAAACCTGCTTTTAATAAGGAAGTTATGTAGTTGGCAATACTACATTAACCACAGAGAAAATGGATCAAACAGGGAAGTAATGTATTTTACTGCAATAACTTTGACAGCACTAGTAATAAAAATATAGCTGTACAAATTTCTAAGGCTTACCAAGACTTGCCTCACAGCACACAAGAGAGTCCTGCAACACCATTTGAGAGCCCCTGTGCTAGAGTATGTTAAAAATCACTGATTTTCAAAAGACTGTAGTATCTATTTAAAGGGTTCCTGATCCGGCTGTATTCTCTCAGTCTGTTCTCATTGGTTGACCAGTCTGCTCAGTGGTAATTGGACAGTTCAGTGCTGCTCTGCACCATGTTGTCAATGTTTCTGCAGTCATTCCTTGGTCAATGTTCCATCTGTGGGCTTTAACTGAAACACTGGTATGATGTCACACTGGTAAATTTATTCAGGGAGAATGGGGGAACCTGCTATTTCAGGCAGCTACTGGCCATAGAAGGGGTACAGAGACAAATTAGACTATTTGTCTCGTGCATCAAATGCCTCTATCAGGTGGAGAAGACATGTTAACACACTAACTGTGCGTTCACACCAAAAGAGGCAAAAGCGGCCAAAGCGGCAAGCACGCCCGAGAAAGCCGACAGCGGCCAAAGAGGCCAAATATTTTAGCCGCTGGTTGTCAGCTGCCACGTGACTGACGATAACGTAAAATCTTGCTTGTCATTTAAAGGAGCCGCGTAGCGGACTTCTTCACAGCAGCAGCTTGTTGTTGTTCAACTTCAGCTTAAAACATAGCATGAACATAACGTAAAATCACCATCTAATCAGTCACGAGCGGATTGACAGGCAGGAAGCAATTTACAAAGGAGATAATATTGATTTATCCACGACATCAAACTTTTACAGTGTTGAATATACTAAAATCTTGTGGTGGAAAGGAGCGCGTTTTTGCACAGTGTGTGTTCGTGTGTGTGTGTGACATACTCTTCTGTCTCTCCCTCATCTTCCCTGCTCTCCTCTCCCTCCACCGGACCTTCATCAAGGTTGGAGGTGGAAGGACACTCCTCCAAGAATGGGTCCAAAAAACCCATCACGGAGGCATACTGCCACACACGGCCCACACCTCCAGCAGACCCACTTCTCCTCCTGTCTTTCTCTCTCCTTCCTGTAGTGGTCCCTCAGACCTATCCATTTTTTCTGCATTCTTCCGCTAATAGAGAGAGAACAGACGCATTTTTGCTCTTTTTAAATGGCGCTTCGTTTTCAAATTCTGCTGATAAAATGCTTTGTTGTGCAGCGTGTCATCCATGACTCGAGACGCCGGAACTAGGAACCGAAGTTACATGAGTTGTCCTTTCGGGCCCGCTAAGTCGAAGGACATCTCTACTCTGATTGGTTGCCACCGTTTGCCGCTGAACTGCGTCATAGCTAATTACCATAAAGTTGAGCGAGGCTCAACTTCTCATCTGGGGCCGCTTTTGACGCTCTAGCCGCTTTAGCCGCTTTAGCCGCTCAGCACGCTCAGCACGCTTTGGCCGCTCAGGACGCCGGGCTCTCATTGAAAATGTATTAACTTCCGGCGTCGTTGCCGCTTTGGCCGCTTTTGCCCCTTTTGGTGTGAACGCACAGTTAGGCCATGTTTACACGGAGACACTCTGACCTAAAATGAAACGTTTTTCCTTTGCGTATTCAAAGTCGATCCGCATTTAGATGGAGATGCTAGAAACGAATGAAACCACTATAACGTAAATGCTAGTCCAGAAGATGCGATGTAGGTTTGTAGAGATACAGCACTGCTACAATACGTGTACGAAGAAGAAAACTTTACACAAACAACAATGGCAAGTGGACACACAAAGACGCAGGAGTTTCTTGTTTGGACAACAAATCTGTTTGGACAACAAATCTGACTGTATAGATTTGTCTGGATAACGACCCAAGCACAGTAAGCAGCACACATGTTACTCGGTAGAAGGCCGAAGTTTTGTTGTTTCTGTGCTGTGCATGTGGTGACGTCAGTGTTTCACCCTGAAACGCTCGAATTCTGGTTTACACAAAGTTGCAAGGAGGAGTGTTTTGAAAACTCTCCACCATGGACCCTGGTTTCAAGTTTGTGGATTCAAGCACTCCATATACATTTCCTATGTAAACAGGAGGTCAAAACGGAATGAAAATGTATCAGATTTGACCGTATTTGGTCTCATGTAAATGGCCCATAATGGCATACAGCACTCACAAAAAACAAACACAGGCTTTTCAGACATGCTCAGCTTTTTGGGTGTGGTGGACCTAAAATGTCCAGAATCACACAGCCAAAGGCTCAACGCCTGAACACCTTTGGAAGAGATTAACACCCTGATTACAAGCCAGGCCCTCTAGCCAGATATCCAAAGCCTGTCCGTTGACAAGTTGTTTGGCTAAATGGACACAAAAATGGCACAAACACCAGTCTTTGTGTAGTTAGATGGCTCAGCAACTCTTCATTCATTTGTTTTCCATCAATGCTCTGCCCTGGGCATTCCAGCTTGGGTCTTTGGGGATCAAACTGATGATGAATCACCAAAAGGATGTCACACTGGCAGGTTTATTCTGGGGAACAGGGAAACAAGTGATTTCAGGCAGCTACTGGTGCTATGATTGGGGTGGAGGGGGAAGTCATGGTACCACAGACTACTACTCATGTGAACAGAAGTATTCAATCACAGGGAAGAAGAGATGTTAAACACACAAAAAGGCATATTTAATTTAAAAAAAAAACCCAACACTGGTTCTTTAAGACTTGCTCAAGTATTGTTTTGAGGAGGAACTGGACTGGCCAGAAGCACAGAGCCAAAAGCTCAACACCTGAACACCATAGGGAGGGATTAGCACCCTGATTACAAGCCAGGCCCTCTTGTCAAACATCCAAAGCCTGACCTCTAACATGCTCTTTTGGCTGAATGGACACAAATGCGCCACAAACACTCTCAGGAATCTGGTGGGAAGCATTCCCCGAAGAGCAGGGGGCATTACAGGCTAAAAATACCTGAAATTAACGCCTTTAGATTAAAAATAAGTAAGAGGTGATTCCCCACTCCTTTTTTATAATCACACTGTTCTTGCTAAAATGCTTGGATGGGAAATATTTACCTACTTTTCAGACCATGGCTATGAACTAGATGCATTTCTAATAGCACCTATTTGTTCTTGTTTATCCATAAACAAACACACAGCTGTACTTTGGCGCACACAGCAAACACAATCAGCTGTATCCACATATGCTTCTCACACACAAAGCTCCTCCATAGAACTCCAGCAGAGATACCGAGATAACACATGTGCTGACTTTGTGATACCAGCGCGAAGATACAAAGCGCTTGCTCAGAGAAAGAGGATGAGCGCGGGGAGCGATGAAGGCGGCGTTTGTTTGCGTGCGATGCAGAGCTGAAGTGGGAGTCGCAGCAGTGCAGGGAGTGGAGTGAGGCTGTAAAATACTGTGTTGGCAGAACTACTGACCCCAATACTGCACTCAAATCTTCAGAGGAGGGAAAAAAATGATCCTGGAGAGACAGAAAGCCCGAGGCTACACATGCTGCTGCACATGAACGCCAATGTATAACCTTAAAGGATGTATACGCACACGCAGGCTTACAACTTGCAGCCTCCCTGACACACTTTAATGCCACGCTCACACTTGCACACACTACTTAATTCCCAAGGCCAGGCTTCGGAGAACTTCCGCCCGTCTTCAGTCCCAAAAGAAGCCTCTCTCCTGTCTCCTCTCCCTGTGCACTGTGTTTGACAGGTCTAGGCACAGAAAAACAGACTTTTCTGCTTCGCCAGCACAGCAAAGACTTTATAAAGTCAACCCCTTTGTTTGTTTAGCGGTAAACATCCTGAATAATAACAAGTTTCAGGTAATTTGATCAGCCTGCTCCACTTTTTCAATCAGACAGTGCGTGTGTGCATGCGTGCTTTTTCCAATTCGATACAATTTGGGCTCTGGCTGCCACTTAATTGGGGCGTGTGTGTGCCAGTGTGGGTGCAAATATATTTGTGAGAAAGGAGGACGGTGCGTTCATTTAGATGTCTGAGTATTTGTTATATAACAATGATTTGTTATTGTTATTGGCAAGAGCCAGAGCCTGCAAGAGGAATATGTTTTCTGTTAGTCTGAGCAGGTCAAGCTTGTGACACTTGCATCTCAAAGATGCTTGATTTCTTCTGACTTTAACAAATGTCAATTTTGACCCAGCATGCTACATTATGGGAGCCATAGGTCTAAGACCATCCTACCCCATGGTTAAACAACCCTGATCTTTTTTAGAATGGATCTCTCTTTATCTCTTTTAGGGACTTCCTCAAACTTTGCACAAATATCTCCTGACATAGTAGGGCCTCACCTTTTATTCAGTCCACGAATATCCATTTGAACTTGGGGTAGGAATTTGTATTCGAACTGTAAATATAAATGTATATTGAAAATAAACTGGGCTCCTGGAGCAATGAACTTCCTGATCCAACAGAGGAATTCCACTAAAAGCCTGATCCCCGCAGCCACTGCTGCTTGAACATATGTTAAAGCAGCATTTTGTATACCTGTGATTTGTGGCGTTGATGTTGCTGAGCAAATATGTACAGTGTTGTGATAATGAATTTCCCCTTGGGGACAATAATATCTAATCTAAATTAATCTATCCATACACAAATGCTGCTCTCTTAACCTCAATAACTAGTGAAGTACACCTGGAGAAAAAAAGGACATGCAAAGCAGCTCCAAACAGACAGCAACAACTCTAAAACATCAGCAGGGCACTGCATGGAAGCACTTTGGGCTCCACACCACAAATGGCAAAGACCAGGCTGTGTGTTGATTATGTGCAAAGTAGCCAGCCCACTCTTCATCCACTAAAAATCAGCAGGCCCGTTTGTTAGCCTTACACCCAAATGGCTTATCTGACTCAAGACTCAGACTTTGGAGGTCAAAGTTAAAGATCAGTATATCTCACCCTCATTACCTGCTTGTGAAGATAAGTCTTTTTCGAGGATCGCTTCAAACTTTCCAAAATATTCACTCTGGCTCTTGAGTGAAGGACAAACAGTTAGGTCATAGTGTCTCTTGAGAATCCATTGATAAAATAGAATGCAATTTAAAAATGCCTCAGGAGAAAAAAATTAACAAAAAATTGCCACAAGAACTACTGCAACATAAAGAATGAATTAAAATGCATGTTGGAGGTGAAAGATGAATGGTCCGTGTCATTGGGTCGTATAGTCTTCTGTTACTTATGAATCCAGTTTTTCAGTAAAGCTTTAAGAAATGTTTTTTTGGACTTTACGCAGTTGTGTACCTTTGAAATCAGTATGTACTGGTTAGATTATGGATGCCAAAGGTCATAATCAGAGTTCACAAGTCAAGGTCATTGTGTTTCAGGTTCACCTATAGTTACCTCGGCCAAGGAGGTTATGTTTTCGGGAGAGTTTGTCTGTCTGTGAACAAAATAACTCAAAAAGTAATGAATGGATTTTGATGAAATTTTCAAGAAATGTTCAGCATGGGAAAAGGAAGAAGTGATTCAATTTTGGTGTTGATCCGGATCACCGTCTGGATCCGCCATGACGAAAAATGTGATTTTCATGAATAACTACTGAACTAAAATAGATATCATTATGGAACCAGTTGCTAATGGTATGTTTTCATGGTCAAGGAATCTAAATATGTAAATGAAATAAGGGTAGGACTAATATTTATGGTAAAAATCACAATATGGGAGAGGACTGTGGTGCTGGCGGAGGTCTGCGCTCTCTGAGTGCTTTTCTAGTTAGTAAATGCACTACACCTCAATAAAGCTTTGGGTGAGCTTCTTCTTCCTTCCCTGACTCAAGGGGCCAAATGAAAAAGTAATTGGAGGTAAAGCCGAGGCCTCAACTTTATCCGTTAGTAGTTAATGCATTAGCTTAGCAAGGCTTGCATTGATTTCTTTGTACTTTAACTTGTGTAAACACTGACTCAAGGATTAACTGATCAGATCAGTGAGTCTCAGATGATGTGGTGGGGCCTTAAGAGATGGCTAAATGTGCTCTGGGAATCTGTTCAACTTTATGAGTTTTAATACAAGGGAAGAAAACTAATGAAGGAGTTTTTCTGCTGAGTTGCCTTGCCCAATTAAAAACACCGCAAAAGGGCATTTCTGAGTACTGATGGCCACATTTTTCTTGTCGAAAGTTTTTTATCCGGCACTTGTTTGTTTTGTTTGTATTTTTTGTCTGTATTTTTTCCTTGATTGCCATGAATTTTAAATTTACCGTGACTATAAATGTTGGACTACATTACTGAAACATGTTTTATAAGTTGAATAGATGTTTGGCATACTTCATCAGGCATTTGAATGGAAATAAACCTCTGTAACAGACAGAAGAATTACTTCAACATGCATTAAAAAGGCTATTTTGTTTGGATTTGAATATGCCTTGTGGGTAATCGGGGATATTTTTGTCCTTGCAGACATTTTTTTGCTTAACTTTTGGCCATAATTCTGGCAGTGTTACTCAGTATTGAATGACTTTTTGTAGGAAGGTTTTTTTCAAGGAAAGCCTTAAAATTTAAAGTTTGATTTTTGTCAGAGGTCAAAGGTTACCGTAGGACAAATTTACTACCCTTTGAGGTAATCTGAGGACATTATTGTCCTCTCCCAAAGCTGCTATAAAAACATAACAGATTATTATTTATTTTTTTTACTTTTGTTGCTCAAATCATTCAGTCAACTTCAGTTCTAATCAAAAATACCAAATATAAAATTATGTATTTTATTTTAACCCTTTGAATGCCAACTTGATTACATGATGTACGAATTTTAATGAAAAAAAAACACAAAAAGTGAGTTATTATCAGTATTATAAATGTTGATTGCCTAAAAAAAAATTTTAAAGATCAGGCTTACATATACTTAAGATCAAAAACCAAATTGATTTTCATGCATTGCTAATTTTTTTGCCATTAGCCCAATTCATAATTTACTAATTTACTAATTTTCTACCCTTTACCCATACAATGATGGTTTTAAAACTGTTTTCGGGAAAGTGGACAACAGCAATGCTAGAGTATTTTCATTGTTGTTTTTACCACATAGAATGACCATTGTTTTATCCATTATTTATCCATAATGTATTTCAATTGGCATTTAAAGGGTTAAAATACAATAAATAATTACATATTTGGTATTTCTGATTAGAACTGAAGTTGATAGGATGATTTGAGCAAAAAAGTAAAAAAGATAATAATCTGATATGTTTTTATAGCATCTTTGGGAGAGGACATGAATGACCACTACTAAAGGGTAGTTAATCGTGAATTGGGCACTTCCAAAAAATTAACAATGCATGAAAATCAATTTTGTTATTGATCTTCAGTATATGTAAGCCTGATCTTTGAAAAAAATCTTTAGGCAATCAACATTCATAATATTGATAATAACTCACTTTTTGTGTTTTTTATTCATTAAAATTTGAACATCATGTTCTCAATTTGGCATTCAAAGGGTTAAAATAAAACAAATAATTCTATATTTGGTATTTATGATTAGAACTGAAGTTGACTGAATGATTTGAGCAAAAAAGTAAAAAAGAAATAATAATCTGTTATGTTTTTATAGCAGCTTTGGGAGAGGACATTAATGTCCTCAGATTACCTCAAAGGGTAGTAAGTTAAAGCGACCCACAAGGGATATGCCTTGAGATTTGGCTTTACTTAAGAAGTGCTAATGGCAAAAATTGTCTGAAAAGAACCAGATCAGATTATAGAGGCCAAAGGCATTGAGCCTTTAGGTCTTTCCTAGCTCGTTAATGGTGAATCTAAATTTGGCTTTGGAGAATTTTCTTCAATTTTGCACAAATATCCATTCTGATCCAATGACAAAAAATGACTTTTGAATTTTTTTTTGGTCAAGATCAGGGTTACTTCAGATCAGTTAGCCACATTTACATTAAATAAAACCAATTTCCACGTATCGCACTACCACAAAAACCACCACAACCTTATCTTGACCATCCTCTGTACTTTCATTTTTGCACTGAAGTGGTAGGATATCCAGTAGTCAATACAAGTGTGTTTGTGTGAGAGGAGGATTTTGCAGTACAGTTTATTTTCTTCCCATCCTGTAACGTATCTTTCCACCTGAGGCGATACAGGAACAGACCATAATTAGGGGTCAATTAGGGTCAAGAGGATCGATATTCCAGGAGTAGGAAGAGCCTTCATCCATGTGTTTGAAGCCTTATCAGTGCCCCACAGAGGCTGTTGGTTTAGGTAATGATGTATGTGTTTACACGCTGTATTAGGATGCAGTTAATCTCATCCTCTGTATAAATGACAGAGTGGGACGACAGCCCTGAATGCAGGGGTTCCTGCACAGGTCAGAGGAGTGTGAGTAAATTTAGGATGTTAATCTGATTCACACGGCCAAAAAAGTTTGCAGTTTGCCGCCTCCAATTAATCCAAGTCTCTCTCTTTCTCTTTCTTTTTATCTCATGGTTTGTGTGTGTGTTTGTGTGTGCGTCGGTGGTGAAGGACAGATCCTCCTACCCTGGATGCCTTCATTATGGACAAAGCCCTGTTGGACTTTGAGGTGTCTATCGACGCAGACTGCAAGCTGCTTACCGTGGGGAAGCCATTTGCCATTGAAGGTACGCTCACACACCTACACAAATAAGACACTTGTTAAATCACATGGACCTTGTATTGACTGAGTCATCCCTGGAGGATTTCCCCTAAAAGAATCTTATTTGCATCATCTGTGCTGCCTTCAAGTTATCATAATAATGTTTTTGGAGTTCTTACATGTGAAAACACTGCTGAGTTTGTTCATCTTATGCTTTTTCAATGAAGCACCTTGGTAATCTCTATTGAAGCATCCCACATTAATTAAAACTACTCTATTAAGCTTATACACAAAAACACAACATAAATGAGTTAACATGGACTCTGGTACATGATAAATACTACCTTCTCAGTCCTTGATTACTGCATCACCTTGGTGCAGCTGCCTGCAATGTACACTTTGTATAAAACAAACTACAGCTATTTTGAAACCTAAGAAAAATAGGGGTATGGTAGCTTAGTGCAGGCTTAGCACTATTAAATGCCAACATTTGCACAATTGCATTGCAGATTTGGAGTATCCACCTCATTTCAAACAATAAGAAATGAGAGGGACTGTAAATAATAAGCATGTTCTCACATCTGACTTGTTTCAGCCCGTCAACGCCTACACATGGGACAAGGGAGCAAAAGATAGTGTTGGATTAAAAGGGAACACCCACAAAGTGTCATGCCCAGTCAGCACAAAGAGGGAAATAAGTCACTAAAGACAATACTGTGAGACGGCTGGGTTATTATTTTATATTAAAATAAAATAAACAGAAAATTAAGAATTTTTCATGCAAACAAAGCATTGAAAGGAGTGGGAGAATGCTGTGGCTTAACGCCCTCCACCAAAATGAGCTTTGTTGCTTGTCAGATTTCAGAAATAAACATACCGTAAAATACCAAATAAAAGCCGTGGCGTTTATTTGCTTCAATCACTGAGCAGACCAGGCGTTTATTTGGGACCAGGCGACTATTTGGGGCAGGTGTTTAATTCCTTTTCCACAAAATCTTGCTTAGCAAAAATGAAAAAATATGGTAAATATAATCAAATTATTTATTTACACCAGTATTAATATCATCTGTAGATTTTCAAGGCAAGATTACAATACCAAAGTTTTAATCTTCTTCTTTTAACTCAGCTCTCTCTAAACACTCTTAAAACTGGTTAGGAACGACTGGTAGTTAAGTTAAGGTCTTCTTGTATTTTTTGCTGCACTGGGGCGATGGAGATAAGCAGCAATGTACCAGCAACGTCTTCGTCTTTGGATTTTCAAAGTCCTAGTCTGTAAGATTCAGGCTTTCTGCTCTCTAGTGCCCTCTGTGGACGCTGAGTGTAACTGCACTGTCGTGAAACAGAGCGCCTCACACCAACCTGCATTTGCTGACATACAGAGGAAGTAGAAGTTGACAGGACGTCAAAGACAAATAAACCATGTGAAATGTTAAAGGGCAACTCCGGTTTTTTGACACCTGGACCTTATTTTTAGGTTTGTGCATGCTCGAAGTTATTTAGATCCAACCGATTTAGCCGCACTTAGCGGGGGCCACGGCAATGGAGCTTCAGCGCGGGACATAATCGCTGCAAAATTGCTCATTTCGACTATATTTTTTCATCCATCGCCAGTGTTATCATAAAGTCAGCTCGTCTACTGTCTTCAGGTGGGTCAGCTGACCTGGTAAACAAACTTTTGATGACGTCATAGCCGCGCGACACAAACATACAGCTGATTTAGTTTTTGCCGGCATTGCTGAGCAACATGGCAGAATATTTATCTGATGTCGAAGAGTCAGACTACAACTTCGACTTTGACGGTTGTCCTTACCGGTTTGAGCCTGAGTACACGGACGAGGAGCTCCATGAAAGAAGAATGTGGAGGGAGAGAGACGAACAGCTGGCTCGAGAACAACAAACAGGAGCACGTCCACGACTCAATGCGAACTGGTGGCGCGCTTGTGGACAGTGTTCGCCTATAGCAACAGAAGAGGAGTGTGTTAGCTGCTCAGAGTGGGACTTGAGACCGGCTGACACGCGTATGGATCTATCCAGGAATATATGTCTGACTACTCTGGAGGATTTCTCTGCAATGACAAACCGGGCTGTGGTAGAGACGAGCGATTTTGCAGAGGTTATGTCCTGCGCTGAAGCTCAATTGCCGTGGCCCCCGCTAAGTGCGGCTAAATCGGTTGGATCTAAATAACTTCTGAAGGACTCCGTGCTGCACATTGTTTGTCTGAGTGAGTATATGAGCATGCACACACCTATAAATAAGGTCCAGGTGTCAAAAAACCGGAGTTGCCCTTTAAGGTTCAGTCTGATCATTCTTTTCAAGTGTCAGCTGTCGGCTGTGAGCTCAGCATTTGCATGTGTGTTCTGTAAACTTCAACTGTAGCTCGTAGGCTGTGCCAAATAAATTACACCGGGCGTTTGTTTGGGACAGGCATCTACTTGTCAAAATGTACGGCTACACTGGGCGTTTATTTGAGACCGGGCGATTAATTGGAACCAGGCGTTTATTTGGTATTTTACGGTATGAATGTTTTAATCATGACTGGTAAGGTGTAGTTACATTAATTTTCTCTTCCAGCCAAATGCCTGCCAAGTTCCTGCCTAATGCCAGCTAACTTACAGTAACTGGTAGTTCCCATCACCTCTCTATCAAAATCCCACCATAAACATCCCCATTTCATGTTATTGCAGTGTTCCCATGAGATGGAGATGCTATCACAAGAACACCTACAAAGGGTTTCTTACTTGAGTAGCGTTAGCGTTAGCCAGTCACTGCATTTTTGAATGTATAACGTGTACTTTATTAAATTGTCATTTTTTAAATGTGTTATGGACCCCAGGAAGAGTAGCTGCAATCAACTGCCAAAGCTAATGGAGATCCTAATAAACAATAAACAACAACAATTGTAGGGGATCTCATTACAGTTACAACAGTGGGCAGGTCCCTGCATGCTCCAGGCCTAGAAATAAAATCCTCGATTTTTTTCCACAACACTCAATTTACGATTTTTAATCGATTTTTCCCTCCCTAAAAGAAACAAAACTCCCAGTGACATAAAAATGAAACAAATTAAGTTTTGCTTTTATGTTGTCTAAATGTTTCCCTCTTAAAGTCAAAGTCTGGGTCATAAAAGGTTGATTATGAAGTATGAACGTAGGCAGGTTTGTCTACATAAACACTAAAAGGCTGAGGTAATTTTACAGTATTAGCATGAAACTCTTTGATCAATACTTAATCTACTTAAATAACAAATACAAGCCTATAAAAGTGCTTGTACAAACCCTACAAGGCTGACCATCATGGATATTGTCATTTTTTTCAAAAACTGCAACTACTTACAGTTGGACTAAGGCAAGAAAAAAAATCTCGATCTTTAATTTTTTAAATCTTCTGCAGTAAATAATTTGAACTAATTGATTTAATCGATTTTTTTTCCCAATTCTATGCTCCAGTCACTGACAAGACTTTGTAGACTTGGAGTAGTGGCAAGAACTTAAGTGGCTCCATATGTGCAGTGATTTATTACATTAAGAAAGAAAACAACACAAAAAACTAACTTTTGTTTAGACTACTAAGGCTGGGAGTTGGCTGGTATCTGGATCGAACACAGCTGGCACAGTGGTTTGGAGGGAAAAATTGAAGCACTTGCGTCTGTAAACTGCACCCTGGTTGAAAGTCAAAAACTAGTAAATTTGGAGTCACTGAAGATCATCCAACCTCTTGAGCACAAAGTCATACATTCCCAGTGATGTTTCTAATTTGCAACTTAAATATTCCAACTGGATCAAGTGGAACGTACCATTAATGTCCTGTTGTCTATTGGAATTCCAGGTCGAAAATGTTGGTTTGTAAAATTAGGATAAGGTCATAGAATAGTTTCTGAGAGCAGAATGTGATGTTTATATGCCCCAACACAAAAAAATACTTGAAATTACCCCGACGAAACTGAGGACTCAAGCCTATTTAAACACAGTGCAGGTCCAAACACCTCTATGAAAAGCCCAGACCACACTGATGCCAATAGCTTGCTTTTCAGGCATTCCATTGAAGCCAGAGGCTGCCATCTAAAGACTGCCAACCCAGTGTGGCTTCACATTGCTGCCGTTTCTTTGTTCAGAACATCTTTCTGTGCTTTGGGTGTTCATCTGTTTGGTGTGAGTCTGGGTCACACAGCAGCTTTGCTCTGACTCTTATAAGCTGTCGGCTATTACCTTCAAAAAGATGCAGATTGGCTCAGAATTAATGTGTCTTAGGTTTTCTGAAATAACCTAATTCAGACTTTGGATATATAAAAGTTTTCCTCTGTGGACTGTAGTAGCACAGTGGTCACATAATTAAACAACGTCACAATGCTGTTTTTCAAAGTTACGTACATCAGAGAAAATATGCAATACAAGCAAGGATGTAGACAAGAAACAATAACAGAGATGAAACCAAGCTTCAAGTCCTGAAGTTCTGATTGGACACAGGCTTTGACAGGCAGTGCTTAGAGGAGGGGCACAACACAGCAGTTATTTATCAGTAACCTAATGGCTACATCAAAGCCTTCAACATTATTCTCATCGATATCACCATATTAGCAACATTATCATTAACATCATCATTAACGTCTGGCAAAGATCTGCATCATTATGTGCATATTAAAGCTGGATATTTGTTTTCTCAAAAATAGAGGAACTATGCAGATTCATTGAAGTTTGGAAAGTTAGGATAACACCAGGGGTGATGGAAGAACGTCACACTCAGAGTTGGAAGACAAAAAGTAGTTATGTCTCACTGCCTAAGATACTTGAAATGAAAGTAAGAATTTCAAATTAAACTATCATTTCTTATTTTGTCTCATCCATGTTTTTTGAACAACAATGAGTGAATCAGGGTGCCCGATCATTATACCGATCCACCACTGATCGGAATAATGGGTATTTTATGGAGCGAAGGACATGATGTGTTAAAATGTAACTTATAAAGCTGGTTTTTATTTTTGGCTCAACTATAAATAAGTAATGTTGATAGGGAGTGAAATTTGTTTTCTTGGCATTATGAAATCATTACATCAGTTATATTATGTAACTAAGTTAATATAAATTATTGCCATTAATTTATTATTCTGTTTGTTTTGTAGGGGTGTGAGAAAAAATTGATTAACATAAGTATCAGGATTTTTTGTCGGGCGTCTTTTAAAGCGATTTTTTCAAATTTAAATGCTTCATTTTAGTCCGTGTTAATAAGCCACTTTTAAATGCAATCCAGGCTTTTGAAGAGAGAGTATAAACAGCTGGTTAAAATATATTGCTGAACAAATCCAAAAAATGGACTCACATGTATAGTCTGTACGCATCATCATTGTTCATCTTTTTCGCTGGTGTTAAAAAAAGCTTATAATAGATTGCAAAAATCTGAAATATTATAGAATCGCAATTTGAATCGAATCAGCACCTAAAAATAGTAAAAAATCTAATTGTGAGAAAAGCGCATTGTCCCAGCCCTATTGTTTTGCCTGTTGGATCAAATCAATCAAACAAACTTTATTTATATCGCACTTTTTCCTACAACATGTGTAACTTAAAGTGCTTACAGCAAAGAAACAAGAGGAAAAAGAGAGGATTAAAAAAAACATTTCCAAACTAGGCACCCGTCAGGGGAGCACAGTGTGGGATTGTTAAAAAAAACACCTAAGCACATGAGACAACAAACACAGAGACAAGCACATGTGGTCGGGGGGCAGCGGGGACGTTGATTCAGGAGGAGTCCAGTGACCTTGTCCTTGCTCAGACCTCACAAAGTCTCTATTGTCCAATAAATGATAGTTTTAGTCTGCTTGTCATTATTTCATAAATTCACATAAACAAGAACAAGTAGTACATGAGTAATTTACAAGAGTCAGTTAGTTCAAACTGATAGTTCACATCAGTTTCTGTAAGTTGAACAAACTTTAGCGCTGGCCTTAACTGAGCAATTGATGTAGGAGTAGAAGTCCTGCGGCTAAAATGTCATCTGTATGAAAATGCTTGTATTCACACAGTGATATATATACCATTACAGGAAGGATATGTAATTTTTAATGGGTATCCAATGCTGCTGGTCAGACTATGTTTAACTGACTCAATAAAGGCAAACTGTTACTTTAATTTGGTGGTAAAATAAAAAACAACAACAACAAAAACACAAAAACAGTGTATCTGTATAGTCTGGTTAATTGTAAATATTGGATTGAGACACAGGATCAGCAGATACTCATTACTTAAAGGTCCTACCTCTTAGTGTGTTGGACCATTTACACATCTTGAATGTTCATTAAACGAGGATCTGATTCAAGTTAAATAAGAAAATATCATTTTTTTGTCTCTGTAGAGGATTGTATGCAGCTCCTTTTCCACCCTCTGTGGAATCACTCAGATCTGAAGAGGCTGGGAGGCCACAGAGGCTATGATATATGGGCTCTGTGCTGATTGGCTGCCCAAATTATGTCTGATTGGAGAGGGGACGAGGGGTTACAGGCCAACTTTCAAAACAGTCATGTGGTCTGCCTATGAAGAGAAAGACACATGTAGGTAGAGGCTGTAAAGCTATCAGTGTTCATATTGACAGCACTTTGAAATTTAGTTTTAGCTACAGTCCTTTGCATATTATATCTTTTAGTTTTAGTCACTAGTCATCTGAATTGCTTTAATTTCAGTCTAGCTTTGGCTGATTAAATTTCACATTTTGTATATATTATGAAGTGTAAAGTGTGTTGATGTTTCCTTAAATTTCTTAAGCTATGTTTCACACATGGATAAAATGAAACATCTAATAATTTTTATTGAATGTTAGGAAAGTTTGAATGTATAAATTAACAGAAACAAATTTAACTTGAGTGTGAAATGCAGTCATCTTTATTTAGGCTACCTGGCAGAGCATCTCCGGTACAATACCAGAACTGACAACAAACAGTGAACCTGCTCTACATGAAGATATCGATTCATAGAGAGCAGCTCTGATTGGATCGTTCCTCAACTTATCCCACCACCATGAAGCTAAGGCAGCTGTGGTTGGATGTCCCTCTGAACTCATCCAACCTTTCCACACAATCAACATAGCTGTGATTGGACAATTCCACATATTGGATATTGAATATAAACTTGTCCCTACTTTTGACATGATGTAATTAGGTCCGATTGGATTAAGTCTTTGTCAAACATTTTTGTCTGCTTTTTAAATATGATGAAAATAGTTGCTGATGAAAACTATGATGAAAATAAATAGTCAACAAAATTAACACTGATAGCTCGTACATCATAAACCCCAGAAGGCTAAATACAGAATGTTTAAAGGGGATTTTATTTAAAAGATGTTTAGCACACTCCTCAGAGAGCAGAGTTTAGTAAAAGGTGACATGTTCCTCCGCTCTTCAAGCTCCTTCTAGCAACATTAAAGCAAAGAAAATTTATTTTACAGGTATTGGAGCTTTTAGAAATAGCATACGAGGGCCAAAAAGCTGACCGGGACATCCCATATAAAGGCTATATGTTTTTCTATAATTGCGCAGCCTAGGAGTGGGCGATATGGCAAAAATATCATATCACGATTTTTTAAAAATAAAATCACAATCACGATTTTATCACGGTTCTTTTTTACGTTGATTTTTCTAGACTAATTTGCATGTTTGACCATTTTTTCCCCATTTAACATATAAAACATGTAAAACCCTAAAAGAAAAAAAAGACAAAGCCAAAGAAACTTTCTGAACAGGTTTTAGTTTAAATAGTGCAGTTTTTATAAAAATGTGCAGTAAATGTAAACATAAAAGGTTATGAACAATAATAAAGTGCACTTTTGTAACATAAAAACTAAACACACCAAATAGCTTATTAAAGGGTTAAATATAAATGCAAACTTAAGTAACTGGTTATCTCTTAAAGTGCAACAATTTAGAACAAATGTTATCTAACTGCAATGTCTATAATCTGAGAGAATAAAACAGCTGCTTCAGAAGAGATTTTTGTTCAGACATCTTCAAGCTTTTATCTCCTTTTCTCTTTCCGCCATGGCTTCACGCTACATAACCAAACAGGAGATCTCGCTATGCACTGCGCGTAATGTGCTACGATTGGTTAGTTCGGTGCACGTCAAAGTCTCTGCGCCCACACAGAGGATCTGATGATCTTTCTGCTTTATGAGATCATCCCCACGTTATAATCCTTAACAATTTAATATCGTCATATCGCACACCACTAGCACAGCCCAACAATAAGTCTAAACAAATAGTGTTCACATTCTTAACATCCAAATTTTATGTAATATCCAAGAGTAAATGGACCTTGAGGGGACCTACTTTTTGTCCCCAGCTGTCATGCAAGCGAGACAAAAGTGGGTGTGGGATTTGTTTCCATAGCACACCAGTAAAACAACAGCTGTTAGCCTTTTGGCTAGAACTGGCAAGTTTACAGAGACGTTGATTAATGTGTGTTGTCTCTTCATATAAATAAATAAAGCAATCAGGTACTTATGGAGCAGGCTCTGACTCGCTCACACAGTGAAACTTGGTTGCTGAACTTGAGCATACTTCAGCAATGTACATACTAAACACCTTTAAGAATGCACACCTACACATTTACTGTACATAAAGAAGCATATTCAGCACAGAGATCAAATGCTGCAGCGCTCCTTCTGACTGACAGAATAACACAGCGATCCACAGGATGAACTCCTAATGCTCCAGGGTAAAAAAAGTACTCAGCCATCTATTATTAACAGCAAACCCCAGTCAGAACAATTTGGAGTCAACACTTACAGGTCAAACTAACTGCAGCACAGTCGTGAAGCATATGGATGGATCCACTCGCAGCTATAAAACAGCTAATGGTCCACACAGGGGGTTATTATAGTCAAGTTTTGGTCCAATGCTGCAATAATGAGTGGGCTTATATGCACATGTACGAGTGTAAGAGCTCTGATAGTTTGCTACATCCTGGGTTGTCTAACTTGTGATTGCTGCTCTAGAACAAAACTACTCTCCCTTCAGAGTTTCAGAAGGTGGATTTGACTTTAAAATGAGGTCCTTGTTTCTTTTTCTTCTAACTAAGGATTACCATAAGAGCCTCTGGGAGAAAAGAAGACCAAACATTACACTATTATAGCTAGGTCAAGCAGTAGTAGTAGTAGTAAATAGGGATGTAACAGTATGAAAATTTTGTATCACGGACAAAAATGATCACGGTTATCATTATGATCACAGTATTATTTCAATGTGCTAAAAATGTTCAAAAAGTACTTTTACACACACTTGAAACAATTTAACCCCTTTAATATAATAATTTTAACAGTTCTTTTTGTCTTTTTTGTCAATCAATGTGTCAGTCCATGTCCTTTCTTCACCTTTTTTCATGAGAAATGAAAGTTAACAATGCTGGCAAGTATTTGTAATTATTATGTTATTAATGCTAAACAGTGTGTAATTACAAGAAAAGAAAAAAAACGAATTTGAACTTTAAGCAGGATTCTTTTCATAAATAAATGCAAATGAACATGGTTAAAGTTTGTACATTTTTACAAAAATAATCTTAACCTACGTATTTTGCTAACACCCACACATTTTTCTTTGCCTACAGCATTAGTGTCAATGTTACAGCTCGTTATGTTAGACATGTCCAGGCTTTTTTTTTTTTTTTAACTGACGATACTCTACTCCCTGAAGCAATGTCGACTTAACCCCCAAGCATAACTCTCATCTGGTCTTCCCTCTCCCTAGCATGTCTCCTTGAACCCCCTTCAATATTTCCAAATTACGATTGATTAAATCCATAAAACACGAACTGAGATAGAAAAAGACGATCCATTACGAAATACGGAAAAACCACGGCAAAAGAATGGAACGAATACGTTCCAGAATGATGCTAATGCTATTATTTACAAGTTGTATACATTATTTAGACAGAAAATACCGATAAAGTACGGATAATCTCAGGTATGGCTCACTGAATCTTCTCACTCTCTCTCTCTCCGGCTCAGTCAGCTCACTCGAGGAGTTACAGCCGTTCACGCTAGGGCTGAACAATTTGAGAAAGTAATCGAATTGCGATATTTTTCCCCAATATTGCAATTGCGATTTACTCTGTGATTGTTTTAATGTTCCTCATCTTATGTATTCCTATACAAACATAAGCAGTAGATTGTTTTATAGTATAACCAATAAGACATTAAATCAATCTAAGGATATAAGATTTGAGAAAAAGTGGAGAGGTGAAGAACAGAGGCAAAATAGGTATGAAATTGTAAAAACTGGGCAAAAAAAATGGTATGAAAGCAGAAAAAAGCTATTAGGTGCAAAAAAGATATGAAATTGCAAAAAGAAAAGGCAAAAAAACTCAAAAGTGACTGAGGAAAATTGATTATAGCAGCAAAATTGGAATTAAATTTCAAAAACCATGTAAAAATTCCAAACATGGTCTGACAGTGGTCAAATAAAGATGAATGGGAGCAAAATACACAAAGTTGTAAAAACTGGGTTAAAAAAGGTTTAATAGGCATGAAATTGCAAGAAACACATTTTGGGTTAAAAATATTGCACTGTCTACGATTTGAAAATTGCAACAAGCCATATTGTGATTTAATCTAATTTGCAATTAATTGTCCAGCCCTAGTTCAGGCACGTTTTTTTCTTCCGCCGCAGCTTCGTGCTTTAGACAGGGTGACCGTCTTCTATCAGATTCCCCTCGACATCCTTGTGAAATCCAAAATTCGACAAGATAAGAGTCCGTTTTGAGAGGAAAAACCTTTGCTGTAGTGTATGTGTGAGATAACTAACGCTCTCAGACTCGGAGGCCAAACACTGCAAACTGCGCATGCATGCTTTTGTCTGTGAGGACCACAGCCACTTCACTGAGGAGCAGACACACATAGTTCAGGCTTTTCCAGGCAATGAGCAGCATCACCCTGAGTTATTGACACGGTGTGGTGATCAAACACGTTTTACTGGTAATTAAAACGGGAATAGGTATTACTAATCGTGGGATATTTTACTGCGGTTTACCATTTACCTGCGTGAAGCTGGCCCCCCACCCCACGCAAAATTTCAGGAAAATAGTCCATTTCGTTAGTTCTTCGTTTGTGCTGGTTTGTGCCGTAAAAATTGTCATTTGTGCTGCTAAGGTTTTTAAGTTATTACGTATTATTTTATAGGTTATCCAGAGTTCACCCAGCCCCCCATTTGCTCCAAATGGACCCGAAATGGTGCTGTTCGTTTGTGCTGGTTTGTGCCATCAAAACTTTTGTTTGTGCTGCTACGGTTTTATAGATATTACATATTTTATTTTCCATTGATGACGTCACTACTGGAAATGCTCTCGCTGCTCTTCATTCATCAACGTCAATGCTGTTAAAAAAGTTCCAGGACGACAGTAAGGTAGCGGGGGAGCTAGAATCCAATGTAAGACCCTTGCCACCTATCACAGATTAAAAAATAATAACAAACATGAAAAAAAATAAAAGTATATCATTGCAATTAGATCAGAATTAACCTGTAATTGCTTAAAAATCTACTGCAAATCTCCAAGATATGGAAGCCCATTTCCGCCAGGGAAAAAAAAAAAAAAAGAAAAAAAAGTCATAATTATGAGTTAAAAAAGTCATAATTATGAGATAAAAAGTCGAAATTATGAGATAAAAAGTCGAAATTATGAGATAATAAAGTCATAATTATGAGATAAAAAGTCGAAATTATGAGATAAAAAGTCATAATTATGAGATAAAAAGTCATAATTATGAGATAAAAAGTCGAAATTATGAGATAAAAAGTCATAATTATGAGATAAAAAGTCGAAATTATGAGATAAAAAGTCGAAATTATGAGATAAAAAGTCATAATTATGAGATAAAAGTCGAAATTATGAGATAAAAAGTCGAAATTATGAGATAAAAAGTCATAATTATGAGATAAAAGTCGAAATTATGAGTTTCTAGTACTCCTGCTTGCATTGTGGTCTCTGCATCACTTCACTCTTAGTGCATCTTCTCCCTCGCCCAGCCATGTGAACATGTTGTGCAACCCTAAACAATGTAACTTATTTTATCAGTTTCTTTTGATTTTTTAAAAGAATGTTGTCATGATCAGTACATGTATATCAACAAATGATAATAATAACAAAACAACATTTCTATATAGATTCTTAAGTTTCCGAGGTGTACCTGAATGCACCACAAAGGCCCTCCCAAGCATTACCGTACGAGGCGGTTTAGTCAAGACTTTTCGAATTTAAAGTGTAGATGTGCTAAAACGGGCCAGGGTACAAATGTACAGTATATATATAACTATTCAACACTGCAACACTTGGTTTACATTTCAGGGAACTAGTACCGTGATCAAAAGCCTACAAAATGAAATGATAATAATGTAGTATTACAATGCACACTTCAATGTAGCCTGTGTGCTACTAGCCTATATGCTACGTAGCGTATAGGCTAAATTGAAACTTGAATCAACACCAGCGCTACGTAAATAGGTATGTGTATGTAATGTGTTTAGTTCCAGTGATACCAGATTATAAGACACAACAATAAATCATGCTAATTTTCATCTATCTATTCATTTGATAAAATAAGTTACATTGTTTAGGGTTGCACAACATGTTCACATGACTGGGCAAGGGAGAAGATGCACTAAGAGTGAGGTGATGCAGAGACCACAATGCAAGCAGGAGCACTAGAAACTCATTATTTCGACTTTTTATCTCATAATTATGACTTTTTTAACTCATAATTTCGACTTTTTATCTCATAATTATGACTTTTTTAACTCATAAGTTCGACTTTTTATTTCATAATTATGACTTTCTTATCTCATAATTATGACTTTTTAACTCATAATTTCGACTTTTTATCTCATAATTATGACTTTTTAACTCATAATTATGACTTTCTTATCTCATAATTATGACTTTTTCTTCTTCTTTTTTTTTTTTTCCCCTGGCGGAAATGGGCTTCCATACCAAGATGACAGTCAGGGACCAGAAAGAAAAGAATCCTGTGTAAGATTTTTGTCATCTATCACAGCTTTTTTTTTTTTTTGATCAGAAATGAGAAAAATATCAAAGGTCTCATTGATATTTGACCAGACTGAAAGTAGAAATATGCTAAAAACTACTTAGACAAACAACGTTAAATGTGAAGGTCTATATTATTAATGTTGATACAACTGTTTTGCTTCACGTTCGTGTCAATAAGAGTTTGAAATACGGGACAACATTCATGCTGTTTGGCCGTAGTCAAAAAACTTTTTTTACGTGAAGTTCTTCCTGCAACAGAGCCACTCCAGCTGCTCTGAGTATGAAAAATGTGCAGAAACATACAAAGGTACATGGAATTAAAATCCAAATGAGAGATTCACTCTGCGTGGCCGCGCGAGCCGATCCTTTTGTGGCCGCAGCCAAAACAAATGAAGAGCAGCGGCACGAGAGCATTTCCAGTAGTGACGTCATCGATGGCAAATAAAATATGTAATATCTATAAAACCGTAGCAGCACAAACAAAAGTTTTGACGGCACAAACCAGCACAAACGAAGCACTAACGAACAGCACCATTTCGGGTCCATTTGGAGCAAATGGGGGGCTGGGTGAACTCTGGATGACCTATAAAATAATATGTAATAACTTAAAAACCATAGCAGCACAAACGACAATTTTTACAGCACAAACCAGCACAAACGAAGCACTAACGAAATGGACTATTTTCCCAAAATTTTGTGTGGGGTGGGGGGCCAGCTTCACACAGGTTTACTATTTTACTGGTATGGTTACATCCCTAGTAGTAAAAGTAGTTTAAATGATATGTGTACTGTTAAATAGGCATGAATATACATGAGGTGTGGGGCTGTTGCAGAACAAGAGTAAATCACGTCACTATCAGAAGTGAAGGCCACTGATGACCTGTCAAAATTGATTATTTCTTAACACTAATAAAAGCCTGGCGCTGACTTTCACTGAGGGAAAATGAGGCTCCAGCCATTATATCAAATTTTACTGTATTCTAGTCATATGTCATGCTCGGGGACATGCCCTCTGAAGGTGACCTAAAAGTGAGATCCTGCCAGTGGACCGCTATAATTGGACTCACCAAGTGTTTAACCTATTTACCTTCACTCAGCATTGTGATATCAGTATTTTAACAGGTATGGAATTTATGCCCGACTCATTTACAGTCATGACGGATAATTACATACATGCAAAGTACATATGCACAGGCCATATCAACACAAATGCCATTTCCCTCACCTGTCACACTGAGGATGTGGAGCTAAGATGCTGCTCTGAAGTCATCCTGCTGTTCCACACTGTAAGTCATTTTAACTCCAGGTATCTGACAGCCCATTACCATTCCCCAGCTTCTTAATTTAATAGCAACTGAAAAGACAATGGACAGAGAAAACCAAGAGGGAAGTCTATCCATATTTCAAATTTAAATAACTCTGCAGGCAAGTCAAATCAAATTTATATCCAGAGCTCATTTAGAAGAAAGTAAGTTCAAAAAGTGCTGCACAAACTTAGACAAGTTAGATGTTATATCAATAAAACATGGCTGACAGTTGGCAAATGTAAATGGAAAACACTGAATAATGATTTCAAGAAACACATAAATAACCATACAATAAAATGCTACTATTTCAAGTTAAGATATGTGGACGTTGAGCTGGGTTTTATTACACTGAGTTGAAGGAGTGGATCTTGGATGATGGAGGAAAGTATCCAAACACAGATACACAAATTAAAGAACCTTAAATTGTACTATAGAGTTGGACAAATTTTGTAGTCCAAATGGCCACATTAAGTAACTCCAGTCATCTTTCTGTTATTTTAATTTTTTTGTTACAATAATAATTGATATGTCACATATATAGCTTTATCCAAATGACACAGAGATCAATGATGAAGCAACTTTTTCACATCTGGTTCCTTAAAGAGATATGCCAACATTTTCATTGTTCTTGTACCTTTGCTTTGCTTTGTTTTAGGGGTGTAACGGTACACAAAAATGACAGTTCGGTACGTACCTCGGTTTTGGGGTCATGGTCCGGTACATTTTCGGTACAGTATGAGAACAACGCAAAACCATTTGCTTGTTTAGCATGTTTATTTAACCAAAAATTTGTAATTATACAAACTGAAAACCAAAATATATTCAATGTGCTGCTTGGTAATACTAATAAAATAAATAAAATAATTAAACTATTAATGTATGAAATTAGAAATAATGGGTTTCTTTTTAAATTCCCGGCTTAAATGTGGATGACTGGGTACTTTATACCGGGGCTCAATCACCTTTAGTATGTGTTTAAAACCAACATTTTCCACAACTGAATATGGTCTTAGATCTGATGCTATAAAAACGATGGATGCTGTTATCGCTTTGGCCCGATCTGAACTTTCTGTGGACTTGCTTGAATGCAGACGGCAGTTGAATTTGCACTACAGTGTTTTTTTTTCCTTACCATGTAAATCTTTACACTTGAGTGGTGCCGTTTCAGATGGGCTGGCATGTTTGACGTGCTGTCGGAAAATATATGACCTCAGTTGAACAGTATCAGAACAACCCAGTCGTTTTATCCACCTGTTTTTCTTTGTTGCAATATTTCACCAGGAAGCCAAAGTGTTCCCAAACAGGAGACTTCAGCAACGGGGGAGGGTCTCCAAGCTCCAGTTGGTCGCTAGCAGTAACCATGATGCACAATTCAGACACAAGCTTTTGTGGAAGCTCGTTGATATTTGTCTTCTGATTGGCTCCCTGTGAGACGTCACAGCCACATGATATGCACATGAACGCAAGAGCACGAATCACAGACCACTTTCCTCATGAACATTAAAAAGCCTTCCATAACCACGCCAATCATAGACGAGTACCCCCCTGAATATTAAAGAGCCATGTGCAGTGGCTAACGTAAACTTACTGTACCTGTTCGAATACAGCACTGTACCGAGCCGAATGTCCATTCCGAGCGGTCCGGCATGGATACATGTACCGTTACACCCCTACTTTGTTTTGTTCACATACTTACAAGCACGTCTGCTGTCGTTTGCACATGTGCCCTGTGGTTCAGTTTCATATGTTCATCTTTTGAAAATTACATAAAGTAAATAAGGTATTGAACAGTTCTGAGTGTACTGTGTGTGGTGTGCTCCGAAAATCCCAACACAGCACACCACACACATTACGATTCTGCCCCACCACTGATCTAGAATCTAGTCCTCCAAGAATAAGTCTCACAAGATCAACCGTGATATAACAAAAATGAACACGAAACAAAGCGACAACCAGAAAACACATTACACAGCATGGAAGAGGACATACAAGAAGAGGGAGTGATGGCGGTCTTGGGACTAATTCTGACAGAAAAATCCTGAACTTAAAAAAAGAAAAGACAGTGGAAAACATTCTGGAGACAGCATAAACACTTGTTTTCAGGTTGGCCATGCTTGTTTTTATTTATGCCTGCTTCCTAGTTTCTCAGTCAGCTGCTTTCTTGATTGGCTATATTTTGTTTCGCATCACAATTCATGGAGTCATGACTCGGGAGTCGTCATCTTTCCCCTCACATATTAAGATTTTCGGTTGTAACTATTCAACAACTTGGCCCCCAACCAGTTCAGAGCTGGTTAGATAGACAAATTCACTCTTGGCAAATCTCCGACCACTGTATAATCTTATACGATAACTGAATAAAACATAAGATAATCTGACGTTTGCCGTCCTTGGTCAGGGAATTTGACTCGGGACAACAACACAATATGTGCCCCACTTTAAGTAGTCACGTAGCATGTCCACAAGTGAACACAAACAAGTGACTGGCATGGTTGCTTCTACTTCTCTCTTCTATTTGGCGGTTTTTCACATTAACAATGCCAACCAGTGTATTTGAGTGTGCACGTGTACAATTGTGCCTCAGCACAAAACAAGAAAAAAAAGGAAACATAAAAATGAGAAGTTTTTTTTTTTAATGAGCAACACCATCATCTTTAACAAATAATTTTTTGCAAGCACAACAGACATTATGATGAAGTCCTAGCAAACACAACATGATCCAGAGTTTAATTTCCAATCTCATGAGTTATTGTTGAAATCTGGCATTAGCAGTAATTATGCAGTAATAAAGTTGACAAGGATGTGGATTTTCCCTTAAATCAGTGAAAGGACCCTCCAAATTCTTTCATTTTCGTCTCAGCAGCTAATAATTTCCAACATTTTTACGACTTCCCCACCAGGCCCACATCATCCAAGTTCTGGTGCTGCCCAAAGCAAGATGTCAGTGGAAAAGTGACGCTGTTTAAACATTGTGAATGTGTGTGCTTCCATGTGTTTTTGTTTTCAGTTTAGTCTTTTCTTCCCCCTCTCTATCCCTGGGACAGCCAAACAAAGACTCAGAGACAGTAAACAGATACTAGTAAGACCTCTTGAGGCCAAACACCAACTTTGATACTATTTCTATGCCAGTCAAAGCGTAGCCTTGGAAAGACCCCACTCCCACACTCCCTGCTCACTGTGCAGCTTTCGCTCATTGGAGGTTATCTGCCGTTTTATTCACTGCATAAGACAAAAAAGAGCCAGGAGGCATCGCTGTGGCATTACTCAGGATTTTGTGGATGGGAAAACAGTCTCATTGGTATGTAGGGTTTGTCAGTTTGACGACTACTTGATTTATTGTCTACATGAAAAGGCAGGAAAGGAACTCATAGAGATTCACCGCGGACAGGCTGCGTGAAGGGGGATGGGATTGGAGTGAATAACTCAATAAGTCTGAATGATAGAGGAAGAAAGGACAGTAGGGGTTCAGTTAGAGCCTTGCATGAACTCTTGGCTTAAGCAATAATGACAAGAACTTGACCTTTTGACTAATGTAACATGGTTGAAGCAAGGGACACTTTTTAACGATAGCTCATAATCCGATAGAGAAGTTATTATATCCTAAATTACAGTCATAAGATCCTTCAGCTTTTTAACGACTGCCTTTTTAGTTGCTCTCTTGGGGTAGAAATGACAGGAAGTGTCAAGTCTCTTTTGGTGTTTTATTCAATACAAGGACAATTCCTTCCTGCGTTGAAGGACTTAAGCTTAGAATTATGGCAATGAGGGGTCAAATTAGTTTCTACCTCGACTAGAAAATGGTGGACTTCAGGCTAAGTAGACTACTATTCATTCGAAGAGGGTGGACCAGAATCAAATTCAACTTGAAGTCCTCATTCAGGACTTGGACTTAGACTCAGTCACTGGGTACTTAAGACAGACTAAATCAGACTTGACTCAAAACCTTTTTGAGAGACTCCCACTTGGACTTGACCACCAAGGACGCAAGGCTTACTGAACGTTTGTGTTTGGACAATGACAACCTGAAACAGACTTGACTAAGAATCTTCCATGCAGGTTAAGACTTGATGCCAAACTCAACCACTAAAATTTTAAGACTTGGACACAAAGTCAGGTGATGCCAAAGACTCAAAATCTTCTTTGGACCACCAGACCCAGATTTAGACTCAACCAAAAAACACTTAAGACCGGGACTTGTACTGAGACAATAAGGAACAAAATCAGACTTGAGGCTGGACTTCAGACTAGACTTGAGAAATCAACTCAGACTTGACTGGGAATCTTCTTTTTAGACTTGGACTTGCTCTCAACCAATGGGAAATCCGAGACTCATAGTTGTACTAAAGCAATAAGGAACTGAATCAAATTTGACTCTGGGCCCAAGTTACTCAGACTTTTATACACAAAGTTGGACTCTGACTCAACAACTTGAGACTTGTTATTGTACTCATGCAAGTAGGGCTCAGGTCAGACTTAAATCTCTATCATCTTTGGAGATTTGGACTTGTACTCAACCACTGGGAAATAAGGACTCAGAAACACACTTGGGCAATGTGGTCTCACTTCAGGCATAGACTTGAAAACTTGTACGTCAATATTGATGCAAATTTGAGACTTGATGACTGCTCTGCAACTAGTAATAGGAGTGGGAGAAAAAGTCGATACACCTAAGTATCGCGATTTTTTGTCTGCCGATTTTAAAATCGATATTTTTATTCAAAAATCGATATCCCCCCCCCTTACACACACACGCACACACACTCTATAGGCGCTAAAGTCGCCAAATTGAGGCAAGCGACATTGCTGGATAAAATAGGCCATAGCTGTTAAAATAGTGCTGAGTAGATTTACTACTTTTCACCAGCAGATAGTGGACAGGTGAGAGGTTTCTATTCAAAGTTTTGGCGTATATTTATTTTAAAACACACACACCGGACCGAGGGACGCGAGTGTGGCTGTAGAGACTGTGGAGCGGAGCAGAGAGAGAGACACAGAGTGATAGAGAGTACTCACGATGCCGAGAGTACTTTGTCAAGTACTGTCTGACTCTGAATCTGAGGAATATTTACTCTCTGAGGATGACGGTCAGTCGTCCAGTGAGAACCAAAACCAGCGAGTCTTGGCTATGGGCGGCTCACAACAGTCCAAAGCGGCTGGCCCATAGTGGGCGATAGTGCATCGCCCTCCTTAATCCACGTGAAAAAAATGAAGAGAAAAGAGTTTATAGTGCCTTGATTGTTCCTGTCTAAGTCTTCATATGTTGTTTAATCAGCAGCCCGACTATCACTGCGATGCCACTGTCCAACCAGCGGCCCCGCCCCCATGGGGAGATTTCAGTCAGAGTCGAAATCGCCCCAGGCCCTCTCATAGACTTACATGGAGAGTCTCTTTTTTTCAAGTTTTGGACCTCACAATGCATTTCTATGGGCTCAGGGAGGGCTTGCCCCAGCGTGATAACGTCATACGCACTGACGCCTGCTCGGAGCAGACGCACAGCGCGCGCATGCGAGAGAGATGATTCAAAGTTAACGTGAGTGATTTATCGGTGGATTATCAGTATTTTCGGAGTAAATAGTGTACAAGTATTGCAAATAATAGCATTAGTTTAACTCTGGGGTGTTTCCTTGTTGTTCTTTTGGCTAATTTTTGCCGTGTTTTGCCGTTTTTGCCGTGTATTCGCAATATTTTTACCGTGTTTTGCCGTATATTCACCGTTACGTGCACATGTTAACATACACACTAAAACCAAGGACGGGTATAAAAGCAAATTCCAGTTGAGGATCGATAAAAACTCCCTAAAAGAACAATAGAAGAGAGCATATTGAGAAATGACAGAGGGAGGAAGGGGAGAAGCAGTGAACTGTGCAGAAAAATCCCTCCATGGATGTGAGGACAGAAAACTTGGACTCTGTCTTCATCTGGACAGGAACTGCTTCAGGAACTTATTGTCAATAAAAAACACCTGGACATGGTCTAATATAACAAACTGTAACATGGACACTAAATACAGTAGGCCAACAGAATGTTTGAGTGCATGCTAATATTTTTTATCATCTCAAAAACATTTGTACATGTTCATTTACAATTTTTATAAAGAGAAACCTGTTGAAAATTCATATCAGTTTTATTTTCTTGTAATTACACACTTAGCATTTATTAGATAATTCTGCCAAATACTTGCCAGATTTGTTTACATTTATTTGTTATGAGCATAGGGTGAATAAAATTTGTCGAAAGAACATTTCTATGGACATTTAAGACATTTTTTGACAAAGAAAGACCAGGCTGTTATAATTACAGTATTCAAAGAGTTATTTGGGACCACCTAATAAGTAAGTGTGTACTGTGGAACCAAATGTATAGCATTTTAGACATTAACTTGATTTAGCTTTACAAAAATACTGTACAGTAATGCGCATGTTATGTCTGGTGTTGCCATCAACTGGGAAAATAAATCAAACAATGTAACTATAACACTGTAAAGTAAGCCATCTGCCTTAAATTATTATTAGCTATTTAAGGGGTGATCGTAGCCAGTACCACGTCTGTTGCCCCCCCGAAAAAATTTTCAGGAGCCGCCACTGCAGTCCCGGAACAGTACATACCGAGAGCTTTTCCTCTCCATGCCCGACGACTACCGAAGAGTGCACATAGTCTGGGATGCAGGGAAGCTCAAAACACCGCAAAAAGTGACGGTGTTAGCAGAGAATGAAACCGCGGAGCTCTGGTCAAACGAGGAAGAAGCCGGGGGTAAACAGTGCAGGCAGCAGAGGCGTTCATGCTCGGCCCGTAAATTACAGTGATGACGATGGCTGGGAAAAACTAACCACTTTGAAACTATAGCCTTTTTAAATCTTGATAGCAAAATTGAATATTTCTTGAAAAAACTCTGTTGCCTGAGGGGATAATAAGCGACTTTTTATATGCAATCCAGGGTTTTGAAGAGATGGAGCATAACCAGCTGGCTAAAATATATTGCTGAATAAATCCTAAAACACACTCACATGTGATGTGTATTTTTCCTGATATAGTCTGTAGGCATCATCATTGTTCATCTTTTTCACTGGTTTTAAAAAAGCTAACAAAAGATTGCAAAAATCGGCAATATCGTAGAATCGCAATTTAAATCGTATCGGCACCTAAAAAAATCGTCCCAGCCCTAACTAGTAATGCCACAAATAGTCAATGTAGTTGACAAAATTCAACAACATAAATAGTCACTAATGGATTTTATCATCAGATAGTCATTAAATTCTTTTTTTATATAATTCTTTTATTTTCATTTTTCAAACAACAAAAATTACATGGTTGACAATAAAGATACACCATTATAATAAAAACATCCAAAACAAGAAAACAAAGTAGACTAAAGAACAGACAAAAGCCCAGACATAACAGAAAACTAAACCAAACAAAACAATTACACAAAAAATAAATAAATACACAACATACAATTGTAACAAACCCACAACAAAAAAAACAGACAAGCTCAACCTCCTAATTTCAAGTCCTTTATCATAACATTAATCTCTATAATCCAGCGAATTAAATATACTCATGTTAAACAGTTCATTAGATGTCCCTTATTTTAAACCATGCTATTTATTTGTCCTGCTGAATAAAATAAATATTTCATCGGCACAGATAATTCATACCCAAACCACTGGAGGAACCAGAATACTATATTAATAAATCGCACCTATTTGTTAAAAATACAACTTTATGAACTCAGAGCTTGTAATACTTTTCCCCATATGTTTTCAAATTGAGTCACTTTGTTTTTTTCAGTGGCTATAAGCTTTTCCATGTTCAAATAAAAAGACAGTTCATTTTTCCAGTGTTTAAGAGAGGGAGGATATGTAAATTTCCAGTGTTGTAGAATAAGTTTCTTTAATATCAAAGATGAGAAAAGAATGATCCATTTTTGTGGAAAATGCATTTTATTGTTTGAGACATCTTGCAAAATGCAAAGCGATGGATGGAAATGAAACTTCGTACCAAGAGCCTCAGATAGCCAGTTCTCTATTTCCAACCATATCTTCTGAACTTTATAACATTCCCAAAATGCATGAACCAGAGAGTCTGGGGTTCTGCATTTTAAGCAGTTATTTGAAACCCTTCCATCATACTTATGCATTTTATCCCTGGTACAGTATATTCTATACATTATTTTATACTGAATCAAACGTAAATTTTCATTGACTGTAATGTCCCTTGTTGTATTCCAACATTGTTCCCACTTGGAATTTATATCCTCCCTTCCTAAATCCTGGTTCCATAAACAAGTTCTAGATTTTAACAAATTATCAACTAAATATGATTTCTGCAAGATTTTATAAACTTTGCCTGTCAGTCTGTGACATGTTTCAGAGTTGAATATAAGTTTTTCTAGTTCACTGTGTTGTCCTAAAGATTCTAAGTCAAAATTTTGGAATAAGCTCCTCAGCTGCATATACCTGAAGAATTCCCCGTTAGATTGATCATATCTGCTTTTAAAGTCAGTCCAGGAAATAAATTTGTTGCCATTCATTAAATCATCAACTGTTTCTATACCTCTTTCCCGCCATGTAGACCAGTTTAACACTTTATTCTGAAGAGTTATCCAAGGGTTATTCCACAGTAAAGTTTGCTTTGGTAGTGTTATAGATTCCCTTAAAAGATTCTTCATCTTTCTCCACGATGCTGCTAAATTTCTAACCATAAAATTGGCAGAAGTATTTTTTTTCGTTTTGGAAAACAAGTAGGAGAATAAGTTTTGAGGACAGACCTGAGCATTTTCAACTTGAATCCATTGTTCTTCATCCGTATGCTTAACAATATGGTGTAAGTATAATGCTTGATTTGCAAGGTAGTACAGTTCTAAATCTGGAAGATTAAATCCTCCTTTACTTTTTGATATATGTAAAACTGTTCTTTTTATTCTTGGAGTTTTCTTTTCCCAGATGAATTCTGAAATAATGGAATATGCTTTTTTAAAGAATTTTTTTGGTGGGGCTACAGGAACTGTAGAAAAAAGAAAAAGAAATTTTGGAAGCCACATCATTTTAAAAAAATTTATTCTTCCAGTAATATTTAAAGGAAGGTTTGACCATTTGTTCATATCGGATTGCATACTATTAAGTAGTGGAATATAGTTGTCGTTATATATCTGTTTCTTACTAATATTAATATTACATCCCAAATACTTAATTTTAGATGTCCATTTAAACACCTGTCGTGATGTATTCATTGTATTTTTGGGTTTCCCTACTGCCATTATTTCTGTTTTTCCTAAATTAATCTTATAGCCTGAAACCATTGAATATTCATTAAATATTGTAAGCAAAGGTTGAATAGATTCATCGAAGTTATTTAAATACATCAAAAGATCATCAGCAAATAAATTCAGTTTGTATTGTTCTTCTCCTATAGTGATACCAGTGATTTGCTGGTCTTGTCTAATTCTCTCTGCCAGAGGCTCCATTGCTAAAGCAAAGAGAAGTGGGGACAGAGGACAACCTTGTCTTGTACCCCTCTCCAAAGTAAATTCCTCTGAGAGAACATTGTTGGTAAAAATTCTAGCTTTAGGGAATTTATACACAAGTCTCACAAAATTGAGAAATTTATCTGGGAAATTAAATTTTTCCAAGACTTTAAAAAGAAAAGGCCACTCGAGGCGGTCAAACGCTTTTTCGGCGTCAACCGCCATAACACTCAAATTTAAATTGTGTTTTTTAACGTGTTGAATGATACCAAAACAAGTTCTTGTATTTGTCTGCAAACGCCTGTTTTTAATGAAACCTGTTTGGTTTTTATGTATCAAGTCTGGTAGGATCTTTGAAAGTCTATTGCTCATGAGTTTAGTTAATATCTTGTTATCACAATTGATTAGACTAATAGGTCTGTAATCAGCAGGTGATTCCCCAGATTTTCCTGGTTTCAGTATAACTGAGATAATTGCCTGGTACATAGATTTGGGCAGTACCTGGTTATCTGACATATGTCTGGTCATTTGAATAAATATTGGAGCCAGTTTACTCCAGAATGTTGAATAAAATTCAACTGGAAAACCATCCATTCCTGGTGCTTTTTTCATTGAGAATGTTTTAATTGTTTGTAATATTTCAGCTCCAGTAATCTCTGAACTTAAAATTTCCCTTAGTCATTAAATTCTATTATACCAAGTTTTTAGTATCAGGAAAACATTGTAGCCGCTGTTATGCTACCATGTCCCAACCCTTGTTGCTCTTGATGTATTTCAACACTGTCAATAAAAAGGCTGTAATAAACCAAATAGACTGTACAAATACTCACTCGGGGGAGGAGTAGTAACATGAAGACAGAGGGATGGGAGAAGAAGAAGAACAGTGCCTGTAGTGCCTGAATCCACAAACTTTTGAAACCTGGGTCAAAGTGGGGAGTTTTGAAAACGTATCGGTGTCTGGCTCCTTGAAGATGGAATTCAGAGCTTTAAGGTGAAATGCTGACGTCACCGCATGCACAGTACTCTCTCTTTCACATGAAGGCTGCGTGAGCATAACAAGAACAACAACAGCTTCACTGCCTACCAAGCAACATGTCTGCTGTTTGCTGTGCTTGGTTTTTTATCCAGGCAAAACTACCCAGACAGATTTGTTGACCAGACAAGAAACTCCTGCATCTTCGTGCATCCACTTGCCAATGTTGTTTGTGAAAAGTGTGTCTTCTTCACATGTGTGTTGTAACACCAATCTTTTTCCACAAACCTACATCGCCATCTACTGGCCTGGCATGCACGCTACAGAGTTTTCAGTCATCCTTGCGTCTCCATGTGGACACGGGTCGTTTCTGAAAACGCACAGGAAAAAGCATTCATTTTCTGGTGAAAACGTAGTTGTGTAGACGGGGCCTAATGAACAGACAATTGCCCAAGTCCCTCCGATCCAAGTCCCAAGCAAGTCTCGAGTCATTTGATCCAAGTCTGAGTTTTTTTCTGTTGTGGGCAAGTCGAGTCGAGTCGAGTCACAGGTTACGACGGGTCGAGTCCCTCATCATTGTTCCCCAGTCCACCCAAAAAGCACTCAGATTTTTATCTTGAAGAGAGAAACCTTATCTTCCCACACATACAACACACATACACTCTCTTTACTAATGTTAGCTTTGCTAGCTTCATATTGACCACAGTTTAGGCTAACATTCCTGCCATAATGACCTATGGCAAAAACGATAGCTACCGAGCTAACGTTTGCAGGTATCACTTACTTGGCCTCATGTGTCCTAAGGTGGCAGGTAAAGTTCGATGTTGTGACCTCTTTTTCGCTTATCGAAGCGTTGCAGGTTGTGCACTTGGCGTGTCTTCGTTTTCCAACTGATTGAAATTCTTTATATGCAAAGAAAATAACTTTGGGCACAAAAGACATAGCGGTTCCCAATTTGAAACCCGCATCCTGCGCACCTTGCCCACTAATCATCACTGTAGCAGAAGCGGGTGTGTGGTAGGAACGTATGTGTGTAGTACTGTGTCGTGTGTGGGACAATAATAGGTGACGGACAAGTGTACTGTGACTGAAGCATTAATAAAGTGAACCTAAAGAAAAAGAGTGGCGTATATCTCCTGTCTGGGTTTTCATATAAAGCCTGAGTGCATGCAATTTTCCAAATCATGTTGTCTCAAGTCGGCTCAAGAGACATTTTCTCCTGAGTCGAGTCTCAAGTTTTTACCTCCCGAGTCCTTGTCGAGTTGCAAGTCGTCTCATTAGCAGCTAAAGTCGACTCAAGTCCGAGTCCCTATGACTCAAGTCCAATTGTCTGCTAATGAAGGAGTTAAATATCCTCACACCAGTCTCAAGTGTTTAAATATCAGTATTATGTTTTGCTATGTGAGGAAACAGACAAGAAATGTACTTGAATAAAATAAAGAGACATAGGGGAAAGGATAGGTTGTGAGAAAATGGGGTGAGCCCATATGAGATGAAAGTAAGTAAAGGAAAAAACAACAAAGGTAAAGAAAGGAAAGGCCAGTGAGGACAGGGCAGCAAGGTGGGAGTTGAGCACAAGAAGGAGATAGAGGGCTTTCATTTGCCCACTGCCAGTTTGCGCCTTTCTGCACTGCGACTGATAAAAGAGCCAGCCAACAGAGTCCCCTAATCAAGACAAACCTTCACCCAGAGCAGATGGAGTGAGGGAGGAGGAAGGACAGATAGAGAGAGGAGAGGAAAAGGGAGGGAGAGAGGGGAAGTGTTATTTGGTCCATACGAGGAAGCCGGCGGGATTTATAAAGCGGTTTGTGGTCCGCAGATACTGAGTGACGCAGGAATTGGGACTGTGGAGTCGCTGCAGGCAAGGTGCTCTGCTGAAATCTCCAGGCTTCTTAAGTGGAGAGAGAGACGCGGGGGTGTTCGCCGTGCGCCCGTCTCCTCTCCGAGTGCTGCTGGGAGATGTTTACGACAGCCCAGACACACCCCATTAATAATATTGCCACTGAACACGCAGGCCACTCGCCGCTTGTTTGTATGCGTGTGCGATTGTGTGTCTCTGTGTGTATAAGTGGCCTACACAAGCTCAGTGAAGCAGGACACGGCACGTCTGAAGATCAAATGAGGCCAACACAAGATTTGGTTGCTGGGGTGAGACTGTGACGTTGGACACTTTTGTCTGAGTGTGGCTGTGTGGGAATGGGAATATAGGAGTCTAATTTCAGACACAGATAAGCTCTTTTTGAAAATATGTCTGACAGAACAGACTGGTCAGCCTGAGTCAAATACGGTAGAGCTACTGTGGTAAGAAATGTAGCATAATATAAAAAAGTTCTGCCAAGAAAAGTTTCCAGAAAGCAACAATGTCAGAGGTGCAGCAGGTCGGTGTGTGTGCCTCACCACAAGAAGGTTGCTGGTTTGACTCTTAGAGGGTTTTCACATCGGCACGGTTCTGGTTCTTGACCTGGTCAGTTCTGGGTTCTCAGAACCAGCCCACGTTCCTACTAAACAAAAGTGGAAGGGCGTTATTCTGTGTTACTCAGGCACAAGTAAGCAACTCGCTGGCAAAATGGCAGGTCGAAACTTTTTTTCCTTGAAGCTCTCACTGCTTTACTTTTTCAACTTTACTTATTAGTATTTTTTCAATGTAAAAGTATACAAAAAACAGCTCTAACCAACAAAATCCATAAAAAAATATATCAATGAGCATTGAGAAAAGAAATAAATAATATACCAAGACAAAAGAAAACGCAAACATAGATATACATCAAAAAAGCTTCAACAACACAAAGGAAAAAAACACAACCAAATGAATATGATAATGATAATAATGCCAACTAGAAAAGCACTTATGGCCCTTTTCCATTAGCACTATTCTTCTCTACTCGACTCTACCCGGCTCTACTCTACTCGCCTTGTGCTGCTTTTCCATCAGCCCCAGTCGCCTACCCAAACGGGGTGCAGTGTCGCTGTAAACAGCTGGGTGGCACTGCGATAACGTCATTTTGAGCATGACACAACAATCTGTGGCTTTTTGTCACAAACCGAGTAAAAAAGGAAAGCAGAAGAAGGCTGCAGGTGGCAAGAAGAAATACCCATTGAGAAGCACAGGAGAGTTTTGGAAGCTATACAACAGAATGAAGCCGAGGACGAGAGCAATCGAGCTGCAAAGAAAAGATGTATGAGGGTAAGCTAATGGTAGCTACCGTTAGCATGCTAGGTCGTCGCGCTCATGATTCATCGATGATGACATTGTCTGACCAATCAGCAGCCGGCAGTCAGTGACGTCACCTTTTAGTATCGACTCAGCTCACTTGGAACCAGGGCGGAGTAGGTCCTAAAACTAGCTTGTTTTAGGAGGGACCAGGCTAGTGGAAACAAACTGTAAATCGAGTAGGGCCAAAGCGTGCTAGTTGAAAAGGGCCATTAGAGAGCGCAGACCTCCGCCAGCGCCACAGCCCTCACCAATATTGTGGTTTTCACCATGAAGTTTAGTCCTACCTTTATTTCATCTAAATAATTAGATTCCTTGACCATGTAAACATACCATCAGCAATTGGATTCATAATGATATCTATTTTAGTTCAGTAGTTATGCACGAAAATTGCATTTTTTATCATGGCGGATCCAAACGGTGATCCGGATCACTCCCAAAATTTAATCATTTGTTCCTTGTCCCAATCTGAACATTTCGTGAAAATTTCCTTGAAGTCCATCCATAACTTTTTGAGTTATGTTGCTAACAGAGAAACAAACAATCACACACACAGATGCCGGCAATAACATAACCTCCTAGTGAAGGTAATGATAACAGTTGCAAGCAGAGTCTTCTGATGCACAATAGATCATGAGATATAAAGTATGGTGGGTAGATAAATTGGAAGGTTGAAATTATTTCACACTGACTAAGGAGCAGCAGACAGCTGAATCTTTTCTCTGATGTAATTCAGAAAGGGAGTCCAAATCTTATTAAAAAAGTCTTTGTGGAGCCACTAAGTGAGTGCCTCAGCTTTTCTAATTTCAAGAAATAAAGAATATCACAAATCCAGAGCGTAAATGTGGGCGGGCTTGCAGCCTTCCATCTGAGTAATGTTAGACGCCTGGCAAGCAAGGTGACAAAAGCAATTCAGTCAGCCTCAGCCTTTGACAGAGTAAGAGTTAGCAGAAGAGCACTGAAGAGTTCTATAGACGGGCATAGGGCAACTTTTCAGACAATCAGAAATGGTTGTATAAGCGACCAGAATTCCTCAAGAGCGGCACATATGGGCGTGGGTGGCAGGGGTTACATTACAGTGACTGCAAGCAGGACTTGCATCTGGAAAGAGTTTGAGATCTTAAGTTTTGCCCAATGGGTACGCTGAATTATTTTACACTGCATAAAGCTAAGCTGGGCACAGATGGAAGATGTATGAGCTGTTTTTAAAATAGACTGCCAGAGCTCCACAGCGATGTCTTCACCCAAATCAAGTTACCAGTCTGTTAAAACAGAAAGAAAGGAGGAAGATTTTCCTGCAGATATACCTTGAAAAGATGGTGGGCACTTTAGGAAAGAATCACACGGGTTGGCTGGAGGAAGTCAGTTCACTGCTTTATTTAAGGTTTTTGTTGTATGAGTACAACTTGGTCTTTCTTTTACTGCTCTCAAGCTTCAGTTTAATTCCTGGTGATGCCCAACACTTCATCTCCTCACTCAACCACTGCACGCTCTTCTCCATTGACTTCCTGCTTATTTTATCAACACAGAATATGGCACACCCACCAATGATGTCACTGCTCGCGAGCTGGAGCCAACTTTTTTTGGTTCCAGACATGAACCAACTTTTCAGGTTTTAAATGTTTTTTTCAACTCTGAACACGCCAGCAGGTTCAATAGTAGGTTCTGAAACCGAAACAGTTCAAAAACCCTCCTTGTGTCAACCTGAAGCCTTCTTGTTGAGTTTGTATGGTCTCCCTATGCCTGCATGGGTTTTCTCCTGGCAGTCCAGTTTATTCCCAAAGACTAAAATTACACCTGTTAGTTTAATTGGTGACTCTAAATCATCCTTATGAAAATTAGCACAAATGGCTGTCTGTCTCTCTATTGGGGCTGGGTTTAAAAAATCAATTTAATTGATTTTAATCGATTTTCCTTTAACTGGTTCATAATCGATCCATAAAATCCAAAGAACGATCTTTTAACTTAGGTAGTTTTTTCTTCATTGGACGTGCAGAGAAGCAGCCTGTGGTATCAACCCAGCTAGTATTGCGTGATCTGCGCTTTCCACTGAACAAAATCTCGTGAGATGTTACTGTAAGTAATCAAACAAACACGGCAGGAGCAAATAGCACTATATGGGCACCACCAATGAGTTTAAAGGCTGACATATGGACGTATTTCGGATTTTACAAGCACGAAGGAAAAGAGGAGTTGGACAGAATACGCATTAATGTATATAATTAATATAAGATTAATGTAACTGCTTTGGGTGCATTTCTTGATGTAAAAACAATTTTAATAATGCACCAGGTCAAAACTCATTTTTTAAGTTTACAGTATTATTTTAACTGAGATATCCCACACTGAATAAATATCTTATTGTATCGTGAATCGAAACGATTTGAGACCTGGTAATAATCAAATCGATCCAGACAATCTGAATCGATACCCAGCCCTACTCTCTATGTGTTCATTTGACAGCCAGTTCAGGGTGTATCCCGTCTTTCAGCCAGTGTCAGCCAGGATAGGCTCCGATCACTTGGACTCTGACACAATAGGTGAAGAAAATAATCTATGGATAATGTCAACATTCACACCAAACACCTCTAATCATTTTGAGTTTCAAGTGTTTTTAATATAGCTATGCACAAGAAAAGTAAACTTCTCATTGTTTGAAGATTTAGAAAAGCCCTTTTAGATTCCATACATTCATGTACTACAAGCTCTTGTAACCTCCCGTTGTTTTCTCATTATCTAGAGTAGATGTATTTCTCTCGTGTTACTGGAGTCATAAATCACATAACAAGCAGAACTAGGCTCAGGCTGTCTCATCTATTTAAGGCTAGGGTAGGCAGTTGATGTTCTTGTACAAGCACAAACTATATACCATGTTTTTTAGCCATACTGCCCTTGCTGTCTGTCTTATTCTAACATGAAAAGATCTAGTAAAGATACTTTTTAAAAGATCCAGCATCTGCACCTGGATTTACATCACCACCAAAATATAATCATTTAGCCCTTGTGCCATGACCTACATCCTCTAAAAATGTACTTAAAATATGCTGATTACTTTCTGAGTTATCAGCGAATATATCTGGTAAACTGCCTTGATATTCAACCATTCATCTCATTTCTTCCTGATTTATTTGAAAAATGCCACCACAAGCACCACCTCCTTAACTGTTGTTATTATCCAGGAAACAATGTGATGCAAGGAGGTGTAATGCTCCCATACTAAAGATCATTCCAGGTGGATAACCTCCAATTCAGAAAGTGGCAAAATAAAACGAGAGTTCAATATTTGTTAAGTACAGCCATATGAGGTTCATTTGGATACTTAATATATCAGCCATAGTGATTTTGATCAGCTCTGCCTCTGTAAAATAGCACAGGGGTGATTGTTCACTAAACTGGACGACAAACAATTCTTTAGTTTTTTTTATCAGGACTTTTCTTTTCTTTTAGGTTTACTTCAACAAGAGAACAAGTAGGCTTTGCCATATGCTCAGTTACATCAAAGCCTTGTGACATCACGTTAGTTTAAAAGGTAAAATTTTGAAGCCCTTCAGTTTGTCAGAATACTGGAAATTTTGACCAAAACAAACCTTTGGTCAACTTAGAAACAGTGTAAAAATGCAGTAATAAACAAATCAGAATTGGCTAGCGTTTCAACCCAATCAGTCGTGCTCCTAAGAATGTGAGGCTCTTTGAATGTATATAACCAAAACAAATTTCACTTCATTATAAAAAATGTGGGTTATCCATCAGTAATATCTGACACATTCATGCTTGTTTATTTCTATTTTCAGTCCACTAATGCAGTAATTGGTAGCAACTTGAGGTTAAGTGTCTTGCCTAAGGACACATCATGTCACAGGCAGAACTGGACTCAAAAAATATTTTTCATAATCACATTGAAATTATTGATTTTTTTATTAGCCTTCAGTGCATTCTCAGGGCTTGTGTTCACCCAAATGGGGGTGTTGACACTCTGGTGGGCAGGAGGTCAAAAATGTACTTTGAATAACTACCAGCAATGCAAGCCAAACATGCCTTTTTCATACAGTTTGTATCTTTAGTGAAAAATCAGCCTTTTTATGTGGATGTGGATTAAGCTTAGGAGGGTTTTGTAGCCGGCCTCAGGTGGACAGTCGAGGAACTGCAGCACAAAGCGATCCCTCATTGTTTGTTTGTCAGAACCAGGGTTAAGAATACTGCCTTAGCTTTAGAAAAACAGCAGCCTATGACTTCAACCCTTTGCTGAGGCAATCACAGCAGTGCCATCTCTGATCAAGTTCTGGATATGTACCTCCGCCAAGAAGGTTATGTTTTCACAAACATATTTTTGTCTGTTTTTGTCAAGGTGATGCAAAAACTACTGGACGGATTTGCTTACATTTTTAGGAGATGTTGGCATTGGCCCAACTAAGAAATGATTAGGTTTTGGTGGTGATCCACATAACCTCCATTATCGAATGATTGTTTGCTCAATAACTGTCTAACTAATAATTATATAAACATGATTCTGAATGCTAGGTGTAAGTTTTCAGGGTCAATTAATCATATTATGATGGTAACTTCTTCATGGAACTATTGCTTACAGATGTAACAGTAATATGTGAGCTACCCTAGCAGAGGTTTCTGCTCTCTGACTGCTACTACTTAAGCATTTTGTTGAACATAGCCAATGGTGACGGCTTTGCTTTGGAAAAGGTTTCCTGTCAGCAGCTTAAGCTTCTAAAAACTCACAGCAGAGTCAAGTCAGTCTGGTTTTTGAGGACACCTCCAGGTCCACTATACCCTTGCCACTGTCCAGGTACTGTGGCATAAATGAGGCAAAAAAGAATCCAGCGTACACAGGGCTCCAGAGTGCAGCTATTTTGGGCGCTAATGCACCAAAAATTTGTAAGAGTGCACCTAACATTTTTTCTTGGGCGCACTGGGGCACCAAGAAAAATTGTTTGCTGCACTCTTACAAATTGAAGTTGACAAAAGTAAATGAGGTAGTGGGATAATCAGTAACACTTTACTTTAGAGGTCTGCAAATTTCATCGCACTTAGGTAATAATTACACAAAGTTTTTTCATATTTCTTTGAACTTACCCCAGAAATTTCATGAGAATTTGGTGAAAATTTGCACATAACTTCTTTAAAATAATGTAAAACATTATAGGCCTAATCATAAAGGTATATCATTCATCTCTATTTTGCATGTGATCTCAATTATGCATCTCAACAAACTCGGTACTCAAGAACTTGGTGAAATTAAATAACAAATAGCTAACTATCAACTGCTTATTGGGAAAGTGAATTATTTACTTAACATTTCAAAGGTGACTATCACAGGAAACAATGAACCTAATTTCTGTATTCAAGAACTTAACAGCTATTTATCACCTGCTTCTCTGGAAATAGCAGAAATTTTGGGATACTTCTAAAAAAATGTGGTGGGTTGTGATTTAATTTCAAATAAATTATTTTCTGATTATTGCCTTCTTACCTTGCAATTTGGAGTAAATTTCAAAGAAACTGTAAATAAACAGTAACCTACCATTTCTGACTTTCGACAATAAATTTGGACAATATTTCAAGGAAGCTATGTGCTAATTTTCACCAAATTCTCATGTAATTCCAAGGGGTAATTTCAAAGAAATATGAAAAGACTTTGTCTAATTATTACCTAAGTACAATGAAATTTGCGGACCTCTAAAGTAAAGTGTTACCGGAAAATCCGCTGAAAACCGACAAGCCACAGCACCTGCTTTCTCTCGTTTCTCTGTCCCTGCGTGGCATCTTAACAAGCTGCAGACTGTAGGCCCGCCCAAACACATTCACACAGACACACACACACACACAGCCCTCAGTAATCATCCAATTAGCTGTTAGTATGCAAATGAGCCCATACAGAGCCTGACTGTGGTGTCAGGTTTCAGCACGGAGCGGTGACCTTATGGCGTTAAAGGTGACCTATGGAAATTTGGGTGCACCTAATTTTTGTGCTGGTGCACTTTAAAAAAAAATTAGGTGCACGATTGCAACCAATGCAAAAAGTTAGTCTGGAGCCCTGGTACACCTCCTTTTATCATGAAAGTAATCAAACGAGGCTCTATAAAGAAAACAATGGTTATTTGCAGTATTCATTGTTTTAATAAAATATAAATGAAGTGGACTACTTAATATTTTACCGCATTCATCCTCAATAAATCAGTTTGTATGTCTGCTTTATTAACGGCTCCTTTTGATGGTGACACAATTAAAACTTCAAAGCTGAAATACACACCAGCCAATTAGCCCGTAGTTCACCGTCTTTAACTGTCCATACTTCAATTAAACAAGACAAACACAACTGGACTAAAGCCATCCGCTGATGCCTGACGAATTATCTCCTTCATTTCTTAATGTTAATTAAACAATTCAGCCTGAAGAAATAACCGACCACGTACATAAACATTGTAAAGAATATTGGTAGCTATTAACAGAAGACTAAAGGAATACATAAAGAAAGTCGATGATTCATACCAGAAATCAAAGAGAAAGATTAAATAAAATAGTCTATGTTTAATTACTTAAAATATTTATCACAGAGAAACAAGAAAGAGATCAGTGGTCAAATGAAAATTAAAATAGAAGAGATTATAACAGAAATTCAATTAATGATGATTAAAGAATTACATAAGCCTGAAGGAGGAAGGACGAGTATCTGGAGGTTGTCTTTTCTCAGCGAGAAAAACATTTATTTCAGTTTTTCTCAAGATCTAAGTTGGTTTTTTATATTGTTGGGTGACAAGCTTGATTTTCCAATAAAAGTTTTGTTTCACATGTTTGAGATCTTTACTTATTCTTCAGATAATCTCAAAAAACACATTTATTCTTCATGGGAGAATTTTCTTATGATTGAGAAAACAAATCTGGCATATACTTGCAAAAATTTAGCACATTTTCATCAGTCCGTTTGCATGTTCACCCAGTGCATGCATTTGTTTTCTCTGGGCATTCCGGTTTCCTCCCACAGATCAAAAACATGCACATTGCCTTTAGGTGTCGGTGTGAGCCTGAATGGTTGTGTGTTTCTATATGTGATTTGTCTGTCGACCGGTCCAGGGTGTACCCCACCTCTCACCAGATGTCAGCTGGGAAAGGTTTAGGCCCCCTGTGACCCTGAAGGCTGATTAGATGATGGTTTGATCAATGTAAATTGCTATCAAAGACTTTGATTTCCACTGAAGTCTTCTTACACTAACATCACGGTTGTTACTTCATTTCATGTGAATCATGTGTAATGTTAGCATGGAGGGGAGAGAACAGAAGTCTGTGGAGGAGGTTAAAACTTGTCAGCAGTTTGTGATGCCATATCACTCCTGACATGCAGGAGTTCGAAAAAAATTAACACCTTCTGAGTTATCCCATGGTCCATCTGTTTACCTGAGAAAGCAAAATGGCATTAGGGACGGGAATAAGAAAGACTTTATTCATACCAATGCCATTAACATTCTGCTTTATCGATCTAATTCTTTAACAATTCCTTTATCAATTCCTGCTAATTATTTGTGTGGTAAACTTTTGCCCGTCGTAGGATTTCAGTGGCAACTAGAAAAGCACTCGGAGAGCGCAGACCTCCGCCAGCACCACAGTCCTCTCCCATATTGTGATTTTTACCATAAATATTAGTCCTACCTTTATGTCCTGTAAATATTTAGATTCCTTGACCATGAAAACATACCATTAGCTATTGGTTTCATAATAATATCTATTTTAGTTCAGTAGTTATTCACGAAAATCGCATTTTTCGTCATGGTGGATCAGACGTTGATCCGGATCAACACCAAAATTGAATCTGTTCTTTCTTTTCCCATGCCGAAGATTTCCTGAAAATTTCATCAAAATCCATCCATTACTTTCCGAGTTATTTTGTTCACAGACAGACAAACTCTCCCGAAAACATAACCTCCTGGCAGAGGTAACAATGTCAAACACATGTTATTCCTAATATTCAGGGCTGTGCTGCTGAGATATATGTTAACTGAATCGGGCTGTAAGCATGTGACTTTTAGAATTAAAGGGTTATGGCAACATTTTATTTTTTCATATCTTGCCTCACCCCCGAGTCCATGACAAGCAGATAGACTCCTTTCCTTCACCGGTCTGCCTAGTAGCACAAAGGAGATGACCAAAGCTCGCCCACAGCTAGTTAGCTTAGCTCAAACACTGGGAGTCATTGGGTATAGCTAGCTACAATGCTAGTAGAAGACAATGTAACATAACGCAGTAAAAAAAATTGAGTCACAGCAAGTACACAGGGCTCATAAGAGTTGATGAAGAGTAAATCTGATGACTGTTGACAGAAGCAGGCTAGCTATACATGTTGACACCCAGTGTTTGAGCTAAGCTAACTAGGGCTTGGGTGAGCTTTGGCCATCTGGTTCTTGTTACTGGACGCACAGCTGAAAGAGTAGTGTATAATGCTTGTCATAGACTCAGGAGTGAGGAAAGACACAAAAACAAAGAAAATGTTACTTAAGCCCACAGCTAGTTAGCTTAGCTGAAACACTGGGAGTCATTGGGTATAGCTAGCTACAATGATAGTACAAGAAAATGTAACATAGCACAGTAAAAAAAATGAGTCACAACAAGTACACAGGGCTATAAGAGTTGATGAAGAGTTTATCTGATGACTGTTGGCAGAGGCAGGCTAGCTATATCTGTTGACACCCAGTGTTTGAGCTAAGCTAACTAGGGTTTGGGTGAGCTTTGGCCATCTGGTTCTTGTTACTGGACGCACAGCTGAAAGAGTAGTGTATGTTTGTCATGGACCCAGGAATTGGGAAACAAAAACAAGGAAAATGTTGCTTAACCCTGTAAGTCACAACTTTGACTGCTTCTTCACCCTGTCTGCCATGATTTTTGACTCCTTTTTTCATTTCGGCTGACTGTCTCTGATGAGAAGGACATATTTGATTGCAAGGCTAGCAAACAAAAAGAAATGAACTGATTAGCAAATGGGCTTATGATATTGATTCGTTTGAGGTGTTCGTTTTCCATTCCCATGCCTACATGGCTTCAAATTCAAAATGAGTGATTATAAAATAAAAAAAAACAATAAAGTAAATCAATTTGAGTACTAATGATCTTGTTTTTGTAGTGTAAGCAGAGAAATCATTCACAAATCATTGTATCTAGTTTTTATTTACACTTGACACAAAGTTCTAACTTCACTCAAAGAGGAATGGAAGTCAAAAAGTCAGTAAGTGTTGTCTAATTTAGGCAGCAACTTTTCTACAGACCTACAGAAGTGTTGAGGAATAAATAATAATAATAATAATAAAACTTGAATTGATGGAGAGTGCCTTTGATTGAGTAAGTGCGAGGAGGGATTTGAGTGACAGCCTGGGACTTCAGCCTCGTGATGGGACACGCAGTCGCCTTTGGGGAAAAAAAGACGCAAAAACAAATGACAAATGGCTGCCCACTTGTGTTTCACCATTTGACTGAGTGCTTTAAAGAAACGTGGATGGAGATAGGCCGATGACAGGAGAAAAAATGCTGTCTGTGGAAAAAAAAAAAAATAAAATCAGACGGGAGACGTACTGAGACAAAGCGATGGACTGACTCGAGAGGGAGAGGAGGGAGAAGATAAAGAGGAGAATGGAGTGAGGGAGAAATTGAACGGAATTGAAGGGATGACGGAGATAAGGAGCGAGGGGGGAAACTAGCGGCAATGGTGGGAGAGAAATGACCTCGGACAAGGAAAAAAAGAAGAGAAAAGGGAGTGTAAAGGAGAGGGTAAGAACAAAGGGAGGCGAGCTTAGACATTCTTTGTCATGTAGGAAGCAGAGTGTGACAGTAACGTGAACCTTAGCTACACTCTCTCTCCCCGCAGCTCGCTCACACCTTGACAGCAAACACACCCACAGTCCTATTCACAAACAGCTGCCAGGTCTGACTCAATCACTAACAGAAAAAAGAGCTGTTGGCATGACTGTGTCTTTCACCAGATGAAATGAAACAAACAACCCCAGGAGACCGTGTACAGCAATAAATCTCAAAGAGGGCGCGCTTGATTCGAATCACAGGGACTGTTTTCTCTACCTGCTGAAGTCAGAGCTGTAATGCCGAACAGATGCAGTTTCAAAGCGAGGGGAGGGCACCGGGAGATTTCTCTCCAGCTTTGAAGTTTGGTAATGATACAGGAATGAGCCGCTTTGGAAATTAAAGTAATGAACATCAGCGGAGGAAAAAGGGAGGGGGGGCTCTCAAATCAGTAACTTAATTAAAATTATTATAGTTAGATCATTTTTATTGCTGTAACTAGTGGGTGTTTTATTGCTGTCTGGTTGCATTTCTGCAGTTCTACCTTTAACAAGAGGGAAATAAGGAAGTCCCAGGCAAAAGCAATTGAGTGATGATTAAACACTTTCAACAAATCAAGCACAGTTTAATACTTAATTACGGTGATTTCTGGAGTTTGCCCTGTGAGCCAGCAAGCAAAATGGGAATGACTAACAATAATTTGCATTACTGACAGTATAATTATCTTTCAGGCTATTAAGCCCATATCACTGACAGAGGCAGGTTTGAGCTCATAATAACACATAATATTTCCAGAGAAAACCTTGTGTTTGGGTCATAAACCATAAATAGTCAGTGGGCACTAAGGGTTTGGTACTGTTTTTTCAATATACAGTACTGTGAGAATGTTGTAGGCAGGTGTGACAAGTAGTGTAAGGTAAGAAACTTTAGAGATTATTGTTTTAATTGTTTCTTAAAGGAGACATATCATGCTTGTTTCTCCTTTTCACTATGCCAGACTAGGATGCCTGTAAAGCACTTCTGCCCTCAGTATAAGTCATTTAGTTCCTTCATTGCCCCACAATAGCGTTCTCAAAATCCTCATTTTAGGCCATTATCAAGCTCTTGTTGAAACACTCGGATCTCAGGATGACCTACAGTTACCTTGCAACGTCACAGCCCTTTGTGCTCTGATTGGTCAGTTCTATCGGGGGTAGAGCCAGCCTGTCCTTCTCCTTCTACTGTATTTTCCGGAAGGCTCAAAGCAGCGAGCGCGTATTGAGTCCCCCTACAGGCCAGAGCTGGTAATGAGTGAGTGTGAGGGAAAGAGGTGCACACGGGGGAGAAGCACGGGGGGGGGGGGGGGATTGGTCGATTTTTGGTCAACAATTGCTGTGTTTTAGTTGACCAACAATTTCTTTGGTTGATTACAGCCCTAACAGAAATCCTCCAGTCCAAATCCTTCGTTAAAGTATTTACTGAGTGTTTTGTGGGTACAAAGAAAATCTACACAAAACCCTCCACCCTGCCAATCAGCAGTCAATATCCACTGCAGGCTCTGTTGTCTTTTTCAGCGGAGCATACTGCACTAGCTCAATCAGACCAATTGCGGTGGAAAGAAAAATATTGTGTCTTCCATGAAAAAATGACTCTAAAAAAAATAATATAAAGCTTAAAAACAGCCATTAACTAAAACAGATACAACTGTGGGAGGATCAAAACTGGGAAACTCTGAGGTAAAGTTGAAAAAGACAGCATAAACACACTGCAACAAGAGGCAGGGTAGTTTTACTACATCAGCAAGGTCTCTACCAGGCAAATAATTCAAAGTGGACTAGGGATGGGAATCTGAATTTAATTCCAGTTAGGATATGATATTGAACATTATGATATCGACAGTTCCATCAAACTATCGATATCATAAGTCTTTTTGCTCATCAGTTCCCTTATCAATTCCATTCAATTGAAAGGGTTCAGGAGCGGTCAAAATTGTGGCTTAATTTTTTTCAAAGGTGCCTACTGCACAACTAGAAGTGAGTGGAAACACCAGCAACTTGCAGAAGCAGTTATCTATGCTGTGTGTTTGACAATGTTGCCACTGAAAATCTACAGGCGAACATTTGACCACACGGAAAATCTACGGGAATCAATCTGGGAATCGTTAAAGAATTGGATCAATTAGCAGGATCATTAATAGCACTGGTATCGATAAAATCTGATAAATTCCCATCCCTAAAGTAAACTGTAGTCTGAAAATGTGCAATTCAAGCTCTTGTAAAAGCACAAAAAATGGCAATGTTAATGATTGTAAATGCTGTGCTCATTTAAGGAAACTAAGTGCAGCAGAAGAAAGACACACTGTGCTTACTTCCCTTCAGTACTGGAGAAAGTTAAGTAAATCAGCTCATAACTGGCAGAAAACAGTAGGATCCAGGTACAATAGAAATGTCTGAAATTTGATTTTTGCAGTAATCCAAACACATTATCGCTAATACAAATATGGACACAGTACACTTTCGTAAGAGCCCACTCTATGATATAATCGACCTTCTACATGCATCATGACAATCTATTAGCGTTAAAGCAGATGTGAAACAAGCAGATCAACATTTGATTCTCTAATGGATGACCCCGCTTTGTCAACTTAATGCAGATATTTAGTGATGGTAAGGTAGAATATGATGGTATATTAAAATGTTTGCCTAATAGTGGTAGGCAGATCAATCCAAATATTCAACATTTCACACCACATGTCTGCTGGGACAGGCTCTAGCTCCCTGCCATCCCAAAAGGGACCAGCTGCTTTGGGGGAGGTTTGGGCTCTTGGAGGACTTCTTGTTGATGATACAGTTATGGGAGTGTGCTGTTGCGTGGGAGAGCCACAGGCAGCTCAACACAGTGAGCTTTTATTTCGTTTTAATACTATCAAGTAGACTGAACATAACTTTGACAAGATTCAAACATTGGTGAAGCTGATGTAATATAATAAAACAAACATGTTTGACAAGTTCAAACTAAAACAAACCTGTTTCTCTAGCTTTTCTCTCCTTCGCCACTTTTCCTCCTCCTACACCATATGTCCATCTTTCAGATTAGCACTGTAGGATAAAAGGAATTAGTTTTAAATGAGAAATACTAAAAGATTGTGTAAGATTGACCCAAATAACATGTACATTTAATCCAACCCTCCTTTATCTATACTGTTTATCCCTTTCTGGGTTGCAGAAACCTTAGCCTATCCCAGCTGACACTGCAGAGCAGGGTACACTATAGGCCTATGTTCAAAATATCAATATGGCAAAATATCATCACACACTCCCTAGGGATACATGTATCAATACAGATCTACAGAATCAACACAGCCTCAGTGTTTTGACAATTTTTGTCGGTCCTCTTTGAGTAACATAAACAATGGCACAGTTTTAGAAGAAGCCAAGCCAAGATGAAGCACATGTCCAAAATGTAACCTTAGGTCTACAATCGTTGAGGACCTGAATTTAAGTTTCTTAAGTTTTCTTGTAATAAATAACAAAACTTATCTGAAATTCTGTTTATAGCATGGTCAGTGTTCACGATTTACACATAATGGGATTAGGGCTGAACGATATTTCGTTATCGTATCTACTTCGATACATGAACATTCATGATATTAATATTGAAAAAGCAATGATATAAACAATATAGATTCTTCTAAATAAAACTGCCCTTTCCAAATTCTATTGTATTATGATGTTTTTATTTTTCTGAGAAATGCTTGGTTTTCACCGACCCCGTAGTCAGATCAAATCGATATTGAGGTATCTGGCATAAATATTAAGATATGAAATTTTTTCCATATTGTTCAGCCCTAATTGGGATACATATTGTGTTATGGCCTTAGTGTCAGGATGCATATCTTATTGTGAGGTTGCAGGAAAAACCCACCCTGACACCCTGTTATTGGTCTATGGAAGGAAGCCGGAGTACCCTGAGAAAGCCCATAAGGGACAGGGAGACCATGGAAACTCCACACAGGGAGGCCCTGGTCCCTATGAAGCGTCAAACTTGCTGTGAGGCATGCGCACTAACCTGCTGCACCACTAGAGCTGCAGCTATCGAATCTTTTTGTAAGCGATTACTCGATCAAGAGTCTTTTTGTCGAGTAATCGAGCAATGAGATAACAGTTACATTGCGCTCACTGCTATTTTTTTTTTTTTTTTACATTGAATCACTACACATTATTATTATTATTAGTAACACACAAAACAGAAAAGCCAGGCCACTTAAATTAACTTCTTATTTTTCTTATTTTGTACATTCTGAGCATAAATGGAATCTCAAAATCAAAATCTATGCATTTATTTTTACTCTGGGCCATATCTTGCTTTTTTCAGTATTTTTGGATATAATTATATAATTTTTTAATTATTGCCTTTACTACTGCACCATATTTATTACTTATTTTGCTTACTTTATTTCTAGGACCAAATAATATCATACTTGGATACTAAGATAATTTAACTAGCTAATGTACATTTCTATAACATATGAAAGCATTCCCTACACCTGCTTCCTCTACTCACTGTCAGTGTTTCCTGTTCAGCTCTCTGCAATCAAATTAAATGTAAAATTATTAGATGTGATTATTATTGGAAGGATGTGAACAAAATACACATAATTCTGGGCAAGTAGCCTCCGCATTGATTTACGTTCTGAGCCAGCCTTTACACGGAGCCATAATCAAAGTAGGCTATTTACTCGCCCATATCTCAGTTATTGATCATATTAGCTGCTTCTGTTGATGTATCATGAGTGTCATCCTGTTGTGTTGCTCTGACGCACAGACCGGATGTTTACTGTTGACGAGCACCAGCATTGACGACGTGCTATCACGCTAAGCTACGTGCTAAGCTAACTCCGTTTGACATCAGACACACTGCACTGTGTTTTCTTTTCGTCCCTTCTTGTAGTGACCACACATTTGGGACACTCTCTGTCATTTCTTCTGTGGACTCTCTCCTTTCTGTCCCTCTCTTTTCTCTTCCTTCATGATTTTACAAGCCGCGCAGCAGCGGAGGTAGCAGGCACGTTGTGCCACAGAAATGACCATCCGTGTCAAACACCGTGCACTGTATAGTAGTCCAGATATATATTCTATATGTATAATTATATATTAAACGAGGCTTCGGGGCACACAATTTGCCTCAAAGATATTTTGTAATTGAATATTCGCAATTATTCGAGGAATTGTTTCAGCTCTATGCACCACCATTCCATGTTAAAGTTTAATCAGCATCCAAAAAAAACACTCATATGTATCTATTTCAAATGACTAAAACTGCCCCAGTGTCAGTTGTGTTGGTGTGTGTGTTTTTTTTTCTAATACCATTCAGCTCTACCACAAAGGTAGCTCCCAAATGTCAGCGTGCAATTTATTCTCAAGTGCAGATGCGTTGAGTGTGGCCTTTCTGTGGCCTTTTTCACCACACAAAGTCTTTGGGGTGTAACTGGAGGGCACGAATGTGAGGAGAGCATGGACAGAGTGGATGATCTGCATCACAAACCTCCATAAGTGTTTTTCAAGTGGCGGGCGGCTGCGGTGATGAGGTCAAAGTAGGTGAGAGGAAGGAGGACCATTTATTTTTGATGCTGTGTGGGGGATTTTTTATGGAATATGGAAGTGAGGTGACAAAACTGTTCCCAAAGCAGGAGACGGATGGTATCCTCCCTCAGCACATTCAAATTTTAATATATATTTCCTCCAAAGGATGTCGTAAAAATGCCAGTAAAAATAGAATAAAACGCATATTACAGGCTGACGGCTACGAGTTGTCATGTACGTCTTAATTTTCCACGGGCAGGCTCGAGGCTTTTTGTCAAAAATATAAGAGGAAAGTGGGGAAAAAAAAAGTTCACGAAAATGAAAGTAATGAAGCACCCTGGAGAGAAAGAGGACAAATTCGGAGTATGCTGAACGGGTGAAAGAGTAATTTCAGGAGCCATTTCCAAAAACTGGTTGTTCTGTGAGGAAGGTGACATCAAAAATAAATGAGTGACTCAACTTTGTTGAAATTTTGAGCGCTTTCTCAGAAGATGTGGTTGTTAGTGGCTGCACCTTCTCTTCCCTCGAAGTGTTTTCATTTCCACTGAAGTCCTGTTTATTGCACCAATAAATCACAAGAGGGCAACAGCAGGCAGTGAGTGCATGACCCAAGGGAACATAACTGCATGTATGGAGCATGTGGAGGTAAAATATGATCGTATTTACTCGCCGTTTCCTGTGTGTGGAGTCAAACTTAATCACACTTCACTGTGGAAACTGGATTGCTGGAGGTTAGCTTAAAACCAAAGCAATTTGACCCATATAGGATCAGGGCTGGACGATAAAGATGAAGTTTTAAGATTTATATGTACACCTGAAACAAGTTATAAGACTGAGCAGGGCAACTTTGATTACCAAGAGGGCCACATCATTTTTTCAGTCCCTGAGGGATGAACTGTTGGGCACTCCAAATGGAGAAAAAATACTTAAAAATAAACCAAAGTTATCAAATATAAAGTTTTATGAATTACTATACAAAAACAGATATTCCGACTCCAACACAATTAAAATTCACAATTCAAAAAGCATAACACATAACTAAAGCCAGTGACAGTTTCTTTTTAATGCAATGAAATAATGAATGGTTACCAGTTTTTAAAGCACAACTATATTACTTTACCATTGTTTCTAAATAAAGACTTTACTGATACTATATATTATATATCAATGTCTCATGAAAGCAAAGTAAGTTATTCAATGACTTGTAAAAACAAAGCATGTAACAGCAATTTAAGGTCAATATAAATAGTTTTATCACTTTTAATTCATTATTACTTATTACGTATTCATCGTTAATTCATGCATTATGAAGTGCTGCTTACTTGTGATGAATCACATTCAGCAGTCGCTGTGTTTTCTTCATATTTCCAGTTTTTTTGATTACTTGTTCGATTTTCAAAATGATTGCAGGGTCGCATCGAGTGAGGTGAAAGGCTGCATGTGGCTGCCGGTAGGGCTGGGTATTTTCTGAAACCCCACGATACGATATGTTTCCCAATGCACATAAATTGTGAACATTGACTATGCTTTTAACAGAATTCCCAGCAACTTTTGTTTTTATTACATGAAGAAAAAGAACAAGCATGAGTTTTAAATAATTCTTTAACTTAAAAACTTTAATTCAGGTCCCTGAGATCGTAGACCTAGGTTTAAATTTGGAACGTGTGTTTAATCAAGTTGCTTGGCTTCTACTTTGAACCATTGTTAATATTACCCAAAGTGTATTTACAACAACTGTCCAAACACTAAGGCCGTATCCATTCTGTAGAATCCACGATACACATATCCCCAAGAGGTGCATGACAATATTTTGCCGTATGCTGCCGGCCTGCCCCTGATGTAAGATTAAATCACACTGACAATCAGTCTAAAGACAAATGCCTCTCATAAGAACAATAAAGGACTTCATTCAACCAGGAAGAACCTGGTGGAGATGATCATTTTCACACCTGGACTGTTTGGCAGATTTGTTCCGATGCAGGTGGCTGTTCTGTGCTCTGAGAGATTTGTTTGCATATATATGAACACGGCAATTGGTCCCTGTTTTGGCACAAACAAGCGCACTGAGATCACCTGAAAGAGGTGGTTTTCAATCACTGCTCGAGGTTCTTCATTTGCAGGAAGAACACAATCACTCCAGGAACAGGCTTAAACAGGGTGACGACTTCACTCATAACACCGCTGTGGGATAAGCAGCCATGGTGGCAATAATAACTGCAGTACAGCTACTGGGCAACCAGGCTGATGACAAAGTCCCACTTAATAATTATAATAATGTTCATCTCATAGATTTGCTTTCTGTGCTTGGGAACAACTAGGCCTGTCACTATAACAAATTGTGCTGGATGATAATTGTCAAAAACTTTTTTGCCGATAAATGATATTGTCAATGTTGTTTTGAAACATCATTTTTTCATTAACCTAATTATGAAATATGTCATAATATAGTGAGTGCACCGTTTCAAAAGTAAAAAACTTTACTTTTTAAGAGTATTTAGCTGTAATTGGAAGGTCAAGAGTGTTTTATTAAAATAAACAAACAATATATAATAAATTTTACAAAAAAGAGAAAAAAAACCAAATGAAAATGAAAAGGACTCTCTTTTTAGAAGAAATGCATGTAATAAAAATCAATTTACTAATCCAAAAAATATAAAAAAATTGATCCTGTCTCTGTAAAGAAAAAAAAACTCATATAAAAACACACACAACAATAAAAAATAATAAATAAAATGGAGTTTATACAGTTCCGGAATTATTTGTGACATGTATGCTCTCCCAGTCAATTCGCACTGTCTGTCAAACATTTGTAACACTGCTGGCTTTTCAACGGTATTGAAGAGTTACATTTCTTTTTACAATGTAGCGAACAACACTGTCTGTAGGCGCACCATTTTGCGCTGCTTTACTTATATTTACTTTGTCCACCAAAAGCCCAAGCAAGCGTTGACTGTCAGGTCGAAGGCTCCGCTGCGCCTCTCCTTCTTTGTCGCCACTACTTTCAAACAAATACAACATATCAGCTCATCAGTGTTCATGGGCTCACACCTAGTTCATTCCGTTTAAAACCAAAATATTCCCACACTGGGGCTATGGCATTCAGCTTAGGAACCATAGCTTTCATGCCATCATTCATATTAGTGTTTGTTTCCTTGTTACTCCTTGCGATGCTCACTTGCAGCTCTGTGTGTGTACCCACGAGCAGCCCCGCCTCCCCCACAAGGATTGATTGAATGACAAATGCTCACTCTGCTATAGAACCAATGCACCCAGGCGTTGAGAAAGTTGCACAGAGTGACCCATCTTCTCATCCAGCCTGTTTGGTAGAGAGAGAGGAGGAAAACAAACATGCATGCAGTTGTCAACTTATCGAGGCCGGCAAACTTACCGAGGATGTTTTTATTTATCGTGCGGTTAATTGATTTATTGATTATCGTGACAGGCCTAGGAGCAACAAACCATGAATGAAAATAAACAGGTTAACTTTACTCACCATTTACACATGAGATTATCACTGGACTGATTCAGAAACTCATGAAGATTCTTAGACTATATTAATTCAGCTCATTCACACAAGATAAACTATCCATTTCAATGCTGCTCTCTACTTTTCTTTCAGTATTAGGCTGATCCTGCCTGCTGACTGGCTGTATGCTGGCAGAGAAAGCCTTGCAGTCTTATCAGAAGCCATGAAGCTCCTATTTCATAGAACAAGTTACTTCTTTGTTGCCATTTTCCTTAGACTCTTATGTGAATGTAGCATCTTTGATATGCAAGGAACAGAGCAGAAGGAATTCAAAGCAAAAAGGCTAATGAAATCAACTCTTTGGGCTAGTTGTTGGCAATTCTCAACTGGAATTGGTTTTGGATTCCCATCCCTACTCATGATATTTGTTAACTGCAGCGCTCCATGACAAACAATATCCAAAGATTTAAGGCACTGAGAGGATGCATGCAGATATAAAGCATCAGTGTAATCAATCAGAAGCATAAAGGCATATTGAATTTTTTACTGCAAAGGAAAAACAAGACTAATTTCTGAATTAGAAGCCCAGGCACAGTTTTAATTTCTTCACAAGTTGCTCAGTATGAGACTTAAAAGACAGTGAATCATCAATCAAGAACTGTAAGTATTTATTTTCAAGCCCCTGCCAAAACAATGCCTGGAGTGCATATTGGCAATCTGAAAATGTAGCTCCTAAAAGGCCGAACCAGGATAAACTAGCAAAGCAGCTGGATTTGACAGGTACTGTTTGTCATTAAGCAGATTTATTTTGCAAAGCTTCAAGCTGAAAAAGTTTCTGGTTAAAATGAACAAGCTCAGCAGAACAAAGGGGCATTAGCAAGGAGTGTGGACTGGCTGTAAAAGCTCTGCCATTTCCAATCACTTCCTATGAGGTGATACAAGGATGGACTTGAAACATATCTCATGAGTTTGTGAAATAGTCCATCTGGTGGGTCAGGTTACTTTTGTTCTGCTGAATTATGACAAGGCTTTATGACAAAGCAATCTCCTTTAAAAAAAAGTATTTTGCGTCTTTTTTAAAGAGGTGGACTGTTATATTGCAATAGCAGGGAAACGCTGATATGACTTTTGGCTCCCATCGCCAAGCCCTGCCCAAGGTGATGGAATTTTAAAAACTGCTGTATCTTTGGCAAAAGAAAAGCTGTCGATAAACATCAAAAGTTTGCAGCATGATCTTTGAAAAACCTTGGACATTGATTATCCTGAACGCGTCTCTTGCCAAGTAAATCAATAATCATCTTTTATTGTTTTTGCCCTCACCAAATCAAGCCAACACTGTGCCATCTCACCTGTGACTTTCTTGATTTTTCTAAGGCAGCGTTGTACAGAAAAGACTGTGAGGCTTCAGTCTGAAATGGGACGAGGACGAGCAGAAAGACTCCGTGTTTATGAGCCTAATGACATCGACAAAGCAGCAGTATTAAATGTGGATGGTTTATCTTTGTTCAATACCTAACAAGCTCAGTAAAGATTGGCTCAATACCAATTAGTCGTGTCAAATCAGTGCATCTCCCATCTCCTGCAGTCAGCTTTACAAGCCTTAAAGGTCAGAAAAGACAGTTACACGAGCTCATTCAGGGGTAGCATCCTTTGAAGGACTGTGATTATATAGCCTGTGTAAGCGCTGATGCTGATCTGAAAATAGACAGTTTGGTCTTCAGAGGATTCCCTCTTTGCATCTTTGGAGTCCGGCTTTTTACACAAGCAACTTCTTATTTCCAAGGTCTGCCTCTGAATGCAGTTTTACTTTCAGGCAGAGGTACCTGAAGTGTCCTTAGGCTTTAATGGGCCTAAAGACAAAGTCATTGTAGAAGAGCATTAGTTATGTGGTATGTGAATTAAATTACTCTTACTGTTAAGATGAGCATTACTGATGTAACAAAGAGGGATAAAACAGCTTCAAAAACATGCATACAGATCTCTGGGCTACATAAAAAGGCCCATGCCCCTTAAAAAACTCCAGCAGGTCTTCATAACTTTATGCAGGTAAACTTAGACATACAATAACAATGAGTAGGTCATGTGGTAGATGGTCTACAGTATATCAGGTAGGCCTGTGCTTAAAATATCGATACGGCAAAATATCGTATCGCACTCCTTTGGGATACGTGTATCGATACAGCCTAAATATTTTGACAGTTGTTGTAAATACACTTTGGCTAATGTTAACAGTGGCACAGTTTAAGGTAGAAGACGAGCTACATAATGAAGCATATGTTCTAAATTTGAACTTAGGTCTACCATCTTTGAGGATCTGAATTTATGTCTCTCAAGTTGTAGAACCACTTAAAACTCATCCTTGTTCTTTTTCTTCTTATAAGAAAAAAATAAACTCGTCAAGAATTTTGCTTAAAGCATAGTCAATGTTCACGATTTACGTATATCGGGATACGTATCGTATCGTGAAGTTGCTGGAAATACCCAGCCCTAATATCAGGTGTGTCCAAACAGTTTTAAAGTGTGACACCACTGCTGTAACTTGAGGTAGTTAAAGGTAGGGATGTAAAAATGTCTTTCAACATCAGCTATTGTGAAAAGTCCGGCAATATTTACAGCCAATATTTTACTTAAGAATATTAGCATGGGTTTGTGTTTTTTTTTAACACATAATATTCAATTTCGACAGTATAAGCTCCAAAATTCTGGGGCTGATTTTTAAAAGCAGGTTGGTTAATCGGTGCTTGTCGCTCTTAAAATGGCAGACGAACTTTTAATGTACTGTTACTTTTAAAAATGTGTTTTGGATTTGGGTAACAATATTAGTAGAAGCTAAATTTCATGTTGCATCTGAGACATATTGGTAATTTGCAAATAATCATAATAATAATAATGTACATCCCTAGGAAAAGCAAACAGTAATCAAATAAGATACAAAGGATTGCGTGCCTACTTTTTATATAGTTATTAGTGCTGTCAGACGATTAAAAGAAATTAATCTAGTTAATTATTGGATTTATAATTTATTAATCTAATTAATCACATTTTAATCTCATATCTGCTTAAAGCACCCAAATAAAGAATTTGAATTCTAGGATATTATAAAATTGTAGTGCATGACTAATCAAATGAATACACTAAGAAGTGAAGATTTGTAAATCCACATTTTTATTGGTGACTAAATAAAACCAAAGTCAGGGCAACTTGTCCAGAAAATTCTAAACTCACTCAGGCAACTCAAATTACACTTTAAGTGTGTTTCATAAATCAAATTCAAAATAAGAAAAAGGTCGAGGACATCCAGCAAAACAATTAGGCCTGATGCATTATTAAAGAATGTAGTACAAATATAGATAAATAAATTCAAAAATAAAATAAGACTAAGTCTTAAATAGGTCATTCCTGTTGTCACCTGGGCTTTGTTTGGTTTGACTAGAGACACATGTGTGAAGTGACGTGCCACTGCCATGTACGGGTCCTCCAGCTGTCCAATATCAAAATGTTGTGTGTTATGATTAATCTTGCGATTATTTTTTTTTATTAAAGGAGACATATCATGCTGATGCATGATTTAATACTTACATATAATCTAATAAATTTGAAAACAAGACCTTACACCCCTTAATTTTCAAAAAATTAGATATTGTATTTTTTTCTGATAGCCTAGAACGAGATTTGATGCCTCTGAAAATAGGTCATTGCGAGATGACCGCGAGATTTAAATCGTCGCGACGACACAAGGTACATTTCTTTTATTGGAGTAATCTGATAAAACAGCTCCTCCCCTGTAATGTCCGTCAACCCCAAAACCGTCACCGAGGAACACATTCGTCCAGCAGCATATAGCTCCCTAGCTCACATTCACTCATTACCAGCTCTGGCCTGTAGGGGGACTCAATACGCGGTCGCTGCTTTGAGCCTGCCGGAAAATACAGTAGAAGAAGAAGGACAGGCTGGCTCAACCCTCTTGGCAGCTCTGACAGAACTGACCAATCAGAGCACAAAGGGCTGTGACATTGCGAGGTAACTGTAGGTCAGCCTGAGAACCGAGCGTTTCAACGAGAGCTTGAAGGAGCAATGAAGGAACTAAATGACTTGTACTGAGGGCAGAAATGCTTTACAGGCATCCTAGTCTGGCATAGTGAAAAGCAGAAACAAGCCTGATATGTCTCCTTTAATCTAATTAATGCATTATAGTGACAGCCCTAATAGTTGTAGATTACGCCTGGCTCACATAAATGATAGCAAAAAGTATTTATTTACTATGAATGCTTTTCGTCGAACGTGGGGGGCCTCTTATCTGTCTCTGCCCAGGGCCTCCAAATTTGTTATTCTGCCCCTGTTACTTAAAGTAGTCTCCCTGAAACAAGTCAAAACCAGATTACATCCCCACTCAGCTTGAAATAGGCCTTTTCTAAAATCCAAGGCAAGCAGGCTAAAAGAGGATAGAAATCCAAAAACCAGGTCCTGATATAGTCAAGTAGATTCACAACTAACCAGACCTCAAGCCAAAACATAAAAACATTGGCCTAATCACCAAAGCTCACACATTCTTATAAATGCAGAACTTCAGTTCCCAGAGAAACAGACTATTCAAAGGTTCGACGTCAGTCAGTGAACGCACCATCCCCATTATCAATCACACAGACATTTATTGTCATCTAGCGGCCACGGCGGGCACAAACAAACATTTCATCTTACCTTTGGACGCTGCCAGCTCTCAGGGGGCAGACGGCGAGGGCTGGGGTTGATTCTGGAGATAAGTTCATCGTCTGTCAGTTTTCTTTCTGGAGACGGAGCAGCAGTGACGTTGAGGGCGACGCTGGTTGGAAACGATATTAAATCCTCAGTATGAACCAGACTGTTGGACGTTTGTGGAGGGACCTTCAGGTGATTTAACGAGCAGCCTCTATATTTTTGTGCTTTAGTCGCAGTTTGACCAAAAACTTTCCGCCAGTTTCACGTGAGAAAACTTTTCTGGGAAGAGTGAGATTCACGGACAGTGTTCTCCGGACAGTGAAGTACTCTCATGAAGATGATGATGGAGGCACGTGCAGGTTGATTTTCTTTGAGTTATATTTAATGTGTTGAGTTTGAGCTTCATTTTAAGTTGTTTCTTGAGTTCTAGTTTTCAACATTAGCTTGAAAAGTCCTTCGTTTATAGCCGCAGTCCATGTTTGCGTCGTCACATCAAGTTTGTTTGATCGGCGGCGCGCGTGATTTAAGGAAGATGCGCACCTTCAAACGTTAACCACACCCACAATTAATATTCAAGCTTCTAATTGGTCGAACTGCAGTGACATCACCGGAAGAGCGTATTTTAAACAGCTTTTTAAAAATAGCTGGAGTTACTCGGATCGGTTTTATTTTGCTTTATTTATTTTCTTTTATGTATTCATCTATTGCTTTTGATCAATAATGATTTATATATTATCATACAGCTGTAAACACATGCATTGATATTACTGTTCATGAACTGGAATGACTGACTGTTCGGTATGTTTGTATTTTGCAAACTTTCATTAAAAAAAAAAAGAAATCAACTTTTTATACCTACATTTGAGCGGCTCACTTGGCTTCTCTAAAAGGTTAGAAATTAATCAGACATAACTTTTAATCACTAAAACTAATTTTCGGTTCAGGAATGAAAGTTGAAAACTATAATTTGACATTTTAATCAAGAAAAATAATGTGTTTTACAATCTTTTTCTCATTTTTTATGTACAACAGTTAAAGTGTTCATTATATTTTAGCATTAAAATATAATTTCAGTTTGAGAGCTTCCACAAACTGGCATATTAACCATTACAGAAAGAAAAAAAATGATTTTAATAATTACAAATATTGTTTATTCAAGGCAGCTGTGGCATGACCCTTATGTTTGGTGGTGGTTTAAGGTATTTGTTAAGCAGTGCACATAATAAAAATAATAATTGCTTCTCCACAGGCGCTTCTTAGTCCAGTAGATGGTTGTAACACTGTTTTCAGTGGGTTGAGAAACCGAGCCAGTAAAAAGATGTGTGCACATTTATGACGGCCAAAAGCAACAACTGGACATGCATTACAAGACTGCATGCTGTTCATGTAATTTCTTTGGTTAATAAAACTGTTTTCCCCACGAATAATAAACCCATAGTAACACAGGGATGGAGTAAATTTGAATAAAAATAATAATAATTTACTTCTAACATATGAGATGATGCTTTTTAAACACTGATGATTTGTTCAGCCTCTTTGTATTATTCCATACCATTCTGAAAAGAAAAGGCAGACAATAAAAAAAATCATACACTTATAGCTTTAACATGAAATGCTTAATATTTAGATCTTAAATTAAGTAGTAATTGCCTGCACTTATGATGCACCATGTCTTTGCTCGACATTTGTGGACCCCTCCTAGATCTTTTATGCCTTTTATGTGTGGTCTTGTAAACAAGTGTGTAATTAGTTGCCTTGTTTTGCTTTGTAACTCTATGTACTAACTTGAAAAACCCAAACAAACATTGTTGCTGTTATGTTGAATTACCAGTATTTACTGCTGTTGTAACATATATCAGCACTCCTTCATTGCCTCTTGTCCAATTTAATTACTGCCTTAGAACATACTGTGGTATTATAACTCCATAACAGATATTGATCCCATGTATTTATACTCCACCACAAAAGCACCTCATAGGAATTAATAGTTTGATGCTTCATTCTCCGACTCAAACAGGCTTGCTAAATAAGAATAACCTCATATATTTTAACAGTAAATGCAGAAATAAGAACACCACCTGTAAACACATAAATCAATCTTATCTGAGAGGTATCTGCCCTTTGGCTAAGTGCGGCTGGCTGGTTCTGGTTTCCTACAAGAAAACAGAGTTAAACCCTCTCTTCCTCTCACCCCCAGGCATTTATGCATTCATTTGTTTAATTGGATCCCCATCAGCCTCTACCTCAGGCTCACATGTGTAAATGTGACTTTTAAATGTTTTACATATATAACAACAGAGGGTTCACGGCAAAGGAAAGTACAAATGGGTAAAAATGAGGATACAGGATACATTTTATCAATTTACATAAATTAACAAACTGATGACTTTATTAATGTAATCAAAAGCACCTGTTTATCTTAACATCGATTGGCAGTTTTAAAATGATGCATAGAGCATCGTGCTCCAAGGTGCTTCTGTATACTGTTAGAAGGCAGGCTGTGTTCAAGATAAAATGGAACAGGAAAGACAATGACGAGTTAGACGGGTTTGGACATAGGCATAAATCAGTCCATTTACTGCATACATCAGATCACATTTAAATCAAACAATCAAACTTTATTTATATAGCACTTTTCCTACAACATGAGTAAAGTTTCTCTCTCCTGGCCGAAGTGTAGCATCAGAAAGAGCCCCGAATTACAGTAGCAGAGATCTTTTTAGGGATCCTGGGCAGAGACATGATCTGTACAACAATTGTGTCGCAAGCTGGCCTTCTGATTCTTGACCTCGCCTAGTTCAGACCCCCTGATGACTACACACTCATATCAGCAGTCAGCCATGAAGGACCTACCTTGAGAAAAGCCAAAAGTAGCAAACACATCTGTAAATATGGGATTGTATTAGTATTCAAATGTAAGCTTGTTTAATTAACCTGAGCATGTATGTGTGTGTTTCACCCTGGAACCATCCTGACTCCCTCGAAACCACTATCACACACACATGACCTTGCCTTCATGCAGGTGTATTAGCTTTTAAAATATTTACAATGTAAGTACTAGAAAAGCACTCGGGAGAGCGCAGACCTCCACCAAGCTGCACAGTTCCCAGACGGTGATCCGGATCAACACCAAAATTGAAACACTTCTTCCTTTTCCCATGCTGAACATTTCCTGAAAATTTCATCAAAATCCATCGATAACTTTTTGGGTTATTTTGTTCACAGACAGACAGACAAACAAACAAACAAACTCTCCCGAAAACATAACCTCCTTGGCGGAGGTAACAAGTGAGCATCAGATATGAGACTACTTTAAAATAGTTGAGATGTGTGTTTTAAATTTACTGCACCATCTCTAAATTGCAAAACAACCTCAACCTTTTTAACTTTTTGTCCAAATGTTGCAAACTCATTTGTACAGTTTAGACAGTAACAAGAAGACTGCTTAGAATTTCTTTTTTTTTAATGTATTTTTTGGGGCATTTTGTGCCCCTAATGATAGGAGAGAGACAGTGGACAGGCCCGTGAAAGGGGGAGAGAGAGCAGGGGAAGACACCCCGCAAACCCGTCACAGGCGGGACCCGAACCCGGACCGGCAGAATCAAGCACATGGGGTGCCTAGTTGCCAACCACTCCGCCAAACCAGCACCCTGACTGCTTAGAATTTTAAGGATATTAAATATGTAGTTGCTTTTTATTTATTGTTTAGATTTGTACTTATATCTTTCCTTTTGAATGTTGCAAACCTACTTTTTTATTTAAAGGTCCCATATTTTGCTTTTTTTGCAGTTTAACATGGATAATGATGTCTTCATGAAACATTTGTAACATGCTTTGGTCCAAAAAGCTTATGATGAAAGCACAGCTGCATTCTTTCCACGCTCACATAACAGCTCTGTTCAAATTGGCTGGTTTTGAGGGCGGTCACCTTTAGGGCTGAACAACTAATTGCAAATTAGATTAAATCGCAATATGGCTTGTTGCAATTTTCATATCACAGACAGTGCAATATTTTTAACCCAAAATGTGTTGAACATTTTGGCATTGTGATGTAGTTTCTTGCAATGTCATGCCTATTTTAAACTTTTTACACCCAGTTTTTACAACTTTATGCCTATCTTGCTCCCATTCATCTTTTTTTTGGCCACTGTCAGACCATGTTTGGAATTTTTACATGGTTTTTAAAATTTAATCCTAATTTTGCTGCTATAAGCAATTTTCTTTAGTCACTTTTGAATTTTTTTGCAATTTTTTTGCAATTTCATACCTATTTTGCACCTATTAACTTTTTTCGGCTTTCGTACCATTTTTTTTTTACCCAGTTTTTTACAATTTCATACCTAGTTTGCTTCTCCACGTTTTCTCAAATCTTTTATCCTTAGATTGATTTAATGTCATATTGGTTATACTATAAAAAGATCTGCTGCTTATATTTGTTAAAGAATACATAAGATGAGGAACATTAAAACAATCGCAGAGTAAATCGAAATTGCAATATTGGGGAAAAATATCGCAATTAGATTATTTTCTCAAATCGTTCAGCCCTAGTCACCTTCATATGCTAATGAGCCAGAGCAGCATACATACGGCAATTCACAATGGACCTGTTGCCTAACTTGAGTGAAGAGGGCGCTCCGGTCCTGAACGTATACAAGCCATTAAACCATGCTGTTTACCACATGCATGGTAACAACAACAGAGCTTGTGCCCCCAAATATCACAGGCTAACGCACAACATGCTAACCACAGTAAGACAACTGCAAACTAGCCTACCTTCCAGCTAATGTTGGCAGAAACTGAGGTGAAATTGGGGGTAAAGGACTGTTAAACTTCCCTTCATGAACACACACAACCCCTTAATTCAGCCGGTTAGTTTCCCCAGATCCATCTTATAAGCAGCCTTTATTCCTTCTTTCACTTTCTTATTTTATAATTATAAAGTATTTTTTTGTGAAAGTTAGAAACATCTAGAAAAGTGGGAAAACTCGCTGGTTTTACTCATTTTTGACCAGACACACTGAGCTATTTAGATTTGCATTTCCTGTCGTTTTGGTTGAAATATAACCCAAGTTTGTGAATGAAATAAAAATCCCTCTGAAGCATTAAAATATCTTCATTTCATGACTGGGGCCCAACGTGCTTCATTTCCCCTTGTTTAACAGTAAATAAAGCTTGAAGTGACAGTAACACGGCTTAAAACACAGCCAAGATCATGAAATAAACAAAATAAACACATTAACTATTGATTTTCCTTTCAGGCTCTGTCAACTGTACTACACATAAATCAACTGAACATCTCTATTTTTCTCCTTTTCTTCCAGGATATGGCATCGGCCTTCCCCAGGGCTCTCCTTTAACCCGTAATGTGTCGGAGTTCGTGAGCCGGTACAAGTCAGATGGCTTCATGGACATGCTGCATGACAAATGGTATAAGGTGGTGCCTTGCGGGAAACGAGTCTTTGCTGTCACTGAGGTAAGTCACTGGTGGGGTAAATGTGTGTGTATGTGTGGTCATGTGGTGTGTACGTGTTTGGTGTGTAAAGCGAGGCCTTCTGTAGCTTTACTCTTATAAATGAGTCTCCCTTTGGGGCACTGACAGGACTGCCTGGCAGCTAAACACACACACCTGACAGTCACTCACAGATGAACATACACATACAATCACATACACTCGAGTGTATTTACAGAGCTTAGCAAGAGCTACAGGCACGTACCGTCTGAGTAAAGAAACTTATTTCCGTCTCAAGCAAAGAACTCACAGTTCTCGCCCTCCTTTTTGGAAAGAAGTAAGAATCTCCAGACACGGCACACTGTCTGAAGAATATATCTGTTGTTTGTGAACAGAGCAGATATTCAAATCCCTTTGGCCAAGCCTTTTTAATCCCACTTCAAAGTTAGATTGAATTACAGCAACAAACACAAAAACACGATTTCTTCAACTGGTATTAAAACTTTCACTTGACCTCGTGTCAGGGGCAGTTCTAAATGGTTGGCCAGGGGTGGCACAGGGCCTTTTGAAACTGTATTAGAGATCCCAAAATTCATGTCTGTGATTGGCTGGCTACCTTCAGAGGAAGAACTTGAGTTGGGGTAAACTACTTTTTTTGCTGGCAGTTTTATCAGTATTTAAATGTTGCATAATATTCTTTGTATTATCGGAAAAATGTACACATCAAAAATGTGCGGCTTTTAAATAATACGACTGCTCCTGTGAGGATAAAACCATGTGGTTCAGAGTCACACTGCATGTTGACATTAAAGGCTGGGTATTAACGAAAAACTTCAGTTCATGGATACCTGCTGATTTAAAGGTGTAGTCAGCGATGTGGGAGAAAACGAGTGGAGAGGTTGTTGATAAACAAATTTAGACCCGCCTCTCCCTTCATATTTTACCCCTGGCTCCATCCCCGAAAGCTGATGGACGTGCATCGTCATGGAAACAGCCATAGAAACTGCGTAGCTGACCAACGTAGCCAAGGTCACCCTGACTCGTCAGACAACTCGACTGCCATTATTGATAACATCACAACAACAGTACATTTTGGCAGATTAGACAATAAGATAAATGCCCGACAGCCGTTACTGTTATGTGAAGCACCACAACGCTAATGTTGCTTACCTGTCCAGCAGAAAGACAGCGACATCCGTGTCTGTTTTCAGGTCTTTCAATTGGCGGAGTTCCCTCCACCATCTGAAAGCAACACCAATGTTGACCGGGGTCTTCGCTCTTTCATGGTCATAGCCCTTCTTTTTCACTTTTCACTCCTCTGACCTTTTTCTTTTGGGCTGTTTTTCAGCCATTGCTACTGTTCCTATTGTATATCTCTCTTAAGCTAACTGCGCACGCTACGCAACCTATTATTCCCCCTCCCCCCTCTGTCTGATATGCACATGAGTATGATCGCCCCCTGGATGTGGGGGGGTGTACCCTGTTTTGGTGACTCGGCCCGAGCCCCAGTATTTACCTGCTGAAATTCAGGCCCAAGGCTGTGTACTGAAACCTGACTTTTTTTCAACATGCTGTCAGTGGTGACATCTTGTGGATGGAGAGGAGAAATACGGTGATTTTGACAAATAGTGCATTAGATTAGAAGATTAGAAGATCGCTGCCTGTACCTTTAAGCGCACACGATTTTGCTACGTTGTCGCTAAATTATTAGTTTAAAATTTGAGAAATGCATTCACTCAACATTTTTGGTGACACTGAAGTAAAACAGCCTTGCACAGCAGATGGATCTGCCTGATTCAATGCCTGCAATCAGGCAGATCCATCTTGTCAAGCTCAGCCCAAAGCAGCATGGTCCAATTAGCATCATATAAAACAGAAAGAGGTGGGAGTGAATAGTGATTAGCATAGATGCTAACAGCTTCAGTAGCTGTTGTGTCATAATACTATTGGCACATTAGTGTTGAGTATTAATTATCTGTGCCAACAGTATCTCCTTTCAATATCTACAGCTCATATTCTGACCATGAACATCTGAGACAAAAGGTGTAATATCAGTCAAATTAATGAATGTATCGGCTTCAAGGCAATAGTTTAAAATACTTGTTTTCTTATAATCAACTTGTTATCCCAAGAGTTTTTTCTCTGGATTTTTATCACCATATATATTCTTTTTAAAAATATGTGGAAGTTCAACAGTGGGCATTTTGTGATTTCAGATTATACATTAAAATATTGTATGAATCACAAACTTACTTTTCGCCATTCATGTATTATCTCTATTCTAAATCCCATATGCTTTTAAAAGATAAATTCAGTTTCTACAGCTTTCACATTGTTTACAGAATGAAGTAGAACAATATACTCACCCAGAAGGCTTTCCTGATCCAAACAGTGCTTCGGGAGATATTTAGATCCAAAATCAAGCGGCGGACATCCATATAATGGTAGCACATAGGGCATGTATAGCGCCGCTCCTAAAACTGAATTAATCGTCCAAAAACTCATTAGTTTGTCCGAAAACATGGGTGGAGTGACACCGGACTGTCTTGGAGGAGTAGTGCGAGCAGGCCATGATGAAATATTGGTGAAACTAATGAGTTTTTGGACGATTAATGCAGTTTTAGGAGCGACGCTATACATGCCCCATGTGCTACCATTATACAGATGTCCGCCGCTTTTTTATGGATCTAAATATCTCCTGAAGCACTGTTTGGATCACTTTCATGTTTTTGGACTCATTCCTGCACCACTATTGATGAAAAATATAGGAGGAATTAGTGTCATCAATTTGTCTGTGGATTAAGTTATACAATTTTAATTATTTAAATGGCTACCCCTAAAAATGGTTTAAAAATAGAAGGATATAACATCTATTTGATATTTTACGTAAGCAGCCAAATTAAGTATAAAGTGCTATATATTTATTCAGGTGTGTGCTTACAAACTATATGCGACCAAGTCTTAAAAAATTAAGGGCCTCGTCTGCCTGGAAGGGGCAGGACACTGACCTAGAAAATTGGGATAGAGAGTGTGGAATAACATGAGGCTCTGGATTTGAGCCCAGAATGTTTAAAAAGACGAAAACAGCCTCTGTTCATCGTGGACAGAACCTCTTGACCGTTAAAAATTCATGCCAACCCTTCATAAGCCATTGCCCCAGTTTGGCCACCACAGTCCAAAAAAAGTCTCGACACACCCCTGCCCCACATTAGAAAGTTTTTACTGCTCATCCCACAGCTGCGAGTGGGGTCACTCTCAAACAATGCAGGCGTTAGTGCGATCTCGCCCTTCTGGATTGGGAGCAAAAAGAGGTCAGTCCTGTCGCTGATGAATTTGCAGAGTCAGCATGGGGCTAATTGCCATCAGAGGCAGTGCAAGAAATGAGCCGGGTGCAGGGAACATGATTAGAGAGCATTGGGGGAAAAAAGCTCAATGCTGTCTGTTTTCACTTCCTTCAGGCTCATGAAAGCCTCATAAGAGATAGACAATGTGTCCACTAGAATGTGGGCGAACAAAATGGGAACAAACTGCTTCTCAATTAAGCATCGCTAACTGCTCTTCCTTACTATCACTCTCCATTTTCTTTACCCCTTCAGCTCTTTACGCTCTCTCTCTCTCCTGCTTTCCTTTCCAGGCATGTCTCTTACGCTTTTGCCCTCTCTTCTTTATTCTATTCTTATGAGCTTACACAGCTAAAGTAGACACGCAGAGGCTGAATATCAATGGCAGATTCCTACAAAGTGGCCTGAATAGTAATTATGAAAAATACAAATCATCAATCTCAGTTTCCTTTCTTCTGTGTCAGCATCAGCTCGTTCTTATCTGTGCAAGGCCTGGGGAAAGAATAGAGCTTTTATGACATATCCATCTATTTTAAGATAAAACACACGACAGGAATAGTGTTTCTATCAGTATTGATTATGCTGTTGATTCTAATTTAAGAAAACAGATGTCAGGCTTAATGCTTAGAAAAAAGATGTGAGTTAATAACATTTGCTTCGTGATCACCGGATAATTCATTGTTTCACTTGGCTAATTGTCATTTATTCTTTTCATTTAAATAACTAGCTTTCATATTATTTGTAAAAATGCCATTAAATTGACGAGTGCAGCCAACAACAACAAAAAAGAAGGCTAAGATATCCACGATGGAGGTTTGTCACGTTTATTGGCAGAAATTGCAGGCAGACTCTTGCACACTGTCTAAGGAACACAAAAAGTCTTTCTCCTCACATCTTCTCTTCAAAGAACGGCGCCCTATTCCTGCAATACGGAAAGCTACATTCACACACTGATATTTGGGCCAGCCTTTGGGATAAAGAGGGAAAAGTCAAGCCATGACCAGCTATGTTATGCTACGCAGTACTAAGTCAAAGTCAGTTGGACAATGCTAATGTTGGTTACATGGACTAATTTTGAAGCAGGCTAAAACATGTCTGACTTTTGATCTGATATGCTTGTAAAAACCAGCAAGTGTTGACCTCCACTTCCATACCCTCAGTTACAGCTGTGTTCATCTCTGTTGGTGAACATCAGTCCTGACAGCCAGCACATCGGCTGCTTCCTCCTCAGGACTGGACTCCTGTTGTGTGACTTGAGCCGCCCTTTCGTCCTCCAAGCATGGTGTTGGAATACTGAGACCAGTACAGATGTGTTTTGTGAAATGGCATATATGTCCGCTTTATATGGTGTTACAATATGTTAGTACAACAATCAGCAGTGCCAATCTATGTTGGCCTACAGATCTCCTTCAGTTAGGCCCTACCCTTGCGTTACATCTACATTGGTCAACATTTAAAATCACTCTACAATTAGTCAGGGGGCCGCTGGGAAACATCATGGTCCATCAGCACAACTTTCTCTCCATTTTAGATACATCAACCTACGTTGAACACAGAAAAATTGACCCTTGAAATGTCCTTTTGCCATAATAATGATGATTATTCAGCTACGGTGCATTGATGTGTTAATGCAGCATAAGTACTTGATCTTTTTTTACACCAACAATGATTAAAATAACTGTGGCTTTTAAACAAATTTTATAGAAGACTTAGATGCTTAGACATTTTTCCTGATTTGAATGAAAACTTGATTAGTACTTGTTGTTGAGGACATTGTGTCTGCAATGACAGATCTAAACAAAGAGGCATTTGGTTGGACACATTCAATAACATCCTAACTGCAACACTACAAACACTAGTTATCACGGTTACTAATTCATCATAGACCAGTAGCCCCTTACCTGTTTGGTACCAGAGTCTGGTTTCATGCAGTTTAATGTAGTTGCAGACTAGCCTTCCAAAAGGAGAGGGGGCTAACAATCACAGATGTAATGCAGAGCATAACACCATAACAGATCAAAGGGGGCCGTATGCTTGTTTCTAAACCTTAAAGGATAAGTTCAGTTTCTACAGCTTTCACATTGTTTATAGAATGAAGTAGAACAATATACTCACCCAGAAGGCTTTCCTGATCCAAACAGTGCTTCAGGAGATATTTAGATCCAAAATCGAGCGGCAGACATCCGTGTAATGGTAGCACACGGGGCATGTATAGCGCCGCTCCTAAAACTGCATTAATCGTCCAAATACTCATTAGTTTCACCAATATTTCATCATGGTCTGCTCGGGCTACTCCTCCATTACAGTCTGTGTCGCTCCAGACATGTTTTTGTGACTGTGCTGACCTCTGAACTGAAGAAGAAGAATGTTTGCCTCCGCGCATGCGCAGTACGGCTCATTGTTTCAGGGGAAGACCGCCGGCTACACAACGACTTTCTTCCTCCAGTTTTGTGCAAAATGGACGAATATCTATCGGATGAAGATATTGTGGAGGAGAACTCTGAATATGATGGGTGTCCTTACAGTTTCGAGCCAGAGTTTACAGATGAGGAGCTCATTGAAAGGAGGACGCGGAGGAAATGAGAAGAACAGCTCTCCAGAGAGTACTGTGCATGCGCGGAGGCAAGCATTCTTCTTCTTCAGTTCAGAGGTCAGCACAGTCACAAAACATGTCTGGAGCGACACAGACTGTAATGGAGGAGTAGCCTGAGTGGACCATGATGAAATATTGGTGAAACTAATGAGTTTTTGGACGATTAATGCAGTTTCAGTAGCAGCGCCATACATGCCCCGTGTGCTACCATTACACGGATGTCCGCCACTTGATTTTGGATCTAAATATCTCCTGAAGCACTGTTTGGATCAGGAAAGCCTTCTGGGTGAGTATATTGTTCTACTTCATTCTATAAACAATGTGAAAGCTGTAGAAACCAAACTTATCCTTTAAGTGTCTTGCCCAAAGATACATCGACATGTGAAAGCCAGCTGGGCTCAAACCCACAACATTCTGATTACTGGTAGAGCATACTAACAGAATGAGTCACATTATGACACTTAAACCCGACACTCACCTGCGACAAAGTGTGCTTTGGTCTAAAAGTTAAAATATGTGGCTTTACCTTTAAACATCATAAGAAATGTCTGATGAAAGAGGTCGTAAGCAGCACAGGTACAAGCTGTGAGTTTTTGTAAAGAATATGAATAAAGGTGTTGCTTCACCCTCTCTCCTGCTGCATGTAAGCACTATTTTTCTCTGTTGGTGAGTAAAAAGTTGCTGTCAGAGGGCTGCTGAGAATGATAAAATTGTTGGGAAGTTGGGAGTTGGGAAAGCAAAAGGTACAATGTAAAGTTTATGTCTTAATTAATATGTAGACAGACTGCATCTATCAGGTGTTAGAAAACTGCAGTATTTATCACAAGGGAAAAATACTGCAACAACATTTTTTTCTAAAATTGTTGAGCTCTAATTTGTTTTTCTCCACAGAAAAAATAATGAGATTGATGTTGTGAATCCTGGTGCAGCTTAAAAATCAAGATATGACTTTTGGTTACAGTCATCCAGTGGTTATCTATGTACTCATCTCCTCCATCATCCATCTTCTCTCCCTCTCTTCCTCCCTGTCACCGCCCCCCTCAGACTCTACAGATGGGGATCCAGCACTTCTCCGGCCTCTTCGTGCTGCTGTGTATGGGGGTGGGCGGAGCCTTGCTGACCTTGGCAGGTGAACACACCTTCTATCACCTGGTCATCCCTCGCCTCCGGCGCTCGCACACGCTGCAGTACTGGCTGCACACCAGCCAGGTGAGTGAGAGCACATTACAGATTATGGATGGAGGGGATTAGAATCCTGTAACACAAAGAGACAGCAGAAGGAGAAAAGACACACAACTTTAACCTTCACATTAATCATACATGAACGTGTTCAGGCATATCAGAACAGTCACTTTCTCTCAAACACATATCAGCCTTACTCCTATTAAAGTGAAGTCCTTACACACTGAGTTTACTCTTATCTGCTGGTGCAATGCGCCCTCTAGTGTTGGAAATGCATAACAACAACAAAGAATGAGACATTTTTCTTGAAATGAAACTATAATGTATATTTTTGACGAGTTTTTTTAATTATCCAAATATCAATGTAGGCCTGCCCTTTGAACAAATTCAAAACATATATATTTAAAGAAATTATTCAGATTTGGTGCAAAATTCACAATAAGCTTCCTTTGTCTTAACTTTGCCTTTCTTGTTTGAAGCTTTTTCTCTTTTTAGAGGCTTTGCATGCATGTCTAAAGATCATGTTTCTATCTTTGAAATTACCTACATGTATGGTCAGAAAATATTATCAGATATTTTCCTCATCAAAAAGAGTCTTGGACTATGTGCCCACAAAACTGGCTAACATTACATGTAAACACTAGAAAGCACTCAAAAAGCACAAACCTCCACCGAGATAGCTGACATATCACTGTTAAATCTATAAGTAACAGTTCCATGATAAAGTTACCATCATAATATGCTTGTTTGACCCTGAAAACCTGCACCTAGTACTCAGAATCATGTTGATATCATTATTAGTTAGACAGATATTGAGCAAAAACAATAGTTTTCTAATGGCGGTTGTCTGGATCACCACCAAAATCTAATCATTTCTAAGTTGGGCTATTAACAACATAGCCTGAAAATTTCATCAGTATCTGTCCTATAGTTTTTGTGTGATCTTTCTAACAATCAAACAAACAAACACCAACAAAAACATAACCTCCTTGGTGGAGGTAAAAATAATTAAATTCAGCTCCTGTGGGGAAAATCAACTGTTTAAATACATGTTGATAGTCCATCGAGGCAAAAGTCCATTGAAAGTGTTTGGAAATGGGCCGAACCTTTCGAGAGCATATCAGGAAGGCGATTAGGCGATTGTTCTATCACATTTTAATGTTGTAGACTTGAGCCACTGCTGCAGTGTAAGGTAGAAAACAGGAAAACCGCTTCATATAAGAAAATACCAGCAAAACATGTCAGAAATTGAGTGATTGAGATATATTGAGATGTGTTTTCAGTGTTTGTTTTTCATTTACATAGAAATGTGGTCCAGATCTGAAGAATCTGCTGCTGAAGCTGTTAGCATCTATGCTAATCTGTGTACAAGCAGTCACTTCCTGCTCATAGCTCCCAACTCTTCCTGCTCTAAAGGACGCTGATTGGGCCATGCCACGTTGGGTTGAGCACAGTTGAACATTGGAGCTTGACAAGATGGATCTGCCTGATTACAGATATTGAATCAGGTGGATCCATCTGCACTGCAAGCTTAGAGATACTGTTTGAGAGCTGATGAATATACGCAGGGCTCTTTGGGCAAAAGCTTGCTAAGATTTATCTTTGCTTTTGTTGGATTCTGACTTAACTGCACTCATTTCCTCTCTTTGGTAGGGGTGGGTATTGATTTCTTGGATATTGATGTGACTCTAAAGATCTTTTTTGGGTCCAAATCTTTATGTATTCATGTAGATTTTCTTTGAGATATGTGCACGCAGGAGGGTGACATGGGTTGCACAGTATTATCAGTAGAGATAAGAATTTTTCAGCAGCTTTAAAAGTTAAATGATCGTCAGCTATTTATATCGGCCATATATGTCTATCCACTGAACTGGCTGAATATCAGAGTGTATGAATAATGCTTCACCTTATTAACACTGAATGTCTTTATCAATAGATTTTGTTTCCCTCCTGTCTCTAAAACAAAGAAACTGTCACGTTGTAAGGAACAGGTCAGCTTTAGTTACACTGAGACAAAAAGATATTGGTATCAGTATCAATATAACAGCAGTGATGAGTTCAGAAGTACTGACATAATATTGGAAAAAATTCAAGATCATACATCCCTACTGTGCAAGTTTTCGATGTAAACAACGTCAAACGTGGCTCTCCTGGTGTTAAATGTTACGCTGCATTCAAAGATGTCTGCCAGTTGAAAATGTTGTGTGTCATTTCATGTACAGTGTGTTTAAGTTTTGCATGATATGACCCCATGAGAGCACTGTCAAATTTCCGTCTGTGTGACTTTAACCCAAGGTAGAAACTCTTTTGAGAAGTCTAGTTTATATATTCATAGCAGGATACTGCATAAATAATCATTTTCAGATTTCTAATCTTCCACTGCAGTTGTTTAATTTGTAGAAAAATATATTCATTCAAAGTCAGATGAAAAAGTTGAAGTTTCACTTTCATGAAAACACACCGTTGAAATATTTAAGAATTATTTTTGTTTTGGGCAGAATTCACGAAGAGAACCATTAATTGAGTATCCAAAGGTCATATTTTGTTATTTGTGAAACTTTAGCTATTACCAAATGAGTTGCCTGTGGTGATATTTTTCAATTTAAAAGCAGAAATGGAATCAGCGATGTGAATATAGCTGCTCGTATTTCTTTCCAGCATCCTTTTAAAAAAAGGGCAACAACTCCCAGGCAGCCTCCAGCATCCATCAGTCTCATAGCTTAAAATGGACTGCATCCTCGTTGGTCTGTCAAGATAAAACTAACCTAAAGGGAAAATCTCCTTTTCTTTCAAATGACTCAGGGCATGTTTAAAGATCAGGAAGTATAAAGCACAATGATACGTGTTCCCTTTCATCTTAACTAGGACGCTTTGCTAATTAGATTTAAAAAGTGTTAAGTCACTGATACCTAAACTTTTTCTAAACTCAAAGAAGAAAGGACGCTCTCCCACTGAATTACAATCTTTGATTGAATTATTCAAAGCAGCACCGCAGCAGGATTTGAGACGAATCTTAAAAGTTCTGAACAACTGGGTAGTCTAATGATTCTGACGAATTAAACCTAATCATCTCTGCTGATTTATTTCAGAGCTAATGACTGATCAACACCTTCGGATTACTAATCAGCTTCTCTCTGTCTAATGTTTCTTCATATTCATCTCTTTTTGCAGAAAATTCATCGAGCCCTTCACACCACGTATGAGGACGTCGGGAAGGAGCTGAGCGGCCTTGATGAAAAGTAATGAGGCCACTAACTTTTATCAAACCTACCGTCCACTTTGACCGCTTGAAGGATTACTTTAGCATGAGAACGTGTGCAACATAAATATTATTAGGGTTGGGAGAAAACACTGATTCACATAAGTATTGGGATTTTTGTTTGACGATTTTTAAAACAATTTTTTTGTTCAAAAATTGTTTTTTTTCCAAATGTAAATTCTTTATCTTAGTTTGTTAGTAAGCCACTTTTAAATGCGATCTAGACTTTTGAAGAGAGAGTATAAACAGCTGGTTAAAATATATTTCTGAATAAATCCAAAAAATGGACTCACATTTGAAGTGTAATTTTCCTGATATAGTCTGTAGGCATCATCACTGTTCATCTTTTTCACTGGTGTTAAAACAATGTACTAGTTTGCAAAAATCTGCAGTATCGTAGAATCCCAATTTAAATCGAATCAGCACCTAAAAAATTGAAAAAATCGAATCAGGAGAAAAGTGTATCGTCCCAGCCCTAAATATTATTGTATGTACACACCAGATGGATTGTTTCTTGGAACACATTTCACATTGATCTGGGAAACATCCCACACAAAGTGGTTGGAAAGGGCAGGGCTTTTCCAGAAAAGTTCAAGGGCGACTGCATTATGTTTTTGTCGGTCACATTTATTTTGAACGAGCAGTGGCTTCAGGTTGCTTCATTAGTTTTGGGACAGCTAAATTATGTTTGTATTACAACCTCTTTGTCCCTAAAAGAATGCTGACAACCCTGATCCTTTTTTGATCAGGCACAGTTGTGCTTGAAGCTTTGAAAGATGGATCAGCCTGATGATGGACAAGAAATCAGGCAAATCCACCTGCTTTGCAAGGTTATGTTTTAACAGCTTCCAGGGTAATAAGCTAAATTCAGGCTGCAGATGTCTGCTGTAGTCATCATATAAATACATAACCTTTGGATTTACCCAACTTTGAGCCCCTACTCTCTCTCAATGTGGCCTGTTAGTCAATTAAAGATATATTAAAAATGTAAGTAGAACATGAACACATTTTCATTAAAAAAAAAAAAAAAAACATTGATAAAAGCAACATTTTCAGAAATCAAAGCTGTAATCGACTGGAATAGTTACCGTAAAACTCCCTCTGGTGCATTACTGACTGCAGTTGTAAAGCTGAAAATAAAACTGTTAGGGAATTATACTTTCATAACCCATCTGTCACAATACTGAAGGGCCCAAATGCACGTCTGGACAAAGTCCAAGATCTCAAAAAGCCTTTATTAGACAAGGTTTTGCTACACAAAAGAGCAGCCAAAAATCAGACAGATGAGTTAGAACTGAGGAGGAAGGCTAAAAAAGTGATGAGACAAGGTACAAAAACTATATGGCAGAGGGGTAGCGGGGTTTAAAAACACACAAGGTAATCAGACACATGAGGTAACACAGGTGTAGGAAATCAACAATCAGGGAGACACAGCAAGTGGAGGGCAGGAAACAAAACCTTAAACTATAGACAAGGGTGAGTTCTTTCAAATTCAAATGGGAATGACATGACATGACACATGAGGAAGAAACAGAAGGGGAACATACACTGCAAAGACTCTAAAACTCAGGAGTGTATCATTCATATTCTAATAACTTGGCAATGAAGATAAACTAAATGTTGCTCTCTTGGTCACTTAAATCGGCCATTCCGGTCTTAAAGGAATAGTGTGACATATAGCTTCATTACCTAAAGCTTCTGTGAGGACATTTCTTCTGGTAGGGAAACAGACTGAAAATGATATCCAACCCTCTTTTATGAGCCATAAACTCCAAGAGGACCATCAGTATTAGTATCTGTTAAATCCATGTTGTTTTTATGTGTTTCAAAGATGTTTAATCACTGCTAACTTTGGCAGCACCAGGGCAATAATATCTAAAAGATCACTATTTGATGCCAGCACATTTCAAAACAATGGAGACACATTGGTTTTACTACTTTGTTGCATCATTTTCTCTGTCAGCAACGCTACATCAAGGGTTTAAAAACTGAGGCGACCCGTTTCTGTGATTTCAAAGTGAAATGTCACAATCTGCTTGATGTGGGATTTCTGTTTTTCAACACTTCAGGGTCTCCGTTGTCTTTTTCACCCTTGATAAATGCAAATATTTTAAAGGGGTGACAAGTCAAGACTGCAGGATGGCCAATTTTGTGGACAAACTCTATCACACCAGAGTCAAACTGGTGTAAAATGAGCTGACGGTGTTTGGCATTGTCCTGCTGAAATTAGCAGGGTCATTCCTGCCCTCCAACTTTTATGGGGACAGAGTTGTAAGAACCAGAGACAAGGTGAACGTTGAAAACAACTGTTCATATAAATCTACTTCAAAGATGTCACTGCAGACATTAAAAATGGAAACATAATTGTTATGAAGTCAAAAAGTGAAGGCCAATCCGTCCAAGTACAGTTAATGTGGATGTCTTGGCCTTTTCCTCTTTCTGATGGACCAGTTTTGAGGGAACAGGTCGATGTTTTGGGTAATATTTGGACTGTAAATGGCTTTTTTATTGAGACTCAGATGGGAAGGTGAATAACAGTCACAGCAGTAAATGCTAAGCTGTTCTGAAGCTCCTGTGAAGGGATTAAACACACAAGATGTGTTTATTAGAGAGATTTGGATGCTGCAAGGCAGCTTAACTCTTTGCTTAACTAACCTTGAAATATCTTGTCCCTTTAACAGTTCCAGTTCACACATCATACAGTCACACTTCTGACGGATATGATGTGTTCCCAAGCTTTAAAATGTTACACGAACAACATGCTGTATGACTTATGTATACAGTAATTTATTGATCATAACCAGGCCAATGTGTTGTAACAGAAGCAAATTCCAACAAAGTTCATCTGTGGTATAAACACAAATGTGCCAGATTCTTTGGTACAGAATGAGTCAGTTTAACTTGTTCCACGACGTTAACGCTGTCAACTGGGGAATCAATTAGTCAGTCAGTTAATCATTATTTATAAAGCCAGGTCATAGCAAGTGTTATATCTGGGGACTTTACAATAGAGCAGGCTGAAGCTATACCCTTCATTTTATAGATATACATAAGCATACTAATACATATAATAGACATATTGGTATATACACATATATCCATCCATAGATGTATCCACCCAGGCAGAGACAAATGAACTAAAATCACATTTGTCTCTGCTGAATAAAGACTAAATCAATCAATCTGTATTTATATAGCACCATATTTGTTGAATATAAGTTTATTAAAGGTAAGCCCCTCGACATGTGGCATCTCATTTTCAAGAGGGGCCTCATGTCTATGTAGTTGTAAAGATGGTCACTGTTGATGCATATGAGAGATCAATCTAATATTTACATTAACATCTATAATAAATATAATCTGTAGAGGAATGATGCTGATAATACAGTAGCATCTCACTGAACTCCCATTAAAATGGAAATGGGAAGTCGGACATCATTATTTGTCCTGAGTTTTATTCAGACTGGGGGAAATTTTCCTCCGAGCTCATAAGATCTGATATTCATTCTTTTGGCCAAGCTAACAAGCTGCTGGCTTTACTTACATTTTAATATTAAGGACATTTGACCAATTTTGTCTAGACTAGACTAAGGGCAGTTGTTTGGAAGTCAAATTTGTTGAATTTTTTAAGCATTATGAAAAAAGACAAAACAGATTTTTAGCTTGGGCTAAAACATGTCTGAAAGTGTTTTGTTTTTGTTTTTTTTCATTTCATACAAAGTAGCATCAAGTAGGTTTTGGGATTAAAATTCTATTTTACCTTATCTAATCTTTATTTATTTAACTTTTCAAAGGGTAGAAAATGTTAGATGACTTTAAAAATGTCCCTTTTATATTCTCAATAACATTCTGCCTTTTTAGTAAAATTTGCTGTACAGAACTTGGTTACATTTAGGACTAACAATAGTCTGTGAAAAGGCTGAAAGGGCTCCCTGTGGTCTAAGACTATCAGTGAGGTGCACTGCTGTTGGCAGGGACAGTTTTTGGTGTAAGTGTGAGTTTTACATAAAAACAAGCCATGAAACTTTGTTCAGTCGAATGCTTATTTGGAAGAATACGTGAGCTCGTTACTTATCCTTTGAGAGTATCTTTGTTGGGCACTATTTTATGCACAAATGGCTATGTTTTCTTCAGCTTCTGGACGTTGATTAATTGACCGATCTGCACCCATTTTTCTGTTTTCATAAGGCGACCCACCTCATTTAACAGATTCAGTGACATTTCTGTTGCATATTAATGATACTCTCTATTATTTTAGTGGCTCAAAAATCTTCGTGTTAAATATCAATTACAATTTAAAGTCAGAAGGGTGACCCATGTGTCCACAGTAAAAGGAACATCATCATCACTTGAGTCAAAATCCCTCATACTTGGTTCAGTATAAGTTCCCTCGACCATTATTGTGTTTTCCAAAGTCTATAGAGGGAAACAACAGATTGGGAGAATCAATGCACTTAGGTGGAAGAACATAGCCATTTGCTGCATCATAAAGTAGAGCCAAACACAGAGGCTTACTGCAGAAAAATAAAGTGCTATGAACTTTATGCACAACCATACTTTTAGCCCAACAGTTTGGTAGCTTGTTTTATTATACAACTCACAAAAACAGCATTGTACATTACTGGTAGTCTGAGCTTGCTCTTCTTAAAGGCACAGCACTTCTGGGAGCCCGTTCAGCTACTTTACTGACTAATATCAAGGACACCATGCAACCCAGCTTCAAAATGACGGAAATAACCCTTAGGTGCATCAGTTAGACTTGTTTCTGAAAGTGACTCAATGGCCAAAGCTTTCAAAACCAAACTAAAAGACTTGATCAAAAACGATCCATAGGCTAAGTGTGTAGTTGAATTCCTGGCTAATGGCCAAAGCTGTCAAAACCAAACTAAAAGACGTGACCAAAACGATCCATAGGCTAAGTGTGTAGTTGAATTTCTAGCTAATGGCCAAAGCTGTCAAAACCAAACTAAAAGATGTGATCAAAAACGATCCATAGGCTAAGCATGTAGTTGAATTCCTAGCTAATGGCCAAAGCTGTCAAAACCAAACTAAAAGACGTGACCAAAACGATCCATAGGCTAAGTGTGTAGTTGAATTTCTAGCTAATGGCCAAAGCTGTCAAAACCAAACTAAAAGACGTGACCAAAAACGATCCATAGGCTAAGTGTGTAGTTGAATTTCTAGCTAACGGCCAAAGCTGTCAAATCCAAACTAAAAGACGTGACCATAGGCTAATTGCATCTTTGAAATCCTTGCTTCCACCAATCCTTAGTTGGTATCAGCATGAATCACTGATTCAAACTGAAATGAAACAAAGAAGTATAGATAAAATAAAGAGAAAAACTGTTTGTCTGGTATTTTGGACTCAAAATATGCTCTTTTCTGTGGTCCCCCTCTCTTTCCCCAGCCCCTCCTCTTGTATCTCAGAGAATTGCACCCTCCACAGGAAACAGCACCACCCTCCTCCCCCATCTCCTCCCACCTCACCTAACGCTTCCACCACAGCCGGAGACACCAACAACTCCTCGCCATCGCATGAACCCAAGGAGAAACGTGTGCACTTTGACCTGGAAACCTTACACAGCTACCGCCTACGCACACACACCGCCTCAGTGCGTGGCAGGCCCGGCATGGTGGGCCGACCCGGGCTTGGATTGGGAGGGCTCGGGCTCGGCGGCCTGGGGAGTTTCACCTCCCCTGCGCAGATCAGCCTCCACGCTAATGGGGGGCCGGTTTCTACACTCGCCTCCTCAGGTTTGGTTCTCTCTCCGCTTGGGAACAGAGCAGCCCAGACCAGCATGTGGGAGGGGGAGCTCCAAGACCTGCAGGGGAAGATCGAGACATTCAGAACGCAGCTGAGGGAGGCGCTGGCGAGGAGGGCGGAGATCCAGACCAGCTTGGAGAGAGAAAGAGCCGGACTTGTGCGCAGAGACACCAGCTTGGAGAGGGCTGGGGACAGACAGAGGATACAAACTATAAACACGGACAGAAGCAGCTCAGTTCAGTCCAAACTCCCCGAGAGAGACAGAACGAGCAAACTGCAGACCCTCAACAATCAGCAGGCGGCGAGGGCCGGCCAATCAGGCGTTCCGGGAACTCTGGAGCATGGCAGGAGCAGCCAATTAAACACAGTGAACAGTTTGGACAGAGGCAGAGCCAACCAATTACGCTCTGTTAACACTGTGACGGGAGAGAGGACTGTCCATTCACGTACTTCCACAAGTCTGGAGCGAAGTCGAGTCAACCAGCCAGGCGTTGGGAACGTAACTGTCCAATCACGGAATACTTCCAGCCTGGACAGACAGAAGGCCAACCTGTCGAGCACGCTGAACACTTTGGAGAGGACAAAAGCCAACCAATCAGGTGTAAGCAGCGGGACTTGAATGTTTTTAAAATAACTCAATGTGAAGGATTTATGGGAAGAGCTTGCATAGCCGTGGGAAGATGGCTGTGTTGGAACGAGTCAGGTTTAGGGAACGCTTTAATGCAGGAAACAGTGTTTGTAGACTCACACATCCTGTGATCATGTTTGACCAAGGGCTGGTTTAAGTAATTCTGAGTCCCACCCAGGCCAAGACCAGGAAGACGCCCTTCCCCATGTTTTTGATTTTCTTGACTTGAGGATATCAAGGGTCTTTAAAGTTCAGAAAAGTCCTGATTCTCCATCATATTTTACAAGAAAAGAATGAGCATAAATAAACTTAAAATCGCTGGTAAGATTCGGAAAAAGGCATGAAACTGGAAGAAACTCTAGATTCACCTACTTATTCTCACATGCCAACTTTCTAGTTACATATTTGACAGTGCCAAGAGTTTGCTTGCAATTTCTCTTTAATGTTGAACATTTTCAAAATAATTTCAAAAACCATAAGTTCTCAGAGAGCGCAAACCTCTCAAGGTGTTTCCAGCATTTGATAGTGAGTTATCGTCATACATGTGGTAAAAGGGCCTATTTCCCACTGTTAAGAAACCCTTGAAAAAATTCCTGGATCCACATCCAGATTCAGATCACCCCCAAAATCAAATAAGCTCCCCCTTGTGCCAAGACTAACATTTCCCAAAAGTGTTATCAAAATCCAATGAGAACTTATTGCGTTATCGGTAAAAACATGGGAAACCTTCCGTTGACAAATCCTTAAAAAACTAACTAGATCCGCATCCAGATTTGGATCACCACCGACATTGAACTGATAGTCCTTTTCCCATTTCTGACTTATCCTAAATATTTCATCAAATTCGGTTCCATCTTTTTGAGGTGTGCTATTAACATCTAAAAAGAAACTAGAAAGCACAAATATAAAAAGCTGTACAGTTGTTGTAACTTACTGTTACATCTAAAAGCAATAGTGCCATGATGAAGTTACCATCATAATATGATTCACTGACCTTGAAAACCCACACCAAGCACTCAGAATTATGTTGATATTGTTATTAGTTATTGGCAGTTATTGAGCAAAAACTATTGTTCGCTAATGGCGGTTTTCTGGATCGCCACCAAAATCCAACAATTTCCCAGTAGTTTTTACGTAATTTTGCTAACTAACAAACAACAAAACAAACATACTCAACTAACAACACAACTTCCTTTGTGGTTCAACTTTGATACAGTGTTATCACACAAAATATGGCAATCTATTGTTATGTCAATAATATCTTACACTCCTACAGTTCTTTATGCTAAAATCGAGCCCATGTTTTAAGTGGACAACAAAGTTCCTGACTTGAGCACATTAATTTGGATGTACTTGTTTAAAGTGGCAAAAGATGCCATATTGGTACAGCTACTGGTCATAGCCCATGACACATCTACACTTAAAATTAAAAAAAAAAAAAAAAAACCTCTAAGAAAAAGTTCTTGCTGTGCTCATGAAGTTGTGAGGTAAAGTCTCAAAGGGACATGTTGAGCTGGTTAACATTGATGTTGACATCATGTCTCACCATATCATTTCAAACAGTTATAACTCATCTGAACATGATCACAGCTGAGTTCACATTATATTAACTGTAGACTGTGCCTGTTTGTTACTATGTTTAAAATATTTGAATAAGTCAAACTGCAAACTGGTAAAAGGAAGTTACTGTCGTGGAATTTTCACGAACTATTCCTCTTCCATTTTTTCCTTCAAGCAAATGCAAGTTTTTCTTGAATTCATCTTAAATCCATACTCTGTTGTTTGTTCTACCACTACTGGTGAAACTGTATTTTGTGTATAAACAAACAGTGCTCTCTAGCGCCTGACTCTTTCAAATGTGTGTTGCAACCGCTGAACACTACAGTAGCCTGTATGTGCCTAGAAGCTTTGTCAACATGTCACCCAACACTTCATCAAGTGTCTTTCTGGTGAAGACGTATGCTATTTTGAACAAACTGCAAACATTGAATCATTGGTGTTAGGCTTTCAAATTTGTCAGGGCAGTGACAAGCACATCTCTCTGTGCTCCTTCTCCGTTTCAGTCATGCTATCTCAAAAACACATTTAGCCCTAGCCAGTAGTACCACGTATTGCTTAATGTCTGTCTCGGCTAGTTTTTATAGAATGGAAGGACATAGAAGCCTCTAGTAGTTACCTGCTCTATGAAGAAGAAATTCATTGCTCAGGACGACAAGTCTGATTGTTTGACACAAATGAGGACATAGTTATGAACGTAGACATTGTTTTTAGCTCATAAATTACTTAAAACACTACACATTGCCCCTGTAAGACCTTCACCCTGCACTGTCAAGATGCCAGTTCATCCATGTCTTAAGCTGTTGCCATGTGGAATTTTGTTTAGGAATTTGTGTCTGTAGGGGTGTATGCAGAGCAGTATGCAGTAATGTGCGAGCAAGATTTTAACAAGGGGAGAGATAAGTCTGTCTAAGTTGCACAAACAAGTTTTCAGCATTAATAAAAGTAATCACAGAAGTAACCACAGATTGCAAGCAAAATCCTGACACTGTGTAATTAAGTTGGTAATTCTCTGATAAGTTTAAGTAGCAGAAAAGGTCATATCAGCCAGTTTGCCTCGTTTGTCCAATCAGACAAACATTGCCAAAGTATTGTTGCAATTGCGGTAGCCTTCACAACTGTAATTACTTAACCTTAAGACCTTTAGGGGATTGATCCCTAACCAATGTCCTACCTTTACTTCAGGATAAAACTGCCCATATCACCCTCCATATTCTCACAAAATTGCAACTAATAACCTAAAATACACTTAGAGAACAAATCTACCCTCCATGAAAGTGCAATAATCAATAATCTTTTGGATTAAGGCTTATTCAGTTTTATTGAACTCTCAGTAACGTCTCCAAATAAAGAGGGAAACAATGGTCCAATCACAGCTTATTTTAGAGACAAGTGGTTCATATGAGGACTGTCAGCCACAGCAGTTTGACAAACAAAAGCTGATTAAAAGTACGTCCTCTTAGGCTGCATGAGGGGGCTGAGCACACAGAGACATCCACCACAAGGGCATAGAACAGTCAGAGTTAACTTCATCTGAAGAACCGTGTCAACAAATCCTAATTAAGAACCCGCATCCATCATCAGCGTTGATTAGGTGCAAGTGGTAGGAGGTGAAGTTTCAAAAAAGAAGAAGAAAGTATTAAACTTCAGTATTCTGAGTAATAATTTCCCAACAATGTGAAAGATGGATGAGAAATGCTGGGGAAAGCTTAGCACAGCCCTGAATGCAGATTTATATTTTTTAAATCTTTCATGTGCTCATACCCTTAGTTACTGCGTGTATCATCCCTGCCATTACAACAATGATATGTCATTGTAGAAAATACATTTTTGGATGTGATGATTTCTTGCAAACTGAGCCATTTCCTCCAGAGCCCCTGATATCACCCCCAAAAATTGTATCATGTAAGTTTAAGTTATCATCTTGTGCCCACAAGCAGGGAGACAAATGGAGTTACTCAAGATTAAATCGTATATGAAAGTTGTAATTTTATTTTTGATTTCTTTTTAATAAACCACATAGAGAAGTTTGATCTGCCTGATTCAATGTCTGCAATCAGGCAGATCAAACTTGCCAAACTCGGCCCATGGCAGCACGGCCTAATTAGAGTCCTTTTGAGCAGGATGATGAGGGAGCTACGAAAGAGATGACAAAGGGATTAGCATAGATGCTAACAGCCTCAGTTGACACATTTTATGAAGTGACAAGTTCTGCTATGTACACCATGGCATAACACTCACCTAATGAATGTGATTGACAGAGTGATCATCCAATCACATGTCGGATATGTGATTGAAAGGTCATGCCCATTCCCAAACACCTTCTATGGGATGGTCCATCTGGTGTATCAGGCTACTTTTTAAAGGGTTAGTTTGGGTTTTTGAAGTGGGGCTGTGAGGGGCCCATGGCACTAGTAAACAGTGATTTGGAGGGCTTTGTTGGGGAAACACTGTTACTGTATCATATTGTCAAACTAATGTATTTTTGTGAGTAGTTTTAACCTATAAGTGGGTTCATTTCAAGACTTTTGATGGCACCATGTACTGCTATGTATCCCCCCAGGGATGAAGCTTACGGGTTTCTTTATTAGTACTAATATTTTGTGCCATGGACCTCTAGAAATCCCATTTCAAAAAATCCAAATTACAGTCCTGCTCAGTATTATTGGCGCCCCTTCATTATTTTCATTGCTTTAACCATATCTTCAGAAATAAATTGAAATGTACCAAATTTATGTCATCAGGATCTTTTAATTGAAGGTCCAAAATACTTTAACAAAAAAAACTATTTTTACAAGTTACATGTTGTAATTTTAAAGAGGGAACTGAAAAAAAGCATGTGCAGCAATAATGGCACCCCTCTTCAGTATTTTGTTGCACACCCTTTGGCACTGATGACAACCTCCAAATGTTTCTTGTAGCCATCTATAAGCTTCTTGTACTTCTCAGCTGGTATTTTCTCCTCCTCTTCCTATGTAAATTGTTCAAGCTCTTGAACATTTGTAGGTTTCTTTTCCCCAATGGCAGATTTTAGCCATACAAAAGATTTTTAATCGGATTGAGATCAGGATTCATTGCTTGTCACTTTAAAACAGGCCATTTTTTCCCTTTTCAACCATTCCTGTGTGCTTTTGAATGTGTGCTTTGGATCTTTGTCTTGCTGGAGGGCCCACAATCTTTGGCTCAAACCAAGTGTTCTTACACTGGGTAGGACATTTCGCTCTAAAATTTCTTGATAATTCTCTGATTTCATGATCTCTGTGATACGGTCAAGGCCTCCAGTACCCGATGCAGCCAAGCAGCCCCAAACCATTATGGAACCTCCACCATGCTTAATTGTTGGTAGGGTGTTCTTTTCCTTGTAGGCTTCAAGTGGTTGCAATTAATACTGCCTATTCCAAAATGACTGCATGATCATAGTAGCTAATGAAGTATAATTTACAAACCTTAATATGTGAACATTACTTCTGCCAAGTTTGAGTCTGATACAGTGATGCAGAACAAAGTTAGGTTTGTAAAGAAACTGTACTGTCACATTGTGTACTTAAACTTCATGGGTGCCAATAATGATGAATGTGCAATCATATAATAAATCAATTAGGAGTAGGGCTAATCAATTATGGCGAAAGTCATAAATGCAACCAGTTTGATCAACATTTAAATGAAGATCATAAAACTCTCAGATTCTGGACGTAAATACCATTAAACTTAAAAACAACCAGCACTACCATTTTAATCAAGTGATAAATGAAATTATATGTGAAAAGACACAAATACCTAAAAGTTATGAGAGATGGATAAAGATTGCGGGTGTTACAGTGGCACAGCAGGCAGTGCACATGCCACCATGAGGAAGATTGCTGGTTTAACTCCAGTGTTGACAGGGGTCTCCCGGGCCTGCATGGGTTCTCTCAGGCACTCCAGTTTCCTCCCACAGACTGAAAACACGGCTATTAGGTTAACTGGTGACTCTAAATTGCCCTTAGGTATGAGCATGAATGGCTGTCTGTCTCTTAAGTGGCCCTGCGATTGGCTGGATGTATCGTGCCTCTAGCCCAGTGTCAGCTGGGATAGGCTCCAGCCTCCTGTGACTTTTAGAGATAAGCAGCATAGATGATGGATGGATGGAAAATGACTAAATAAGTTTACGTCCTGGGGCACGGTAATTGTTTGATCCCAATTATTTAGCTCTTATAGTTGTGGGAGGCAGTTAACATAATTGAAAATAAAACTTGATTAATTACCCAGTTCTTACAGGGAGTTTTGAGTTTAGAGTGAAAAAACAATTTAAAATTTCATAATTGTCTCTGGGTCTGTTTTATTTAGCATCCTTTTTTTCTTTAAAAAATGAAAATTAAGATGCACTAATTTCGCATACCACCTTCATTTTTTATCTGTAGTGTTTATGCTCCATTTGTCTCTTGTGTGTTAAATAACTTTATGCAATATGAAATCAGTGCAACACCCCTTTAATCCAAATCCATGCACTTTGAAATGATGAGTGATTCTGTTGCAAAGCCATCCCATCATGTTTTTCATCATGAATTATGTGTAATTGAGCGTTGTGTGGGGAAAGTCAAGTTGCTGCTCTGATCATGGAGAAATGATGACAGATAAATGAATACAGAATCTGCAATGTCAAAGTCCCACAGTCCCAAACAAACAGTCACATATCTGCTCAGATTACTGAAATGTTTGCAATATTCATCACCGGGGGATTTTCATGACTCTGCCAGCTGTCAAATATCTCGCCCTGGCTGTGTTTTGCATGGATTCACCCTTGCTGCAGATCTGAGTGATGAATGAGAATTTGTGTTTGTTTCTATCATGGATAAAGATTGAAATGAAGCATCCTGATTTGCTCTTTGAAAGAAAGCAGAGTAAACTTGATGTCAATAACCTGGATGATGGAAAAGAAGCGCAAGTCTGTGTCTGGAATGGACTTTTTCAGTGTTTCAGTCGTCCAGCAGAGGGCGCCACAGACCTGCTTCCCACGGCTATGGACCGCAGAAAGTTCATGGACGGAGATTTTATTCAAACACTGACACTGCTGTCTCACAAACAGGACTTTACCGGTGGTGCTGGTGTACATTTAAACTTGTCGCTGTGGTGTGAAGTGGTTGTGTTCACATGCCATGGTGTCTGAGGATTCAAAAAAGAAGTCTATTTTATTTTATTCTGAAAAGAGAAAGAGCTTGTGGTACTGGATATATAACAAATACTTTTAAATCTATCCCTTATAAAAAGAATTGTATCAGCATATTATTGAATTTTATCATAATGACCATTCTCATGTTTTGAAATAAACATTTATATACTTAATTACTGTCACCATCTTGTGTTTTCAGTGTTAACAATAGTTTTATATGAAGATATTAGAAATGTCTTGAAGCCTTTACCTACTGAAAATGTTTCAGAGTAACAATGAGCACAAAACTGATGCATAAAGCCTTAAAGCCTCACTATGCAAGATTCTGGTTTTCAGCTCTCTAGGGGTCCCTGTGGTCATTGTGTGTAACTGCACTGTCATACACTAACGTGCATTTGTTGACATACAGAGGGAGGCGAAGCGAGCCGAAAGGACGTCCCAAAAGACAAATAAACCATGTGGACTGATAAGGTACAGTCTGATCATGTTTCGTTTCAAATAAATCATCATGTACCCACAAGTCCAACAATAACAGGGCCAAATCAGCAATGGTCGGACATCCCTCTTCATCTTTTAGCTCACGCCAGCGAGTTATCCCTGGGCCAGTGTTAATCCCTGCCCAGGCATTTGGCTTGTTACTCTCAGATAGAACTTTTCTTTTCTTCTTGTTTTACGCTGCTTCGCTCATGGTAACAATTCTACATTTAGCTTTCTTCTTCTTCTTTAATGATGGGTGGTATCCAGCATCAGAGGAGCATTGCTGCCACGCACTATGCAGGAGTGTGAGCCAGAGGTCCCTGTTTCCATTAGGAAAATGAGTGCATACATACTTTAAACTAATTTCTGTTCATTAAATCTGTCTTAAAATTCAAAAACTGCTTCATATTCTCCTTTTCCCAACATTTAAATTTCACCATGAGGGGGAAACGAAGCAGGCTGTAAAGCAGTCAAAGCTCTAAAAATTTGTAGTTTTTAGACTGGAAGTGTTCCTACCATCAACATCCAGGTTACATAGTGCCAGTGAAGGTGATACAGACCCCCTCAGACTATATGGTTTACATGGATTTGCATGGAGAGCATTTTGGAAACTTTTCACTCTGAAGCCCGTTTTTAAAAGTTACCGTTTTTAGACAAATTGTAACGCGTTTCAGTGTAAACACAAGGCCAAAATGCAATGAAAATTGATTTGAACAGATTTGACTGTTTTCAGCGCCGTGTAAACACAGCCTATGACAGAGGTGTTATTCAATCTGTTGTAAAGTGATTTACCATCACGGTGACTCTAGAAATATTACATTATTATAAATCAGAAACCATTCTTGGTCATAGTTGTACCACAATTCATGCCTTACAGCAAAAAGATTGCTTGATGGACCCTGCTGTTTTAACAGGGGTCTTTCTGGGTGGAGTTGGCATGGTCTTCCTGTGCCTGCATGGTTTTCTCCAGGCACTTTGATTTCCTACTATGGACCAAAAACACACTTGTTGACTCTAAATTGCCCTTAGGTATGAATATGATTGTGAATGGTTGTCTGTCTTTCTTTCTTGTGATTGGCTTGTGACTGGTTCAGGGTGTCAGCTGGGTCGGCTCCAGCCCCCTGCAACCCGAAAGGGACAGGCAGTGCAGATGATGGGTACATGGTTCTGAACTGGTGGGTCAGGTCAGGTATGGGGGCATATGCCGTTTCGGCCCTTCACCTCACCAACCTGGGCTTTGTATTGAAAAAGCCTCCTGTTGGTCATTGGATCATCTCTCCAGGTGTCCTCTATGGCCTTGTTCAATTCACAGAGTCCAGGGCACCCAGTCTATAAAATCTGGATCAGGTTCAGGAAAGTGCATCGGGTGCCTGAAGAAGCCCAGCTGCTGCCCCTGTATCCATCAGCTGACCCTTCCAGTTCCTACCCTCCTGAGCACATTAGCATTAGACACATAGTTTGATTAATGATACTCAAAAATACACAGGAGGGAAGTAGTCACATAGAGTCCAGCCAGTGTCTATGGCTTCTATAGTTAGTGTGGATAGCAAGCTGTGAGGAGCAGGGACCTAAAGACTCTGACTATCTTCCACACGTTCAAATACCATGAGCACCTTCTGCCTTGTCCTGTAAACTCAGCACTACATAAGTGAGGCCAAGTCAGCTGGTGGTTAAGGGCTCAAAACTGGGTCATAGAGCTGTCGCAAGTAAGTAAGTAAGGCCTCCTTCCCTATATGGACCCAATCTCCTATAATTGGTCAACTTGTCTTTTCTGTAGCAAATGGTTCTTCTCAGGGCCATGTTTTCAATGGCTCTTCTTTCTTTCAACAGTCCATGCCCAGTCCATGCCCTGCTTCAGGCTCACTACCTGATCCAAAGTGCTAATGACTTTCGGTCTTTATGAAAATTACTGTATCATGAGTCGGAGACAAAACAAATTACAAAGCAAAAGCTTAAACAACTGTTTCTAAAGAAGATCTCACAGGTTCATTCTTAACCCTGACTATTTCTTACACAGATAAATCAGACTAACAGGACCTCTTGAGAAGTTATTGTGCAGTCAAAGGAAGTTGGAATCAGCTGATCATAACATGATTTTGTAGATTTTCAAATCATTAAGAATTTTATCAGATTATTAGTACAGATTTCAGTATTTGTCAAAGGACAAAAATAACTGAATTTAAAACATACAACCAAAGACATGATTGATCACAATGAACCATGAATGAGCAGAATTAAAGTAAAATTTAACAATAAATCCTCTGACAGCCCTCAATGTAAAAGCCCTCCTTAAAGACAGACATTCACTTCCGTCTGCTTTGAACATCAACCCTGGTAAAGCACGATGTCTGGCTTCTCTAAGAATTACCTGTAACTGTGGCCACTCTGGAGTTAATAGTACGGTTTAACTTGTCTGGTAATGTTAGTTTTCAGCCACACAGAGGCACTTAACTGACATGACACGAGGAGAGTAAACACCTGCAGAGCAGCACTGTGTTTGGGGTGTTAAAGTGAGAAATGCATTGATTCTGCACCAGCTTACAAAGATATGCTTCTGCCTCAAGGTATAGGCTTCAAATATGAGGCTCGTGTTTCAAATAATTTTAAAGATTAAGTCTGTGTTTTACATTTAATGCTCAATGCCTGGCATTATGTAGGTTAACACTGGCATCCCATATCATTTTGCTTTGCATTAGTTATTTTTCAAGTGTTGTAGGCTTCATGGTGCTGTAACACGTATGATGCTGTAACCTCTCAGCAGGAAGGTTGCTGGATAGATTTCCCTGTCAGTCAAGGACTTTCTCTGTAAAGTCTGGAGGGCTGGGTATCGATTCAGATTTTCTGGATCGATTTGATTTGATAATACCAGGTCTCAAATCGATTCGATTCACGATACAATAAGATATTTATTCAGTCTGGGATATCTCAGTTAAATTAATACTGTAAACTTAAAAAGTGACTTTTGACCTGGTGCATTGTTAAAATTGCTGCACATCCACGGAGGCAAACATTCTTCTGCTTTAGTTCAGAGGTCAGCACAGTCACACAACATGTCTGGAGTGACACAGACTGTAATGGAGGAGTAGCCTGAGTGGACCATGATGAAATATTGGTGAAACGAATGAGTTTTTGGACGATTAATGCAGTTTTAGGAGTGGCGCTATGCTTGCCCTATGTGCTACCATTATATGGATGTCTGCCGCTCGATTTTGGATCTAAATATCTCCCAAAGCACTGTTTGGATCAGGAAAGCCTTCTGGGTGAGTATATTGTTCTACTTCATTCTATAAACAATGTGAAAGCTGTAGAAACCGAACTTATCCTTTTATCAAAATTTCTGGCAGCCCCTCTTAGAAACAAGTGTTGAGGTGTTTGATGCTAAAGATAGGTAACCTTTAGATGTGAGTCATGTATTACCTGAGTGTGTGCTCTCATGTATATTTGTCAGTCAGTCACACTTCAGTCACCACATGAAGCAGTGGCCTAGATAACACACCAGAGCGAATCGTTGTTACACATTTCACCTGCATTGTTTCACAGTCGGCTGTTTCGTATTCAAGGTGTGACGGCCTTTTTTTTCAAACAGCATTATCACAGTAGCGTTAATCCACGGATACACTGAAAAAGCGAGGGTGTACATGACACACGACACTCACTGAGGAGAGAATTGAAATTGATACTGCAAATATAATTCTTCAGTGTGGATGAGAGCTAACAGCGTGTGGGTTGTTTGAAGAGGATGATGGAGAGAGAGATGGGAGAAGCATGCTGATGATTTAACACCACTGCATCGACCAGACGGTAGAAAGTGAGGATAATCACATGGAGATAAAGACAATCAATCACATGCTTTCTGCCTGGATCCACCCTGTAATAAAATAAACAATAGACTCTTTGTCAAGTGGACTGAATGGATGGGTTAAAAAAATCAATCAGGAACATATGTGCGAACGAGGCTTTTGCATATGGTTACGTCTGCAGAAATTCTTCCTAAAGCTACAATGACTTCAGCTAGTCTGACTTCAGAATCCAACATCACCCCATAATGACAGGCTGCAATCCCAAAGTGAGGAAATTTTTCAAAATCTCAAATTTATTTAATAAAAAAATCAAACATTTTGAGCCTGAGATAGAGCAGAATATCACAATATTCGGGCACACACAAAAATATGTTAAAGATAAATCAGAAAGACCTGCATGTGGCGCAGCTAGAGGGGGAAAGACCCTTCAAACACCTAATTATCTACATTTTAATTAAAACCAAAAAGTGTATCTCAGGAACACATTTCAAGACCAAAGATCTAACCCTGCATCAGTGAATACAGCTCAACAGAGCTTTCATGCACAATCATGACATGAAAGAGTCCAGCTACTGACAAGTGGATTCAAAAAAATCTTTAAAAATGTGTTGCTTTAGCTGAGTTTACTTGAACGTGCTATGAGGAGAATCTGTTACCGGCGACATAAAGACTCTGCTACCCATGAGCACGCGCTGCGACTGTTGTAATGCTGCGTTCCAGTAACCTCGGAACTGGGAGTGACATCATCTCCAACTCATCGGCCTTCCAGTTGACGTCCGGGAAAAAAAACATGCCGATCTACCAGGCTATTGTTAGCTGTTGTTAGCACACCCTGCGTTGTTGTATGAAGAATGTGATTATCACTATGGCAGCATTTTTGTAAATATAAGTCTAACAATACTATGTATACAGCTGATCTAGAGCAACACACCCCAGTCAGAAGCGCAAATAAATTGATTATTACAGGAGCTAAATAACTGTTCACACTGGGGGCATCCATCTTCCATTGTCAACTCAGAGGTGGCGAGGATTCACCGAGTTCCCAGTAGGAAATTCCGACTTCAGGGGACGTTCCAGTTGCAGTTACCTACTTGGAACTCAGAAATTCCTACTTCTGACTACAACTGGAACGCACCGAAAGACGTGACAATTTTGGGAATACTTAGTATCGTAGTTTTGTAGCCGGCTATATATCGCTACTTACAGCCCGGTGCTCCAAGACGTGTCCGAATAATATAAATTTGCTCTAGTTTTAATTGTCTTGTTCCTGAAGTTGAGTATCCAGGCAAGTCCAGCCCTGTCCGACCCGACCACGAAGCTAAGGAATAGCATTTTCAGATAGCCTATTTTGATGCTGTAAAACTCATCTTAAAGTGTGTATTTCGATCAGGCATATATCTAAAAGTGAGACTTTTTTGTAATTACTTAGAAACTCCTCATAGCTGTCCAGGCAAAGGCTCATGATCCACTGGAAAAGAGTTCGTGACCCATTTCTGGGTCACAGCCTGCCAGTTGAGAATCACTGCTTTAGAGAAATTCAAAACTCTGTGGTTAAAAAAGAAGACAGTTTGTACAGTGAGACCATCAACTGTAATAGGGGACACTTCCCTCTCCTCATCGGTGTATGTCTCTAAACATGCACAGTTAAAACTAAAGAGTAGACTGAACCAGGAAGCGTTGTTCTGATTGAGTGTTTACATGGATGTGCTTCGAAATGAAAGTCTGCATTAACCACCCCTCTCATTACCTATTTTTGTCTGTGTATGTTTGTCTGTTTGTTTCTTTGTTTGTTTGCTTAAAGGTGTAGTTTGTAGAAATTGGCATCTTAGTGACATCTAGTGTTCAGAATTTGAAATGAGTCAATCTGTTACTAAGACATCACATCACGAAACAATGAGAGGCGGTGAAGATCAAACAGAATTGCGAACAGGGCATCATTTACAACAATGACAGGGTGAGGGTTTTTTCATTCATATTGTAACTATTATTTTTACACATTATAGTTCAGGTGATTATAGGTTTTGTAAACTTTTGCAGACGTATTCAAATCACATTTCGCTCCTTTTGTGAGCCTCTGCAAAGGTTATATGGGGATGATTGTACATAAAAATAGAAACATTAAATCCTATATTGACTGTTTCTGTTCAGCGAAATGCTGCCAACTCCTACACACTATGCCTGTAGCAGCTAAGCCTAAAACTTAAAGCCATTGAGGGGCTGTCTCGACAGGCTAAACATAATTGACGTGCTGGCCTTATGCTGCTCTGCTGTGTCCAGTGCATTCAAACATCCAAAGTTTTCTTGCTCAGTTTTGTGAGTGATTTATTGCTCACCACGAGAAACATGCAAGAATCCTACACAAGTGTCCATCACATACATCACATCCATAAATCCATAAACAGCCCTGGAGTGGCAGTCAAAAAACTATACGTGCTCCCACCGTCTAGCACACCTGCTACCTGATAGAAAGCTCCAATCTATGTAGGCATGTGACCTAACACAAATGTGACCCCTAGTGGACAACTTAGTGTCCTACACATATACAAGCACATACATCTTGTAATGGCTCTTATGGTGTGGCCACACCGGACGTGAATTCGCAAAGACGCGGGTCTAGGTTACATATAAAGTCAATGCAAAGACGCGTTTGGACGCAGATTTGCCCCAGGCTGCGCATCGGACGCGTTTGGCGTGGCGCGTTTGGAGCGTCTGGCGCATTTGGGGTGTCAAACGCCTCGACGCTTGAGTTGAAAATATTGAACTTTCGACACAAATTCGCGTGACGCTGTGGCGCGGCAGCCTATCAGCGATGACATTCCCCCCGATGTCATTGATTTGATGACGTGTGATGCTCAGGCCTCCTGCTCCTGCTCAAACCCCTCTGAAAGATGGAGGAGAGGTTGATCTGCGCTGTTTGCTATCATCCGGAGCAATACGATTCGATGTGTGTACTCTACAGAGACCGGAACAAAAAGGAGCAGGCTTGGGTGAAAGTCGCTGAGGAGACAGGTTTTGAAGGTAAGTTCTGTAAATATTCGTTTCCAGCTGGATTTGCCTGCACGAGTCATCACTGAGCCCGACAAGCTCCGGATCTCTACTGCGCCTGCGCAGTGACGCGCGTCGCCTCTCAGTTTGTCAAAATGGTCCAGCGTCTAGCCTCGGGCGTTATGAGTGGCGCGTCACAGGCATTAAGCGCGTTTAAATTCGCCAATTCGCGTCCGGTGTGGCCGTAGCATTACAACCAGGGCTTGACGCTTAGCATTTTCCCAAGTAGCACGGGTGCTACCAAGTTGAAAAATCTAGTAGCACACAAATATTTTTAGAAACACACTAAAAAGTTACCACGTAGTGTGTTATTCTTTAATACAAAGACATGCGGTCAACGAGGAGGCATTTGCAAGCAGAATAAATTTATTTGAATAAAAACATACCCTCAAAAGTGACATAAAAATACACTTAAAGTGAATTCATGTGCAAAGAGCAACTGAGGAATGATATAAAATGAAATAATAACTGATAGGCTTCATAGTTGGTTATTGCTCGTTTGGTCTTGCTTATAAAATAGCTTAAAATGTTGCTCACTGTTCTTTCAGTGTATGTTGCCCAGCAACTAGTCCCACTGATGTGCTGTTATTGGTCAAGATGAGGCTTTGGGAGCGCCTGCTTATGTTCATCTGCACCTCGCGCAGGGCCGTGCAGGCATGTCGGGTGTACCAAAGGCTAGATAGAGGCACAGTTAGGTCAATAAAACAAACGTTTCAAAGCTGAACATGTTTCCAGCTGAGACTGCGTTCACGCATGGGTGCTACCAAAAGCAAATCACAACTGGCGCTGTAATATTTTCAGTAGCAAATGCGAGTACCTCCTGGCACTGTCGAGCCCTGCTTTCAACGCCTTTTAGCAAAAACTACTTCATGGATTTTGCGGAAATTGAAAATAAAATCATAAAATCATATTTTCTGGCCAGTTTTTAACAGATTTGCTCCCAATGTCAAAGGATAATATAAGGGTTCATGACTCTATCATCAAGGTAAACTCGATCTAAATCCAGACTGACATCACAAAAAAACAGTGAACTTGATCATTTAAAATGCTGTTGACCACATTAAACTATTAATTTAAAATCATATTATTAAGTAATACTTCCAAAACTTGCGTTCATACAGGATAACATCCTACATGAACGTGCTGAGTTTGGTCCAGATACTGGAATTATTCTGAATTGTATCTTTTACAGGGGTTGTGGAAAAGCCACTGCCTGATCTGAGCTGTTTGGCGGAGGTCTGCCACTCTGAATGCTTTTCTTGTTGGGAAATTCATAAACCATCTCTCCTGTTGGAAATAAAATGTATTCTCAAACATGCTCTTTTAAATCAGAATCCAACTGACATGTTTGCTTGACCTGTTTTCATTATGATCAAGCATCGACTGATTACTCGATTGTCCTATGAACATGGCTAATGACTGGTCTCTGCCGAGAAGTTTTTAAGTTTCATACAATCTTTTGAAATTTGTTAAATGGCTATCAGGTTGACCTTCAGGGCCACTGCTCCAAGAAAATTCTCTGTGTAAACATAAACATGCACAAAGTGGAATATTTCTCTGCGTCGCCCCTGTAAACCAGCACGCAATCTCTCTATACAGACACCTACACATCCACGTGAACTCAGCAAAGATGGCCGGTCTCTTTGCTCACATGAAATAATTGGGTCACATGTGTGAACAGCAGTCGAGAAGGATTTTAATCAAACTTAAGAATCCCAAATGTACATCCGCCCTTCAGGCAATCAATTACCATCCAAGCAGCTTTAATAGCAGAGTGCTGATGGAGCGCTACCTCTGAGTGGAAAAATAACACAAAAGTGGAGATTTCTGCATCTTTAAGCACCAGATTCACCTTTCCTGAGAGGTGAAGTCCGTGGGAAGCTAAAAGCGTTCATCCACCTCCACCTCACATGTACTCCTCCCTCCACCCTCCCTCCACTCTCTGCTGTGCTTTGTCTGAAGGTAAATAGGAGCCAGGCACTGTGAGCGATGAGTTTATTAGCTGCTGCCAGCTGTGACCAACCCTTGGGTGTTATTGGTAGGGTGGTGGTGGTGTCTATGTGTGTGTATGTGTGTGTGTTGATGTTTGGGTGGGGGCTCTGGGAAGGGGGAAAACAGAGGAGGAGGGGGAGTCAGACATGAGGTAGTACCCCATGAGAACCAGAGAAACTCCCTGGCAACCGGAGACAGGATCAACGCTAAATGGGGCACCCCCATTCATGTAGCAGCGACAGAGAGCCGAGCGACGGAGATTGAGGGGGAGCAGGAGAGGGAGGGTGGTGCTACTGTGTGTTAATATGTGAATGAGTGGGAAAAAATCTGGAGAATGGTCAGAAAATGATTTCCCCCTGCTTTAGAAAAACAAGACAGGTTTTATTCAAGATAAAAACTGTTAAAGCAGCTGGACTCTCCAGATTTAATGTCTGTCATCAGGACGATCTGTCTGGCAAAGCTTTAAGAGTTTCACTATTTCCTGCCATAAAAATGTATTCTATCAGCATGCTTCTGAAGCCAAAGAGGCTGAAGGGTGTGGGTTAGTTAAGCAGGAAGTGAGAAATGTGTGCAGGCTGCTGATTGGCTAAAACAAACATTCCATCACCTCTGGGTTTTTTTGAATGGTTCTGCTCTTCCTGATCACTTTCTCTGAGAGGTTGCACAGATGGGCATTAAGTATATCCCACAAATATTTGAAATAATCTTTCTGGGGAGTCAGATTATTACAGATTTGCAAACTTAAGATGAGTACTACTTAAAGGAGAATTTAAATTGCTTTTAGATGGGCCAGGATGTACAGCACATGCCTCACAGCATAAGGTCGCCAGTTCCAATTCTTTGCTGCAGCATCCATCCATCCCAAGATTCAACAAGCTGTGTATTCAGAAATGGCCTCCTGTATACCCTGGTAAAAACAAAGGGATAGTTCAGTTTATTTGAGGTACAGTTGTATGAGCTCCACGTGGCCATTAAGTACTTTAGCTGCAGTAGAAAAGTCTCTCCTCTCCCTCAATAAGCCACAATTTGTAAAAGTTTGTGATGCAGAACTAGCTGCAAACAGGGAAGTACTGTACCAAATACAACAGGTATTTTCTCAGCCTACAAGAACTCCCATCAAAAAACAATACCACAGTTTAAGAGTACGCTTCCTAATAATTTAAATGCATTAACTTTTCAGAAAAATAAAGTTTAGTGAAAGTTTATTAAAGCTAGAGAAACCCAACTTCAAATAATCTAAACTGTCCCTTGAAGTCACTGTTGTCTCTTCTATCATCTGGAATGATTCTCCTCTGACCTCTACCATTAGTAATGCATTTTTGCCGAGAGCACTGCCGCTCACAGGATACTTTCTCTTACTTAGACCATTCTGTGTAAACCCTAAAGATGGGTTTGCCTGAAAATCTCAGTAGATCAGTTACTAAAACACTCAGACTAACAATACAGGATTCAAATTTTCTTGAATCACCTTTTTTTTATTTTGATGCTCAGTTTGAAATCTAGTAAACTGTCTTTAACCACGTCTACATGCCTTAATGCACTGAGTTGTTCACATGGTATTGGCTGAATATTTGTTTATACTGGTAGTTGAACAGGTGTGCTGAATGTGTATACAGGAAATATATAATTACATTATTTAACCCTTTGAGGCCCAAGACCATAGATTAGAGCCAGAAAATTCTATTTTTTTGGAGCTGAAATGTTTGTTTCACTTGCTGCTAAAATCCATAAAATCAAAATGTCCATAAAATTCAACATATAGATTTTTCATATCTCATTTGATACATTAGGTGTTTTTGGCAACTGATAATCCATTTGAGGACATTTTTTTTATATAATTTATTTGATTTTATTCAGATGGGTTTTTTCTTAATTTGTTGATCATATTGAGTAGATAGAGGTATTATAAAAGTATGTATCAAATATGATACAATTGTCTTTTTAGGGTTAAATTACGTTCTGTGTCATTGTTGGGATTAATGCTTTACCACCTACTAAGTCTCCTTAGAAGATGCACCGAGATTCCACTCTGCGCTCTTACATCTGGGTTTACGGTAAGCTTAAGTCCCATTTCATACAGGTAAGAAAATGTGGTCACCTTATGTTAAGGTGAGTGATCAGCCCCATTAAGCATTGATAACCGTGGGAGGAAGAGATTTATTCCATTTTACAGAGAGCTTCCATGCACCCACGCACGTGTACTAACAGCCTGGCGAACATACCTTACGCACGTATGCGCACGCACAGCCGCCTGTTTGATGTTAATTGCCGCAATGTCACTGATGATGAGTCAGTGAGTGCTGAGGTGTGAACATAAACGTGCGTAAGTGCTATTAAAACCAGCATGCGCGAGTCCACGAGCCCTGTAACTGAGTCCTGGTGGGGTGGGGTGGGGATCTATATGCAGCAGAGTGGTCAGAGCTGCCACACCCTCCCCGAGTAAACAAAAGCTCAGATAGGCTATCTGAGCCATCTGTGATAAAAAAGGAGGAAAAGTTGAGGGAAAACAAGCAGTGTGATGCTCTCAAAGGGAGGCGGATCTGATGCTGTGGCTAATATCATAATTACAGTGAAATTGGCTCTTGATTATAGACGAGAGGTTATCTCCAAAATCCGCCCCCTCGCTTTTACGCACACATGCGCACACACACATTCCCAAATCCAGCCCTTTGTCTCGGTGGTAGCCCCGAAACAGGAATCCAGCAAGGAGCATGTGGACCAGACTGTCTCCTCCCCCCACCGTATAAACGCACACACACCACACTCTCTCCTCCCCCTGAACCCCCCCACCTACCCACCCACCCACTGTCCTCATCCTCCACAGCCTTGCCCGGCCCCCGTGCCTTTGCCTGCCTTTGTGTATGTGTGTGAAATGTGTGTGCGTGCATGAGCTGACTGCGTACCCGAAAAAACCGAGTGACGGATGCCTTACGCACAAAATTGAGCGTCTTCTTCTGGGATTCTGTGTCATTTGTTCAATGGGAAATAGGAAAAAACAGCAGGTGGAAGTGGAAGTGGAAGTGAAGGGGAGGAATCAGGGAGGACGCACGTGAAGATCTTACTTCAACCCCTCAAAAAAGGGAAAAGCAGGGAGGAAAAAAAGGAGCAAGTGCAGCAAATTGGACTTTTCCACCATCAGCACCATCCACCCCCTTGCTCCTCTTCTCTCAGGTCTCCCCTTCTTACCTCCCATTCTCCCAGCATCCCTCCCTCATGAACAGCCTCTGATTGAGATTTGGGGGTGTTTGGATTTTGTGGAGACGCGTGGATATGGATTAAAACACAAGGAGACCCTGCGCCGCAAAACTGGAGCAGCACGCGCGACCACGCCGCGGGGGAAGGGGGCGACGGGACTCGGTGAATTCACGGAGCCCCCGGGACAGAGGTGAGTGGAAGCCCGGGCTGTCCGGCTCGAGCTTGAAGCAATGCTGTGATGTGTGTCTATCTTTCCACCCTCACAAGCGTGGATTCAAGTCCAAAGAAGCAGCAGCAGCAACAGCAGCATCTCTCAGCACATGGTTTTTACGTTTCCATAATTGATGATCTCATACGCAATCTGATGGATCCTGAATGTGGAGGAGTAACAGCTAACGTGTTTTCACAAGCCTGGGGAGAATAGGGCTGGGGAACATGGTACCAAAATCATATCATTGCATTGATGGGCTGAGTGAATATACTGGGATTATCCTGACATTTAATGTGACAAGTAGTTTGTCCAGTATCAGAATTACAAACTTTTATGGGACTAGTTAAATCAGATGGTGGTGATACCTGATGTCACAAAAACAAAAATTAACATCTAGACACACTGAATTTGACTATTATTTCCGAACAGGGATGCAAAATATTCAGTGTTTTCCAACATATGATATGTGGATACTTCTAAGTCATTATCACCAACACCTACATTGATACTGATTTTAAGACTTAAATCCTTGACTTTTTAAGAATTCTGGTTTTTATCTGCTTTATTTAAACTATTCATCAATTCTATGTTGTTATATACTGCACAGCACTTTAACCTACTAATGCACTTTATGAATTCTGATTCTTTAACTTTTTGTGGTTTAAGTGCCTGTGCTCAAGATTTTTTCTGATTTTCCTAATGCCTGTATTTTTTTTTATTTTGTCATGTACTGGGGCACCAGGTGCAAAACAAGTCTCCCATAGGGTGATAAAAAAAGTTGAAGGTACAGTTAAAGTCTTTGATTGACAGTACACATACACAATTAACAAAAAATAACCTTTCCTCACACTGTGGCAATTTATCCATGATAGAAACAAGAAAACATTACTGTTTTTTAATGTAGACATTAAGCGATGACGAGGTAGGCATTCTGATACATCCATACTTGTGCCATATTAGCATATATATGGACAATATGTTGGGTAATGTTCATATCTGCAGATACAAATAAGCAGCTTTTTAAGCTAAAATGCTCCTGCACACTGTCAATTTTATACAATTGTACAAAAACATTGGCAATATTTCCATAATATTGAAATTGCCAGTCATTTCTACTCTCTTGAATACCAACCATTTGTTAGCATTATTTTCTTTAATGTTCAGTTGAGGAGTTTTATGTCCATTCATTCATTCATTTTCATTCATTCATTCATTCATTTTCTATATCCCTTTCGGGGTTGCGGGGGGCTGTAGCCTATCCCAGCTATCATCGGGCGAGAGGCGGGGTACACCCTGAATCGGTCGCCAGTCGATTGCAGGGCCACATAGACAGACAACCATTCACGCTCACAGTCATACCTAAGGACAATTTAGAGTTACCAATTAACCTAATGAGCATGTTTTTGGTCTGTGGGAGGAAGCCGAAGTACCCGGAGAGAACCCACGCATGCACGGGAAGAACATGCAAACTTCACACAGAAAGGCCCTCCTGACCCGGAATCGAACCGGCAACCTTCTTGCTGTGAGGCACGCGCTCTACCAGCTGCACCACCGTGCCACCCTGTTTTATGAGTTTTATGTCCAGATTTCAAAATTCATTTGCAACTTTGGACACAACGAGGACAAGATATGAAGCAAGATTTATCTGTCTCTCTCTTTATACAACTCATGAGACATATACAATAAAAATAATAAAAAAGCCATGACGGATGATGGCCTTTCAGGTTGAACACTTTAAATGAATTGTACAAATGTATTTGCAACAACTCATTGGAGTTCTTCAAAATTTGTGCACCCTGTATTATTGTGTCTAAATGTGCAAATACATTAGTTAAAGATATGCAAACAGGAATTTAGGAATTTTATCATGGCAACAGAAACAAATTTTCCAGACTAACATTTTTGTGTAATTACCCCCACCAAAGAGGTTCTGTTTTTGCCAGCATTGGTTTGTTTGTGAACAGGATAACTAAAAAAAAGTACTAAAAGATGCTACAAACTTTCCAGGAAATGTTGGTGACAAGTTTTTACCTGAACCCAGATGAGGACCCATGATTTTTTAAAGGACTTTTTGATTAGAAAAAGACGGATTTGTCCACTTTTTGGAGAATAATTTCCCGAAAATGTTAAAAATGCTTTGGTGGAGGCTTGTGCTCTTGAAACACCTCTAGTTTTTCATCATTTTGAAAAACTTGCTAGTAAACTCTCAACTACTTACTGAACAAACAGGTCGTCTACATTTTTGAAACCTTTAAATAACTGATTTCAACTGATTAAAGCATATTTTTTCATGGTTGCTTGTTTTACTTTTTTTTTTTCACACATGTACAAAAGTGGAAATTGCACAAATATGTGGGCAAAGTTAATCTTCACCAATCTGTAAATGTGGCCAACGTGTTCATGTAGTTTATAAAGTATTGATGTTTTCTTGCAAAGTTCTCAATGATCAACAGTAAATATCGCTTGTTTAGGAATTTTATTACTGTTGCCATAGTAACAGTATGCATTACCATTTGCTATTTCCCAAGTAATTAACTTGGAGTACTGCTGAGTATTAGAGCAGAAGTATTCTCCTTTAACTGTCTTTATTTAAAGGATAGATGGAGTCACAGAGAACTTCAAATGCAGAAATGTGTTTCCAACCCAAACACAGCATTTCCTCTAATGTCTTGTTGTATCAGTCTTATTAGGACAACAGAGACCCATATTGATGTCTCCTGAGTGTTTTCAACCCTCCTCCTCCTCATCAGCTGGAGCATATGGCCCTTTAAGTGTCCCTGCCTTCTCAGGGCCCAGCTGCAGTGGACACAGAGCCGTCCAAACAGCACTGTAACTTTCCTCAGAGAGATGGAGAAATAAACTGTGATTATATAGACAGGAGGATAAACTATCCTGCAGCACTTTATGTTCTCTTCTCATTTTGTAATCTTCTAGTTCGTGTTTGAGGGAGTCGGGGGTCAATAAAGGGGCAGCAGCTTCACATTCTGATGAATGCTTAGTCAATAACCAAGAGGAGACACAGTGGTGCTATAGGTAGTTAATATGGTTCTGATAGATCTCACCATACAAATCAGAGCTGCATGGATGAATGCAAACAAGACTGTGCTGTAGTTACATCAGCACACACCAAGTACAGAGGCTGGACAGTGTTGATAAGTCTGCGTGTTATAAGGAACTTTGGGCTTGTTTTTCTCTGAAGTTGCGGACAGGTCTCGTGAGTCTCAGGTTCCATTATTTTTGGCTTTGTTTCTTAAAGGGACTGTGAGGAGTTTCTATGTAATTACAAAAAAGTCTCACTTTTAGATATATGCCTGATCGAAATACACACTTTAAGATGAGTTTTAAAGCATCAAAATAGGTTATCTGTCTTTGTGGTCGGGTCGGACAGGGCTGGACTGGCCTGGATGCTCAACTTCGAGAACAAGACAATTAAAACTAGAGCAAATTTTTATTATTCGGACATGTCTTAGAGCACCGGGCTGTAAGTAGCGATATATAGCCGGCTACAAAACTACGATACTAAGTTTTCCAAAAATTGCTTGTTGTCACACATCAAAAACTACCGCTACGTAACTAGAAAGAGATACATTACCTCGTCGCTTTGCATCCTGTAAGTTGTTGAAAAAAAGAAGTTGTAAAGCAATGCAGAGTTCTGAGGAAGGTCCGAGCTGCATTTTTATTGGCATCACAACAAACACGCGCTTTAGTTTGGGTCACGTCTTTGGTGCGTTCCAGTTGTAGTCAGAAGTAGGAATTTCCGAGTTCCGATAAGCAAACTGCAACTGGAACGTTCTCCGAAGTAAGAATTTCCTACTGAAAACACGGTAAAACCTCGCCACCCCCGAGTTGACAATCGAAGATGGATGCCCCCAGTGTGAACAGTTATTTAGCTCCTGTAATAATCAATTTATTTGCACTTCTGACTGGGGCATGTCGCTCTAGATCAGCTGTATACATAGTATTGTTAGACTTATATTTACAAAAATGCTGCCATAGTGATAAACACATTCCTCATACAGCAATGCAGGGCGTGCTAACAACAGCTAACAATAGCCTGGTAGATCGGTATGTTTTTTTTTCCGACATCAACTGGAACGCTGATAAGTCGGAGATGATGTCACTCCCATTTCTGAGGTTACTGGAACACAGCATTATGACAGTTGCCACGCGTGGTCATGGGTAGTAGAGTCTTAATGTCGCCGGCAATAGATTCTCCTCACAGTCCCTTTAACTTGAAGTTGCTCATTTGGGCTTGTTGTGCCTCCAAACTCTGGAGGAATCTCATGCATGCCCTAGTATCAATATAAACTCAATTCAGAAGTTACACAAACTATTTTCTTCCACTTTAAACACATTTGCAAACTTTACAGAAAAAGAGGCAAAAATGTTTCCACCAGAAAGAAATATAAGAAATGTATTTGTAATGTAGCTATTACTGTTATCAGCATATTAAAGCTGCAGAGGCTCAACATTTAACTTAGATAAAAGTCTGACTATGTCTGTTTTGCTACAAAAATCAAGGTTAGACAGCCTGTTCAGTGATAACAGAGTTATATATAACAGCAGCCCCTCCCTTCACTTCTGTATTGAAAAAGATGTTCCACCTGCAAACAAAAGGATGTTGAATAAGTAAATTAAGAGCCGAATGGAGAAAAAGGCACTGTAAGATTGACAGTGTAATGTAAATGAAAATTAAAACGTGCTTTATGTAGATTTCTCTGTCTACAAAATAAATAGAATAAAGTAATATATCTCATCAGAAACTGGATAGCAGGAGGTTGTTTGTTTTGGGCCTGTTTTTATCGACCTGGTTACTTATTTCAGTCGAAAAGTCTGGCAACACTGAGGCCGGAGTCCTTGACAATGGTGGCTTCTGGTTCAAATCTCTCCTGTGGTGTCCTGTGTGTCTTTAAAAACACTCAAGGCACACGAAAACGTTCAACCTCCTGAGTTTGCAGCATTCAGTGCAGAAGTAAAAACATACCCATCAGTAATCAACAGAAACGTCAGATTAGTTCATACAGGACAATAAATGTCTGGCAACACTGAGGCTGATTGTTCCCTTAGTCTCAGAGGGTGTTGAGGTTTGAAAACTTACTGTATTGACTGACAGGTTACTAACTGTCAAAGTTAAGCAGCTAATAGAAACTGAGTGGGCTCCTATGACTGTCTCTTATATGGGGTTTAGAAACAAGCAAGCCCACAGCTCCCTCTGATTCTTTGTTACCTCCGCCAAGGAGATTATGTGTTTGCCGGCATATTTGTTTGTCTGTCTGTTTGTTTGTTTGTGAGCCAGATTATGCAAAAACTACTCGATCTATTTTGTTTAATAGCTTTCTAACTAATGATGATATCAAGATGATTCCAAGTGCTAGGTAGACCTGTGCTCAACATATTGATACGGAGAAATATCGTCATGTGCTTCTTGCCAATACGTGTATTGATACGGATTCTACAGAATCGATATGGCCTCAAATGCTGTTACAGCTGTTGTTGATAGATTTAAACTGCATTCAGACCAACAGCGACTCTGCGACTCTGCGATCAAAATCCTATTGAAGTCGCATCGTGTGTCCATAAATATAACCCTAACCCTAACCCACTGCGATTATATCATATATCATGTAATGGGATGTATAAGCTGACATTATTCCAACTGTATCCTTTTCACTTACTTATCAAACATAAAACACTGCAGCTGATGCCCTGCAGCAGCATCTGTCAGTTTTCTGTGGTCTATCTAGGCGGAACTAATGTCCTCACTGACTAATGTTTCCCACACAGACATAGATTGTTACTCTGTAGTCCGGAAGAAAAACTGTCACGGGTACTATCACACACGCACACACCGCTTATTGGCTGTTGCCACACAGCCACACATGACATCACCTGATAAGGTCAACTTTTTTTTACTTTGGCAACCGAGACTAGCAAAGTGATGGCAGCATCGTCTGAGTTTTCTGCGGTCTATCTCGGCGGAACTAATGTACTTACTGGCTAATGTTTCCTACACAGACATAGATTGTTACTCTGAATTAGAGGATGACATTTTTCGGGAATTCCCGTGGGTCATGTGATTCCCGCGGGAATCCCACGGGATGGGAGTCATTTTTAATTAATCCCGTGATCGGGAAGGGGCATGGGAAAAAAAGCAACAGGAGCGGGCAGGAGCGGGAACGACATTAATAGATGATCATTTTCAGCCATGTTAAAACAACCAGATGAACAGATGCGTCCATTTTTGTAGGCTCAGTGAGAGCCAACACTCTTGACCGTGCTAGCAACACAACAGAACTACAAAAGTGTTTTGACTTCCTGTCACCGCTGGAAGTGAAAAGCGACTCGGAGCGGATGCCGGCGACACACATAACAAAACAACATGGAGGGAGAAGACAAGAGAGCTGTTTACACCGACTGAATGTAAGGCATGTGAAACTTAAAGGCAATGCCTTTAAGTTTGTGAGTGGGACGGGACAGGATTGATTTTTTTACTGCGGCCCGGGATCGGGACAGGACGGCATTTTTTCTCTGGGAGTGGGACGGGACAGTCGTGAAAATCTGCTCCCGTGTCATGCTCTACTCCGAATGGAGAGTGATCGCCGAGAACGCTCAAGTCGCTTTTGGTGTGTAGGCACCTTTAGGGTGATGTTATGAACAGCACAGTCCAATTTAAACTACATGGTGAAGCACATGTTTGAACTTTTAACTTAAGTTTAAAATCTTTGAGGAACTAAATAAGTGTCTTGAGTTGTAGAACAATGTCTTTATTTTTGCAATGAAAAAGACAAAATTAAAGTTGTAAGGAGTTGATTAAGGCATAATAAATTACCATAATTTTCACTTTTCGTGATACATATCTTATCGTAGCCTCAGTGTCAGGATACATATCATATTGTGACGTTACTGGAAATACCCAACCCTTGTGCTAGGTGTGGGTTTTCAGAGTCAAGGAATCATATTATGATGGTAAATTTATCATGGAACTATTGCTTATAGATGCAACTCCACCACATGTGGAAAGCTGGTCTGCAGCTATGCTGTATTAGATAAAACCAGGTAGGACGTGGTTGAAAAGCAGTTGGGGACCCTTCATTTATAAATCAACAAACAATTTAGTAACCCGGTTATATGCTGAGAAGTTAAAACAACTTTGCAGCTTTTCAAATTTGTATGTAGCATATGTTATATTTATACATTTGTCTAGTTGTTGCCAAGTTTTCTCCAGTTCTCTGCTACAGCTTCAATGTTCAATTGTGTGGAGTTGTGGAGATGTTATAGTCAGGACAGCACCTAGCTTGATCAACCTTTTCACCCTCACCTTGGATCTTGGAATGAATGTGAAACAACAGTAAGATAAGATTTTAAAAGGGGGCAGGGTGCTATTATTGGAAAGGCTCTGTAAATACCTTCAAATGACACTTAACTATCAGCAACAAATAATGACATTAAGTTTAAGCACGCAGAAATGAGCAGTCTTTATGCTGATGGTCGTCTTTTTTTAGGCCATAAAGAAGCATCAGTGTTAAATTCAGCCTGTTTAACAGACAGTTAAAGACTCCTCAGAGTGACTTTAAGCTTTCCCCTCTGTACTAGATGGATGATTATGCAGCGAAGAGAGTAAGCATTTTTATCAAAAGGTATCAACTGAACAAATGTATGATTTTATATGATACAGTTTGTCTGCTTACTTTAACCAGAACATCAAAAGTTCAAACCCTCTCCACCCAGCTCTTAATGTAAAAATCATTTTTATTATTGATGGTATATCTTGCCTGGTTTTCTTGATTGAAGTGAAAAATATCACAGTATTTTTCTCCTGTTCATGCATCTAGTTATTTTACCAACAGCTGAAAATATCAAGCAAAGCCGAGTCTATTAAATGATTCATCAATTAGCAATTAGAACTTGAGTGAATAGAACAGCACTTGAATTATTGAAAACTTCCAGCAATTTCCAGCTCAAGCAAGAGTTTGAGTTCCCTTCTTAAAAAATGTTTCTTACTTTTTGTCTCTAATAAGACAGTGTTTGCTAAACAATAACTGTTAATGTTATTTTTGACATATGGAAGGATTTCACAGGCCAAAAATGAATCAGTGAACCACAAAGCTTCATAAATATTTGTCTGTTAACACAATTTCTTAGAAGTTACAGCAGTGACATAAACTTAAATACCACATGAAAAAAGCAGCTTATTCAACTCAAATTGGAGAAAATGAAAGCTGAGTTAGTTTGGCTCCAATTTGGCTTAAATAATGCATCACAAGCGGAAATTTGAAAACAAATATTCTCGTCTAATTTATTGTAAAAATATCTTATTACACTAATTGTAAGCCGAGTTTACTTGACAAGTGCAGACTAACATCTTATTTCTAACTTTAATAAGCTCTGCATTGAATCTAATTGGGTGAAAATGTCTGCAAAGGAGGCAAACATATTTTCCTTGAGTGTCCTGAAATAAGATATACTAACCACTAATTAGCTATCACAATAATGCAGTCTGAATTGAGTGCCCTGAATGTTGAAAACAATGTTGTTCTGGACTTTTGGTAACAGTAATGAGGTATATTTAGAAAGACATCTAACAAATATTCTTGCTAAACTAAAGTATTTTCAGTTTGGCTGCAGTTTACTTTCTTTCAATAAACACAATGACTTGCCACTTACTGCCTAATTCTGATTTACTGTGCACTTTGCTGTGTTTTTTTCAAAGACAAAGATGGCAGCCACAATAAATGAGAAATGCTCTCCAAAGGGGCATGAGAGATGACATGGCGATTAGACTAAGATGAAGAAAGGTTTTCAGCTTGGTTGACAGATCTTGACACAGCTGCACATCTGCAAAGGTTTCTAAAACGGTAAATGGGTATAAGTCTGCAGGTTGAGTTTTGGGTATTGTTCAGCAATATACGCAGTAAATCGATTTATTCTGCTAATCTACAGAAATCAACTATAACTACATTTGTAGAATGATTAAAAGAAACAATGGAAATGTCTGCTCATTGCATTTTCAATGGACACAAGCTCTTTAAAGGGATATTTCAGTATTTTGAAGTTGAGTTGTATCAGGTGCTAGACAATGGTCAGTGAAGTGGCTGAAAGGGCCCCCAGCAGTGCTGTACCTTTAAGAAGAGCAAGCTGAGACTACTGGTAAAGTACAATGCTGTTGATGGGTAAAGGTATTTTGGGTAAAAAAAATTATCCATGAAACAATGTTGGTCAAATGTTTATTTTTTTTGCTTTATTCTTTTCCACTATTCTTTGTATTTGGCACTATTTTACAATGCAGCACATGGCTATATGTTCTTACTCCTGTGCGGATTGATTCCACTAATCTGCTTTTCAGATGGATGAACACTGAGCTATTTACCAGTTACATGTATTACTCTTGACAAAACTTAGGTTTATGGCTTGTTTTGAAGTAAAACTTACACAATTGCCCTAAATATCAGTACCCACCATCAGGTAAAGTTTATTATGAGCACAACATCTTTACCTGTCCTCTAGTTTTTACCTGTAATCAAGGCACTAATTTAATTTAATCAGTCAAAAAAATAACCTGTATCTGTGATTACGATTTGCTGAGGCTAACAGGTCATGTTTCATGCTCATAGCCAACAAGTCTGATTACAACGGCTAGTTTGAGAGTAAACTTATTTTTTCTGAAGATGCTCTATCACAAATCAATGACATTATTAAATTAATCTGACTTTTATTTGACAAAAACATATGCTATTTTTTCACATTTGTCATGAAATGAAGGTTTCCGACCAGTTTGGGTGATATATTCAAAATAAGCAGAAGCAAAGGCAGTTAAATGGATGCTAAAACTGAATGAGAAAGCTTTAGTGTATCAGTCTCATTCTGGATAAGCATGAAATCACACAGGGCAGCATGGTGGCACAGCAGGTAGTGACCCTGCCTCACAGCCTCAGGGACCAAAAACATGTTCATTAGGTTGATTGGTGATCCTTAATTGATCAGAGGTATGACTGTAATGCTTCACACCAAATGCGACTATGCGATCAAAATCGCTTTGCCCACTGAAGTCGTATCGCATGTCCATAAATATCTCGTTTTGGTCACCTATGCCTGTCCCTGTGGCTCGGTGATGTCATGTTTGCTCAAGTTTCACCGCGATCATATCATATATCATATAATAGAATGTATAAGCTGACATTATTCCAACTGTATCCTTTTCACTCATTTATCAAACACAAAACATCACAGCTGATGCCCTGCAGCAGCATTACCTGTGAGTTCTCTGTGGTCCCTCTAGGCGGAACTAATGTCCTGACTGACTAATGTTTCCCACACGGACATTGATTGTTCCTCTGCAGCCCAAAAGAAAAACTGTCTGTTATAGGTACCGTCACACATGCACACACCGGTGATTGGCTGTTGCCGCACAGCCACACACGACATTGCCTGAAAAGATCTACTTTTTTAAACTTTGGCAACACGTTACTAGCAAAGTGATCGCCTTGAACGCAGCAGTTGCATCGCAGGGGAGTTTAACCCAACCCCACAGCGGCGATCGCCGAGGACGCTCAAGTCACCTTTCGTGTGTAGGCACCTCAAGTATAAATGGTTGTTTGCCTCTTTGTGTGGCGCTGGGATTGGCTGGCGACCAGTCCAGGGTGTTCCCTGCCTCTTGCCCATAGCGAACTGGGACAGGCTCCAACCCCCTGCAACCCAGAAAGAATGGTGTACATAATGGATGGTTGGATGAATGAAATCACACAGACACAGAGTTAAAATGGCTACACAGATTCATTCATTGCATTCTTTGGCAAATTAATGCTGCAATATAAATGTCATTTTATGGCTCCAATAGTCATATTTTGGTGGTATGTATATCATTCTCCATTTCCTGTTAGAAACATCTTCAAAGATAGTTTGGCTTTCTAAAAATGACTAAATTCAACGTCCTTCTCAGGTGATTTAAAGCATTTATCTGTTTGTTCCCTCTGATTTCAGACACCAGACACCTCTCTCCCTCCGTCTGTCTGGAACTGCTAGTCTGGTGCACATGTTGTGATGTCCGTGCATATTCTCTGAAGTCAAGAAACACATTGTATCTTGTAATACAACAACACAACCAGCTTTGAGTCCTCTGCCTCTGTGTTGCTGGTCAGTGACTGTTGTAGCTTCCTCTCCTCTGACGATCTGTTGCCGTCCACCTCAGGCTATACAACCCACTCCTTTCACGCGGACTGAAAATGCACACACTGCTAAACTACACAAGCATGCAAACCCTGCCGACATGTTTGCAAGCACGAGCACACAGCCGCTCAGACTGCTCAGGCAAACATTTTGCAGCCGCACACTCACATATGCCGAGCCCCAGAGGACAAACGCTGGTGTGATAGATAAACGAGGGCCCTTTCTCCACCATGCAGTGTGTGTTTGTGTATGTTTGTGCGGCTCGTGTGGTGAGGTTTAAATGCTGACTGGAGTAGGTCACTGAAACCAGGCTGCGGGGAGAGTGACACCCAGGACCCAGAGTCTTCCTAAGCTGCTTTCAGCAACACTGGAATCCATCCATCCCAGTATCCCCCCTGTTTCTGATCCTCACCCCCTCCCCTCTAACCTCCATCAAACATACACAAACCAGAGCTACACTCGTCTCCTTTTTTTCCTCTTTTTGTATAATTTTCCGTCTTTGATCCCAGCTTATCTTGTTCCCCTGTTCTTCCCTATTCTCCTCTCGTCCCCTTAACGCTCCTCTCCTTCTCCTCTCCTTTCCTCCTCTCCTTCTCTTCATTTCTAGCGGTCATGGAAATTAGACCGCAGAAGTCTTTGATTCTCCGTGCTGTACACCGCCTCAGGGTCAGGGCCCTCTTATCTCGGAGAGAAAGAGAGACAGACGCAGAGAAAGGAGGGACGAGATGGAATAGGAGCAGGAGAGAGGTGTTAACACAGTGGGACAGATAGCAAGAGGGGAAGGTGTAGAAAGGGGGGAGAAGCGGGGAGAGGGATCTGGGGATGGAGGCTGTGCTGTGATGAGAAGATGGGGAGAAAAAAACCTGGCTTAACAAGGAAGATGGAGAAAAAGAGGAGCAGAAGAGGGGTTGATGGCAGGGGGCAGAGAAGAGGTTGAAATGTCAAGATGACTTTCAGCCAATTCAAAGGTCTTAAAGGACAATACCTTTGGGATTGAAGCTTCTTGTCTACTTACTTTGTGCTTGTGTCAAATAGCCTTCAGTCTGAAGATAGCAGCTGACACAGAAGGGAGAGATCAGGCTGAAAATGGCTGAAACACAAATTAGACACCAGAACTTTCCACTTAGCTCACCCTCAAATTTGGGGTCCGTTTCAATTCTACCCCTTAGCCCTTATCTTACCCCTAAGCTTTGCATCTTCAGGTCTGGTGAAGGGGTGTCCAAATTCTCTGTAGGGCTACACAGCCCTTGAATAGAAGACAGACTGGGATCTCACTTGAAAGGAAGGGGTATGAGAATTTCCCATAATACACCACACCCTCTGACAACAAGGCAGAGCAGAGACAGAAGGAAGCGCATAATTAAACACAATTATTCAGTCATCAAGTAAATATTAATCATGTTTAAATTGTTGGTCCTATTTTAAAATTTCTTGTCATAATGAGCTAGCTTTCGCAGCTGTAGCTACGGCTGTTGTTGTATCTGCCTACGTCACAGCCAGTGAGCAGCTCTAGGTGATGATGCAGCGGAAATCAGGCGGTGTCTTGTTTCTCAGGAGCGTGTTTTCACCCCTTCCCTTTGACCCCAAAAACAGAAGGCTAGGGGAAGGGTAAAGACAGAAGGGAAGGGCTAAAGGGTTACAATTGGGATTCACCCTTAAGGTGTGTACACACCAGATGCTATTTGTACTACCTCGCCGATCACTCTCTGTGCAAAGTCAATGTACAGCCGTGATGGGGCGGGGCTAACCCTCCTGCGATGCAACAGCCGCTTTTCACACTACCACATAGCTTCTGGCACAATGTGAAAGTAAAAAAAAAGTTGATCAATCAGCGGTGTGTGCACGTGTGACGGTACCCTAGACAGACTGTTATTCATCTGGACTACAGAGTAACAATCCATGTCCGTGTGGGAAACATTAGTTGGTGAGGACATTAGTTCCGCCTAGACGGACCGCAGGAAACTCACAGATGATGCTGCTGCAGGGCATCAGCTGCAGTGTTTTGTGGTTGATAAGTGAGTGAAAAGGATACAGCTGGAATAATGTCCGCTTATACATCCTATTATATGATATATGATATGATCGAGCAGATGTGATGTCACCGAGCGGCGGCCGACAGCAGCAGTGACCAAAATAAGGTATTTATAGACCCGCGACGCGATTTTGGTAGCTGGGTCGCTTGCAGTGTGAACACAGCATTATTAGACTGAATAACAGTCCAATATATAGAAGTTAATAGTTTAAGAACATTACCTCTGTCACAGCAATGAATCAATTTGTTCATAAACAAAAAAAATTAAAACAGGGTTATACAATTTATATTTTTGACAAAATAAGTCATAGGTAAAATGAAACTTACAACAAGAATAAGCAATAAACAAACAGACATGTATCTGATATTAAAAAAAAAACAAATTTCATCCCTCTCAAGAAGGTTGAGTTACTTGAGACTGGCCTTGGTCTCGAGACCACATCGTGAAGGTCTTGGTCTTTTCCCGGACTAGAGAGCATTTTTACTCTGTCTTGTCTCTGACTGGGATTTACCCATCAAGACCGATCAAGACCAGCACTGAATAAGGAGGAACACTTTGCAAATCAACAAAAAACTTCAATGCATGTGTTGTTTCCCCCTGTGATGACTGCAACTTTCCTGGTGTTGTGACTGAAGGGACAACCCCGTTAACTGTTCAACCTTGTCATGGTTTTGATTTTGATGGTCTTGGTCTTGTCTTAGTCTTGGTTTCGACTCCCAAAATTCTTGGTCTTGTCTTGGTCTTGGTGCATTCTGCTCTTGGGCAGGAATGGTGTCTATCTGCTTGTCATGGACTCTGGAGCGTGGCAAGACAAAAAAATGTTGGCGTAGCCCTTTAAGTCTCAAGTCACCTCTGGGTGCAACTTGAGGTTGAGTCTCAATCCTGAGTCCCCATCTCTAACAGATGTGCATTTAAACTTGTCCTGTGGAGATGGTAACTGCATTTTCACACCAAAAAAGTGAAGAATCACCTGGTCTGGCACCTACCCTATAGCAGGGAGACAGGACTGACACAGCTGAGGTGTTTGGAAAGACCAGGGGTGCATCTGAATAGTCCTTTTTTGATAAGGAGATATTTAGATCCAAAATCGAGTGGTGGACATCCGTATAATGGTAGCACACGGGGCATGTTAGCGCCGCTCCTAAAACTGCATTAATCGTCCAAAAACTCATTAGTTTCACCAATATTTCATCATGGTCCGCTCACGCTACTCCTCCATTACAACCTGTGTCACTCCAGACATGTTTTTGTGACTGTGCTGACCTCTGAACTGAAGAAGAAGACGATAGATAGATATTCGTCCATTTTGCACAAAACTGGAAGAAGAAAGTCGTTGTGTAGCCGGCTGTCTTCCCCTGAAACAATGAGCTGTACTGCGCATACGCGGAGGCAAACGTTCTTCTTCTTCAGTTCAGAGGTCAGTACAGTCACACAACATGTCTGGAGCGACACAGACTGTCGTGGAGGAGTAGCGTGAGCGGACCATGATGAAATATTGGTGAACTAATGAGTTTTTGGATGATTAATGCAGTTTTAGGAGCGGCGCTAACATGCCCCGTGTGCTACCACTATACGGATGCCCGCCGCTCGATTTTGGATCTAAATATCTCCTGAAGCACTGTTTGGATCAGGAAAGCCTTCTGGGTGAGTATATTGTTCTACTTCATTCTATAAACAATGCGAAAGCTGTAGAAACCGAACTTATCCTTTAAGCGTCGGCCATGATAAGTGCCGCTCGAATTCTCCACAAGTTAAGGAAAGGAGGGTCGTTGCTTCCTTTAATATCTCCTTCAGTTTAGGAAACATTGGACCATCCTTTTCAAAAGGAAAGGAGAAGAAAACGCCCCATAATGCCTTGTGGCACGTGACAAATATAAATACGGCTCCTGCCGAAGGTTTACGGAATTTTACAATGGAGAAGGGACGGAAATTTCTGAAGTGTATCATGTTAATAAGACAGAACAATGAGGCCAAATAATGTTTATTAAAAATAATCAATAAAATAAGGACAAATGAGGACTTTTACAACACTACAAATATAATAAATTCATACAATGTTCATGATGATATATGTGAATGAAACAGGGGGAATAGTGCTTCTAACGGTCTGCTATAGTATCAGGCTTCAGATTGTCAGTGTCTGCCAAAGATGTCAACATTTATAGATGCTCTCATGAACCTCACAGCTGTGAGCAGGAAACATACACTGCAGCCGGTGAAGACGCGAAACGACCCTGTGAGATAAGGCTGAGGACAAATGTACTTCTTGTAGTTCATTTTCGGAACATTGTAGTTCGTCGTGGCTTACCTACGTCACAAGTAATCGTCGTCACATTAATATGACATCAAAGTGAAAGTGCGGTCGAATTCCTCTTTGGCCGCAGTTCTCCTTTCCTCTCGTCCTTTTCCCTCCTTCCCTTGACCCTGTGAAGTTTTTTATCGGGTTAAGGTAAAATGGATAGGAAAGGAGTTAGGAAGTACTATTCGGATCCACCCCGGGACTTTAAATGCAACAACATAGTTTATATTAAAAGTCATCTTGACAAAACAAATGCAAAGAAAACTTGGCCTAAACACAGATGAGACACAGGTAAACAATAAATAGGTTAAGGTAGAAGTGTTTAAATGAAGGCCGACTGCTTGAAGGAGATGGGAAGTGATTGAGGGAGTGATAAGTAAAATGGGACACAGAGCGAGGTGGGAGAGGTAAAGAGTTTGAGTCTGAGTGATAGAGAAGGAGGGGAGCAGATAAAGGACAGAGATGCACAGATAGAAAGACAGAGAAAATGAAGAGAAACGGGGAGCTGCAGGGAGGGTTGTGAATATTTAACTCTGTTTAGTTTTCCATTTGGGCCCTTGGCTCTGTCTTCTCTCTGAGGCCTCTGATCGCCTTCAGGTTACTGATAGCAGCAGACGTAAGTGAGCGAGTGTGTTCGGCAGAGACGCTGAGTTTGTTCGCACAAGGAAGTTAAAAGCTTCCTTTTGTAAAGGAACTCAGTCTCTTGGTACTTTTCAACAGACAGGAGCAGGACTCAAGATTGATGCAGAAACGTCCTCCTGGCTCAGGTGTTACAAATGTTAAATTACTGGTTCTAGATACTGATATGCTACATTTAAAAACACAGCTCTCTATCAAATGTTCCTGCCAGTTTGACTCCTGACAGTGACTCTTATAACATGAATGAGGGATAAATCAACAGAGAAGTTGGTGCTTGATTAAAAGAATTATAATAAAAGTGGTAATTAGAGGGACACCAGTATCAGCATTAGTATCCACTTATTGTCTTATTTTAAAAAATACGCCAACTTTTTTTTGTTTTCCTGTCTTGCCTCACTCCAAAGTCAATGAAAAGCAAATAGCATTCTTTTGACTGTGAGCGCAGTAAGAAAAAAGAGACGCGCAATGCTTGCCCACTGCAAATTAGCTGGGCTAAAATACTAGAAGTCAATGGGTAGCGTTAGCCTGCCTCTGCCTACAGTCGTCAGATAAACTCTTCAGCATCTCTACATGGTCCCGAGTGCTTGTTGTGAATTTTTTTTTTTTTACTGTGTTATGTTATGTTATCTATTTCTAGACCAGGATTCGCACATGATGAAATGTGTGCTCAATTGAAACTATACAGTAGGACGCAGGATGGGAAATACACACTAAATTAAACTGCAGGGTGCACTTTGAGATCATTACAGATGTTCTTTGTTTTATCTTTGTTGTGGTTTGCCCATAGGTCATGCAGTTTAGTTTATTTTGCTGTTTTTTTTTACAAAATCACAAAGTGCTAGTCTCAGTCCAAAAATAATGTACACAACGCTGTAAAAAAAAAAGTCACAACAAGCACACAGGAACATTTAGAGTTTCTGAAGTGATTATCTCATGACGGTAGGCAGGCTAATGCTACCCATTGACTCCCAGTGTTTAAGCTAAGCTAATGATTGCGTGCCAGTTTGTCCATCTCTTTCTATTACCGCACGCACAGCGGAGAGAATGGTGTTCATCTGCCTGTCATGGACCCTGGAGAGAGGTGACACAACAAAATAATAAAATGTTGGTGCATCCCCTTTAACCTCTGTATCAGCATTGACCCTAATTATCACTATAAATGCATCACTGTTGTCATTGTGACCCATATTCAGCATGATTGATGTTATATTTTTTCCACTTTGGTTTGTAACACACATATTAATTTGTCTTGAACCAAATTTAATCATATTATTTCATATCATATTAAATCATAGCATAACACACAATATAATGCAGTAAGCTGCAGCACCATCACAGCCTGTACTACAGATATTGATATGGCAGTATGATGTCACATACTCCTCATTGATACATGCTTCAATGTGGATCCTGTAGAATGGATACAGATACAAATAGTATGTGCAGTTGTAAAATAGACTCATGTTGCAGTTCACACAGTGGCTATAAAAGTCAAATTACACGATGCAGCACGTGTACCACAATTTAAATTATTTACAGAACTCTCATGCCATGACGAGTTTAATTGCCAAAGATTTGTTTTGTTGACTTGTTTTGATCACTTTGTTTGGTATCGTACTTTATTTACCCACCATGGTATCATGTCAGGGTGGATGATATCTGTACTATTCCTGTATTGGCAGTAATTGGCCTAAAAAAGTTAAGTAACAGCATCCGCCAACATTGAAATTCTTTACAGATATTTACAGTCTATATATGAGCCATATGTATCACTGTTATTTGCTGTAATATTAGAATAATACACAAATTTACCATAAGGCTCCATCCTATTATCACTGCATGGGCAGAAAAATCAACAGTTTTAATTCTTTCAAGATTGACATTCTGCTTTCATTGTTTCATCTCTGTCCTTTGCACAAATAGACTGGCAAATTGAAGGCAAGAGACAATTTCATAAAGTAAAAACTGTGTGCTCTTGACAAAAAATGTGGTATCTGCAATAATCTAATACGGTACATTACTTATTGTATAGTACTGTATTGCATCACGTGTATCAGATGTATCTTGTGCTTATTTGCCTGAAAAGACACAAAAGTGTAAGACAGCATGCAGTAAGAGCGAGAGTCTCACAGGCTGTGTCTACCCTTCACAACAGCTCCTGCTCACAGAATGAGAGCCCCGAGAGCTCAGATATTGTAAAAAAGGTATGAGGAACACAAGTCAGCATGGCAAAACTCGACAGTGACAAAAGAGGGACAGAGTTGCACACATATTGCATGTTATGGAAATGCGAAAGACTTTTCTTCAGGACACTTGCTTGAAAAAAAGACAATTTTCCCACTTTTTTATTTGGTATTGTACTTTTGTGCTGCATTATATTAGTTCATTAGTTTTTTGTGTGGTAATATATGGCATCAAAGTGTTTTGTACAATAGCACACTGGACTGTATTGTGTTGTAAGTAAGCGAGCTAAGAGCCTATACTTTGATTTAACATGGCCTCATTTTGGTAACTGCCGGGGTTTGTTCACAATAGTCTTATTCATGGTGCATTTATGCAAATTTTTTGTGTTTACACCTTGAGACATTCACATCAATTCCATGAGGCTGTAATATCTGTCATTTCTCACTGCAGTAAAGCTTGGATGTGTGCCTCCACATACACATGGCAGCAATACTCTCTCATGGCACTCCTGTCTCTCACTGAGTCTGTGCCTCGCCAACATTATGCCCCTGAGCATAAAGAAGTCAACTCATTCCCCCCATTCTGTCTCTGTGACATTCACAGTGGAGGGGAGGCATCACAGGGGCTAGATATTACTGCTTGAAAGACAATGTGAATGGGTGCTAACTAGGGCTGGGTACTGATTCAGATTTTCTGGATCTATTTGATATTACAAGGTCTCAAATCGATTCGATTCACGATTCAGTTCGATATTTATTCACTCTTGGATATCTTAGTTAAAATAGTGCTGTAAATTTAAAAAGTGACCTGTTGACCTGGTACATCATTAAAAATTGTTTTAACATGAAGAACTAAACCCAAAGCAGTTACATTAATCATATTTTAATGATATGCATTAATGCATATCATTCATATTACTTGTTTATTGTCCAACTCCTATTTTCCTTTGTACTTGTTAAATCTAAAATACTGTACATCCAAACATCAGCTTTTAAACTTACCAGTGGTGCCCATATAGTGCTTCCACCATGTTTGTTTGCAGTAACATCTCATGAGATCTTGTTCAGTAGAAAGCAGCACTAAACGCTGATCACACGAGACTAGCTGGGTTGATACCACAGGCTGTTTCTCTGCACATCCAAAGAAGAAAAAACTACCAACGCTAAAAGATCGAACTTTGGATTTTATGAACCAGTTAAAGGAAAATCAATTTAAATCGATTAAATCAATTTTTTTAACCCAGCCCTGGTGCTAGCCAATGTTAATAATAAACATCTAGTTTTCCTGATCTGCCTGTATTCCCAGTCTGTCCGAGATGCGATTCTCTGTACGAACTCCTGCCCCTCTTCCTATTGGGGGATGCGGGCAGGGGAATTGGACATGTTAGGCTGCTGCTGTTGACACTGAAAACACCATATTTCCAATATGGTGTTTTAAACGTGTTTAAGCAACATTTAAAAACAGAAGTAACAAAATCCTTTACATTTCATAAATAGAAAACAGAAGTCAGCAGACAACTAGAGGAACTTTGAAAGCACAAACCTCCACCAAGCCATTTCCAATATTGACGGGTGAGTTATTTTCAAAAACGTGGAAAACTTTATCAAAAATTCCTTAAAAATTTCAGACTACCACAAAAATCTATTTACTTCTATTTTGTGCCATGATCAACATTCTCTGACAATGTCACGAAAATCCTTTCAGAACTTAGTGAGTTATTGGGGAAAATAAGGAAAACTGCCCTATCTGGCAGTATTAACAAATCCTTAGGTAAATTCCTTGATCAGCATCTGGATTCAGATCACCTTCAAATTCTAGTCACTTCATCTTAATGTCACGACAAACATTGCCTCAGAATATTATCAAAATCTTAGCATCACTTTTTGAATTATTCTGTTGGTAAAGTATTGTATCCTTTTGTTCTGCAGCATATACAAATACTATAAAAGCACAGCGAGCCAAGACAAAGCAGCTCAGTTACGGCAGTGATTTTTCCACAACCCCTGTAAAAGATACAATTCTGGATCTGGTGATCCAGAATAGCCAAGATCCAGACCAAACTCAGCACATATATGTAAGCTGTTATCCTTTATGAACACAGCACATTTCCTGAATAGCACTTAATATTTGGATTTTTCATTAATTATTGAGTGTCGTCAATGGGATTTCCCATTATAAAGTTCAATGTTTTATTGTGACATCACTCTGGATCGAATCCAGATGAAATTTCTCTTGGTGATAGAGAAATTGACCTCATATTATCCTGTGACATGTAAAGTGAATCTTCTTAAAAAATAGCAGAGATATGATTTTTTTTAAAGTCCACCCAATGTTACCTTTGGGGATTTCTGGATATGTGCATCACCACCAAAACCCAAACATTTCGAAGTTGGTCCATTGCCAACATCTCCTGAAAATTTCAGCAACATCTGCCTTGAAGTTTTTGTGTAATCTTGCTCACAAACATACACCAGCAATGACATAGCCTCCGTGGCAGAGGTATTAATGGAGCTAATTTTATTGTATGGTATCAAATATTGTATATTTGTTACATAATGTCAGATAACGTTAATTTAAGTCAAGACATGTCTATTTGTATTGGATTATTTTGTATTTGTGGCTCATATCATAATGTATTAAATTATACGGAGTCCATTTGTATAGTTTAATATTGGATCATACCCTGAGCTGCCATTTAATTCCCACCTCTGCCTCTGAATGTAAGGTTTCCTTAAACCTGGACCACACAGGAAAGCCACTTCTTCAGGTTATGAAAGTGCAGACTCAGAGTTATGGGTTTAATTATTGAATGAATATGAGAGTGGAAAACAATTAATGCACCTCATTACCAGAAACACTTACAAATCTGCACAGAATACATTTTAAATTCTGCTGACTGCTGCAAGGTTTTCCTCATTAAACCAACAAAACATCTCACAGCTTTTACCCCTTTGGAAACTTTCTGAATCCATGTTTTATTTACCAGATCATTTCAGGCTTGGCAGAATCTTGAACATTTCTTGGATGCTCTCAGAAGTATTGATGGTAAAAATCTATACAACTGTGCTGAATCTCCTCTTCATGATCTGTTTTCCCATCAGGCTGTGACTGGTCCCACCCCAAGATGGCATCTCCCAAAAACAAAGCCAAGAAGAAGCCGCCAAAAGACAGCATGACGCTACTGCCGTGTTTTTATTTTGTAGAGGTGAGTGCGGTCGGGTTGGATGTATTGATGAATCACTTTTTTTATTTATCAGGAGGTTTGGTTGAGATGATTCACAACATTTACTGGATCAATATGAGGCTGAATCACAGTCTCTGCTGCATCCAGTCAGACTAACAGTCAGGTTTAAGGCATCAGGATGAGACTGACCCAGGGGCCGCCTTAGTGGAGGCCTCGAGAAAGATCAATTTAGCTAAATATTTTGTTGCTTTTTAGTGGAGAAACTATGCTTCCTGATATGGTTAAACCAAAATAGTAGTGACAAAACTGTCCAAACAGCTCAAACATATTGCCAATGCTTGGACAGGCGGGTAAACCGTCCAACATCACCAACTTGTTCAAGTTGTTGTATGTGTAAAATTATGAAATTGCACCAATAAGTTGGTGGAAATTGAAAAAGTGGGTTTAACCTGTGACGAGTAACAATTCTTCCATAAGGATGTCAACCCATTAAGATAGCATGTCTGGAGTGATCACCAACTGGCATGATCAAATCCTGAAAATGAGGGGCAGAAAAATATCTAGCAATTTTTGGGTACCCTTTGTCATTACATCCCTATGACTTTGAACTGAACCCCAAAACAGTTGTAATTGAAACAGTTTTATCAGTAATGACTTAATGTTTGACTTGACACTCGACAGCCATTGTTAGCCAGTATGAGCGAATTGAGAGTCTTAACCAAGCAAACACCTCTGGGGCCTCAAAACAGACATAAAATCTGTTAAACTAGCTGCTTACAAGGTTCTGCCACTGACTTAGCATCTGTTAACTCAAAAAAAAATATCAATTTTAGCGTGGTTCATAGCTTATCACTAAACAACCAGTTTTACCTTGTTATTAAACAGTGGACAGTCTCTAAGTTAAAATAACGGTCGGTATGTCAGTATGTTAAAGGAAAAGTTTGGTTTTTGCAGCTTTTACATTGTTTATAGAATGAAGTAGAACAATATACTCACCCAGAAGGCTTTCCTGATGCAAACGGTGCTTCGGGAGATATTTAGATCCAAAATCGAGCAGCGGACATCGATATAATGGCAGCCATCAGGGATTATTCGTCCAAAAACTCATGTTTTTCACCAATATTCCATCATGATTCGCTCCGAATGGTCCTCCATTGCAGTCTGTGTCACTCCACACAGCGCTGTGTGGCTGCAATGACCTCTGAACTAAAGAGTTTGTTTACGTGCCCTTCGCGCATGCGCAGTACTCTCTGGAGCGCTGCCTCCGTTTTCTTCTTTCCTAGAGCTCCTCATCTGTATACTCTGGCTTGAAACTGTAAGGACACCCATCATATTCAAAGTTCTCCTCCACAACATCTTCATCCGATAGATATTCATCTATTTTGCACAAAACTGGAAGAAGAAAGTCGATTTGTAGCAGACCGTCTTCCCCTGAAACAATGAGCCGCACTGCGCATGCGCGAAGGGCACGTAAACAAACTCTTTAGTTCAGAGGTCATTACAGCCAAACAGCGCTGTGTGGAGTGACACAGACTGCAATGGCGGACCATTCGGAGCGAATCTTGATGGAATATTGGTGAAAAACATGAGTTTTTGGACAATTATTGCAGTTTTTAGGAGCGGCGATCTATGCCCTAATGGCTGCCATTATATCGATGTCCGCTGCTCGATTTTGGATCTAAATATCTCCCGAAGCACCGTTTGCATCAGGAAAGGCTTCTTGGTGAGTATATTGTTCTACTTCATTCTATAAACAATGTAAAAGCTGCAGGAACCGAACTTTTCCTTTAACATCAAGCTAACAGACCAAGATAAACAGCTCTCTTCATCTGTGACATAATACTTATAACTCGCTTGAATTTGATCCAGATTGTTGTTAATGACTTTCAAATAATATTTTTGCAAGCGATATACATCTCTAAATATAAATCTGTCTCCCTGGCTAATCGTGATATCCACTGGCAGATTTATCCTGCGCTACGCATTGAGGTAGTTCACATTTTTGTCATCTGCCAATGCTGGATTTGATGAGTATACAACATGGTACGATTGAGGTGTATACACACTTATCTCCAGGGCTGAAAATGGAGGCCAATGCGAAAGTGGAAAACTTGTAGTACCCTGAGTGTCCACTCGAGGCTGGCTGCAGAAATCTGGCAACTTGATGATTATATGAGAAAAGACACAATTGACTGCCTTAATAAAGTCAAAAAGTGTCTTCAGTCTAAACTATAATACATCTATGTGCTTTCACTGTGAGGAGGGTGAGTTTTTGTATATCCCACCTGTTTTTATTTTATTGGGGATTTACTTTTTTGAAATGCATCATTGCTATTGTCAGACATTTTTAAGTCCTGTGTGTAGATGAAGTTACAGTTTCGTTGAGATGATAGGGCATCAATTGCCTTCGAAAGACTCTTGTGGTATTCAGACAGCTGACGTAAAATGGTCATGTCTAATTCATTTGCAGTCTGTGGTCAAAAGCAGTGACAGAGAACTTAACAGCCCCAGAAAGCAGAGGGGAAAATATCTTTATTGCTCCATATGGCTGGCAGTAGCATGAGTGATATGGGCTGATCTTTTTATTGCTAAAAGTACATGAAATTTGAAAAAATAGATAAAAATACACTAATAATTATTTGTGTATATGGGGTATTTAGGTTGTAGCCTTAGCCTTAGAAAGGTTTCAGGGACTTCTTGTGGCTGGAATTTGGCTGATAATTGGCAGGAGGGGGGAATTGAAGTGGCTACATCTATGGATTTGGTTGGACTTCAATATTTACTGTATATTATCAACTTGTTTATAAGATACAGACACTGAAACATCTGCCAAACAAAACTTGCATTCACACAAATCTAGTTAATGACTTTTTATAATGAGCATGTCCCAGGCAGTATCATAAGTTTTCCTAATAGAAAACAGTCTATTGTCAGGAAATTTTTGTAGCCAGGATGATATATTTTTAATGAGGCTATATTGCAGTGTCCTCACTTTCTTATTTTGCTTTGTGTTTGTGTGTGTATATGAAGGTGTGTTATAGTCAAGAGGTGAGATAAACAGTAGATTCATCACCTCATTTAAAGCAGATATAGATTTTATTCACTCTTTGTCCTTGTGTGTGTGCATACCTGCGTAGCTCCCCATTGTCCTGTCCTCCTTGGTGTCCCTGTATTTCCTGGAGCTGACAGATGTGCTGTCCCCTGCCATGGTGGGCTTCCGTTGCCATGACCGCGACCTCTCCATGCCCTACGTGGAGACGGGCGATGAGCTCATCCCGCTGCTGATGCTGCTGAGTTTGGCCTTCGCCGGTCCTGCCGCATCTGTAAGTCAATCACACACTGTCACTCACAAACACATTCCTACATAAGGATCCACAGGAGCAGCGTCAGCTGGGACAGAGGGATGTTTAAGCTCTTACATCCTTTTACTAGATGTTCATGACAACCAGGAATGCATGACATATTTGTTATAGTTGTCAGGTTTATGTCCATATTTACCTCTGCCAAGGAGGTTATGTATCTCCATGTGTACGGCTGTTTGTTTGCAAGATTACTCAGAAACCACAGGATGGATTTTACTGAAATTTCAGGAGATGTTGACAATGGCCCAACTTAGAGATGATTAGATTTTGGTGGTGCTCCAGATAATCGAACAATCTTTATTTTTTTTTAATAACTGTATAACTAATAATGATGTAAATGTGATTGTGAGTGCTAGGTGTGGGTTTTCAAGGTCATGAATCATATTATGATGGTAACTTTATCATGGAGTTGTATCAATGAAGAGTAGGTTTCCCAACCACCCATGAACTTACAACCATATAAGGTGAAACAGTGCTGTTTAGAACTATCTTTAGGTTTATTTGTTTTGGCCCATCCTGACAGAATGGGCATTCATGTGCAGGTTTTTGGAAAAGACTTTCAACACATATATGTGGTGTTGTTGTTGTTTGGTTGATAAATGTTACCTTATTTTGCAGCCTTAAAGCTCAAAGAGCCCCGTGCCTGCAGGCCCGAGATCGAGAAGCAAGGGTGTAATTCACAGATTGTTTTGAGGACTAGGTAACAATTTTCCAGAGGATAAATGCAGACTCTCTGTCCTCTGGCCAGCTTTTTGCACCTTTACCTTGATATTGGTGTAGTGTAGTGCTATAGCAGGATTTAGTGAAATGGATCAAAAATTACCCTTTTTATTTTTGTACGCTGGGCTCTTACAAAAGAGGATTTGAGGGGAAAACATGGCTCTCTGGCTCGATTTAACATGGTAATTTCACAAAAGTACAGAAGAAGCAACAACACTTGAAGCTCACTGCTGGGAAGATGTTCAGAGCCAAACAAATTCTGGACAAAGTTCCCTTATCCCTCTTGCCAGCAGAAAAGAAAGATGTAAAGTGGTTCTATATCCAAAGGAAAGGCTTGGACAGTATTACAGCTCAGTATATTTTCAACGTACAGTATGTTTCATATGTAGCACTGGTTAATTTCCTTGTGAACCATGTTTCATCATATAAAGTTAATGCAGGAACATATTATCCTTGATTAATGCATGACAGAACATTCAGTTTTTTTATTACATTTGAAAGTAATCACTACATACTCAAGGGTTAGGAGAAAATTGCTTATCAAGTACAAAGAGCAATGGTCTATATACATGGTATAAACTTATAAAGAAGAGTTAAAGCACAGAAACATATGTACTGTACAATTTAACTGAAAGATCCCTCTGTGAACAGCTACATTCAAGAACATTACCATTAACCTTAGGGACCTGCAAGTTTAAAAGAGTTTCTGTTGTAGTGTCCTGTCTGTTATGATATAATGGCTGTACTTTTCAGAGAAATGTCTTCTGGTGATAATTTCTTCTGGTTGGATAATTATGAAATGCTTGAGTTGTGCTTCAGAGGATGAACTTGATTGTGGCAGATTTTATCTGCAAAGCCTGGGAGAAAAGATAAAATGTTTAAGACCAAATTGTAAAGAGAAAATGCAATTTTATTTTTAACATGTTATCAACTGTGAACCACAGTATATTTCTTTTGGAAGTCTTGCGGGAACCTTTGGACATTTTGTGTGTAAGACAATAAATAAAGGGCAACCCATCAGTTAGTCATTTTTTATTTTGATACCCTATCAAGGGATGGTTAATGATTTTTGAATATTTAAACACTAAATTTGAAAGCACTTTGCCTGTTTCAGCAAATGTACATTTGTGCTTCAAGTTTTGCAAGGTAGATCTGCCACATAATAGACATAGAGTCTGGCAAGGTTCAGCATTTCTTAACTCAAAAACATCTATCAATTTTAGCATAGTTCACAGATTATCATTAAATAGTCAGTTTTATCTTGTTTTGAAACAGATGGCCCTTTTCCATTAGCCCTACTCTACTCGACTCTACCCAGCTCTACTCTACTCGCCTTGTGCTGCTTTTCCATTAGCCCCAGTCGCCTGCCCAACTGGGTGCAGTGTCGCTATAAACAGCTGAGCGGCACTGCGTTGACATCATTTTAAGCACGACACAACAATCTGTGGCTTTTTGTCACAAACCGAGTAAAAAAGGAAAGCTGACGTCATCTTTTAGTATCGACTCCGCTCGCTTGGAACCAGAGCGGAGTAGGTATGAAAACTAGCTTGTTTTAGGAGATACCAGGCTAGTGGAAACACGCTGCAAATCGAGTAGGGCCGAGCAGAGTAGGGCCAAGGCGTGCTAGAGGAAAAGGGCCAAGAGTGGACAGTCTGTTAAGATAAAGTAACCAGTCGTTTTATGTTCAAATTTGTTAGTGAGTAAACTGCAATTCCCCACATACGTCCCCTGGATTTGATCCAGATTGTTGTTTATTGCTTTTAAATAATATTTGTGCATTTGTTGCACATCCTTCAATATAAATCTGTTCCATTATCTTATTGTGATAGCCTATCCACCGGCAGACTTATGTTACGCTTTGAAGTAGTTTACCTATTGGTCAGATCTGATGAGCATGCACTGTACAACATGGTATAAGTAAGGTGTATACGAGCTAACTGACCTACGGCTACTTTATCAAGGTGTGCAACTACAAGAAAGTCTGGTGTGTTAACATAAGCTTTGAATGTCAAGTTTGTTGAACAGTGTGCAAACAGACTGACTCAGTGGCATTATACCCATGATTCATACAAAAACTGTTGACTAATGGTGCTACAAGAGCAAAATCATCTCACGCTGCAGTCACCAGTGTCAAGTCATTCCCACAGAGGAGCAGTGATCTCATTTGTGTCCCTGGGATTTGGAAATCGAGACAAATCAGTCAGAAGAAGACAAATACACAGATCACGCAGGTACACAATCGTACAGCTCCTCAAACACGTCTCACAAAGCAAATTTAATCTCCCCATTGCACAATCAATGGAAACATTGATAAATACACACCTACCATTCCCAAGCACACAATCAGATGTGCCATGAGCCTTTTGAGATCAATACTCACACACACTCTCAGACACACACACACAATAGTAATCCATCAGCAGCATGGAAACGAGCAGACCTCTCAGCTCATCTATCACTCTGATTGGAAGTGATCACTATTCAATAGCACCTTGCTCCCATTCTCTCTCCACGGCTCTCCCACTGTAGATCACAATCAGAGGGATAGATATTTGAGAGTAACAGCACTCAGGGGCTGCTTCAGTAATTTTAGGGCCCAAGGCAAAAGCCAATATGAGGCTGTACCATGAGACTTTGTTACCAGGTTCGCTTCAACGCACCAAATGACACTGGAGACCTTGAAATGATGAAAATGACAACTTTAATTCTCCTTATACACACACCCCTACACAATATAAACACTTTGTAACAGCACTGCCTGTATCTCACAGGACTAACTTACATTCACTCTTTTGGCAAAAAAACTTGAGCTGCTCCTTCCAAGAGCTCTCTTATGTGTGTGTGTCTCTCTCTAGGACTAGCATGACACTCAAGAGACAAAGAAAGGAGAGCAAGGAGAGCAATCAACTACCAGGTCACACTTGTGTCAATCAACTCCAGCACTGTTTCCAGTAGCCACCCCCACTCATCTCTCCCCTGCAGCTGAACCACACCCACAGACGCCCTTCTGAATAACTGTATACCGCAGAATGTGTCTTGACATTGTCTTGCTGATGTAACCGTGCGCAGTTGCACTTTGGCTGCAGCTGGCTGGTTCAAGAAAACCCCATTGACTCTGCGTTGTGTGAAGAGTAAGAAGCAGGAGGCTGCTCTGTCTGTATGCCGCCGTTTATTATCTGTACAAACAGATTGATACTGGTCATATACTTGGCTCGTCTCGTCATACCGAAGCACACTACTGCAGGATAGCAGAGTTAGCACAAATGCTAGTTACCTTGTAATAAGTGCACAAAGTTATTATATAGACAGTTTAGTACATGAAAATTACGGTAAACTACGCATAATACGTCTCATATACCTCTACATAAATCCCTGTATGCTTAGAAGCCTACAACAGGAGAAAATTATGTTTATACACAGTTATTGTACAAACTGCTTCGGTCTGCGACTCACCTCGGGCACATCTCTCATGAAATGGCAATGCATTGCGACTGCCCATTGTATATATAGACTTAACCCAAGAGAGGGTGCCCTAGAGCCATATATGCCAAAAAGGAACATAAATCACAGAGAGCAAGTGGAATAATATACAATATAAATCCTGTTACACTGAGATAAGACGGGATGTCCTTAAAAAGGAAACACTTATATGGCAGCACAAGATGCTCCAAAACATGCACAGTATTTATCTTTCAGCATTAATGGTGCCTTCACAGACACAGTCACCCATGCCATGGGCACCAACACACCCCCATACCATCACAGATGCTGGCTTTTGAACTTTGAGCTGATATCAGTCTGGATGGTCCTTTTATTCTTTAGCCTGGAGGACACATGTCCATGATTTCCAAAAACAATACGAAATGTGGATCCATAAGACCACTGCACACTTTCCCCCTTTACGACAGTCCTCTTCAGATGGGCCTAGAGAAGTTTGGGGTGATTGTAGTGACAAACTGTGTTAAGTAAAAGTGGTTTTCTGAAGTGCTTCTGAGCCCACATGGCATTACCTTCATAGAATAATGTTATTTGCATCTGTTTGCTTGTTTGTTTGTTTGTTTCTCTGTTAGCAACATAACTCAGAAAGTTATGGATAGATTTCGATGACATTTTCTGGAAATGTCCGGATTTGGACAAGGAACAGATGATTAGATTTTGGGAGTGATCCGGATCACTGTCTGGATACAGGAATTTTTTTAAAGGATTCTTTAACATTGCGAGATAGTAGCATTTTCAGCATTTGTGCATATTTGTATGTTTTCATGGTGAGAAATCTATATATTTAGATGAAATAAAGGTAGGACTAATATTTATGGTGAAAATCACAATATGGGTGAGGACTGTGGCACTGGTGGAGGTCTGCACTCACATACCCCTTTTCCACCAAGCTGGTTCCAGGGCTGGTGCTAGAGCCGGTTCACAATTGGTTCAAGAGCGAACCGGTTAAGAACCGTTTGCTTTTCCACAAACGGGTGCCGGCCAGAGAGCTACGTCAGCACGTCAATGTATACGTCTGTATACGTCACGCCAGTTTCCCATAACAACTAGCGAACAACAATAAACAAAACAATAAACTTACTAGGCTCTGTGGAGGTTTGCTTCATGGTTGTGTCCTCCTGCATAGACTCCAGCATGGCTGTGGCCGAATTCAATGCCCCGGTAGCGCTGCACGCCGGTCGGTCCCTGAGAACAGCATCGAGCATTTTGTAATGCGGGCTGTTAAAACGTGGCCGACCATTGCCACTACGGCCCAGCTCGGTCTTCTGGTCCCTATATTCTTTCTTTGTATATTCTTTATATATATATATTCTTTTCAATCTGTTTTTCGCTTACTCCAACCTCATCTTTTTAAAAATGGCTCTCTTCCATGTTTTTACTCTGCTAATCCCGCCCCCACCCCCTGACGTAAGCACGTAGCCCCCGACGTAGCCTGGTTCTTTCTGCTGGCCCAGCAAAGAGTTGGTGCCTGCCAAGCACCGGTTTTGAGAGCCAGCAACCGGTGCTTAGTCTGTGGAAAGCCAAAGAACTGGTGCTAAGTCTGGCTCTAGCTCCGAACCAGCCCTGGAACCAGCTTGGTGGAAAAGGGGTAACAGAGTGCTTTTCTGGATTTCAGTGCATAGGGACTGAGGGATTGAAGGCCCCTGGCATGCTATGTTGGTTTTTGGCCTTGCCACTTATGTGCAGAAATTTATCTGGATTCTCTGATGAATGTTATGGACAATGGATAATGAAGTCCCTAAATTCCCTGCAACTGTATGTTGAGAAATGTTCTTAAACTGTTGGACTGTAGTTCAGAAAGTGGTGAATCTCATCCCATACTTGCTTGAGAATAACTGAGCCTTTTGAGGATGCTCCTGTTATGTCCAATCACAACACTCACCTGTTTATATCAATCTGTTCACCTGAGGAATGGTCGAAACAACTGTTTGCACTGAGCATCCCTCAACTTTCCAAGCCTGTCCCTTCTTTTAGGAATGTGTTACAGGCATCCAACATCCCGCTTCATTGGAATAGGAGTTCATTCTATAAAAGGGCCCATTTAACTTTTCATATCTTTCTCTCTTCACAGATTATGATGGGGGAGGGTCTCATGTACTGTATGCAAACCAAACTGAAGTCATGTCCCAAGTCAGAGAGCAGTATCAACGCTGGAGGCTGCAGCTTCAACTCCTTCCTACGCAGAACAGTGCGCTTTGTTGGTATGTCCACCCACTTAGCCTCAAGGGCATAGTGTTGCTTTTTGTTAATTAAGTTTTGATTTCGATCAAAACATGCATGAAAAAACAAAGGTTTGAGATCACATTATTACAGAAGCCAAGGAAGTGGCTTAACTTTACCTGAGTTAACTTTACCTGAGTAGCCTCACAGTCTAACCTGACACACAAGATGGACCATTCAATATTCACGAGTCCATTTGGGAAAGAGCCCCAAGAAAGTGTTTGGGAATAGGCAGAAACTTTTGAAAGGCATATCCAGCAGGTGACTGAATGATTGTTCCAACAATCGTATTCATTTTAGGCCAATCAGATCATTTATAAGGCAGGCAACGCTGAGTGAAATACAAAACATGAGTCACTATGTAGAACAAACTACCATCAAAATATATCTGAAGGTGGTGCGAAAATAAATAACAAATGTTATTATCTTAAGAATTTAATGCGATCCAGATCTGATAAAACTGCTACTGAAGCTGTTAGCATCTATGCCAACTTCTGTGTGAGCAGTCGCTTCCTGTTGTTGTCTTGCTCATAGTTTTCACCTCTTTCTGCTCTAAAACATTGATTTGGATGTGCCACTTTGGGCCGCTTAAAATCATTATAAATCAGACCTTGGCAACATGAATCTGCCTGATGACAGATGCTGAATCAGGAGATCTCGCTGCTGTACAAGGTCATCGACAGTCACCAACTCTCAGTAGAGCACAATTGGGATGTGGTGGAAGGGGATAACCTGGCACACCAGATGGACAGTTCAAATCTCACCATTTTATCTGGGTAAGAGCCCATAGAAAGTGTTTGGGAAAGGGCAGAACTTTTCAGAAGCATGTCCGGCAGATAATTGGACGATTGTAAATCATCTTTTATTACAGGCCAATCAGATAGTGTTACAGGTGGGATCTACTGTGCTTCTTACAAAGTTCTTGTCAGACTTTGTCAGAAGTGGAGCGAAGGTATTCTTATTGTTGAGAAGTTTGCTGTGTTGATATTTGCTTTTAACTGCTTATAACTGCTACTGAAACTGTTAGCATCTATGCTAACCCTTGTTTGTGCAGTCACTTCCTGATGTTGTCTCACTCGTAGCTTGTTCCTCCTCCTGCTCTGTAGGACTCTGATTGGACCATCCCGCTTTAGGCTGCTCACAATCATGTAGATTGGAGCTTGGCAAGATGGGTGTGTTTACAGACAACGAATCAGGCAGATCCAGCTGCTGTGCAAGGTGATGAAGGGGAGGATCACAGCATGGTTTTGTAGCCAACAAATCTGTGGCATATTTGTGATGATAATGTGTTAATATGGAGCCAAAATCTCCAAGGAACGTTTCGAGCACCTTGTTGAACTCCAAAGAACTAAAGCAGAGCAGAAGGCAATAGGGGCTTTAACCTAGTAATATCAGGATGTACCTAATAAAGTGGACATTGAGTGTTTGCCATGTTTGTCTGATGAGGGACCCTTCAGAGCCTTTGAGTCACACTTGTGGCCCTTTTCCATTGGCCCTACTCTACTCTACTCGACTCTACCCAGCTTTACTCTACTCGCCTTGTGCTGCTTTTCCATTAGCCCCAGTCGTTATTATTATTATTGCCGACATGTTTTGAGCGCGACACAACAATCTGGGGCTTTTTGTCACAAACAGAGTAAAAAAGGAAAGCGTAAGAAGGCTGCAGGTGGCAAGAAGAAATACCCCTTGAGAAGCACAGGAGAGTTTTGGAAGCTATACAACAGAATGAAGCCGAGGACGAGAGCAATTGAGCTGCAAAGAAAAGACGTATGAGGGTAAGCTAACGTTAGCTACCACTAGCATGTTAGGTCGTCGCACTCATGACTCATCGATGACGACATTGTCTGACCAATCAGTAGCCGGCAGTCGGTGACATCATCTTTTAGTATCAACTCAGCTCGCCTGGAACCAGAGCGGAGTAGGTCCTAAGACTAGCTTGTTTTAGGAGGTACCAGGCTAGTGAAAACACGCTGCAAATCGAGTAGGGCCGAGTAGAGTAGGGCCAAGGCGTGCTAGTGGAAAAGAGCCAAGAGTGGACAGTCTCTGAAGATGAAGTAACCAGTCATTTTACGTTAAAATTTGTTAGTGAGTAAACTGCAATTCCCCACATACGTCCCCTGGATTTGATCCAGATTGTTGTTTACCACTTTTAAATAATATTTGTGCATTTGTTGCACATCCTTCAATATAAATCTGTTCCATTATCTTATTGTGATAGCCTATCCACCGGCAGACTTATATTATATTACGCATTGAAGTAGTTTACCTATTGGTCAGATCTGATGAGCAAACAAGGAACAAATGATTCGATTTTGGGAGTGATCCGGATCAGCTTAAACCGCCATGACGAAAAATGTGATTATCATGAGTAAGAACTGAACTAAAATAGATATCATTATGAATCCAGTTGCTAATGGTACATTTTCATGGTCAAGGAATCTAAATATTTAGATAAAATAAAGGTAGGACTAATATCTATGGTGAAAATCACAAAATGGGAGAAGACTGTGGCTCTGGCAGAGGGCTGCGCTCTCTGAGTGCTTCTATAGTTTTTAAGATTATTTTTGGGCAGTTTCTTTTATTGAGAGAAGATGATATGATCAGAAACAGAGAGACTGAAAGAGACTGAAAAATTATGGAAGTCAAGCTCTGGGTTGCTTCTCCCGCCGTCAGTCTCTGTGCATGAAAAGCTGAAGAAACACCTTGCAATGCTTTCTCAAAGTTAACTGGTGACTGTGCAAGTGTGAAAGCATTTCATATGCACTGTTTACATTCTGAAGTGTCGTTCACACATATTTTTCACCTTAATCACACATTTTCTTTTCTCGGAGCTGCATGGATTTGTGTTTCATGTCTGCCTTTTCCCCACATTATCCTGCCAAAATATCTAAAAAGTACAATGCAGACTGTCACTGCATGAATAAATAATCCTTTGAAAAATATTGCAGGGTATTTAAATGTCCGATTTATTGAAGATCAAGCCACCCATAGTGCTAAAACTGTAAAGAAATGTCAGCTGTCATTAGTCAGGAGGCGGCTTCTGTTGTTCCTCAGATGTAAATCATTTTTGGCTGAGAGTAATTCTGCTCACCGGCTGAGCCTCCAACCTGATTATATTTCAGAGTGCAGAAATAAGCTAATTACATGCATTAAATGAAGGGTGACTTAGAATGAAACAGACTTGATATAATGCTCCACGGGAAAATATCTCGAGGCTGATATTGGGCTTTGAAGTGAAAAGAATAATTCACCTTGCCAAATTTCTCTGTCTGCAGAAAAGCTTCACAACCTCTGAGACGGAGGGGCTGCTGGTGTCACTTTAGGTTGTGGAGGTGGAGAATTCAACCTTGTTTTTCCTCTGCAGGTGTTCGCAAATGAACAGCTCAATGTGCGGAAACCCTCCAGGGGCTTTTAGTTCATTTACTGAGGCTGCCTCACCAGGGCTAAATCTGTCTCCCACCACTTTCTCTCTCGCTCTCCCTCAGGTGTTCATGTGTTCGGGCTCCTGGCAACAGCCCTGGTGACAGATGTCATCCAGTTAGCGACCGGCTACCACGCCCCATTCTTCCTCACCGTCTGCCAGCCGAATTACACGGCACCAGGGGTGTCATGTGACAACAATGCATACATCACACGGGACATCTGTATGGGGAAAGACCAGTACGCCATCATGTCCGCAAGGTAAGACTCAGATATGTGGGGCAGGGCTGGATCTTACTGTTCTGGCGCCCTGGGTGAGATTGTAATTTGGTGCCCCCTACCAGCTCTTCCCTGAATCACCCCATATAAGAAAGTGGAGAGATTATACTCACTTCTGTCCTTTCTTACAAAGCTTAACTTAAGTTTTAATGATATGAAATGCCAAACAGGACATGGACAGTAGTTAACATCAGTGTGTTACAGGAGGTTCAGGATTAGATAAGGGTGCAAGGGGCTGAGCAGGAAATGTAGAAAAAGAAAGAAAGTGAGGAAGAGAGCTAGAGACAGGCAGGGAGTGAAAAGCTGAATGGAGTGAAAAGGCAAGGAGGAGGCAGGGAACAAGGACACTGAGGATCTTGAGGCTTCATTTGGGATCCACAATGCTCACGGTCGAATGGGGCAAATTACATCATCGATTCTGCTCATGGATCGGATTCTTTAACGATTCCTGCACATTTTCTAAGTAGGCAAAAGTTTGTTTGACAAAAAGACTGATGATATTGATCTACAAAGGAACTGTTATTGATTTTCCACTAGAATTGGTTTTCGACCCTGATGTAGAGAAAATCTGAGGATTTATGAGTTACAAGGAAAAAATACATCTTTAGTTCTGCTGCCGCAATGTCTATGTAAATTACTGTTAGAGATTTATACATTTTCACATAATAAAGATGCTATGAGGAGTTTTTAAGTAATTACAAAAAAGTCTAACTTTTAGATATATGCCTGATCGAAATACACACTCTAAGATGAGTTTTATAGCATCAAAATAGGTTATCTATAAATGCTATTCCTTAGCTTCGCGGTCGGGTTGGACAGGGCTGGACTGGCCTGGATACTCAACTTCGGGAACAAGACAATTAAAACTAGAGCAAATTTATATTATTTGGACACGTCTTAGAGCACCGGGCTGTAAGTAGAGATATATAGCCTGCTACAAAACTGCGATACTAAGTTTTCCAAAAATTGCTTGTTGTCACACGTCAAAAACTACCGCTACTTAACTAGACAGAGATACATAACCTCGTCGCTTTGCATCCTGTAAGTTGTTGAAAAAAGAAGTTGTAAAGCAATGCAGAGTTCTGAGGAAGGTCCGAGCTGAATTCATTAGCAACAAAACAACAAACACTGCTTTAGCTTGGGTCACGTCTTTACGACAGTCGCCGCACGTGCTCATGGGTAGCAGAGTCTTTATGTCGCTGGAAATGGATTCTCCTCATAGCATCTTTAAATAATGTACAAACCACAATTCCTATGAAGTCTGAACATGTGTAAAACATAAAAACAGAATACAGTGATTCAAATTTTTGACCTATATTCAATTGAATACATGACAAAGACAAGACATTTAAAATTTCAATTAATACACTTGAGTTTGATGTGAGAAACACATTCCATTGAGTCCAGCTTTGTAGAAACAGTAAATACTAGAGCATAGCACTGGACAGTCGAAGACACCGACACTTCTTGAGCTTGAAAGTATTTAAAGCTTTAGACTGTTCTTCGCATGGATTAAAAGTCAGGGGTGTGTAGGCATTCAAAATTCAATATCTTTGCAGAGTTTCAAAAAATAAACTTCAAATGTATAATCTGGGGACATCTGGGACTGGTTTAAACTTGTTGAAAAGGAGCACAATTAATGTTCTTAATGTGATAAAAATCAGTTCATGCAACCCCCTGAAAAACAGTGTGAATGAGCCAAATAAGTGAACTTAGACTGAGGTTAATCTTCTGGTTCTGGTTTATTTGCTATTATTTTCTATACAGATACTTATATATAGATGTTGGCAGTGGAAAAAAATCCATCCTAAATTCTAAAGCTAAGCAACAAAAATATCAAATTTCACTTTTGCCCTTAAGTCTGAACATAATAAATCTTTAAGGAACAGATGAACACTTTTATTGTTGCCACCTCTGTAAACTAAGGCTGCATTTACACGGCGCTGAAAACGGTCAAATACGATAAGTGTTTGTTGCGTTTTGGCCTTGCGTTTAGATGAGAACACGTTGCGCTTCCATCTAAAATGGAAACTTTTGAAAACGGGCCCCAGAGTGGAAAGATATGAATACGCTCTACATTCAGCTCCGTGTAAACCCGTATCAGAGCGTTTCAGGGTGAAATGCTGACATCACCGCATGCGCAGTACTCTTTCACATGAAGGCTGCGCGTGAATACCAGGAACAACAACAGCTTCAGCCATCTGCCAAGTAACGTGTGTGCCTCTTACCGTGCTCGGTTTGTTATCCAGACAAAACTATCCAGGCAGATTTGTTGTCTGAATTGATTTGTTGTCCAGAAAAGAAACTTCTGTGTATCTGTGCATCTATTAGCCATTGTTTTTTGTGAAAAGTTTTTCTTCTTCGTTTGTGTGTTGTAGCAGCGCTGCCTCTCTGCAGACCTACACCGCCATCTACTGAACAGGAATGCACACTACAGCGGATTAACTCGTCTCCGAGTGTCGTCTGAACGCCGAAGAATTCTAAAACACAAAGGACAAATCTTTGCATCTTAAAGTCAGGAGTGTCCGTGTAAACGCAGCCTAAAGCATGTATCAAAAAAAACCCTCCTTTTGTTCTAAGGGCTTGTTTTGTAATGTTAACACTGTGCCCATGGGAGGCCTCTGAAATTTAATCTTGTTGCAATGTTAAAATTGAACTTAGCCGACACTTTGGTCCAAGCACAAACACGTAAGAGTTAGTACAGCATTAACAAGAATGCAGACCAGAGGGGACAGCATTAGTAAGTCCAATGGCTTTAACATTAACTTTGATCTATAGCAAGCCAACGTTAAAGTTGGGAGTGCAGAAAATAAGGGAGGATTCAATGGGGATCTTGTCAGGCCAGCTGATTCAAACAGTAACCGAAAAGCAAACTACAAATGCTGATTCAGGCTGGACCAAAGAGGTGAAGGTTAGCCAGTTGCTGGCAGCTCTAGTGCCACTTTAGTGTCCACCAGACCTTTGCAGGGCTCACACATATCCATGAGCAGGTCCCCTCCTAAGCACCACTTCAGTTGAAATGGCTTCTATTTTTTGCCTTGTGCTCTCTTCACATCGAGTAGAAATGAATGCAGAATACAGCAATGTTTTGTTCAAAAGTTAATGCACAGAACCACTTGTTAACTGCGGATTTGTAAAGTTTAATGTGCTAGAATATTGTCTTGTATTAAATGTTATGAACCTCATTAAGATCTAGGGATAATGTGAATTTCAAGGCCTCTACAGTGCATTCATTAGTGTTAACTCTACAGTGTGTCAGAGTCAGGAGTCAACAAAACTCATTAGCATTTGACCTGGATTAAAGGGGATTTAAGTTGCAAAGTCTTGAATTTATTGTTTAACTGATGCAATAGTTGCTTTGTAACTTTATTCAAGACAGATAACAATAAAGTTACAATCAGAATCAGTCTTTTGTTCAGCATTTGCACTTATTTGTGTGTGTGAGCTTAGCATCCTAGAAAAGATGCCCTTTAGCCTTGTAGAGTGTAGCACACACACACAGGTCAAGCAACAGCATATGGGTATTAGACAGGCTCCATAAGCCCACGCAGACATAAGAGATTACAGCTTAATAAAGCTGATAGGAGGGTGATCCCTGTAGTACAAAGACACAGACGTTTGACCTCGGTATGACCAATAATGGTGAAGCGCTTTCCCTGCCTCAAACAGACAAAACAAATCAGGCAGTCTGATAGCCTCCTGAAGGAATAAAGGGTTACTCTTGATTATAAACTTGGCTAAACACTGTTTGTTTGGCTTTTACACTACATTTGTGTAAAAAATAAGACTGGGATATTGTGTTTCCATGGTTGGATATTTTCTATATGTATGAGCTAAGCTAGCCAACTGCTGGTGTAACTGCCACACTAAATTGATAGGTAGGGTTGTCCTCTTATCTTTTTCTCTTTTTCTGACAAAATACAGTTGTGCCCAAAAGTTTGCACCCCCCAGCAGAATTTCTGATTATTTGGCCTTTTCTCAGAAAATATGAATGATAACACAAAAACCTTTCTGTCACTCATGGTTAGTGGTTGAGTGAAGACATTTATTGAAAGAAAGATAAGTTTACTTTTTAAATCAGAATGACAACAGAAACTTCAAAAATGACCCTGTTCAAAAGTTACACCCCCTGGCAGTTTTGGCCTGATAACATGCACAAAATTTGACACAAATGGGTTTGAATGTCTACTAAAGGTAACCATCCTCACCCGTGATCTATCAGCTTGTAATCAGTGTGTGTGTATAAAAGCTCAGTGAGTTTCTGAGCTCCTGACAGACACGTGCATCTTTCACTGCGATGAAATTTCAGGTTTCTGCATCATAGGTAAAGCAAAAGAATTGTCAAAGGATCTGCGAGAAAAGGTAATCCAACTGTATAAAACAGGAAAAGGATTTTAAAAGATATCCAGGGAATTGAGGATGCCAAGAAGCACTGTTAAAACTCTAATTAAGAAGGGGAGAGAGGGATTCTGTTGAAACCAAACCACGGTCAGGCAGACCAACAAAAATTTCAGCTCCAACTGCAAGGAAAATTGTCCGAGACACAAAGAAAAACCCTCAAAAACTTCAGCTGAAATACAGGACTCTGAAAAAAATTGGGGTGGATGTTTCAAGATCCACAATAAGGAGACACTTGAAGAAACATGGGCTGCATGGTCGAGTCACCAGAAGAAAGCCATTTCTACGCAAATGCCACAAAATATCCTGCTTACAATCCAAACAGCACAGAGACAAGCCTCAAAACTTCTGAAACAAAGTCATTTGGAGTGATGAGACCAAAATTGAACTTTTTGGCCACAACCATAAACGTTACATTTGGAGAGGAGTCAACAAGGCCCATGATGAAAGGTACACCATTCCTACTGTGAAACACGGAGGTGGATCACTGATGTTTTAAGGATGCATGAGCTACAAAGGCACAGGAAAATTGGTCAAAATTAATGGAAGGATGAATGCAGCATGTTATCAGAAAATACTGGTGGAAAATTCACACTCATCTGCCCAGAAGCTGTGCATGGGATGTTCTTGGATGTTCAAACATGACAATGATCCAAAACACAAAGCCAAATCAACCTGCCATTGGCTACAGCAGAATAAAGTGAAGGTTTTAAAGTGGCCATCTCAGTCTCCTGACCTCAATGTCATTCAGCCATTCTTGGGAGATCTCTAACGTGCAGTTCATGCAAGCCAGCCCAAGAATTTACAGGAGCTGGAGGCTTTTTGAGAAGAGGAATGGGCAGTTTTACCATCCGAGAAAATAAAGACCCTCATCCACAACTACCACAAAAGACTTCAAGCTGTTATTGATTTTAAAGGGGGAAATACAAGATATTAAAAACTGAGGGGTGTAAACTTTTGAACAGGGTAATTTTTGAAGTTTCTGTTGTCATTCTGATTTAAAAAGAGTAAACTTATCTTTTTTTCAATAAATGTCTTCACCCAACCACTAACCATGAGTGACAGAAAGGTTTTTGTGTTATCATTCATATTTTCTGAGAAAAGGCCAGAAAATCAGAAATTCTGCTGGGGGGTGTAAACTTTTGGGCACAACTGTACTTCACTTTTTTAATTTCTCCAAAGGGCTTCATGACTACAACCCAGTTTCTAGCCAATAGGAGGAAGTTGTTCCTAGCAAAGGGCTACAAATGCTAAGATATGTTTTGGCCTTATTTGTTGGGGCCTGCATTGACATTGTACACGCTCCTTTATTCAGATAATTGTACCTGTTTGGATATAAAGCTAGGGGTAGATTAAGTAAATGAATACAAATAATTGGAAAAAGGGCACTGTGAAGGATTATTTAGCTCAGTGCAGGTAGGACAGCTATTACAAACTTATGGATAATACAGAATCAAAACAGAGGGTTTGTTCTTTAATTCCTTGTAAATCAAAGATTTTCAGGCTAATTGTATGATCACTATAAAACAAAGCATATCTATGTAGCTGTTCTCTCTTTTTTGATAAGCTAAGCTAGCTATCTGCTATCTCTAGTGCCATATCCGTATTGTGTCAGTCTTTTTATTAACTCAGCAAAATGTAACTTGTACAACAATGAGGAACAGTAGCTTTACAATTAGCCTAAACTGATAGGGACCTCATCTAATTGCCCATGCTAAAATGACAAAACAACAGGAGTGAACCTCCATCTGTTCAACTGTGGGAATCTCTGATGTGTGATGTTACTACTCTATAAAAGTTGAGATGTTACATACAGGGAAAATCTGTTTTACAAAATTGGGAGAAACCTCTGTATCGCTTAAATAATAAGTACAGTATCACATAAAATGACTGAATAAGTTTCAGGATGTTTCTGCTGGAGATAGACAACACTTATCTGTACCATGCTGTTTACTGTATGTGTTTAGGACCAACCTTTAATTTCATTTGTCTAATGCTGCGTTCACACCGCAAGCGAAGCAGCTACCAAAATCGCATTGCCAACTGACGTATCGTCGCACGTCCATAAATACCTCATTTTGGTCACCATTGCCGTCTGCCATCGCTCGGTGACATCACGTCTACTCCAGTTTCACCGCGATCATATCATATATCATATAATAGGATGTATAAGCGGACATTATTCTAGCCGTATCCTGTTCATTCACTTATCAACCACAAAACACTGCAGCTGATGCCCTGCAGCAGCATTGTCTGTGAGTTTCCCGCAGTCCGTCTAGGCGGAACTAATGTCCTCACTGACTAATGTTTCCCACACGGACATAAATTGTTTCTCTGTAGTCCAGATGAATAACTGTCTGTCTAGGGTACCGTCACACGTGCACACACCGCTGATTGGCTGTTGCCACACAGCCACACACGACATCTCCTGAAAAGATCAACTTTTTTTTAACTATGACATCGCGCCGCGAGTGAAGTGGTCATCTTGTTCATGGCAAACGCATAGCAGGAGGGTTAGCCCTGCCCCATCGCGGCTGAACATTGACTTTGCATGGAGAGTGATCGCTGAGGTAGTACAAGTAGCGCTCGGTGTGTAAGCATCTTTAGTCTTTTGAGTTTTCATTGTTAGTATTGTCATTTATTTGAAAATCAATTGAAAAAAGGTTTATGAAAACATTCCTACTATGTACTCAGCAGGACCAAGAAGACTTGGCTTGAAAAGTTTGTCGGGCCAAAAGTCAAATTACCAGCAAAATAACAAATTGTTCAAATGCAGACCTTTAGTACAACTTTCAAAATATGTGATTCTTGTTTTCACGTCCTGTTCATAAAAAGCCTGGTGAGTCACCAGGATTTGAGAGAGGCTAAGCTAACCAGCTTAGCCATTTTTTGGAGGGTGTATTTGTGTATTTAATGTGTTACTGTAGCTGTTAGCGGGTGACTTAAGACCCACCTGAGCTCCACTGACTTATGGCCCTTTTCCACTAGCACACCTTGGCCCTACTCTACTCGGCTCTACACGATTTGCAGCGTGTTTCCACTAGCCTGCTACCTCCTGAAACAAGCTACTTTATGTACCTACTCCGCTCTGGTTCCAAGTGAGCGGAATCAATACTAAAAGATGACGTCACCGACTGCCGGCTACTGATTGGTCAGACAATGTCGTCATCGATGAGTCATGAGCGCGACGACCTAGCATGCTAGTGGTAGCTACCATTAGCTTACCCTCATACGTCTTTTCTATGCAGCTCGATTGCTCTCGTCCTCGGCTTCATTCTGTTGTATAGCTTCCAAAACTCTCCTGTGCTTCTCAAGGGGTATTTCTTCTTGCCACCTGCAGCCTTCTTCTGCTTTCCTTTTTTACTCGGTTTGTGACAGAAAGCCACAGATTGTTGTGTCGTGCTCAAAATGAGGTCACCGCAGTGCCGCTCAGCTTTTTACAGCGATACTGCACCCCCCATTGGGCAGACGACTGGGGCTAATGGAAAAGCAGCACAAGGGGTAGAGTCGAGTAGAGTAGAGTGGGGCTAATGGCAAAGGGCCATTATTTAATTATACAATTTCCCTGAGCTTTAGAATCCAATTGATGACATCTCAAAGGCTACATCTATGTTTTATTGATATAGCATTAAACAGATTTTTAGTCAAAACTTAGAACAAGCCCGGCACAACTGAAATGTGATGACTCTTCAGTGGTTTCCTCATCAGTAAGGTCTGAAATTCAAAGAAGTCTGATCAGAGGTTGTTAGAACACTCACCTTACAAACACACAAACACCTCTGAGAAGGAGGGAAAACACTTCACAACAATTAGCACATGAAAAGGAAGAATGCCTCAGTAGTCAAAATTAAACCAGTTTGGGATTCATTTTGATTCAAATTGAAATTAGTGGCTTTGACAATAACTCATTAGCCCTCCTCTAATGTTTCCGCTAATGCCCCGTGGTATTAGTTTTGTTTACTAATGTTCACATTCGATGATGCACTCCGAGTTTGACAAACACAGCTGGGCAGGCTCTCCAGTTTAACGTCAGATAAAATCAAGACAGCTGAAGAAACACGAGCGACTGTGACAGATGTATTCAGGTTTATTCAAAGGGGCTGAAATACACAGCACCTGCACAGCTTCTTATGGGAAAATATTTACCTTTCTACCATAGCCTTTTCTCTTTCACACCTAACTCTTCTTTTCTCCCCTCAGGAAAACATTCCCATCCCAGCATGCAACACTCTCTGGCTTCGCTGCTGTCTATATTTCAGTAAGCACTGATCTTTTTGTATTTTATCAGTTGGATGTATTTCTGGTATATTCCTGCATGTATCTCTAAATGCATCTGTGGGTTCTCTCTCCAAAGGTTTTCATGTTTTGGCTCTAGTTTTCTTTATCTTATATAAATTTGCAGATGACAAGAAACTCTTCCTCTGCTTAATTATCTGTTCATAATCGCATTAATCCGGATGCTCTTCTATTAATACTTAACAAACTCTGCTGCCGGCTACAGATTTATTTCCTTCATATCAGAGGGTTTCATGCCAGAATTAAATAACTGTCACTTCGCACAAAAGTCATGGCTGCATTACAGTGTTTACTCACTGAGAGATTTCTGGATTTTAGTCTTCTGTTCCCTTAGGCGAGCCTGGAAAGCAGATGAATCCACAAACTTCTGTTTATTTGCTCTGGCAGAAGAGTCTGGTCCCCCTCCCATTTAGACAGATATCCATCCGACCTAATTCAGGTCAGGCCAGTCACAGCTGTTTATCTAATGGGAGGCTGGTATAAAACTTGAGGCTTTTTGTTGACAAAATGGCTGATATGATTTGGAACAACATGTTCTGACGGCCAGCACTGGCCACAAAACCATGAAAAGTTTCCCTCAATATGTGGGAAACTTGAGCTTTAGCCACTTGGCCAAGCAGCATAATTATGAGTCATGTTTTTCCCAGAGAAAGAGGCACTTTGGTCGGCGTCCTTGGCCATTCTAACAGTGCTTTTCCCTGACAAAGCTGTTTTAAGACATCCATATTGAATCGGCAGAGTATTTAATGTATTTCCAAGATTGTTTATTAGCATTGCATTACAGTGTTGCAGAAGTGCAAATGAGCACATTCATTTGTGCCACATATGGGTGTGTAACATTGATAGTGCAGGCGAAACATGGCCGAATTGGTTCTGTATGAGTCAAACCCATCTAAGAGAACCTTTGTGTCTTACATATCAGTTAAAAGTGTTCTTGTATCACATTAACAGCATCAAGTCAACAGACTGTTGACTCCAAATGCAATATGTCAGGATGGGTATGTGGTGCTATTTTAAGGTGGATATGATTCTAGAATTGCACATATTCTCTGCATGTGTGAACATAGAATTACCCTAAGTATTTGCTTCCACATTGTTGTAATACCACTAACAGTTGACTGTGAAATATTTAGTAGAGGGAAAATTTCAGGACTAGACTCGTTGCACGGGTGGCGTGCTGTCACGGTGCAACCCTGGAGTTTACTGAGCTCCCTGGAGCAAATGTTTGTAGATGCAGTCTGCATGCCTGGTGCTTGATTTTATACACCTGTAGCCATAGAGGTGATTGGGACAGTGAATCATTTTGGCAATATAGTGTTTAAATGTTTGTTCTTTTGAGTATATGTGTCTCTATAGAACAAAGATATGGCCTCATCCTGCTCTGTGGAAAGTGCCTTGACATAACACTTGTTATGAATAAGCGCTATACAAATAAGGATTGATTGATTGATTATTACCTGCTAGTCCCCTAGTATTTTCCCCATCTCCCATTCCTCTATTTACTCACATGCAAACTGCAGGAAACCTCCTGCTGTGAGGAACCAAAGGTGTTAAAGAAGGTCAGGGAGTAACCTGGTTATTATTTTCTAGGAAATATCAGGGTTGTATGTGTGAAAAGTGCTTTATATTGCACATATATTACATCATATTTTTATTGTATATGTGTGTGTTGATATATACGCCAGCAAAAAGTGACAATATATCCAGATGATTCAGACTACTTCAGCTTTTTGAACAGGTTTTGCATTATCCACACTGTTAAAGATTGCAGCAGAATTTCACAGTAAATTACTGGATAAGAATTGCAGTGTTTTTGAAGTGAAGTGTAAGTAAGCAAAATGGCACTTACAGTACATTGTGATGTTTTGAAAGAACACATGGGATGTTGCTACTGTGAAGTAACAGTGCAGTGTTGTAAAATCACATGAAATCATTGTAAATTCACAGTAAATTAGTGTGAATTTACAGTAACAGCTTTATCAGCATAATGCTTGAGATGGGCTTTATTCACATTGTTAATTGTTATAAAACCACAGTTATGTACAGGAAATAACCATAAAGACTATAGTTTCACAACAATTTACTAGGAGTTTATGCTTTTTCTGTAATACTGCAGTGTGTAAATGACTTTTTCGCGAACTGTCTAGGAAAGATGCACACACACAAACAACTGCAAACACACACAGTCTTTTCCACCAGTGGCTATTCCGACAACTGGCTGAATCACTAGTAAGTTGCTAGATATTAATCACAGTTCACAGTGTAGTACTGTGATTCTGCAGTAGCAACGCTGAGAATTACAGTAAGTTTTAATGTTTTTAAGGAAACCCCGGCACATAACTACTGTAAAAGTCAGTGTTCAAATCACAGTAAATTACTGTGAATTCACAGTTGCAGTATAATGCTGTTATTTTTACATTCGCCAGGAGCTCATGTGATTGCTGGTGCCTTTTTTTTTGTTAGTCAGTTTGCTTGTTTGTTTCTCTGTTAGCAAGGTAACGATGTAATTTTTAGGAAAGATCCAGATTAGGACAAGGAACAAAAGATTAGATTTTGGGAGTGATCCAGGTCACAGTCTGGATCTGCCTTTACGGAAACTGTGATTTTTGTGAATTACTACTGAACTACAAAAGACATAATTATGAATCCAATTGCTAATGGTATGTTTTTATGGTCAAGGAATCTAAATATTTAGATGACATAAAGGTAGGACTAACATTTATGGTAAAAATCACAATATGACTGAGGAATGTGGCGCTGGTGGGCAGTGAACTCCAAGTTCTTTTCTAGTACAACACTGTGAGATTGCTGTTACGTGTTAAAAAACACAATTTAATTAGGGCTGTAATCAACCACAAAAGTTCTTGGTCGACTAAAACACAGCAATTGTTGACCAAAAATGGGGGGGGGGGGGTGTCAGTGGAAGCACGGCTCAGCTAGATAAAATTTATATCAGCACCTGCTTCTGTTTTAGCCCAGTTTTTGCTTCATTTCCCTTTTTAAAATGCGCCACGACATGAGGTGCTGCAGCTAAGTGAAACTTACAATTGTACGTCAGCACCTGCTTCTGCTTCTGTTTTAGCCCAGTTTTTGCTTTGTGTCCCTTCTTAAATGCGCCACGACATGACGTGCTGCAGCCACGGCGCGACATATCGGCTCTTGTTTGAGCGCCACATTAATACAGAGCTGCAAAGTGTGCCCGGTGCACCTAACGCCTGCATCTTAAACCATTCATGGAACTCCTTTATTGTTTCAACACAGAGTTTCATATTAACCACGTTTTTCACTACAACAGACGCTTTTTTTCTGTTTGCTTTCCAGTCTTCATCAATGAAATGGGCAGTCACTGTAATATAGGACTCCATTCGAAGAGACGTCCACATCTGTTATCTTTATCTATTAAGTTGGAAACTTTTTCTTTTTTTACTCCCTTGTATTTTGCCGTTAGTGCATGCGTAATTGTGTGGCGTGCTGGCATATCCAGGTTCCAGTGTTTTTCTTGGCATTCCACGACACCACTGGGCCTCATATCCTGAGAAATAAAATTGTCAATTCCTTCTGTGATGTCGTCTATGCATTTGGGTGTTTATATGAGGCATAAAATCCAGCGCGGACTGGGTGAGGGATCCTGCCGTTGCAGCGGGCGGGTGCGAATGCACTTATAAAACAAATAAACGATTATTAGACTAGAATATTGAAATATTCTTCAATAAAACTATTAAAAAATGAACGATAAATACATTCAAATGGTGTTCTGAGACAGGCTGTTACCTGTAAAACGCGGGTGCTCAGAAAATACCCCCATTTCACTTGATATGTTTCTCCTAATGAAATGAACTGCAGGGGAAAAAAAATAAATTGACACATTTGGTCGACCAATCAGAATTTTGGTCGACTGAGCACGCATCGACCAATTAGTTGACCAGTTGACTAGGACTTTACAGCCCTAAATTTTATACAGTAAATTACCACAGAGGACTATAGATTCACAACAGTTTATCGTAACTTGACAACATTGATGTAATCTTACAGTTGTATAATATGTTTGGCTGTAAAATCTCAGTGCTTTATTGTGAAATTACAATCTAATACTGTTTGTTGCTTAAAGTAGTCACTTGAAATTTTGCTTTTCCCATAGATTTCTGTGAATTTAAGTATGTATGTGCCCATGAAATACTGTAATTTAACACATCTTGTCCTGTTATGCTCTATTAAAATGTCATTAAAATAATTAACTGTGGAAATTCACGGTTAAAACCTGGTCATTTTAACAATTTGCTGAGCAGATTCATAAAGTAATCCAGATTTTGCAATGAATGAATTCTTAATGGTAAGAGTATATCAGCATTTAAATTTAGATGCATGTTGTTGGTTTTTTTTGCCTCTCTGCTGACCATTGCTGACTGTAGCACTTTGTCAACTGTCTAGCAAAGTAGCGCTGACAATTTTTCCTGAAGGTAACAACCTCACGCACGCACAAACACCCGCAAACGCACACAGTATTTACCCCCCAATGGCTATTGTGAGCTACTGGCCAAATCACCGCCGCCTCACTGAGCGCAGAGCGAGCTCATTAAAGTTCACCAGACAGATTTCTGATGAGAATGAAAAGGCGAGAGAGAGAGAGGGAGAGAGAGAGAGACAGAGAGAGAGAGACAGAGAGACAGAGAGAGAGAGAGAGAGAGAGAGAGAGAGAGAGGAAAGCAACTGATTTGGCAGCTGGAGAAACAACATTTTGTCTGATCTCTGCAAAGCTGAGAAGCAGATCAAAAACAGTGAAGTCAGAATGTTTTTCTTGGTCATAACCACCACATTGGCACATGCGCTCAGTTTGTGTGGGAAACTTTGGAGTTGTGAAACATTACTGCTTATTTTCTGTTTCTTCTTCATATCATATCATCTTTTTAGAAATTGGAGAAACTTGGCAGATCTCTTCTAAAAGCAGACTAACATTTGAAATGCATTGAAAGTGTATGAAATGCCACCGTGCTGATGGATTGCCCCTGACTCTCTCGCTGCAAGAACAAGTAGGACATTTTATGCTCAATGCTGGATGGACAAGCTTGTTAAAATGGATATTTTTGCAAAGCTGGCTTTTCTGTCAGTCAGTTGCTGTTCTTTTTTTATGTAAAAGAAATATATGGTACAGGCGGAGAATTTAAATGTTGCTTTAACTATATTCACTCTGCCTATTTGACCCTCCCTCTCTTTTCTCTTTACTGTCAAAAATTATTCATATTTAATGGCCTAGTTCATCTCGTATGCAGCATGATTTTCTATCTTTAAAAGGCTGTAACTACATGAAGATGGAATTGTTTGCAGCATTCTGATAGATCTTCAACAATGAGAGAGAGTTCATTCAGCCCCTTATGTTATCTCTCTCAGAAGATTCTTGTAACAATTGAAAATACATTTAAACACTCCATAAATAAGTGTGTTTGAGAGGGGTAGTTCAGCTTTTTTTAGGACAATCATCTTCTTTCAAGATAAAAAAGACATACAGGACCTCTAACGCTCACTTTACAAACAGGAAAAGCCCTGCTCCAAGCCAAAGCCATACAGTATGACGAAATCACCTCTTCTTTTATTATCTTTCAATTTTTTTGAGTAGGGAGTCACTAACTCCTTTAGAAAAAGACTTCCAAGAAAGGGAAGGGACAGGTAATATGGGACAATGGGTCTGCTGTTATTTTCGAGGCAGTGGTAGGTAGTCTTGCCATTGAATAGAAGAAGCCATGTTTTTCTCTGCCTTGGATTAAGCCATTCTAATAGACCACAAAAAGTAATATAGGACAACAGATAATCAGAACATAGATCTAATCCTCCTGCTTCTTTCGGCCACTTCTACCTTGGTGTGTGTTTGCTAGGAGATCCTCCTCTTAAAGATTAGTTTTAAAAAAAGAAAAGTAATATGGGACAACAGGCAGCACTACATAGACCACAGTAAACTGTATAAACCTTGTGTTCTACTGTTCAATAACATTACATAATGCTTACTACAGCACTACTGGTGGCTTTTGAATTTGCTTCTGGTCTAAACTATGACTGCTGTCTACAAAAAGTAATATGGGACAACCAGTAGGCTTCACCTCCTGACACTTTCTGGCTTATTTCTAGCGTCTTGCTTTTTTTTTGGAAAAGGGGATACATTTTTCACTTCATCAGCAGTGGAAGTGAAATTCATAGGAAATAAATAGTAAGATGGGACAAAATGTGGACAAAGAATGGCTTAATGCTTACATATTAATTCTTTATCCTTACTAAATAATGGACACATGCTGCAGTATTTTTTAGGTTTCGATGTCTTGGTGGTCAAATTAGCCAACGAAAAGGAAAAGGCTTGGTTTTCCTTCTTTTCTCTGTTCTAAGCTTTATTTATTGGCAACAAAATGTAATACGGGACAAGAAAAAGCAGACAACAGGGGTTAACTTCCTAAGTCTTTTTAGTGAGCTTCTCCGTGTTTTATGCTCACTGATTCTAAGAAGAGGAAATCAAAAGCAATATGGGACAAAATTTGGAAGACAGCGCATCACTGTGTTTCTCCTTCTTAGATTAAATTAAGAGTAAATAAAATTATGCTACAGCACGTAGCAGTAATGGTGTTGTTGCAGTTAATTAAACAGAACAAGATTTTTCCTCTTGCTGCTGATTTAAACAGTGCTAACTGGCTACAAAAGGTAATATGGGACAACTGATGGATACCTTCTTTCTCCTATATTGTCTATTAATTTTAGGTCTATTTATTTCGTATTGTAATTCTATTTTTGTTTTGAGGGTTTTTGTTAAAGTTGTATTTTAAAAAAGGGACAAAAGGAAAATGAGATATCAGACAGCTTAGAGGGAGTTATTGCAAATAAAAATGTCCTTATGTTCTTTTCATTTTTTTACAAATTAAAATCCTGAGATGTGATACAGTGTGTTAGATGATGAGGTGCTGGCTGTTACTGGCTCTGCTGAGGAGAAAAAGGAAAGCTACATCTCCCTGCTTCTTGTCAAAGCTACTGTATGTTGACTGGGTACTGATCACAAGCTTAAGTTTAGATATAAGATTATACCTCGTCCTTGTTTAACACCCTCAAAATGATTCTCCCGTAAGATCAGCACAACAGCATGCTATCTGTCTTCACCTATTAAGTGTAAATCTGTCCACTGTTAAGGTCTAACTTTTATTCATTTAATGCTGATAAGGAGTTTCCATGACATCTCCAACTCAGCATCCATACATCTTGTATGCCCTTTGGAAATTTGGCTGACGCGTTTGTCTTCTCTCCACAGATGTATTTCAATGCCAGCATCAGCAGCACGACCAAACTCCTGAAGCCTTTACTGGTGTTTGCATTCTGCATGGCAGCAGGCCTCGCTGGGCTGACGCAGATTACCCAGCACCGCAGTCACCCGATTGATGTCTATGTGGGATACCTCATAGGAGCCGGCATTGGCGTTTACCTGGTCAGTAAAATTAAGTGTCAGAGTGTTTTTTTGACCAGAACAGCAAGATTTTAATCAGGGTTGTTGAGTTTGATTTAAAATAAGTCAAAGTAGAGCTACAGCCTGGCAGGTAAATGTATTTAGTTGATATAGAATGTCTTAAAGTTCAGTGTTGGATGAAGAATAAGGACTTGAGTGGTTTCTGTGGTATTGTTTTACGATGCATCTACAAGGCAGAGTAAGTATTACGTGCAGTGGTTGAAGAGAAACCTTCCCTTTTTAAGATACACTATTCCCAAGCAAGAGATGAACATGCGGCTCTATGACTTTGACCTATGGTCCCCAAGTCTAATCAGTTCATCCTTGACCCATTATTTAAGTTTAAAGAAAATTCCAATCTTCAGATACACTGCAGTGAAAAATGTTACAGAGTTTGGAGAAAATGCTTTCAAGCATTCTCAAGGTGATTTGTTTGCAGCCAAGCTTGGAATAAAACCAAGGCCACATTACCTTCCCTTTTGAACTGATTTCCAAAGTCTTATTACTTAGTTGTTTAAGTAGAGAGGATAATTCAATCAAAGTATGAGGCCCTGTTTATACGAAAACATTGTCACCAGAAACAGAAAGGTTTTTCCTTTGCGTTTTCAAAAGTGTTCCACTTTCAAACTCGATTTGCACGAACACCTGTAAAAACAGTAGCGTGCATGCCAGGCCAGTAGATGGCGAAGTAGGTTTGTAGTGAAAGAACGATGTCATAGCACACATATGCTTTATGGTGAAGACAAACTTCACAAACGTCAATGGTGATTGGACACACGAAGATGCAAGAGTTACTTGTCTGGACAGTGGATCTGTCTGAATATTTTTGTCTGGATAACAAACCGAGCACAGTAAGCAGCACACATGTTGCTCAGTAGACGGACAAAACTGTTGTTGTTGTTGAACGCATGCAACCTTCACCTGAAAAGACTAATGCACATGCTGATTTCTGTTTACAGGAAGACGGATACCAAAACATTTACAAAACCTTTCCTTTTGTATCCTGATTACAGAAGTTGCGGATTCAGGCACTTTAGGCACAGTTAATTGGAAGGCTTAAAACACAATGAAAACTACCTGTTTTTGTCCGTTTTTGTTGACATGGGGCCTAAAGGAAACTGTTGCCTATCAAAAATGTGTGGTGCATTATGAAGTGCAAAATACTACTACTACGACTGAAGTAGAAAAGAATGGAAGTACAGAAAACATTTCACCCTCAAAGCTTAAACAACCAGTGTCCTTGTTGAGTGTTATTAAAAGGAAAGCTGATGTAACACAGTGGTCAACGAGCCCCTGTCCCAGCTTTTGTGGAAGGTGTTGAAGGTGTCAAATTCAAGTTGATGAGTTTGAACATCAAATATCTTTGTCGTGAATTTAATTGAAAATATATCAATACAATTTTTTTTTTCAGACAGCATAGTGGCATAGCAGGTGTCTCACAGAAAGAAGGTTGCTGGTTCGAACCCTGTGTTTCTCAGGGCCATTCTGTTTGGAGCTTACATGCTCTCCGTGTACATGCGTGGGTTCTCTCTGGGCACTCCAGTTCCTCCCACTAACCAAAAATTCTCATTAGGTTAATTGGTGACTCCTCGCTGCCCTTAGCAATGAGAGTGAGAGTGAATGCTTGTCAGCCTCTCTGTGTGGCCCTATGATTGGCAGGCGACTAGTTCAGGGTGCACCCCACCTCTCGCCCAATGTCAGCTGTAATAGGCGCCAGCCCACGTGGCTCCAAGGATAGGCGGTATAGATAATGGATGGATATTTACTGAAATTAGGGTCTGTCTTAGCCATACTGTACAACAAACTTTCAGAAAATGTCTTGAGGTGGATGTTCAGCATTTAATTTGGAAAAGTGGGGCCAATTCATGGATTTATCCATTCAGGGATTTGTTTTGTTGAAGAAAATGGAAAACAGTCAGCATGTACCATGATGGAAAACCATGAATAGATTTATTTAAAATAAAATGGTGTGTTAGTTGTCACTGTCATGGAGCAGTCCCATTGTGTTCGAACCATTTGCACAGCATGTGCTAACAAATCCTCCACCACCCTCCCTCCATGTGGCTTCCATAATTTTCTCTCCCAGCAGTGTTTTTTTGGCAGACTCTATATATAGAATTTTTCTATTAACGGAGGGACGAGAGACAGAATGAATAATCCGATAAGAATTCTCTGGAACAATTTCACACTTCATTTTAAGAAAACTTGTCGTAGCAATTTTCCTCGCCTCCCTCCCTCCCTCCCTCCTTTTAGCCTCCTTCTCCCTCGTCTTTCAGTTTTTGGGATAGTGGAGAGGGGGGGGACTTCCTCCTTAATTAAAGGATGAATTCTTAGAAAGGGGAAAAGAGGAATTCATGCTGACCTCACACTAAACAGGGGGTGGAAGCAAAGATGCCTATTCATGCACTTCTTCCATAATAGATAAAAGATTAAAGAAAATAGATTTTCACGCCTCCATCTATATTAACATGCAGGCTACTTCCATCTTCTAATTTTGCTCTCCTTTGTCTATCCCTCTGTCCTCTGTTAGGCTGTGTTTGCCGTTGGAAACTTCAAAGCATCAGAGGAAGATATTCAGACTTTACAAAGACTGACACCGGCTCAGCAGAAGGACAGCCTAAGGGTGCTGAGTCAGCGTGGTCATGACTCCCTCTACAGGAAGACCCCCAGGGTGTCCGAGAGCAGGGAGGAGCTGGGGGCAGGGCTCGGATCTGGCGCTCGAAGTAAGGTGAGGAGAGAGAAGGCGTCCCTGGCCTCCTTGAAACGAGCGAGTGCCGATGTTGAGCTCCTTGCAACCAGAGGCCCCATGGGGAAGGAAACCATGGTGACCTTCAGTAACACCTTACCAAGAGTGGCGAACGGGAACAGTCCCATCTCCCCTTCAGACGAACCAGCCACCACGCAGCGGCACATGACCTTCCACGTGCCCTTCGACTCTCAGAGGTCCCGTCAGCTGGTGACAGAGTGGAAGCAGCGGTCCTTGGAGCTCCGCAGCCAGAGCTCCCGAGACGAGGACGAGGGGGATGGTGGAGATGAAGGAGGAGCGTTAGCAGCAGGAGGGGGAGGTGAGGGAGGGGAGCAGGAGATGCCATCCTCCTTGTATCCCACAGTGCAAGCCAACAAGGGCATGGCCACGCCAAACACAGCCCGGATGGTGGTGGCACCCCCGCTCGTTCACATCCCTGAAGAGGCCACTCGACCACCGCCTGTGTCGCCAAAGAGCGCGAAGACACGTGCCAAGTGGCTGTCGCTCACTGAGGAGGGGAGGGTGAAGGAGCCAGGACAAGGGCCCATCGCGGTGTCGACCCCAAGAGTGCCAGAAACTAAAGCCAGCCAGCAGCCGAGTCAGCAGAGAGTCACTCAGGTGAGGAGGAATGAGGGAACATAAAGAAAATGAGAATAAACAGTAAAATGGCAGTGATACGAGCTGGCATACGGTAACTTTTAATTTCAAAGGGCATGCAGCCAGATATTAAAGTACGGCATAGAGAGAGTACGAGAATTTATGTCTGCCAAACACTTCAAGCTACACACCCATCGGATTAATTGTGTCGGTAAAACAAGAGCACAACATCATCTGAGACATATTTCTGATTAGTTTCAGATTTAAATCACGTAGACAAGGGTTTAAACACTTACCATAGCTGGGTATAAATCTTGTTTATTTTGGCAACCCCCATAAACAAAGCAGTGCCTGTGAACTCCTTGCCAATATTTTCCTGTTCAGCTACATCTTGTGTTTTTGATGAAAGATCTACGCTGGCTTCTTGTTACAGCCAAACAGTCTGAATCTTTAATGGGATTTTTTTAAGCTTACTGCAACTCACATCCTTTGGCATCTGTTGTTAAAATCTCAAGGAACTGAAGCGCTCCAAGATCACAAACCTCCACCAAGGCCTTTTCAACATTGTCGGGCAAGTTATTGAATGATTACGTTGATCTGCATTCGGATCCTACTATACCCTAATCAACTATCCCTTGTGCCATGACCAGCATTTTGTTCCTACAAATATCATCTAAATCCAGATTTAGACCACCACCAGTGTCTTATCAGCTGTCCCTCATGACATGATCAACATTACCAGAAAAAGTAATCAAAATTGACAGCTTGTTTAGTTAACGGAAAAAGGGTAAAAAACTATCCTCACTTCCAATGTTAATGAATCCTTAAAAACAATTCTGGTTCCATATCTGGGTCACTATTGCCACCAAAATCTACTCAGTTGTGCCTATTTTCCCGGAACAACATTCCCTTAAAATGTCAACAAAATCCATTGAGAATATATTGAGATATTAAGGGACAAATGGGAAACTTGCCCATCTTGCACTGATCCTTGAAAATCTCAATCCTTGAAAAATTCGTGGAACAGCATCTTGATTCAGATCTCCACGGAAAACATTTCTTTATTATGAATTGATCAACACCCCTGGAAATTTCCTCCCAATCTGGTCCTAACCTTTTGAGTTATTCTGTTCAAAAACCAGCAAATAACCATGGGCAAAAATAACCTCCTTTTAGTTTATTTCAACATATTATTCTTATTTTTTAAGGTCATATCAGGGCCTCGGCATTGTATCTCCCTCTTTCATAACTGGCTAAATTCATCTGCTGAAGCTTAAACATAAATGATGGATATCAAATAGAAAGTACATCACTCTTGATGATAATAACCACAGTAAATGTCCTTGAATTCTGGGTTTATGGTATTAGAAAGCAACTAGTGACAATTTTGCAGAAGCTGCTTCTCTTGACTTGGATTATTCACAACAATATCAGCACAAGGTCCTTCACTTTTTTATCCTATTCGCTTATTCCACCTTGAGAAATAACAGAGCTGTCCCTAGTTCTCAGAAGTTTCAAGAGACATTAAAAAGCTCAATAGAAAGCAAGCAACATAGAAACACTAAGGCTGAACAGAATGTCATTTTAACATCTCCAATGCAGTTATTCACGGTAAAAGTTGGTCCATGCATAGCCTTACACAGAGACTAAAGTGCAAGCAAAGTCTCTGTGTTAATAAGCTTATGTTTTTACCTGCATATGTTTGTTTGTTTGTTTGTCTGTTTTTTTTTTGTTAGCAAGACTATGTAAAAAGGGACAGGACAGATTTTGCTGAAATCTTCAGGAAATGTTGGTAATGACCCAACTTAGATATGATTTAGAAATTCAATGGAGATCCAGATACAGCCATTCATGAACAATCATTTATGCTCAATAACTGTCTAACTAATAAAGATATCAACATGACTCTGAGTGCTAGGTGTGAGTTTTCATGGTCAAGCAATCATATTATTATGCTAACTTTATCATGGAACTATTGCTAAAAGTGCTAGTTGAGCTACTCTGGCTGAGGTTTTTGCTCTCTGAGTGCTTTCTAGCATGTCATGTAATGGATATGCTTCACGGAGTATGTGCTAACTTGGACCTGGAGGTAGAGCAGTTTAAATGTTAACTGTAGCTGAACTTCTTAAGTTAGATGCCTGTGTTCATTATAAGCCAGGGTTAAGGACCTCCGTTTTGGTATGTAGGTACCTGTTATTTTAATACCACAATGATGCAGTAACACAAGCAATTGTCTTATGCATTTTATGTTGCAAAATGATATGTTCAAATTTGTATCATGGACCTGATTTAAGGCGTTTTTTTATGGAAATCTTCAGAAATCCAAAATCTCATGGACTTCAGAGCATGGGGACTGGGAGAGCTTACATGCTAACACACAGCTGCATTTTAGGGCTCATTCCTGCACCACTCTATGGCTGTGATCATTTTTAAGCATATTTCCATATTCTGATTTGATTTTCCTCTAACCTCCAGGTGATAGCCATGTCCAAGCAGCAAGGCCATGGCACCCTCACTCCATCCACTAAGACCTCAGAGGGCGGCTCTTCCTCTGGAGCAGGGTCCAACTGTTCCGAGTCGCCCTATTACAGGATCCCCTCAGATCGAGACAGCTGCACCGGGAGCAACCCGGGAAGTATTGCAGGAAGTGGGAGCATCGTCACCATTGACGCTCACGCCCCTCACCATCCGGTGGTGCGTGTGTCTGCCAGCAATGGCAAGCCATGGGAGTGGAGGAACACCATCAGCGGCAACATGATGACTGCCGACACCGCCGGGGAGAAACATCGCGCGGCGCTGCAGCGGCAGGAAAACACGAGTCACTACCGGGACTACAGGACGCTCCCGGTGAAAACAGACTCTATCGGCTCCACGTCAGCCAGCGGGAGCAACGAAGGAGGCGCTGAGTTGCCTCCTCCACCCTTACCCACTGCCTCCTCACCTCTACCTCCACCTCCTCACTTGTCATCATCGCCTCTACCTCCTCCTCCTCCTCATTCGTCCTCTTCCCCTCTGCCTCCCCCTCCGCACTCTACTTCACACCCCACTCCGATGCCACCTCCTCTTCCTCACACTGCACCCTCTCACATGCCTCCTCCTCCTCACTTGTCGTCCCAGATGTCTGCTCCCCCCCTCCCACCTCCTCACCCATCATCCTCTCAAATGCCCCCACCTCCTCACCCATCTTCCTCTCAAATGTCCCATCCTCCTCACTCAACTTCCTCCCAGATGCCCCCACCACCTCACCCATCTTCCTCCCAAATGCCCCCACCTCCTCACCCTTCCTCTTCCCAAATGTCCCATCCTCCTCACTCATCATCCTCCCAAATGCTGCCTCCTCCTCCTCACCCATCCTCTTGCCAAATGCCCCCACCTCCACATCCCCACCCATCCTCATCCCCTCTACCTCCTCCACCTCACCCCTCATCCTCCATGCAGCCTCTCCATCCACATCACCCGTCCTGCTCCACCATGCTCCCCCCTCCTCCCCATCCCGACTTGCTGATGGACGCCCACAGCCAGGCGCTGTCCCGCTCCTCCACCCTGCCCCGCCGGCCCTCAGTCTCCGCCCGCAGCCACGCCGAGCAGGAGCACTACTACAAGGCCATGCAGAACGAGCGGATGTTATAGTGATGGGGGGAGACCATGGACGTCATTGTCACATCGATGATTGTACTTTAGGAGTATTGAAACAGAGGCAAAAAATGACAAAAAAACAGTTCAAGATTTGGAATCCAGAGTCAAAATTAGGAGGCAGCAGAGGTGGAGGACTAAGCGGGGGTCTGGCTGCTCGCTCGCTCAGCAGGGGATCTGCTCGCATGCACGGCCCACAGCCCGGATTGAGGGAAGATCATACAGGAGAAGAGAAATTGGACTCAAAGAGGGCAGAGGGAAGATTAAAAGCTAACTTCACCTCACATATTTTCTCGATTCAAAGGCTGAACAAAAGCTGCTGCAGCTGAAAGAGAGATATCACAATGAGCGGTCTGGGATTTGCTAAATCAAGCCCCCCCCCCTTGAGAGGCGGGATAAGACCAAGAAAACAAAACAACTACAGGCAATATGAGCTCCCCTCAAAGTCCGCTGCCAAACATGACGCACAGAGAATATGTTGTTGCAAACTCCAAAGCCTGTGAAAAGCTATGAATAAAGAGAAGAATGCAGTGATGTGAAGTTCAAATACAGGTTCAAGAGCATTAGCCGCAACCAACAAAAGCATGAGAGCCTTTTTAACCTCTCTGAATAAACAAACTGAATGGGGGAATTTTGTGTTTGACGCCGGGCAAATCTGCGAGAATCCACCAGAGAGAGGCGGCTTAGGAGGTGTTGCTTCTGGATCGGGATGTGTGAGCAGCGAGAAGAGGGGATAACGAACAGTTGGACGACTCTACGTGAACGCCACCGGATGGATTACTGCTGTGAACACGAGAGGCGACGGAATGGAAAGGGAAAATTGCTCCTCAAGTTGAAGACTGGGTGATTGGGCCAGCACGACACAGCAGAGCGAGCCAGGCAGCCAGTCTGTCGTAGCTGCGTGGAGAAACCTGCCGCAGAGCCTGAAGCAGCTCTAAGGAGATTAACATTTGTTTATCAAACCATGCGAGCACACTCTTCCCTCTGTGGCTCTTCACATTTGGCCCACTGGCAAATTACAGCAGTGACGGGAATGTTAATGGGAGGCTGCCCAGCCAGAGGTGCCACCAACAGGCACTCAGGAGCACCTTTTATAAAGAGGCTAACTGGCTTGTTCTGCTCGCAGTTTCGGTTTAATACCTATGAGCCCTTCAAAGGTTTTGGTACTACTTTCCAACCATGTTTACTTCTTAAGGGACAGAGTGGTGCTTGCTTAAGTTGTGATCATTTCTGTAGGCACAATACATCAGTATTGACACATTCATCAGGGAGTTTTTAGGTTATTTTGCTGCTTTACTGACAGATAACTGCAGGGAGACTATATTTACCAGATGAAAAATTCAGTATTTATGATCTTTTTTTCAATATGCAGTCAATAGCAGAAATGCCCTTTTAAGTATGCTTTGTTGGAAAGTGGTACCCAAAATAAGTGCTGTTTGTATGAAGGAAAAATGACCAATTTCTTGTAAAGCAAACCATAAATGGCCAAACCAGCACCATAAAAGACCAGCAAAACTAAAACTAAATTGTTCTTTAAAGGTTTGCTCGACAGCTGTGATGCTGTTGTGTTGCATTGAACATTCCCCATTTATGGATAATGATATAGTAGCCAAAGCAATTGATAGTCAGGCAAACTATGGTGCAAGCTAGACTACTGTGAATGATCATGTAATGGTCTAGACAACTGACTGCATAAACAGATGGACAACATGACCACACCTCTTTTTACTGTGCAAAAATGAAGCCAAAATAGTTTCTTTGACATACTGAGGGACTAAAGTCATATGGAGCCCAGGCTTGCCATGGCTTCAATGGATCTTGTGAATCCAGCTGCCGTCCAAGGTTTATCAAGTCCAGCAGATTTCTCTTCCCCTGCTGGCTTGGCACTAGCAAAGTATTCAAATTGTTTGAATAAAGACGTGTTTTTTAAAATTGTTCCAATGTTCAACTCTTCAAGTTATGAGGCTTTTTGTTGTATTAGATTGTGGAGTTGTTAAATGCTAATACGGCTTCAAATTAGTTGACTCTGTTTTCAATTTGATGAATCTAAGTTTGTATCTTTTGGAGTTTAATCTGGCTAAAATGAAACAGAACCCATTGATCAGTAACTGTTAGTTTTACTCTCTTGGTGAAATTGCTATTCATAGCGTTCACGTTATTAAGCTCTCTTGAGGTTGCTAAGTATGTTTTTCACTAGTTTCATCTCTGTTTTTTTAGTTAAATGACAGTTGTTTATCTATCCTGTGCACTTACCAATGAGGAGACACAGCAGTAACATTCCTCTACAGAGCGTCTTCTGTGAGAGAAAATTTTGCAGGGAGTAAATAGCGGATTTATGCCAACAGATATGCCACTGAACCTTTAGGTCGCATTAACGTTGTGCCAAACAGACTTCTGAAAATCTGAAATCCTGCCATAAAATATTGTTTACTGTAACAGACTATGGCTGTCTTTCATTAAAATACTGCCTGTAAACACTGAGTTGAAGTGACAGCCGATAGAGATCCTGATGCTATCCTCCATAACCTTACAAGGCTAACCTCTGCTATGATGATGCAGAATTTCTTACTCTTAACTTTCCAAACAACAAAATTACTGATCATAACAAATCTTAGATAAAGGGATGCACTCGGTAGGATTTAGCAATCGGCAGATATTGGCCTAAGAAGCTGAGTACTGGTATTGGTTGATATCCAAATTTTTAGAGCCAATATGTCAGACATACAGATTGGCCATTTGTATTCCATATATCAGCAGTAAAATTGGCAAAATACAAAAATGTACCATGTTAATTTACCTTATTATAATTGTAAGAGTCTCAGTTCTTTTAGAGGGAAATGTTTTTATTATTTTCTTGTTTTTCTGTTGCGATCCCTAGATAAAATCCTTGGTGCTAAAGGGGTCCAAAGTGCCAAAAATAATTATAGTTAAGATTAATTCCTCTTCTTTGCTATGCTTTTACATGATGAAAACATCTATAGTTTTTTAGACATGAAAAATGATGGTAATTCATCCAAGCTCTCATTCTTTGCCCTCCTGTTATCTCCACTGATTACATGACTTAAAGTTAACAAGTGAAAAGCAGTATCTTTACTTTCAAACTCAAATAGCTAATTCAAACTTAATTTCATAGCTGCATTAAATCAGGACAAAAACCACTAACTATGATATCTTATTAAGCTTTCAAAGTTAAACTGATTTCCCATGTGATAACAAAAAGGAGCTTAATACAGCAGTAAAAGGGTGCGCTGCAAGCAGTGTTGGGAAAGTTACTTTTAAAAAGTAGTGTTTGCTCGTTACTTCTGAAAAAAGTAACTTTTTACTTTACGCAGTTACCCTCTATGAAAAGTAACTTTTCAAGTTACTCGTTACTTTTCTGTTACTTTTACATTGCTTGATCATGGACAGAACCCCATATCTGTTCCTAAATGTGAAGGCCTACAAAACGTTTTACTACAGAGAACATAACAGTTTTTGTGCTCTTTATTTTAAAAAATGTCACATACTCTTTGAAATGAGAGCTCCTGCCCAGTGTTTCCACATTTTGCCTCTGAAATAAGCAACCCGGTCAATAAAAACAAGCCCAAAATAAGCAACCTCCAGCTATTTCCTTTCCTAATGTGATATACTACTTTTTAAAAAGAGGGTTCTCCATAAAGTATGTTAATTTTGTCTACATTACATTTCAACATCACAGCGCTCAGTATCTATTCAAGAAAAGACCGTCGCTTATAATAAGCAGATTTGGCAACTTTGCGTGACTGTATTTGGGGGCGTGCACAATAACCAGGAAACGAGGAAGTGGACAAACCACCTACCGCAGTCGTATTTCCTTTATGTTAGGAGCTGGAAGGTAAGCAGGGGGATACACACAGACTCAAGAGTCCCAAGAAGCAACTTCACGTCTAGAAACAAGCCCAAAAGACCACAACCCGCGGCCGTGACTCACAAGATTTTCGGCCCTTAGACGCTTATAACAAGCAGACTTGGCAACGCTGCTTGTGTCTGTGCGAGCAGCTGAGAAGGCAGCTTCAGTGTCAGATCTGCCCGGGGAAAAAGTAACGTCGCCGTGCATTAAAAAAGGAACTTCGTTTCATGACCAAATTTTCAATAGTAGCGCGTTACTTTAATTTTTACTCGAAAAAGTAGTTTCATGCGTTGCACACAACACTGGCTGCAAGTATCCTGGCTTCACTTTGGGGGAGTTGACATGTTGTCCATCTTTTATATAGTCTATAACCCAGAACAAGTGTTTTTTTTTACTACCCCAGTTGAGATTGTACTTTCAGAGTTGAAGAACATGCTGTCCATTTTGAAGTTTACAATTTTGAAGTCATAACATTTCATCTTGGAGTTATCTAACAAAAATAATAACCCTGTGAAATAAGCTTTGAATAGACGTTTACAAGCTGAGAGAAAGTGTGTGCTCCTCCGAGCACCTCTGCCTCTCATGTGTTTATACTGTGTTGTATAAAGTCGTTAACTGGTATCTTTCATTTCATACATCCAACTTTTGTTTTTTAATGAGAAGATATCCCGTCCAATGATAAGTGCTTTATTTTGACTTTTTCAGTGAAATATCCACTCACAACACGCGCAGGAGAGCTGTTTTTTCACCCATGCATTGTAACATCGAAGGGAACATGAAGTGATTTTGTGAAGTTGTGCTGGGAAAGGAGGCCGACTTAAATGGAATAAGTTGTGTTTTGTAGTGCGGCTCCTCAGACTGGGGGCTGGTAGATAATGTTGCTTGTTGGTTTGTGCTGCATGTGTGTACGAGCGTGGTGTTTCTTTTTTTTTTTGTTGAACTTCTGTGCTTAAAGTCAAACAGACATGCTGCATTTTCCAGTGCTGGTGATTCTCGTTCTACTCCCCCACTTTTTTTGACTGTACATTGACTTGATATTATCTAATATTATTAATACTCTTATTATTCCGCAGTCCTTTTTTATGGGCTACTGTTTTTTATCTGTGTTGATGTGTAACATTAATAACATGATTGAATAAAAAAAATGAAGACTTCGTAATTAAGTTTCCTCTTTGTGTTTCTTGACGTATACAGCCTAAAATAGATGCAGGGTCAAGGTCGGAGCAGCTTTTACCGCCACTCTAATGAAAAGGATCTTCTCCATTGATTCTCGGGTTATGAGGGCTTCATGCTCATTCGTGCTACGAACTCACACTCGCACAGACGGATTCAGCACACGCAGATCTGCAGAGCAACATTTGCTCTTTTCCTTCAGGCCAGTGTCAGGTTTCTGTAATGAATTCTGCGAGAGAGTTGGTCAGTCCCAGATGACCTGCAGGGAGTCTCTGTGTGTGTAAATGTGTATGTGTGTGTGTGTGTGAGAGAGATTTAAAATTAGATTTGATTTTTGTGTCTGAACAAGTATGCAGACTGTGTGTGCTTGGAAATTTACTTTTCAATGAAAGATACTGTTCATTTTTGTCTTGCTATAAAAGTAAGAGCTAAATAATACATTTATTGTTTGAGGAGATTGTCAAAACTCCCAATTTTACACTGTGCTCTTGACATTTTGGTTAGAAAGTAAAAATGTGTGGGCATGGGGCACCAGTAGCGAAGTGATTGTATGCATGCATGCCATGTATAGAGGCAAGTTTTCCTGGCTTGGGCAACCTTGTTCCAACACCTGGCTACTTATCCTTTTCACCAGTGTTTACTTTTTCTCTCCCAGGTTTCCATCTCCACTTACTGTCCTATCTATAAATTCAAAGTATGAAAAAATACATCTTCAAAAAAAGTATGTGCACCAGGGGTGTAACGACATAGAAAATGACAAAATAAAATTCAAAGGCGCACATATAAAAAACGCGAAGGGGCACGCGCACCACTGAGACTGGTGATTTTTTACCCTCCTCGCCTACCGTAGCAAAACACTTGCTTCAATATGGAGGAAGACGAGGTCGAGGAATTAGCTGCTGCTCCTTCGTCAAATAAATCGGTTGTGTGGACCTATTTTGGCTTCCCATGTAAAAGACGAGAGAACGGTGAGAAAATTGCGGAAATATGCCGCTACAGTTCACCGTATACTGCGGCGAGTACAACTACCAACTACTTTGAACTGGAGACAGGCAGCAACTGCATGTTTGTGTAAGTCTGCATAAAAAACAATATTTGATTTTAGCATCTACTGTTGAGTTGACAGAATTTGATCATACTAGAAGATCAGAAGTATATGCACTGTTATGGGCTAAATATTATAGTTGACAGTTCAGACATTTATAGGTCTAAACTGCAGCTCTGAGGACTGCTGTTTGTTTTCCTTTTCATTCAAGAATGTAGGTATCCTGATTGACAAAGCCCTTTTTATTGAGATTTTATGTTTGTATTTGCACTGTAGTCTAAATAAGGGGAAAAACTACAATTTTGTTTTTTTTCAAAGAGCATTTATTTTGTCCTGCTGCAGCAATTGTTTTGTATGTCTGCATTAGTATGAAAATAAAGAAAATGAGATTTTGGCACAACTTCCCACTGTTGGGGATTTTCCGAAATCTTTATTTTGTATCGTGAGCCCTGTTTCGTATTTCGTATTGTTTCTTGAGTTGACCATTTCGTTACACCCCTAGTTTGCACGCACGTGTTGGATACATTATAAATAATTCTGTACAAAGAAGACATTAATGCATTCATTTAATTTTTTCCTATTTTCTGTGATAACAAGCAATGTGTTCTTTTTTTCAGATTCGACCCTTTGACCGTGACACTGTTGATATTGGACTTGTTTTCCTTTATTACTTCTGCCAAGGTGGTTATGTTTTCACCAGGGTCTCTTTGTGTTTGTCTGTCTGTTAGCCAGATTACACAAAAACTACTGGATGGAGTTACATGAAAATTTTCAATAGGAGTAGTTTGTTGGTGGTGGTGATCTGCATATCTGTCTGGATGAATAAAATTCCCCCAAATTTGCGAAAAATGCTATAACTTCACATTAGGCCATCTTTTTAAAAAATCATCTCTGACATCACTTGATGGATTTGCTTGAAAATTTGCATGATATTATATATATAATATTACTCTATCATCATGGTCAATTTCATCTGGATCCAATCCAGATTGACATCACAAAAAAAATCTTGAAGTTTGTAACGGCAAATCCCATTAATATCTCCTCAGCTGCCCCCTTTACATCATTATGGGAATTTTTCAAGCCTATGTCACTTCATTACCCAGCTTCCTTTGCAATGCCAGCGGAGGACTTCTCCACATGGACAGACATGAGCAGAGACTCTGTCGTCCTATCAGAGCATGTACTGATCCAGAACTGTATCTTGGCGGAGGTCTGTGCTATCTGAGTGTTTTTTAAGTAAAGTTATTTTTTACTCTCTTTGTGAGATTTTGAGAAATTATCTTGTCTCAGGAGAGCCTGCATCTGATAGATAGATAGATAGATAGATAGATAGATAGATAGATAGATAGATAGATAGATAGATAGATAGATAGATTTTTGTATGTCATTCAGAAACAACATGGTGTATGTGTGAGCTGCAGTACATATGCCACCAGTAGGATTAGCGTAAAGGCAGAATAATGTGTGAGACTGCATTGACATAAACACGACTCTTCACCTGACGGATAATGGATAAATTTTCCTTTAGCATTCGGGACACAAGAAAAGAAGTTTGATGTAGTGGTTTGACTGGTGACAGTGTACACTGGTGAGTTCTATTTGTAATGACTTTATTTTCTTGGCATGTATTTTCACACAACTATGAAGTATTCTTTGATACAATGAATAATTAAATCGAAGCACTGAAGGGTACACCCTCTGCTTCTTACTGTGCTTTGACTAAAACAGATATCAGCACAGCACTGTAAACTAATGGCTTACAGCTGTAAGCCATTAGTTAACTCAGTAATTATTATACCAGTACACTGAGACAGTTCTGATGAAGCATGGGCGACAATACTGCAGATTTCAGTGGAGTTCAGGCAGTGCTGATCGTGAGGTCGGACCACTCCTCTGCAGTTGTCAGCGAATATTTGATGATGATATTGATTGTTAATATTTATTTTGTTGCTTTTACTTCGGGAGTCACCACCATGTTTGTAGTTTACTTCTGACACAACAGATAGATACATTCAGCCTGAGGTCTTCTGCACCCTCTAGCGGTGTCCTCCAGTAATGCGTGTCACATAGAGGCAAGTATAGAAACAAAACTGTCCATAATGCCAGTGAATATAAAAGTGAAGGCAGGGACGATCAGCAAGTTTATCATCAGCTTGAGACAAAAAGCTTCATGCCATAAAAAAGGGCCCTCAGACCTGCAGGCACAGCGCTCTGACCACTGATTTGCTTTATAGACAATGAGTGCATTGCAATATGATTATCGTTTCTGTACATAATCAGTTGCTGTGATTTAAAAATATATAGTTCAGCCTTTGCGTAGAGGTTTATTCATGGTGACATGTATTATTCTAACCCAAGAATCCTGGACAGCATCAACAGAAAGCAACAACAGATGATTATTTAAAGAAAGCCTCAAGGGGTGCGGATGGCTATAGAAGCCACGTCCACATGCTCTGTGCACAAAAGACGTTGTCCTCATCTGTGTGGGCACTCTGGATTTCACTCCCTTATGTCATCCTCCGCTCTCTCGTGTCTACCTACTGTGCTGTCCTCTAGAATAAATAATCTTTGAAAAATGAAGCCATAAGAAGCTTTAGTTTTGACATTACACAATGCGCCTTCACTAGTGCATTTACAGGGATGGAATTCTAACAGGCTCTTTCTGACGAACAGATGTTATTGCTGTTATTTCATTAAAATCAGAACAAAAAGGTGGTTGATGGTTGTGGCCTGCCTATGGATTATCTATGCATGGGAAATAGAGGTATGAGTGTAGGTCCATTTTGTGCTTTCTTATGTACCAGACAATGACATTAAAAGCTAAAGAAAAATTCAAACACTTGACATTTCAGCACTATTTTTGACATCCTAGCATTTTGGACAAAGTCTAAATATCAAGATGAAAGGCAGACTTTCAGTAGCAACCCCTGCTTAAGGAGAATACTACCAGAGTATTTTCAGGCATTTTCTGGTAATGATCGTTACAGACTCTAACTCCAATGAAGTTTTGATTCAGTGTAAAACATGAAGAAAAACACAACACAATGATTTGGAAATCCCTTCCAACCTATACTCAATCGAATATCACTCAAAAAAGCTGAACAAGCGGCAATTAAGGACTGGGGAAGTTGAGGAATGCAAATGCCTGTTTGGATCATTCCACAGGTGAACAGGTTATGATTGAATAAAAAAAGGGGACCCTGAAGGCTTTGGCTTTCATGAGTGGGGATAGGGTGAGGTTCACTACTTTAAACAACTGCATGAGCAAATAATCCAACAGTTTAAGATCATTTCTTTGTTTATAATATCAACAAACCTAGGCATTTCAACATCTGCATTCCAAAATATCATCAAAAGATTCAGAGAAATTACTGCACATAAGCAGCAAGGCTGAAAACCAACCACTGAATGCCTGTGACCTTAGATCCCTCAGGTGGCACTGCTTTAAAAGCTGACTGTACTGTACAGTATTTTACCATGTAAGCTCAGGTACATCTTCAGTTACACAGTATGTCACTACATCCATAAGAGCAAGCTAAAAGTCTACCATGCAAAGCAAAAGCCAAATATCAGTGCAGAGTTTGACCTCTTGACCAGAAATATCGGTATTGGTATTGGTACTGAAATGGGCAATAATAAAATTTAAAAAAAAGCATATTAGATATCGTCAAAAATCCAATATTGTGCACCCCTACATATTTTATAAATACATATATGTACATACTTAAATCAATATACACATATACTGTCAGGATTTTTCCCTTTACAGTCCCAAGATTGCTCAGTAGCGCTTTCAATGTTCATACCGACACCTGACACAATTCAGAATAAAGATGACGAGAAGCAGCTGGATGCAATCGAGTGGAATTTTACTTGCAGCAAGGAGTACAACAATACAGAGTGTCAAACAGTCTGAGATGTTGAACTGAAGCTAATACAATATCTTCTCTCTTTTATAAGAGTGTGTGTGTGTACGTAACATGAGGGGGTCGTGAGGTGGAGTGGCCTGGAACTGGTCTCGAAGGTGCACCGAGTTTCGGTCAGGTGAGAAGAAAGGAACAAGGAGTGGGCTGCACAAGGTCATGTAGTGTGTGTGGGGGGCTGAAGAATGCATTTGCGAAGCAATGATTTTATAACAAAATTAGGACAGAGTCAAGAAAGAGATGTTTAAATACATGAAAAGACTATATACAATGTGTACTAAGGTCAAATCATTCCTAACAAACATACATGCATACTTACTTAGAAACCCAACAAGAGTCCAACATGAGCTCAACACTATGCCACAATAAGTGACTTCTGAATACAGTGGCAAAAAATCCCTGTTCAGTAATAGGAAATCTTGAGCAGAACCAGACTCATGTTTGGCAGAGACAAAGGGACTAAAATAAGAATTCATGATAGCAAAATATTAATGGATGTCCAGATCATACATTGTTTCCCATTACATTTGTCTTAATTAAAGAGACTGTGAGGAGTTTCTAAGTAATTACAAAAAAGTCTCACTTTTAGATATATGCCTGATCGAAATACACACTTTAAGATAGTAATACATTTTATTTAAATGCGCCTTTCTAAGCACTCAAGGACACTTTACAAATACATCATAAAAACAGTGCATTAAAATCACAATAAAAATAAATAAAAACAACATACAAGAGTGGCACAGTTAAATGACGGTGGAAAATTAAAGGGAATAGGCAGTTTGGAACAGGTGGGTTTTGAGTTTTGATTTGAAGTGGGGAAGGGAGTCAATATTTCTGAGGTCCGGGGGAAGAGGGTTCCAGTGTTTGGGAGCAGAGCGGCTGAAAGCTCTGCTACCCATGGTGCTGAGCCGGGCAGAGGGTACAGAGAGATGAAGATGAGTTTTATAGCATCAAAATAGGTTATCTATAAATGCTATTCTTTAGCCTTCTGGTGGGGTCGGACAGAGCTGGACTGGCCTGACCTGGATACTCAACTTCGGGAACAAGACAATTAAAATTAAAGCAAATTTATATTATTTTATTATTTATATTACACGTCTTGGAGCACCAGGCTGTCAGTAGCAATATATAGCCGGCTACAACTACGATAACAAGTTTTCCAAAAACTGCTTGTTGTCACACATCAGAAACTACCGCTACGTAACTGAGATACATTACCTCGTCGCTTTGCATCCTTTAAGTTGTTGAAAAAAGAAGCTGTAAAGCTATGCAGAGTTCTGAGGAAGGTCCGAGCTGCATTTACCACAACGAACACACACTTTGGCTTCAGTCACATCTTTGGTGCGTTCCAGTTGTAGTCAGAAGTAGGAATTTCTGGGTTCCGAGTAGGAAACTGCAACTGGAACGTCCCCCGAAGTCTGAATTTACCTACTGGGAACTCGGTGAAACCTCGCCACCCCCGAGTTGACAATCAAAGATGGATGCCCCCAGTGTGAACAGTTATTTAGCTCCTGTAATAATCCATTTATTTGCACTTCTGACTGGGGTGTGTCGCTCTAGATCAGCTGTATACATCGTATTGTTAGACTTATATTTACAAAAATGCTGCCATAGTGATAATCACATTCTTCATACAACAACGCAGGGCGTGCTAACAACAGCTAACAATAGCCTGGTAGATCGGCATGTTTTTTTTCTGACTTCAACTGGAACGCCAATAAGTCGGAGATGAAGTCACTCCCATTTCTGAGGTTACTGGAACGCAGCATTACGACAGTCGGCGCCCGTGCTCATGGGTAGCAGAGTCTTTATTTCGCCGGTAATAGATTCTCCGCATAGCACCTTTAAATAACAAGTTATTAAATGTTTCTCAGTAAAAGAGTGCGGGTAGTAGACTGACCTGCCTGCAGTCAAGACCTGTCTCCCATTTAAGTTGTGTGCAGTATTATGAAGTACAAAATACAACATCAGAGAGCCCAAAACAACTGAAGTCACATATCAAACAAGAAAAAGACAGTATTCCACCAAAAGCTTCAACAATTACTGTTTTTGTTTCGGGCATCATGTTTAAAAAGAGTGAGTATTTGCAAGAAAACAATACAACAGTAACTAATGTCCCGCCATGAGGTGGATGATTCTTCATACATGAATTTGTGCATGTGTGTGTTCTTGTGTGTGTATTTGTGTACCAAAGGGGTTCAGGGTCCAGGTTATGTGTCCACTCCAATATCAGTCACATTCATGCATTTGTTTTTTCCTCGGCATGCATGTTTGCCTGTTTGTTTCAGCCTGTATGCATATGTGTGTGTCCGGTGTGCGTTGGAGCATTGAGCTGTGTGATGAGGCCGTGCAGGCGGTGGGGGTGCAGATGGTGTACCGAGGCCTGAGGACAGTCAGCATGTCCATGACTCACACACCCAGCCAGCCAGCATCCCTCTCTCTTTCTGTTTCTTACTCTTCCTCTCTCTCCCCTTGGTGGCCCAGAAAGCACAACAACAAGTGTGTGTGTGTGTGTGTGTGTGTGTGTGTGTGTGTGTGCGTGTGTAACCATGGGAGGCAGCAGAAAATGCGGACTGAGCTGTCTTTATGCATGTGTCTATTTTTGTGACCGTGTGCCTTCGTATTCGCCTGTATCAGTTTGTGTGTGTCCCTGTGTGTGTGTCCTGTCCAGAGGAAGCTGCTGACATTCTCTCCAGGACTGATTTACCACTGCAGGATGGCACAAAAAGCCCTTTTGTCCGCAGCTCCACTTTTATCTCCCTCACTTTGTCACGATCATTCTCCTTCTTCCATCTCACTGTCAGCTCCTGGTGAACCTTTACACTCATGGAGAAAGAGGATTCGAAGCTTATATCCTGATTTACCCCCAGCTCTTAGACTACTGAATAAGGGATTAGGATGTAACAGGGTCATAGAGATCATTTTACTTTTAGTTCAATCAATAAAGAGAGTCAACTTTCCTCAGCAAATCAAATGTGATCAATATTTTTTAAGAGGATTTTGTGTACAAAATATTGCCTGTATTTTGGTTTATGACAACAGCTTCCATGCAAGCTGGCATGCTCTCTACTATCATCTTTTTTTAGGTCATGTGCAACTCAATTAGCACCAGGTTCTCTGCAAACATGCAGTGCCTGATAGGTGAGGGTCAGCCAGGGGCAGGACAGCCCCAGCCCTGTCAACAGTGGTTCCAATCACCAACCAAGGCCAGTTATTCAGGGTCAACTGTAGATCCACCACACTATGGCATCATTTCATCTGATTTAGAAGCAGCTGAGCACATACATCAAACATCTGAGGCACCATTTACATGACAACAGAAACAACCAAAAACAGAGTTTTTGTTGTGTTTGTGTCTTCAGTTTACATGAAAACGGTGCCTGGAGTGCCTGAATCTGCAACATTTTGAATCTGGGGTTTAACATTTTCCTTGTAGTTTCCTTTTAATGAAATCGCAGTTTCCAGGGAAAACAGGAATGCGCAGCACATGTGCAGTATTCTTTCTGATAAAGGTAGTGCACGCAACAGCTATGGCCAACTACCGAGCAGCAACTGTGAAGCTAACTGTGCTAGGTTTGTTGTTGCTCCTTCAATAAAATGTGGATTTGCTACATTAACATTCTGGCCAGCAGAGATGCATATGTTACATTCTCCAAGGACTATACAAACCTACATTTCCTGGTCTGGCCTGCATATAACTGAATTTACAGTTGTTCTTGTGGATCCGTGTAAATGTGCATCATTATCACACTGTCTCAATTTGGGGGGGGGGGGCTTTTGAAAATACAAAGCAAAAACCTTACCGTTTCTGGTGACAGTGTCGTCGTGTAAAGGGCCCTTAATCCACAGCTTCTCCAGTGCTGAGTAGGAATACTATTGAAGAAAAAACAAACAAAAGTTGTGCACATTAGATGCTGTTACAAAATCAATTTTATGATGCTTATTACCATAGGTCCAAGAAAGTCAATGCCCTTGCCTTTGAAATGTTACATATGAGGTGATAAAACCTTATTATATTGACTTTGGAGCGGCATCTGGTGTGCACAACTATTGTCTCTTTTGCTATATTTTTTGCATCTAGCACCCAGTATTAAACTCTTTTTTGGGAAGTACATGCTTTCTCCTTCTTCTGAAACAGTGCATCAGTAGGTTAAAACAAACCTGTCACATGAAGGTCTTCACCTTACAGTTCAGCTGGATTGATCAAATTCATTAGTCAGATTTATCTTGCAAATCTCTAAGTCAAAATGATTGAGCTTGTGGTCCTTGGAGTCAGAATTTTATTAGAGCAAGAAGAGATGTGCACTATGAGCATGACAGCAGTAGCAGTTTAATCAGATCTGGACCACATTTCTACATTTGGTGAAAAAAAAAACCTGGAAGCATTTATTAAAGGCAAAGATGTTTATGCTCCACTAACATTTTTTGGCAGGAGTTTTTTTCATGAAGTGGTTCCAATTTTGTACTTAACACCACAGCAGTAGCGCCCACCTAGTACATCATACTGTATGTTCAGCCCATAATAACTGTGACTGACAGAATGATTGTCCAATCATCTGCTGTATATGTTTTTGAAAGGTTCTGCCCTCCCCAAAAGCTTGCTATGAGGCTGTTGTCAGGTTGGACTAGTGAATTACAGCATATTTTATATGGTACATCTTAAATGGTCATTCTGGCATGTCACATTAAGATGGTCTGGACCCAGCTCGCATTCCCTATTAGGGGGTGAACAATACAGCGCTTCGGGAACTCTGCCTCATAATGATGGAAGGAACTGACATCGAAGGATCAAAAAGTGACAATGCTATGAGAGCTTGGCAGCCAGAAGCCAATTATCCCTGTGGTAACTATTCTGACATCCCCTGATTAAAAGCCAAAAACTCAAACAGATCCCGAGGCCCTGCTTTCACAGTTTGCATTCATTCTGATAATCAAGGAGTCAGGTTTTACCCTTCTGCTCCACAACATTCAGTTGTGGTTCAGTCCTCCCTGAAATCACCTTTGGACACCTGCATGACAATTTGACAGACTGTGTACCACCTCCACTGTCCCTGGAGTGGGTCACAAGCAGGCTGGGCTTTTTAGAGCCAGCCCTGCTTATTTCAGCTAGACAATGCCAAGACACAGTCTGCACATGCTAAATAAGCATGGCTTCAGAAGCAAAAGAGTGCAGGTACTGGACTTGCCTGTGTGCAGCTCAGACGTGTCTCTCATTAAATGTATGTGGTCTCTTATGAAATGCAAAATACAACAATGGAGACCCTGGACTGTTGAGGAACTGAAGTCACATACAGTATAATGAAAGAATGGGGAAGAGTTCCACAGCAAAAGCTTCAACAACAAGGGTCCGTCCCTATTGTACCCCTTAGCTCTTGTCTTACCCCTTAGTTTTGTGTGTTCATGTTTAGTGAAGTGATGATGTCCCAATACTCCATAGGGCTAAGGGGAAGGGCTGAGACCAAGGGCTACATTGCCCTCGGAAGGAAGACAGAATAGGACTTCACTTAAAATGAAGGGGAAAGAGAATTTCCCATCATCACCGCGCCCGCCGACATGAAGCCGAATGAACATCAAAGGAAGAGCTTAATTGTAAGATATCATTAAATCATCAAGTAAATATTAATAATGTTTTTAGTTGTTGGTCGCCTTTTAAAATTTCTCATTATAACAAGCTAGCTTTCACAGCCGTGGCTACGATTACTGTCCCATCTGCTAACCTTTAAGCCAGCAAGCTGCTCTTGGTGATGACGTAGCGTAGTGTGTTTCATTCCTTTCCCGTGGCGCTCAAAACAGAGGGCTAAGGGCAAGGGGTAAGATGAAGGGGAAGGGCTAAAGGTGCGTTCACACCTGACTCTACTTGTACTACCTCGGCGATCACTCTCCATTCAAAGTCAATGTACAGCCGCGATGAGGCGGGGCTAACCCTCCCGTGATGCGACAGATGCGTAAAAGATGACCACTTCACTCGTTGCGCAATGTCAAAGTTAAAAAAAAGTTGATCTATTCAGGCGATGTCGTGTGTGGCTGTGCAGCATCAGCCAATCAGCGGTGTGTGTACGTGTGACGGTACCCTAGACAGACAGTTATTCATCCGGACTACAGGGCGGATGAGTTCCGTATAGGTGGAACTAATGTCAGTGAGGACATTAGTTCCACCTTGACGGACCGTGGTAAACTCACAGATAATGCTGCTGCAGGGCATCAGCTGCAGTGTTTTGTGGTTGATAATGAATGAAAAGGATACAGCTGGAACAATGTCCGCTTATACATCCTATTAAATGATATATGATATGATCGCGATGAAACTCGAGCGGACGTGACGTCATCGAGTGACAGCCGATGGCAACAGTGACCAAAATGAGGTACTTATGGATGCACGACGCTATGTCAGTGGGCGACGCCATTTTGGTAGCTGGGTTGCTTGCCGTGTGAACGCAGCATTAGGGGTAGAATTCACCCTAAGCCTCCTCAGTTACCAAAGTAGCTCATTGAGTGATGTTAAAAAGACAGGCGATGCAAACATTCCTCTGTCCCAGCCTACTTGGAACAAGTTGCAATTTGAAATAAATATATTTTTAAAAATGAGGTTTATCAGTTTGAATGTTAAATATGCAGTAATTAATGAGTAAGTGCTTCCTGTTTTACCTTATTTTTGTTTAGTTGTATGTATTCTTTGGGTATTGTCCTGTCTGTAATTATTGAGTTTGCCAGTTCCTTTCCTTCTTTTTTCCTTCTTGCAGTATTTATTGTTGTTTTTTATGCCCTTAAAGGTCCAACTCGGGACAGCACTGCAAAATACATCAGGCTATAAATGTTGTAGTGTGTGACAACATTCTCTGGCTTCAAACTGTCCCTAAACAAATAAACATTGTATAAATATCTTGTCTTTGTAGAGTATTCAACTGAGTATACATCACAAAGGATTTGCAGATCAATTTATTCTGTTAATATTTAAATTTACACGACATCTCAACAACATTGAAATTGGGGTTTGTAGATTAATAGCTTGACTCCATAATCTGTTTAAGTCTCATTAGGCAAGGCTGAAACTATAAAAACAACTCATACAAAACCCAATTGGAAACATGAGGAACGGCCATACAGGAAAAACTGGAACTCAAAGCTGAAAAGCTAAAAAGAATTGTGCAGTGTCTATTTTATTTACTTAGCATGCCAATTAGATGGGAGATGAAGGATTTTTGTGAATGCTTTTATGGACCTGAGGAACTTTGAAATGTCTGCCTCATGGCAGCAACTAAAAAGGACTGGTTGAAGGTGGGTTAGAGCGGTCCTTTGTGATCAGGGTGAGCCTTCTGATCACAGAGCAGTTTCACAGTTCAAAGAGAGGAGTCTGGGATGAATCAGTTATTTTGCTGGCTTGATTACAATGCAAGAGTTTTGTTTTGTGTTTGTCGGTAAGGGAGTTGAACCAAGGATGAAATAATGAAGGTGAGGACTGATTCAGCATGAGGGCAATAAACCAGAATAAAAAGGCACATTACACTTTAGTTTCCTTAGCAAATGGATGTGGTGTGCTTTTCTTATGCACAGAGTCAGCATGCTGTGCAAACCAGAAACAGGAGTCTATTTCAGTCCCCAGGTTTTTAAAAGATTCACCCTGCTCCATGAGCTGACCCTGGATACTGAGTGGAGAGAAGAGGGAGCAGTGATTTCTCTCTGCCCCCACAACACAACTCCTTGGTTTGTAATATCAAGCTTCAGTGAGTCCCCATGAAACATCCCGGGTAGAATGTCGACAGCCTGCTGGCAACAGCTGAGAGCAGTGTTACCATTAACTTTCCAAAGAGCAGGAAAGTGTAGAAAAAGACACCACTCCACACACCCTGAGGAGTGTCAGGAGTCACTCAGGCTGATATACAAGAAACTAAAACGTGTTTGTTCCATTAAACTCAAACATATTGATAATTAGAGGGGTTACAGAAAAGCAGTGGTCTCTCTCTATCTGGATGCTTCCTCCAGCACTTCTGGATTGACAATAGATTCACCTTAATAATGTTTTTTCTGGTTCCATCTCTGAAATGGTTAAAGACCTGATGTGTCACAGCCTTTAGCAGGAAAGAGCTCCACCAATTATTAAAAAGAAAACCACAGAGATGGCCCTGATCCCCTGGTGTAACAGTTGTTGAAATCCTCAGCCCTGTCTCCAATAACGATTACATTCAGTCTCAGATGGGCTTATTAGACCATGTTGAAAATCCTGTAATTTACCGAGCCACCACTCAGATCTTGTATCGTGTTTCTTTGAATCCCAGAAGATGACCAGCCTAAATGTGTCAGTCTGATGTCTCCCACCACAGCTGGGGGCTAATGCTGACATTTCAACAAGGCTGCCTCACTGAGTCAGACGTATTTCTAAGGTTTGTTTTCACCTCGGGGTCTAAGACACGGGATTTTAGAGGAAACTATGTTTTTTTGCTATTTTTTTTCCCTGTGTGACCAAAGAGAAGTCAAGGATAAAATCGGGTCTGACTACCTGACAAAATAGGGAGTCTAATACAGCAGAGTCGGACATACTATTCGGCGGCAGTGTGCAGGTGGCAAGAATTATTTCCCCTCATGGACACTGCTGCAGAGTCAAGGATATTTGCTAGCTGGCCTGCTAATTTGCAGAGTTATAAATTCCATATAAGTGAACAAATGACACTGCTGTAGCCCAGCTGTGAGTAAAAACACTTTAATGGTGTTGTACTCTGGACTTACAAGGCCACTGCTGCCATTCCTGAGATATTATTGTAGAATTGGTCCAGAAAGTAAATCACAAATCATGAATGCTGCTTTTGAACCATTTGAAGCTTTATCAAATGAAGGACCTCTTTCAGAAGAAAACTTCACCCAACTATGAGACTCAATGAAGGATGACCAAGACTTCAGGAATGCTTGTTGTCATGACCACCTGTAAAGTTCCCATTTTATATTTCTCATGTTTTCTGTTATGTCTTGTGTTTCCTGTTTAATTTTGAAATGTCTAACTGTTTTCTATTCATAGTTTTGCTTCCTGGAATATTGGTGAAACTAATGAGTTTCTGGACGATTAATGCAGTTTTAGGAGCGGTGCTGTATGCCCTATGTGCTACCATTATACGGATGTCTGCCACTCGATTTTGGATCTAAATATCTCTCGAAGCACTGTTTGGATCAGGAAAGCCTTCTGGGTGAGTATATTGTTCTACTTCATTCTATAAACAATGTGAACCGAACTTTTCCTTTAATCTCAAGTCTCTCTTTGCCCCGTGCCAGTTCGTTGTACTTCCCATCATCCCAGCACTCTCTTTCATAGTCTTGAGTCACAGTTTTGACCATGCCTTTTTTGATTTTTGCATAAATCTGCCTCACAATTCGGACACTTTAGCTTGGTCTGATTGCTTTATGTACTGAAATCTGCCTAGTAACCAATAAACCCTTGTGCCTGATTGTGAACTGGTGTCGCGTTGAGCATTTGTGTCCTTAGATTGTGAGCCTCATTTTATTATACAAAAGGCAACCAAAATAAAATCAGTCTTAAGAGTTAGAAGAAACAAATCTCAATGTACAAAAACCAAAATCATCTTGTAAAAGGTATTACCACATGGGCTCACAAACACCTTGTTGCAAAGTAGAAACGTCTGCTGTGGTCTGATGAGTCCATATTTCTGTTTTTGGTAATCACCAATGTCACGGCCTCTGGGCTAAAGAGGAAAAGGACCATCCAGATTGTTATCAGAGCAAAAAAAGCCAAGCAAGTCAGCTTTTGTGATGGTATAGGGGTGTGTTGGGGCCCATGGCATGGGTAACCTGCAATCTGTGAAAGCATAAATGATGCTGAAAGGTACATTAAATTACACAGATTTTGTTTTGCTTATTTCAACAAGACAATGCCCAAGACACATTGTGCATGTGTTACTACAGCGTGGCTTTGTAGTACAAGAGTGCAGGTACGAGACTGGCCTGCCTCCAGTCCAGACCTGTCTCCCATTACAAATGGACTATGTATTATGAACTACTGAGAGACTGTAGTCATACATCAAGAAAGACTGAGGAAGAATTCCACCTGAAGCTTTCACAATTAGCAGAAAGGTGATAGACTATACTTGCAGATGTTCCTTTTTTTTTTTGGAACATGATGGTGACATCATATTCAAACTGAATGAATGTCTGAAAAAAAAACAATCAAGCAATGTAGCATTGCATTTTTCATCATTACATATATTGTCTTTGTTTGTAAATTTGATTGAATATGACTTGGAAACTTGCAAATCACTGTGTTCTGTTTTATTCTACGGTTATTTTATTTATTTTGTGGGCATTTTTGTGCCACAAAATAATCTTTCAAGAGAAAAAAGGGGGAGGACACTCTACAAACGTATCTTCCAGCTCCACTAGTCGCTTCTTTGTCTGTGCTTAACTTGACAAGAGGTCTCTCTGCGGTTTTAAAACAAGCCTAATTTGGCAGTTTTTCTTCCTTGACTGATGGTTTTAAACAGGTTATAAGGCCGGATTCAGAGTACATGAGTTTAAGACCTCTTATAAATTTAAAAAGCAGGTTGCATCATGCACATAAGGAGAAACTAAACTGGTGTTCTCCTGACGAATCTTTAACTTTGATACACAAAAGATAAAAATTGGGCTAAAACACACTCTGAATAAAGAGATACACGAGGAGACAGCACACCTCCTCATATAATCTTGTGTGCTTTTATTGACTCTTGCAGAAAAGCTGATTAAATGAAGAACAGACTAACCAGAATCCTGAAGTGATTGTTATCTGCAAAAAAGTCAGCACAAAGCTTAACAGCACTGGATGAGAAACTGTTTGGAATGGCACAGTTCAGTCAGGAACATTCTTGTCATAGACTTTAACCATTTATTGAAACATGGACATTTAGTTTTGCTTGCAAATGAAGGCTCTGCTCTTAAGATCCTTTCTAGGTTTACCAAGCAGCACTTTCACATTCCAAAAACCCCCACATGGGTACATCCAATTGTTTAAGCTTAAAGGAGGAGACTGGGGTGGTAGAAGCTAAGCTTGCCAGCAGCAGCAGCACCAACATGTGTGCATCACAGATGCAGCCAAGATCAGGAAGGACAGTGGATTTAAATCAGGCCCTTTTTTTGCATGAATTTACTGTGTTTGGGTGAGAGCACAGGAGAGGACAATTGAAGTCTGCTGGCAGTCAGCCTGTGACTTCTGCATCCTGCACGGACTAACACTAAGCTTAATTTAACACAAACCAGAGACAAAACTCATTAAGACTTAAATTGTTCATTATCTAAAGATTATTTTGTCTCACACTATCCTCAGTTTCATGATAATTAATTGCTGCATCACTATCAGTAGAAAAAACACCTAGTGTCATGATTTGGATCTACATCATAAATATTTAATGTGTTTGAGGGTGTCAGGTAATCCCCGCTGAGTCTGTGAGACATTCACAGGCTGACCTCTAACTGTCTGAAATGAACAAAGCATCGAAGTTGAAGAATGGACTTATTGAGTATTGTATGGAGGTTGCAAAGGGGTGGAAAATTCCAGAAATGTTACATAAACTTTTCAATGGTAAAATAACATGAGGAACAACATGTTTTGACTTCCAAACTTAAGAAATACATTTGCAACAGATTATTTGTTGGAAATTTTTTGTATCTGCCTCTTCATTTAGCAGCATTTCAGGTATTATATTTTCAGATGCACATTTGGGAAGCAGATATGCAGGTCAACCTGCTGGTTGACTTGCCTGTTAAGGGTTTTCCTCTGCATGATAGGATTACCTTCATTTATGCAACAAAATTCTAGTTTTTTCTTACGAAAACATCCGAGACAGCAAAATTCAGATATTTACCACTTGACCAAGTTTTCTAGGGGAATCATAGATTCTTTTTATCATCAAATTTATTTCCTTCAACTAAATTATGATTGTTAGAAGATTAGGAAATATCTGAAAAGACTTTATCTTACTGCAGTGTTTGCTGTTAGGTACCTGAGGATGTATGCAGCAATGACTCACATCCAATGTTTCAGAGTTTTAAAACAGTTATTTTCATGTACTGCAGCACCATGCAGTTGATACATATTGGTGTTACAAAAGCAATTCAGAGAGGGTAATAGGGTAAAACAGACCAAGATGGGCTTTCAGAGTTTTAAATACAGTGGTATGGCGGCAAAAAGTCAACCACGTGGTTACAATGCCAGTCAAAGGGTTAAGCTTGTAAATTTTCTGAATTTATTTCAAACTTGTAAAATTCCCTATAATTTCATTGGAGTTTTAGGTTATTAATGAGATTCTACAAGCAATCAGGGGTTGAAACAAACTAACATTTTGCTTTGTAAAAGGTAAATACCCATACAATTAAAATAAATTACATGTCAACAGATTATTTGTAAAAGAAAAAAAAACTTTTTTCAAGCTTTGATGATTCAATTGAATGACCAATTTTAACTTCATTTTATGTAGTCCTCAGTCTTAAAAATGTGTGGATTCAATATTATTGCGCTGTGTGCTATAAAAATGTGGCCTCAATAGTCTAGAAATCATCTGGTCATGATAGAGGGGGCATAGTAAATGGTAAATGGACTTGAGCTTATATAGCGCTTTTCTAGTCTTTGACTACTCAAAGCTGCTTTACACCGCAGGTCACTCTTACCCATTCACACCCATTCGCTCTCACATTCACTCACTGATGGTTCTGAGTTTCTATGTTAGTTATCCATCAGTATCTCTAACAAATTCACGCCCTTTCATGCCCATTTACATGCCACTGACGCAGCAGTGGGAGCAACATGGGGTTAAGTGTCTTGCCCAAGGACACACCGCCATGTGTCGCCTGGACCTGTAACCTCCCGATCACTGACCTAGCGCACTATCCAACTGCGCCACCAACGCCCCGCATGGCATCACTACTCTTACAGTTAGCAGTGTTAAAAGTTTCCAGCTTTGAAAATTCCTGTGATTTTGCAACCCTAATTATAAATATGCCACGATCAAATAATGTTTCTAATTGTTGGGAGTGAATCAATTGGCATGTAACAGTTTATCAAATAGGTAAATATAAACCACAGCGTTGGATGAAAAACACAATGGTGGCCATATATCACATGATCTAAAGTCTGCTTTTGAATGGGCAGCAGTAGCTCAGTCCAGAATGACTTAGGCTGGACACCCAAGGGTGGCAGGTTCAACTTCTGACGGTACCATGTTTGGTAGCTGAAGAGGTGCCAGCTGGCATCCTGGACACTGCCAACATGCTGAGCAAGACACTTAACTCCAAAACTGCTTGGAAGCCCTTCTTCAGGATCAGCTAGCCAACACTCTGACATCTCTCCACTACTGCATGATAATTGGAGCTGTTTGTGCATGAGCATGTGAATTTCAGCGCATGTATGTTGAATCACCCATGAGGAATTAATAAAGTCTGTCTTTTACTTCTTTACTGACTGGGTAAGGGAAGGCAAGGTAATTTGAGGGTGCTTACTTTCCTTCCTATGTACAAGGAAGCAAAGTCAAACAGTGCCATTGTTCACCTTCCATGTTGGTGAGGGGTTAGGGATGTAACGAAATGAAAATTTTGTATCACGGTTATTGTGGCCGAAATTATCACGGTTATCATTATTATCGCGGTATTGTTGCGGCGTGCTCAGAATGTTCAAAAAGTACTTTAACACAGTCTTGAAATCATTTAACCCCTTTAATATTATGATAATAGCACTTCTTTTTTGTCTTTTTTCAATAAATATGACTAGAAATGCCCTTTGAGTACATTTTTTTACCCTTCTTTCATTAGAAATAAAAGTAAACAATTCTAGCAAGTATTTGTCATTATTATGTTATAAATGCTTGAACAGTGTGTAATTACAAGAAAAGAAAACAACAGATTTGAACTTTAAACAGGATTCTCTTTATAAACAACTGAAAATGAACAACAAATAACCTTTTTTACATACACTCACAGATTTTTGTTTGCCTGCAGCATTCGTGTCCATGTTACAGCTTGTTATATTACACCATGTCATGGCCTTTTTCTTTTTTTTTTACTGCAGTTAGCCCCCTTTGTGACTCTCCTCTAGTCTTCCCTCTTCATGGCAGATATCTTTGATATTTTCTCCTCTAATCTTTCCAGAGTACAATCGATTAAATACATAAAGCACAAACTTTGACGGAAAAAAGACGATCAATTTAAAACTACGGCAAATAAACGGCAAAAGAACGACAAGAATACACTCCAGAATGATACTAATGCTGTTATTTACAAGATTTATGCATTATTTAGACAGAGAACACTGACAAACCACCTGTAATTCTCTCAGGTATGACTCATTGAATCTTTTCTCGCACTCTCACTCTCTCGCTCTCTCGCTCTCTCTCCGGCTCAGTCAGTTCATTTACTCGAGGAGTTACGGTTGTTTTAACCGTGCAGGTCTTTTTCTTTAGCAGCAACTTTGTGTTTAGACAGGGTGGCTGTCTTCTATCTGTTTCCCCTCGGCAACCTTGTAAAATCCAAAACTTAACCAGACTTTAGAGTCCATTTCCAGAGGGAAATCTCCACTGTCTGTAACTTTCGCTGAGGCCAAACAAAGCAAACTGCGCATGCATGTTTCTCATGAGGCCGCTTCATCCAGGAAGAGCCTCATAGTTCTGGCATTTCCAGGCAAAGAGCAGCATAACTGTGCTTTTTTGACGCATTGTGGTTATCAAACATGGTAAAACGGTAACTTTTATAGGACGCGGTAATGATTACAGTGGGAAATTTTACCGCGGTTTACCATTTTACCGGTAACCGTTACATCCCTATGAGGGGCTTTATAAACTTTTGACCAAAATCAAGTACAAAAAATCACTTATAATCAAGACAACACAACATTCATACATTCACCTTGACATGTTTCGACGGAATCTTCTGGGGCCCAGGAACAATGAACAGAGAGGGGGGCATACATGCTCTCACACATATGGAGCAGCGTCCTGCAGAGGCGAACAGACAGCCGGAGGTGTGATCGTTCTGTCAAAAAAAATTGACAGGAGGGTCACGTCTCCATAACACCAGCTGATACGACACATCACACCTACCACCAAGAGACACTTCTGAGGAAGGCAGAAGTTTCTGTTGAAACATGTAAATCATCATCAATCAATTCCCTTATCAATTCCATTAAGCTGACAGGGTTCAGAAGCGTCAGAACTGTGGCTTAATTTTAATTACACCTACTGCACAACCTGAAGTAAGTGGAAACACCAGCAACTTGCAGAAGCAGTTATCTATACTGTGATGTGTTTGACATTGTTGCCACTGAAAATCAGACCAACATTTGCCCACGTGCAAAATTTGCTGGAATCGATAAGGGAATCATTAAAGAATTGGATCGATCGTTAACAGCATTGGTATTGATAAAATCTTATCAATTCCCATCCCTATCATTCATTCAGTATTGATGCATTTTTTTCAATTACTAAAAGTAGTCATTTGGAGATATAAGGTTTGTGCCCGACACACAATCCTGCATAGACAGAAGCTCATTACTGAGGAGTGCAAAGGAAGCTTAAATGCTGATAAATCATGTCATGTTACAGGAGTGTTTTACACCAGGTAAGCTGTTTAAACAGTATTTACATTACATCAGTGTGAAGATGCATGCCAGGTGAGAGGATATTATGTTAATGACTAGGAAATGTGACTCGTGATAAAAATAAATAATCTTATTTACAGACTGCTGGTGTCGTGCCTCTGGGTTGCTGTGCTGGGATTTTTCTGACACTGTGACCGTTAAGAGTTCATCAGAGCGACAGTCTGGGGAAGAGACCGATCTTCTGTCTGGAGGTTTTAGTGTACAGCGCTCTGAAACACTAACCTACCGGGAGAAGTTTGTGTCAGGGGGTGTGAGGGGTCTGCAGTGATGCTACCTGCCTGTTTCCTCACCCTGGACCTGTAGAAGTCCTGGATGGAGAAAGGATTGGCACTACGGACTATATTTCTGAAAACCTGGCTGGCGCTGCAGTCTGTCGGTCCAGCTTGGCAGCAGATCCAAACCAGACGGTGATGAAGTAGCAGGGGACAGACTGGATGGTGGCAGAGTAGAATGTGAGCAGCAGATCCAGAGCAGGACATAAATACTACCTCTGCTCGGTCCTTTTTGCTGATGGTCCAGGGGGGATTTTATTAAACAGACACTATTATAAAGAATACAAAACATACTGTGAAATTAGCTTTAAGTGAGGTACACACATAAAGATTACTGGGCTGGTCAAATGGATACTCTGTTTCCAACGGCTTCATCTAACAAAGGCATAATATCTGCTATTTATGCAAACTCTCATCTCCACAGTTAACATCTCTTGATGCATTGAGAGAAGCCTGGCAGGTAGATCTAAATTTACAAATTACAGATAATGAATGGTCAGACAATTAGAATTAGAATTAGTACTGAAAAACACGTGTTTGTGTCTCAAACAGACCACATGCTATGTTTTTTTTGTTCTTGTTTTGTTATGGTATTGTATTTCTGCACATATTTAGTTATATTATATTTTGTTATAATGTGAAAAATCAATAAATAAAGTTGGGAAAAAAAGAATATTGAGCTGTTTTTGTCCCGACTGTCCCCCTTTCCAACTAAGGACGGCAAATGCTCAATGATTTTATGCCTTCTAAGATTATCCTTTAAGATTACCCTGTGGTCTGAGGTGTGTTAACAGTGAATTTGTCCCGACAGTCTGCGCAAAAATGGATCAGACTGACAATCGTTGGTATTATACTTTCTCAATATTTATGACAAAAATCTTCATGTTTGTGGGGTAAACCTCCTGAGTCATGACTCAAGAAGTGAGCTGACTGAGGAACAAGGAAGCAGGTGTAAATAAAAACAAGCACGACTAACCTGGAACATAAACATAAAGTTTGGTGGACCTAAGAAATGGAGGACCAGCTCATATGGTCACACTGTCTCCAGGAATTTTCCACAGTCTTTAGTTTTATTTAGTTCCCAATTTTCCATCAAAAATAGTCCAAAGACCACCATCATTCCCTCTTCTTGTATGTCTTCTCCCATGTTGTGTGTTGTGTTTTCCGGTTGTTGCCACAGACAACGTTTATGGTCGTTGCTATGCTTCTTCTTCTTCGTTTTTGTTAGATCATGTTTGATCACTGGAGATTTCTGTCTTGGAGGACTAGATTGTAGATCGATTGTGGGACAGAATTTTTTGTGATGTGCTGTGTTGAGATCATTGGAGCACACCACACACACTACAATCAAAACTGATTTTTTTGTCTTCATCTGTGGAGTCTCTAATAGATAAAATTTTTTTATTAGATTTAGGAAAATCCTTATGTCTGTGCCCCACTTTACATCACTTCCTGTTTTTAACCTCCAATATGTTTTTATTGGTGTTTTCCATTTGTTTGTTTGTCTATCTGTCTATCCCTCTGTCTGTGAACAAGACTACTCAAAAGTTCTTGACTGGTTTTGAGGAAATTTTCAGAGTGTATTTGTCATTGCATAAAGGAGTGCTTTAATTCTGGTAATGATCTAAATATGAATGCAGATTTAAGAATTTAAAGAATTTGTTAGCACTGCAAGACAGTTTTCAACATTTTAAATAATAATCCCAGCTGACTATGTAAGAAATGTAAGTGCTAGAAAATAGTAGAAATAATGTGAATGACTACAGCAGATATACTTCAGGCAGGACATATAACGTTGTATTTACGTGTTGCTCTTCTTGTTATCTCCTTAACTCATATTTAAGTTGTAGTTCTCTTGCGATCTTTTAAATTTCATCTTTCAAGCTTCACATTTCTGGGTTGATTATCATTTTATGTATGTACTGTAATTTTCTTAATCTGTTTAATTTTCCCATTTTAGTTTAGATTTACTTTTCTGAATTTTATTTTATGGATTTCTTATTTTTTAGTACTTTTATCTTATTTCTTATCATTGTTTTCATATTTTAGTCTAAGTCCTGTTTTTTTTTTTCTTTGATTCAAAGTAGGGTTTCTTCAGTATTTTAATTCTGTTTTCTGAATCTCATCTTAATGTCTGTGTGTGTGTGTGTGGGCATGAGCAAGTGTGAATGCTGGATGTGGAACGCAACGGTGGGTAGCTACAAGATGTTGTATGGAAAGTGAAATACAAGTAAAGTTTGATTTATTGATTGATATGTATTGATGTGTATATATTGATACAGCACTGATGTGACGCCTTGCAGGCCAACTATGCGGAAATATGTGGAAGCCGTTTCAAAGGGTTCAAATGTCAAACTTCTGGCAACACAAGAGAAAATCTCACAGAAAAATCAATCTAACAACCGCTGACTCACTTTCAAGCTACAAATGTAGCCACAGTATCAGAAAGTACCAACAGAAAGTCAATATGTACATCACCAAAGTCACAATGCTGGCATGGCTTGAAATACGTGGAAATCATTCATGAAAAGTAAATAAAACACACGTCTGACTGTCTGTAAATATGACAGCACCTTGAAATTCCTCAGAAGTTGACTTACATCGATGTGACATGTTTCATGTGACAGCTTAAAGAAAGACTCTACAGAACAGAGAAAGTTTGAAAGTCCTCATTCCTCCTCCTCTCAGCCTCTCCAATTATACTTGATGTGTCTGCGCTGCTGTCTCCTCATGCTTCTCCTCCGAGGGTTCAAACTACAAAGACAGACTGGTGGAAACCATGCACTCCTGAAGCCCCTTACCCTCAAACACACACTCACTGCACTTCTCCCAAAGTAGATTTCAAGACGTATCCGTTAAAACAAACACCGTCAGACACACACACACTCTCGGCTCCTTTTGCCCCCGTGCCATTTGTCTACATGTTTAATCAGAGGAGGGGGAACAGTGCTGCGTGTTTGAGCATGAGTGGGCTGATGTGGTTGTGGCCTTACATGCATGAGTAAGACTTTACAGTACATGACTTGAATCCCCTGCAGGCCTGGTTAAGCGTAGTAACACACTGACACAGTTATCGGACCGGTATAATTGAGTCTGGGACGACATGTAGAAGTCTGTGGGAGACCTTCAAGGATACCCATGTCCTGATGTATGTGTGACCTTGTTATCCTTTTGTTTTGAGCCCTATAGATAACATAATACTGTATGTCTGCTCTCCTTTAATGCCCTTTACACTCTCAAATTGTCTATAGTGGAAAACAATTAGCCTTTTGTACGTGTTTGGGAAGTGAGGGAAAACCCATATGGACTTGTAGCAAGATATTTTGCAGGTAATGCTAAATTAACACTTGGGAGCTTAGGACACTTATGGCCCTTTTCCATTAGCCCTACTCTACTCTACCCGGCTCTACTCTACTCGCCTTGTGCTGTTTTTCCATTAGACCCAGTCGCCTGCCCAACGGGGTGCAGTGTTGCTGTGTTGTGATGTCATTTTGAGCGCGACACAACAATCTGTGGCTTTTTGTCACAAACCGAGTAAAAAAGGAAAGCAGAGGAAGGCTGCAGGTGGCAAGAAGAAATACCGCTTGAGCAGCACAGGAGAGTTTTGGAAGCTAGACAACAGAATGAAGCCGAGGATGAGAGCAATCGAGCTGCAAAGAAAAGACGTATGAGGGTAAGCTAATGGTAGCTACCGCTAGCCTGCTAAGTCGTCGTGCTCATGACTCATCGATGACGACATTGTCTGACCAATCAGTAGTCGGCAGTCGGTGACGTCATCTTCTAGTATCCACTCTGCTCGCTTGGAACCAGAGCGGAGTAGGTACTAAAACTAGCTTGTTTTAGGAGGTACGGGGCTAGTGGAAACACGCTGCAAATCAAGTAGGGCCGAGTAGAGTAGGGCCAAGGTGTGCTAGTGGAAAAGGGCCATTATTGTAAATGTTTGAAGGTGTAATTCTTTCCCAATCTTGCTTGATGAACGACTTCAGATGCTCAGCAGTCTGAGGTGTCTCTTATCGAATTTGTGCTACGTAAAGGGCCGGACATTTTCAGAAGGAGACATGTCTGGGCTGCAGGCAGGCCAGTTTAATACCAGCACTCTTTACTGTAAAGCCACAATATTGTGACAGGTGCAGAATGTGGTTTGCTGTTGTCTTGTTAAAATAAGCAGGGATGTCCCTGAAAAGATGTACCTTGAATGGTAGCATATGTTGCCCCAAAGCCTGTATGTACCTTTCAGCATTAATAGTGTCCTACACAGATGTGCAGGTTACCCATGCCATGGGTACTAACACACCCCTGTACCATCACAGCCACTGCCATTAGAACTTTGCCCTGATAACAGTCTGGATGGTCCTCCTGAAAGATAAGAAGTCCATGATTTCCATAAACAGTTTGAAACGTGGACCCGTCAGACCACAGCAGACTTTTACACTCTGCGTCAGTTCTCTGATGAGCTCAGGCTAGAGAAGCCGGTGTTTCTCGGTTTTGTTGAAAAATGGCTTTGGCTTTGCATGGTAAAGATTCAACTTGCACTTGCAGATGTAGCGACAAACTGTGTTAACTCACAATGTTTTGAGTCCACATGGTAATATCATTTAGATAATGAAGTCTGTTTAACCCTTGAGGCACCTGGGGGCCAAATTGGTCCATTTTGCTTTTTTTTCTTTTTTTAAACATCATTATCTTGATCAGTTTAAATGCAAATTATATATATATATGCAGGGTTTGTTCTTTATGTTTTATTTTTAAAATTCCATGGTCCCACTATTGTGAGTTGTATAGAATAGGAGATATTCACCGAACGTGCACTCTTTAACTTTGTGTCCGACTTGGTTCCATTGACTCCCATATGAACACATATTTTTGATATACTGTAATCCTGACATTTTAAAATATTTCCCCCATGAAAACCTAACAAATCTAAGCCTCTACCTTCAAAATAAAGGGAAAACAGGTTTTAGGTCTAATAGACCCCCTAAACCCACCGGGGCATAACTGCATCACATAACATTTCAATGTAGGCCTAGATCGCTTACCTGGCAAAATGCATGGCATTAAAAAAGGTGAACATAATAAAATATTTCTAAGGTTAAGTCAGGAGTTGTTGAAAATAATAAATGCAGTAAAAGTAAAAAAAAAAAAAAAAAAGAGATATCACTTTTTTATGACACTTTTATGAGAGGAACCATTTTTGCACATGAGGGACTTTATTAGGCATTAATTCTTTGGGTGCTTCAAGGGTTAAAATGCAGCATCACCAGAGGAAATTGAAGGTCACAGGCATTCAGTGTTTGCTTTGGGCCTTCCCACTTAAGACTGAAAGACTATAAAAACCCTTAATTTCCCTGCAGTTGTCTGCTAGACTAATTCAGTTATTCATAAAGTGGTGAAACTTGCCCCATTCTTACTTGTCTTTGGTCGACCATATCCCAGTTTTTATAGAGTGTTTAATTGGCATCAAATTCAAGATTGGTGAATATTTGCAAAAAAACAAAGTTTTCAGTTTGAAAATTACATATATTGTCTTTTTAGTGTATTCAATTGAAATCAGGTTGATACGATATTTACAAATCATTATATTCTTCTTTTATTTGTGCTTTACGCAATGTCCTAACTTCATTGGAATTATGATAGATTGATAGAAAGATAGATAGATAGATAGATAGATAGACAGATAGATAGATAGATAGACAGACAGACAGACAGACAGACATTTGATACTGATCAGTTAAATAACAAAGATATTTCCTTTACAAAATCTGAGTGTGGAAACTTTGAAACTCTGTTGGGACTTTAGTAATGCATTTATTGAAAAATAAAATATTTTGGTCTGTATTTAATATTATTTTTTTGCAATTTTGTACCAATGTAAGTGACTTTGTCTACAGTGGGATAGTCCACTTTAATTACTTTTTATCTGATCCATGTTTAACGTCTACATAAGATATCATGGTACTATGAGCTGTTTATGATCATTTAATTGTTCATTTTTGTGAATTTCACCAATCTTGTATGTTAAATTTCATTTTTCCTTGAGTCCTGCGAAAGACAAATTGTTGCCGTGGTGACAACAAATGAGGATCCAATTTAAATAAATAAATAAATAAAACCTGTTTGTGTTAATTTCAGACGTATACATGTACACATCTATCTGCTTGCACACGTTGTCCATGCATTCGTAATGGCTGCATATGTCACCTTGCCCCTCTGCGGTGCCTTACCTCGACCCCCCCTTTATGTCTTTGGGAATTCATAAACATCTTTCCTGCCTGGAAAAACCTGTCAGATGTGTCAGTTTTCTGTGGAAGCTGCTGGCAGAGGATCACGCTCTCTTACAGCCGTCTGACCCACTTTCGGTCCTCACACCATCACGGTGAAGATGTTTACTGAGGGGAAAATTATGCTGCATTATACACGAAAACACAAACATTTAGCCCACTCCGCACCAACGCACACTGAGCCGTCACAATCAAAAGTGCACTTCATCGACACACTTAGATTTACTGTAAATGCTGTGGCTCGCAATAGCGTCTCCCCAAAATACTCCAGGATGAAATTAAATAAAGGCTCTTCCATGCAGTCTTAATCGGTCGTTCTGGGATTATCAATTTAATGAGTAAATTAAGTGCACTGCTGTACTTGTGCCTGGGATTCGTCCTTTTTCATATCAGCTACGAGCAGGAGAGTGCAGACAAAGACAGCATCTAAATGTGTTTAACTGGGTCTCAGTGTGCCAGCCCATTTCAGACCGTTTTGATCATGGTGTTCGTTTTACATCACGTCACTCTGTCATACGTGGTAAGAGTTGATCAGAGACTGGAAACATGAAGAGGAATAGGAACTGAAGGGGTGAAAATGATGGTCTATACAGAAAAGAAACCCACAAAGGGAGGGACTAAATTACAAACTATTTTTTTGAGCATGAAAGTGCGAGCATTCTCTCTGTTGTTCTTTAAATACTCGTGCAGGAATAGACCCAACAGCTAAAGAAACAAGGATAAAAGGGAACATAAATAAGAAGGAGGGAGGACAGGATTTAAGGTGGCAAAAAAAATTGGATCAGACGAGTGGGGGAAAAAAAGCACAGAAGAAAGAATAAAGGCATAAATAAAGTGTGATGTGAGGCGGGTGGAACAGAGTGGAGACCTAAAGAGGATTAATGGAGGGAAAGAGGGGTCAAGAACAACAGAGAGGAGAAAGTATGAAAAGGAAAGTGATACATGAGGAGCATTTCATATCATGTAAACAAAGAGGGAATTAAAGGTGGAAGCGAGGCTGGGAAGGAGGAGACGGGGTGCAAAACAGAGGCGGAAATGAAGGAATAAACAAACAGACAGGGACATTTGTAGCGGTGGTAATGACTCTACTTGCTATCATCCAACACCATTTCCTTTTAATTAACACTATGATCAAGAAAGAACTGATTAACATGTTCTTATGAGCTCCCACAGGGCTGCTTCTCCCTTTGCAATAGCGCTGCTGTGCAATGTTTTCAGTCTGCATTATGCTGCCCCATACACTTTTGGGAGTTTAATACCAAAACAATGGCAGGATGAGATCTTCAATTATCTTTCTATATTCAGAATAAACCATATGTTGGTGCTAAAAATAGGAATTTGCGCCTTGTACAGCTCCAGATAGACAAGCTCTCCAGTGTTGCTCTGACTTTTGCAGTATTAGCATGAAGTATTGTATGCGTGCACACATGCACAGCAGTTTACTGCTTCATAAGTCTACGTTTACACGGACACTCTCAGACTTAAAATACTAAGACTTTTCCTTTGTGTATTCAAAGTTGGTCTGCATTCAGACGGAGATGCTGGAGATGAAAGAAACTATTGTAGTATGCATGCCGGCTCAGTAGATGGCGGTGTAGGTTTGCAGAGAGGCAGCGCTGCTACAATACACGTACAAAGAAGAAAAACTTTTCACAAACAACATTGGCGAGTGGATGCACAATGACGCAGGACTTTCTTTGCTGGACATCAAATCAGTTCGGACAACATATCTTTCTGGATATTTTTTTTTTATGTGTTTTGGGGCATTTTGTGCCCTTACTGATAGGAGAGAGACAGTGGATAGGCTTGTGAAAGGGGGTGAGAGAGTGGGGGAAGACACTCCGCAAACTGGTCATAGGCTGGATTTGAACCCGGACTGGCAGAAGTATGCATATGGGATGTGTATGGTTGCTAACCACTCCACCAAACCAGCAACCCCTGTCTGGATAGTTTTGCCTGGATAACAAACCAAGCACGGTGAGCTGCACACACTTTACACAGTAGATGGTCGAAGCTGTATTTGTTCCTGGTATGCGCGCACAGCCTTCATGTGAAAGAGTACTGCGCATGTGGTTACGTCAGTGTTTCAACCTGAAATGCTCTGATATAGGTTTACACGGATTTTCACAGAGAGCGTAATGAAAACTCTCTACTTTGTAGCCTGTTTTCAAAAGTTTCTGGATCTGAGTAATCAGCATAGAGTTCCAATGTAATCGCAAGGCCAAAACACAATGAAAAATGGGTTCCACTGTTTTAGGCCTTGTGTAAACGGCCCTTTAGGCTTAATATTGAAGTGACAGTTTGGGATTTCTTAAAGTATAAGTTTGGTTTCGACAGCTTTCACATTGTTTATAGAATGAAGTAGAACAATATACTCACCCAGAAGGCTTTCCTGACGCAAACGGTGCTTCAGGAGATATTTAGATCCAAAATCGAACGGCGGATATCTGTATAATGGTAGCACATAGGGCATACAGCGCCGCTCCTAAAACTGCATTAATTGTCCAAAAACTCATTAGTTTCACCAATATTTCATCATGGTCCGTTTAAGTGTGCTACTCCTCACACGACAGTCTGTGCGCTTCAGACATGTTGTGTGCAAAATGGACGAATATCTATCGGATGAAGATGTTGTGGAGGAGAACTTTGAATATGATGGGTGTCCTTACAGTTTCGAGCCAGAGTTTTCAGATGAGGAGCTCATCGAAAGGAGGACACGGAGTCAGCGCTCCAGAGAGTACTGCGCATGCGCAGAGGCAAACCTTCTTCTTCAGTTCAGAGGTCGGCACAGTTACAAAAACATGTCTGGGGTGACACAGACTGTCGTGGAGGAATAGCCCGAACGGACCATAATGGAATATTGGTGAAACTAATGAGTTTTTGGACGATTAATGCAGTTTTAGGTCTTTAATCTGAAGTCAGCATCTGTGCAGAAAAAGTTGTCACAGAAGCTAACTATACACTGCTTCAGTGAGTGCCTCCAACTCTGCATAAGTTTAAGAACTGTGGGTGAAAACAAGCCACAAAACAGCATAGGATGAATACACCCTATGCTACGACTACTACTTTACTACCAGTGTTGGAATTAATGCATTACAAAAGTAATGTGATTACTGTAATGCATTCTTTTTTATTGTAACGTAGTAATGTAAGGCATTACCAAAAAAAACAAAACTAATATTTTACTTGGTACAAATGTCAGTAATACAAGTTGCACTGCCTTTTTCATTTAACCCGAAATAAAGAGGTGTTTTTTTGTTTATTTAAATACAAATTTTCCAAATACTCTGTGAGATCAGCAGAAGAGAAAAATCCTCCTCTCGGCCTAAAGTTACAGTATCTCTAACACAATTTACTAGAATTTTACCTTCGAATTGAATTGAATTGATTTATTTATTTCGGTCACGTCAGCACACTTATACAACATCACACATTGTCAATAGTTGATCAAATTGTACATGTCCGAAAGGGAAGACGGGAGAAGCAGAGCTTATCTAGTCCAGTCCCCATTTTCTCAATATTTAGTCTCCTCTTTTCCACATATCATCAGATTATTATAAATTTTTATTCCATTTACACAAGTATGACATAATTCTTGACTGTCTTTTAATGTCCGTATTTGACCTTTTATGACCAGTCCTTTGTTCCACGTAAGGCATAATTCATGAGTGTCTTTTGGGGTTTTTTTTTGTTAGTCCCAGTTAGTGATGTTGGGGTGGTGTGTCCGCGTTGCTTTTCTTTTTTCTTGGTTTCACACGTGTTAAACGTGTGACTCATCGTCACTCTGCTCTTCACCCAAGCGTGCTCCTGCACTGTCGTCCCGGGCTTTGCTGCAGTTTTCAGCCATGCGGGCGTTTCTGCCTCCCAGTCGGATTTTGTTGAGGGGTGCGCGAGCCATCTTTCTGAGACCTCCGGCTCTCTTGATCTCATCACATGCTTGCAGCATCGCCTCTCTCGTTGCTGAAAACTCAGCCTTCATACGTCTCAGCCTCCACATAATCCCTCTGAGGCCCAGACCCATGATTGTAATTGCTACTCCAATTGCGGCAAACAAGAACACGTCTTCCACGTCCTCGACCTCCAGGATTGACAGACACACCACTCTCCATTTATTCCAGCTGTCCATTGCGTACCCAGCTAGGAATGTTCCATCAGGGCATTTTGGTTCTCCCGGGCCAGCTTGACGGGTTGAGAAAACCTTATCGATTGCATTGAGAGCCCAACTTAGTGGATCCATTTTGAGACTGTCTGTTCCTCTGCAGTTAGTTGGATATATACTGCTACCTTGACTTACACCATCACTAGTTTCATGTCAACGTCATGGACGTCTTTTGACGTTTTTCCTGTGCAGTTATTAATCAGTTGTTTTATTTCTCTGTCGTCTGCTGGAGTCAAAAGCATAGTGTTTTGGTTACATTTTCCCCTCCCTATCAAAGTGGTTCCTTTTGTCCGCTTTTGCTATGAACGATTGTAGTATTGTGCCATGAGCATCAATGTGTCTGTTATATTCTACTGTTTTTAGCCATAAGCCAAACTCAGTCAGATAGCCACCACATCACCTTCCACTGGATGTGTAATGAGCTTTTTGAGCGTAATGAGCAACATTTAGAATGACAAATCCATATTTCCTGTTATTTTGCAATCTTTAGTTAGCTTTTTTAAAACCAGTGAAAAAGATCAACAATGATGATGCCTACAGACTATATCAGGAAAAATACACATCACATGTGAGTCTGTATTTTGGACTTATTCAGCAATATATTTTAACCAGCTGTTTATGCTCTCTCTTCAAAAGCCTGGATTGCATATAAAAAGTGGCTTATTATCCCTTCAGGCAACAGAGTTTTTTCAAGAAATATTCAATTTTGCTATCAAGATTTAAAAAGGCTATAGTTTCAAAGTGGTTAGTTTTCCAGCCATCATCATCACTCTAGCCTCTGAGTTCTTTCATAGCAGCGCTGCTGCCTGCACTGTTTACCCCGGCTTCAGCAGCAGCAGTCTTCACCAGAGCTCTCAGGTCTGATCTCACTTCTTCAATGAAGTCTTCAGATGGTCCTTATAGTGTATTTTGAGCTTCCTGCAGGTGCTGGCCAGACCATACAGCACTCTCTTCGGTCTTGGGACATCTCGGATGTACATGCTCCGAGCCAGCGAGTTGGTGCTGGGTGATCATGGCCTCAGTGCTCCTGCAGTTGGTCTTGCCAGTTTGGTTCTCAGTCTGAAGGACATGATCATCCTCAGAGAGTAAATATTCCTCAGATTCAGAGTCAGACAGTACTTGACAAAGTACTCTCGGCATCGTGAGTACTCTCTATCACTCTGTGTCTCTCTCTCTGCTCCGCTCCACAGTCTCTACAGCCATACTCACGTCCCTCGGTCCGGTGTGTGTGTTTTAAAATAAATATGCAGGTATTTGAAGGATGGGGTTATTGCTAGTGGTTTGTTGTCAATGGTAAACACGGGCAGTGTGTGTGGTGTATTGGAGCTCCATTGGCAGACCACTTCTGTCTTGGTGGTATTGACAGATAGCCCCATTCTGCTGTAGGTCTTGACAACCACAGCAAGGATGGACTGAAGATCCTGAGGTGAGTCAGCCACTAGAGCACAGTCATCTGCATACTGCAGCTCCAGGAACCACACTCTGGACAGCTTGGTTTTTGCTTGCAACCTCCTGGTGTTGAAGAGGTTTCCGTCCAGTCTGAAATCCACTGCAATGCCACTGCTATGCTCAAGCTCCTTATGGAGAAGATGGGTGACGCACAGGAGGAAAACATTAAAGAGCACAGGTGTCAGCACACACCCTTGTCTTACCCCTGTGTGTACAGGGAAAGATTCCGACTCTTGTCCTCCAATGGTGACACGGGCCATCATCCCATCGTGGAATTGATGGAGGATGCTGACAAACTTGGCTAGGCAGCCAAACTTAGTGAGCACGCCTCATAGTAGCTCCCTGTTGACGGTGTCAAAGGCCTTGGAGAGGTCGATGAAGGCCATAAACAGGTCTTGGTGTTGTTCCTGACACTTCCCCGGGAGTTGTCGTGCTGTTAATATCATGTCACCTGGACTCCTGTTCTTCCGAAAGCCGCACTGTGACTCGGGTGACTCTACTTCAGTAGAGTCTACTACTTCAGTTCATCAGTAATATCCGTGCTGTTCCTCAATCACATGCACAGAGCACACTGCTTAATGTAGGGGTTTTGAGACCACTTGAACTGTGCATTTCTCAATCACATGCACAGATGATTTTGCAGATACCTTGAACTGAAAATAGCATGCATATATTAGTATGACCATGGCAAATAAACATGGATGACCTGCTGCCGTGGACCTGCTCAACTCCAAGTGCTCTATCCTGAATCAATCATCAGCAGAAATAACATCATTTAACATAAATTCATATTTTATGACCAGTTGAACTCATTTTAATGTCAGTTCAGCTAGATGCTGCTATATTAACATCATTCCTCTCCAGTTTATAATCATTACAGATGTTAATATTAAAATTAGATTGATCTCCCTATCCATGGTTGCTGTTGATTATACCTCCACATTAAATATCTTTACAACCATATAGATACAAGGACCCTCTTGAAGACAAGATGCCACCTCTCAAGGGGCTTACCTTGGATAAATTTAGATTCCACAAAGACAAATGTGATAGATGGATACATGTCATCCAATCTTTTTATCCATGCATTTGGCTTGGCAGCTTCTTCGTGATCAACGCTGATGTAAACCTCTCTAAAACACTATCTCTTGCTTTAAGGTAAACTGTAACTTGTTATAAAATGCACAGTTTTCCCAGCCTTTTGATTTGGATAAGGAAAGGAAACAAGGATACTAAGGGAGAGATGCCAGAGTGAATGGCCCCTTGTCACAGTGAGAGTGTCTCTCTTGGTGAAAAACGGTAATAAAAAGTGCTGTCAGTCTGCTGTGCCCCCCCAACGAGCCTACGAATGGTCCGCTGGCTTCACCGAGATCCTCACTGACCTGTATAACAGCCACCGATTAACACACTGTCACATCTGATGCCAACTGGATCCGGCACCGAATGGAGGGAGAGAAGCCTCAGGAGTAAGAGAGACGGGCTGATAATGAGAAAAAGAGGAGGAAATAAGAATTCAGCTCTGGTGCCACGAGCCACACATGATCCTGAGTGTGTGTGGGAGGCTGCATCGACGGGACAGTGACAGTAGGTGTGTAACTAATGATGCCGCCACATAATGAGGCCTACACACACATTTCCACTGCATGACCCTCATTATTCCCCTGTGGGTTTACAGCCATGTAGCTCAAAAGGACAGATTAAGATGAGGAAAAAAATCATCTTTCATTATTTATGTCTGCTTTACGGTGGCACTATTTCCTGCCGAGGAAGGACGTGCAAAGTGGGAATCAGGGGGACGACAGAATGAAAGATGCAAATGTAGACAGTTAAGGCAAGGTTGGAGAGACACACATAATCTTTTCATGTATTTCAGTGAGACAGCTCATTACAAAGCAAGGCAAAACAACAAAAGTACAAAAAAAATTCCAACTCCTACACGCACGTATCCACAGATACACAACGGCATGACAGGGGAGAATACAGAGGCATCTACAGATGCCCGCAGAGGGATAAAATGACGTTTAAAAACATACAGTGTGATATGAAGGTAGACAGAAAATACAAAAAGAAGAGACTAAAGAGAAGAAGTGAAATGCTTTTGCCTTTTTTTTTTCAGCCCAATGCACCAAAGGTATTCGAGGATGGAGAAAAAATCTCTATACCCCGTCTCCCCAAAGCCTCCATCTGCCTTTCAGCTGCCTCTCCCTCACCCCCGTCTTCCCTCTTATCCATTCACTTTTCCCGACACCCTCCCCTTCCCCTGCTGTGGATTTACGCCCGCCTCCTCCGCTCCCTCTCAATTCCACTCAAGTTATTTTCATTTTGGGGTAATTTTTATTCCGGCGATGTTTATTCATGACCGAGGTTCTGAGAGAGAGATAAGAAGCCAAGTGCTGAGCTGGCCCCGAGGGCTGCGAGGGCTCCAAGTCGGTCTCTCCGCAAATACACACAAATAAACACATCAGGAGAAAAATCTTCTTGTGCACATGTTTGCACACAGGATCATATGAGAAAGTGCACACAAGCTGCCACAAGCATGGGAGAATTTGGTTTCACGTCACGTACAGAGTGAGATGTTATTCCTCTGAAAATGTTGCTATCTCTTTTTAAAAAATGAGAATGAGGCAGCTGCCTTCCTCCAAGGATTCAAGAAGAGATTTTTTTTAAAGATGTCAGCACAAAAACATGTCTGACCCTCATCTGTCAGCAGAGTTTAGCATGATGTCATGACACATACTCCACAAAAAACCCTGTGCTTCTTCACAGAATCCCTCTTATTTTGGCTTCTGTGCTTGCAGGTCTGCATGTGAATAAGCTTGCAGACAGATTTGATGTCAAAATGGCCATTGGAAGAGTGAGGGTTGAGAGATTGTTGCAGAAAGGGAGCAAAAGACAAAGAGAAAATGAGGTTTGTCTTTTAAACCCTAAACTTTGCAGTATGTTGAATTGAAAAACTCATGTTGGACTACTCCCTTCACATCACATCTTTTGCCTACTAACGAGGCATGAAAAGTAACACTCTGATCAATGTTTACTGCTGCTGCTGAGTTATGCAGCTGGTGAAGTAATCGATATGCAACAATGACGAGAATCCGTTATGAGTGCAGAGATGCCAACAGCCGGTCCCAATAAAGATATGACTACACTTAGAGATAGGGATGTTACAGTATGAAAATCATTATAGTTTTTATAGTATACAGTATTGTTGCAGTGTGTTTAAATGTTCAAAAAAGTACTTATACAGACATTGAAATCATGAAGTCCTTTTGATACCAGAATTATAACAGCCTGCCTGGTCGTTTTTCAATAAATGTGTCAGGAAATGTCATTTGAGTAAATTTCCTCACCACTTTTTTCATGAGAAATAAAAGTAAACAATTCTGAAAAGTTTTTTGAAATAATTACTATTATCGCTTCCCAGTTATGGAACTCACTTCCCCCTGACTTCCGCAACACTGAGTCCTTAACCCTCTCTGAAACAAGACTCAAAACCCATCTGTTCAAGCTCTCCTACTCCCTCTGATCTTTTGCGCTATTTTATCTATTGCATTGTTTTGTTTGAATACTTTTTTATGCCTATTTTAACACAATTTTTAGCTTTTTAAAGGTGACCTTGAGTGTCATGAAAAGTGCCATTAAATAAAATTTTATCATTATTATTATTATTATTATGTTATAAGTACTTAAACAGTGTGTAATTACAAGAAAAGGAAAATAAACAGAATCAGGTTTCTTTTAAGAACAATTGTAAATGAACATGTAGAAAGTTTTTGAGACAACAAAAATAAACTTAAAGGTTAAGTTCAGTTTCTACAGCTTTCACATTGTTTATAGAATGAAGTAGAACAATATACTCACCCAGAAGGCTTTCCTGATCCAAACAGTGCTTCAGGAGACATTTAGATCCAAAATCGAGCGGCGGACATCCGTATAATGGTAGCACATGGGGCATGTATAGCGCCGCTCCTAAAACTGCATTAATCGTCCAAAAACTCATTAGTTTCACCAATATTTCATCATGCATGTGCAGTACTCTCTGGAGAGCTGTTCTTCTCTTTGCCTCTGCGTCCTCCTTTCGATGGGCTCCTCATTTGTAAACTCTGGCTCGAAACTGTAAGGACACCCATCATATTCAAAGTTCTCCTCCACAACATCTTCATCTGATGGATATTCGTCCATTTAGCACAAAACTGGAAGAACAAAGTCGTTGTGTAGCCGATGGTCTTCCCCTGAACAAATGAGCCGTACTGCGCATGCGCGGAGCAAGCGCTTTTCTTCTTCAGTTCAGAGGTCAGCACAGTCACACAACATGTCTGGAGTGACACAGACTGTCGTGGAGGAGTAGCGCGAGCGGACCATGATGAAATATTGGTGAAACTGATGAGTTTTTGGACGATTAATGCAGTTTTAGGAGCGGCGCTATACATGCACTATGTGCTACCATTATACGGATGTCCGCCGCTCGATTTTGGATCTAAATATCTCCCAAAGCACTGTTTGCTGTTCTTCAAATGTTTCAAATATACTGCTGAGTGGACCCCTATAGATACGTGTGAGAACCACCTGAAGAGTTAGTGATTATATTGCATGACTTTATACAGTGTTTCGGGGTGAAATTTGTGAAGAATACTAAAAAGTGAGTTCTTCAAAAATTAAAACCAACAAACAAATAGAATATAGGAAAAAAAACACAGATTTTATATGGCTCTACATGTTTGCATAACGTTGATAAAGTGAAAGGTTAAACTATCAACAGTCTGCACATAGAGTTTTGACTAGACTCACCAAACAGTGTTAAACATATCCATTAGATATTTTTCTCTAATAAGTCTGGGCAACATCCTATAAAAGTGATTGAGTTGGGAAAACCTTGAAAGAAAAGCTAGAAGCTGACTGAATATATGTTTAATCCGTCCCATTCATTTCAGGAAAGTCAGAGGCTTGCAGACACTTCTAGCTTGCTGAACTATTACACCCACTGATAGCTATAGCCTCTTTGTTCTTAAAAAAGACACAGAGAGCCTGATCATCTCCTGACTGGAAAGAATCATTTCAGCTTGAAGCTTTTTAAAATGGATTTGCCCAATCACAGACATTGAATTAGGCAGATCCAGCTGTATTGCAAAGTTAACTATCCACCCACTTAGCCCTTGATACAGCATGGACCCCATTGTAGCCACAGTTACTCCCCTGAATGCTGGTGCAGTGATTTTTTCAATTATTTAAAAACAAATGAGGAGCTTGAAGAGAGCTCGAGCCAGTGAATTTTACTTGTATTCAAAAAGAGTAACTTTTGATCATTTTAGTGATTCTGTAGGCTGTCTTGAGCTAAAAGACCATCTCATGTGTTTGAATGTCAAGTGTGGCTACAGTCTCACCAGATTTTCAATTCCCATTATCTTTGGGCTGACTTTTACAGTTGATTCAAATCGGTCTCCTTTTTCCAAATCTGCTCAGCAGCTTTCTGTCCGCACCGTTCTTAAAGTCCCCCAACGGTGCACAGCAGTTTGATCCCTGTCTGTGTCTCTATTCACATTTTTACACCTTCCCAACAGAAATGGAGTCAGAGCTTGTTCTTGGCATGACGGTGTTTGATCCCTTTCATTGAACTCCCTAAAATAACCACCCATATCACACCTCCAGGTTTTCAAGTTTAGAAATTTTCACAAAAAGTCACTCTGAGAGGATTACGTTTTATTTCTTCTCCTGCCTTTAAAATGCTTTTGAGTTTAGTCTTCTGCGCAGTAATTTCTCTCCTTAAAGACCCTTTTACTCCCATAAATGCTCTGATGCCCCATACTTTTTTAAAATTTAACACCAAAGATGAAGTAATATCTTAAAACTTCATAGCTGAATTTCTGTTTACAGCCCCCCCCCCCTCCGAACAGACATTCAAATATTGAGTATGAAGTGACAGCACTATATTACAAATCTTTGAAACATACAGCGGATCACTTTGGGACATTTCCCTAGCTTAACGTTTTAAGACATAAAGAAAATTCCAGTCATCAGCCACCGCATATCCAGGGCCAGGTCATGGGGGCATTCTAATTCAGTGCCCGAACCATCTCAACAGACACCTTTCAAAGCAAAGGAGCATCAGATATACTTTGAGTTCCCTCTGGATGTCTGAGCTTCTCATCCCCTCTCTAAGGTTGAGCCCAGCCACCATCCTGACGAAACTCATTTCAACCGCTCATACTCACAATCTCATCTTTCATTAATTACTAGAGCTCATGACCAAAGTCTACAACACTGGAGGTGCTGACCTTCATCCCAGCCACACGGCACCCTGCCACAGAACACTCCAATGCCTGCTGAAGGGCCCCAGGTAAAGAAGCCAAGAAAACATCATCTGCATATAGTAGACACAAAATTCTTAGGTCTCCAAACTGAATACCTTTCTCCCCCCAGCTGTGCATTGAGATCTTGTACATGAAAATCACAACCAGAGTTAATGACAAAGGGCAACCCTGTCAGAAGAAAGTTACCACATGAAAAGTATTCATCTTGTCAATAATAGTCTTGTTAAGTTTTGTAGGCCTTAAAAAGTCATCAGTATCAACTTTGGCCTCTTTTATGACAATATTAACGCTTCAGCGGAAGCTTTAAGAAACTGTTCCAAACACCCGGCATAAGGTACAAAAGTAGACCTACTGTATCTCATGGCGGCTATGTGCCTCTGTAAGGTAAACACTGTAAGAAAGTGAAAGGATAGTGATGGACCATTTGGCCTCTGACCATAGCTACCATATTTTATTAGCTTGTCGTCAAGTTATAGAGGTTATTTGTGAAAAGCTCAGAAAGGAATCACTTAAGTAATTCTTGACAGAAGTTCGCAGGAAGGAAGACTCAAGAACAGAGGACTTTTGTCCATGTCTGCCCAAAATCTAAGAACTTTGTTCAAGTGTACATTTTAGTAACATTTGGAGAAATTCAAATTCCCCAATCATTTATCATCTATACCACTTATCCCTTTCTAGGTTGCAGGGACCTGAAGCTTATCCCAGCCGTCATTGGGCAAGAGGCAGAGTACACCCTGAACCTGTTGCCAGCCAATCACAAGGCAACATAGAGAGACAGACTGCAGCTCTTTCTGACACTAATACCTCAGGGCAATGTGGAGTCACCTGTCGACCTAGGGAGTATGATCTTGGTCTGGAGGAGGAAGCTGAAGTGCCCAGAGAGAACCTGGGAAGAACATGCAAACTCCACAAAAAAGGGAAATTGACTTGGGACCGAACTGGTGACCTTCTTGCAGTGACGCATGTGCACTATCTGCTGCGCCATCATGCCACAGAAACTCCTGGGAAGCACTTTTAAACCAACCTATGAACTCCAAAAATAATCATTTCATCTATCACTGTAAGAGGACAAATATGCAAAGTTTGACATACTGTACATCTCTAAGAGCTTTTCTGAGATTCTACATTCACAACCAATGATAAATGATAACACTTGAACTGGCAAAGCTGACCCATAAGACTCCATCTAACCCACTGGACCCCCCCGCAACCACAGCTAAAGGAGGCGTGTAAGAAAGTACAATACTGAGGTATAAATGTGTAAAACTAGATTTAAAAAAAGACGTTATAAAGAGATAAGATGGTATATAAGGAATGAAAGAAAGACAGCTCTGTTTGGTTCTACACAAAGAGACACCAATGTGACCCCAAAAGCCAGATCTGTTTGGATGCATATTTTCCTGGCTCCATAAACAGATTTGATTTTGTGGCTAAAGGCAAAGTTATTTCTGTACTACATACAAAGATGATGTAAATCTGAAATCAAGATGCAAAGTACGAAATATGCTTAAATGCATTGTAGTGAAAGCCTCTTAGTTTTGGTATTCTCAAAAACTAACATGACAACAATGTGTTCAATGCTGCCTTTAGGATTCAAAGACACAGATCAAAATCTGGATCAATAAAAAGTAGGGCTGGTCAATACACATTATATCAATTGATTGGAAGTATTTTCTGCCGAAGACTGTAAAATTATGATTAAAAAAGTTGTTGCAGTGTTAAAAAATATTAATCCTGAAAAATACTGCTTGTGCAAAGCTAGACAGGGCTTTGGACAAGCACTTTTATAGGCTTGTATTTGTTTTTTAAATATCATAAAGTATTGATCAGAGTGTTAAATGTTAATATACAGTGAAAATATCTCAGCTTTCAGTGATTACATAGACAAATCTGCCTTTGTTTTAACTACATAATCAGCATTTTTTGACACACATTCTAACTTTAAGATCGGACTTCTGTTTGGCTTAGGAATATATTTTGACAACATAAAGGCAAAACTTGGTTCATGTCATTTTTAGGTCACTTGGGGGTTTCTTTTCTAAGAGGGGAAAAATCAATAAAAATCTAAATTGAGTGTCGTGGAAAAGAATCAGGGATTTTAGTTTTAGTACATATCACCCAGCCCAAAACAACAGGAACTTACAGCATATTTACAGCGCCATATTTTATTATTTGAAATATTGATACTTGGTGCCAGCATATCAAGAATCATATCACAGGAGGGAAGTGGTAATAGTCGCCATATCATTATTTTTCCCACTTCTACTTCAGACTAGCCTGCCACATATGCCAGATACACGAAGGCCCCATCCACACGAAGACAAACCGAGGTCTAAACGCATACATTTTATGCCGAATCTGCGTATCATCCTTACGGCGTTTTTGGGGTCTGTAAACGATCATCTTTGAAACCAGGTTCCAAAGTTGAAAGATTTTGAAATGCCATATACGCAGCTTCGTGATTACTGGCTCTCCACCACTTTTCAGATACGCTTACGTCATAGTTTCATATCTTCATTGACACGCATGCGCCACACGCGGCAACAACAACAACAATGGCGGTGTACGATGGAGCATACGTGCTGATGAAACAATTATCAAGGACACGTTACGGCACTTTATGATCACTTTATCACAATCTCTGTTTACAACTTTTGCCGCAAGTGCGCATGCCCACTGTTTTTTGTTTCCGCTTGTTTCCTTCATGTCGTTACAGCGCCCCTAGAGGTCTGGCATGTGTTTTCATGCGTATCGAGTGCATTCATATAGACAAACACATTTTCTGAGACGCCTTTGTCTTTATGACGATCGTTTTGGAAACTGTTCAGCGTTTTGTCTTCATGTGGATGAGGCCTAAAACACCCTCCCCCCGTCTTGACTCTTGGTTCAAATTTCAGCAGTTCATCGTGACCATGTCCAAATGCATAAATGCATAGACTAGGAGTCATGTGATTGGCTCTTTAGCTAGTTGCATTAACAAACAGTTCAATGGGAGTGCCTAATAAAGTGGCCATACGCAAGGTAAATGTTAGACTCAAACAAGGCTGTGAATGGGATGCTTTGAAAAACTAATAAAAGAACGCTGTAGAAACTAGAATAAAAAAAAAACATGAACAAATTTTTAAAAATGCAACAATGGGATAATGTGCTTAAAATAAACAGAAAAAATGTGTTAATCAGCAACAAATATGGCTTCCCTTCCTTGTTCTTTCATCCAAACCTTCCCCTCCACCTCTCCAAAAGGAGAGAGAAAACACATCTTGTCAGTTGGCAGAAATGCAGTGGAGGATCCTCTGCCAGCAAACCTGAGCGGGCGACACATGGCTGGAAACACAGCGCCTCCTGCTGGACGCTGAGCGCAGGTGCAGCATGTTTTCCAGGATTTAAAGATGCAGATGTTTGTGAATAATTTGGGTCAGTCAACAATAGCCTCTAAAATAGTCTAAATATGTTCTGACTCCTAAACCACTGTGATTCATTTAATGAAAATGTGATGGGATATAAATTCCAGGACAGATAATCCCACCTCCAAATCCCTGCGTCAGCCTCAGAGGAGCGGACCTCATTTATGTAACAGAATGAATCCAGCTGCTGCTCCAGAGGCAAACCCATGACAGGACAGAAGTGACGCTTATGGATGTTTGCTTTTGTTTGTTTGCTTGGCTTTGACGTTAGGCCGGGCTGTGACATCTTTGTGGATGAAATTTAACTGTAAGATTTATGCTTGGCAACTTTTAACAGTGGATATGACTCAAAATATAAGGTTAAACTTTAACAGAAAATCAAATGTGATGCCTTTAAATACTTCCTTACTGGAGTGAGTGTATTTATGGACTGTGATGTGTCATTTTAAATGAACCTGGGCCCCTGGAAATGTTTATTTTTTAGTCGTGTATTTGTTCATATTTTCAGCACAATATAAATGTGTATTTCATATTCAAGAAAAAAACACATATATCATGCACCAATCATCACAACAGTCAGGAAATAGAGATTATTATTGGCATGATATGAATATACCCAAATAGCTTAAAAGTTGATAACCTTTTTAGCCGGAGCGCTGCATAAAAGATAAGGAGTACCTGTTTAATTTAGTGTTTCTGCCTAATATAAACGACAAAAATAGAGAATTTAATACACCACACTTCACACTGCAGATTAATTTTAATGATAATAGTTATCACTAATGTTAATAAATAATATGAACATATTATACTTACAAGCAACTCTTAATATTAATTTATCTGTTAAAGGGACTGTGAGGAGTTGCTAAGTAATTGCAAAAAAGTCTCACTTTTAGATATATGCCTGATTGAAATACACACTTTAAGATGAGTTTTATAGCATCAAAATAGGTTATCTATAAATGCTATTCCTTAGCTTTGGGTCGGCCAGGGTTGGACTGGCCTGGATATTCAATTTCAGGAACAAGACAATTAAAACTAGAACAAATTTATATTATTGGGACACGTCTTAGAGCACCGGGCTGTAAGTAGCAATATATAGCGGCTACAAAACTACGATAATAAGTTTTCCAAAAATAGCTTGTTGTCACACATCAAAAACTACCGCTACGTAACTAGAAAGAGATAAATTAACTCGTCGCTTTGCATCCTGTAAGTTGTTGAAAAAAGAAGTTGTAAAGCAATGCAGAGTTCTGAGGAAGGTCCGACTTGCATTCATTAGCATCACAACAAACGCACGCTTTGGATTGCAGACGTCTTTTGGTGCATTCCAGTTGTAGTCAGAAGTAGGAGTTTTGAGTCCCGAGTAGGAAACTGCAAGTGGAACGTCCCCCGAAGTCAGAATTTCCTACTGGGAACTCGGTGAAACCTCGTCACCCCCGAGTTTACAATTGAAGATGGGTGCCCCCAGTGTGAACAGTTATTTAGCTCCTGGAATAATCAATTTATTTGCACTTCTGACTGGGGTGTGTCGCTCTAGATCAGCTGTATACATAGTATTGTTTGACTTATATTTACAAAAATGCTGCCATAGTGATAATCACATTCTTCAAGTGGTATTTGTGAACAACAACACAGGGCGTGCTAACAACAGCTAACAATAGCCTGGTAGATCGGCATGTTTTTTTCAGACTTCAACTGGAACGCCGATAAGTCGGAGATGATGTCACCCCCAGTTCCGAGGTTACTGGAACGCAGCGTTACGATAGTCGCCGCGCGTGCTCATGGGTAACAGAGTCTTTACGCTGCTGGTAATAGATTCTCCTCACAGTCCCTTTAAATTTCACTGATAAATGTACAACAGTCACACTCTTGTGATAGCTGTGTTGTGCTACAACATTATCTTTGACCTCACACAGGTGAACGTTTGAAAGAAAGCAGACTTTTGAAGTGTTATCAACTTGTTATGGTGGTTATCTTTTGTATTAAAGTGAGTATGATTTATTTGCAAAGCATGACTTATACTATATCAAGCTCAGTGGTGGTTCAGGCCCCTTGTTTGCTACTCCTGGTAAAGGCCAATAACAACATCCTGTCAGTAGTGATAGCTAATTTGCTGGTCATTTACCAGCCTGAATACTATTGTTCAAATATATTTTCAAACATATTTTCTAACACTAGACATGTCATCCTTATACATTATTTCTTTGACTTTAATCACTGAATATTTACATTAAAATAATAATATATTAGAAACAATGCATTATCATTTATGGTAGGATCAACTGTTCTTGCTTTGTATCGTTTTATAATCAAATAGTCTGCAAAAGTCAACTGGTTGATTTTTTTACAAAAGAAAAATATATGTTGTTGGTTTAAGCTAAAAGGAGTTTTTAAGTGTCTATTAGACATTTCCACTTCCACTTTAAGCCGGAGACTCTTGTTTGTGGTTACAGGTTGATGATACTTGAGCAATATCATACATGCACTGTGACTCATAACCTACATTTGCTATCAAACATGCTAATTTACTTTAAGCAGCATTCTTCAGGAGTTAAAACAGTTTCCAAAGTTATACGAAAAACAGAGGAGATAAGATTGAAATATAATCACCAAGGTAAGACAGGCTTGTTTGACTGTGCAAAATATAACATGAATACAAACTGTATTTTTTTCTAAGAGAGCAGCATATCTCTGTGTGTGCTTTTCAGAACCAAGTTTGGGCCTATGTGTCGAAAATATGATGACAGGGTGTAAGAAATTAGATATTTGTTTATTTGTTTGTTTATTAGATTTTGCACTATAAAAGATACATAAGATCAAACTGGAAATATTAAGAAAAAACAAAAATGTGTCAGGAGAGGTCAAGAAGCCATTAGACTTATGCAAAGGACCTCACCTTTCTTTAAGAAAAAGAGATAGCAGAGAACAGTCAAGATTTCAGTAAAAACACAAAGTAATACATGCATACATGTGTTCAACCATATGTGAAGAAACAAAAGAAATAGTCATACTCAACAATAAAACAAACATAAACAGATTTAACAAAGAAACAAAAAGAAACATAAAGACCATAAATGTTAGATATCACAAGCTAAATGCTGGAGTTATTTTTTTTAGTGTCGCTGATAGGACAGAATATTTCTGAATAACTTTACTGACAAATGGATCAAATATGTTAATAAAGTAATTGTGACAATACTTCCAACAACCTGCATAAACGCCATCCAGTCAGAACCAGTCTTATAAATCATAAGATAAATATTGACACACTTTACTCCTTTTGAGATATTACAGACAAAACAATAGCTCCCTTATTTTAGGAATTTACTTACATGCAGACTTTTTGGATTGACTTTAATAATTTTTGTAATTCCAAATTTGATTCTTCATTGAATTAAATATTCACAATGTACTGTTTGGTTTGTCAAAAAATGAGAAAATAAGCCCAGACAAATACTCTCAATCAACCTTCTGAAAACTACAGCCCAATATCATATTCACTGTTCCAAATTTACTAACCAAGATCTTAATATTGTTATTTTCAAAGCCATATTGATGTAATATTTTGAAAATATTGAAAAATTTTAATCGCCAAAGCAACCAAAACAAGAAGTTTTTATATTAGCTGAACTTTTTTCAACTTAAAGACCGATTATATTGCTTTTAGTTATGTGCAGTATTTTTATCATATTTCTGTGAGTTTTGCAACTGCCTCTTTTCCTGAACATGTTGTTCTGTTTCTGTATAGACATTGTTGATAAAAAACAAACAATAAATTGTGTTTTTGTCATTTCAGGGCCTGAACCTGGACCACACTGCACTGTAAACATGTCTCATATCTGGTTTACAAATCCTGAGATAATCTCGTTATGACAAATACTCATTTGTCCATTTATAGTTAATGTTTACAACATTTTAATATATTTATGTATTTTGTACTTCAGAAAAAAACAACAATTTAAATAATAAAATAGGCTTGCATGAGTGCATATAAATGTTAAATATATATAAATTATTAATGTTGGATAGGATGAGAATTAATGGCGAAGTTAGCTGTGTTCTGGCCAAAGATAATGGATAACTTTAACAAGATTAGAGTCATACATCATCTTCATCATATAGATTGATTTTGTCATGCCAAGCACTTGAGTTCCTGTTGAATCATACAGATGTAGACCATGTATGAAGTTAACTATGGTACATAACTTCAAAAAGCCTGACATCAGAGATGATCTAATGCATTTTTTATACTTACAGCATTATACAATATTTATGTAATTTGTTAAGAGAAACACAATGTTTCCGATTATTTTAAGATCAAATGGGAAATGCCATTAAACAAGGTAATGTAGGCTAATGTGATGAGCACATGCACACAAATAAACTTAAAAAGTTGCAGGTGGCATACAGATCCTTTGAGAATATTTCTCAAATTGCCAAGAAGGTGAAGTGAAGTGAGTTGTTTGTCACTTTTAATGTCCTCACTTTTAATGCTGTGCCTAGAAATGAAATGTACCGGTTTATGGGCCGAATATCAATATTTATACTTTCCTATTTCGATGATATGGGTCTTTGAGTCTGGAATAAAGTGTCTATTGATCTGTCTATAAAAACCACTATCATACCAGAGGATTTCATTAGGCTTGGGACTCGCTGGCTCAGTGGCTGCAGCTGAGTAATGCTGGAGTGAAAACACATATACTGTAAAGCAAATAAAAAAAAAAAAAATGGCCTGAACAAAAAAAAGCAAAACACACACAAAAAAGAAAACACACACAAAAAAAGAAAACACACACACAAAAAAGAAAACACGCACAAAAAGAAAACTCAAAAAAGAAAACAAACACAAAAAAGAATACAAACACAAAAAAGAAAGCAAAAGCAAAAAAGAAAACAAACACGAAAAAGAAAAACACAAAAACAAAACAAAAACAAAAAAGAAAACAAACACAAAAAAGAAAACACAAACAAGAAAGAAAACAAACACAAAAAAACAAATCCCAAAATGGAAGTGTTACCTCACAATCCACATTAGGTGGGGATGGTAATGCACCAATTCGTTGCTCGCCAACCGGCAAGAAAACCCACAAAAGCAGAAGAAGAAGAAGAAGAAGTAGTGAGTTGGCAAGCAACGAATTGGTGCATTACCGCCACCACCTGATGTGGAGTGTGAGATAACTGTTCTGTTTTGGGATTTCTTTTTTTGTGTGTGTTTTCTTTCTTGTGTGTGTTTTCTTTTTTGTGTTCTTTTTCTTTTTGTGTTTGCTTTCTTTTTTGTGTTTGTTTTCTTTCTTGTGTGTGTTTTCGTTTTTGTGTGTGTTTTCTTTCTTGGATGTTTTCTTTTTTGTGCTTGTTTTCTTTTTTGTGTTCGTTTTCTTTTTTTTGTTTTTGCATTCTTTTTTGTGTTTGTATTTTTTTGTGTTAGTTTTCTTTTTGTGTTTGCTTCCTTTTTTGGTGTTTGTATTCTTTCTTGTGTGTGTTTTCGTTTTCATGTTTGTTTTCTTTCTTGTGTGAGTTTTCTTTCTTGTGTGTGTTTTCTTTTTTGTGTTTGTTTTCTTTTTTATGCTTGTTTTCTTTTTTTGTTTGCTTTCTTTTTTCAGTTTGTTTTCTTTTTGTGTTTGTTTCTTTTTTGTGTTTGTTTTCTTTTTTTGTGTTCGTTTTCTTTTTTGTGTGTGTGTTTTCATTTTTTTGTGTGTTTTGTTTTTGCAGTTGCGTTTTGCACTTGAGGGCCACCCTAAAAACCCCTTTAAAACCAATGCACATAAGCTGTGTCTGACCATGCCACCTCGCTAAGAAATGTTGTTTCCTGCTCTAATTTTGACCGTAGCTACAAAAAGATGCTCCTCCCACTTTAGCTGCCTGTGTGTCAGGGGAGTTTCACCGATCTGGAAAAGGTGACATATCCTCTTATTACATCATGGGAGAAAATCTTTTGAACGAACTGTTTACACACACATTTTCTGAAAGGTCTAGCGAGCAGTAAAAGGTCAGGAGGAAGTTTTCCTCATGTTGGGTGGAGTTGTAACAAGCGGATATTGGTGGTGCTGATAATGAAGCTAGTGGGTTGGTGCCAAAAAACTGCAGATCCTCGAGCGTCTGCATGAGACTGGCAGCAGAGAAAGTGAAAGTTAATCGAGTGTATGAGAGGAAAAGATTATTTACACAGCTAAAATGTATCTTCCATAAAAGATAAACATACTCACAGGCTAGTAATACATCAGCATTTGGTCTGTGTAAGACAGAGGTGGGCAACCTTAATTACCCAGAGGGCCACATAAAACTGTTTTTTCCAGCCTGAGGGCCGCATTATGGCAAATTTCCAGATACTCTTGATGGGGAAAAAATAATATCTGATAAACAAAATGTGCAAATATAAAGTAGTCAGAAATATAGTACGCAAATATTCATGTATTCTAACACAAATACAAGTTAAAATGAATAGTTAAATGGATTTGACATATGTTTCAAGCTAATTTAGCCAATCTGCACATAGTTAAAGTCAATCAAGCTATTTTTCAACCAACCAAACAATGAGTTTTTTCAGTTTTTAAAGCACAAATATTAGACTGCTGCAGTTTTTTAAACACAGTATGAAGTAATACTTGATATAATGTGCAAACGCTTTATGAAAGAGATTTAGAAACACTTTTACAGCAAAGTACTTCAAAAACTTACTATAAATAATCAAGTAATACAGAATCATTTCTGTTTGGTATCTGGGTTTTCTTCATATTTGTTGATTTATATAACTTCTATACATTTGCTATTTGTTGATTTTTGGATATAACTGGCGGGCTACATTTAGTTAGTCGTTAGTTGCCCACCCGTGGTGTAAGATGATTTCTAGTCTTGTTTAGTTAAAAGGAAGTGACTGATAAAGCTCTGTTCGTTCACAATGTCACGGCTGGGCAGTTAGTCAGGCTTTAATGGCAGCATATGTTGCACAAAAACCTCTACGTCTTTCAATAGTAATGGTGCCTTCACAGATCTGCAAGTTACCCGAGCCATGGGCACAAACAGTCTCATACAATCACAGATACTGGCCTTTGAACTTAGCGTATATAACAGGCTTAACAATAATATTTTAATACCTTCAAAACATAACACAAAACGCAACATTTCAATAAAATAATCCAGCTCACCACCATGCTCATAAGCCTTCGTTAAGCCCTGTTAGGCATCATGAGCATACGATGTACCAAAATAATCAAAAATAATAAAATAATAATTAGAATTTTAAAAGGTGTCTGAATATATTGATATATGGCTTTGGCTTAGCATGTTTATTTTAACTTGCACTTGCAGATGTAGCAACTAACAGTGTTAACTAACAATGGCTTTGAGGTTGTCCTGAGTCCACATGCAATGCCTGAGGAATTGAAGGTCACAGGCATTCAATGTACCATAGGTGGTCAGACTTGCTGCTCATGTAACCACCTGGGAATTGTTTTTGATTAAACTTAACTTTTTTCAGGAAGAAACTTTTAAAGTAAACACTTAAATTATATTTTAAAAAAATATTAGTGCAAAAATGTTCAACTTACAGCTAGTACAAAAACTAGAATCCTTTTAAGGGAATGTAAATGTCATTGAAGTTAAATAATTCAAGTAAGGAAATTCTTTTCAGTTTAGGTACCTCATTTTTGGTTGGACTTTTTAGTTCAAGTTAATTAGATTCAATAAAATGTCATTTGAAAGTCGTAATCTGCATTAAAAACAAATTAATCCAATATTGATTAAATAAATTATGGAGCTATGGAGGTTCACGAGGGCCACAAAGACACAGCGGGGATCACAAATTAAAACAAAACAGTCAAATACAAAGGGTTACAATTTGTGCAGAGATTTCTCTGGGTTGTCTGAATCTTTTAAAGATATTATGGACTATAGATGATCAAATCCCTAAATTTCTTGCAGTTATGTTGAGAAAGGTTCTTAAACTGTTGGACTATTCGCTCACAGTTGTTCACAAAGTGGTGAAGCTCACCCAGTCCTTTCTTGTGAATGACTGAGCCTTATGTGATGCTCATTTTATGCCCAATCAAGAGACTCGCCTGTTGTCAGCCAACCTGTTCACCTGTGGAATGTTCCAAACAGGTGCTTTTGGGCATTCCTCAACTTTCCCGGTCTTTTGCTGCCCATGTTTTATCGCTTTTGGAGTGTGTTGTAGGAATCAAATTCAAACTGAGTGAATATTCACAGGGCAGCACGCTGGAGCAGGTAGTGCATGTGCCTCACAGTAAGATGGATGTGTCTTTCAGGGCCTCTCTGTGTGGTTTGTATGTTCTCCCTGTGCATTTGTGGGTTCTCTCAGGATGCTCCAGCATCCTTCCACAGACCAGAAACATGTGCATCAACTGATGATTCTAAATTGCCCTTTAGCATGAGTGTGAATGTGAATGGCTGTCTTTCTCTTTATGTTGCCCTACGATCAGCTAATGACTGATCACAGTGTCAGCTGGGATAGATTCCAGCTCACTGTGACCCCAAAAGGGAAAAGCTGTGTAGATTAAAAGTGCTATGAGGAGAATCTATTTCCGGCAACATAAAGACTCTGCTACCCATGAGCACATGCGGCGACTGTCATAAAGACATGACCCAAGCCAAAGCGTGTGTTTGTTGTGATGCTAATAAATGCAGCTCGGACCTTCCTCAGAACTCTGCATTGCTTTATAACTTCTTTTTTCAACAACTTACAGGATGCAAAGCGACGAGGTAATGTATCTCTTTCTAGTTACGTAGCGGTAGTTTTTGATGTGTGACAACAAGCAATTTTTGGAAAACTTAGTATCGTAGTTTTGTAGCTGGCTATATATCACTACTTACAGCCCGGTGCTCTAAGACATGTCCCAATAATATAAATTTGCTCTAGTTTTAATTGTCTTGTTCCTGAAGTTGAGTATCCAGGCCAGTCCAGCCCTGTCTGACCTGACCATGAAGCTAAGGAATAGCATTTATAGATAACCTATTTTGATGCTATAAAACTCATCTTAAAGTGTGTATTTCCATAAGGCATATATCTAAAAGTGAGACTTTTTTTTTAATTACTTAGAAACTCCTCTAGGTATCTTTAAGTTGGATGGATGAATGAATATTCATAAAAAAAAAAGTTTGTCAGCTTTAATATTAAAGACCTTATCTTTGTAGAGCATTCAATTAAATATGGATTGACAGGAAATGCAAATCATTGTGTTGTGTTTTTAGCTAGATCAGATTAGACAGAACTTTACAATAAATGGACTTATACAGCACTTTTCTAGTCTTTTGACTACTCAAAGCTCCTTTAAACTGCAGGTCACACTCACCCATTCACACCTGTTTCGCTCTCAGTTTCTGTTAGTTATCCATCAGTATTTCTAGCACATTCACACACCATCATGTCCATTTACACACCCCTGACACAGCAGTGGAAGCAACTTGGGGTTAAGTGTCTTGCTCAAGGACACACCGCCATGCGTCATACGGAGTTGTGCTTGAACCTGCAACCACCTGATCACTGACCAACCGCACTATCTAACTGCACCACCAAGGGGCAATCAATGCCTTTGGGAAAAATTAGGATTCCAGCCGCAGTTTTACAGATAAAAAGATATATTAAAAAATGAATAGATAAATATAAAAAGAAAAAAATGTCTTTGGGTTGGCTACTTCTCCTTCCCGTCTTCTGTCTTGCTGTAATCCTCCTCCCCCTAAGTGGACAGTTGTACAGTCTGATGGTCTGAGAGACAAAATTCTTCCAACTGTTGGTCCTGCGCTAGGGATGGAGCAGTCTTGGGCTGAACAGGCTCCTCTGGTTGCTGAGGGTGACAGGCATCGTCCATAGTTATGTTTTGTGCCAAATTCAAACTTCCCACATAAAGGTTCACCGTAACAATAACTCGAGTACACTTGTATGTTTAGTTACTTTACGCCATTAAGAAAATATTCTTAGAATTTGTTCACTTCCATCACATTTGAGACTGCTGTTATGTCAGGGTACTTTGTCACGGCAGGGGCTTGAGTTCCAGGGCTGCAGCTGTGAAAACACCTCCTTAAGAAGCCTTGTAGTTCGCTCTTATGTCCGCTAGATAGCGCACTAGTGCAGAAATAAAAGTGAAGAAAGGCCCTTTTCTCCTCTGGTGGAAGAACTGGATGTGATCCCGATTTGAGGCAGCACGTACGCGGCCCCTCCGCAGCGCTCGGAGCAGACGGCCTGGTTCCTTGGACGTCACACGGTAACGCTGGAGGAGAGCCAGAGGAGGACCTGTATCTCAGTCAGCTCGGGCCCCCTTTATCTACACCAGGCAGGGAGGGAGGCGTATCCTTCTCTCACCCACTCCCCTGCACATACCGCTTGTGCCTCCCTCACCAAAAACTACTCTACAACCTGCTTCAGTCGACGCCCCACCGCACATGAGACTGCCGCTGCTGCTGCCGCTGTCGCACGTCGTTTGCGCACGGGAGGAAGCCATTTCTCTCCCTTTTATTGTGCTGTGCGCTCGTGCTGCCCACCTTGGCATCATCATCATCATCACCACCTCGGCGGCAATAACAACATAGAGGGGTGCCAGCCAAAAAAGACGAAGAAGAAGAAGAAGAGGAGGGAGGGAGGGAGAGGAGGAGGAGAGGAAGGGGTGTTCAAGAGTATTGACGTGCAGAAATAAACAAGAAGGAGACACCCCTGGTTGTTTGGAAGACGTCCGTGGCGGGAAGCGACAGTGATTTGCACGTGAGTAAGTCGTGATTTACAGTGCGCTCGTGCTTGTGTTTTCTTTGATGTGACCTGCTTTTTGGTGATTCATCCAGCTGTGCGTTTTTAAAGCCTCTGTGACATCCTATGAGCCGGATAGGAGGCATGACAGAGCGGGATAGAGGGAGAGGGAGACTGAAAAAGAGGAATATGATGTGAATTGTTGTTTTTATTCCGTTGTGAATGTATCTATTTTTGCGCGCGCGTTGTTTTAATACGAGGTTGCAATTGTGTCACAAGCGGCGCAGCGCCCTTCAACGCGTAAAATCAAAATAACACCACTCATGTGCAGGCTGGAGCTGAATTAAAGGCAGAAATAGCTGCAATATTATGTCATGACAACATCCTGTGTTAAATGCCCGCAGGCCTGCTCCACTGTTCCGCACTTTGAAGCAGTAACACAGCGGAACATACAGGTGTAACGGGACGACGTGTTTACGCGGATGACTTTGATGATCCATCATGTATTATCGATCTGTTTAGGATGCTTTTCCACGACGTCGGCGCCAAGCAGCCGTGCATGGCCGTCTGTAGCTGGGCGAGAGATGCTGACAGGCTACAGGCTGCTGGAGGAGAGGAGGACCAGGGCTTATACTGTGTTGTGATGTGAGCAGCCTGCTCCAACATGGCGCGCATGAGCTGGAAAAGCCATGGCCATTACATACTAGTGTCTGGAATTCACGCTGGGTGTGCATTGGACCAAGCCACTGTGGTTTAGGACAGTGGTTCTCAACTGGTGGGTCAGGACCAGGGGCGGGTATAGTAATTAGGTGGCCTCAGGCAAGACCAATATGAGGCCCTGCCTTATGTCATAACAGTATTTTGCCACAAATGAAGACATTTGAGGCACTTTGGAGGATTTTAATGCATAGCAAGTATTAAAAGCAGGGCCCTATCAAATTGGTGCTATTTTTTCCAAATTCCATTGTATTTTTTTTCCGTATTCAGTTTAAGTGGTTGAAAATTCAGTTTTTAGTACTTTCCTCAAATTTAACCCAAAGACACAGAATAAAGTAATGAAATATAATCACTCACTCTTGAAGAGGTCGTCACATGTGTCTTTATGGGTCCAATCAACAGTATGTTGACAAAATGTGCATAACATTTGATCGCCTTACACATAATCGTTGGAACACCGCCCTGCCCTGTACTTTGGACTTAGCCCGAAGTTTTGTAGTATCTTTGCTAGGCCTGTGCTCAAACTATCGATACGGCAAAATACTGTCATGCACTTCTTGGGGATATGTGTATTGATACGGATTCTACAGAATCGATACAGCCTCAATGTTTGAACGGTTGTTGTAAACAAACTTTGGGTAATGTCAAAAATGGCACAGTTCAAAGTAGAAGCCAAGCTACATGATAAAACACATGTTCCAACTTTCAATTTAAGTCTACTATCTTTGGGGACCTGAATTAAAGTTATTAAGTTGAAGAATTATTTAAAACTCCTCTTTGTTCTTTTGCTTCTTGTAATAAAAACAAAATTTGCTGGGAATTCTGTTAAAAGTGAAGTCAGTATTCACAATTTATGTGTATTGTGATACGTATCGTATTGTGGGGTTTGTGGAAATACCCAGCCCTAATCTTTGCCAACATAGGCCATTTACACAACAACATTGTCACCAAAATTGGAAAGATTTTTCCTTTGCATTTTCAAAAGTGCTCCACGTTCACACGGACCTGCAAAAATGACTGAAAACGCTGTAGCATGCGTGCCAGGCCAGTAGATGGTGATGTCGGTTTATAGTGAAACTCAACGTTGCGTATGGTTGTATAGACAAACTTTTCATAAACAACAATGGTGAGGGGATGCATGAAGACGCAGGTTTTTTTTGTCTAGACAAAAATGTGTCTGGGTATTTTTGTCTATGCACATGCAGCCTTCATGTGAAAGAGTACTGCGCATGTGGTGACGTCAACGTTTCACCATGAAACATGGAATCTTGTCTACACAGAGTCGGATACAAATCCGTTTTCAAAGCTTTCCACTCTGGACCCTGGTTTCAAAAGTATGTGGATTAAGGCACTCCAGGTAACATTCTTTGGTAAACGGGAGGCAAAACCACAATGAAAACGCACTGTTTTCAGCCGGTCACATTTTAGAGTAAACAGGGCCTTAGCTGTGTCTCAGGTAGCCATTTTGAGGCACAGGCTAAGTGCATTGTTAAGGGGGGGGGGTGTCCCCAGTCTTTGTGACCCCTCAGAGCATTTTCCTGTGAGCTGCGTTCTTTTTCATCAGAATAAAAACTTTTTCGTAAAATGTCGGCTACTTCCATGCTATTCCACGTCTATAACGAATTCCGCTTTTAATGTCCATTTTCGTGATTTCGTCCGCAGTACCATGATCATAGATTTTTTTGTCAGCAATGTTTAAACAAATGGGTAAAGTTGGCAAAGCATGAAGGAACTCTTGCCACTTTCGCCCACTTGTCCGACATCGTTCGAGTTCTTTTGAAATTAAAAGAACTCTTTTGGAATTAAATGGATATTTCGGTATTTTTTAAGTTAGGTTGTTTCAGATACGTGACAGTAGTCAGAAAAGTGGCTGAAAGGTCTCCAAGCAGCGTTGTACCTTTAAGGAGAACGAGCTTAGAGGGCTGGTAAGGCACATTGCTGTTGGTAGTCACAGTTATTTTGTCTAAGGGGCCGTTTACATGGAAACTCCTGACTTGAAGCCGCAAAGATTCTCCCTTTCCGTTTTCGAATTCTTCTGCGTTTACATGACAATGCTCGGAGACGAGTTAATCCCCTGTAAATCCGCTGTAGTGTGCATGCCGGTTCAGTGGATGGCGCTGTAGGTCTGCAGAGAGGCAGCGCTGCTACAACACACGAACGAAGAAGAAAACCTTTCACAAACAACAATGGCAAACAGACGCACAGAGAAGCAGGAGTTTCTTTTTTGGACAACAAATCAGTTCGGACAACAAATCTGTCTGGATAGTTTTTTCTGGATAACAAACCGAGCACGGTAAGACGCTCACACGTTACTCGGCGGACGGAGGAAGCTGCTGTTGTTCCTGGTATGCGCGCGCAGCCTCCATCTGAAAGAGTACTGCGCATGCGGTGACGTCAGCATTTCCCCCTGAAACGCTCTGCTCTGTGTTTACACGAGGCCGGATAGAGGAGCGGAATCAAATCTTTCTGCTCTGGGGAGCGGTTTCAAAAGTTTGCGTTTTCAGTGGAAACACAACGTGGTCTCATCTAAACGGAAGGCCAAAACGCAACGAAATGTTTGCGGAATCGATCGTTTTCGGCGTCATGTAAACGGCCCCTAACTGTGTGAGTTTTAAGTTAAATTTAGCCGTAATACTATGTTGGGTTAAATGAACGATTGGGCAAAAAAATTTCAGGGTGCTAACCCTGAGATACTGTAGTTCCGAAAGTGAGGGTCACAAGGTGCCTTTAAAGATATTATATTTTGATTTATTTTAGATGGCATATTTACCTCCGCCAAGGAGGTTATGTTATTTCTGGCGTCTGTTTTTTTGCTTGTTTGTTTATTTCTCTGTTAGCAACATAACTCAAAAAGTTGTGGATGGATTTCTATTAAATTTTCAGGAAATGTCTGGATTGGGACAAGGAACAAATGATTAGATTTTCGGAGTGATTCGGATCACCGTCTGGATCCAGGAATTATTTAAAGGATTCTTTAACATTGCGACATAGGACTATTTTTGGCATTGTGCATATTTGTATGTTTTCACGGTCAAGGACTCTAAATATTTAGATGACATAAAGGTAGGACTAATATTTATGGTGAAAATCACAATATGGGTGAGGACTGTGGCGCTGGCGGAGGTCTGCGCTCTCCAAGTGCTTTTCTAGTGGTTTTGTTACTGTAAAGAAATGTATTTAAAAAATGACTACGATACAGACTTCAATGATGATCATGAGGCCACCCTCAGGCACTATGGTGATCAATCAATCTTTATTTGTATAGCACCAATTCAAAGGAAGTGTTATCTCATGACACTTTAAAATAGAGCAAGCTGAAGCCCTACTCAGCATTTAGAGATACATACACTTATACACATTAGGGCTGGGCAATTAAAGTAATTTTACTCATGTCAATTATTTTGATCATTAAGTCACATGACTGCGCCCCCTCCATACAGTATGCATTCACTTTCGGCAAGAGTGAAGGGCGACATAGAGGAGACAAGCGGCAATCTATCAGAAGACTTTGTAGCCAAGAAAAATGTCATCTCCATTGTTTTGGCATATTTTGGATTCTGTGCAGAGGACATCGAGCAGAAAAGAAGTTAAGAGTAAATACTGCAGGAAGACCGTGTCGACGACTGTCGGTATCCCCACTAGTTTGTTCTAGCATTGTAAAAATAGTCGTTCATTAATCGTAATCGAGGTAAGAGCTTCAATTTATCATGATATTGAGATTAGCAAATATTTCCCAGCCCAAATACACATACATTCAGAGATGTATCCATCCAGGAAGAGACAAAGGGGGTAAAAATAAGCATTTATGATTGTGAAAAATTCATGGATGCCCAGATCATAAATCTGTCCTCATCATATTTGTCTCTAATGAATGTAGCTTTATTAAAGGTAAGCCCCCTTGAGTTGAGCATCTGGTTAAGAGGATCCTATATGGTTGTAAAGATATTTATCGTGGAGGTATAAACAATAGAGAAACGATAGAGAGGTCATTTCAACATTTACATCTACTATCATGATCATAAACTTGAGAGAAATAACGTTGATTAGTATATTAGCATCTAGTTTAATTGCTATTAAATTGGGTTTCTCTGGTCTAAATGTGTGGATTTATGTTTAATGTTGTCATTCTGCTATGGTTGTTACGGACAAAAGGCATGGAGTTGAGCAGGTCCATGGCAGCAGGTCATTCATGATCCCCATATTGCTAAAAAACATTAAAAGTATGTGCTCTCGCTCACTTGTGGTGTCTGAAATGATGTTCTAGTTAAAGATCTGTCCTGGGGTTAAAGCTTGATTGGGTTAAAGGTCCAAATTTCAGCTTTTTCCATCATATGCATTTGAGTTTTTCTATACTGTAACAGCCTGCAATATCTACTTGATTGATTGATATAAAAGTGAATAAAAGTACAGACAGAAAAAAGAAAATTTGCACTTGAACAAATGTTATGTGCCTGAAAAGGAGTGAGAAGAAGTCAAAACTTATTTAATCCCACCCTCTCTCCTTAAATCAATAATGTTTAACTTTCAAATCTATCTAAAACAATCATTTATGCTTTGCTGTTTATGATCTATTTTTATCAATGCCTGAAAAAACAAGACGTAATCAACTTAAGAAGGATGTAGTAAGTTCTGAGGGCAGAGCAACAGAATGAGTGTGTTCATGTCTTACTCCAGTGGATCTCGGCTCAGGTTGCTAATGGTGACTAAATCTGTGCTGTCAGAATATCACGTAGGCTCATGTGTGTACACTCTGTTATCTGTGTCTATTCCTGTCTCTGAATAGAACAATGTCACCAGACCACAACTCCCTAGTTTTACTCCTTCTGGGACTGTGTTTGATCACAGCAGGTAGACACACAGCCAGACAAAGCTTTTGTTTTTGTTTGGTCTTTTGTCCATTGTCTCTCCGCCTTGAGAACCAGCAAAAATATTGAGGAAATCATCTTTGTAGCAAAGGCCACCGAGTTCCTGATGATAGCGTAGAGTCCGTCAACACAACACGCCCTGCGAGTCCTCGAAGTCAAGACAGGACATCGCCTCTTTGTTTTATTTATTTTTCTAGCAACTGTGACACCTGTTGGATTCCTGGAAATGCCTGAGGACTGAGTGCAGAGGGAGTTACTGACTCTCGCTGCCTGACAGTTCTTCAGAGGTGGCAGCCCAAGTGTGAAAAAGAGCATTAATGATGAGAAGGAGCTAAAGTTGGAAGAGCAAGGAAGGATGTGTTTTGGTGTTGTGAATAAACAGCACAACTGTAGACTTCACCCATTTCTAAGAGTGAGTGCTGAGAAAACCCAGTTTGAGCAGAGGCAAATTTATTTTTATCTTCTCAAACACAAACTGAATAATCTAATTTTCTTTGGAAAAAAAACGTGTTTTCCCAGTAAAACAAGATTGTGTCTGTCATTTTGGCAATGATTTTAGAAGCAGAATCAAGCCTTTAAATTTCAAGGAGCAAGGTACTGTAAGTTCACTTTAAAAAGTGACTGAAAAGCACTCTTGCTACAAAACAGGTTTACTCAACCTATTTATTTACGTGAAATCAGCATCAGCAAATAATTGCTTCAGAAGTTACATAACAGTATCAACAGGTTTAGAATTTTCAGTCTGTCCTAACTACAGATAATTTAGCCAACTATACCAGCATTAAATAAATACAAGGGTGATGTTCTGTTAGCAGATGTTACAAAGCTAGAAGAAGCTAAGTTTACTTTTGCTGTCAAAAAAAAATGAAGTTGGAACTATAAAATGAAACAAATTATTTTTATTTATTGTATATCATAAATCTGGAAATATCCAATACTGGCCAAAAATACAGTATCTGCTTATTTAAGGTAAAAAAAGAAACACTTATCAAGCTAATTCTATCAGTAAACTATGGCAGCCCGAAGAGGATATGCATGCAAACGTACATTTTACCCAAGTGACATCAATTTATCTGTATTTTTATAGAAAATCTTGATTTATGTGCATCTTTGAGTGTATAAACACCTGTTTTCCAGTAAGAACTGGATACTTTCAGCCATCATTTCTACACCATGAGAGTCATCATTGTGCCTAAAAATAAAATAAAAGATATCAAGATCTTAAGTGGTTAAATACTTGTTATCTTAGAATGCTAATTGTCTGTAATCAGATAAACTGTGAACTGCTGTTTGCTCTAAATGTGGTCCATCAAGCTCATTCCGGCCCCCTCCCAAAGCAACAAAAAAGCTGTAGGTGAGACACTGGAAACCCTAACATAGACTTTGATGTTTTATTGTGGTATGAATAGGTCACATTATGTCACAGAGCCGAAGATGCAATGCTGCCTTCCCTGCTCATTGAGCTATCCAATATTTCCCTCTGGCTCAAGAATAACACTATGGGCAGTGGAGGAATTACAACATGGACTCTGACAAGAGGAAACATTATTACCTCTGCCAAGGAGGTTATGGTTTTGCCAGCGTATGTTTGTTTGTTTGTTTGTCTGTCCGTTGGTTTGTTAGCAAGATTACTAACAAACAACAACTACTAACTGGACTGATTTTGCTGAAACTTTTAGGAGATGTTGGTAATGGCCTAACTTGAAAACAATTTGCTTTTGGTGCGATCCAGATAACCACCAAGTAGGCCTGTCCGATAATCAATAAATCAATTGACTGCACAGTAAATAGAAACGTCGTTGGTAAGTTTGCCGGCCTTGATAAACTGACTTGTGCATGCATATTTGTTTTCCTCCTCTGCTTCTACCAAAGAGGCTGAATGAGAAGATGGCTCACTCTGTGCAACTGTCTCAACACCAGGGCGCGTTAGTTTTATAGCGGATTTGGCAGATTTATAGCGGAGTGAGCATCTGTCAGCCATTCAATCTTTGGGGGGGAGGCGGGGCCGCTCGTGCGTAAACGCAGAGAGAGCTGAAGTGAGCGTTGTGAGGAGTAACGAGGAAACAAACATAAGTATGAATGAAGGCTGCCACAGCCACAGTGTGGGAATATTTTGGTTTTTGTTTTTTTATCATGACAGGCCTACCACTAAATTTTTCAACGCAGGTTAACCCACTAACAATTGGAAATTAACCCCTTTTCTACTGCTATCAGACCCAGGTGTAATTGGCAGCAGATGAGCTGCGTGGCTTTTTCTTTCCTCTGGTGCGTCAAGCGGATGTCATCAGTTAATGACATCATCGGTATGACGAAACATGGCCATGTAAACAATGGAAGGGGCTTGGAAGCCAAGGGCGTGGTGGTCAACTGTTTTCTGTACTTTGTACTTTTGTTCCTCTTTAAAAATGTACAAACTCAGCAAAGACTGATCGGCATCCAAGCGCTGATGATACGAAGGCGGACGGAATTTGCTGCTGAGATGGCAAAGACTCACGCAAGTTACAGCCAGAGGGGATGGGCATGATATTATGCCAATGGCACGTTACGGCGTAAATTAGCTGGTAAACCTGCATGTGACGTTACCATTAAAGCCAATTGGAGGTGAGCCGATAAAAACCTGTGTTGCCTACAGGGTCAGTCGACCTGGGTCAAAATGCAGATTGAACCCTTTCAAACTGCCAAGAGGAGCCAATTGTTACCGTGTTTAAACAGGTTTCTTGGCCAGTCTGAAAGTATTACTGTCTAACTAATAACCATGTCAATATGATGTTGTGCATGAGTGCTAGCTTGATTTTCTGGGTCAAGGAATCATATTATGATGGTGATTATGAGCTACCTTGGTGGAGGTTTGTGCTCTCAGTGATTTCTAGCTAAGACTAATGTTTTTGTCAGTAAGTGTTGTGTCAGGGAGTGTTTAAAGGGCACATCAGTGTTTAAAAAGTATTGATTTTGCAGTGGTATAAAAAAGTGTATCCTCTGTCAGATCTCCTAGCTTTATAGTTCCACATATTCTGCTTAAATTACTGAAGAAGATATCACATGTAAAGCCTTAATGAGTGAGAAATACGACTATCATTTAAGCTCACATGTTCCCAAGCACAGAACAAGGGAACACAGACAATTCCAGCAGCTTATCTCAGCGTGCGTGTTTGTTATCCATTCTCTCATTTTATTGTATAAGCGGGACATGTTAAGTCCGCATCAGGGCCTCAACCTGGCAGCGTGTGTGAGCCGAGGGTCTATATCCGCTCGGCGGCTCTGTGTTGTGTCAGCGACTCCCAGTAGAGCTGACAGCACTTGTCTTGTCCAACCAATCATCATCCAGCATTATGACTCTGGACAGCTCCATTTCTGAGAGTGAGCTATTGTGTGCTTCAAAGTATGTGATTGTGTTTGCATTTGTGCAGCTCTGGGTGTGGTTTGTCTTTGAACGTATGAGAGACAAAAAGAGATGGGAGGTATGTGTGTTGTTTTGTGTGAGCTGCTCTGACAGGCTGGAGAATGGGTCTGCTTTCACCAATTTAGAAAGTGGAATGAAAAAGTTCGGCATCCACATATTAGACTTAACAGGAAAACGAGAAGTGTGAATGAGTAATACTTTTATTACCCACTGAGTGTACAATAAAAGGGCTTTTTAAATCTGTCAAAGCGGTCCAGACTGCTCTAAAGGAAATCCTCATTGGGCAAGTCTGGAGGAAAATTGCTTATTGAGCTGCTGCTTGAAGTCAGAGTGTGGAATTGTTGCCAAAAACACACTCTACTGCCCCAGTGATCAGAGCATGAAGAGGTAAAAGGCAAAGAGACATCACTGTGTTGGTCCTGATAACCCACATACAGGCCATAACGCATCAATAGATTGGGCATAATCAATATCTTTACATTAGTCATGGATCACAGCTTTAGTTGTAAAGGAAATGGGTTACAAGGTCAGACAAACCCACAAAGCACAATAACAAATATTAAGCATCGTTCAGCCTTTAATTTGGGATGATGTGGTAAAGTTAACAACTCTCATTGGTGTTGTTTCTAAATGGAGCTGTTATCAGTTAAAAAAAAAAAAAAAAAAAAAAAAGTCATTGTTCGAGGTTCAGACTTGATATTTTCCTGAAAATGTTTCTCACTAATTCTTGACTAGTGGAGAATTTCTCTGTTGGACACCCAGAGTGCTACATGTGATTTAGGCTAGAGTGGGCAGCAGTGTAGGCTGTAACAAAGCCAGTCTTCAGTAATAGTGAGTTAATATTTCTCCTGTGTTTAGGGACATTTGTCTGTAAACACAAAACCAGAGACAGCAATATCATGGCCAGCAGGGAGAAACATAAAGCAGCAAACTATTCTCACTATAAGTGATGCCACAGCCCTGCCTAGCGGCACGTGGTTAAAGGATACGTTTAGTTTCTACAGCTTTCACATTGTTTATAGAATGAAGTAGAACAATATACTCACCCAGAAGGCTTTCCTGATCCAAACAGTGCTTCGGGAGATATTTAGATCCAAAATCGAGCGGCGGACATCCGTATAATGGTAGCACACGGGGCATGCATAGAGTCGCTCCCCATGCGCGGCAGCCGTGAAGAAAGTTTCCAGTTCAGAGGTCAGCACAGTCAGAAAAAAATGGGTGGAGCGACACAGACTGTAATGGAGGAGTAGCGCGAGTGGACCATGATGAAATATTGGTGAAACTAATGAGTTTTTGGACGATTAATGCAGTTTTAGGAGCAGCACTATACATATTGCCCTCATTATACGGATGTCTGCCATTTTGGATCTAAATATCTCCAAAAGCACTGTTTGGATCAGAAAGCCTTCTGGGATGAGTTGGGGTTTATGATGTCATGTCTATACAGCCTCCACCTGCATGATTTTCCTCCTGTGCTCCTCATAGGCAGACGCCATGACTGTTTTGAAAGTCGCTGCCTTTACCCCCCTCCCCCTCCCTTTAAACGTTGCATGGGCAGACAATCAGTGAAGAGCTCTTATCAAAGCCTCCTGCAGCCCCCCTGCTCTCTAGCACACTAGGACATGGGATCTTGAAGTAAAAGTAAGAGCTGTTTAAGGGTCCATTGACACATTGGAACCAGTCGAAACAGAGTTTTAGTTGCATTTGAGCTGAACAGTTTCCAGAGTGCCTGAATCTGTAAACTTTTGAAACTTTTGCATGTCTCCTGAAGTGAAGGAAAAACCTTTCAGTGTCTGGTGACAACGTTGTCGTGTAAACAGGTCCTTAGTCGAAGGTACGCAGCATGGGCTGTAGGATGGAGTCATTACTCCAATTACCACAACAAACTAATGGACAATATCAGTGCAACATGGGATAAAACAGCAATCACACAATCTGTAGATTTTCTTGTTTTCATCATCACAAGGAATCAAATTCTTCACTGATACTGAAAGTGGATTGGCTGCCTTGCACTAATTTAAAGTTATGAGACATACTAACAGGTTGCAGATGGAAGGAGACATTACAGAAGTTTTACTGAATCTGTTTTAACCTTTTGTATTGTTGCTTGGTTTGGGAACCTGAACCTGACTAACAAGAATCGTCTTAGCAGTCTTGTTAAAACTGCTGGAAAAATCTCAGGTTGTCAGCAGGCCGGGGTAATGTCTATTTATAATAGACAAGTCTTGAGAAAGGCTAATGCCATCCTGAATTGTCCCAATCATCCACTTGGGAACGAGTTTGAGCTTTTGCCCTCAGGCCATCGTTTTAGGGCTCCTAGGAGGAGGACTAAAAGACTTCAGGTCTCCTTTATCCCCAGTGCTATTCATTTGCTTAATGGCAGTTAACCCTTAGGTTGCTCTTAATTCTTGCACTTTTACTGCTCCTTTGCACTTCCGCACATTGCACTTTTAGATTACTTGGTAGTAATTTTCCATTTTGGTATGAGCTCTGAACTAAACTTTTAATGTTTTTGTGTATTTTTATGTTTTATAACTTTTATGTTTATTAACCCTGTTGTTGTTACCTTGTCTTTTGTGTGCCCTGCTGCAAAACTAATTTCCCTCCACGGGACAATAAAGAGATTCTGATTCTGATTCTGATCAACTTTTGTAGTGGAGCAACATAAATGGCAGTGTGAAGTGCTCCTACTGTTACTTTTCAGATGATAAAAACAGTTAAAAGACACCAGCCTTAACTCTTGGGTGTAACAACTTTTATGATTAATCTTAGAATGCCAGCTTGGGTTTACAACTTTTTTTGAGTATTGTCTCTTGTGCCGTAAAATCTTGGATGTTAGGTTTAATTGCTTAAGGTTGCAAAACAACCTCCACTTTAGTGCTCCCTCTGCTAAAGCTTGATTTAAGGTTGTTTGCATATGAGCATAAGTTGCCAGTACAACAACTCAGGGCTTACACCCCCCGAGTGATGAATATTCTAATTACCCCACTGACGAGACCAGCTATAAAATCACACCGATATTAGCAAAGGAAGATGCTTGTCATGCATTACAGAAGCTCTGGTTGCTTTGAACTAGGAACTGGAGATAGGAGCTTGGCTGATTAGACAGATGTGGAGAAACATCTGGGCCGAGATGTTAGATATATTTGATTTTGTGATCCAACCCTCTCCCATTCCAACTCAAGTTTTTCCCCTCTCTTTCTATTAATCCGCCTCCTTTTTTTCTTCTTGGAAAGTCACATTTTCTGTCCTTTTTTTGTCTCTCATTACAACCCCCCTCCTTCGCTGCTCTGTCATGACAGATAACGCGAAAGAGGATTTGTTTTTTTTCACTCTCGTCCCAGCAGATCGTCTGTCTTGTCATTTTTAGACTCTAAGTCATTTTAATCTTGCAGGCAAATGTGCTCAGGACTGTGTGTATGTTCATTTGAGTGAGTTTTTGTGGACTACCACAACACACACACACTCATATGATGATCAGCAGTGTTGCTGCAAAGATGATATCTAAAGCACTATTGATAAGAAGCAGAGAGGGATCATCCATCTTTCTTTGCACTGTAGATAACCTGAACCTCAAACACGCACATTCACACATATCTGCTTTAAGGCCAGTGGAGGGAAATGGATATTAGGTCTTGTCCTCTTTCTTTTTTTTCTTACTCATACAATAATCCAAAATGAGATTGCACAGGATGATATTGGACAAACATACTTAGCATAACCAGTTCCGGAGCCTCTTGAGGGACTTAAGTGAGGATTGGGATCTTGCCATAGGGGAAGGCCTAATGGTTCCTGTGTAAACGCTGAGAGGCTGCTCCAATAATGCACGTCCATAGGCCTCCTGTTTCCGCCTGTATGGGGTTCACTGATTGACCTGAGAGCACACAAGGACAACAAGGAGATGGCACACTATAGAAATTGACTTCCTCTTAAACATAAAAGCATCCCTGTCAGCAGCTTGAGTTGATGCTCATGCTGAAAATTGTTTCCATAAAAAGATGCAGACTAAGGATTAAGTAGCAATTAGAATGGCCAGCTAATGCACTCGTGCTAATTTGGATGTTTAACTTCTTTAAAAACACATCTAGCAGCAGTTGTAGGAGACCGATGAGCATTTAAGTGCTTCATTCTTGAGCACACAATCAGGTGATTGATTCCCAAAATGTTTCCCATGGATGGGGACAGATTTTTGTGTAATTAAGCATATGAGCTCGCTCTCACAAAGGGTGTGTTGTTAAGATTCAGTTTGTTTTGCATTGCAGTTTGGAGGCAAGTTGTAGCATGGACATGAACCCTTTTTGGGGAGTATTTCTATGTGCCACTTGGGTTAAACAATGTTCTATTTGAGTTTTCACCATGTTTAGGGGCCTTATTAGTGGTTACCAGTGTTGGGAGTAATGCATTACAAAAGTAACGTGCTTACTGTAATGCATTCCTTTTACTGTAATGTAGTAATGTAAGGTATTACAAAAAAACGGTAATATTTTACTTGGTACAAATGTCAGCAATGCAAGTTACAACGCATTTTTAATTTAACCTGAAATGAAGAGGTGTTTTTTTTATGTTTGTTTAAATACAAATTCACCAAATACTCTGTCAGATCAGCAGAGGAGAAAAGTCCTCCGCTCGGCTTAAAGTTACAGTATCTCTAACACAGTTTACCAGAATTTTACCATTTGTTTGTTGTTGCTATGACCGTTTCTTGTATTGTGCGATAAGCCATCAATGTGGCTAATATATTCTACTGTTTTTAGCATTAAGCTGAACTCAGTCATATGGCCACCACATTACCTTCCACTGGATGTGTGATGAGCTTTTTGAGCGTAATGAGCTACATCTAGAATGCCAAATCCATATTTCCTGTTATTGTGACGAAAGTAACTTAAATGTAATGCAATAATAATGTAATGCCTTACATTTCAAATACAGTAATATTATTATAATGTAACTAATTACTTTAAAATGACAGTAACAAGTAATAAATAATGCATTACATTTTTTGAATTAACTTGCCCAACACTGGTGGTTCCCCAGTGTTTATACTACCCCTTAAAAAGGTGGCATATATGCTGGGTTTTATTTTACAATAGTTGACACAATACATCCAGAGTTGGTCAGAAGAGCTACAAAAAAATTGCAGCTGTTGGGATCACATGATTGTGTTGTCTAAAACAGTGATTTCAATCTGAAAACGATAAATCTTTCAGCCCTGCCTGTTGCCTCATGACTGTGCTACAGAAAGTCTAGCAGGTTTGATTTTAGTCCCGCCTCCTTTGATTTGTTCCTCCATGTCAGAGACAGTGACCAATAAGAGCACAGAGAGCTCTGCATGTGTGGTGATCACAGATGTAAACAAACCGAGGTCGATGCCTTGAGGGCATCTCAAGAGCTACAAGAGAAGAAAAGTTTGCAAACCTCTGAAAACAACAGCATGCCCCTTATGATGTGTTTAAGAGGAGCTACTACAGACTGTAGAAAGAGAAATGTTGGAGAGAAATGGCAGAGTAAACACAGTAACTGACTTATTAGATTTATTAGCAAATGAACATCCCATTTAACATAATGTTTGTAGATACAAACAAAGGAAAGTGCTCTAAACACAGGGTGTTTGATCACTGTGTTCAGTGTTGCCCCACCTCAATCCACCATCGTCACATCAGTGGTTACATTTGTGGCCCTTTTCCATTAGCCCTACTCTACTCGACTCTACCTGGCTCTGCTCTACTCGCCTTGTGCTGCTTTTCCATTAGCCCCAGTCGCCTGCCCAACAGGGTGCAGTGTCGCTGTAAACAGCTGAGTGACACTGCGACAACGTCATTTTGAGCGCGACACAACAATCTGTGGCTTTTTGTCACAAACCGAGTAAAAAAGGAAAGCAGAAGAAGGCTGCAGGTGACAAGAAGAAATACCCCTTGGAGAGCACAGGAGAGTTTTGGAAGCTATACAACAGAATGAAGCCGAGGACGAGAGCAATCGAGCTGCAAAGAAAAGACGTATGAGGGTAAGCTAACGGTAGCTACCACTAGCATGCTAGGTCGTCGTGCTGATGACTCATCGATGGCGACATTTTCTGACCAATCAGTAGCTGGCAGTCGCGACGTCATCTTTCAGTCTCGACTCAGCTCACTTGGAACCAGAGCTGAGTAGGTACTAAAACTAGCTTGTTTCAGGAGGTACCAGGCTGGTGGAAACACGCTCCAAATTGAGTATGGCTGAGTAGAGTAGGGCCAAGGCGTGCTAGTGGAAAAGGGCCATTGGTCTCAATCGTGTAGTCTGTCATGCTTGTTGGGCGAGTCAGTGCATTACTTTACGGCTCCATGGTCACCTAGTCTGACATACAGTCATTACCAATGCTAAAAAATCATGTAGTCTGGCTTTAGGATAACAGCGTTATCTTTCACAAGCCCTGTCTATATTTACAGTTGTGGTCAAAAGTTTACATACACTTGTAAAGAACATAATGTCATGGCTCTCTTGAGTTTCCAGTTATTTCTACAACTCTGATTTTTCTCTGGTAGAGTGATTGGAACAGATACTTTTTTGTCACAAAAAACAATCATGAAGTTTGGTTCTTTTATGACTTTATTATGGATTAACAGAAAAAGTGACCAAATCTGCTGGGTCACAAATATACATACAGCAACATGAATTAGCAATTTTGGTGACTTAGAAAGTTGTGTCAATGAAATGAGCTTCATAGCATGGCCTCTTACCTTCTTGTGAGTGATTATGAGTGATTACAGCTGGTGACTCCTCTGAGGCCATTTAAATACGGCTCATTGGATCCGATGCCCACAAATGCTACAATGGGAAAGTCAAAGGAGCTCAGCACAGATCTGAAAAAGCGAATCATTGACTTGAACAAGTCAGGAAAGTCACTGGGAGCCATTTCAAAGCAGCTGCAGGTCCCAAGAGTAACAGTGCTAACAATTGTTTGTATGTATAAAGTGCATGGCACTGTTTTGTCACTGCCACGGTCAGGAAGAAAATGCAAGCTGTCACCCGCTGCTGAGAGAAAATTGGTCAGGAGGGTGAGGAGTCAACCGAGAATCACCAAAAAGCAGATCTGCCAAGAATTAGAAGCTGCTGGAACACAGGTGTCAGTGTCCACAGTCAAGAGAGTTTTGCACCGCCATGGACTGAGAGGCTGCGCAAGGAGGAAGCCCTTGCTCCAAAAGCGGCACATTAAGGCTCAACTGAAGTTTGCTGCTGATCACATGGACAAAGATAAGACCTTCTGGAGGAAAGTTCTGTGGTCAGATGAGACGAAAATCGAGCTGTTTGGCCACAATGCCCAGCAATATGTTTGGAGGAGAAAAGGTGAGGCCTTTAACCCCAAGAACACCATGCCTACTGTCAAGCACGGTGGTGGTAGTATTATGCTGTGGGGCTGTTTTGCTGCCAATGGAACTGGTGCTTTACAGAGAGTAAATGGGATAATGAAGAAGGAGGATTACCTTCAAATTCTTCAAGATAACCTAAAATCATCAGCCCGAAGGTTGGGTCTTGGGCGCAGTTGGGTGTTCCAACAGGACAATGACCCCAAACACAAATCAAAAGTGGTAATGGAATGGCTAAATCAGGCTAGAATTAAGATTTTAGAATGGCCTTCCCAAAGTCCTGACTTAAATCCCATTGAAAACATGTGGACAATGCTGAAGAAACAAGTTCACGTCAGAAAGCCAACAAATTTAACTGAACTGCACCAATTCTGTCAAGAGGAGTGGTCAAAGATTCAACCAGAAGCTTGCCAGAAGCTTGTGGATGGCTACCAAAAGCGCCTAATTGAAGTGAAAATGGCAAAGGGACACGTAACCAAATATTAGCATTGCTGTATGTATATTTTTGACCCAGCAGATTTGGTCACTTTTTCTGTTAATCCATAATAAAGTCATAAAAGAACCAAACTTCATGATTGTTTTTTGTGACAAAAAAGTATCTGTTCCAATCACTCTATCAGAGAAAAATCAGAGTTGTAGAAGTAACTAGAAACTCAAGAGAGCCATGACATTATGTTCTTTACAAGTGTATGTAAACTTTTGACCACGACTGTTTACATATTATGTGCTGATGGTAGAATTCTCTTTGATTTCCTTGGAAACCAAACTCAGCATACATCCACTGTATCCCAGCAAGCCCCTTACATATGCTAGCGTGGTTTACTTATAGTCATGTGATCAAATTTCCTATCCTACGATAAGACTGTTGTGCATGTGCACATTGCAAATGTGATGTTAGATTTTTATATTGTTCAGCCCTGGTTTGAACTAATCTGTTTACGTTCAGCACAACTTTAAAGGGCAGGAGTCAAAGCGGAAAATTAAGCTGCAGACAAAGTAAGTTGGAACTGGCACCCAACAAATAAACAGGCGGTAGGAATTACATTTTTTTATGGGTTTGCAGGCAGTGATCAGGTGATGGCTACATCTACTACCATGAAAAGCAAAAAAAAAAGCAGTCATTGCAAACAAAAAGTCCCAAACTGAGACTGGTCTCTAAGCTGGTTTTAAACACTTCAGATCGAGCAGCTACAGTGATACTTAGACACAAAGCCTGTAAGAACAGATTTATAATCCAGCACAATACCAATGTTTCTCCAGGCAAGTGTTGGTGTTGAAGATGTAGAGAAAAGTACACCTTTTGTACTTGAAGTTTTACAAAAACACAGCAAATCCACGATCCAGTGGTTTTCAGAGATAAACAGATGTCAGGACTATCAAACATAAACCTTAGAAATTACTAAATGTAACTAATCGCTGGGAAACTTTCCCTCCTTTTGATCAGGGCTGGAGCAAAATGTACAGCACTTCAAACACATCTCCATGGCAATTTGACTCACTGCACTGCACGTCACGATGTTTTGTAGTTGGGCTTATATGGCATGTGTCAGGGTATCATAACAAGAAGCGTATTGGAAGAGGAATATTACAGCATATAGTGACAGATAGATGGAGTGGATAGTGGGATTTTATTGGGCAGTGGTAAAAAGAAACAAGAGATTAAGCACGATAAAAGACACTGCACAGAAGTTATTGGTAGATTACAGATGGACAGCTTTGGGGGCAGTTCTTCAGTTAGGAACTCATTTCATATTACTTATTTCTTTCTTGTAACATAAATTATATCAGAATTGCTGTTTCCTGACATCATGTTAGTAGACCTTGTATCAGGAATCCCATGATATTCAGTCATGTTTTCTTTTTTGGGCAAAGTCTTCAACATGATTCACATGAGCTGGCTTCTGTTTCAGAGGCGTTCTCTTTCCTCCCTTTTGTTGTTAATTAATAGACTGGGAGTAAAACTGACATCTTGGCATGAATGCCAACAGGACTTCCAAGTCTTACGCGTAGCTTCAAGTCAGCCATCAAACTTGAGTAACAGTATTCACGTGAAAAGTTTGGGAAGCAGCAGTCTTGGTTCTGTGATTGAGACTGAGTCACAAAATTTACTTTTGCCCTCTGTCCTCAATGTTTGTCTTGAAATGGGTAAAAGAAGTTTCAGATATGCTGCTCCTGCAGAGTGGAATCAAGAAAAATTGGGTCTTGGAGAGCTGGTCTCTTAAAAGTGCAGGTTAAAGACATTATTGGCTACAAATGGGGGGGAGTTGGAATTTTAAAATGACTCAAACATGAAGTCAGTTCTGAAAAACCTGTTTCAGTCATATTTGCTTTTTTGGGAGCCTTCAATGATTTCCAAAATCAGATACTATTATATTAGTATTATAATATTATCCTTCACCACTTGTTGACAATGTTCTCGAGGTCTATGGATTAGCTGTTGGGGGCCTGATGTGGCCCTGGAGCCTCTGATTGATGATCACTGCTTTACTGTTGTGTGTTGTGTCTTTAAGAAACAGACTGTATATCATATTCTAATTCATTGCTTCATATGGTTGATCAATGTCAATTAAACAAAAGCATTACTGATCAGCCCCCCCCTCACCCCAACACCCCATCATCATAAACACCCAAACAGTTGAGACAGTAGACACTTTCAAATACCTGGGAATAACTCTGGACAAGAAACTCACCTTTGATCAGCACATCAGGGACATTCAAAAAAGAAGCCAACAAAGACTGCCAGCCATCCATAAACTTAACGGACTATATGTTGCACCTCACCTCCTGCTGTTACTCTATCAAAGCATCATCCAGCCCATCCTCCTGTGCTGCTCCACATGTTTGTACACCATGCTTTCCGTCACCAACCGGGCCAAACTCACAGGCATTACAAACACAGCTGCTAAAATCATCAGTCTACCCACTCCCAACCGCACAGATTTAAACAACAGGTCCATCACTCGATTAGCAAACACAATAGTACCTACAGGATTTCACCCACCCACTGCATCAATACATCATCCCACTACCCTCAGGGCGCAGGTACAGAACGATCAAGTTCAGAAGGGCTCGCCTGGGGAAAAGCCTGATCCCTGTCGTTGAGTCCCGTTGCTGCTGGACACAAAGAGACCCCCAGGCTCTCTGCTCGGCTACAGATCAGCCTCACAGACAGACCGGGCACCTGATCGATGCCACCTCTGTTGTCAATACTGATGAATTAGATCTTCTGATGGCAGGGGATCAGTTTATCTGTGACTGTTCTATTTTATTTATGATGGAAATCCGTCTTTATCCGCTTGTTCTTGACACGGCAGCTAAGCTAACTAGCTAGCGGGCTAACTATGCTAGCAGAATCCTACGTCATCATAAGCAGACTCATCCAGGGGAGACCTCATTGTAGCTGGGGAGTTTAATCAGCCAGCTTAAATAAGTTTGTGAAATACGTGCAATGTCCCACAATATATTTAAATTTCCTCACACACATTAACTCATGTTTACAATGAAAAAGTGGTTCTACCTGAACTAAAGCCTGCTTCTGACAATCTAATGAGGACTGAAAGGCAGATGTGACAAAGAGATCATAAACAATCTATATATTTACATTTTAGAAAAGGTAATTTGATTTATTTTGCAGGAATTTGCCTCAGTTTAACACTAGGGATGGGAATTGATAAGATTTTATCAATACCAATGCTGTTGACGATCCTGCTAATCGATCCAATTCTTTAACGATTCCCTTATCGATTCCTGCAGATTTTGCATGTGGGCAAATGTTGGTCTGATTTACAGTGGCAACAATGTTAAACAAGTCACAGCATAGATATCTGCTTGGTGTTTCCACTCACTTAAGGTTGTGTAGTAGGTGCAATGAAAATTAAGCTACAATTCTGATGCTTCTGAACCCTGAAAGTGGATGGAATTGATAAGGGAATTGATAAGCAAAAAGATTATTTATATCCAGTCTTTGATGGAGCTGTTAACGATTCTCAACTGGAATTGGTTTTCGATCCCCATCCCTATTTAACACACTCTTTTATATTGTACTTGAAAGCTGCAGAGAAGGAAAATAAAAGATGCCTATGAAAAGAATGTTACCTAAAGTGTTTTTGTTCCGATCCTGTTTACAACAGTTTAAACAGTTGTTCTGTCTTTACTATAATCTCCCTCTAATTTTCATCAACAAGAAGTACAAGACAAAGACTAACTTTTTTTTAAGCTGGTTTTGCATGTTTTTTTGTACTCCAAATTTCTTCTCTGGTGTAGAGTTTAACAAATACTAAAGGACAAAATATTATATATATATATATATATATTTTCCAATTAATCGGCCAATTAATCAGTAATCTGTATTTTTTCTGACAAATATCGGTATCGGCATCAGCCTCAAAAAATCCTTATTGGTCAGGCCCTATTGTATTATATTGTATTTTCCTGTCTTTCACTGTTATGTCGACTGTATGATGTCCATTGTTGTTGCTGTCTGTGAGGTGCAATGTTGTTCCTTTGTAATGTACAGTTAGTGGAAATGAATTTCCCCCCTGGGGACCAATAAATCTAAATCTAAATCTATATTGTATTGATCACATACAATATACTTCTCCTTTCTTGAAGTTGCATTACTTTACAAAGTTTGTCACATATAACAGACAGACTCAAATCTCTATCTGCTCGTCACTGTGACACTGTGAGAAGTAAGACGTCCAAGCCGACTTTCACTCCTCTCTGACCTCCCCATCACACCCCACGAGCCTCAGCCGTGTGTGGCTGCTCATTTGTCTGCCGAGAATGAATGCCGCTCAGTATTTCACTCTCCTCTCTTCTGACAGGGCTGTTATTTACAGCTGACCTCTGAGGGGAAAGGAGTTTTTAACCCTCTGACCCCGGAATACTAACATGTGACCTCAGCGGACGTCCTCTGGTTTTTATTGGCACTGCCGTGTTTATGTTTGACAGATTTTGTGTTGTGCCTCAGATAGTAGGATGCAGCGCTGCGAGTGTGTCGGTTCGGCCTGGTACGAGCATTTGTGTGTGTGGCTGGAGCAGAGAGGCGGGGACGAGCATTGTTGTCCTTTTGCTCTTTTGGCCTGGAGGAAGGAAGCAGTGGAAGTGGGGAGTAGAGAGAAGGAGAGAGAAGTGCCTCTCCATGGAGTAAATGTGAAGGGGATTTGAGATTAGTTTTCCTCTCACAGACTCTCTCCCAGTTTTCTAAAGCAGGTTCTGGGTCATTAAACTCGAGAGCCATTTTCACAGCCATCATTTTTCCCGAAGAGAGGACATTTTAGTGTCAGACTCCGTTATTTTCTGTATATTTGTGTGTGTTTCTGCATGCTGCTTCATTCAAGAACAGAAAATAACTAGGTTCTTGTTTGCATCTGGGATCATAAGAGTAAGCTGTAAGTGATTTAACCCGTCCTTAACCTTGATTTTCTCATTTCTCTGCCTCTCGGTGTCATTTTATTTCACACACCACTTCATTATGTTCGCAGAATATCAGTTAAAAGGTTCATGCTGTTATGAGTTATCATCTGGTGAAATCGTTTTCCTTTCACGAGGTGAGAAGTGCTGTGCAGAGATTGCTTTGAAGAATCAGTATGACTTTACAGAATAAGTGCAACCATTAGAGGCTGATTGGAGAATATTTGCTGTAGTTTTATATAAAATGTGTAAAATTGGTGTAATTCCTTTGCTGTACTTCAGTTTCTCCTGTCTGGAACCTGTAGCTGTTTGCTGATAAAAAACAGACGTGTATTTCTTACATTGTCTTCTTTTTTTCTGATTTAAGAATATACTTGTTCAGTTTTCTTGTACAAAAGCAGTTATTGTCTTTATTTGATCACTGTCAATAATTACTCTCTGTTCAACTCTTTCTGCTCAACTGTCTAATAATGATATAAACATGATTCTGAATGCCAGGTAAGAGTTTTCAGGGTCAAGTATTCATATTATGATGGTAAATTTATCATGGAACTATTCCTTATAGATGTAACAGCAATATTTGAGCTGACTTGGCACGAGTTTTCAATCTCTGAGTGCTTTCTAGTTTCTACACACATGGACAAAATTGTTGGTACCCCTCTGTTAAAGAAAGAAAAACCCAAAATCGCCTCTGAAATAACTTGTAACTGACAAAATTAATAATAAATACAAAATGTAAACAAATGAAAATCAGATATTGCTTTGGAATTGTGGCTCAACAGAATCATTTTAAAAAACAAAACATTGATTGGCATAGACAAAAATGATGGTACCCCTAGAAAAAGTTGAAAATGATTTGACCATAGGGACATGTTAAACTAAGGTGTGTCCTGTTATTAGCATCACAGGTGTCTTCAAACTTGTAATCAGTCACTCTTCCTATTTAAAGGGTGAAAAGTAGTCACTGTGCTGTTTGGTATCATGGTGTGTACCACACTGAACATGGACCACAGAAAGCTAAGGAGAGAGTCTCAGGAGATTAGAAAGAAAATTATAGACAAACATGTTAAAGGTAAAGGCTATAAGACCATTTCCAACCATTTCCTATGGCTACAGTTGCACATATTTGAAGTTTAAGGTCCACAGGACTGTAACCAACCTCCCTGGATGTGGCCACAAGAGGAAAACTGATGATAAATTGAAGAGATTGAGAATAGGAATGGTAACGAAAGAGCCCAGAACAACTTCCGAAGAGATTAGAGGTGAACTCAAAGGTCAAGGTACATCAGATTCCACCATCCGTCGCTGTTTGAGCTAAAGTGAACTTCAGGGGAACTCCAGGACATTAGGGCTGAAAGCAAATCATAAAAAAGCAAGACTGGATTTAGCCAAAATGCATATTGACACAAAGCTTCTGGGAGATTGTCCTTTGGACACATGAGACAAAGCTGGAGCTTTTTGGCAAGCCACATCGGCTGTATGTTCACAGATGCAAAAATGAAGCATACAAAGAAAAGAACACAGTACCCACTGTGAAACATGGAAGAAGCTCAATTACATTGTATGGCTGCTTTGCTGCATCTGGCACAGGGTGTCTTGAATCTGTACAGGTACAATGAAATCTCAAGACTATCAAGGAATTCTGGAGCAAAATGTGCTGCCCAGTGTTAGAAAGCTTGGTCTCAGCTGCAGGTCATTGGTCCTCCAACAGGTTAAAGACCCAAAACACACAGCTAAAAACATCTAAGAACCCAAGACGAAGGCTCAGAACAAAACACTGAACGGTTACGATCCCTAATCTAAATCCTATTGAACATTTGTGAAAGGAGCTGATACATACAGTCTGGAGAAGACCCCCTTCAAACCTGAGACTTCTGAAGCAGTTTGCTTGTGGGGAGTGGGTCAAAATACCCATACTCATAGACAGCTACAGAAATTGCCTGATTGCAGTGATTGCCTCAAAAGGCTGTGCAGTAACCTATTAAGTTGAGGGTTCCATCGTTTTTGTCCAGGCCAGCTTCAGTACATTGTTTTTTCAATAATTCAGTTAAACCACAATACAAAAGCAAATGTCTGATTTTCATTAGTTGATTTTCAGTAAATTTTTATTTGCCATTACCTTTGTCAATTTCAAGCCATTTTACTTACCATGTGGGGTTTTCTTTTTTAACAGAAGGGTTCCAACAATTGTGTCAGTGTGTGTAGTTTGTTTTCCTTTTTTTTGCTAGGTTCCTACTTATTTTGTCACTGTGTCTCATGGACAAGTAAAGGTAATTGGTACAATATGAAGAGCTGTTAGCTTTCAGTTTTGGTCATCCTCGGGATTTGGCGAACAAAGGTGTGAAGGAGACACTGGAAAGGTTAATAGGTGTGATACACAAAGTCTAGTAAAGTTTGGTTTCACTGGTAATATTTTGAAATATGTCGTTCCTTTCATCATACTGTTGTTTATGTCATTCTTGTTAGTCAAGCACAGAGGGTATCCCATATGGTTACAATGTTGTAGGTGTTAGATCCGCTCAGGCATTGTGCACTGAAGTGTTTACTATTTAATTAAGCACAGATGCTTTTACAAAAAATAAAGAAATCTGTGCATATGAGAACGTGTGAGTGTGGGAGAGAGGATCAGGAAGCCGCAGTGTGTCTAATTTCAGGTTGCTGTAATGTTTCTGTAAGATAATCTGAGATTACTGGTGATGACACATAGTGAAATCTAACAGCTTTACTGACAGATAGACACAAAGATGGTTGGCCCGTGGCTGTTCCAGAGACACACAGTGTGACTTATCTCATGTACAGTTTTGTACATTGTGTACTCGCTGACCTTTCCACTCAGAGACTATGTAGCACCAAGAATTAATACACGCTTCTTGACCAGCCCTTCAGAATATTTTAGTGCAAGCTGCACCACACTTTGACTTTTACAAAACAGGATTTTTCACTTTTTATGCTTCTCTGACAGCATTAGTGAAGTGAAGGCCACAGGCAAAACGTTCTCTAGGTGTCTGACTGGGCCACTCCTTTAACTCAATTCCTCAAGAACGCTTAAAGGGATATTCTTAAGATTTTGCATATAACGTCTTCACCAACTCAAAGACGAACTAAATTTAGGTTTTGGAAGTCAAAGGTTAAGGTCATGGGTCCCCTTGTTCATCCTTTTCCTGTTACAGGTTTATCTCAATAATGCTTTGAAGGATTTACTTCAAGCTTTCCACAAATATCTGTGACTCAAGAATGAACTGATCAGATTGTTTCAGGTCAAAGGCGACCGGGCCTCCTCATATTCATCATTTGCTTGTGAACATTAAAGAGACTGTGAGGAGTTTCTAAGTAATAACAAAAAAGTCTCACTTTTAGATATATGCCTGATTGAAATACACACTTTAAGATGAGTTTTATAGCATACAAATAGGTTATCTATAAATGCTATTCCTTAGCCTTCTGGTCGGGTCGGACAGAGCCGGACTGGCCTGGATACTCAACTTTGGGAACAAGCCAATTAAAACTAGAGCAAATTTATATTATTTTATTATTTATATTACACGTCTTAGAGCTGTAAGTAGCGATATATAGCCGGCTACAACTACGATAATAAGCTTTCCAAAAATTGCTTGTTGTCACACATCAAAAACTACCGCTACGTAACTAGAAAGAGATACATTACCTCATCGTGTGAACAGTTATTTGTCTCCTGTAATAATCAATTTATTTGCACTTCTGACTGGGGTGTGTCGCTCTAGATCAGCTGTATACATCGTATTGTTAGACTTATATTTACAAAAATGCTGCCATAGTGATAATCACATTCTTCATACAACAACGCAGGGCGTGCTAACAACAGCTAACAATAGCCTGGTAGATCGGCTTGTTTTTTTCTGACTTCAACTGGAACGCCGATAAGTCAGAGACGATGTCACTCCCATTTCCGAGGTTACTGGAACGCAGCATTACGACAGTCGGTGCGCGTGCTCATGGGTAACAGAGTCTTTATTTTGCCGGTAATAGATTCTCCTCATAGCACCTTTAAATCTCATTAATGCTTCGAGAGATATTGTTAAATTCTGCTCTGATCTCTAAAATCACTCTTGAAAAATGACTTAGGTGACACTTTGCAGTTCAGAATTCAGGGTTGAATGTTTTTTGGGATTGTTTCTGATGGAGATTCTGATAGAGATGTTCCAATACCATTTTTCCCTCTCACTATCGATATCGATACTTGTGCTGTGGATATCAGCCGATACCAAGTGCCGATCCAACACCAGTATGTTAAATAAAATATCATGTTACGCCTGCACGACTGTGATATGATTATCATTGTGGTAAAGCCTAGCTCAGGTTAAGCTCTTAGTAAACCATGAATGAATACAGCAATGATGCAGCATGATCATGCTCATTAGCTTAGCACTAAGCCTACATCAACCGGCTCTGACACACGTGTGTCTGTTGTGTCTGTGTCACGTGATCAATTCTTCCAGGTCCCTGCAGTTTGCAGCACAGCGCTACTGTTATAAGAGCAGTGAAGAAGAACTGTGCCAGAGTTTAACGGTGCTAAACTGTTAATAGAGTACTAAGGGGCCATTTCCACGAGGCTTAAAATAGTCAAATCCAGACTGCAGATTGCCCAAATCCGTAAACTTTTGAAAACGAGAAAAGGCTCCAGAGTGGAGAGTTTTTAATATGCTCTCCATGCAGCTCCGTGTAAACCCATATCAGAGCGTTTCAGGGTGAAACGCTGACATCACCACATGCGCAGTACTCTTTTACTGGGAAGGCTGTGGTGCATACCAAGAACAACAACAGCTTCGGCTGTCTACCAGGTAACGTGTGTGCCAATTACCGAGCTCGGTTTGTTATCCAGTCAAAACTATCCAGACAGATTTGTTGTCTGAACTGATATGTTGTCCAGAAAAGAAACTCCAGCGTCTTTGTATGTCTACTTGCCATTGTTGTTTGTGAAAAGTTTTTCTTCTTTGTACGTGTATCATAGCAGCGTTGCCTCTCTGCAAACCTACACTGCCATCTATTGAACCGGCATGCATACTACAGCAGTTTCATTTGTTTCCAGCGTTTTCATCTAAACGCGGATCGACTTTGAATATGCAAGGGAGATCTTTGCGTTTAAGTCAGAGAGTGTCCATGTAAACGTAGCCTAATTTAAAAAATTACCTGGTATCGGGTGGTGCATGGACTTCAGTCGTCAACGATACAGATGCCAACATTTTCATCAGTATCAGAGCAACTCCTCCAGGAGACCCAGAGATCATCAGTCAGACCAGGTTGGACCTGGAAAAGGCAACACAATAAGGGGTTTTCTTTAAACTTTGTCGACATGTTCACTCTGACTCATGAAAACATTTCATTTTGAAGATTGGGGTCAAATGGTCATGGTTTTCCATTAAATTTGTCCAGATGCAAACTTTTCTCAAGGGTGACCTGAATACAGTTTGAAGGTCATGGAGAAAAGTCTCTTTGGACTCCAATATTGTTACAAAACATTCATCCACACCCTTAAATAAACAAGGAGACTCCCAATTCCTCTACCAAAAATGCTAAACCTTCTTCCTGACCCACCTCTGCACTTTCCTGTCAGTTAATTGTATAAGTCATGTCCCAAGCAAGGGTCTTTTTTGTTTTGCAAACATTTAACAAGACATACTAAGGGCCAAAGTACAACACAAATAATATAAAAGAAATAACAAGAAATTTGAAAATGCTTAAGATAACAAGACAAATACTAGAGACAAAAAAAAACAAATATAAAAACCATTTAAAAAAATAAGAGAAAAAGAAAAGGAGAAAAAAACAAGGCAGTGATAGTAATATTGATAAATAGGTAAACAGGACAGGTAACATAAAAACAAATTAGATAGGAGTAGGGGGGCATTAGCCACAAGTCTTCATATGACAAAGACTAATATTGTTGTTGTGTGTTGGGGAGTAAAATTGATGTCATTTCAGGGCACAACCTGACATAGAATAATGAGGATATATAGATAAACATGGAAGGAAAATAATTTAAAGAAAAAAAAAAAGAAAGAATAAGACAAACAACAAAACAAACAAAGCCATATTGAAAAAAGAACAATAACTAACTAACTGGTAAGCAAATACAAGGAAGAAAGAGATAATGGCAGAACACTAATGTTTTTAAGACATGAAATGGAGGGCTCTGAGACGAGGAGGGGGTCGAGGTTACTCAAAAATGATGAGTTTGATCTTGGGGAGTGGCTGTGATTGATATAAATTCTGTGAGAATATTTAGCCAGTATGCAAGGGTCTTTTTAATGTGAGGTGGCATAAAGGTTGCTATCACCATCAAGCCAACTTTATGGAAAAAAGAGGTGTTTCTGCAGCTTGGAAATATGAATTTTAAAATGATCAGTGGTCCTCATATAAACATGTAATCCCTGAGAACAGGTGCACAGATGGATTATTACTAATTTAGCTCCATATAAGTCATTATGGTCATCGCTTTCAGGACAGTCCAGTGCCGATAAGGAGTGTGTAAAGTGACTGCTGGTGCCAGAGGACTGTGGGCAAAATGCTATTAGAAGAGGAAGCTGGAGCTCTATGCAGGCAGTTAATGTGTTCCTGGAAATGCAGCAGCAGCAGTGCACTCAGCTGGGAATAAGGCCGGTCATTACTCTGTTTCCTTGACTTCTACTTCCATACACCTGCCTAGATATACCGACAAAAACATCCTTTGTATGACTGTGGTGTTTGTTTGTTTCAGCTTACAGACTTTCTAACATCTGATATGTTCATTCTCTCTGAATAGATTTGGTCTGGCCTGTCTTAGCGGCTGCAGAACTCTTATCTACATCTGATTTTTTTTTTCCCATAAATGTAATCACACTCCTAACCGCACGGTAAAGATGCCTGTCTGTGAGCCGACTTTCCTATCTCTAAGTTTGTACATAATTTATGAGAGCGGCAGCAGGACAGAGTGTGAGGATGTTCTGACAAAGTAGACATTTTTTTTCCAGTGCATCTGAAAAATTCATCACAGATGTAGCCTAAAGTTTGGAGAAGCGGTATTAAAATTCAGGAATGAAAACAGTGCAACTTCAAAATTCTGAGCGCTTAGCCCTCGGTTGGTCCAGTGAACATCTGCTTTTACTGTGGCATGAGCTTATAGTCTTCACATCAACTTAAAGCAGTTTCTTTACCATGTATAGAGAGACTATCACGCCTTCAATCACAGTTCAGATTTAACCCCACAATCTATTTTCTCTTTTGCCTTAAGTGTACTTGTGTGAGGTTTTACCTGAATCTCTAATAAGACAATCCTTATTAGTTTAGCTATAATATGTAACATCTCAAATGTGTGCAGCAGATGTGACATTTTCTCATCTAAATACATTGTCAAAGGGGAAAAATATAATTATCTGCATTTATTAACTGATAGTGACATCAAAATCCAAGTTCATTATCTATCTGTCTATAGGAGCTCTGTATAAAAAAATGGTGCCTGGTTATAAAGTCAAAAACAGAGGCTTCTTGCCTTGTTGTTCATGCAGTCTGTTCCCAAAGCAGCTCTATTTAAGTCAAAGAGATTCTTGCTGACCTTTTAACAGCCCAAGTGAATCACATCGCCTGTGGCCTGTAGTTGTCAGGTAGCTTGCAGCACTACTCTGACTATGCTTGAATTCTCTGGTGATTTTTAAGGTTTTCAGCCTTTAAAATGGAGTTGTATGGACTCAAAGTAAGGGTGAATCCCAGTTCTACTGCTTAGCCCTTGCCTTACCCCTTGGTTTTGCGTGTTCACATCTAGTGAAGTGTTGTCCCAATACTCCGTAGGGCTAAGGGGAATGGCTACGACCAAGGGCTACACACCCCTTGAAACTGAGACGGATCAGGACCTCACTTGAAAACAAGGCATAAGAGAATTTCCCATAATACACCGCGCCCACCAACATGAAGCAGAGCAGAGACCAAAGGAAGCGCTTAATCAAAAGTAATTATTTTATTATTAAGTTAATATTAATCATGTTTTCAGTTGTTGGTCGCATTTTAAAATTTCTTGTTATAACAAGCTTGCTTTCACAGCCATGGCTACGGTTATTGTCGTATCTGCTTACATCACAGCCAGCGAGTGGCTCTGGGTGATGACATAGAGGGAATCGAGTGGCCTCTCATTTCTCAGCTTTGAGTTTCACCCCTTTCCCTTGGCCCTCAAAACAGAGGGCCAAGGGATTCAGCCTTCGTCGTTAACACAAGGCCGAATACAGTCAAATTTGATAACTTTTCATTGTGTTTTGGCCTTACGTTTACATGGGAACTCTTTGTGGATTGCCCAGTTGCGTAAACTTTTGAAACCAGGCTCCAGAGTGGAGAGTTTTCAATAGGCTCTCTATGCAGCGCCGTGAAAACCCATTTCAGAAACGCTGACGTCACCACATGTGCAGTACTCTTTCACATGAAGGCTGCAGTGCATACCAGGAACAACAGCTTCGGCTGTCTACAGAGCAACCTGTGTGCTGATTACCATGCTCAGTTTGTTATCCAGACAAAACTATCCAGTCAGATTTGTTGTCAGAGCTGATTTGTTGTCCAGAAAAGAAACACCTGCGTCTCTGTGCGTCTATTCACCATTGTTTTTTGTGAAAAGTTTTTCTTCTTCCTCCCTGCAATCCTACCCTGCCATCTACTGAACCGGCATGCATACTACAGCGGTTTCATTCATCTCCAGCGTCCCTGTCTGAACGCAAATCGACTTTGAATACGCAAAGGAAAAATCTTGGCGTTTTAATTCAGAGAGTGTCCATGTAAACGTAGCCTTAGTCTCTAGAAACTGTTGGTCTGACTTTATGCTATCATAAAAGTTAACAAGTGAAGCATTTCTTGAATTTCACTCATTTAGACAGCAGGACTAGAGCTGTGCTAAGTTGCCAGCAAGCAGCAGTACATGTCTATGTCTAGTCTGAAGCAGAATCTATTGCCTTTCTTACTCCCAAGATTACTGCCGTGATCCTTCAGTGACATCACCTCTTCCTGCAGAGTTTTTCATACCAAACCGTACCATCTTCTTCCACTTTTTTGGGGTCGGGTCTTGTGGGCAGCAGCCTAACCAGAGAAGCCTTGATCCAGTCCTCGGCCTCTTTGTCCAGCTCTTCCTGGGGGATCCAGAGGTGTTCCCAGTCCAGCAGAGAGTCCTGAGTCTTCCCCGAGGCTTTCCTGGCATGCCCAAATGGAAGGGTACCCCCGGGCAGACCTGAATCTCCCCAGAATTGGAAAATGTTGCTGGGTGGAAGAATATCCAGGTTAGCCTGCTGGGCCTGCTGTCTCTGTGACTTGGCCCTTGATAAGCTAAGCACGGATCATAGCCTGTAAATTGAGATTTGGGTCAATTCTTCACAGACAGGAGCTTCACAGCCATAGTAGCGCCTTTCCTTGTCATGTCAGTCACAAAGTTGCTACAGATGGCTTCCCAACAGTATCATCAGCCTGTTCTCCAGTGAAGTTGCTTCTTGGTGGTCTTTGTTTGCTCTGCTTAACTAAGGCAACACTCTAGAGACAAATCTGCTCTAAGAATAACCAGGAGCAGTTGACAAATGATGGGATATTTCTAGCTTCAAGCCAATGGTATAAATTTGCATTAAGCCCCTGGTAATACCATCCTCATGGCTGGTCCAGCATATGAACACCCACATTTATTTCCTTTTTTTTTTAGTTGAACTGCAACTGAAGGAAGTACTTCTCAGTTTCATACCTCATTCATTAAACATTTCCAAGTTACAGGACAAGCATGAAAAAAGTCAAGACAGTAAGAGTACTCACTACTGAAGTTATTTTTGTCTTACACAGTTGCAGCAGTACAAAATGACAGAGTTTCACAATGTTACAAGTTTCAACTCGTGACATCTCAAATGTTGACAAATGTTTGACTGAATTGTTCTCAAAATTCCCTCAGGGCTTGTTTTTTCTCAGGTCAGTGTTTACTGATGGAACATGTGTTTTACTTGAAGGTTTTAACATGTTTTACCCCTGCTGTAGAGGCACTGCGGCTGATTCCATAACAAGAATCTAACTTAAGAACCAACAGATTTATGCCTGGATCACTGTGACAGGCTTTATTCCTGCCTCAGCCAGAAACCAGCAGGTCAACTCCAGACAGTTCAGAACTCGGCTGCCATTTTTAACTAGAACTAGAGAATGAGACCACATCACTTCCTTAGACCACCTTTAATATTGAGATCCTCAGGCAAAGGTCTTCTCACAGCAGACTAAAAACTAAAGGGGACAGGGGAGTCTTAGTAAGGGACTCCAAAACTGAAGACTGATCTGCCCTAGGAGGTCGGGTCAGTGGAGTCGGTGATCTCTTTGAAATCTCTTCTTATGACATACTTCTATTGGTGAGCCTTTCCTGATCTTCTGAGTTTATTTTATTATATTTAAATTATTTAGATTGTGTAAATTTAAAACGAACTCTCCCTTGAAATAATGGTATTATTTCAATTTTCTTTTAGTTTTAAAGGGTTTGGGTATTTTCTTGATCGTCTCTTTGCTTATAATTGTATAATCCTGTTGTCTTGTTCTTGGGCATGACAAAGCACGAATGTGTTAGTTGATACTGAAGGATAACTAACATACAGTAGAATCACAGAACCATCAGTAAGTGAATGTAAAAGTGAATGATTGTGAATGGGTTGATGCTCTGGGGTGTAAAGCTGCTTTGAGTTATCAAAATACTAGAAATTAGATATATAAGCTCAAGTCCATTTAGCATTTAGTTTAATTAAGAACATCCACAAAGGAGGTTTTGTTTTGCTGAGGTTCTGTTTGTTTGATTGACTGTTTGTTTATTAGCAAGGTTTGCAAAAACTACTGAATAATTTTGCTGAAATTTTCAGGAGATGTTGGTGATGGCCCGACTTAAAAATGATTCGATTTTGTCAGGGATCCAGAAAATCACCATTAGTGAACACTTGTTTTTGCTTAATAACTGTCTAACTAATAATGATATCAACATGATTCTGAGTGCTTGGTGTGGGTTTTCAGGGTCAATGAATCATATCATGATGGTAATTTTATCATGGGACTATTGCTCATACATGTAACAGCATTATGAGCTACTTGGGAGGTTTATGCTCTTGGAGTGCTTTCTGATTTTAATGTGTTTCAAATTATTGCTGTCTCTGTGAAGCACTTTGTAGAGTTTGAAAAGTGCTATATAAAAAGATTACTATTACTTCATTGTCATTTGGTCCAAAATACTAAAACAAACTAGAAAAGCACTTGGAGAGCACAGACCTCTGCCACAGTTGTCAGTCATATTGTGATTTTCACCATAAATGCTAGTCCTACCTTTATTTCATGTCAATATTTAGATTACTTGACCATAAAAACATACCATTAGCAACTAGATTCATCATGATATCTATTTTAGTTCAGTAGTTATTCACGAAAATCGCACTTATCGTCATGGTGGATCCAGACGGTGACCCGGATCAACACCAAAATTGAATCACTTCTTTCTTTTCCCATGCTGAACATTTCCTGAAAATTTCATCAAAATCCATCCATAACTTTTTGAGTTATTTTGTTCACAGATGGACGGACAGACGGACAGACAAACAAACTCTTCCAAAAACATAACCTCCTTGGCGGAGGTAATCATATTTTGGCTACTTATATGGATGTAGATCAGCTATGGGGGTAGCTGTACACCAGTGATCACCAACTGGTGGCCAGGGGGCCACATCAGGCCCCTCAAAGCTTTCCAATGTCAGAATTCTTGCATCAAATTTTGAATTTTCAAATAAAATTAATTACCTGATCCTCAGACTTCTACCTTTTCTCCACTTTTTAAAAAAAATAATTCTTAATTTAATCTCAGAATTTGGACTTTGGCCCTTAAGGTCTTCCATGTAATCGAAATGAGAACATGAAAAGGCTAAAATGTGTTGTTTTAATTATAGATTTTGTCTCTAGATACCCCAAACGATTTGAGTACTATTTGTGCATCAGGACGGGTGAATGGGGCTGATAACAAGTAATATCGTAAGTGTACCAAAATGTTTCATTTTAACTGTTTTGTTATTGTTAGCACTGTTTTCTGACTCCCTAAGTGTATGCCAAGAAAAAAGCTAGCCCCTTTAGAAATGTGGGTGATGATCACTGCTGTACACTGAGGGAATTACGTTCTGATTCGAGGAGCTGATGCAGCAACTACTGACTCAAATGTGTCATATTAAACTTAAACCTTTAGTTGAGACAGTTGGCATGACTCTCATGGCACTATATTGAGACTTTTCATGTGCGAGCATACCAATTAAATCCATCAATTAAATCATTATTTGGAATCCATTTAATCTGCAGATTTGATCATGGAATAAAATATCTCTGTATAATTCATCTGATGCAAAAATGTAAGACTTTATGTCCATACCTAAAGCTTCCATGCAGTCTCCGCCTGTCATATCTGCACAAGTGTGTTCTGCCTCATGTCTGCTGATGCTCACATTGACCTTTTGCACGTCAGGATGGCCAGCTGCTGTTGCAGGCCTCCTTCATACCACTGATGAACTGATCCAGATGAGGCTCAGGCAGACAGATATCTGCTCTGCTCCTTCTCCAACCTGAGAGAAGGAAAAGGGGGGGTTACCGCTTAATTTCATCCTCATACTTTCATTTAATGCTAAAATTTTCCTTCATTTACGGCAGTGTTATTGCGTCTCCAGATGTTTCTTCACTCTCCTTGTTTATGCTGGATCACTTGGAAGGTCAAAAATTCCCAAGAATGTGTCAAAGTGTGTGTGTGTTCATGTGTATTTGAGGGCTGATCAGATGATTGTGGTTTTACTTCTTCTCCAAAGGCACTCCATGTGATGGTGATGTGGCTAAGCGATAAAGCAGAGAGCAGTGTCTGTTGTCTGCTTGTATGTGCCAGAAATGCTGCATCTTACAGAGTCGCTCTGATACAGTACACCCCTGAGGATTTTGTCCTGCAGCTTCTTAGATGCACGAGCGTGACCTAAAATCCTGTGCCTTTGAATGTATTGAGAGGAGTCAGTGTTGTTACATTTCATGCTTTTGTATGTGGAATAAAAAGTGTAGCAATCAGGCAAATCCTGCAGCAAGGCCAAGATATTAGCCTCTATTGATACCCTTTAAATACAAGCTTTGTGAGCATTTACTGGAATATATGTGAGCAAAACAGTGATGAAAAGTGTTCTGGCCAGTCTTCAGGCACAATGTTGTGGATCGACCAGTTTTAACACATTGTGCTGGAACTGGAGAAGAAGTGGGTGGGGAGAGATCTGGAGTTGGATGTGTCATCGCTTTTTAGTAAGTGTTTTGATGGTCCAACGCAGTGAAATGAGAATCCCATGTGAGTGTTGTGATAGTTTTGGTCCAGGCTGAAAGAGGCATGCAGCTGCTACAGTAAGATGATGCTCCATATGACGCCTCCAGGCAGGAGAAAACACAATATCTCACACATTAATTCAACAATATGGAAACTAGAGGTATGCACCATTTATTAATTAAGCAATAAAACCATGTTTCCCACACTAGCTGGCTACAAAGTTAATAGATGATTAAACAAAGTATTAATATTTTTGGTACTGAGGGCCTGTAGTGTGAGTTTAAGGGATATTTCAGTATTTTAAAGTTGGTTGTACTTGACAAGAGTCAGTGAAGTGGCTGAAAGGGCTCCTAACATCACTGTGCCTTTCAGGAGAACAAGCTCAGACTACCAGTAAGGCACACTGCTGTTGGTGGGTACAGTTATTTTGCGTAATAGTGCGAGTTTTCAGAAAAACAAGCCACTAAAGTTTGCTGGGTTGTCTGCATTAATGTACACAGTGAATCTTGTTCTGAAGAACTTTTTATCTTTTTATGTATGCTGTTGTTTTGTGGATACTTTTTGACGGTAAACCAACACATTCACTGTCACATCTTTGTCACTTGAGTCAAAAACCCTTAGATTTGGATTCCTGTGACATTGTGTCTTCCTGACTCCATAGAGTGAAACACCCCTGGCGGAAGAACACAGCCATTTTGGAATTGTAAAATAGGGCAAAACTCAGAGACTTATGGCCTTTTTCCATGAGCCCTACTCTACTCTGCTCGACTCTACCTGGCTCTACTCTACTCGCCTTTTGCTGCTTTTCCAGTAGCCCCAGTTGTCTGCCCAACGGGGTGCAGTGTCGCTGTAAACAGTTGAGTGGCTCTGCGGTGACATCATTTTGAGCGCGACACAACAATCTGTGGCTTTTTGTCACAAACCGAGTAAAAAAAGAAAGCAGAAGAAGGCTGCAGGTGGTAAGAAGAAATACCCCTTGAGAAGCACAGGAGAGTTTTGGAAGCTATACAACAGAATGAAGCCGAGGACGAGAGCAATCGAGCTGCAAAGAAAAGACGTATGAGGGTAAGCTAATGGTAGCTACCGCTAGCATGATGGTCGTCGCGCTCATGACTCATCGATGACGACATTGTCTGACCAATCAGTAGCCGGCATCTTTTAGTATCGACACAGCTCGCTTGGAACCAGAGCGGAGTAGGTACTAAAACTAGCTTGTTTTAGGAGGTACCAGGCTAGTGGAAACACGCTGCAAATCGAGTGGGGCCAAGGCGTGCTAGTGGAAAGAGGCCATTACTCAAGAAAAAAACACTGAAAATATTAACTCAATCAACATTTGACCCAACATACTTTTGTAGCTTTTTTTATGTAAAACTTACAAAGTTGTGTGAAATAGCTGTGCCGGCCAACAGCAGTGTACTTTATCAATAGTAGTAACCACTCCACTGACCACTGTCAAGTAGCTGACACCTGATTCAAAAATACTTAAATATTCATGATTATTCAGCACAGCTTGGCAGTGTTTTGATTTTGAAATGAAGTTATAGTTTCACTTAGTTTGTGGAAGTTGACCTGCAAGAGCAAAATATTAAAAGTGCTCATTTGACCAACATTTTGTAGCTTTTTTATGTAAAACATTTATTTCACATGAGATTGAAAAGATAATCAGCTGACCACTGTCAAGTACAACACCTGAACAAAATACTTACTTTCCCTGGACTGTAAGAGTGCTGTAGCTTTCTTTCCTTGTTTCTTTACAGATGTAAATAAGGAGGTTGATGTTTACCTGAAGATTAGTCAGTAAGTTCCCCTGAAGTGGCAGGGAACTTAGTTTGTGGAAGTTGACCATCAACAAGTTCTCAGTGAGTTTGTTCTACATGTAAGATGAAGTTGAGTTTCCGACTACTTGGGCAAATCAAGAATAACCCAGGCAGATTCAACAGAAGTGCACTTCCTCGGGGCTTGGAAACAAACTTTAACTTGATTATTTTAGAGGAAGCCATGATTTCTTTCTTACTGAATGTTCTTTGGCTCAAAACAGTTAAGGCAGGATTTTTAGAGTCATCTTGAGTGTTTCAAAACTCAACATGGCTGATACTGACATCAATGTTTATGTCAAAAGAAGTCCTAACCAACTAAAACTGGTTTGTCCATTTGAGTTAGAAACAGATGTGCAGCAAAATTATCATAATTCTTTTATAAATGACCCTTTTGATTCATAGAAGTGGACATTTTGTGACGATAAGATAACAAAATTTTTTATTTTGCCAGTATGAAAGCCAATATGTGGGATGTGGTCAATTTGTGTGGACAAAATGTCATTTGATATTGGTCTAGTAATGTTCACATCCCTGATTTTACAGTTTCATGCAGGGATTACAGACTTGTGATTAAATATGTGAAGAGACTAGGGCTGAACGATTTGAGAAAATAATCGAATTGCGATATTTTTCCCCAATATTGCAATTGCGATTTACTTTGCGATTGTTTTAATGTTCCTCATCTTATGTATTCTTCAACAAACATAAGCAGTAGATTGTTTTATAGTATAACCAATATGACATTAAATTAATCTAAGGATAAAAGATTCGAGAAAAAGTGGAGAAGTGAAGCAAAATGGGTATGAAATTGTAAAAACTGGGTAAAAAAATGGTACGAAAGCAGAAACAAAGTTAATGGGTGCAAAATAGGTACGAAATTGCCAAAAAAAAAAGGCAAAAAAATCAAAAGTAACTAAGGAAAATTGATTATAGCTGCAAAATTGCAATTAAATTTCAAAAAACATGTAAAAATTCCAAACATGGTCTGACAGTGGCCAAAAAAAAAAAAAAGATGAATGGGAGCAAGAAAGGCATAAAGTTGTAAAAACTGGGTTAAAAAAAAGGTTAAAATAGGCATGAAATTGCAAGAAACTACATCACAATGCCAAAATGTTCAACACATTTTGGGTTAAAAATATTGCACTGTCTGCGATTTGAAAATTGCAACAAGCCATATTGCGATTTTATCTAATTTGCAATTAGTTGTTCAGCCATAGAAGAGACCAGAGCACCTCCCAGTAGACTTTCTTGTGGTTAGAATAAATATGACATCCTTCAGGGGGGAATTTCTTTGATAATCTGTGTTGAGAATTGTTGTTCATGAAGCTATTTCAGTCGTAGTTATGTACAGTATTTTTATGACTAATGTCAAAGGTCATGAAAGAAATTCCAGTTAGAGTGTGATAGCCTAGTCCCGTCTCTGTTGAGTAAAAGTCTCCGTCCCTCTTCTGTTGCTTCAGCTCTGCTTCCGTCCATCCTGCATCCTGTAGCTCAGATCTGGAACCTATTAGAGCAGGAATCTCCTGCAGCGTCCTGCTAGCACATTAGCATGCCTATGCTGACTGTGCCTGACAGGAAAGAGACACAGATTTAGTGCAGACAGACAGACATTTAACCTCAGCCACTGGGAAGTCATTGGAAGGTAGGTGGCTGTGGGCACTACGGTGAAGGAAGGTTGTTTGTCGGCCTCATGTTAGTGTGATTGTAACACTCTCTGTCTCTCTCTGTCTGTCATTCAGGATGGCTGAGGTGTCACAAGAGGAGAGACTCCAGGCCATCGCTGTGAGTTACTTACATGCACACACGCTTTTCTGCCTCTGCACACAAACTTGTAAACAGACTGCACATCAGGGCACACTGATGGCTGCACAAAACAACAAATCACTACAGCCAGTCAGAGTCTGACTGCCCCGTCTTAATGACTCAACCTTTTAAATCCCATCTCCTTCACCCATTAGAGGACGTTGAGGGCTAATGCAGGAGCTACAGCTCGCTGCACATTTTCTTCCTGGCTGTCTCTGAGTGTCTCTCCTTCATCTCTCTGTCTTCATTAAAGTCTTCCTTACATTACTCTGCCTTCATGTGACGTTTGGACCTGCATTGGCCATTTAATATAATTGATAATATCTGGACTTGGCGAAATATCAAGTTTAAATACATAATCTGTAGAATATGTGCTCCTAAATTTTGTCAATTGATTTTAAAATTACTAAATTATATACCGTAATTTCTTGATTTTAACAAGGGGTGGACGATATGGCAAAAATATCATATCACAATTTTTTAAGAATAAAATCGCGATCACGATTTTATCACGATTCTTTTTTACTTTGATTTTTCTAGACTAATTTCGCAGGTTTGACCATTTTTCCCCATGAAACTTTCTGAACAGGTTTTAATTTAAATAGTGCAGTTTTTATAAAAATGTGCAATAAATGTAAACATAAAAGGTAATGAACAACTATATCAACATTATCTCTTAAAGTGCAACAATTTAAAACAAATGTTATCTAACTGCGATGTCTGTAATCTGAGTGAATAATACAGCTGCTTTAGAACAGATTTTTGTTCAGACATCTTCAAGCTTTTATCTCCTTTTCTCTTTCCGCCATGGCTTCATGCTACATAACCAAACAGGAGATCCCACCATGCACTGCGCGTAATGTGCTACGATTGGTTAGTCGGGTGCGCGTCAAAGTCTCTGCGCCCACACAGACGATCTGAGGATCTTTCTGCTTTAAGAGATCATCCCCACATATAATCTTTAATGATTTAATATCGTCATATTGCACACCCCTAGTTTTAACACACAGTTTTTGCTTTTAAATTAGCTCTAATTTTTCAGGTGCGTATTATACATGAGTAAAAGCAAAATACTTAAAATATTTGGTCTTGCCAGCATCGCGATTGCAGCACATCTGATATAAAAAGCTGAATTATTCTCTTTCTTTGCAAAGCATTCCCGCCAAACACGTGAAATTCTTATTGAACTGACTGTTCAACTGTTCTAACCAAATATTTTGGTTCTTAATTCGTTTTTTTAATTTTAATTTCTTTATTGAAGAGTGCAAATTTACAAAAAGAAACATTTTAATCTTCTTAATATTACAAAATACATAAATGATCCAATAAGGTGAAGAAGATATAAGAAAAGGAATATTGGTATTCCCACTCCTCACTGTTTTTTATTTATTATTTTTTTCCACAGGTCAACACCCCTACCCCCCCAAACCATGTAGGAGCCACACTTCTACTAAAATAAATAATTATAAATAAGTAAAATAGATTAATTTGAAACAAATGAAATTAATGAAATGAAACAAAATTTAAAAAAAATATGAGGAAAGAGAAAAGTTAAGAAAATGAAGGAGTAGTAAAAAAATGCTAGCTTTTGTTCAGTCTTTTGGTAAAGTCTGAAGGGAGTTGAAATATGTCTGGGAAGGTTGCCATTGTTCCAAAAACATCTCTGAAGCTCGTCCTTTATCTTCTCTAGCTTCAGGAAAAACATTACATCTTGAAGCCACTGATGGTTCTTAATTAGTTTAAAGCTGAATAATCATTGCTTCATTCTCAAGCCTTACCACTCACTGGCAAACACAGAGTGCTGCCACTTTGTAAACAAGAGGATGCAACATACGAAGCTGTGGTGTGATTGGTGGAAGACACTGGCATGTTGAAAGCTGATCTCTGATTGGTTGGTACACTACAGCTGAGCATGCTCAGGCAGAAATCGAGTAATTGGGCATGCGTGAAGCAAAAGGTGTTACCGTATCCATTTGAGTATCCATTTGAGGGAGAAAATTGTGCATTTGTTTTAAAAATACTGATATTTCATTGATTATGGTAAAACTTTGAATACAGATGATTTTTGAGTTGTCCAAGAGAGTAAGGTTTGGGCAAAATTTGGGTGCACGTTATATTTAATTGTAGTGTTTTCAGGCAAAAATCATGAAAACATGGGGTTATATTCGAGTTTGTGTTAAAATCAAGGCATTACAGTATTTCAGTTGAGTTCTTACATTATTTTTGGTTATTTTCATTACGTTTCTAATCTAAAGGTTATCCCTATTTCATAAGGTTTCATGTGATGCATCTTGCCACCATGGCTGGCACAACAGACATTCACAAATCAGTCTTATTTACATCACAGATGTCTGTTTCCTCTATAAAGATGGTTAAACAACTCTATACAGAAAAAAGTCAGAGAGGGAGGTCGAGAACAAATGAACAAATATTTAGTGTAAGCAGATGTTCTAATAGTAAAAATAGAGAGAACAAATTGATATATACTTGTTATAAGTAACTTTGAGCTTCTTTTCTTGAAAAGTTGCTGGTAAATAGTGGCCAGGAGAGATCTTATGATCACTCTTCAATAGGGGGAAATGATGTTTCCACCAAAAAGAAATCCTCATAGCAAGACTTAAATTTATATATAATGTAGCTAAAACCATTTTCACAATAACAAAGCTGTAGAGGATCAACAGAAAACTTAGATAAAAGCCTGACTTTGGCTGTTTTGTTACTAAAATCAAGGCTAGACAGGCTGTTTATTGATAACAGAGTCATAAATAACAGTACCCCCTCCCTTCACTTCTCTATAAAGAAAAAGATGTTCCACCTGAAAACAAAAGGATGTTGAATAAGTAAATTAAGAGCTAAATAAGTAAAATGTCTCTTTGAAATTAAAATGCAATGTAGATGAAAATCAAAACAAGCTTATGTTGATTTTTCTTTTTTTTTGTCCTAAGTAATGTATTACTGTTTTGGGCTTGTTTTCATTGATCTGGCTATCTCAGTAGGAAAATCTGGCAACACTAGATTTACACCCCTCCCCAGGTTTACCAGGAATAGAAGAATCTTCAAATAGTTTCACGTACTCAAGCAAAAAAACGAACTGCCCAGGCAATTAAGTCAGAATAAAAGCCTCCTTGTCTGAAGTAATGTAGTTAGTTAGCCTCGAATTCAGATTGACATTCTCCATGAAAATAAACATGTTCAGGCACAGCATATTTTACTTGTTGTCCTTATTGGCTACTGTTTGTTAGAGAGTCCACTGATGGCTTGTACCATTGTGGTGCCTGCAGTGGCTGACAGAGCAAGTGGCCTTCAACAGCTTGCTGCAGTTCAATGAGTCGATTGATGGATTGTAGAGCTGGGTATTTCCAGCAACCCCACGATACGATATGTATCCCGATACACATAAATTGTGAACATTGACTATGCTTTTAACAGAATTACCAGCAACTTTTGTTTTTATTACAGAAAGAAAAACAACAAGTATGAGTTTTAAATACTTCTTTAACTTAAAGAGACTGTGAGGAGTTTCTAAGTTAATACAAAAAAGTCTCACTTTTAGATATATGCCTGATCGAAATACACACTTTAAGATGAGTTTTATAGCATCAAAATAGGTTATCTAAAAATGCTATTCCTTAGCCTTCCGGTCAGGTCGGTCATAGCTGGACTGGCCTGGATACTCAACTTCAGGAACAAGACAATTAAAACTAGAGCAAATTTATATTATTCGGACACGTCTTAGAGCACCGGGCTGTAAGTAGTGACATATAGCCGGCTACAAAACTACGATACTAAGTTTTCCAAAATTTCCTTGTCAGGAATCAAAAACTACCGCTACGTAACTAGAAAGAGATACATCACCTCGTCGCTTTGCATCCTGTAAGTTGTTAAAAAAAGAAGTTGTAAAGCAATGCAGAGTTCTGAGGAAGGTCCGAGCTGCATTCATTTGCCCCAATACAAACACGCGCTGTGGATTGTAAACGTCTGTGGTGCGTTCCAGTTGCAGTCAGAAGTAGGAATTTTGAGCTCCAAGTAGGAAACTGCAACTGGAACGTCCCTCAAAGTCAGAATTTCCTCCAGGGAACGCGGTGAAACCTCGCCACCCCCAAGTTGACAATCGAAGATGGATGCCCCCGGTGTGAAGTTATTCAGCTCCTGTAGTAATCAATTTATTTGCACTTCTGACTGGGGTGTGTCGCTCTAGATCAGCTGTATACATAGTATTGTTAGACTTATATTTACAAAAATGCTGCCATAGTGATAATCACATTCTTCATGTGATATTTGTGAACAACAACGCAGGCATGCTAACAACAGCTAACAATAGCCTGGTAGATCGGCATGTTTTTTTCCGATTTTAACTGGAACGCTGATAAATCTGAGATGATGTCACTCCCAGTTCCGAGGTTACTGGAACGCAGCATTACGACAGTCGCTGCGCATGCTCATGGGTAGCAGAGTCTTTTACGTTGCCGGTAATAGATTCTCCTCACAGTCCCTTTAAGAACTTTAATTTATGTCCCCAAAAATGGTAGACCTAAGTTTAAATTTGGAACATGTGTTTAATCATGTAGCTTGGCTTCTTCTTTGAACTGTGCCTTTGTTAATATTACCAAAAGTTAGTGGTGCGCAATATGACGATATTAAATCGTTAAGGATTATAATGTGGGGATGATCTCATAAAGCAGAAAGATCCTCAGATCGTCTGTGTGGGCGCAGAGACTTTGATGCACACCCGACTTACCAATCGTAGCACATTACGCGCAGTGTATGGTGGGATCTCCTGTTTGGTTATGTAGCGTGAAGCCATGGTGGAAAGAGAAAAGGAGATAAAAGCTTGAAGATGTCTGAACAACAATCTGTTCTAAAGCAGCTGTATTATTCACTCAGATTATAGACATTGCAGTTAGATAACATTTGTTCTAAATTGTTGCACTTTAAGAGATAACCAGTTACTTAAGTTTGCATTTATGTCCGACCCTTTTTAATAAGCTATTTGGTGTGTTTAGGCTTTATGTTACAAAAGTGCACTTTGTTGTTGTTCATTACCTTTTATATTTACATTTATTACACATTTTTTTTAAAAATGCACTATTTAAATTAAAACCTGTTCAGAAAGTTTCTTTTGGCTTAAATTGTCTTTTTTTTCCTTTAGGGTTTTACATGTTTGATACGTTAAACATAGGGAAAAAATGGTCAAACATGCAAATTAGTCTAGAAAAATCAACATAGAAAAGAATTGTGATAAAATCGTGATTGTGATATTTTTGAAAAATCGTGATATATTTTTGGCATATCGTCCAACCCTACCCAAAGTGTATTTACAACAACTGTCCAAACATTGAGGCCGTACCGATTCTGTAGAATCTGTATCAATACACGTATCCCCAAGAAGTGCAGGACGATACTTTGCCATATCGATATTTTGAGCACAGGCCTAATGGATGGATGGATCATAACAATCGGTCAGAACTCTATGTGTAGTATCATAAAGGTATTATTTAATTTTAAGTTTATGATTCTGCAATTGTAACAACTTTTCTATTTTTTGTAAAATATACAACAATGTACATCAATAGTAATTTAGCTAAACAAGTATTGTAATCCATATTGCCCCGCCCTAATGAATATGGTGACAAATGTTTAAATAAAACATTACAGCTCCTTTAAATTTAATTTTCTATTGCCAGTGCTAACTCAAATTTCTAATCAATTCAAAGTGTTATTTAGACAAAAAGAAACACTCGCCTACATACAATGTTGTTCTTTAAAAAGTAATATGAGTTTTACTGTGCAGCTGCAGTCAGTGTAATGTGTGTATTTGTTGCTGCAGGAGAAAAGGAAGAAGCAAACAGAGATCGAAAACAAGAGGAGGCAGCTGGATGATGACCGACGGCAGCTTCAGCATCTCAAGGTCTGCTCACGCCCACCTTCACTTACATTCACATTAAACACACTTTCATTCTGTTTGTTCAAGGATACATATGGGACTGCTTTTGTGTGATTCAGCTTTTAGAAAATATAACCTGACACAGTGCACAGCCACAGGAGTGCATGTTTACTGATGTTAGGATGTCAGAGAGTTAATGAGGTTACATTTCAGTTAGAGTGTGCGGCACCATTTTTTCAGCAGCCCTACTTTGTTTTGTTTTTTCCAGCAGAAACTGAACACTGGTGTGTTCTCACGTGGAGTAATGTGGTTATTTTTGGTGGATTTGTGGCTCCACCAAAAATAACTTGGCCTTACGCTTTGATAGTCACAGTGTTCAGAGGACACAATCGGGACAGGGCATAGGGAACAAGGCGGGCACATAAAACCTTAACTCATATATTTAGTTATCGGTGGGTTTGGGGCCCGTGTGTACAGATAACCTTTCACTTCAAGGTTAGGTGGGAAGATGTTGAAATAAGGATGACTCACATCCTAGAAAAAAATCAATCCCTCTGTGCCTGAATCAGGGACTTGAATGGGCAAAAAATAGAAAGTGTTTTTTCTTGTGGCTTGAGTTTCATTCATGAGATCTCAAGAATGAAGTGCAGTGTAGATCTTTTTCAAATCTGGTGTACGCAACACGCTTTTTATGCTTGTTTTCAGTTAAATAGTGAATAGCATCTTTTATATCCATGTAGAGATGTAATGGTTACCGGTAAAATGGTCAACCGCGGTAAAATTTCCCAAGGTAATCATTACTGTGTCCTATTAAGATTACCGTTAAACCGTGTTTGATCACCACACTGTGTCAATAACTCACGGAGATGCCGCTCTTTGCCTGGAAAAGCTGGAACTATGTGTCTGCATCAAGCAGCCACGGTCCCTCCAACGGAGGTGCGCATGCACAGTTTGCATTGTTTGGCCTCTGAGTCTGAGAGCAAAAGTCAGAGACACTACAGCGGAGACTTTTCCTCTCAAAACGGACTCTTAAGTCTGGTCAAATTTTGGATTTTACAAGGAAACTGATTGACAACAAACTGTTGTAACTCCTCGGGTAAATGAGCAGAGAGACAGAGAGGATTCAGTGAGCCATACCTGAGTGATTTATAGGTGGTCTATCAGTATTCTCTGTGTAAATTATGTATTTGACTGTAAATAAGCCTTTAAAACACTGATGCCACATTCTTGAAGGAGGCAGCCAGCATGAACAAAATCAAAGAGTCAAGGCTGTTGAAATGGCTGAAAGGAAACAGGAGGGCTGTGTTTGCTTCCTGATCCAGCTGACTTGCTCCTGATTGGCTTTGCTTTGTCCCATGTGACAAAACAAAGAGGATATACTTGGCTGTCCCTAGTGCACTAAACACAAATATTGAAAATCTGTAGCATTCCAAGTCAGGGTGGCCCTGATCTTCCATGTCATTGTGATTTCAAGGATGGCAACATCACTGACACAGTGGAACATTTGATGATGCAAATCTGCACTAGTATCAGCTACGCCATATGTTTGGCACTGTTGAACGAGAAGAGCACTCGGACAGCACAGACCTCCACCATAAATATTAGTCCTACCTTCATTTCATCCAAATATTTAGATTACTTGACCATGAAACATACATATGCACAAATGCCAAAAATGGTCCTATCTTGCAACGTTAAAGAATCCTTTAAAAAATTCCTCGATCCAGACGGTGATCCGGATCACTCTCAAAATCTAATCATTTGTTTCTTGTCCCAATCCAGACATTTTCTAAAAATTTTATCTAAATCTGTCTGTAACTTTTTGAGCTATGTTGCAAACAGAGAAACCAACAAACTAACAAAAAACAAATAGATAGATGCCGGCAATAACATAACGCCCTGGCAGAGGTTAAAAAGTAAATCTGTCTAAGCTAACTGTTTTTACATTGAGAATCTAGAAGGGGAGTTGATAGTGAACTAAATTAGTAAATAATATCAATAAAGACATTTATAGCAATAAAGTCCTACATTTCCCACACTGACCAAATGCAATTGACCAATTTACCATACTTGAAATATAACAGATTCTATTATGAAATGTATTTCACCTTAAAGTGCTACTTTTTGATAGCTTTTCTCCCTGATTAGATCACTGTTCTGGATTTAAAGGAAATGGTTGTATACTGTGAGTTAAAAAACTTTTTATCTGTCATGATAGAGTGCAGGATTGTTTAAAAAAATAGTTTTTCTTTAACAAAATAACCAATAGAGGTGGACCACACTTCAAAGTTATTGACAGTTTTGTGAGCCAAGCATTCAGTTACAGTATTGGTAGCTACCATGAGTGCAAACTTTACATGGCGAATAAAAGTACAAATTGTGGGGTTTGCTGAATGACAAACAGGGAGACAGAATATTTTATCCCACTAAAGGACCCTAAAATATTTACTGGTGCGACTTCTGTTTCTAATCTTATGGTTATTCTACCTTTCTTCAGCACATCTGGGTATGACTCACACCAAACTTAATTTAGAACAAAAGACAGCTGGAAGATAGATGTTACTCTACTGGTTGTTAGAAAATATGCACAGTCATGGATGTCATGTCTCCTGCTGCTCCTCAACCCACTTTACAGTGTGGGTGTTTTTTCCAACTGAAAGCTTTTGATCCCTCGTGTGGCCGGTTACCGGTTGTTTAAACAAAATTTCTCACACAAACCCTACATTATGTTCTTCCATTCTGTAAATACAAATCTCTTTTATTTTATTTTAGTGAAGCACAAACGTGGTATGCAGTCTCATTTAGGGATTTTACAAACATGAGTTTCAGACTTTGACTTGATTATGGGAAACCTTGAAATACACACCTGTTTCAGTGATACTGAATAAAAATAGAGCTCCTGGGCACCCTGATATCTCATTTTAATTTTAATATTTCACAGAGGAGCAAAGTGGGAGTAGTTCAGTGACTCAATTTACAATACCATGCATAACTTTAAAGGGGAGATTATGGTTAGGAGTTCAACTGTCCTCAATAAAACACAACACAGAGTAAGCATAAATGGATTAACACACATCAAACTCACAGTACTTAAAAAAACACTGACATGTTCAGAAACATGTCTGTGTTCATCCAAACACCTGACTCCATTCAGCTGGAGCTTTGGCTCTCAACCCACTGTACACCAAGCTTCTCCCCCGTGTTGTTCAGTGTTGAAATGATATGAATCAAACAAAAATCACACTTAAATTTGAAACTCTCATGCAGGGAATGGTACAATTCTTCCTGTTTTAGTCAGCTTCTGGTTAAAATATATCTGAGTATATGTATCTTTGAAGTCCAGGTGTGCTTTGCTATAATCAGGCGTTAATACAATGATATTATATCATTTCAGTCAAATTATTGGTATACCAAATGTTTCAAAATTAAAAAATGAATCCTCATTTAGTGCTTTCCTGCCAGCTATCATGCAGAAATAAAACATTTTCTCTCATTTATGCTTCCTAAAAGCAGCAGTTGTGCGCAGAGATGTCAAATGCCATAATGTGCATGCTGGGCTATTGGCTGCAGTTTGACTTTGTAATAAACTTAATAATTTTTTGAGCATGCATGCCAATAACAGTCGATGTTCAGTCATTAGTATTAGGGATGGGTACCTTTCACATTTGAACCGATACCATACTGATGCCTGGTACCTGGGAATCGGTATCGGTACTCAACTGTACCAATTTTCGGTACTTTTGCGTGTGTTTATAGGGTAATAAATATTAATTTGTTTATTATTAAGATCTCAAATTTTTTCAATGTAAATTTATTTCTCAATACATAAAATTTGACAGATATCAAAACAACATTCAACTGTTTGTGTTGTAACACTGTAGTTGTCCCAAAAACTTCTTCAACATGACCAACATGCTGTGTTGAAGTCCGGTATGGAAATTCACCTACTCTACCCAATAGTATGCCTGCTTCTTCCACTCCCTCACAGTCACAAGGATGTGTTTAGGTACCTAAACATGGCACCTTTTGATTTTACGTGAATCGGTACTCGGTAGTACCTACAGAATTCAGTCGGTACCTCTTAAAGTACCTAATTCGGTACCCATCCCTAATTAGTATATATGTTCATATCCCCATGTGCTGCTAGACTGTATGACATTCTGTTGAAATGTATATTTACAGTTAAAGTATGGATTTCCACCCCCATGTTCAAATTAATATTTGAATATGGAACATATGATGACAGCCCTATCAGGCACACTTAAGCATTTGGAAAAGAGAGACAGGGTCCCCTCTCTTCCTTACTCACTAGGGCTTTTCCCAAATATCATAATCTCTCAGTTTTCAAGCATTGAAAAATAACCACAAATATTTGGTTAATAGTGTGCTCATTATCTTCCCCCCTTCCACCGCTGAACTGTATAATTTTACATTTAAATATAGGTTTACAGTTAAAGTGCAGATTTTTTTCTACTACAGATACAGATAGTTAAAAAGATATTTGAAAATCAATTATAAGGTGACAGCCTGAGAGGCTGTTTACACGAGGCCGAATACTGTCAAATACAATTCGTTTGCGTTTCAGCCTCCAGTGTATATGGGAAACCTATGTGGATTTCCAAAATCTGCAAACTTATGAAACCAGGCTCCAGAGTGGAGAGTTTTCAATACGTTCTCCACGCAGCGCCGTGTTAAACCCATATCAGAGCATTTCAGGATGAAACGCTGATGTCACTGCATGTGCAGTACTCTTTCAACTGAAGACTGCGCGCTAACCAGGAACAACAGCCGCTTCTGCCGTCTACCGAGTAACGTGTGTACTGCTTACAAAACTATCCAGTCAGATTTGTTGTCTGACCTGAATTGTTGTCCAGAAAAGAAACACCTGCGTCTTTGTGAGTCCACTCGCCATTGCTGTTTGTGAGAAGCTTTTCTTTTTCGTTCGTGTATTGTAATAGCGCTGCCTCTCAACAAACCTACACCGCCATCTACTGAACCAGCATGCACACTACAGTGGTTACATTGTCTCCAGCGTCGCCATCTGAACGTGGATCGACTTTGAATATGAAAAGGAAAAAGCTTTGCATTTCAAGTCAGAGAGTGTCCGTGTAAATGTAGTCTGAGTGCATGCTCTACCTCACGAAACTTTAAGGTGTAAAATACATGCTAATGCCAAGGTCAGATTAAACCATTTAACTGTCTGTTGCAATAGTCACAGTGTCAGACTAGTGGATCAAAGTCTTGGCAGACCTGGCAGACTTCAAGTTTCAAAAAGTAAACATGCATATTTGCCTCCAGCTGGGGCTGAACCATCTTCTGAGAAAACCGTAAGTCCACTTTGTTTAAAATGAGCTGGAGCCCTCCCTCTGATAAGATTAAGATGTATTTGTGAGTGAAATTCTTTCTTAGAGCAACCTGATCTCTTTACCAACCTCTCCCTTTCCATTACCAGAATTTGACTCAGGCAGGGCCATGTTTTCAGGAATTAGCCTGCCGGTGGTTTCAGACTCCCAGGCTGCAAAATCAAACAGTTAAACAATTCCTTTCAAATCCATCAAACACTCGGAGAGATACTCCCTGACCACCGCTGCTGCTGTCACGGAATGTTCGGACTGGACGGCTGATAACACCGACAGCTCCTCCACATGCTGTTTCCACACACACTCCCTACAACACACACATTATATCAGAGCCCGAGCTTTTGTCAGCAAATGTGTCAGCACTATCAAAGCTATTTCAGCCGCTGACAATCCAGAGGGTCACAGATACGAGAAAAGGTTGTGTTGTGTACACGTTAGCTCAGGCGTGTGTGTGTGTGCGACGTGCAGCGTGACCTGTGCTGTTGCCCTTGCGTGCTCCCACTTTTTTCTATTTTCAGAGCAAACTTTTGTAAAGTGTGTATCCGTGCGTGTTTTTGTGTGGGTCTCTCCGTTAAACAACACAGAGGGCTCAGACAATGAGGAGGGCTTTGGCAAAGGAAACAGATTTTTTTCCCACTCCCACCAACAGGAAACGGCTCTTAGACCCGGCGCACCCCGCTTTCGTCTCATACACACATTCATGGATAGGAAGTGTAATCACGCTGTACAGGAGCATTAGAAAGCTCTTTGTGCAAACCGCAGCAAGTACGGCTCCATGGAAAAGCCAATAAATGTCTCATTTACCCACAACGTTTTTAAGAGGGTGTACCTGCCCCTCCATTAAATTACACCGACGCTGAGGATAAACACACACAGTCACAGTGTGAAACAGAAAGTCGAGATGAGGCAATATGATGTTAACACAGAGAGCATTAATGGGAGTTATGTTTTTAATTAGTGAGCAAGGGGAGATATTAATACACCCGCTGTAGCTGGAAGTCTTAATTAGAGCCTTGAAATGTCAACATCTCATGTCGTTTGAATATGAACGCACACGTTAGTGATGGAGTCTATGAATAGTAACACTCTCAAATGTAAAGACTTACCTTTGATTCACATCCACAGAGTGAGATAAGAGAGCAAAGCTGGATTAATAACTTTCTATTTCTGGTTGTATGACACATGTACGGACTGTATTAGGTTATCAAAAACTTTCTTTACTTTGATAGCCAAGTTTTAAAAACAAAACAAGCTTTATGTTCATGATTATAAAATACAATGCACCAAAGCTCTAAAAAAAGTAAAATTCAGTCTAAATGTCTACGAGAGACATAAACACTGAAGTTGAAAGTTATTTCCCTTGAAGTCAGTGCATGTATATTTCACAGTTAAGTAAACATGATTAGATAATTAAAGGGATACGCCAGTGTTTTTGATTTTGTGTCTTGCCTCGCATCTGAGTCCATGACAAGCAAATAGACATTCTTTCAACTGTGGGGCCACTTGCAAGAACCTAAAATGTTTAAATCTGATATGCTGTCATCGAATTTCAGCCTTCTGTTTACAGGGGAATGGTATCTGGAAAGCTCAAATCCACAAACTTTTGAAACCAGGCTCCAGAGTGGAGAGTTTTCAATATGCTCTCCATGCAGCACTGTGCAAACCCACATCAGAGCGTATCAGGGTGAAAGGCTGACGTCACCGCATGTGCAGAATTCTTTCACATGAAGGCTGTTCACGCAAACCAGGAACAACAACAACTTTGTTCGTCTACCCAGTTAAGTGTGTACCACTTACTGTGCTCGTGTTGTTATCCAGACAGATTTGTTGTCCAAAAAAGAAACCCCCTGCGTCTTTGTAGGGATGTAATGATCCATCGATATATATATCCATACATCGATTGGTTAAGCAATGATCCAATCACATCGATGGAAACTCAAAACATCGATCAACATCGTGGTCTTTAATGTGCGCCTTTATTTTGAAATCCCGACCGGACATGCGTGTCCGTTTCCGGCCAACCGCGCGTCGTTCTGAAGTTTCCTCTCAAGTCTTATGCGTAGCGTATGAGACACAGTATTGAACCTTTTCACTCTCTGACACTCCACACCTGGTATTTCTCCTGCTGTAAAATGTATTGTGAAGCGCCCACTGAGTCACACCACTGTAGGCGAACGTGTCGCAAGACGCTGTTACCATCACAGAGCTAAACAGGAGCCAGACATTTCAGACATATCAGAAAATACCTCTGCTGTATCTGGGTGAGATACGGTTGACCTGACAGCAGAGGATGCTGCACGCATCACAAGACTGCAGTGAGTTATCTCATTTGATTTTGTAGTGCACTGACTAAAGAAATTTCATAGTTAGTTAGAAAGCGAGAGCTTAATGTCATTCCTCCTAAACATCGACCATTAAACAGTTAAAGTCTGATCACATTGACAAACAATCTGTGGTTACCAGTCATCACAGTAAAACAAAGTCATCAATGGTGAGTTAGTTAAGTTAATAGCTCTTATTTTGAACATGAGAAATGTTTGGATGTAATTAAAATCAAACTACACATTTTTGATTTGATAGAGCATGGTCAAATGATGAAATTTAAATAGTAATTCAGTAATTTTTATTAAAGTGTTGCATCATTACTTGATATAATAAACAAACATTACAATGTAACACTAAGACCCATAAGGTAATAGTGGGGGCAAAAAAGCACCTTACCTGCATTAAACCAGTTTTAATTTTAAACATGATTAGATCATACAGATGGTTATAATCCTCTATAAACTATCATACCCAAAGGTCAGCACATTTCAGTAATAAAACTATCAAAGTTGTTTTGTATTTATTTCTTGCTTCAGGTGAAATGTAGCTGATTGTGTTCAGTGAGGACATGATATTGTCTTAATATAGATCGAAGGTTCCTGAATCATATCGTATCGTATCGTATCGAATCATGACAGACTTTGTGATATCGGCAAATATCGTATCGTTGTCCAAAGAATCGATATCGTATCGTATCGTCGTGAAACTGGTGATTTACACCTCTACGTCTTTGTGCGTCTCCTTGCCATTGAAAACACTTTGAATACACAAAGAAAAAAAACTTATTTTAATCAGGGAGTGTCCGTGAAAGCGTAGCCCGAGTGTGCAGTAACAAGATAGAGATGGGCAGAGCTCGCCCACCAATTGGCTTAGCTCAAACTCTGGGAGTCAATGGGTAATGTTAAGGCTCATTAATACTCCAGTTACATACTGCTGTACTACATAATGTTACTGTCAATGATCACATACTTCCATGTGTCCTTTCTGTTTAACCTGACATGCCAGATGGACAGTTCCTTATAGCTGCCATGGAAATATTTCAGTAGTGCATCTGGGAAAGACCAGTACAATAGTTTTTTCAGAGGCAGAACCTTCAAGAACAACAGCAGCTCGTGACTGGTCAATTGTTCGGCTCGTCACACTCATCACAGACCAATCCATATCAAGCGACGCATTCAACCCCAAACTAATACAACAGAGATGCTTATATTTTCTTTTATTTAATGGTAAGATAAATTATTTATTTTTAAAAATGCTTCTTACTAAACGATTATTTGACTGATCCTAAACTCTAAATGGTTTTTCAACAACTTAACAAGACTTGACAAAATATAAACTAACAAGACTGCATAAAATGTTTATTTGGGAACCTAAGCAATGTATTATGAAGAAATAAAAGTCTATTTAGGGACTAGGGACTTAGTAGACGGAAAAAAGCCAAGTTATTTCAGAAACAAGCACTCTTCCCCACAGCTGGTCAGTTCATTTTGTGTGTGTGTGTGGGTGTTTGTGTGTGTGCAGCAGTATCACAATTCCGCCCTTTGTCTGCGAGCTTACGTTAGCAGCTTTTACTTGAAAGAACAATGGAGAGAGACATAACTTTAGCGTGCAGCTTTACGACTGTCTGCGCAGACTGTGGCATGTGAGTGTGTGATATTGAGTGTGTGCGCGTGCTTGTGTATGCATGAGTGAGTACATTAAATGATGTCAGGCGTTGGGGTGAGTTGGGTGTGGCAAAGGGAGAGAGAGAGAGCGAGCAAGATTTAGAGAGCTGGGAGAGAAGCGGGGATAGATTGAGGGCCCTAGAGAGCAGCAGAGCTGGAGTAAGAGCAGTGTTGGATTACAGCGTGTGAATGTGTGTGTCTGTGAAGCTCTGGAGCGAAATTACTCAAAAGGGAAAGACAGGGGTGATGTTAGTGATTTAAGGGCCTTAAGCAAAGACCAAATGAGGCTCTCCTCCGTGTCTGCTGGGATTTGGCTGCTATAATTTGCCTGATGAAGGTATTTTGAGGTTCATAAAGGCCGTTTTTTGAAGTACAGAAGACTAATGATTTTCAGGCATAAATTTAATCATGAGAAAGGGCCATGTTAAAATTACTCAAATATGTTGGTAATGTGTGGGAGCGCCTCAGCAAGTCCCAGGAGGCGCTGGAAAACATTGTTAAGGAGAGGGATGTCTGGGTTGACCTTCCTGCCTGCCAGTAAGACCTGGCCCCAGATACACAAGTGAATATGGATGGATGTTGGTGATAAATGAACAAATGGGTGAAATCTCTGAGCTAAGACTGTGTCAGGAACTGCTTGTCATGTTTAGGTCTTTTTGGCAATGAAAATGTGCTTGTTTCTAAATTACTTTGTTTTAAATAATGATGAAATTGTACAAACGACTTCGCAACGCTTGGAAATGAAATGAAACCTCTAAATGTACATTCACACCAGAAGCGATCTGAGTGTCGGCGGCGTCCAGTTACCATTCATTTTCTATGATCGCCGGCTTGGAGGGGCAATCGATGATGTGGCTGGTGCAGTGATCAGCGTGAGTGTCACGATGGCGTGGCATCGATGCAAGCATTGCAAGCGACAAGCTGAAGTTGGGAGAAGTGTTTTTAGTGTTCTTTTTTTAAAGACAAAAAGGTATGGTTACCTTGACATGTTTCGACGTTACTCTGCCGTCTTCTTCAGAAACTGTCATCCTGACAGCCGTGACGTGTCTTTTTATCAGCTGTTTCCGGGACACTTACACTTATGTTCTAAGAAGACAAGATGAACTTAATCAGTGAAGTTGGGAGAAGCTCAACTTTATGCAAATGAGCAGTGGTGTGACTGAGACGTCAGCCAATTGGGGGGCGAGCTGGTTTCCCATGCAGAAGACTTTGAGAGGGAGGACGAGCAAACAACAGAGGAAAAACTTTTCATTGCTGTCTCCAGCCTCCCAAGTGCGATCCATGGTGAAAGAGGGAACCGAAGTCCCGTGTGCATCATATATACACTTTCTAACCCCCCAAATAACCTCCTGCTTCATGCGAACATTCCATAAAAAGGGAGGTAAAGTCATAATAATCAAATGGGCTGCTGGCAGAAGGTCACAAGCCTGTGCTTATGTCTGTTTATTTGTCTTATTTTAGTGCAGTCTTTATATTTAAACATATGAGCGTGAAAACAAGTGACAGTTTATGATCTTGCATAGCACTTCTGCACCACAGCTTGAAAGCCCCGCCCCTTTGATCACTCACATCACCTCCCCTGCCAGGGTGCTTCTGTGTGTTTTCAACTGCCAGGCAGCACAATAAGAGCACCAAGAGCACTTTTGGTGTGACAAAACTTTTCACAAACAACAGTGTCTGGATATTTTTGCCTGGATAACAAACCTAACACAGTTAGCAGCACACATGTTGCTTGGTAATCGGTCATAGGTGTTGTTGTTCCTCGGTGCTCGTGCAACCTTTATCTGAAAGAGTGCTGCACATGCACCACTTGTCACCATTTTCCTTGACAACGCTGATCTCTGTTTACACAGAGACAAATATGAAAACATTTTAAAACTTTCCACTCTGGACTCTGGTTTCAAAAATCTGTGCATTCAGGCACTCTGGAGACCGTTCTTGTGTAAACAATAGGTGCAAACGTAATGACACTCTCCATTTTCGGATGTTTTTGTGTAAATGGCCCTTTAGACTACATGAGGAATCTTTATATTAGACAAGTAATATTTTATTACAAGTGGTAAATCATAAACAAGAATAATATATTCTAATAACAGTTCTGTTAATGTGTTAATTTCAGCACTGAAGTGAATTTTTTGTCAGTGTTGGTTATTTTATTTTGTAAAAGCTAGAGGTACCAACCAGATTTTATTTGGTAAATTATTTTATTTCTTCCTGGTCTGACTGCGAAGGTGGCCTCTATTGGAGCCAGCAACACAAGTAATTTAAGGTAGTTTTCACATCTAGATCTTCTTGGGGTTTTTTTATGCTCTGCAGTTTGTTTGATTGTGTAAACACAGCAATCCCTCGCGTTTTAGGTATAAAGAAACGCGTCAAGCTTGCTCAAAAGAGGTGGTCTTGGCTCACTTCCAATGGACCCCTGGAGCGGTTCATTTATAGAAAAGACACAATGGACCCAGTAACCAACACAAACAGGGTGAGAAGTTAATACCAGGCAAGAATGCAGACAAAAAAGTTGTGCTAATTAAAAATATTTTGGATCCTAAAGTGTGAAAAATCAACAATTAACATAGCAACAGGTAACAGTCCTTACTCTCTCTACAGTAGATTGTCACAGGACTCAACATCACTTGACTCAAAATCTTCAAATATCAGAATTTCATTGAGCTCCTACAAGAAAAAGATTTTATCCATTTTAAATCCAACCTCTACTTTTACGCATCACTGAGTCTCTCTACACTTAGACAGTGTTATGGTGTAATAAGTTACCATGTCATCTGGTGTCCTCTTTGGTTTGTTGTGTACACCAGTGAGCACTTAAAGCTCCACTTCTTTATGCACAGGGTTTCTTTGCATCCCAAGGGGTGTTAAACATTGATATGTATGTTCATCTGTATAATCCTTCCTACAACATTTGACCTTATCTATTAAATGACAATCCGTGTTGTGGGTAGTTTAGCCCGCCAGCTTCCTTCCCATAATGCAGAGCTAGACTTGTAGTCATAGCAACACTTGCTGTGACATCATGACATAAGGCCAGCCCTGCTTTTTGTGTGATGTGGCTGGATCTGGTCTGCTTCGATATACAACTGTGTCAACATGAAATAATCCAAAAGAAATATGCACGTGTGGCATTTTTTTAAACTGAATCAGAATGAAGCAACCAAGCTGTAGGTGGGAAAGACAAATAAGGAAGCAAATAAGGCAGCAAACAGACTGTGACAAAAGTTTGGCAAAATTAGATAAAAAAAATGAAAATTTAATTGTTTTTTTAAAGTTCAATTTTTTTTAAAAACTTTATTTCTATGAAAAAATATCACAAATTGCAAAGAAATCTCAGTAATTTATCTTTTTTAAACAAATAAGTTGGCATTTTTTGATGCTTAAAAGGGCCCCTTTTCTTTTGACATTTGCCCCTTTGTTTTTAAGCAAACACTTACCCTAAAAATTAAGCAGGACATTTCAAATTCATCTCTTTATTGCTGAAAGACATTTCAGATGGATATATTAGTTTAAAGGTGCTATGAAGAGAATCTATTATCGGCGACATAAAGACTCGGCTACCCATGAGCATGCGCGGCAACTGTCGTAATGCTGCGTTCCAGTAACCTCGGAACTGGGAGTGACATCATCTCCGACTTATCAGCGTTCCAGTTGAAGTCAGAAAAAAACATGCCGATCTACCAGGCTATAGTTAGCTGTTGTTAGCACGCCCTGTGTTGTTGTATGAAGAATGTGATTATCACTATGGCAGCATTTTAGTAAATTTAAGTCTAACAATACTATGTATACAGCTGATCTAGAGCGACACACCCCAGTCAGAAGAGCAAATAAATTGATTATTACAGGAGCTAAATAACTGTTCACACTGGGGGCATCCATCTTCAATTGTCAACTCGGAGTTGACGAGGTTTCACCGAGTTCCCAGTACGAAATTCCGACTTCGGGGAATGTTCCAGCTGCAGTTTCCTCCTCGGAAGTCGGAAATTCCTACTTCTGACTGCAACTGGAACGCACCAAAAGACGTGACCCAAGCCAAAGCGTGTGTTTGTTGTGTTGTAGCTTGGACCTTCCTCAGAACTCTGCATTGCTTTGCAACTTCTTTTTTCAACAACTTACAGGATGCAAAGCGACGAGGTAATGTATCTCTTTCTAGTTACGTGGCGGTAGTTTTTGATGTGTGACAACAAGCAAATTTTGGAAAACTTAGTATCGTAGTTTTGTAGCCAGCTATATATCTCTACTTACAGCCCAGTGCTCTAAGACGCGTCCCAATAATATAAATTTAGTTTTAATTGTCTTGTTCCCGAAGTTGAGTATCCAGGCCAGTCCAGCCTTGTCCGACCCGACCTCTTAGCTAAGGAATAGCATTTATAGAAAACCTATTTTGATGCTATAAAACTCATCTTTAATTGCGTATTTCGATCAGGCATATACCTAAAAGTGAGACTTTTTTTGCAATTACTGAAAAACTCCTCACAGTCCCTTTAAGGGTTATCCATAATGACTACATCTTGGACCATGAGACCATTGGTAGTTGCCTTTCTTTGTCTTATAATTAAACTTCCAGTACAGAAATTAGGAGTGGAGACGGGACAACAGGCGTTTTAGCTGATTGCAGGAGATAATCACAGCAAGGCAAAAACAGCTTGACATTCTACAATCTTATCCAACACAACATTCACAAACGAAAAGTTCATGAACTCTAAGAAGGGCTGAGAAGTATAGGCGAGAGGAAGGGGCGAGTCGGACGTGGAGAAAAAAAGAAAACAGGGGGTTTTGCAGGAGAAATTCTTGTTGCATCACTGCAGAAGAATTTGCATCAAACTCAGGTCCAGATTTTCAGCCCGACTTGAGAAAACAAGAGCGGTTTTCCATCGCTTTTCCACATGGTCAGGCAGAGTCGACTTCCACTGCACGCTCTGACAGCTGCGAGTAAGACACACTGTTATATTTACCTCAAAGCATGCCAAGTATTCGCTTTGATATTAGCTTATCTGCAGGAGGGAGTGGGGACGGGGCGTCAGACAAGAATAGAGAGCTGTGGGGAAATTGATGGAGGTAGTAATCAAGGTTTAAAAAAAGGGGAAAGAGAAGGAGGTAGGGTAGGGGAATATCCTCTCCAATAACAAATGTATGTTTTCAGTAATTAGATTTGTCTTCAGTGAGACTAGGGCTGGGAAATATGAGCTAAAATCATGGATTGACTAATAATAATGAAATGTACAAAACCCAAAACCAGTTAAGTTGGCACGTTGTGTAAATCGTAAATAAAAACAGAATACAGTGATTTGCAAATCCTTTTCAACTTATATTCAATTGAATAAACTGCAAAGACAAGATATTCAATGTTCGAATTGAAAAACTTTATTTTCTTTTGCAAATAATCATCAACTTAGAATTCAATGGCAGCAACACGTTGCAAAAAAGTTGGCACAGGGGCATTTTTACCACTGTGCTACATCGCCTTTCCTTTTAACAACACTCAGTAAACGTTTGGGAACTGAGGAGACCAATTTTTGAAGCTTTTCAGGTGGAATTCTTTCCCATTCTTGCCTGATGTACAGCTTAAGTTGTTCAACAGTCTGGGGTCTCCGTTGTTGTATTTTACGCTTCATAATGCGCCACACATTTTCAATGGGGGACAGGTCTGGACTACAGGCAGGCCAGTATAGTACCTGCACTCTTTTACTACGAAGCCACGCTGTTGTAACACGTGCAGAATGTGGCTTGGCATTGTCTTGCTGAAATAAGCAGGGGCGTCCATGAAAAAGACGTTGCTTGGATGGCAACATATGTTGCTCCAAAACCTGTATGTACCTTTCAGCATTAATGGTGCCTTCACAGATGTGTAAGTTACCCATGCCTTGGGCACTAATACACCCCCATACCATCACAGATGCTGGCTTTTGAACTTTACTCCTATAACAGTCCGACTGGTTCTTTTCCTCTTCGGTCCGGAGGACATGACGACCACAATTTCCAGAAACACGTGCAGTAATTTCTCCAGATTCTCTGAACCTTTTGATGATATTACGGACCGTAGATGATGACATCCCTACATTCCTTGCAATAGCTGGTTGAGAAATGTTGTTCTTAAACTGTTGGACAATTTGCTCACGCATTTGTTCACAAAGTGGTGACCCTCACCCCATCCTTGTTTGTGAATGACTGAGCATTTCAGAGAAGCTGCTTTTATACCCAATCATGGCACCCACCTGTTCCCAGTTGGCCTGTTCACCTGTGGGATGTTCCAAATAAGTGTTGGTTGATAAGCATTCCTCAACTTTCTCAGTCTTTTTTGCCACTTGTGCCAGCTTTTTTTTTTAAACATGTTGCAGGCATCAAATTCCAAATGAGCTAATATTTGCAAAAAATAACAGAGTTTACCAGTTTGAACGTTAAGTATCTTGTCTTTGCAGTGTATTCAATTAAATATAAGTTGAAAAGGATTTGCAAATCATTGTATTCTGTTTTTATTTATGATTTATACAATGAGCCAACTTCACTGGTTTTGGGTTTTGTATCATTATTGGATACAAATTTTAGCAGAATGACAACACATGACATGAATTTATGACTTATTTTCATATAATTCTAGTACAAAACAAACAATATTAATAAAGGTATTGACACTGTTATGACCTCCTGATGGCAAAGGTAGAAAAGCATTTTGTCTTGAACATGGTAGGATTAATGAGCTGCATAATGAAGAACTCTGACAACACACCATTGCCACTGAGGTTGGACACAGACAGTCATGGTGAAATTCTCAAAAGATCTTGAGGGTTATGGGACAAAAAGTCAAGCGGTAGACCCAAAAAATGGCACTAGCAGTGAGCTGCAGAATTATACTCATGTATTTTTCAAAAGCAAACTCAAGGCCTACCTTTTTAGTCTGACTTTTAGCTGATTCAGGGCTCCAGACTACCTTTTTGTATTGGTTGCAACAGTGCCCCGAAAAAATTTTTTCAGGTGCACCAGCACAAAAATTAGGTGCACCCAAACTTTTCAAAGTGTCACCTATAACGCCATAAGGTCACCATTTTATCACTAGGGTTGGGCATCGTTTGAATTTGAACGATTCCAATTCCGAGTTTCGATTCCGGTTCCTAACGATTCTCGATTTCGATTCTTTTAAGAGACAGGGTCGAAAAAGTTTTGATGTTTTAAATGAGCTAGCTAACCAGAGGTCTTTCTGGATAAAATAGTCTTTACTTCTCCATGAATTTTAATGCTATGAACTTACCACTTTCTATGAACTATACTATGAATTTCTCATAGGGCTGTTTTTATATATATATCTGAACTGAAAAAATATATACATTTTCTTTTCACAGGAGTTCACTTTTCACAAGAGAGCTTTATTTTTGAAAAACTCATGATGGGTGTATTGTCCATGGTTGCGCTAACCTAAATACTTCTGCCGAATTCTTCTTCGTTGGTGTTCGACGGTTTCTCCTTCCGGTCGGCGGACTAGGAATTGAAACTAGGAATTGAAATTAAAACGTTTGGACGATTCCGGGAGAATTGGAAAATTACTCCCGGTTCCAATCGGTACTCGATGCTGGATGCCCAATCCTATTTATCACTCTCCATACCTGTTACATAATGTAGATGATTTTTAAACAAGAAAAAGATGCAAAGAAATACTTCTTTATTTGAAACAAAATTAGATATTAAAAGAAAAAGTGTTTAAAGTGCTTCACTGAATAAAATTGACAATTTCAAACTAAAACATTGAGCAAAATAAAACATTTCCAAATAAAACTGCTTGTGCTTAAAGTGTTTTACTGAACTGAAATTAAACATTTCAAATTCAAACATCTCATGTTATACAAATATTTCATTATAAAAAGAGCTGTTTAAGGTGCTACACTGAACTGAAAAATTAAATAAATATCCAGATTTTAACAGCCAACAACTTAAAATTTACCTGGATGGTCTTATTCTTCAATAAATTTGGACCTAGAATAAGACTTCACATACTATAGTTAATATTTACAAAATTGAAACGAAGGTAAATAAAGAAAAAAAATCTCAAACTAATCTATAAAAAAAGTTCAGTCGGGGTTTGTCAGGCAGGTTATTTGTCCTTAGTGGACATGAACAGTCATCTCTGTGTCTGTGTGACTAAGAACTCACCCCTTACTAGGAGAAAGGACTGAACAAGTAAAGATGTTACAGTTAATGTTACTTTTTTTTACTTGTTTTTGTTGTTTATTATTAATTATCTGACAGTCACTAAGACCAATTTGGCAGAACTTCGCTGCTTCTTCAGAGTTACCACTTCATGCTGAAACCTGACACCACAGTGTGGGCTCATTTGCATACTAACAGCTGATTGGATGATTACTGAGGGCTGTGTGTGTGTGTGTGTGTGTGTGTGTGTGTGTGTGTGTGTGTTTGGGTGGGCCTACAGCCTGCAGCTTGTGAATATGTAACGCAGGGACAGAGAAAAGAGAGGAAGCAGGTGTTGTGTCTCGTCCGTTTTCAGCTGATTTTTCCGCAACTGCTGTTACTTGGTGCACCAGTGCGCCCAAGAAAAAATGTTAGGTGCACTTTCATAAATTTTGGGTGCATGTGCGCCCAAAATGGTTGCACTCTGGAGCCCTGAGATTATATTATTTATTCATATGTATCTATTTATTTTAATCTTCTTAATCTGTTTAATTTTTCCATTTCAGTTCAGATTTACTGTTTCAAAATTGTATTATCTGTTGATTTCGTTATCATACACCAGCAAATTTTATTATGCATTTGGTGTTCAGCCAGCCCATTTATTATTTATTTCAATTTTATTTTATTTCTTTATTTTTATTTGTAATGTTTTGATCTAATTTTTTATCTCTACTTTGTATTAAAGTCTTAGCTCCTGAGTTTCCTAATTTAAGTTCAAGATAGCACTTCCTCAGTCCTCTAATTCTGTTTTCTGGTGGAATCTCCTCTTAATGTCTTTGTGTGTTTGTGTATTTGAGTGTGTGTGCTGTATGTGGGTGGCGAGGGTAAGTAGGGTCTTGTTTTTTTTTATTCATTTTTGTACATTATATTTCTTACTATTATTTTTTTAAATTTTATTTCTCGTCTTGGGTACTTTGTGCTACAAGATTCTGTAGGAAGAGTGCTACACAAATAAAGTTTGATTGGTTGATTGGCTGTCTTTCCAATTTTTGCTTAATATTTCTAAAAAGAAAAAACATTTAGATACATTTTTTCTACATTTAGTTGACTTAACCCTTTGACTTCCACACTATGAAATACATTTGCAAAATATTGTTAATTGGTAAAATTGTGGTCCTGTCTCTTCAGTTTGCAACATTTAATGTTTTATTTTTCAGATTACCCAATCAGGAAGCAAGTATGTAGGTCACCTGCTGGCTGACTTGCCCATTTAAGGTCATTCTTGGCGAAAATGGATTATCACCTTTCAGTTATTTAATAAGCAATGAATTAATACAAATATGTTGACACAAATATGCTGGGTCAAACTTAAGACAGAAACCCTGACTCTAACCATTTTCAGTTGTTGAGCAAAATGTTACAAAGTCACGGTGCCATTAAGACATTGTGCAGGAATTTGTCTGCATCTGCTTTATGTTGCATGGTACTTAAGGTTTAGGACATATTTTGTTGTTGTAGTGGCATTAAATGTTTATCAGCATTAATTCATTTTTAATAATAAAAACTATTCTTAAAGGGACTGTGAGGAGTTTCTAAGTAATTACAAAAAAGTCTCACTTTTAGATATATGCCTGATCCAAATACACACTTTAAGATGAGTTTTCCAGCATCAAAATAGGTTATCTATAAATGCTATTCCTTAGCCTTCCAGTCGGGTCAGACAGAGCTGGACTGGCCTGGATACTCAACTTCAGGAACATGACAATTAAAACTAGAGCAAATGTATTTTATTCAGACACGTCTTAGAGCACCAGGCTGTAAGTAGCGATATATAGCCGGCTACAAAACTATGATACTAACTTTTCCAAAAACTGCTTGTTGTCACACATCAAAAACTACCGCTACGTAACTAGAAAGAGATACATTACCTTGTCGCTTTGCATCCTGTAAGTTGTTGAAAAAAGAAGTTGTAAAGCAATGCAGAGTTCTGAGGAAGGTCTGAACTGCATTTTTATTAGCATCACAACAAACACGCTCTCGTCTTTTGGTGCGTTACAGTTGTCGTCAGAAGTAGGAATTTCCGCGTTCCGAGTAGGAAACTGCAACTGGAACATCCCCTGAAGTCAGAATTTCCTCCAGGGAACTCGGTGAAACCTCGCCACCCCCGAGTTGACAATTGAAGATGGATGCCCCCAGTGTGAACAGTTATTTAGCTCCTGTAATAATCAATTTATTTGCACTTCTGACTGGGGTGTGTTGCTCTAGATCAGCTGTATACATCGTATTGTTAGACTTATATTTACAAAAATGCTGCCATAGTGATAATCACATTCTTCATGAGATATTTGTGAACAACAACACAGTGCGTGCTAACAACAGCTAACAATAGCCTGGCAGATCGGCATGTTTTTTCCCGACTTCAACTGGAACGCTGATAAGTCGGAGATGATGTCACTCCCAGTTCCGAGGTTACTGGAACGCAGCATTACGACAGTCGCTGCGCGTGCTCATGGGTAGCAGAGTCTTAATGTCGCTGGTAATAGATTCTCCTCATAGCACCTTTAAATTAAATAAAAGTAGATTTCCCATTTAGACTCAATATGTCAATTTTTTACTTGTTTTTGAGAGTATGTTGTCCTTTTCTCTGTCTTTCTTGAAAACATATGATATATTTTAAATGCTCTACATACTGCACAGCCCTTAATGAGGCTAACAGTTTAATCAGTTAATTTAGTCACAGTCACATTCCCTCTGGGAAATATTCGATGCGGCCGAGGATTACAACCATTTTCTTGTTTATCTTTCAGTGACTTATCTGGATCTCCAATCACATGCACAATTGAGTATAATAGGAGAATTATATCTTAGTTTGGCCTTTCCTGCTCCACGCCAGAAGCCTTGATGATCTGGCCGCGTGCCACAGTCCACTTGGCAACAGCAGGCTGGCAGCAGTGGAAGTATGTGACAGAGTCAGTGAGTGGCAGCGGTCAGCAGAGGCAAGCTGGACGCTCACACACTGGTGGATTTTATGTTCGGGGCTGGCTAAAGGGCTTGTTGTTCTCAGTGAAAGTGCCACTAATCACATCACAAAGAGTTACACTGGTGTCCAAGGGAGAGAGGGTGAGAATGTGTGGCATTTAGGGGAGTTCGCTAATGAATCAATCAGCCGCTCCAGAGGAAAGAAGTGTGATCAAAGGTCTACTCAGTGCTAATACAACAAACACATGCAGCAATTATTCTTATTCTATTCTTCCTATCATTAAAGCCTGTGTACAGCAATAAAGCGCTCGTGTGCAGAGTTTGCTAAACAACAGAAGACTAATTAACCAACAGGACTCATTTTCAGGGATAAAGAAAAAAAGGGCTGTCAAACAACTGTTTTTTAAGGCCACAAATTTCTGTTTTAATTTTGGTTGATTGCACCTCTATTTGTGTGTTTGGATGTAATGATTTAGCTTTTTAATGTACATGTTTCTACATTCAAACTGACAGCATCAGGTGATTCTTACAAGTGGTTTGAAACTGGAGTCAGGATAATGACAAGATTCTGATTGGTTGTTCACATACTGTATATGTGAATATTTTTTTAAGTACCTTTCAGCTTTTAGGCCTTTGCAAATGTGCATTTGAGATCACTGTTATATATTTTTACATGACTGAACATCTTTAATGAGCAATGTTGGGTGTCAGAAACTGCTTAGTGGTAGAGATTATGAACTCAAGAAGGTCCTGTCATGACTTAGAGAGTCTTATGATCATGGGCACATAATGTTCATGTAAAAACATCTTTAGAACTTTGAGAGGAAATAAAGGACTTCTGAAAACTGAATGTCACAGTATTAGCTTAGTAATAGAGAAAAAAATATTTTGGCACAGAAGAATAGCGAGCATAGCGAAGGGAAAAGTAAAAAGGTTGATATCATAAAGTGTAAAACACCTTAAACCTCTCCACTGAGGTGACTCAGTTTTTGTTGAAGAGCCCATTGTGTGCTTTTTAGGGTTTTATTTGCCCTTTGGAGAGTTTCTTATGACAAAGTTCTTCTATGCACAAGACAAAAAATCTGGGGCATTGAGACACTGATGGGCCGTTTACATGGAAACTCCCGACTTAAAGATGCAAAGATTATTCCTTTGCGTTTTCAAATTCTTCTGCGTTCAGATGACAACGCTGGAGACGAGTTTATCCCCTGTAAATCCGCTGTAGTGTGCATGCTGGTTCATTAGATGGCGGTGTAGGTCTGCAGAGAGGCAACAACAAAGAAGAATAACATTTCACAAACAACAATGCCGATTCTTGCTTCAACAAGAAATTAAAGATGTATTTGTTCACATATGGCTTAACTGAAAGATAATAATATGAACTACTTCTCACTAATGATATGAATTTTTTTTGCTGTAGTCCCAAAAGGTTAGAAGTCTGTGGTTTGTTTCTCCTTTTTGTTTTCTCTTTATAAACTTCTGTGTATTGGTTTGTTTTTTGTAATCAAGTGGTGAATAGTAGGGCTACTGTATGAATGGATTGTATGAATGTTATGAGTGTAGTGTATATAGGCATGTTCAAAAGGATGACATTTTTTGTTGAAGGTGTAATATGTGGACCCCAGGAAGAATAGCTACTGCATATTTGCTGTAACTAATGGTGGATCCTAAATAAATCAAATCAAACAAAGCAAACATGTTGAAGCAGCCGCCTAAGACACCGGCTGAGTTTGCAAAGAAGCTGTGAAACTCCCAGCTAACTCCGAAGTACAGGACAGAGCAGTTTCTCAACAGTTATTTTGTGTCAGGTGATCAAATGTTCTGCAAATTTTGCCAACATACCTTTGACTGAACCTGTAAAGATATGTGTGGGGACCACCTGAAGAGTGATTATATTTCATTACTTTACACTGTGTCTCAGGGTTAAATTTGCTGAAAAATGGAAAAACAGAACATGGGGCAAACTGAAACAGAATTTGGGAAAATTATAATGGATGTAATAGGGCCTTTATTTAGCAATAACCACAGAGCAGTACAGTCGACTTATCAGAGAAACAGGAGCTCCAATAGAGCATCTCAGACAGACTGAGAATACAGCTGGATCAGGGAGTACTCGGTAAATGAAAACTGTAAGGTCTTTGCACATTGGTGACTGTTAAGGTGCGTTCACACCGGACGCTACTTGTACTACCTCGGCGATCACTCTCTATGCAAAGTCAATGTACAGCCGCGATGGGGCAGGGCTAACCTTCCCGGGATGCGACAGCTGTGTACAAGACGACCACTTCACTCGTCGCGCGATGTCCAAGTTAAAAAAGTTGATCTATTCAGGCGATGTTATGTGTGGCTGTGCGGCAACAGCCAATCAGAGGTGTGTATACATGTGACGGTGCCCTAGACGGACAGTTATTCATCCAGACTACAGGGCAGATGAGTTCAGTCTAGGCGGAACTAATGTCAGTGAGGACATTAGTTCCGCCTAGACGGACCGCGGTAAACTCACAGATGCTGCTGCTGCAGGGCATCAGCTGCAGTGTTTTGTGGTTGATAAGTGAGTGAAAAGGATACATCTTGAATAATGTCTGCTTATACATCCTATTATATGATATGATCGCGGTGAAACACGAGCGGACGTGACGTCACTGAGCGACGACCGACGGCAGCAGTTACCAAACTGAGGTATTTATGGATGCGTGACGCTACGTCAGTGGGCGACGCGACTTTGGTAGCTGGGTCGCTTGCGGTGTGAACGCAGCATTAGCATACCGTAGCAGACATCGAAGTGGAAAGCCTTTCAAAAATAATGAAAATCAAGTAATGTGCTGAAAACGCACCCTCTTTGGCTGCCTCTCTCAACTCTCAGAAAACTAGTTAGAAAACATGCACTTGGGAAATGACAGCATCATCAGCGTGGGTGTGAATCCATCAGTATCTCCTGACTCAAGACCCCGATTTGGCCCCAAAATATGAACCTAACAATGATGAAATTTTTTGAAACTCCAAATTACTCAAACGGAAGTCATTCATAGTTCACAGTCTTTTCACTTTATATCTCTTTGCTTTCTTTTCAGGGCCAATTTCTGATTTACACGATTTTTATTCGAAAAGGAACACTTAAATCAAAGTGCATGAACAGGGAGGAAATTCTGTGTCCTGACTCACACCTTTCTTCCGTTCTAATTTGTCCTCTTGCAGTCGAAGGCCCTGAGGGAGCGCTGGTTGTTAGACGGAGCTCCAGCAGAGGAAGAGACTCAGAAGCGTCTGCAAGAAGACGAGGTGAAGACCAAACTTCTGGAGCAGGTCATCCTCAGGTCAGCATCTACAACCTGAAACACAAAGCACACAATGTAACTGCATTTTAAAGAGCTTGTTAGGTTAGAAAAGGTATGTATGCATTTGTCAGACACTGAAACTTGAACCAACAGGACAAAGGATTGGCGTGTACTCTCATCCCTTATCCCACAACTGTATTAATAATAGAGCATGGCTTATGTTGCCCCAGAAAACATCAGACAGGGGGCTGGCTGATGTTAGAGTGGCACAGTTAGCTCACAGGGCAGATGATGTCACGTCGGGTAATCATGTTAAAGGAAATGTAATACCATTTGAGTGACAATCTGAGACAGATCAAGAAATGTGAGGCTACAAAAAATGTATTTCACTACGCTTATGTGGTTAGTGGATGACATCATAAAACTAGCATTGCCATCTGGTTGGGTGAGATAGCCCATCAAGTTTTTAACCAAAAATTGGGTGGGGCATTATCATGCACTGTCATATGGTCTATGTCGGTTCATAAGATTTCTACAAACCTTAATTAGTAAGAAGGTTATTTACAGAAAAGGTTTGCCGCAAAAAACAATATTGGAGTGGGCCACCCATGTCTATTTACCAACAATGCAGGCCACAAATACTGCCTTATGGTTTGGTTTAGAATTTGAATGAAGATCAATATGTTTGTGTACTGTCTGATACCACAAATCATCATCATAATGAGGATTTTATCATTTTAAAACACCAAGTTTTACATTTCCAGTTAGATTACACATGTTTGTATTTGTTTATTGCAGCAGCAGAACATTGTTTGGCAAGTTTGGCAACCAGACTTGACTTAATCCATCTTTGGAAATGTGAAAAAAAAGAATTTGTTGACTGATAAGATTTTATTTTTATTTTGTCATTGTTTTAGGTGGATATTGGTGTAAAAGCTATAGGGCAGTACTGAAGCAGGGCAAAGCTGGCGGAGGAAAAGCAGAGAAAACTTTAAGCTTTAATAGAGCACTAGATGGAGGGAATGTTTGTCAGATGGTTAAATAATGACACATGTCATGTGTGAAATTAGCACAGCTTGACTGGCCTGCAGGCCTCACCCCCAGTATGGAAATGTTACAAATATTTTTCACCGTGTCATTGGAATTTGTCTGCAGTTTATGGTGTTTAAGACAAAACTTGGTTGTCTATTACTTGGATTTTAGTGCCTTGGAATCAAACAAATATCAATATTATCAGATTTTAACCAGGATCTTATTTAAGATTCAAGAATCATTTCTTTGTTCCCAGGGAGTATTCTACATAAGAATACATATCAGACAGTACATACATGGACAGACTTCCACAGATACATGGCATAGTGAAAACGTACAGCAAGTGTTAAATACATTCCACTCCTACCATCACACCCATGTGATGGTAGAGTGGACCTGAGTTAAGGAGATCCTCTGATATCTACAGAGGTATGACCTGTTGTATATGATTGAGATCCTGTAGCACTCTCCTAATATTAAAGCCTAACCTTGCAGTGCAGCTGGATCCAACTGATTCATTGTCAGTAATCAGACAGATCCAACTTGCCAAGCTCCAGTCTACAACGATTGTGAGCGGCCCAAAGCAGCACAGCCTAATAAGCATCCTTTAAAGCAGGAAGAGTTTGGAGCTACAAGCCAGATGACAGCAGGAAGTGACTGCGCACACAGAGATTAGCATGCTAACAGCTGTAGTGACAGTTTTATCAGATCTGGACAGCATTTCTTTATAGAATGAAACACAAACAAAACTGAAAGCATTTCTTGATAGGAAGGATATTTTGGCTTACTTCTAACATGATTTGGTGAATATTTTCTTTACAAAGTGGTTCACATTTTGTACTTAATACATTATCTGATTGGCCTGCTATGAATGTGAAGCTAACTGCTTTTGAAAGGTTCTGGTCATTCTCGATAAAACTTTCTATGGTCTGATGCTCAGAGGGATGAATGAAATACACGGAACAGCCCATTTGGTGTGTTAAGTTAATTACAGCCTACAATTCTGGTGTTTTGACAACCACATACATTTGTCTTTGAAGGACCTGTGAGGAGTTTCTATGTAATTACAAAAAAGTCTCACTTTTAGATATATACCTGATCAAAATACACACTTTAAGACGAGTTTTATAGCATCAAAATGGGTCATCTGTAAAAGACATTCCTTAGCCTTCCGGTCGGGTCGGACAGGGCTGGACTTGCCTGGATACTCAACTTCAGGACAAGACAAGACAAGACAATTAAAGCTAGAGCAAATTTATATTATCAGACACATCTTAGAGCACCGAGCTGTAGGTAGCAATATATAGCCGGCTACAAAACTACGATACTAACTTTTCCAAAAATTGCTTGTTGTCACTCATCAAAAACTACCGCTACGTAACTAGAAAGAGTAATTTGTTGAAAAAAGAAGTTGTAAAGCAATGCAGAGTTCTGAGGAAGGTCTGAGCTGCGCTTTTATTAGCATCACAACAAACACACACTTTGGCTTGGGTCAAGTCTTTTGGTGTGGAGTAGGAAACTGCAACTAGAATGTCCCCTGAAGTCGGAATTTCTTACTGGGAACTCGGTGAAACCTCTCCACCCCCGAGTTGACAATCAAAGATGGATGCCCCCAGAGTGAACAGTTATTTAGCTCCTGTAATAATCAATGTATTTGCACTTCTGACTGGTGTGTCGCTCTAGATCAGCTGTATACATAGTATTGTTAGACTTATATTTACAAAAATGCTGCCATAGTGATAATCACATTCTTCATGTGATATTTGTGAACAACAACACAGGGCGTGCTAACAACAGCTAACAATAGCCTGGTAGATCAGCATGTTTTTTTTGACTTCAACTGGAACGCCGATAAGTTGGAGATGATGTCACTCCCAGTTCCGAGGTTACTGGAACGCAGCATTACGACAGTCGCTGTGCGTGCTCATGGGTAGTTGAGTCATGTCGCTACAAATAGATTCTCCTCATAGCACCTTTAACAAAAAATTTGAGTCACATATATTTTTCCAGTCAGCTAAAAATGTTGACATATGATTGATGTTCCATATTTCCCAGCCCTACTCTCTTTACAAATAACTTTTACATCTGAATGACATCAAAAAGAGCTTTCAACTTTGTACACAGTAATGTTATCTTGTGCCACAGATAGGATTAGCAATGGATAATGTGGTCGTTCAGCAAGTAAAGCTTAACATTTCATCTTTGTCTAACTTCTTTATAATTGTTCATAAACTCAAACGTTTATTGTGTATGCTGAAGTGCAAAAAAAATTATAATTTGACTGTATATTTGCTCTTGTTTGATTTTTTTCTCTGAGGCAGGCTTGAGCAAGAAATCGAAGAACTGGAGACAGACACACCAGCCAAAAAGGGTGTGGCCAAAGAAAATGGGGGTAAGTTACGTACCCATGGCAACAAATGATGACACAGGAAGTTATGACGTGTACTGAACACCTGTGTCAGCAGGAGAGAGTGAGATAATAGAGGCCTCTTGGTTTGTGTCTTAAATTGTTCCTTTCCGGCGGAGGTCATTAAAACAATCTTTCCCCTCTTTCTTTGTGTCTCTGATCACCCTCTGTCCTTTTCGCTCCCTCTAAATCCTCTCAATGGTGCTCTGGTGCCTCCTATAGGTGAGAACGGAGTGGTGCAGTCCTCTGGTCAGACCCCAAAGAGAGAGGTGACGGGCATTGAGGCCAAACTCCTGGGTCCAAGTCCGGATCAAGCGAGTGCAGACAACCCCGTCACCTTGGTCTTCATGGGCTACAAGACGGTGGAGGAGGAGCAGGAGACCCGCACCGCGCTGGGCATGGAGGGCGTGGACGGCAACGTGAAGGCCGAGTTTGTGGTCATAGAGGACGGGGAAGGGAAAGCGGGAGGGGAGGCGGCCACGGGCCACGAGCAGGCCCCACCGAATGGGAGCATGGCAGAGAAAGAAAAAGCCAACGGGGGCGGCGAGGAGGGCGAGAAGGAGAAGGAGAAGAAACAGACCTGCAAGTGCTGCACGGTCATGTGAGGGGTGTATCCGTGTGCGTGGGAGTGTGTGTGTGTGTGTGTGTCCGTGCGAATGTTTGGGTGATTGCACACTTGCTCTTGAGCAGGCATGTGCGCCATTGCATGTGTCTGTGTTTGCAGATGTGTCGTTGTTGTGTGGGAGTGTGTGTTCGTGTCAGGACTGGAATATAACAAAAACAAAACAAAGTACAGTCACACAGCCGATAAACCAACAACAGCGAGAGCCAGAACAAGCTCCAGCTCCAACAACAGAGACTCATAAGTACACTTTACTCTGTATACTTTCTCTGATATGTATTTGACTTTTGATTTCTATTGATATTTTTCTATTTTTCTGTCTTGACATTTATATTGTATTCAGTATGTATATCTTTATTATGGGACTGTGTACTGTAAGTTCATTGTTATTATTGTTGGACAAAAAAAAAGAAGATGTAATAGCGCTCTCTGGATTGTACTGCTACCCTCTGGGGCAAATCTGGATTATCATTTTAAGTCAAAACAACAAACTATGAAGGACACAGATACTTAAATATATATATTTCTCTGTGTAGGCCTACCAACTATTTATCAGTCAATTTCATATTGCAATATTGTCTAAGATATTATTTTAAATAGTATTTTAATATATTGATATGAAATTATGTTTTATACAATGTATTTATTGTTTTGGGTTCTCTATATCATCTCCAACCATTAACTGCATGTAATGCTTGTAAGCACTACCAGATTTGCGTTACAATCATAACAAAATGTGCTTTCTTTAGACTCATGCACTCACATCCCTTAGTCACACTCTATCAGTGACACTCAATAGAAATGGCAGTGTTAGAAATGCGCATTAAGGAAATCTAAGAGGCTAATTAGAGCAGCCAGCTTCTCATAGATACTATATGTAACACATGTACATGAAGATCACAGCGTCTGTATTTTTTAACTAAGATGGACACACTTTATGGTCATTAGAGTCACGCGGAAAAACCATTGCGCAACAGTTTGAAATTGCTTCGTTGATTTTGTTCTCAGCAGTAGAACCATTGTAAATCTTATGAGGTAGCACTGCATGAAGCCTTGCAACTGTCTGGACTTGTCTTTGTCACTTGTCAGGTCTTTATTCTACGCTATAATCACGTTCACATGAATGTAAATCCAGGGGTTAAATTGGGATTCGTTCCATCTTATTAAGAAGAGGCGGGCTTGTGTAGCTCACCATGAATAAAAAAAAAAGAAGCTTTTTGTCTCTTTATGAACCAAATAAAATCTGATGATACTGCAAATTTCAGTGTGTGTTGTCCTGTCCTCGCTCCCAGTTTAACCCCTGACTATTTGTGTCTGTAGACCTGGGCCGTAATAGTACTTGAATGGATTCACAGTGAAGGGAGAAATTAGATGATTTATTTAGATTATCTCACATAAACTATGCTCTTTATGGCAGTGGTTCTCAACAGGGACCAAGTGGCAGTCTCAAATGTTGAAAAAAATAAACTATAAAGAGTGCAATTCCTAAAGTGGCCACTAGAGGCTGTCTACAGAAGTACCAGAGCTCACATATACACTCCATGTTGAAATGTCCATTTTAAAGGGATATTTCAGCATTTTTGAAGTTGGATTGTATGGAATAGCTGAGAAAGTAGCTGTAAGGAATATAGTTACGTCCGCCAAAGAGGTTATGTTTTCGGGAGAGTTTGTCTGTCTGTCCGTTCGTCTGCCTGTCTGTGAACAAAATAACTCAAAAAGTAATGGATGGATTTTGATGAAATTTTCAGGGAATGTTCAACATGGGAAAAGGCAGAACTGATTAGATTTTGGTGTTGATCCGGATTAGTGTCTGGCCACCATGATGAAAAATGTGATTTTTGTGAATAACTACTGAACTAAAACAAATATCATTATGAATACAGTTGCTAATGGCATGTTTTCATGGTCAAGGAATCTAAATATTTTGGTAGGACTTATATTTATGGTAAAAAAAATCACAATATGGGTAAGAACTGTGGCGCTGGCGGAGGTCTGCACTCTTCGAGTGCTTTTCTAGTTATTTAAGTGCAACAGTTTGAGTTTTAGGTAAAAACTAGCCACAAAACTATATAGGGACAAATATATGATTGAGCGAAACATTTCAGAGCACTTCATTTGTCCTCTGGTTGTCTCTGTTCAGCACTATGTTCTTCCATCTGTATGCACTGATTCTGCTGACCTGCTGTTTCAGGTGGAGGAACACAAAGCAATTTACTACGTCATAAAATAGTTTAAACACAGATTTTTTAGATGAAAATTAAAGGGCTTTGAATTTTTTAGTCCCATCATACCTTCAACCCAACAGTTTTGTGGCCCATTTTTCAATGAACTCAAACAGTTACACTAAATAATTGTAACAGCCAACAGTGGTGTACCTACCACTAGTCTGAATTCACTCTTCTTAAAGGTACAGCACTGCTGAAGCCCTTTCAGCCACTTCACAGACTAATATAGTCAAGTATATGATACAACTGCAAAAACAATTAAACATCCCTTTAAAGCAGAAATTAAAATTAGCATTAACTTAACCGTTTACAGTGTGGTTCAAAACGATTTGTTTGGATATATCATGTTGTTACATCCTCGTACTGTACGATGGAGATTTTTTTATTTGTCTGTTTTGATTTTATTAAGGGTTTTATTAGAGGCATGGCTGACACTACTGCAAGCTTGGGTGATGTTGCTGTTTGTAAACTCAGCCTTCTTTGTCTGATATTAGGTTAAATTTGGTCTAAAACTACAGATTTAATGATGCACCCATGCTCCAGCCCAAGAGTATGATGTAGTGTGTCTTAATTTTGTGCCCGAGGGGACAAAATTGAAGCAGAAATAGCTTTTTTCAATGACTGCATTCAAAACCACCTATTATGTAAGACTGAAATGCAGGATCCACCATGTTCTGCGTTTGATTGTCTTGTTAAGTACTAAGCAAGCTGAATGTAGTTGCTGTCAATCTGCAAAGCATTCACCAGCATATGTTCTCAGAGTTTTCCAAATGTTTTTATATTTTGGGAAAAGACAGTGTATTGATTTAAAGATCAGGGAGAAAGATAGTTGGGACAGACATGCAAGGAATGAGCAACAAGCTAGATTTTTAGGCAGACCTACCGTATGACTACAGCATATGTATACGGTGCCCAATGATGTGAAGATTAGGCTATTGGCACCTATTAGTAGTTATTTTGCAGTATGCTGGTTCTGCCTTACCCATTTTCAGTCTTGGAAGAAAGAAGTTAATAATAGCCTAGCTAAGGGCTAATGCAGCTATAAAGTAGCATGCATTTATGAGCCATTCAGTTTGATTTCACTGATTTTCTTTTACCCCTAAGTTTTAAATTATACATGTTAGCACACAAAGAGAGAATTCACCAGCATTTAATTTAAATTAATTTGTTGTATATAAAGAGTTAATGTGCTGTTGGATGCAAACTGTTGTTGTCTACCATTCTGACCTCGTACCTTTTAGCACCTCACTTTGATAAGAACATTACTGCAGTATTTATGGCATAATACAAAGCTTGCATTTGGTGTTTTAGCCAATTAAGTATGTACTGCCATCATAATAGGTGGTTTTGCATGCAGCCTATGATGAACTGAAGTCCTAAATTGGCACATCTATATGTTATTTTACTCCATTTTTGCTGTGTGAACTTATTTTTCAGGTACTGACCAATTTATCTTGAAATCTTTTGACAATTTTTTTTTTCCATGTGTAAATTGCTTAATCTGGAGGGAAAAAACACTTGTGACAACAAGAAATGGAGTAATATCAAACATGCATGCAAGTCTTCACAGTGCATCTGTTTTGATGATCTTCCCAGACATACTAGTTTTTTCCAATCACATGCTTTATTCCATTGAATGCTGCAGCTCCATCATTAAAGGTCCTGGTCACTCATGTGGGTGTTTTCAATCATTCTGATTGATTAGACTCATAGTTCTGTTTTTTTAAGTAGGCAGGGCTGTGGTTAGAGTTTATGATGTCATAAATTTAAGGACCAAATGGTAACATGTTAACAAGTTTTCCCATCAGGACAGGCTCTACAGATTTCACAGGGTTGTGGATGTCTGTCAAACATTTCCAGACCCACACAATCCTGAGAATAGCTGTTATCACGAACTCTTTTACTAACCCGTGTGGCTGTCCAAGGCCTTTAAATAAATTTGAGCAGTTAGATCATTTCTATACTAGAAGTGGTCAGAAAGTACAAACCTCTGCCAAGGCATTTCCAACACTGTTGGGCAAGTTATTGTCAAAAATCTAAGAAACTAACTAACTAACAAAGCTCTTATTTCTTCCTCAATGTGCCATGACCAACATTACCTGAAAATGTCTTCAAAATCTGTTGAGAACTCATTAAGGCTGGGGTTGTATTGGTTTTTTGCAGATACTCGACATTCTGATTTTATCAAACATTTTATTGCCAGTTCAATATCAAAATATTTTGTCTACAGCTCAAAATCTCTCGTTTACTAAGACTGACCTGTTCCTTTTATGATCAGAATCCATTTGTTTTAGAAATGTATGAAGTTTTACATAAATGGATATCTTTTATGGGAAAAATATCAGCTGTAATTACCTTCTGATTACCAACTTTCAGGCATTAATCTGCCAATACTGATATCATTCAGATAATATCATGCATCCTAGTTATAATCTTAAATCTGTAGAACTGCCCTGTCCTGCAATGTCAACAAATCCTTTGGAGAATTTTAAGATCCATATCCTGATTTAGATCAACACCAAAACCTTATCACATCATTCTTGTGCCATGACCTTCATTCTCTGAAAATTCCTCAAAATCAGTCTGTACATTTTTGGGTTATTCTGTTCAGAGACAAAGAAAACGTCCCTAAGTGTCATTATATGTAGTGTGGGGTTTGAAGTGAGACCAGTTGAGAACCACTGCACTAGAGATCTTAAATAAAGCAGAGTGTAGTTGTGCCCAGGATATTGCGAGCTTTATTGTAACTCCTATTAGAAATATGCCGCATTTTTTACAAGGAGCCAACCATATAAAACAATAGAAGTGGCTGATTTTGCACGTTTACTTCACCAGTCTCACTCCTGGAAAGCCTATTGAGATACATTTTGGCCCTTGTCTCCTCCTTGTTTGGCAGGCAGATCAGGTTTTGTTTCGATTCACGCCTCCTGAAAATGTCCCACTTGTCCTTTCTTTTACCCGAGTTGGAAAAATTCTACAGGAACAAGTGAACAAGCAGCTGAGGGAATGTCCATGTTCCTGAAGTTTTTCTGAAAATTTCCAAGAGTGCTTGTGTGAGAACACCAGACGCTCCAGGCCTGTCCATGTCTCTGATTCACCCGTCACTGTCACCTCGCTCTCACGTTGTTTTTGAACGCATTATTTTACAGCGCACAGCCTCACCTCACCTCACATGCTCGGAGACACACACAGTTCAGAAAACCTCTCAAGTTGGTGCTAACCCTGACTCTCGTCTGACATTCTCCATCCACCAACTGTTTTTCTTTTCCAACTCATTCCCTCTCGTCTTGCTCAAAGGGGGGAGGGGGTTGTGGGAATAAACTGCCTCCTGCATACGCTCGTTGATAAGAGAGTCTTTTGCAGCCTTCAGTGCCAGATGCGTTCTGTCAAGTCCTGCCTGCGTTTTTCCACCAGAGAAATGATCCCTTCTTACATTCCACAGGGAGGTCAGCAGGCGTGGACCGCTGAAATATACTCTATGCTTTCCATATGTGTAATTGTACTACTTGCAACTTTGTTTCTTACCTTGACTCTCATGTTCTGGTTTCTTTCCTATGGCCTCTTTGCAAGGCAGTATATTGTATTTGATGTGTGTATTTTTAAAAAAAGATGACTACATCTGTGTATTGTTGGTGCCTTTGTCAGGTTCAGTTGGTTGGACTTGTCTGTCTGCCGCCATTTTTTAGGGCCGGGGTTTTTCTTGCTCTGCTCCTGGTCATGATGACCCACTGCCTTCTTATCTCGAGGTGATACAACAAAACAATGGTATAACAGTCATTTTATATCAGAACAAATGAAAAGCAGCTCAAACAGATATGCAGTGTTGTCAAAAAAAACTCCACATCTCCAAACTGGAAGACTAACTTTCTGCCAAGATACACACATTATGCAGAGGTGTACAGACATCCACGCACTTAGGAAATGTGCATTTGTTGAGCTAAAGCTGTGCTTCAAAGTGGGTCTCTCGGGCAGCAGCAGAAAAAGCATCCTTGTGTTAGACCAATGCCTGTTCATCTATTCTGTGGTCGTCTAAATGTTTAATCTTGAATAAAACTACTGTTTGTTTACAGCAAGTCCGTTAAGTGTGTATGTATCTGACCAAACGTGTGTGTACTGGCTGCAGAAGCGCTCACATAAGCTATGGTAATGAAGTGAGTGGGAGCTGGCATCTTGACAGCTGGAGTCACAGAAACATCCTTTTGGGGAAAACACAAAAATATGTCCTATATACCTTTACTCAATGACTACTATAATGGTAAGTAGACACTGAAAAGAAAAACATGATAAATTCTTTCCAAATCTTTGCAAACAAATTACTCCACGGTTCAAAGTCCTGCATTTCAATTATGTAAAAATTCATGTCATGATATTCAGTTTGATGACTTGTGGCTTAATATGTGCTCTAAATTTTATGTTGTCATCCAAACACAGGGATCAGTCATCATCATGTTTTGGGATTTAAAACTCATAAGCTTCAGTGGCAATAGCAGGGCTTTCCACAAGCTACAGCTGCCGGCCAAACAAGAGACTACCCACTAAGTTACAGCGGGCTATAAAAGTATTTATTAGTGGAATACATAAACAAATACTTTTGGAATTCTAATTTTAGCACAATTTTATACAAAGAGAGCACAAATGTCCAACAAATTCACTCAGCTGAATTCTTAACGGCCCAATCAGGAAAGAGAGGCGGGAGCTGCAAAATGCGGACGTGACGACAACCGCAAGTGGAAAACTGGAAGTTGAGAACGGACATGCAGATTAGTCCCATTGTCCTCATAGATACTTAGTAAAGCTTGGCGAAATCTGCCCTCCTCAGAAGTTTACTTGTAGGGATTGTCTTTGACGAGGTTCATGTCACATAAGTGTTAAATGAATCATCTGTGTGGTACAATTTAGTGTAAGACGATAGTATAAGGCTGTTAGCTGTTAGCAGCTAAGTTAGCGGCTAACAGCTAACGGTCATTAACTGTTTTTAGCTGTTATGCTACTTTTTTTTCAATTCTTTATTCAGCCATTTCAAGTAACAAACAGGCACATTTTGCATCATACAGTCTTTCAAAATCACTGAGCAGCACCAGCATCTAATATAAAAAGATAATAAAATAAAATGTATAGATAAAAGAAAATAAATAATGACAAATTCAATGAAAACATTGCTACATTATAGGAGACAACTGCTTGATGTGGATTGGTCTGTTATGAACATGACGAGCAAAACTATTGTCCAATCACAAGCTTGTGTTTTTTTTTAAACGTTCTGCACCTGAAAACAAATTTAAAGGGCTCCTACCCAGATGGACTAGTGAAATATTTCTGTGGCAGATATATGGAGCTGTCCATCTGGCTTGTCAGGTTAGGTATAAATGCCTCAATCTTCAACCATCTGGAATGTTCATTGACAAGAATCTGGGGCTATGAGTTAGACTGTAATACAGTATAGGCCAAAACTTTGGACACACCTCATTCAATGTGTTTTCTTTATTTTCATCACTATTTCCATTGTAGATTCTCACTGAAGGTATCAAAGCGATGAATGAACACATGTGGAATTATGTACTTAACAAAAAAGTATGAAATAAATGAAAACATGTCTTATATTCTAGTTTCTTCTAAGTCTCCACCCTTTGCTCTGATTAATGCTTTGCTCACTCTTCATTCTCTTTATGAGCTTCAACAGGTAGCCACCTGAAATGGTTTTCACTTCTCAGGTGTGCCTTTCCAGGGTTAATTAATGGAATTTCTTGCCTTATTAATGGGGTTGGGACCATCATCTGGGTTGTGCAGAAGTCAGGCTGATGCACAGTTGACAGCCCTATTAGACAACTGTTCGAATTAATATTATGGCAAGAACCAATCAGCTAAGTTAAGAGAAACGAGTGGCCATCATTACTTCAGTGAAAATCTACAATGTAATTAGTGATGAATATAAAGAAAACACATTGAATGAGAAGGTGTGTCCAAACTTTTGGCCTGCACTGTACATGGGTATATGTTAGGACACCGTAGGCTGGGTGATATATTTAATAAAATATCAGTAGTACTCTGTGCATTACTTTTATGATATTGTGCCCAAACGTTGTGATATATTAGTGTATCAATATTTTCTTATAACTTTACAATCCATCTTCCAATATTATGTCCCACCTTTAAATGATTGGCTCCTTTTATTTCTGTTTTGCAAAAAGGGTGGAAAAGTGCAAAATGTTAGGTATTATGATAAAGGCCAAACTAAGAAATTTTCTGAATTTTCCACATAGAATATTCATACAATGATTATGATCACCTTTAAAGTTAATCACAATATTCTAAATACGTTCCTGTTTTTCTTATGGTCCTCTCTGTTGTGACCCTTCTCTTGTATTAAGCTAAGATTCATATGTTTCAGTGCTTGGCCTCAGTTTTTCTGTTGACAAATGATGGGGCAAGTTTTTTCCAACAGCTGACTGCTCCATGTGTCTGCCTGAAAACCCTTAGCCATTGGATAAGAAATCCAATCATCTGATTATAAATTAAGTTTACCACATCTCTGGCAGCCTCTAGTGGGCAGACTCCATCATGACAGCAATCTCCTAAAAACATGAGCGCAGACACTTTTGACAGTGTATCACATATTTTAGGTCTATATCTTAACAAAAGTATAAGTTAATTAAAATATTTTGGATTATCCAGTTGGATACCAATTGGCTTGAACAATAAAAAGGACTGGTGAATTTAAATACTCCTGATGTACACTGTTCCTGAAAAGTGCTGAAAATGAGCTATCAAGTCTAATACATAGCAATAAAATATATTTTTAGCTAATTACATGCTTCATAGTTGTTTAAGGTCCATGGGTCCCCTTCAGATGAAAGCAGAGTATTTTAGATGTTTTTTTTTGTTTTTATACAGCTCAGTAAAACCTAAAACCTAAAACCACATTCTGAGATGATATCTAAACATAACAACTGGTAATCAAATAAGTGGATGGACTGACTGAATCAACATTAACTGGTTTGTATAACTGAAGGGTCTTATTTAAAAACTTCAACTTATGCAATAAGTTTTTTCCTTCAATAAGTTTCAGAATATACAGACTTTTTGGTTTCTAAAAATCTTCGAGAAAAGGAGCCAGTTGTGAAATTTGAAGTTTTCTTGTCTGTGGTGCCACCTAGAGGCACAGAGTGGATCATAACAGATTTTTACCTTCACCAGGAGGGTTCTGCTTTTGCCAGTGTTCGTCTGTTCGTCTGCATGCAAGACAAGTCAAAAAATTAATCAACAGATTCTGATGGCATGACACAAGGGAGACGTGATTAGGTTTTGGTGAAGATCTAATTCCAGGAACTTCTTAAAGGATCTGTTAACATTTTCACACAGACCGGTTTTGCATATTTTTGACAATAACACAACCAACAATTTCAGAAATGCCTAAGTGGAGTTTTTACACTTTGAGTTCTTCAAGATTTTGATTTGATATGCTTGGAGAAATCTCCAAGTTAAGGTAGACATAAAGACACAGATTGGTTCCAGTTTTATTACAACTTCTTTGGACAAATCTGACTGGCTTGAGGGAAGCATGGTGGCACAGCACAAGCCACACAGCAGGGCCTTTGTGTACACAGTTTGCATGTTCTCCCTGTCCATGGGTGGGTGATATATGAATTACATTTGATTAAATTAATTCACATAACTTGAGTTTATTCTGCAAACTAAAGCCAAAAATAAAACATGCAAGCAAATAAAAAAAAAACTACAGCTGGACAAGGACAGAAAAGTGACTTGACATGACACTCTTTTTATCTTCATTGTTCAATTTTTACAAATGTTTGAGGCAGTAAATGTTGAAATCAAAATTAAATTGACTGTCCTGCCCTAGTTGACCCTCTAATCTCTGAAAATGTGCTGGAAATTCAATATTAAGAAATAAATGTATAAATTTCACACTTTTAGAGTAAATTATGAAATGAAGTGATGATGCCCTGAGACATAGTGACAAAGTGTCGTGACAGTGAGGCCTCTCCAAATGTGTTATTGTTACCACCTTGTAGCCAATGAGAGAAATCCAATGTATCCGAGTAATAGCTGAATGTTCAACAAAATTGTGATTTTTAAAGTTGATGTTTTTTTTAATGTTTTTACTCTATGTATGTTTGTTAGCAAGATTATGCCAAAATAATTAGACAGATCTTGCTGAAATTTTCAAGATATATTGTTAGCAATGATTAGACTTTAATGGTGATAAGTATTTTTGTCTGGATGCAAAAAACATCACCAAATCTAAAAAAATCCCAAAAGTTAACACTGAGTTCAAAAAAACATATCTCTGCCATTTTTTAACAGATTCACTTCCAGTTTCACAGGATAATATGGAGTCCATATCTCTATCAACAAGGTGAATTTCATCTGGATCTGATCCAGACTGATGTCACAAAAAACATTGAATTTTATAACAGGAAATAACATTGATGACCTTTAATAACTTATATAAAATCAAAATATTAAGTGATGTTTCCAAAACTTGTTTAGTTCATCCAGTGTAACAACCTCCATGTATTGTGCTGAGTTTGGTCCGGATCCTGACACTATTCTGGATCTGGTGGTCCAGAATTGTATCTTTTACAGGGGTTTTGATAAAGTCACTGCTGGAACTGAGCAGCTTGGTGGAGTTCTGCGCTCTCTGAGTGCTTTTTCATGGATTATGTCTTCACCATCCCCGAGTTGACAATCAAAGATGGCTTCCCCCAACGTAAACAGTTATTAAGCTCCTGTAATATTCTGTTTATTTCTACTTATGACAAGTGTTTATGGCACTAAATCAGCAGTATACACAGGATTGTTCACTTGTATTTATGGAAATGCTGCCTTAGTGTTATTTATTTGTTTATAATTTATTTTGTGAGGTAGACACCCTCTGTACCTTTAAGGTTAGACTTAAAACAGTCCTCTTTGATCAAGCTTTCAGTTAGGGACCAGCTTAGTCCATAAATTAGACTCATAGTTAAGATGCAATAGGCTTAGACTGCCGGGGGGGATCTGGCACATTGGGCTCTCTCTCTCTCCACATCTGCTTTTGCCCCTTTTGTTTGCTCCTGTACTCGTCTCTGGCTCTTGTCTTGTAGGTGGCCTGGGATCCTTGGTGGAGACTGCCTGCTGCTGTGGAGTCACGAAGCCTCAAAAACTACAATTATAGACATGACACATATTTGGCCATTTCATTAGGAACATTCCAGTTCATAATCATTATAGCTGTTAATGTAGATATTAGCATGATCTCTCTATTCATGGTTGATACATCTATAGTACATTATTTTTATGACCACATTAGCATAAGGTCCCTCTTGAAAATGGGATGTCACATCTCAAGAGGCCTTTAACACATTTATACTCAACAGAGACAAATATGGTTGGGATGCACTTGTGGTCTGGGCACCCATGAGTTCGTCACTACCATAAATTCTTGTTTTCAGTAAGAATATCATTAATTATATTTCTGTTAAATTATCATCACAACCATTCAGACATGAGGACCCTCCTGAAAATGAGATGTAGCATCTCAAGAGGCTAACCTCTAATAAATCAGACAACAGGTCTATGGTACATGAACTTGTCCCTAACTTTAGTTCTTATTCTAGTCCACTTGTCTCCTCTTACCTCCCTTCCTTTGCCCTCACACCCAACACAGCACCGTGTGGATTTGCTGTTCATCATGAGAGTGGGATCCACATTCAAGATTTCCTGCTGCTTAACAGAAGGTTTTTTCTTGCCACTATGAAGGAGGGATTCATGATTGGCTATATGAATTCATGTTGGGGATTGGATGTATATTTTTGTGTATATATATATGTATATGTGTGTTTTATATATGCATATACAGTATGTATCACTGCATATATGTGTATCCATAAAATGAAGAGTTTTATGCTCTATTGTAAAGTGTCTTGAGATAACACTTGTTGTGAATTGGCGCTATACAAATAAAGATTGATTGATTGATTGATTGATTGATTGATTTACATTCTTTATGTGGTATTTGTGTACTGAAACGCAGGGCTTGCTAACAACAGCTAACACAATGGCTAACAATAACCTGGTAGATTGGAAAGTTTCTTTAAACTTTGTAACTGGAACGCTGATAACTCAGAGATGATGTCACTCCCACTTCCCTCTTCCCAGTTCTTAGATAAATGGAAAGCAGTATTAGTACCTTGTTAAGAGGTAGACTGGCACCTCCTCTGCCTCTGGGCCCAAATCAACTCTACTCCATACCAGGACTGTGGTGCTGTGGGTTAAGAAGTTTTCCTGAAACCAGTGGAGAGAAGAAAGGAGAAGCAAGGTGAACAACAACAGTAGTAACAACAAGCTTAGTGGAGCACCTGAGTGAAAGGGAACGTTACATAGTGAGAGCACAGTGAGGTGTTTACAAAAATATGATGAAGGACCATGATCATAGTCTCTCATTTTTGGTGACTTCAATATGCTATACCTAAAACATGCCACTAGAGAGCGCTGGTTTTCTGTTTTTGAGGTTAATCCCATGTGAATATTGCCAAACATATTGCACTGAGTGTGAAAGAGTGGGTGGGGGTGGGAGTAATTAGAGAGAGAGGGGCATGGAGGGGCATTTAACTCAGGCATTCATCAGATGGGGGTCAGATATGCACTATTTCACAGCCCTGCTCCAAAGCTTTTTCTCTACACTACAAAAGTTCTACCTCTACGAATAACCATCTTCAAACCCCCTTGACCTCAGCATGATTGATGCTTATTTAATTTGCGGCTACATTTTCTGTGATGACATTTTTTTTTTCATTTAATTTAGAGGAGGCAGGAGTGTTCCACATCACAGGACACTGACTGTATTATGTGTTGTTTTTAGGTCACACCCATGACAATGCTTTTCCACATTCCCACAGACGCACACAGGCACAGAGCTCGTCCTTACTTTCCTGGATTTGACTGCGCAGCGAATCATTAAAGGTCACTGGAAATAACACAGAAGCGGAAGTTTTAATTGACAAGGAGGAAATTGAGAAGCGAAAGGGAAAATTGTACTCCAGGAGACACAGACAGAGCTCAAGTCCCCGACACTACGGAAGCAAATCTAAATCTATTTGCTGCCATGGCAACAGCTCTCAGTAATTACCTTTCCTCTGTAATTAGTTTGTACAGTGTAAGCCTTGGATGGCACAGTATTAGATCAAGAATAGGTTGAATAGGGTTGTGAAATATATAAACTCAACTTCCAGTGTAAGCTAGAATTATTCACCTTTGAAATCACATTTCCCGATGATGCAAGGAAACAAAAAATGTGTTTATACGGTTAGTGTGACAGTTGTTTAGCTGCAGCTTGTCTGCAGAGGTCAAAATAACCGGGGGGAAGCTGCACAAAGACACAGTGCTGTTATTTCTTCTTCAGCTGTTATTTGATATCATGTCATGTTTATGCAATACCTTCAAGTAGGGCCGGACAATATTGACCAAAAAGCTTGGCTTGGTAGTCTAAGGCAAAATCATTACTCAACACTAGGGGTGTCCCGATTCAACTTTTTCACCTCTGATAAGATACCAATATTGGATACTTTTATTACTTATTTCGCAGTATGGACTGTAAGAAAAGGCTTCATTATGTTAGATTATTCAGACAGAGAACAGAAGTCAGCAATAGTAGGTATGAGAAAAACTGACCCATTTGTTATTAACCAGTGGGTTCAATAAATTTGAATCTTTTTTTAAATGTCTGGGCCTATATCTTTTTTTTTTCTTTTTTTTAACTTTTTTTTTTAATTGCAAAAACAAACAATACAGACAGAGACTAAGACATATAACAGGACAAGTTACATAACAGAAAAGAAGTAAAGTACAAAAATACAAAAAAAGGAGTGAGCTGTTTTTGTGTATTATATGTGTCTGCGTTTGTGTTTTTTTAACCAGAAAGACATTTTCTTGTCAATCCCCCCTTTTTCTTTCATTTATTCATTGCAAACCACCCACACCCATAATAAATTTCAATCTTAAACATATGAATATAGTATAATTACATGAAATATATGAAAAATAAATCAAAAGACCTCAAGAAATCCAGTAAAAACAATAACATATATTTTAAATTGCAAAATGACCACTGTGTTTACTAAAATAAATAAATAAATCCATAAAAATGGACTACTTGTATCGTAGTGCTTATATTGGACATTTTAGATGTAGGCCGATATAATCCAATATTTATATTTTGCTGATATCGGACAGATATCAGTTATCAATATCAGATCGGGTCACCTAGGGCTGGGCGATATACCCTAAGAATAAAATCCAAGAATTTTTCCTCAAAAAACTCAATTTAAGATCTCAATCGATTTTTTTCCTCTCAAGCAAAAAAACTCCAAGTGACACAAAAATGACATGAACCAAATTCTACCTTTATGTTGTGAAAATATATTCCTAAACCAATCAGAATTTCCCTCTTAAAATTAAGGTGTGTGTCACAAAATGTTGATTTTGTAGTTCTAACACAGGCAGGTTTGCCTACATAAACACTGAAAACTGAGGGATTTTTGCAGTTTGTTAACTTGTTTTCCTCTGATCAATATTTAATCTAATTTAAAAAAATAAATAAATACAGGCCTATAAAAGTGTTTGTGCAAAACCTGGCAGAGCCACCATCATGAAAACTGTAAAATTTCAGTGTTAATATTTTTCAAACTTCAAACAACTACTTACAATCTTAGTAAGTGAATGCATAAAATCACAATTTTAAATTTTTAAATCTTCTGCAGAAAATAATTTGAATTAATGGATTTAATCGATATATTTCACAGCTCGAGGGTCACCCTTACTCAACACAGATTTTTTTTTTTTAATTTACTAATGATTGCCACAATAGATTGGGGCAGGAATGAGTTCGCGAAACAAGGAAGTGAGTAAGAATTTAGCACTTCTTGGTTCCCAAAGCTGAAAGTCTATGGGATTAAAAATAACTGAAAAAGCAGATAATGAGTTGTATCTTAAGAGGCCTTCAGGCTTGAGTTTTCAGCATTTGGGTTCCCAAACATTGCTATTCAGAAATTGTGTAATGGGCTCACTGACATTTGTGGTCTTTAGAGATTATAAATAGCCAAATATTGGGTGCTTTGAGCTTCTGTTTAATAACTGATGTTTTACACAGGGTACCTAAATGGCGGTGAAAAATACTGACATAAAGAATATCATCAAGACATGAAAAATTTCCGTATACTGCAGGCTTTCCTTAGACATGGCACCTCGAAAAAAATAAAACATATATGCACTATATCTTTTTTTAAAAAACTCCTAAATTGATGGGGAAGCTTCATTGTTTTGGGTGCAGACAGAGCACCTTGATTTCATCTGACATCATCTACAGTTATACTAGCACCTTGATTACCGGTAGCTACACCACATTTCTGTATGTTTGCTTAAAAAACAATAGCAGTATCTTATTTTTCAAATACATCTGTCATCCACATCAGCACATAGCAAACACCCTTGTGTCTTTTTAGTTAGTTTCTCTCTTTTAGATGTCTTAAAGAGCCCATATTTTGCATTAACTTGCATTCATTTATTCATTTGATGACTGCCAACGTATGTTCAAAACCACTTACGTGCAAATACCCTTATGAGTTTAGTTTTCATACACCGATGCCCCTGATCCAGCTGTATTCTCTGTTCAAGACATTAGACTTCCTGCCCCTTTAAGGCTCTCTTCCTGACATGAGCCCTGTCCACTCTGACTGGTTGACATTGTATCAGAAGAACTCTGCATCCATTATGCCGTCTATGCACTGGGCTTACCGACCCCCGACCCCCGAGCCAAAGGGCTGAAGCTGTTGATGAAACAACGGTAGATGTCACACTGGTAGGTCAGGGTGGTTCTAATGCTGCTTTGTATTTACATCAGATCTGGGAGGAGGGTCGTGAGAATGACGTCATATCAGAGTTTTCAGCGTTCTAGTTACAAAGTCAGATTTTTTTTTTTTAAAGGTGCGATGAGGAGAATCTATTACCGGCAAAATAAAGACTCTGCTACCCATGAGCATGCACAGCGACTGTCGTAATGCTGTGTTCCAGTAACCTCGGAACTGGGAGTGACATCATCTCCGACTTATCGGTGTTCTAGTTGAAGTCAGAAAAAAACATGCCGATCTACCAGGCTATTGTTAGCTGTCATTGTTGTTCACAAATACCACATGAAGAATTTGATTATCACTATGGCAGCATTTTTGTAAATATAAGTCGAACGTGTATACAGCTGATCTAGAGCGACACACCCCAGTCAGAAGTAAAAATAAATGGATTATTACAGGAGCTAAATAACTGTTCACACTGGGGGAATCCATCTTCGATTGTCAACTCAGGGGTGGCGAGGTTTCACCGAGTTCCCAGTAGGAAATTCAGACTTCGGGGAACGTTCCAGTTGCAGTTTCCTACTCGGAACCCGGAAATTCCGGAAAAGAACTTCTTTTTTCAACAACTTACAGGATGCAAAGCCACGAGGTAATGTATCTCTTTCTAGTTACGTAGCGGTAGTTTTTGATGTGTGACAACAAGCAAGTTTTTGGAAAACTTAGTATCGTAGTTGTAGCCGGCTATATATCGCTACTTACAGCCCGGTGCTCGAAGACATGTCCGATTAATATAAATTTGCTCTAGTTTTAATTGTCTTGTTCCCGAAGTTGAGTATTCAGGCCAGTCCAGCCCTGTCCGACCTGACCAGGAGGCTAAGGAATAGCATTTATAGATAACCTATTTTTATGCTATAAAACTCATCTTAAAGTGTGTATTTCGATCAGGCATATATCTAAAAGTGAGACTTTTTTGTAATTACTTAGAAACTCCTCACAGTCTCTTTAAGTTAGCTGTTCTTCACACTCCCTTTGTTGTAGTTCACACATATCACATGAAGAATGTAAATAACACTACAGCAGCATTTCATGTTAGTCAAACAATACTATGTGGCTGATTTAGTGCGACAAACACTAGCTGCAGGAGCTTACTGACTGTTGACACCTGGGGCAGCCATCTTCAAATGTCAACTCTGGGGTGGTGAGGATCAGCTGACTTCTCGGTAGGACATTCTAACTTGGGGGTGGGGTGGTTCTAGTTGAAGTTTCCCACTTGGAAATCCTGACTTCCCAGTACAACTGGAATACAGCATAATTCTGCAGACTTTTTGTCTTGGGCATAGTAGTGCTGCATCACGTCTCTAAAAGGCACATAATACTTGAAAAGCACAATACAGGCCCTTCAGTGCATTTGTTTACTTAGTACATCGTCAGTGGAGGCAGAACAACCTTCTGTACACATTAGCTGGTGCTGACTAGCAAGTTGTTTTTGGCTCATGTCCCAAAAACACAGTGGATAATAACAGGGGTGTCTATTAATATGAGATGTTACCTATTTTCTGAGATCAGGTGTTTTCTGAAAGGCTACACTGAAGCTGAGGTAGACAGTATTATTTTCAGCTCAAAGCTTTTACTTCTGTTGCAACAATTCTTGATCTCAACAAAGCAACAAGAAGACATTCTTTAGACCTTTGTGCTGCCTGATAGCCTGTGGTGTCAATACATGACTTTAGGTTTGCCTCCAGCTTCTGCTATGATGTTACTCATGATGCAGGTCATAAAGAGTCTATTGTATCAAAGTTTCAATGTGGCATAACCCCCCTCCCTGTAGCCCTGAAACCAGATCATTACCTTCAAACACATGTTCAATTGTTAATGAGTGGTGGCTTGTTTAGGTGTATACACACACCCATGATGGGTGAACATGCTAAGTAATGTGTAACCAAGCTGAACCGGACTTTAAACTGTTTATGCCGGTCTCTTACACAGCCTCACGTATGTTAAGAAGTTAACTTGCTTGTCAACTCTGAGCTGCTGTTACTATTGTAAGCTACAGGAGTTGCCTGGGGGATGTTTTCTGATTGAATTAAGTTTTGCTGACAACATCTGAGTATCAGGCCAATTAGCATTCATTTGGTGTTGGACCAAGCCTAAACCAGTTTTGTTGTTACTCTGGGTGCTTTGAAATGTGATGCATGGGAGCCTTGAATGTGAATACTTGAAACCATCTGTTCATTTGAATAGATTTGGATCTATATTTGGCATCACATGCTGCTAAGCTGTTCTGTAATGTAAAATGAAAAGGCTTCTGTTTTGTTCCTTTGAATTCCCTCTCCACTGACAACAGCTTTGTTTTGGTAAATCTTTCAAAACTAGATAATAAGGGATGAAGGCCAAGTCAACAAACAACACGGCTACCTCCTGGTGCACAGTGTATTCTCGAACAAATGACAAAATCTGTTAGATGGAGGGCTAATTTACCCCAGAACTGGAGACAACTTTATTTTCTCCCATAGTTTATTTACATGTTGAATTTTCCACTGGCTATTGATAAAGCACCTGTGTGTAAAATGTCCCATTAATAAAGTTTTTAAAGAAATCTGTTTGCAAATTCATTACCAAAAATGTAATGACACTGTCTTTTGCAATTTAGCTTAAAAAAATAAAAAAACCTGCAACCTTCATACAGTTTAATATCAATTGGCAACTCAATGCAAAACTTACAGGGATATACTGTATTTCTGCACAGGTTACCTTTACATTAAGAAGTATGTCACGATAGTTTTGCAAAGGCTATCAGTCATTTGAACTTTAGTGTTATTCAAGTAAGTAAACGCACTTTCCATAAACAATGGTCCTTATTTTAATCCTTAATTTAATGTTAGACACAAAAAAATTTTAACTAAGAAGATATAGCCTACTCTTATTTTGCATTTCTAAAGAAAAAAATACTGATTAGTAGGGCTGAACAATTAATTGCAAATTGGATTAAATTGCAATATGGCTTGTTGCAATTTTCAAATCGCAGACAGTGCAATATTTTTAACCCAAAATGTGTTGAACATTTTGGCATTGTGATCTAGTTTCTTGCAATGTCATGCCTATTTTAACCTTTTTTTAACCCAGTTTTTACAACTTTATACCTATCTTGCTCCCATTCATCTTTTTTTTGGCCACTGACAGACCATGTTTGGAATTTTTACATGGTTTTTGAAATTCAATCCCAATTTTGCTGCTATAATCAATTTTCCTTAGCCACTTTTGAATTTTTTTGCCTTTTTTTTGCAATTTCATACCTATTTTGCACCTATTAATTTTTTTCCCGCTTTTGTATCATTTTTTTAACCCCGTTTTTACAATTTCATACCTATTTTGCTTCTGTTCTCCACTTTTTCTCAAATCTTTTATTCTTAGATTGATTTAATGTCATTTATACTATAAAATGATCTACTGCTTATGTTTATTTAAGAATACTAAGATGAGGAACATTAAAACAATCGCAGAGTAAATTGAAATTGCAATACTGGGGAAAAATAATATCACAATTAGATTATTTTCTCAAATTGTTTAGCCCTACTAATTAGTGCTTATTGTGATATTATTTAAGAATAACAAGATGATGTATTGCTCATTGAACTAACTGAACTAAAGTGCACAACAACCAACCCTGGTCTGCCCTTCTGTCATTTTGCTAGCTACCTGTTGTGATATCCAGAATGTAGAACTGTTTTGTGTTCGTTTTTTTTTACTTTTTTCAGTCAACTCCTTCAGTAAACAGTCTAAGAGACTAACATAACATAGCATTAGGGACACAGGATATTGGTATCAGTATTGGTATCTGCAGATAGTTACCTAAAAAGCTGAATATTGGTATCAGCTTATACAACAATTGTAGCTGATATTAATGGCCAATATTTTGACTGAAAATGGCAATATATCTACAATGTATTGGAGTTAATAAGGGATGGGAATTGATACTATTGTATCAATATAACTGCCATTGCTGATTCTGCTTCTTAATCTGATTCTCATCAATTCCTGTGGATTTTCTCTGTGGGTCTACATTGGTTTTCAGTGGAAACAATGTCAAACAAATCACTCTCTTGATATACAGTGCTGTGATGTACAGACATATGCTTCTGCAAGTTGCTGGTGTCTCCACTTGTGCAGTCATCAGTACTTGTGTCCAACAAACTATAATTTTGATCACTTCTGCCATCTGTGTGCCATGGTTTTTGACTTCTGCGTCATCATTTCTGCTGACTGCTTCTAACGAGAGCATGGTGTCCTTCATTTGCAAAGCATTTAGGGAAAAGTGGGAAAATATTTATGAGCAAAAACATTAAGGATATAGATTAAATGACGGAGTTGTTATCGAACCTAAACTGGAATTGGTTTTCATTTCCTATGCTTATCATCAGACAGAATGCAGCAAGATGTATTATCATCAAATTACCATTTCTACCAAAACTGCAATTCATAAAAGAATAAAATGTTTTTTTCTTAACACAACTACACTGTCACCATGCAAGGAACAGGTCAATTTAGGTAGGACTGAGCCTTTGTGCTCTTGACAAAATATGTTGCTTGAACTACTTGTGGCTGTGATAATGAATATGGGAATATTGGCATATCCGATGTGGCTAAAATCCAATATTGTGCATCCCTACATAGCATTTGATAAAGCTGCCATTCGAATACACTGCTTAACTACCAAGTCTTTGTCAAAACTCATTGACACTTATAATTAGGGTTGACAGCTTTCTTGCATAAAATTAGGATGCACAACCACCACTACTGCCCAGAGAATGGAGCACCAGGGTCAAACAAACATAAATCATCACTTGTTTGATTGAGTGACCCTTCAATTTGATATCAGTGTTGACAGAAAAAAAGCTTATAGCTACATTAATGAAAATGTAGATATGAACATTTCTGCCAGTTTGTTTGCTGTATACTTTTTCAGAGTGACCTAAAATGCAGAATAAGTCTATGAACTCCGTAGATAAACTATTTATAAAAAAATAACTTGCTCGAAAGCGTCGTGTGTGTCCTTGAATGCACCATTTAACCACCCCTTTCTTTCATGTTATGATTAATTATTGCCTCAACAGTGAGGAATTCTTGTATGAGGACCCACACTTCACAGTGTTTGCCTACCTTCTTTTCCCCTACTTCTTTCTGTTGTTTAAACTCGATAGGCTGACCTTCTTCCCTCCTGTTTTAATTACTTTCAAAGAAAAGTACACTTTTCATCACCTAAAGACAGTCATTCTTCCCCTCCTCATAGGATGTACTGGAAATTTGCCGCGGCCTTCTTTCTTCCTTAAGATGATGGCTGTCTTGTCCAATCAGGACTCGAGCACACGCTTCTCCCCGCCTCTTTTTGGCTCTGGAAACTCCCTGGACCAATCAGGGCTCGCCTCCGTGTGTTCAGCCATTTTGTAAGAAAATCAAGCAAGTCTGCCGCCCTACCTTCGCTTCAGACCTGCAGTTTTTTTCTTGTGCAATGGACGGGTAAGTGAAAAAGAACCCTTCTTAAGACTAAATTTAGTAAAGCGAGCAGAGTGCTGAACGGTGTATACATTGTGTTTCGGTTGAGTTTGCGGTAGATATAATTGAGGGGCTGTTTGGCTCAACCGTTTAAGCGGAAAAAGTTTAGAAACATTTTTTTTTCATCAAAACATGCAACAGTTAGCAGGCGCGTGAGCTATGTAGCACTGCTAACCGTTGCTACGCTATCGAACGTTCTGACGTTAGGACTCAAATTAACCTTCCCTTTTAGCGGAACCCTCACTTATGAAACGTTACTCACAATTCCTGCATTTTTGACCACTTTTGTTGCTTTTCATACGAACAATAGCGACGCTGGCTCATTCGCTGACACACGCTGGTTAACGGTGGCTAACTGTACCTTGGTAACTTGGTTTCACGGGAGCTCGAGCGCTGGCTAAAGCAACGTGTCTCATTTCCGCATTCACTTGTCTGCGGAGTGCCAGGGCCATGTTGAAGATGTCTGGCCTGAACATTTCTCGTTGATTGAATTAGAGACCACCGCACTGGGTTTATATGCAGGGTAGGGTATACAAATGCGCCTGATCAATCGATTTAAACTTTAACTTATTTTTTGATCATCCAAGTTCGACGGTTGAAGTGACTTCCGAGACTCAATGTTGCATCGAAATTGAACGTGTAGCATTTGAGTATATTTGCTTAATAGGGCATTGATGATATTAATTTGCTCTTGGTGCCAGTTTTGAGCTGTTTTTCTTGTCTTTTTAACCCACTACAGCCGCCTAGACGCTGACTTGTACCCTCTGGGATCCGGCTACGTCCCTGAAATCGAGTAAGTATTTTGTATAGTATTGCTAAACTGACCTAATCTCTTCACAATTTAGTTGATGTGATTCCTTTCTGAATCGAGCAAAATTTCTGAGTACATTGCCGAATGAGGAAGTGAGTTTCATTCTTGTTCGTGTTGATACACCGCTAAGTATGTTTATTGAGACCTTGGCTCTCGTCGCTCTCGTGTAATGAATTGCACTACGGATCTTATGATAAATAATGTGTTATTAACTTTGTCCCTACGTACGTTTCTTTGTTTGTTTTCACAGCAGTGTCCATGACATATCAGTTGGCACAAAGGTAGGCAACTTTTATTCATCTTCTCAGAACTGCTTCCTCCATTCTTCCTCATGTTACTGTCTATTATGGCTGCTCGATTATGTAAATAATAATGAGCTCAATTAGTCTGATGGGTAGTGAGATCACTCAGGATTACTAATTGATTTTACTATTTGTGCCATATGCAATCTACAAGGTGTGAGATATCACTTTTACCATTAAAGCAATAAATGAAAATAATAATGAATGTGTATTAAGAATGGTCATATTTAGACTCAATTGTTAGAATTTGTAAGACAGTAATTGAGATCAAAATCTGCCTATATTTAATGCAAAACAAATATGTGTCTTTACGACTGAATTATGACTATCCAAACATCTCTCAGGAAATTCCTGTAATTGCAACAGAACTATGAGTTATGCAACTTTTGTGTTGCAAACTTTCACAAATGCAACACCTGGCTAAGATAATTGTGTCTAAGAACTCCCATTGCAATTACAGTTGTGCTACAGACAATTTCTCATTTTGAAGAAGGTGCATTTGCAGACATTTTCTCCTACTTAGATCAAACGATAAGAGCAGAAAGGTGGTAGACACCAGGAAAGGAATGTCGGATACTTAAGGTGGAATAGATTGTTAAAGGTGGGGTTGTGTGCTTTCCTGCCTTGTTTCTGCCTGTGTGGCTTTAGGGAAATGAAACTTCCTGTTGTTTATTTTGTGTGTGTTCTTTAATGGCCTGCACTGGAATGTTAAGAAAGCAGCCGAATCCTGCCTCAGTCCTTAACTCAGCCTTGCCTTTAGCACAAGACTACTTGAGCCAACAGAACAATATGTTAGTGTTAATCTGTGTTGCGTGAATCTTGTTTTATCAATTTTTTTTTTCATTCAAAGGTTGAGCTGCTGCCTTTGTGACTGGACAAGTGTAGCCACTCTGTGTGTTTGCATACTCGTTTGAAAGGTTGTACGTTTGTTTCTGGCTGGTTGTTAAGTTGTGTACCCAATAAAAAAGCCTGTTTAAGTCGTCCTCCTTAGTAACAGAGCCTGAGGCAGCTATGTGTAGGTGGAGTAATTGAACCAAGGGCTGTAACCATCCTCCCGCAACTGTCCTCACCGTCATGACCAAAGTTCCTCGCGCTGTTTAAACAAGCACACTAATTCACGCACAGAAGAACACACCCACTTCTCTTTATCATCACAAGCTCAGTGTTTTTTCAGCATTTCTGTTAAATGGTCGCTGATTCACTCTGTGAGTCATGTTTTTCTAAGTTGCCTTGTTTTCTAAGTTTTATGCGCTGCGGTAATGATGATGCTGAGTTATGGAGCGCTGCCTTGCTGGAATCTGTAATTATTCCGTCTGGGCAGAGCGTCTGGCATTCCGCGGTCACATTCCAATCTCCCCCCTCCAGCCCCCTGGTGAGGCACAGCTCCCTGCCCCCCTACACTGGCGAAGGCTGAGTGCAACGAGCAAACATGTTTCTACCTGTGCTGTCTTCCTTTGTGCTTTTCCATCGTGATAACAACCCAACAATCCCAACTACAGAGTCCAAATTAAAATGCTTGCAAATACCTGCCCGCTCGCATTGTGTTCGCCTTAAAGATCATGATGCATTTCTTTCTTTCCTTGTCCCTGTTCAGTGCAAGGTACACCACTTCCATTGTCGTGAGAGGAAGCCGCTTAACAGTCTCAGTATGTCGGCCAGCAATGTGTCATCATATCCTGAAGGCTACTATTATACTGTTACGTCCTGTGCAAACAAAGGATGTGAACAAGTCAATACACATTTAGTGGGTTTGTGATGGAAAAACGAGTTTGGCACTGTGTGGGAGTCAAATAACAAACCATTTATACGCTCTGCTTTTTTTCACTCGCCCTTAAAACTTTTCTCCCTGCACTCGCTGTCACACTCTCCCCCAAAGCCATAGAAATATTGTTCCGGCAGTTGTTCCACAGAACTCTGATCTGTATATCTCTTGAATGTTCCTTGCTCTGCACTGTAGACTGCCTCAGCTCTGTGGTTATAATTAGAATGAGGAAGACGGGAGTAAGAGAGAGAAAGCAAAATCTGCCATAGAGCAGAAACCGTCAGCCCCCGGGAGGAAGTTTAGCAAAAGCCTGGAAGCAGGCCTGATCTTTGTGCTCTTCCTGTTTTGAGTTGGTCTGCTGACTGATAATGTGACACAGCCCGCCCACGAGCAGTCAGGCCGGAGCCACTTCCTTCATTTCTCATGTTCATGTATCTAGCCTCAGCACTTAAAGTGGTCCCTTACATTCTGTTCCCACCAACTGAGAATTGACAGTATTTTAGCTTTCTCCAAATTGCTCTGTTGCAGTTTCACTTTCACTAGCAAATGCAAACCTCTAACTTTGATAACAGTGAAGTGGCCTTTCTTTGGCTGTATGATATGGATAAAATGCCATAACAGGACATCTTAAGCTTAATGGTGATACTTGATGTGGATCTCAAAATGCTTTTTTGATCAATAGTTGTAAAGCTCAAAGAAATGATAGTTTTCATGCAGAGGGCTGCAAAGGCTTGAGGTGAAGGTTTACAGCTCACTGTTTTACTTAGTCATCGCCTTGCGCATTTGCAAAGGAGGAAAAATATTTGTCATGCTCAAACTTATTTGATGACCAGATATACTTAGCAAAAATGCTTTACTTTTCTCTGTCTGTACTTTTCATTTCCCCGTTTAGCTTCTTCTAAGCTCAGCATCCAGTGTACTGGTCTAGCGAGAACATCTATGTTTGTTTACTTTTCAAAAAACTGACAACTCGACATCCTGGGTTTTGCTTTCTTCTGTTGCATGCATCATGGCCCAAATGCTTTACTCTGTAACTGCAGTGCATTGTGGTCATTTCACTGGTGCTTGGGAATCAGTTGATTTTTAGTTTCAGCTTTTATGCTAAGATTGACAAAATTATTGCATTTTTTAACTACCTCTGTCAGTTTTTCTTCTCGTAATACCATGAACAAACCCTCGCTGACTTACGTATACCTTACTCTGCCTCTCGCACCGCCCCACTGAAAACAAAGTGAAATGTAAAGAGAGCTACCACACATAAGTATGAAATGTAAGATCTTATAAGAGTAAATATAAAAATTCCAATTTCCTAATTGTTTGAGTAAGGCAGCAATGATTAAAACTATTGGTACACATTGACATTCATCTAGCATAACCCACTGTTGTTATCAACTTTTTTGCAAACATCAATCATCAGCAAATGAAAGTCAGTTTAAGTTATTGCTGTCAATTACAGACGTGATGATTGGGATTGGATTTATTAAAATACAGGCTGTAAAAAAAAGGCGAGTCTTTGATCAACCATCATCAGGCCGATTAATTTTTTTTGCTGTAGTCTACTTTGCCCAGTCTACAGTCTGTGTATCCTCCGATTTAATTAAGAAACCATGCAGCTGAGTCCTAAATTAAAAAGCGCAGGAATGCAGCTTGTTGCGTTAACTTGTTGAATTGAGATAGCAGACCTTGTTTGTGTGGGCCTCAAGGGTGAGCGCGACCGCCTAAGCCCAACCATCTGGAAGTCAGAGGGTAGTTTATTCTACTGCTCACAGTGTTGTGCTCTTGGAGCCACAACTTCAGTGCCTCAATGTTGTTTCCCCCCCAGATTACCTAAACTTTTCTTTTAGAGAAGATTTGCTGCCTGACTTTAAAAAAATAACCCTTACTCTCCTGCAAATGTACGGACCAAGTCTCACAAGGTGAAGAATGCAAGAGAACCTGCATGACCGGTTGTTAAAAAAGCGCTCCAGGACTCTTCAACTCCCAGAGAGTCCTTAAGGCTCCATATGTGTGTGTGCTGCTGCGTAACAATGCCCCTAGTCTCAGCCAGAACAGGACCTCCATTGTGGAGTGCTGTAGAGCTTAGACTGCTGAGCCACTTCTTGTGACTGCTATACTTCATCTCCCACAACCACAAACGCACACACAGCCCTGAAACAGCATTTTATATCCACCAGAGACAGCGAGGCAGAGACAGTAAACTAGTATGCTGGACGTATTCCTATCCTGTCTCCCCTTTCAGGGGGCTTCAGGGTGTTATCCTTCCTCCTAATACTGAATGAGGGGAGATGGGTCGCACTGACTGACAGTGACTGTCAAGATTGGGCTGACACTGCTGTCTTGTGTGCTTAAATCTGTACAGTAAGAGTTACTCAAGTGTGCAGCATGATGATTTGGCACATTGGCTCATGTCAGAAATAAGTGGCCTGTCATGACAGTAGCTTTTTCAACAGGGCATGACTGTTGGAGAAGGGGTTAGTAGGGAAGGGGGCTGGGAAGTCAAATATCCTTCTTAAAAAGCTTGTTCACTTGATTCTTGCTGGTGGAGAAGGTGGAGTTCTCCTCAAGCGTGTTTGCTCAATCCTCTTTTGGTTATCAGATTACTTCCTGCTTTATCACACAATGGCTGGGTAATATGAGAGCAGTGCTCTCCACCTGCCATGCTGTGCCCTCTTTGGAGAAAGCACTGAAGTGAACCATTGTTTTCTCTCCTTCCGCAGAGGGGATCCGACGAACTCTTTTCTTCCTGCATATCCAACGGGCCCTATATCATGAGCTCAGGTAGGGGCTGTTGCCATGGAGGGGGTGCATCCTCTTTTATCGCAAGTGCTTGCCGTGTCTGTGTTGTTTGCGTTGCCATGACAACCAATCCATTATTCAGGACGAACCAGAGCCCTCTGTTCCCTCCCTGATTGTATCTGCTTCTGTTTTCGCCCCGCAGCCAATGGCAACGACAGCAAAAAATTCAAAGGTGACGTCCGCAGTCCCGGTGTTCCATCACGTGTGGTCCACGTCCGCAAGCTGCCCAACGACATAAATGAGGCCGAGGTTATTGGACTGGGACTGCCCTTCGGGAAGGTCACTAATCTGCTGATGCTGAAAGGGAAGAACCAGGTAAGGACTTCTACATGCAGGTCTCCCTGCCAAACCTGTATGACTTCAGCTCTTGGGAGAAACTTATCTTGAGGCCTGGGAAAGAGGGATCAGCTTACGAGCCTTTGTCCTGAACTGATAATGGTAACAATGACCCTATTGTCTTGTCTTTGTAGTTTAAATATTTAGAAGAGGGGGTACTATGTGTTTTTCTGTCACCTAGAGCATCTTGTTGACCTAACTGATTTTAGGTAGAACTGAACTAGGCCGTGACTGTAAACTCAAACTGTTCATGATTTAAAGTAAAGTAAAAGTATCTGCACGTCTGCAAAGGTATGGGGACTTCTTCTGAAGGCTCTGTCCACATGTGTTTGGAAACACAGCTTTTTCTGTGCTTTTTGTGGCCTTCTGTTCACTTGTAATAGGTGTTTACTATAGTTACTATTTTCGCAGACTCCTTACAAGCAGACAATTTTTAAAAACTTGATTTTGGGTGTCTCTGTGTGGACAGGAAAACTTCAGTTTGGCCTAAAGTGTCGCACTTTGTGCTCACCCTTCCTCAAGTTGATGTCATGCTATTAAATTGTGCAACGTGATCACTGTTTACATGTGTTGCAGTGGATGTTGATGAACTTTGGCTGTGTTTCTAACTTAACTATTTATACGTAAACACATTTTTATAGCTTCCTCACTATGATGCTGCCCTAAAAACTCTTTGAAAGAAATGCTTAATTTATGGATAAGACCTGGTGTTGACGGTTCAAAAGTCTTGACTGGTGACCCTTGTCAACAAAATGTTTTCAAAACAGAAAGTGATCAAGATAATAAGATTTGTCTTGAATTTGGATATAAGAAGACATATTTACTTAGCATGTCTGCTATCAAAGCTAACATAGCCACAAGTTAAACCATAACACCAGTCAGGCTTCTGGTTGGAATAGTTCTGAGAATAAAAATTTTTCTGCAGGAGACTGCAAAATTAAGGTGTATGTAATGGCCATTGTGTCATTTAGCATTTAGCACTACGATTCTAAAGCTTCAGACTGGCATAATATATGACATGGGTGAAATATTCAATGTTTTATTCTTGTCCTCTCCTGCAGGCTTTCTTGGAACTGAACAGTGAGGAGTGTGCACAGACGATGGTGAGCTACTACTCCTCTGTCACCCCTGTCATCAGAAACCACCCAATTTACATGCAGTACTCAACCCACAAGGAGCTCAAGACAGACAACTCCCCCAACCAAGTGGTAAGTACTTTATTTTCTTAAACATCTGTTTGGATTTGAGCAATCAAATGATGTTTGTGTCAAAGATATTTGTTTCTTCATATTGATAAAATGTCAGTTGCCTCCGGAGAGTTGAAATCCTTAGTGATTGAGTCACTCTGTTTGTGCAGCGTGCACAGGCAGCTCTGCAGGCAGTCAATGCGCTGCACGGAGGCGGAATGGGAAGCATGGCGATCTCTACAGACACCAGTAGCCTTGGTGGAGCAGCAACCCAAAGCCCTGTCCTCAGAGTGATCGTGGAGAACCTCTTCTACCCCGTGACCCTGGATGTACTACACCAGGTACGAAATGTTAACAGTTTGGCGGAGCTTCTTTACATTAAGGGAGGCAGCTGTGAAAGAACCTCTGTTTTACATGGACAAATATTGTTTTGCACTATTGAATTTTATTTATTTCTAATGTATAAATAATAATACTCTATATAAATTACAAGTGAAGAGTCATTTTTGGCTGCTTTTATAACTTTGTAATGAGACTGTAAAAGTTTACCTTTGCAGAAATTAACAGCCATTTCATCTTGGACTTAACTGCCTCTGCGCTGACATGATAATATCTTAATACCTTTTGCTGACATCCTCTCATAAGTGTAAATATACATGCTGCACAGAGGTTGTTAATGAGGTTATTTTGACACATTCAATGCTGTCTGACCTGTTTTCCATCCCTGCCCCTATCAGTAACAAAAATTGAGAAATTCTTGAAATCTGTACGAAGTGAAGTTGATTTTCAATACTTAAACAATGTTGCTTTTAACATTGACGAGTGACATAGTTGGTCTGTCTGTGCTTTTGACTAATGATGGGTACAAGCACCAAAGTTCTTAAGAGCCTTTCTTAGGTAACTTCAGTTGCCTTTGCAAGCTGCACATGTTTTACATCTTAGTTTATCATCTTATACAGCAATCCACATGTAACCAACCTCTCTAGTCACACTACCTAATACTATGAATGCACATTATTGGATTTCAATTGATGTCTGGTACACCAGTATTTCCAAACTCATCATCACTGGTTCAAACATCAATACCAATATCAATGTGTCAACTTAACACATATTTACCTGTAACTTTCATGGTTCCAGTCTACTCGAGTTAGAAACAGATATGAAGCAAGAAACATTTTATTCTCCAGTAAAGGATATATTTGATTACTTAAAGTGAACAATGAGTGATGGTGAAGCACACCCATAATGATCCATTGTTCATTTTAACAATCTGAAAGTCAAGTTTTGGGATATTTTTGGTCAGCTAGTTAAGTTGAAAAATAGTTTGTCAGCAGCTCTGCAACTTTTGAAACAAAAAAATAAATAAAACAAAATAACTCTGATGACCACAGCAATTTCAACTTCCTTTCTGCTGCTGCTGCAACACAAAGGTTGATGAAGGGTATGGCTGCGAGCACCAAGAGTAATTCTGGAGATAGTTGACAAAAATATTAAACTAGTGTTATTTTAGAGCAATACAAAGCCACTCTTAACAATGAGTTCAACACAACAGGAGATAATAACAGACGACAGAGACTTTCAGATCGTTGATAGCCTTAGAATCAGCAGTAAGAATTTGACTGAAATAAGTCTGCATTAGTGCAAAACTGTCCCCAAGAGTGTTCTCTGATCTAGTGTTTTGACAAGCTAATGCTTTTTCTATAGTGGGATTGACATCATACTGCTGCACTGTAGTGAAACTGGTGTACCACAGTCTAAGCATCACAGCCTGTTAAGCTATTGCACCACAGCATGTGTCACTCCAGACGTTATGTTCCACTTCTCTAATGCAAGGGAGAACAGAACTGCATGTTGTAGCAGAGACAGGATTAATCTAACACACAGGGTTGTTACAGCGTTGCTTCTTTTTTCGATACCCAAACCCCCCACCTCCATCTTTAGGTTTAGGAAATTCAAGTGACACCAAATATTTGGACAAAGACTTGTCCTTTTGCAAACAGCGCAGTTTAACTTTAATAAATCTTCCATCTCTGCGAGTGAAATCGTGGAACGAGGGCTTAATCATGTTTCCTTCAGAGACTGACTTGTGCAAACTTAGGCACATCTCAACGACCTACTTAAAAACCCTTTTTGTCTTTTACGTTGTAGGTTAATGTTGCATCCCTACTTCTCCTGTCTCGTAATGTAACCGTAAAACATTCTTTTGCTTCTTAAGTCTGGCTCTGCTGCTAAAAATACAGTTGGAACTTGGATATGCAAATAAGGCCTTTGTCACAAACACTCAATTCTTTCCTGAGGCTTGTTGATGTCATTTCTGATCATGTCTTCCTCCCTCTTCAGATTTTCTCAAAGTTTGGCACCGTGCTGAAGATCATCACCTTCACTAAGAACAATCAGTTCCAGGCTCTGATCCAGTACGCTGATGGCATGACAGCTCAGCATGCCAAACTGGTAAGACTTGTAGAACAAAGTTTCAGGAAGATATTTCTACCTTTGAGTAATGCTCACAGGGTGCTCCGTCACTTTGTTACAGTTAAATTCTGACTAATCATGGACAGATAAACCAAAGCCATTGTTGCAACAGTCAGTCTCTTTTTCATTTACATATCTTAGAGTTTATTACATCGCTCTTTTGTCTTTTTCAGTCTCTGGATGGGCAGAACATCTACAATGCCTGCTGCACCCTGAGAATCAGCTTCTCCAAGCTCACCAGCCTTAATGTCAAATACAACAACGACAAGAGCAGAGACTACACCCGGCCAGACCTTCCCACCGCAGATTCCCAGCCTTCCATTGACCATCAGACCATGGCAGCTGCTGCATTTGGTAAGAGACTGAACAGGGCTGAGGCTGTTTCTGATCAAGGCTGCAAATGTCCATCTACTTAAAGCTTTGTTGTCTTAATACACTTGTTTCACTGAAAATGTCCTTGAGGAATCAGTTTGTGTTTTAATATATTTTGAAGACATAGTGCAGGAGTTTTCAAAGCAAGTATACAGTCTGTAACAAGTGCTTCTTTTTGCCTCTTTGTCTCAGCTGCGCCGGGCATTATCTCAGCTACTCCCTACGGCGGAGCACACGCCTTCCCACCAACCTTTGCCATCCAGCAGACAGCAGGTCAGTGCATTACTCTCTCTGATCTGCAGTAATGAGTGCTCAAGGGTGAAACTGAATAAGCACTTTTGCTCTTCTAGTTTCGTGGTCTCAAAGTCTGTGGGGCTTCTGAGCTTTGGTTTAGATGTCTGATTTAAGGTCTGAATTGATGTTCAGTGTTACTTTAAATTTGTTTCTAGTTGGATGCTCTGAATATGTGAGCTTAAAATGTCCATTATTTCTACCACTTCATCAAATACATCTTGAAACATCCCTCAACTTAATGAAGGGGGCGTGCACGTGACGTCACAGTCAGCATGAGGGATGACCTCAGTCAGAGGAAAGACTGCAGACAAACAGTTTTATAAATTTAAATAGTTTGAATTATCGTATAATGATGTTCACTGAGGGCAGTATGGATCTCTAGCTGGTGTTATGGAAACCGTTGGAACCAGAACATCAGGTTTATAATGAAAACAGATGTGTTTTCACAGGAACTGATATCATATCACCGAGCATACATGCAATTAGGCAAAGATAAATGTGCACTACTTAAATTTTTAATCACTCAAACCAGCTATTGTATTAAATTTTTTTTCTTGTGCATGGGTTTTTTTGAGCCAACAGTAAAGACTTTATCGATGATTTGTGCAAAGTTAAAGCCTTGATTGTTGAGAACAGGAAAAATAGCTGGTTGAAATAAATTACAGCTAAATTATGTTTAAAAAGTTTAGCCCATAGACTTAACCACAAGTTGATAATATATTTAAACTTATTTGGCTTCCACTTGGACAAATCCTGATATTTACCTCTGCCAGGAGGTTTTGTTATTGCCTGCATCTGTTAGTTTGGTTTGCTGTTAGCAACATAACTCAAAAAGTGATGGACGTATTCTGATGAAATTTTCAGGGAATGTCTGTATTGGGACAAGGAACAAATGATTAGATTTTGGGAGTGATCCGGATCGCCGTCTGGATCCGCCATGATGAAAAATGTGAATTTTGTGAATAACTACTGAACTAAAATAGATATCATTATGAATCCAGTTGCTAATGGTATGTTTTCATGGTCAAGAAATCTAAATATTTAGATGAAATAAAGGGAGGACTAATATTTACGGTGAAAATCACAATATGGTTGAGGACTGTGGCGCTGGTGGGGGTCTGCACACGCCGAGTGCTTTTCTAGTTTTGCATATTTTCATGAGGTGCACATTTTCAGCCAGTTCCAAGGTCACATCATAAATAAACAGGAAGCAACGACAGCTGCAGAGATGTCTTTGTGCTTCAAACAGTAGCATAGGTACATCCATCTCATTTTAGGTACATGCAAAATCACATGTATTCAACGTAACAGTCACAACAGGACTTGATCCTATGACATCTGCAAATTAATGCTGCAATATAATTATAATTTTGTGACTCCCAAAGCTTATCGAGTCACTTTTCAACCTAAATCAGACCAGAGTATACATTTCCCTGATTGAAATAAAAATAGTTAACAGAAAGTAACCTTAAACACATCAGGTGAATGAAAATGTTTCACTGTGTCTCATGACAGTATCAATGTTGGCCTTACTCTCTGCCACTCAGCGAGCTGAAGTGAAATTGTGGTGTCAGTGCACACCCTCTATCAAAGCTTGTCAACCTCATAAAAGACGGTTGTTTACAACTGACATTCAGGACTACAGCGTTTGTTGAAGCCATGTCATTACCGTAAAGTCGGTCTGTCACAGTGCAGTTACTTTACAGCAACAGCGTCTTCATTTTCTATTTTATAATGTTTTTGAGAAACCTGAAGGTGTGTTTACTCATCAAGATTATCTTGAACAAAGGTCAGTTTATGAAGCAGTCATCTATAAACACTTTAAATAACCTTTGTGTCTTATCACTGAAACGTAGACAATGCTGATGTTCAAATAAGCCAACATTACGACAATGTTTCTGGGTGTTCTGTTGAAAAATTCTGTTGTCTGCACATAGCAGCAGAGTCTTAATTGAATTCTTCCGCTGACTCATGTAGTTTGCAGCCTGTGTATTCTTCCCAGAGCTTCAGTATGATGAGAGACAAAGATGATAAACATTGTTGTGCTCCTTCAGGTCTGTCTGTCCCTGGTATCCCGAGTGCCCTGGCGTCCCTGGGTGTGAGCCATGGAGGCATGGCCGCTGCAGCAGCAGCAGCCAGCAGGCTCGGCCTGTCAGGGCTCGCTCCCACTGCAGGACACAATGTGTTGCTGGTCAGCAACCTGAACCCTGAGGTCAGTACACTTGCTGGGCTTGAATTGATCTCCATGATGATCTGTCATTGCAGTGTGGATAATAATAAAATGTTAGAATTTGTTGTGCAAAGCCTTTAATTTTTTTTTACACCACGGTCCATGGATCCATACAGCCAAGAGCTCCAACGTTCCTGCCCCCCGCCAACCAGACTAGACTGACCAAAGACTTAATTGTAAAGAGGGGGGTCATCGAGTCGAAACCTTTTCTTTTTCAGGCCCTCTCTGTGTTTGACCAAACCTGCTGCATTTCTGACCTGCCACTTTGCTCACTGTGAATTTTAAGTTTATTCAAAACACTAACTTCTTTTTTTAAAACTCCCATTTCATATCTTCATTTTTGTCCATTAGTTGAAATCATTCTTGAGTTGTTGGAGAGACAATATTACTTTTGTAAGAATAGTTTTAAGGAAGCCCAGTAAGGCTGTTATTCTGGTCATTTGATATCGACAAAGAGTTTAGAATGTCAAGAAAATCTGTAACACTAGTGCATTTAAGTAAGGTTTGTAGAAATTACACTTAATTTAAAATTTAAAATCTTGGCTTTTGAGTTAAAACAGGATTATCATAGTATATATTGTTATTTAATTGTTTTTGATATTTTATATTGAAATAATTTAGACCAACATAGCAGGTCATTAAAAGTACATATTGTCTCTGCCTTTTTTCTGTATTTCATTGTTAATCTTATTTTTCTCTTCTTTTTCTCCTAGTGTTCCCATAGTGACAGTGCATTTTAATTTAGCCAGTTATACTGTCTGAAGCACTACATTTCTTTGTGTATACTGACCTTGTTTTTTACTTCCTTTTTCTCTCTCTTCTTTCTCTGTCCCCCTCCTCTCCCTCTTTTTGTGTTTTAAACCCCCCCTCACCTCAACTCTTGCCAACTGACTGCACGCCCCACAACCAATTGTTCCTTCTCTCCTCCTCTCTCCCCCCCTGCCACTCCTCTGTAACTACAACCACCCCTCCCTCCATACACCCAACCCTGTTCTCTCCATAATTCATTTCCCCCAATTTGGATACCACCCACAAATTCAAAACACGACACTGGCAATCGTGATTTTGCCACCACATTCCTCCAACCTCATCTGTCTTTCCTTCTCCATTCTTCCACTGTTTGAATCTCCTCCTCCTCCTCCTCTCTTCATTCTCTTCGTCCCTCATGCCTCTCCTTCCTCCATGGTACTGTGGCCTTCCTGTGGACCTCGCTGCCTGTGGCCTGCGGACATGTCCCGACTCCACTCCACTGTCCTCCACTCCGCTCCGTCTCTTTTCCCCTGTCCCCTTGTTCCCTATCCCCCTCTGGCCCCCTGCCCCGCTGCTCCCCCTGCTGTCTCTAAAGAGCGTTACGCCACACTGCCTCTTTATTCTTTTCGGTACGTTATCATCCTTTCATCTCTTTTTATTTATTACTACTGTTACCTCGCAAGGTGGGCATGTCTTGTCTCATGTTTTTGGCTTTTTATTTTTGATTTTGATTTTATTTTTTAACCACTGATGTCTTGTCATCAGGCTACAGGGCTATGAGGGGTGGGGGTGTCTTTCTTTGGGGGTTTGTATGACCTGCTTTGGTTGATGTGGGTTTGTGTGAGGAAAGTAAGGTGAGAATGCCTCCCAAAAGCTGCAGCATTTCATTAAAAATTAAAACGGCCCTGCTTTACCGTCCACAGGCGAAAAACATTTGCAGTTTTCATCTTCAAAGAGTAAAAAGCCCCTGAATGGAAACAGCGCCTTGCTAAATAGAAATATGGGGATCATTTTGTTCTGGGATAAGGCGAGAAGCCAATCTAAATTCTAAAGCATCACCCTCAGGAAAGGGATAAAAGTCAACACTTTATTTGGATGTCATGGTCTAATTTTAATCCATGAAAATTCAGCAAATTTCCATTTTGTTGAGTTATTTTTGAAGTGTTAGCCCTGAGTCACTGAGAAACAGTACTCATAAAGATGAAATGCTGCTGCTTTTTTAGTGTTTGAGCTGACATATCTCTCTGATTATGTCACCATGTAATTTTTTGCAGTTACTCTAATGTAGGTATGTGCATGTTTAGTTTATTCCTGCATGATTCTCTCCAAAGCCCTCAGCTAAAAAAAAGAATCAACTGAAATCAGAACTACTCCTTTACTTATACTCCTTGATTTTCGACTTCAAATCACTGCCTCCCTTCTCCCAACCATAACCATTATAGATATCATCATCTGTGTAATTGTTGTCTAGGAGGGCTTACGTAGGATTAGCTCTAGAGACTCTGTGCTGAGTTGAACAAAAAATTGTAGACCAGCCTCACACTGACAAAATAATCAGGCAGTGTTCATGTAGTTGGATTTAAAGTCCTAGACTGGATGGTTTCAACTGTTTTTTTGTGCTGTGATTGGTTGTGCAGCTCCTGTTAAGGCTGAGTTTTTCTCTGCTGCTTTCTTATTATGACACCCTCCTCTTCCTCCTCAGGTGTGTATGGCGACGTGATGAGAGTGAAGATCCTGTTCAATAAAAAGGAGAACGCTCTGATCCAGATGTCTGATAGCACACAGGCTCAGCTAGGTAGCTACTCACACAAGCTCTGTAAAAAGATTTATTGGCGTTGACAATATTCTTTCATCTTCTCTCTATACATCGTGCTTCCACATTTGTATTTAGTCTTCAGACTGTTTCTGCATGAAGCAGATAAAATAGAGATGTATATATCCTTCAGTCTTGTTGAGGAAAACATGAAAAATGTTTGACATACCTATGACTACATACCGGTAATGATGTCACATAGAAATATCTTTGACAGATAAGTTTCTGAGGAAATGTGTGTATAGTTTTTTTTTAATAGACAATATAGTTTCATAGAAAACTGACAGGCTGTCAAACATTCAGATCCAGAATATTTCTCCACTGAGAGTAAAACCTATCTCTACAAAAGAAAAAGGTGAAGCAGCACGAAGAAGGGAGCAAGCATTTGCAGCATCTAAACCAAACAACTTTGATGTTCTCTAGATTAAGAAACATATTTTTGTTGTTTTAAAGGCCACTGTGTGAAATCCCAGGCTGCTACTGTGTGACAATTATTGACTTTTCTTGGTCTTTAGTTTACCAATACTGAACAATAACTCCAAATCAAAAGATGACTAAAAGTGGATAAATATCTTGAGCACAGTTTAGACCAAAGATTCACAACACTGGTTAAAACATGCAACTGTTCTCTCCACATTTCAGCACTGCAGACTTGGCTTGTTGCTGTTTTTTGTGAGGCATGAGTGAGGACAGTGATGGCTGACACAACTGCAATCCTGCTCTTGTCAATATAGATAAAAAATAGAAAACGAGAGGATCAAAACTTTTGAGCTGTCTGTGTTTCTAGGCTGGACGTTTCCCATTTCTCCCAGTTACTGTGGGAGTAGTTTTTGATTTCAGGAGCTTGTGTTGCCTCTCAGATCTGACACTGCAGATAGGTCTATATAGATCTGTATATAAAGGACGGATTAGCTGATTTAAACGCTGCACTTCATGGCAACAAGTAAGCTACAACTGTTATGTACAGCTCTCCATATACGTTGCATCTAGTGCTGTCAGACGCTGAAAAAAATTAATCTAATTAATCACCGGATTTATAATTAATCTAATCACATTTTTATCTCGTATCTGCTTAAAGTACCCAAATAAAGAATTTGAATTTAGGATATTATAAAATTGTAGTGCAGGACTAATCAAATGAATACACTAAGAAGTGAAGATTTGTAAATCCACATTTTTATTGGTGACTAAATAAAACCAAAGTCAGGGCAACTTGTCCAGAAAATTCTAAGCTCAATCAGGCAACTCAAATTACACTTTAAGTGTGTTTCATAAATCAAATTCAAAATAAGAAAAAGGTCGAGGACATCCAGCAAAACAATTAGGCCTGATGCATTATTAAAGAATGTAGTACAAACATAGATAAGTAAATTCAAAAATAAAATAAGACTAAGTCTTAAATATGCCATTCCTGTTGTCACCTGGGCTTTGTTTGGTTTGACTAGAGACGCATGTGTGAAGTGACGTGCCACTGCCATGTACGGGTCCTCCAGCTGGCCAATATCAAAATGTTTGTGTGCTATGATTAATCTTGCGATTAAGTTTTCTAACGCATTAATTTGCGGTGTAATTAATTAATCTGATTAATGCACTAAAGTGACAGCCCTAGTTGCATCCCATTGTACACATTGTCTACCTTGGCATGAAGGCGCTTGTTGGTAAAATCAGATGCAGGCGATTTGACAAACTAAATTTAAGGCAACTCCATCAGCTGGCTTGATTTGAGCTCTACTCTCCCTACAGCCCTCAAAAAATGTTGTTGTGTTAGGAATCTTTGGCTTGAGCTGTGCTAAATGAGCATTTTCCTCTTAAGCCTTGGACTGGATAGGTGGAACATTTTTGGGCTCTGGGTATCTCTCTTCCTTTTTCTACATTTAGACAAGATGCTTTTCAAATATACAGTTTGGAGCATTTTAACAACACCACATTTTACAGAAAAAGCTTTCATTCCACAAGTTTATTCATGATGATCAAACAAAATATCTGTAAAAAGAGTGAGTTGAGTAAGAAAACCAAAAAAGAAAAAAATAAGGACAAAAAGAATCAAACTAAAACTGAGGGGATAAATAGAGTGGTAACACCGTGTTCTCAGGTACACTGTTATCATTTAGTTCTGAAAACGTATCCACGAACAGACCAGTTCTAATCAACCTCTTGTTTTTCCTCAGCCATGAGCCATCTGAGTGGCCAGCGTCTTCATGGCAGGGACATGCGTGTGACTTTTTCCAAACACACCACTGTGCAGCTGCCCAGGGAAGGCCACGAGGACCAGGGTCTCACAAAGGACTACAGCAACTCACCGCTGCATCGCTTCAAGAAGCCTGGCTCCAAAAATTACTCAAACATCTTCCCGCCCTCTGCAACACTCCACCTCTCCAACATACCGTGAGTTCTGCTGCACGGGGTCCATTTTCATCCCCTCTCTCTCCTTCCAGCTTCTGCTCTCCAGGCGCTTTTTCCTTTTGTAGTCCTGACAAATATCTTCATTATTTAAGCCCTGGGATTCAGTAGCTGTCAGTGTTTTGTAAACTCTACAACTGTAGAGGTGTATTTAGCATCTAATGATGTCCGTTGTTTGCTGTATCACAGTAGCAGGGGACCAAAGTATGCAGATAAGTACAGGCCTTGTAAACCCTCATGAATGTTTTGTTTTGACTCTGTTTTCCTCGCTGCTCTCAGGCCGTCTGTGGTGGAGGACGACCTCAGGAGGCTTTTTGCCAGCTCAGGAGCCACAGTTAAAGCCTTCAAATTCTTTCAGTAAGTGTCATTTCAGTGGTGTTCAGTTTTCAAATTCCTGTCACCTTATTGAAAATTCTTCATGACAAAACCTTGAAACAGTATTTCTTGTTGTTCATAGTGATGTTTTTTACATAGATTTCCACTCCCCATGTTAGAGATATCACTTTATTGAAAGAAGAATTGGAAACAAAACAATTAAAATCATACTGTGTGCAGATGTTCGATGAACATCAAGCAGGGTGCAGTCCACTTTTCAAAGTATTGGGAGATCAAACTCCTTTTAAAATACCTACTTTGTGATTTGTTGACAAAAGAACTTTGTCCTATGTATTTTCATTTTTTTCTTAAGATCATTTTATGGAAATCTGTGTAAATCTTATGAAGATCTTTTTTAATAGTGCAAATTGGCCCTCAGGAATAAACTTTGACCAGTTGCCATGCCTGTCTGGCCCTCCCTGTCTGCAACAGACTCTTCAACTTTTTTATTACTTCCACCGAGGTTATGATTTTATGGATCACTGAATAATTCCAAGGATTTGTTGACATTGTGAGATAAGAGTAGTTTCCCTCATTTTTATTATTAACTCAGAGGGTTCTTAACTGATTTGATGACAGTTTCAAGGGCTGTTGGTCATGGCATTGGAGATAAGTGATGACATGTTGGCGGTGATCTGCATTCAAATGTGAATCCAGTAATTTTTCAGAATTTTTTAATGGGGTGAAAGAGGGCAGTTTTCCACATTTTTGACAATAGCTCCCCTGACAGTGAAAGGAGTGCCTTGGTTGGTGGAGCTTGTGCCCTTGAAGAACTGCTTATTGGGATTTTAACCCTCTCATGCATGAATTATTAAATAACAAAAGAATATCTTCTTTAAAATATTAGTTTTGACTTTCAAATAAGTTAAAATCATGGTCATTTTGTCCGTGTTATATTTTGAGGGTGTTGTGCATCCGTCTGATACAGTGGACACTAGGGATGGGATGAAATATCGTTTGACAATATATCGCGATACAGTACGTGACGAAATGCATCGAATTTGAAAAAAATGGATCACGAAATAAAGACGTCACGTTCGGTAATAGCGCATGTGACCAGAAGTGACGACAACAAACATTAGCACCAACTACCTGGCCTCCAAAAAGCCGAATGATGGAGTCGAATGAGGTCGTAATTGAGAACGCTCCGCCTGGATACAAGTCATCTGTCTGGCAGTATTTTGGCTTTCTCATTAAAAAAGACGAAGACGGTGAAAACGAGCCTACCGCTCGTTAGCATACACTCTCTCTAACCTCTCTAGGGTTAGAGAGAGTGTTATTGTTTGTGCTTGGCCTGTTAGGCCTTGTGTTTTCCAGTGTGCAAGTCAAACAAACACAAATAAGTTGTAATTACACAGTAATATTTTCTCTTTTTTACTTTTTTGATATTGTATCCTGACGTATGGTATCGTGACCCGGGCATATTGAGGAGCAGCGTATCGTGAGTTTAAGTGTATCGTCCCATCCCTAGTTGACACCATGCATGAAGTGAATAATAGTAATTTAGTGTCAGTTTATAACTTAAGAAATTTGACAGACATTTATAAAGAGTAAAAGAGAAGCAAAATCTAAAGTAAATGTATTTTTGGCCTGTTAGGCCGAAGTCGGAATTTCCTACTAGGAACTCGGTGAAACCTCGCCACCCCCAAGTTGACAATGGAAGATGGATGCCCCCAGTGTGAACAGCTATTTAGCTTCTCTAATAATCAATTTATTTGCATTTCTGACTGGGGTGTGTCGCTCTAGAACAGCTGTATACATTGTATTGTTAGCCTTATATTTACAAAAATGCTGCCATAGTGATAATCACATTCTTCATGTGGTATTTGTGAACAACAACGCAGGGCGTGCTAACAACAGCTAACAATAGCCTGGTAGATCGGCATGTTTTTTTCCGACTTCAACTGGAACGCCGATAAGTCGGAGATGATGTCACTCCCAGTTCCGAGGTTACTGGAACGCAGCATTACGACAGTCGCCGCGCGTGCTCATGAGTAGCAGAGTCTTTATGCAGCCAGTAATAGATTCTCCTCATAGCACCTTTAAGTAATGAAACAGTGTATAAGTAATGGACATTTTGAGAATCTTACATCAAATACAATGAAGCATGCTGCAATATTACCTCTCAAACTTGGGCATCACTTCCTTTTCTTAAACTCTGCTTTTCTCTGATTTTAACAGGAAGGACCGCAAGATGGCCCTGATCCAGATGGGCTCAGTGGAAGAGGCGATTGAGTCCCTCATCGAGTTCCACAACCATGATCTGGGAGAGAACCACCACCTTCGAGTGTCTTTCTCCAAGTCCACCATTTGAGTGCCTCCTCTTCTTCCCTCCAAGCCTGTTGCCACCTGAAGGCTTCTTTAGTCAAGGTTGCCTTCAGTGGACACAGCGACTGTGACATACTTATAGCCGTGGTTCTTTAAAGAATATTGCTCCTCTGACCTTCACTCTTACTGAAATCCTACAAAAAATAACAGATTTAAATCTGATCATTTGAAAAGAGAAGTGACTATCTGATTTTACGTAGTTTAGAAAAGTATTTTGTTAAAAATTCAGGAGTTAATCGTTTGGTATCATGAGTCCTCTTGCCCTGCAGAAAGTCATATTTATTGTTTTAACTCCAATTAGCTTTCAAGCCAGACACTCTGTTGGCTGTGGACCCCAGACATATTGCTTTTTCTATCAGAGTGTTTATCAGATGAAGAGCAGGATGTTGTCTCCACATATGATCAAACATATCTGTTTCACTCAAAATGAAGCTGAGCTAAATCTGCAACCACAAGCTCCTGCCCAGAGTCATAACCAGTGTTCATTTATGACGGAGTGATAGGAGCAGGAAAAACAAATGGCTGAGCTTTATTGAGCAAACAGAAGCATTCTCTTGGTCACTTGCTCCTTGTAAAAAGTTGGCTGTTAGGTTGACAGCGTATTTGATTTGTTCCTCTGCATAGTTTTCAGTGGGGTCACGAGACACGGGCAGCATTCTGCAAAGAACCATGCTGTCATGATGTAGGAGGGCAGATGAAGGCAGCCGATGAACAGTCACTTTAGACCAAATAGATTGATAAAAGAAAAGGACACCCTCCTCTATGGATGTATGCTTCTGTGGATGAATCCCATCCATACAGACACACTTCAGCATTCCTTGTACTTTGATAGTCGTGTGGGTATATCTGTGTGTGCCTTCTATTCAAATGCCACTTTGAACCTGTTTGGCCAGTCGGAAACGGTTAGACGCAGAATTTTGTTTTGGCTCACAGCAACTTATTTTCAAAGATCCATCTAGATTTGTTTTTCTCTCCTCTAACATCTAGTCGTTTTGGGGGATCCGTACCACTATCTGAAGTGATTCAATAAGGACAAAGTTTTCTTACATCTCTCTCCACAGCCATGTGCCTTACTTTGCCCCAGTCATGTTGCCGGAAGCAAATCTCAGGCAAACTTTGACAGGACGTGGCTCATTAATGCCTTTCCCCCCCCCTCAAGCCTTTTGGTGTAAACCAGCATTGTAAGAACACAGGGACAGCTTCAGTTACACACAACACACACACATGTTTATCTTTATGTTTGTATGCATATATCCCCATTTTATGTATGTAGAAACTATGAATGTAAGTCAGTTAGATGCCTTATATTTTTACTAGGTGGTGTAGCTCTGTTAGGTGTTCTGTGGCACGAGTCAAGCTGTATCCAGCCCTCATGTCTTACAGCCCCCACTCACCTCTTTTTAGTCCTCCCTGTAGGGTGTTTGGGGGCCTCATTTAACCATATTATGTTCATCTATATATGGACACACATATATATTCATTTATCTTTTTCTTTAAATGTTAGCATTTACACGTGTATCACTTTGAAGCTTAACTGATGGAGTATGTAGTGGCTGGGTTTGACCGTTATCAGTGCCTTGACTCCTAGGAAGGCTGAAACCCTCTCTGGCCTTGTCAGTTGACTCTGTTTACCTCTCCTTCAGGTGTTCTATCCGACCTGTCTACAAAGATGCCTTTTTTCCATTTTATATTCGGGTAATCCTACCTGTGAGAGGGCAGCTCGGAGGCATTTGTCAACAGCAGTTCCTTCATTCTTGGACTGTATCTAAAAACCCAGTTTATCTTTTGCTTAAGTTCGAGATAACAGGATTTCAGGGTGAGAAAACCCCTCGCCCGCCCCCTGTCTGTGCCGACGTACACCACAGTCAGGTTCTTTAGTGCACTTTTCTCAAAGATAGGTCCAAGTTGGCACCATCACGCTGAAGTCTTAAACGTCGTCACATTCCTGCGTGCCCCAAGCACCAGATTTCACCGTCTCGACAACTGTAGTTTTGGACCAGATACAGACAACATTCTGTCTCTATATTTTTGTAAAAGATTCTTATGCATGGTGTAACGGAGCTTCATGTAGCTACAGACGGTTATTGCTGTTAAGGACCAAAGTATCTTCTACCCCCGCTGTTTTGTGGTGTTGTGATTTTATAAAGATTTTTTTTCCCACATTCCTTCTATTCTGAAAAGTTCGAGGCTTCAATTTCCTTTCCCTTCAGTCGCTCAGATGCCTTGGACAAAAGTCACATGAAATGGAAATCTTTGGTTTCATCCTTTACTGTATATTGTACCTTTCTGGTTGATTTACAAAGAGCCTACCTTGGTAGAGATTGCCTTAGGATGGATACTTAATGAACCACAGTCCTAGCTGTGATGTTGACTGTGTAGATTATATGCCTTTCCTTATTTTGTTTTGTCTAGAGCTTTTATTTTCTCCTTTTTTATATGGGGTGGGGTGGGGTTATTGTAAGAAGCGGGGGTTGATGGTTGTATATATTCATGTTTTTGTACCACATTGATTTGGATTATTTCCACTTAAAGTTCAAAACATGTATATTTTGATAAAAACAAAACAGACCTATTGGGCTCTTCTGAGCTGTAAAAACCGAAAAAAGCCTTTTGTAACACAAAGACATTAAACTATCTGAACACACGAGTGTCTCTGTATGTGCCCCGCTCCCCCCCCTTTGCCATTCTGTTCTTGTCTCTTGCATCTTCTGCTGCCTTCAATAAATCTTTAGTTTGTTCCTTCTTTCATCTGGCCTCATTTGGTTTCTGTCTCTTCCAATCTCCTGTTGAACTACTGCTTCGTAACGGTTAACTCTGTAACATTTTCCACGTTTCACCATCCTGTTTACTACTGTTTTATTTTATCTTTCACTGTATTTCCCACTTTGCACTCATCCCATCTGAAAATTTGACTGACTGCTCGGCTAAGGCTCAGTCCCCTTGGTGAAGCAGCTGCCTTGTCGATGACGGGGTTGAGAGTTAATTTGATATGCAGCGCCGGATTCTCGCTGTTCCCAATGATTCTGAATAATCCTCCATCCTCCTGTGATCTGCTTTGACCTTTTCGGTTTAGCAGGTCCGTCTTAGATGATGAGCCAGGTTGCTGTGGAAACCAAGAGGCTGTGTGGCGTATTATGAATAATGAAGATAAAACACAAGCTTGTCTACCAGGGCATATCTGGCATCTCTCCTTGGGGATGTGAGAAACAAACCACAGTGACAAACTTGCTGTTCTCCTCTTGGGCCACTAGGGGGAGGTCTTGCTCTCTGCTGGCAATCAGAGGCTGTTGAGCAGAGGTGACTTTACCTGCCACTCACACAATGTCAATAGTTAGTGGCTTAATCTCAAGTGCCTCCTTGGGCTTTCTGGCATTATACCCTTTTTTTGCTTCTTTCTTCGACTTCCTTACAGAGCTGCAGAGAGGATTAACCTCAGATCTTCCTTGCCTTTTCTGAGTGGGACAAATGACAGAAAAGGAGAACGAGTCCACTGGTGTCTGTATTTGTGGCAGAGAAGAGCTGGATTCTTGTCGTATAAAGAGTGGTCTTGAATGAAGTGTTTCTTTTCCGCAGTCGTATAAAAAGCAAGCTTGAAGGTCGAAGAAATGACAGATACCTTCCTCCCCTTCACAGGATAACAGCATGTTTTGGGTTTCTAAATAAGGAGACTTTATTTGAACGTTTTCCTTCAAGTTTAAGAGCCCTCTTTTTGAAAGGTATCTCCAGGCATCCTTTTTGAACATCTCCAGCTTCCTCTACAAGTCAGGGAAACTCAATGGCAGCAACTTGAGGCTTTGATGCTGCTTTGATACCTCAGACTCTTGTTTACTTGCAGCTTCTTCAGTATCTTTCTCTGCACCAAGAGTAATTTAGAGCAGAGGCAGTCTACACAGAATCCTCTGGGATAAACTGAAATGCAAAGAGATTGCATAATTGGGGGGAAGGATAACTCAAAGTAGAATCATCCAAACATAGATTTTTGATGATTTTTTTAGGTTTTCAAATTAAAGAAGACACTGACACACTGAATATGCATCTAGAGGAGACATTTTGAAAACTAGCAGCATTCAGTTTTGTCAGGGCACGCTTCCCTTCTCCCCAAACTGCACAGATCAGTTATTTAAGACAAAAGTAAGAGGGAAATCTGTTTACGATTAGCCGCATTACAACATCCCAGCTGTCACCCCAATTGTTCAGCGACTACTTCGGCGTGTCATGAATGTTACTGTACCCCTCTGCCGCGGCTTTAGTTTGACCCAGGGGACTATCTGGGCTTCATCTGTCGCCCCTGCAGTGGGACTAAATGAAACCATGTGGGGTTGTGATCCTTCTACATCTGGGAGCATTTATTTACATTAGCGCTGCGGCTTCTAATCAAGCAAATACTGGCCTGCCAAGGCCACACACGCAACCTCAAAGCTGGAGGTCAAATAGTTCAAAAGACTGTTTGGTGTATGTTTACCGAAAAGTTCAGTCCTCAGATAAGTTCTAGAAAATGTTGAATGTCGAATTTCAGACTGATTGGATGTAAATGACTGTTCAGCTGCAGGTTTTCATTCATTTAGAGTCGGCCAGATAGCAAGGTTGGGTCCTCAGGGCATTTAAAAAAAAAAAAAAAAAGTTAGTCCGACACTATAGCCCCGTTTCCACCAGAGGTTTCAGTTCGGTACGGCTCGCTTTTCGTGGCGTTTCCATTGACTAAAAACTGGACAGGACCCCTTATAAATTAATTGACCCTCCTACTTTTTGGGACCCTTCTCTTGGGGTGCCAGGCATACCGATCTGACCCCAAAGGGTGGAGCTAGAAACACTGCAGTCTGTTGATTGGTCAAAGGCGACAGCGGTAATAAAGAACAACACACAACCCCGCCATGTTTAAATCTCCACTCGTCTTCGTGAAGATAACTCGCGGCACACAGACATCTCTAAAACAAAGCTTGGTTGCGCTTCATAACAAAAAGCCACATGCTGATCGCAAAAGAATTGCTGGATGTCTTCCATCGTTGCTCTTTGTTTACCATCACGTTTTCTTCAGCGCTGTATTTAATAGCTGGGTACACTGTGTCGCGCTGCTATGACGTCATACTATCAGCATCCGGCTTCGACGCCACCTACCAAGTAGGGTTCAGTTGGCTGTGTAAACGCAAACAGGCCTGAGCCAAACCATGCAGATCCATGTCGGACCACTTGGTGGAAAGGGGGCTTATGATGACGTGTAGGCAGAATTTAATATATTAGCCAGAAAGAGCTGTGAAGAACATGCTGGGTTATAGACATGGGTATGGGTGGAAATGAATCTGATTTTATTGACACAGATGCTATTAGCAAGTCGAAGTGATTCTGTAACAGCTCTCAACAAGTCCTGCTGGTTTTTCAGTGGCGATAATGTCAAACACATGGCACTCCTGAGGTGTGTCCCAAATCGCATGCTTCCATATTCAATACTTCAAATTAGGTATACTAAGCATAATATATACCCACTGGCTCAGTGTGTGAATTTTGAGAGTGTAGTGTTGTCCCAAATCGCATAATGCTGTGCGCTGAAATTACAAAGTTATGTCGGCCTCTTCACCAAATCAAGACTGGCTTGCATTACTGCTAATTATCGCCCCCATTTGGACCCCAGCAGCTGTTGGCCAACTGGCATTGGCATTCGCGATACCGTTCACTGTAAAAAACAAAGTTACACCACAAATACACTCAAAATGACATCTGGTGGTGCGAGGTGGAAACACATGTTAAACGCAACATTTATAATTAATGTTTGTACATCGACATCCGCTGTGGAGACAGCAGTGCCACAGCTCTCCACCTACGTTGTTGAAGAATGAGTATGTTGAAGGTCCAGAGTTACATCCTCAAAATCTTGACTGATTGGAGGATGTCATCCAGGTACTTTCGCAAACTCATTTTTCCCGTACTTTCCATACTTTTTTTCATTAGGTAGTGAGTATGTGATTTGGGACACACCACTGGTCTTCAATGCCAAGCACTTGCTGGTGTTTTTACTGATCTAAGTAATAAAGTCAGCCTTTCTTTCCCAAAAAATGATGGCACCATTTCCCACCTGCTGTGTTTTCTGGCATCTTAGTCATCATGTCTGACCTCCTCAGCTTTGAGCTACCTTCTTTGATTTAGAGGCATGTAGAAAAGAGTGGGAGGAATTGATAAGCAAAAAGACTAACGATAATTCTTTTAGGGGAGTTATTGATTCTCAACTGGAATAAGTTTTTGATCTTCATCCCTAATAATAAAGCCATCAAATTGAATGCTAAAAGATCATACAGGCCTCAAAACTGCTCACACAGGACTTTATATGGAAATTTCAACAGGATATTACAACTTGAAATACAAAATCATATTTGCATTTGTGTGAGCTAGGCTAATTCAAGCTGGCTAAAAATGTCCTCTGTTTGTATTTTAAAATGTTAAAGTGTTACATTCTGGAGGTAGGCTGGCAGAAAATTAAAGGGCCAAGTTTGGCTGAAGGTTTTGTTTGTGTTTACAAGTAACCAAAAAGTGTAAAGAAGCCAAATGTCCTTTTAGGCTTTTAGGAGGCTGGCAGGTGGTTTTGAGCTGGGTAATGTTGGGATGAAAAATGTGTCCATTTACATTCAAAAACAGCTCAACCTGGAAATTTGGCAGGTGTTCTGCATCTGATTTAAGGCTGTAGATAATGTGAAAGGACTTGCGGCCATTTAATAGCTTAATGATGGAGCCCAACCTGAAAATTTGAGAGGTGTGTCACATAGTGCTGACAATTTTTCAAATGGGATGGCAGAACTGAGCTAAAATGTACTTGCTTTAGTCCATGGAAGGATTATCTACAGGTGTGGAGGCAGAACATTCCTTTTGTAATGATTGTTCCTTACAAAGGGGCTGTTAGGAGAAGCTGATAAAATGGCAGAGTTAAAAGATCTTTCCTTTGTGTCTGAAAACACTGGGCAGCCAGAATAAGTTTTCCTTTGTGTGAAGTGAGTTGTAACTTTCTCCTGTGCTCACAAAGTAAGGCCTGTCTTCCTATGAAAATGTTACACGTGTGAAAACGGTATGTAATTTCACATTGGAGCCAGTTGAAAAATGTCTTAGGGTTCAATCACATGGCTTAGCCAGAAAAAGAACGAGTGCTCAAAATCACATACATTAAAAAACCTTTTGTTTTGGTTTTCACATAGTCAGTCTTATGCTCACACCAAATGCGACCCAGCTACCAAAATCGCGTTGCCCACTGACGTAGCGTCGCTCGTCCATAAATACCTCATTTTGGTCACCGTTGCCGCCGGTCATCGCTCGGTGACGTCACGTCTGCTCGAGTTTCACCACGATCATATCATATAACATATAATAGGATGTATAAGCGGACATTATTCCAGCTGTATCCTTTTCATTCACTTATCAACCACAAAACACTGCAGCTGATGCCCTGTAGCAGCATTATCTGTGAGTCTTCTGCAGTCCGTCCAGGCGGAACTAATGTCCTCACTGACTAATGTTTCCCACACGGATATGGATTGTTCCTCTGTAGTCCGGATGAATAACTGTCTGTTTAGGGTAACGTCAAACGTGCACACACCGCTGATTGATCAACATTTTTTTTTAATTTCACATCCTGCGACAAGCTATGTGGTAGTGTGAAAAGTGGCTGTTGCATTGCGGAAGGGTTAGCCCCGCCCCATCGCGGCTGTACATTGACTTTGCATGGAGAGTGATCGCCAAGGTAGTGGTGCGGTGTGAACGCAGCATTAGTCACTGTTATGGAACTCCTGCCCTTTTAAGGCTCCTCCCCCTCGCTCATTGATCTGCTCATGAGAGCAGACCAATGTCAGTTCAGTGCGGCTTGGTTGGACTTAAAGGTCCCATGTGTGAGTCTATTTGATCATTTGCATTATGTCTAGGGTGTTTAATAAGCAAGGGTTTGATTTAACTAACTAGAAAAGCACTCGCCAGAGCCACAGTCCTCAGCCATATTGTCATTTTGACCTTAAATATTACTCCTACCTTTATTTCATCGAAATATTTAGATTCCTTGACCATGAAAACATACCATTAGCATTTGGTGTCACAATGATATCTATTTTAGTTCAGTAGTTATTCACAGAAATCACATTTTTTGTCATGGCGGCCAGACACTGATCCAGATCAACACCAAAAAAAATCAAAATCAAAATCAGTTCTTCCTTTTCCCATGCTGAACATTTCCCGAAAATTTCATCCAAATCCATCCATAACTTTTTGAGTTATTTTTTCACAGACGGACAGACAAACTCTACCAAAAACATAACCTCCTTGGCGGAGGTAATTAAATGCAGCTCTTATCCCCTCCCCTTTGGAAACGCTCAAATCTAAGGGGGCAAACAGGCTATGGGAGGCTGTTGTAATAAGGTCTGTGCTGATTGGCTGTCCAAGAATGTCTGATGAGAGGGGGAGAGGGGGGCTACAGAGTCAGCTTTCCAAATCCATATGGGAGGAGGCTGCATAGCTATGACATCATAAACCCCAGGAAGTAAAACCAGAGGGTGTCAATGGGGATTTTCTGTAAAGGGATACAGCACACTTCTCTGTGAACTGAGAGTTTCGTTAAAGGTGTCATGTTTTGCTTCCAAACCCCTTCTAACAACAAGATAAGAATGTTAATTTTGCAGGACATGGGAGCTTTAATACTGCACGGTTTATACAGCTGGGCTGAGGGGGCAAATCTGTATTGCAGCATAATGAGGGGAAGAGGGAGAACTCTTTGTCTAGTGCATAGAAGTACTCTGTAATGCAGAGGAGACTTTTTAAACAAGAGCTTTAAAAATATTTTAAAAACTAATACATTTTATTCAGAAACGCCTGCAATAAAAGGACAATAAAATCAACAATAGAACAATAAAATCAGTAAAACACAACTAAACAGACGTGGGGATAAGCATCTCTTATATAGGCTTTTTTAACAAGGGGACAATCTGGAAAATTCTGCTCCAAGTTATGAGAAAAAGATTGTTCTATTGCTATTGAATTACGAAGTTCAACCCCCAAATTATTACATTTACTTAAAAAAATTAAATTTCAAAGCAGAGTAGATTCAAGAGTGAGCTCGAAAGATAAATTTCTTTGTAAAGCCAGGTTTAAACTAACTAAAAAAAAGAATTGTGCATTTTTAAGAGCAGTATAAAATTTCTAAAAAGAGACAAATTGCATGTTTGCATGCATGGGTTAAAAAAGATTCTGGGCTAAAATGAAATGATAAATTTTGTTTGTGTTGCAGTTTATATTTCTGCAGTCTCAAAGTGGGTAAGTCGAGTTAAATAGATACTTAAAAGGAGAACCTACTAAAGCTGTGACAAAGGTAGGTTTGAAGGTTTGAAATGTAGCCTGTTAGCATTAAAAAGCAGCCTAACCCGGCCATTTGAGTAATGATAATATGTAAATCAGGTTTTAATCCATAAAGCTGCTGGCAGAAAACTTTGAGTAGAGTCAGGTTAGTCTATCTGCATTTAAAAACTGTAGCTTAAAAATCTGCAGCTGTGAAGCACTGTGCAGTGTTTCCTCCGTGCAAACCTAAGTGCTGAGTAAACAGACTGATCCATGGTTAATTCCAGGTCTGAGACTCTTTACGGAGACGCGTGTCCGTACACTCACTCAGTTGTAGGTTCTCTAAAGAAGCCTTTCTGTCACAACAGTCAGCCGTGTGCAGTCTGCAGAGCTAACATGAGATTTAGACTCATTTCCAGAGTGACGCAGCAGAGGGGGAGAGCTGCCTGACGTCTTATGGTCTACAATGACTTTCCTTTAGAAAAAGGCCACCCTGAGACCATCCACCTGTTTACATATGCACGCCTCAGACAGATGTTGAATAATTCATCCACAAAGGCGGACAACATGCAGCTGTATTTGGGTTAGGGAGGTGCATGAGTTCTTTCTACTTGCCCAAATTATAGGCATTACTTTGCAGGCAGAGCAGGGCGAAGCAAAAACTAGGACACTTTGCATAAAGGATCCAACTGAGCAGCACAATACAAAGCGAAAGATGGCGCAGCAGAAAAAAAGGTTGAGTTTAATATTATAAGAGGGACCTGTTAGGATTGGGACCGATTTAGGAGAAGTGTCTTTTTTTCAGGGAGTTCGTACCCTGCAGGAAATGGTTCTCTATCGACAGTGTTTGTTACCAGTGGAGATGCCCTTTTAAAGAATGCAAATCATCTTGTTGCAAATAATTCCTTGAATCAATTCCCATCTTGTTGACAGTAGATTCATCCTCGGTGGAGCTGCACTTATCGACACGTGTTGGGGGAAGCATGCCGCCCCGTGAAGCACACTGCAGTTATTCTTTCTCTATTGGTGCTCGGGCTAAATACCACACATGTCAGGATGGATCTGTTTTTGCAGGCCAGCGCAGACACTCTCAGGACAAAGTTAGCAGGGACGGCAGTGCTCTGTCAGACAGAACTATCCAGAGGTTTATGGCTCACAGGTTTTTAGACTCGGTGCTGCCTACGCGTGCCCTTTGGGTCTAATGGACACTGATGGAAAATGACTCCACTGTTCCAGCGATCCATCAGACGCCCTCTCCCCCCCACACTCTCTCTCTTTTCCCCTCTCTCTGAGGCCATCCATCAGGCCGCAGCTTTCAAACAAGCTCGTGAACTTTATGGGTGATCAACATGTCCAGATGTGATGCATAAACCGCCTTCAGTCATGCAGATTGTCGGGGCTAAGCAGCCACACAGACAGCCCTGATTACAGTTGTCTGTCTCTGTGTGGGAAACCTCAATAAATCATCCTAATTCTTAAATGCTTTTAGGGCTTTAAAGCTCTTTTTGGTGGTTTTCAGCTGTTTGGGAAACAATGCTGATGTCTACATGTGACCAACAGATGCTAACGAAACACTGCAGACGATTAATACAGTACAGTTCTTTTTTTAATGCTTAGCTCACAGTTTTAACTTGAGAAAGTTTCAACTTCTAGATACGCATCCAAATTGACCATAAGCAAAGAGTTACACAGCTCCACAGAAGTTTCTAAAAGAGCTTTAAGTCAAACTCCAGGGGAGTTTTAAGATGCATTCACAGTAAAGGAAACAACGAGCCCATTCTTATCAACCTAATATCAACTGAATTCACCACAGAGACAAGATATCTAATGTTCAAGCCACTAATCTTGATTTATTTTTATTCTTTTAAGAAAATATTCACTAATTTTGAGTTGGATGCCTTCAATGCGTTTCAAGAAAGCTGGGACAGGGGCATGTATACCCCTGTACTGTAGCACTTTTCCTTTGAACAACACTCAGTAAGTCTTTGGGAAATAAAGACACTAATGTTGAAGCGTTTTAAGTGGAATTCTTTCCTATTCTTGCTTAGTGTACTACTTTAGCTGCTCAACAGTCTGAGGTCTACATTGTTGTGTTTGTGCTTTAAAATGCACCACACAGTTTAAACAGGGTACAGGTGTGGACTTCAAGTGCCTCGCTCCATCCTTGCTTGTGGACTGAGCTTTTTGGTTTGCTTTTTTCTTTTTTTTCTATTTAACAAAGTTATTTTTGGGCTTTTTTCTTGCCTTTAATTAGAGGAGACTGCGGGCAGGTCCAGCGTTGCCAGACGTACGATAATTATCGTATTTGTACAATAATTTAGCCCTCTGTACGATGTACGATCAATAATTCCAAAAAAGGCTTAATGTATGATAATTTCAGTTTCATGTGGTTGTTATAGATCTACCCAAGTCTGACAGATAGTTATGCATCTTATATCATGTGACATTTCCAGCCAATCATAGTTTGAGTGTCATTTGTCTCAGCGCGATTGACAGCCAATCATGCTCATAGGAGCTCAGTCAGGAAGTCAGTTGAGAAAAATGAGCACCGCAGGAGAGGACGAGGGTGAGCGAGCCTGGAGCTGCTGATGTGGGGCGGGGAGACGAATGCCCGTAGGACACTAAATAGAGTGATCAATTGTGACTTTAGCGCAACAATAAGACAATTACTTTGATCATGTCTGGTGTACGATAATTTCCCCTAGAATACGATAATTTTGAGACTCTGGTACGATAATTTCATATTTCCCATCAGGCAAGGCTGGGCAGGTCAGCCTCGTACCTGCACTCTTTCCCTGCTGTTGTAACACGAGCAGAATGTTTTTGCTTGCTGAAATGAGCAGGGACGTCCCTGAAATTGAAGTCCCATGTTGCTCCAGAACCTTTATGTGCCTTTCAAGTAACCCATGCCATGGGCATGAACCATCCCAAATTTTGAGTTTTGCACTTAAAAAAAATCTGGATGGTCGTTTTCCTCTTTAGCCACGACGTCTCAGATGGGTTGTTTCCAGAAAAGCTGGTATTTCAGGGTGTTGTTAGCTTTTGCTTTAAATGGTAGACTTTTAATTTGGATCGTAGATGAACTGATGAGCTGTGTCAACTGATGATGGTATCTGAGACCATATGGTGATATCCTCTACAGGATGATGACTGCCATTAATGCACTGCAGCCTGAGGAGTTGGAGGTCATGTGCATTCAATGTTGCCTGTCAGCCTTGCTGCTAATATTCAGATATTTCTCTGAATTCTGTGAATCTTTTGACCGTAGATGATGAAATCTTTAAATTACTTCAAATATTAGCTGAGAAATGTTCTTAAGATGTTGGAATATTAGCTCACGCAGTTGTTCACAAAGTGGTGAACCTCGCTCCATCCCTGCTTGTGGACTGAGCTTTTTGGAATGCCCTTTTCCCCCTTTTTTTTTATAAAGTTATTTTGTCAGAAGTCAATAAATTCAGGAATATTTGATGTTAAAAAAGAGACATATTGTTTCTGTCAGATTTTTAGGATAAAGAAAAGAAACTGCCAGCAAACCAAAAGAGCAGATTTTCTTATTGAGGGATTTAAAGGTTCGAAAGCTTAAAGTTGTTGTTTTTATTACCATAATTATTATTTTAATTACTTAATCACTTACTGGTGTGATGGTTTATATACATAAAATATTTTTTTCATCAAAAACATTTTTGTGTGTTTGTCAAACCTAGTATCATCTGTTTTAATTTAATTTAATTTGAGTGATATTTTATTTACAAACATTTCTGCCTTTCTTATGTTGTCCCATATATTTGCGCATTTTTATGTCATCACATTATCAACCATTAGCTTTTTCAACCTTTCAATTCCATACCAAGAAAACATATTTTTAGTTTATTTGTAGTTTTCTCTGTTCCCTGAAATATCAATAGAACCAAACAATGATTTGATTTTTTTTTCAGTTTTTAAAACATTAAATACCCTTGAAGTTATTGATTATCTCTGTAAAATGGTTAAGCTGGTAGTCTAATGGTTAATCAGAGAAGAGAGTACAGTGGAAAGAGTTGAAAATGGGGCAAGAGTGGGGGAATGACATGCAGTAAATGGACCTCAGGTAGGATGCGAACCCAAGCCACCTACGCAAGGCAAACCTTAACCAACAGGCTATCTGCTCCCAGAATGCTCATTTTATACCCAATCATGACACTCACCTGTTTCCAATAAACCTGTTCACCTGTGGAATTTTCCAGATAGGTGTTTTTGAGCATTCCTGAACTTTCCCAGTGTGTTGTTGCCTCTGTCCCAGCCTTTTTGGAACATGTTGCAAGTATCAAATTTAAAATGAGTGAATAATTACACTTCATATAATGTACCTACTCTCTAAATCAGCTGTGTGGTGTGGATCCATAGGCACTTTAGATGTGTTGATATCAATTCTGGTGTTTTTTGAAGAAGAAGCTGCTGTCTGTCGGTTCAGACAGCTGTTCCAGATTTTGCTCTATGAGAAACTGCAGGTGTCGTTTTTCTTATTTTTCCTTCAAAAACACATTTGATAAAGGCATCTCGTGCTTGAGAGTAATTTTGGACCTATACCTCATATTTGATGTACTCCTTTATAATGACCACATCTTGGGACCCCTTGCAGCACGTGGCCCCCGGCAAACGCTCACCTTTGCTTGATTGTTAAGCCACCTGGTGTCACTAAAACGAGCCCTTACTGCCTGGAATGAAAACAGCCTTCCTCTGAGTTGAGTTTTTCTCACCATACATCCTCACTAGAACATCAGCGGGACGCAGTGAGTCAGCCAACCCCGCGTCCCCCCGAGGCAGCGCGGCACGGCACGGCTGCAAACCCCGCCCGCGCTGAAGATGGATGCGAGCGCGATGTGGTGAGAGAGCGAGAGAGAGAGAAAGAGAGGAGGGGAGGGGGATGTTATGTGGTCGTGGTGGTGGGGGGCTTCCTCAGACCGAATCAGGGTGCCGGTGAGTGTCGTTGCCGCCATAGGTGGAGGTTGCACCGGGAGCTTTGATCGGACGAAAGCCGCGCGGATGAGCGGCTCCCCCCCGGCGTGACGCACGGAGAGCGCGAGGGCGCACCGCGGCTGGAGTCACATTGGATTAGAGCCAGAGACAGCGGAGCAGAGCGGAGGGAGCACCAAGTTGAGATGCTGCGAGAGCTCGTGGCACAGTGTGTGTGAGGAGAAGGATGCTGCCGTCTCGCGCTTGTTTTTCTCTCGCAACTTTGGACTGAAATGACCAGAAAGGCGCGCGCTCTTCTGTGCTGGATGTATTTCTCTTTGGAACAGTAATATAAGCGAAGTGGGGCAGTTTTTTTAGGCAGTGGAGAGATTTTGCAGCGCGGCTGGAGCGGAACAAAGCGTGCGCAATGCTGAACGCAAATCTGGGTAAACAAATATGACGGCTGGTTTTGACGTTTTCTCGCGATTGCTCTTGTGCAGCGACTTCAAGGACATTTGCACAAACCTCAGTTGAGTCTGGATTGCAATTGCGTTTCATCTTTTTTGAATCAGAGAGGGGATTCATCCCTGCGGCGCATCGATCTCCCTGCGCGTAATGGGAGAAAAGTTTCGGACCTTGCCGCGGAGTCTCGCTCGGTTTTAAATAACATGTAAATCCCCCTCCTCTGATCCTTCCTTGTCTGACGGGAGTTTAAAAGTAAAATTGAGTGATTCAGTATGACTTGAAACAGCCCCGAGGGTTATCAGAACTCGCATTAAGCCAGCTAACGATCCATGAGCCGCCGACCCGATTTGTCCAAAGACGCGCAGACGGACATTAATGATCTAGAGAGGATTTCTACATCAGCAGCAGCAGCAGGAGAAGGAGAGAAGTGAAGCACTAAACACTCAAAGAAGAAGGAGACAGAGAGAGATCCCCCCACTCCTGGATGTCTATGATGTTGTGCCAGGTCGGGCAGAGGTGTGTGATGGAGGTGGTGCTGCTGACCATCCTGTCCTGGGTGTCCGTGTGGGCGGAGGAGAAGATCATATTTGACAGACATGCTGTCTACTGGAACAGCTCCAATCCCAAGTAAGTTTGACCCAGATTGAAGGCTGAAGTGTGTGCGTTAACGTTGTTTATCTCCCAACATGCAACATTCTCACTGTAATATTCAGGCAGCATGGAGGCTGAAGCGCGCAGTGTTTTCATCCAGCACATGCTCCCTCTCCACATCAGTCTTCATCTCATATACCCTCCTCCTTCAGGTGATTTTCTTCCTCTATTTTCTACAACAACTGCGTCTCAATCATGCCCAGACACCCATGTAGAAGTGTGCAAAAGCAACCACACTGAATATTTTCCTCTGTGGCTCAGGGAGCTCCTTTTGTCTCAGACAATGAGGGCATCCTGCCTCCTCTTCTCATCACTGTCTAGAGATTTACTCCCTCTCCCTCTCTCCCTCTCTCCCTCTCTGTCTCTTACACACACAAAGCCATTACCTTTTTCCTCTGACTAATTTCAGCCCATCATGCCAGGAAACACAAGCATACATTATTGCCCTGTCAATTACTAGTAATTGTGCAAAAAGCCCCATCCATAAACAAACAAACAAAAAGGGGGCATAACACACACTGGCACACACACAAAGGCAAAGGTGGTTTAAGTAATTAGGCTAGCAGGCTGAGAGCAGGACTTATCATATGTCCATTAGGGCCAATTTCCCTGTAATTTACTTAATATGAAGACATTAAGTGTCCATTTAGTGCAGGAAAAAGCCTCAAAAAAAGAGAAAACTGTCTAAATTGTTCAGACGTGTTGGCGTTGTTTGGTCAATAGGGTGAAACTGACTTAGAGAGAGAATCTAGAACAGTAATAACTGTTTGGTAGAATTTTGCAAAGGGTCATGGAGCTTGCCTGCAGTTTTAGTATTTTTCTGAAAAATCAGAAATATTTTAAAATGTGTTTGGTTTAATTAAAAACAAAGTGCTCAAGTATGTTTGCAGTAATTGGAAATGTGAGTGGATGTGTCAAGAAGTGGGAGAAACTTCATTTTTTCAAGTATTTATAAAGAAGTGTGCATGAACGTGGCGAAAAGGAAGAGAAACCCAATCAGAGTTATCACTGCAGTTTTTACTTTTTAAGATTTGTTATTTAGTTTGTTTAAAATATAACACAAAAAGTCTCTTACGAATTTGATGAAAAATTCCGGATAGGTCAGGCAATGGACCAACCGATTCAATTTTGTTGATGATCTGACTCAAATAATTTTGGAAAATATTTTTCAACATTGCAAAAGAGAGCAGTTCTCCTCATTTCCACTCATAACTCAAAAAGTCCGAAACAGTTTTCGCTAATATTTTCATTCATTTTACAGCCAAGTTGTTCATTATCCCAGTCCTGATGTGGATCCAGGATTTTTTTTTTAGAAATTATAAACAGCCTGACAATGTTGGTAATACCTTGTCTAATAGGTTAATGCACTCTGCACATGCCAGGTTAGTGATTTTTTTTCTTGTGATGTAATTATACTTTATTAAATTAGTTATGAGATTGCATAAATATGTTGGCAACATTTGGAAAATACAGTTGTACAGTCAATGAACCCCTTGTACAGAACTCCCATTTTTCCAGATTTTGCCTAATCATTTGTGCAGTTTAGTGTGTGTATGTTTTGCAGTATCGAGAGAGAACTCTGCCTAAACTGCACAAATAAATTGGATATTTTTGAGAAAGTGTTGAAACTGTCAAGAAGGTGCCCTCACAGGAATAATCTGAAAATGTGTATCTTCCAAAAGATCCGAAAGCTTGTCATTGTGGAGGTACCCTAAAGGTACATAGGGGTAACCCATTCTGCTTGTCTCTTTCGCCTACCTGTCCAAACATAGACGGATTGTTAGTGGAGTTCAGGCGGTGTCAGAGTTGTCCAAATTGGAATGGATGGGCGGATCTGTCAGTGAGTGAAGGAAACTTTTCAAACATTTTAACCACTTCTCCAAATACTGCAAAGATATTTCCGTGCAAGAATGTGACCGAATGAAACTGGCAAGAACGAAGGGAAACCTAAACACTTCGTCTGTTTCAGCTGCCTCTCCTGGTTCTGCCAAAACATTTTTTCATATGATTGGTTAATTCAGTGGAACACTTTTTTTAGTTTGTTATGAGATGGGAATTGTTTGGAAAGTTGACTTGAAGGAGTGTGGGAAACTCCTCGTCCAGTCCTCCCACTTTCCAACATTTTGCTAACTTGTTTGTGCAGTTTAATGTGCACAGAATTCCTGCAAGTATGTAGCCACATGAGAGAGAGAACTCTGCCTAAATTGCTCAAATAAGTTGGTGGATTTTGGAAAAACTGACATGATGATACACAAACATAAAGTGCCAATGTCCATTTGAATATTTTTTAGTGGCGAGCACAAAGCCTGCACTTTACTAAAACTGGCCCATTACCTTTGTGGTGACACTGTTTTTGTGTTGGAAACATACAGAGCAAGAAATCCAACATTTTATTTTTTTTGAACATTGACACTTTTGATTTATTATATTAGTGATAATAGGGTAAACCAGTGAATTCTGCCAATATTACTCCTATATATTGGATGTTTATTCCCAATTTGTAATGCAAAAATAGAAATATCTGTAAAAAGTTAACATCTGCCAATACCACTGATCATCTATGAAGGGCAGAGTTGTGCAGATATTGATAATAATCCAACAATACTGGACATCCCTAGTCCTCCTTCTGTCAAAAATTTTGGCAACTTTTGGATAAATGGCTGTAACTGAGTGCTCTTTGCCAAGATTATCCACTTCTCTGAATGCTGCCAACTCGTGTGTGCAATATTTGCTCTTATATGTGCAATTTTGAGTGTCATTTTTGATATTAAGATAGAGGAAACACTGTCCAAATTGATTTTTTTAAGTTAATATTTTTAAATATCGGAAATTAATTGAGGATGATGCTTTTGCTGATATTTACACCAGCCTTTTTGGCAGTACATAGCCCCTATATTAGCAGCAGAATGCCTAAATGCACCTTATCATCACTGTATGGGTTCATTTAAACATGAGGGGTTTCATTTCTTCAAGAGGAAAGTGTTTTGCATGTTTTCCATCTGTTCCTCATTCAAACAGACTCATATTGAAAGCAGCAAGCAAACTCTCATGAAGACAGTTCAGAAATACCAGATATCGGCTAACTCTAATATCAAGCTTCACTGGAAAAGGATGAAAGCAAAATGATTAAAAAATATGTCTTTCTGTTGCTAAAAATGCACTCTTGATGTTGTATAAATGCACAAAAAAAGGAAATGTTAATACAAATGGATAAAACTTGCAAAAAATGCTCCAGCTCCTGTCCAAACTTTGCTGATTTTGCATTTAGACAGTGTTTGATTTCTTCCCACACACATCTGAATCACTTAAAGTAATATTAGATGCATACCTCATGCAATGCTACAGGCCCCCTGTAGTTCGAGGCCCCATGCACTTGCCAACCTTTGCTCAATGGTAAACCTCCAATGCACAAAATCAACACACTTGTCTTTAGCCTGGCCTCTCTCATTGACATGGGGCAGAGCACACTGGGTCCGTCTGTCTAATGGTTTGTGACAACCTGGCCAGCTTCTCCCTCTCCTCCTCTCCCTCTCTCACCCCTTCTCCCTCTCCTCCTCCCCCCTCCTCTTTCCCCTCTCTCTCCCAGGTAGATAAATAAACAGTGAAAGTGCTCCCTCTCACTCGCTCTCGGCTGAATTAGTCCAAACTAACGGCCCTGTCTCTCTCCGTGCATCAGGCAAACACACACTCAGAGGGCTTACAGGCCCGTCTCTGACTGCATCACTTCTCCACAGAAGGCTTCTCAAATATTTAACAGGCAGGGGGGAACATTTTCTCCCTTTCTCGTCGTCATCTTTTTTTTCTGTCTTTCTTCTCGTCCCCTCCGTGCTCCATCCTTCCTTCCCACCACACAAATACAAACACCTACACATCCAGGACGTCACAGGATAAATTTAAGCTATATGGACGGATGCTGGGGGCGCTGTTATTCCGTCGGGGTCGTAAACCGAGAAGTTGGAGCTGAAAAAAAAAAGAGGGGCACATCAAAAATGCATTGCCGCTAGAGCAATGAATCTAGGCTCTGGAGCCCTGGCGAGGTTGGTTCCCCCTGTTAGACCCTGGCACTGTCGTAGCTCATGCTGGGCCTTTTTTCTGCACACACACACACATAACTCCATCCCGCTGCATTTGTGAGGACATGCCACTGACAACATTCACTCCTCAAATTTAAGGATACTTCTCATCCTAAGCTTCCTGGATTTGACTAAGTTTGTCAAAATAGGAAAAAAGTTTGCAAAAAGACACTTAAATCATCAATTCTTGTGTTAAATTAAACAGCTGATTGTGTTTTTTTATGTTGCTTTAACATGTTTTGGCCACAATAATGGTAAGATTGTATTCTCCAAGTTGCACGCTGGGATCTATGAGTGCTGTGAAATTGCTTAAAGAAGTCCAGCAGGGTCGAAAATCAGAGCAGTCAGAAGATCAGACCGATAAACAAACTTACTGGGAAGAGGAAGTGATTGTGATCATGAATTATTCACTAAACTGATGTAATGCAGGGACTAGCATCAACTGTCACAAATGTTTTGAAGAATAACTTCTTACGAGTATGTGAGAAGAATTTAAAATCTTCAGTGATATTTAAAGTTTAAAGATGCCTCCAGTAAAATAACTGGACTGAGTTACATGAACCGTACATTTCAAAAGTTGCTTGATTGTTTTTCGCTGTTGGGCACAATCTAAACTCTATGTTTCATTATTTTATTTTGTCATCCACCAAGAAGGCATATGTTTGTTTGTGTTTGCAAATGAAGGAATTTAATGATTTTTCGGGATAGGACAGAAATGTGACCAGGCAATTACATTTCTAAATCCATAACATTGTGAGATAGGGCAGTTTTTCCACTATTAATAATGTAATAATGACTCACAAAGTTCTCAACAGATTTGGATTATATTTTCAGGGATGTTGGTCATGGCACAAGAGAGAAATTACCGTAAAATACCAAATAAACGCCTGGCTCCAATTAATCGCCCGGTCCCAAATAAACGCCGGGTGTAGCAGTACATTTTGACAAATAGACGCCTGTTCCAAATAAACGCCCTGTGTATTTTTTTCGGCACAGCCTAGGAGCTACGGTTGAATTTTACAGAACACACATGTGAACCCTGAGCTCACAACTGACAGCTCACACTTGAAAAGAAACATGATCAAACTGTAATTTTACAGTCCACATGGTTTATTTGTCTCTTTGGATGTCCTGTTGGCTTCTCCTCCCTCTGTATGTCAACAAATGCACGTTGGTGTGAGGCGCTCTGTTTCATGACAGTGCAGTTACACTCAACGTCCACAGAGGGCACTTGAGAGCAGAAAGCTGGAATCTTACTAGACTAGAGCTTTACAAATCCAAAGAAGACATTGCCACTGCCGCTGTATGTTTTTTTTTCTTTAACTAACGTCAGGAGGCCGGTCACGTCAGTTAGTGGTTCATTGCTGCTTATCTCCATGGCCCTGGTGCAACAAAAAAAAAGAAGTACAACCTTAACTTAACTACCAGTCGTTCCTTACCAGTATTAAGAGTGTTTAGAGAATGTTGAGTTGAAAGAAGAAGACAGGAGTATAACTACAGTGCTGTAATCTTGCCTTGAAAATGTACAGGTGCTAATCATACTGGTGTAAATAAATGATTTGATTATATTTACCATATTTTTTTCATTTTTTGCTAAGCAAGACTTTGGTGCAAAAGGAATTAAACACCTGTCCCAAATAGTCACCTGGTCCCAAATAAACGCCTGGTCTGCTCAGTGATTGAAGCAAATAAGCTTTTATTTGGCATTTTACGGTATTACATTTTGTTGGTGATCCAAATCCAGATGTGAAATCAGGAATTTTCTGATGTTGTAAGATGATGTTTGTGCCCTCTAGCTTTTCATAAAGCTGTGTGACTTGTCATCTTCCATGTTGATGAGTGGATTTTATAAATTTTTTAAGCAAATCAAAGTAAAAATATGATGTATGATGAATGCATAGAGCAGTAGAGAATTTCTTTTTTAAATTTCCTGAAAAGTTGCAATTTTGGAGATAAAGAGTTTGTACCATTCAGTGTTGTGATGTGTATTTTCTCAAGGTGCTGGTAGCAAAGTTATTGGAATAAACATTATGCTGATTGCTTAGTTTCCCCAAAGAATTTGTGTAAAATTGAAAGAGCTTCACTTTTGGTTTCATTTACCCATTTTTTGGTAAATTCAATGGGAAGAGGTGACTCATTAGGATCATAGAAATACCTCAATTCAAAAACATGTTTTAGAAAAATGGCAGTGATATACTTATTGAAGAAATCAGGTGAATTTCAGAGCACAGTAAAGTGTTTATTAGGGGTGTGAATTAGCCAGAATCTTACAATTTGATATGTAACGTGATACACAGTGACAAAATGAGGTATCATTTATTGTAAAACTTTAAAAAAGACATATGCAATTGTCTACATTTCAAAACATGTTGAAATAATGGCATCAGTCACCCACTTCAGCTCTTTGTTTCATTAGCTAGCTGTAATTGTATTTGTATGCTTTTAGCCGCTAGCCAACAGCAGCATGATTGTGATTCAACTTCCTCACTGAGTTTTCTTCTTTATTTCATACTGAAGATTTTATAGAAGCCCTGATTTTCAAATATTTCTCATGCAAACCAATTCCATCCTCCTGAATCCCACAAATCTAGCCCTAGCGTAACAATTATGTAGCAAACAATACAAAATGATCCAGTTTTGATTAGTGCTTTGTGTCCAACTTTTTTGATGTAGGCCTATTTTCCGTTGTGCTTTTTATGGAAGAATGTCCCTTCTTTTTTGTCTTACACAAGTAACACGCCTGAAATAAAAACCCTAATGTACAAATTTGACTAAAAGCAAAACAGTTTCTAACATGAAATCTGACTTTCTAAACACTTTGACCTTAGGAAGAGTTTTGCCTCTGGTTAGCACATTAGTTTTTAGTCTCTTTCTTGTGGAGATTTTCTCTTTCTGTTTGTTTGACCCCAGTCACATCCCTGATAAAAACTCATACAAACACTCATTTTTGAAATTCTCACACAAAACATGCTTTAAATCTTAAACCCTGAACCTTTCTGAATACTATCGTTTGGCTAACAGTCAAGAATGGTTCGGTTTTGATCAATGCCTTGAGTCCATGTGTCCTCGTTGTGGAGCATATTTCCTTTTTTTCAGATGCTGAAGACATCCGTGCTGTATGAAATACTTTCATCATCATGCCTGCATTGGCACTAGCTAAACCTCTGACCGTGTTGAACCACATCAGCTAATAGCACAGTGTGATTCACTTTCATTTAGGGCTTTATAACATTGTGGGCATGTTTCACCCTTTTTCCAGTGATAACCACATTCATGATTTCAAAGAAACTCTTTTTTTTCAAAATTGTGCCGGCAGAAAAAGCTTTTTTATCCATAAAACCTTTTGGAAATATGTTCAGTGTTAGCTGATGCCTTTTAGTACAGTACAATCCATGTTAGAGCTTTGATATTGTATTTTTCCTGCTTTTTTGTGCAAGGCAATTTACATCTTCCTTTTAATGTAAAGACTCAACCTTCAAAATCACACTGACACAAAAACTTTCTTGTCTCAAAGTCACCCAACTATCCAAATTGTTAGCTTACACCTCATGTGTTACACAACCTCAGATTTCATTTTCTTTCTGTGTTCTCTGTTTCTTAGAACTTTGCTCAAATATTTTCTCAAACTTTGTAAAGTGCCAGTTGGATATACCTTGCACTTTGTGTTTGTCTGCCTTAGGTGGTGAGAGTAGTTCCTTTTCTTTCTGCTGCAAAATCACAGCCCTGATCCAAAGAAAACCCAAACCCACAAATATGCAATGGCAAAAAGCACTTTGTGATTCTAAATCCTGAACCCCTTCTAAGACCTGCTTTGCCAAACACCAAAAGAGGATCTGGTTATGATAAATGCTTTGTTTCTGCGGCCGCATTGTTGGGATTTCTTATTGCTTATTGTCTGATGCCACATCCCTGAATAAATGGAAACCCTGATCTTAGAACTCAAAGTGCTTTTGTTTAGTAAAACGTTCCATTTTCCACCTCATCTGCACTGAAAAGAAAATCCATCAAAATTGGGAACTACTAGTGTAACATGACCAACTGTGTGTTTACAAACTAATGGGGCTTTTTCCCTACGTGGTGTCTGCTCGGCTCGGCTCGGCTCAGCTCGGCTCGACCTAACTCTGTTGTTTTGGTTTTCCATTCAGGATTGTACCTCGTATCTGGCACAGTTTTTTAGTATTACCTCCGGGGAGGTTCCAAGCAAGTTGAGCCAAGACTTACAGGATGTGGAGACATTGCTGACCTCTGAATGCTCATGAGTCAAGGGTACTGGTGATAAAATGACATGTCTCTAGTTTTATCCTGTGCAGTGTCCTTGAGTGTCATGAAAGGCGCTTTTAAATAAAATATATTTTATAATATTATTCAAGTTGTTGGTGTGTGTAATCCGGCTCAGTTGCACTTTGACTGCAGCTGGCTGGTTCAAGAAAACCCCGTTGACTCTGCGTTGTGTGAAGAGTAAGAAGCGGGAGGCTGCTCTGTCTGTATGCCGCCGTTTATTATCTATACAAACAGATTGATACTGGTCATATACTTGGCTCGTCTTGGCATACCGAAGCACACTACAACAGGATAGCAGAGTTAGCGCAAATGCTAGTTACCTTGTAATAAGTTCACAAAGTTATTATATAAACAGTTTAGTACATAAAACTTAAGGTAAACTACGCATAATACGTCTCATATACCTCTACATAAATCTCTGTATGCTTAGAAGCCTACAACAGGAGAAAATTATGTTTATACACAGTTATTGTACAAACTGCTTCAGTCTGCGACTCACCTCGGGCACATCTCTCATGAAATGGCAATGCATTGCGGCTGCCCATTGTATGTATAGACTTAACCCAAGAGAGGGCGCCCTAGAGCCATATATGCCAAAAAGGAACATAAATCACAGAGAGCAAGTGGAATAACATACAATATAAATCTTGTTACATATGTTGTATGACTTCCCAATACCATGTTGTCTGCAACCATCTTTGCGGCAGAATTCCTCTCCTATATGTCACAAAAAAGGCTCCAGGGGTTGGCAGCTCTATCACCTCTGTTTCGTCCATTTGATGTTGTTGTAAGGATGCCGCTGTAGTTTTGTGCCTATCATTAAGAGGTACTAAAACAGTCAGTACTGTAATGGAAAACATAGCAGGTAGTAACCCAACTGTGCACTCGAGCTGAGTTGGGTAAGTTCTGCATGCACACAGTTTGGTTTTTGAAGTGAGGATCTGTTTACATCATTTAAATTTCAGTTTTATGTTTTCAAAAGTTTGGGGGTTTGTTGCAAACCAGTTTTATTACGTAATAAATGTTTGCGTAACTGACATAAATGTTGTAATGTTGCCTCATCTGATCCCTGGATCTGCACAACTGCTTTGATGGAAAAATATATGAATAAATACAAACAAAATGCTTTGAACTAAGCTTTAAGAAACTTTTAAGCCTTCATTATTTCTATATTTCTCTGTTTATTATGTAGATGAAGATGTAAAATAGTCTAATTACTCAGCTTGCATTGCAGTGTGAGTGGGTGATGTATCTTAAACTTAGCATAAACATCACATTAATACAATAGTGTGAAATGCTGTAGGCTAGATTTATTGTATTGTGTAGAAAACACAAAGAGCTGTTAAAATGAACAGCTGTGTGTCTTAATTTTATCACACAACATCAAGCACGCAGCTTATTGAGTGATCAGGACCAATTCCTCTTGTGCTCATCAAAAGTTTGCACCAAATAATACTTCAGAAGGACTCTCTCTGCAAGGTCACAAGCTCTGACTTTGTAGAATTTGTAGGATTGATAATCAGTCACTGTTTTTTCTTCTTCCAGCCAGAAGCTTTCTTTGTTTTCAAAGACGAAAACTGTGGGAAAAACTGTAAGGAGTGACAACTAAAGGAATATGTGAGAAGAGTCCTGAAATAGTACCAAAAATAATTCTGGTTACATCAGCGTATTTGAGTCATACTTGAAGTCTTGACTTTTCTCTTTTTAACTTTTAGCACATCACTGTTTCCAGCTGGACTTAAAGGGTGATTTTTTTAGTGTCTCAGAGCTTTGTGATCATTCAGAAGTTTTAATAATCATTTACACATTAAAGCTCTATGAAAGCAAAAAAGGAAAATGCATTTGACTTCCTCTTAGAACAGGGCTTACATTATTAACCCTTGCATCAACTTTCAGAGATAGAAAACGATGTACAAACTGAGTGTGAGCATCAGATGTGTCACATAGCACAGCATGGCATGCCTTTTGTCTGTACTCTATTCATTAAAATTGAAATTTAATTTACCTGGCAAGCAGTACAGTAAGTACTTTTACAGTACAGCTGGAGAAACAGAGATGAAGTGCTTTGCATGGCGAGTGGTTGACTTAAAGGTTCATAAATACACAGCTCTCTGTGAGCTGGATGGAGTTAAAAGTGAAAGTAAATCATCTCACAGAACGTGAGCCACTTCGTAAAACGTGTCGTTGGGAATCAAGAATACTCTCTCTATAGAGGAGTTTGTTGTGCTAGTATTTATTTTTCATTTAAAGGTGTAGTCAGCGATGTGGGAGAAAATGAGTTGAGAGGTTGTTTATAAACGAATTTAGACCCGCCTATCCCTTCATACCTCACCCCTGGCTCCACCCCCGAAAGCTGATGGACGTGCATCGTCATGGAAACGGCTGTAGAAACTGCGTAGCTGACCAATGTAGCTAAGGTAACCCCGACTCGTCAGACAACTCGACTGACAATATTGATAACATCACAACAACAGTGCATTCTGGCAGATTAGACAATAAGATGAATGCCTGACGGCTGTTACTGTTATGTGAAGCACCACAAAGCTAATGTCGCTAACCTATCCAGCAGACGGCGACATCCGCGTCCGTTTTCAGGTCTTTCAATTGGCGGAGTTCCCTCCACCGTCGGAAAGCAACACCAATGTTGACCCGGGTCTTCGCTCTTTCATGGTCATAGCCCTTCTTTTTCACTTTTCACTCCTCTGACCTTTTTTTTTGGGCTGTTTTTCAGCCATTGCTACTGCACCTATTGTATCTCTCTCTTACGCTAACTGCCAGGGTTCCCACGCATCCTGGAAAACCTGGAAAATGATTGCCCAATTTTCCAGGCATGGAAAACATGGAAAATGAGGAAAAAAGCTTAAATTGTCCTGGAAAATTATCTGTCTTTCTTCTATCTTGAAACATAGGAAATGAAGTAAAAATGTACTTGGTAACTTATGTGTGCGTAGCAAGAAAAAGGGGGTAGGTAAGTTAAGGCATAAAATTTAAAAACTCAAAACAATGGGGACAAAAGGAAATAATAATAAATTGACAAAAATGTAAACAAAATAAATTTTAGGCTAAATTAACAAAATGTATTCATAAAAAAGCAGAGTAAATATAGACTAAAAAAATATAACCATAAATTTATTATAGTAAGATACATAATAGCCAGATTAAGCAGATAGCTACCAGACAATGTTCGTGCTGGAGAGTTAGAAACAGAGAAATTCTAAGATTAATGTGATCAATAGCACAAGATATTGTTCATAAGCCTCTGATCTTGTTTTTTAGAAGGCTAACTAGAATTTAAAACTGCCCACAGCAACAATGTAACTTCAGTTGGTTTTGTGACACTGGAAAAGAGTCCTGGAAAGTGTCCTGGAAAAGTCCTGGAAAATTATTTCTAGAAAAGAGTGGGAACCCTGACTGCGCACACTACACTACCTCCTACTCCCCCTCCCCCCTCTGTCTGATCTGCGCATGAGTATGATCGCCCCCTGGATGTGGGGGGGTGTACTCTGTTTTGGTAACTCGGCCCGAGTCACAGTCTTTACCTGCTGAAATTCAGAGCCAAGGCTGTGTATTGAAACCAGACTTTTTTTTCAACATGCTGTCAGTGGGGACATCTTGTGGATGGAGAGGAGAAATATGGTGAACTTGACAAATACTGCATTAGATTAGAAGATTAGAAGATCACTGACTACACCTTTAATAATGAAATGCAGTCAAGATCTGATAAAACTGCTACTGAAGCTTTTAGCATCTATGCTAATCTCTATAAGTGTGGTCACTTCCTGCTGTTGTCTTGCCTGTCATGTCTGATCGGGCCATCCTGCTTTAGGCCGAGCACAATCTTATCGTAAATTGGAGCTTGGCAAGTTGGATCTGTATGATTATAGACATTTAATCAGGCTGATCCATCTGCTGCGCAAGGTTACCTATAGACCCATCCACAAAAATCTGGACCTGAAGGTGATGAAAACCTTTAAAGGATGTAATTTCATTCCGCAGTAAAACACAGCTCGTGTCTTTTTCTTGTGTTTATAGCAACTTTACTCCAATAGAGTAAAGTTACTCATATAGAGTGCTCAGAGACAGATTTCTCTTCGAAGCTTGGGTGCTTCACATCAGCTGTTACACCACAAATTTCACTCTCACCACTCTGATCAGTGTACTTTCCACCAGAAAAAAAGGCCCAAACAGACTGTACTCTACCTGTCAAGGCCCGAACGGCAGTAGGACAAAGTTATCGACTAACTGGCAAAGGTAGTGCAGCATTTGGCAGCTTAAGAGCCAGATAAATCTCTTGGGAGTGGTGGAGACTGAAAACAGGAGAGTGAATATTGGACATTTGCCGATTGGCCAGAAACAAGATTCAAAATGAATGCTTTTCTAACAAAGCCCCCGCCACACAAAAGGTAGTTTATTCAGGTGGGTGAAAGGATTCAGGCTGCATTGGATGAGGGCTTTTTTCAATGTTTGTGGATAAAACTGGCTATTAGAGGTATTCTTTAGCTTGGACGGGATACTGCTTTATAATTTGGCTGATTTATTGTTAGGGAGGATGAATTAAAATGAAAGCAGCTCTGTCCTTTATCACACTTGATTATAACTTTTTAAGAGTTTTTATATGAACATAAATAAACTGCCTGTACTTGCAAAAGTAAATGAAACAGGAATTCAAAGTTTTCTAACTTTCTTCATATTTCTGGATTTATCTACACCATTACCTAGTTTGGACTTCGAGCTGTTAAAAAAATTGAACAGCTCCTCTGTGCCATGCCCTGGATGTGCCCATAGCTCAAAAAAATCTATAGACCTCTAACTTAGGAGCTGCTCCAAACTGAACTGAGATGTATTATTTATTCTCCACCATCATACTGGTTTGACAGGTGACCAACTCCACATCTCAGCTCAGAAACATCTAGAACAAAAGTGTAAGCTGTATATTTGATGCTTTCAGTGTGGAGTTGGGGGAGTCTCTCAGAAGGGAAACAGGTTTAAACTTTCATTCCTTTTTGATGATTTCGTGGGGTTCAGGAGAGTCCACAAGATGGAGTTTTCTGTGCAGCTCTTCAAGCGTTATTGCGTCTTGACATAAGGAATACATATGCCACTGCTTGACAGCAAAGCAGTCGGCTCTCAAGGCCTTTGCCCAGCAGACATGTTTGTTTTATAAGAATAACACACATTTGTTTTTCAAAACCACAACCAGTCAATTTGAGCTAACACTAACCTGACATGCCAGATAGACAGTTTAATACACACAATACAGATAGATTTCACTAGTCAGTTGGGGCAACAGTGCATGGAAAGTGTTCAGAGAGGGCAGAGCCTTCAAAAGTATATTCAGCATTTGATTGGACGACTGCTCTATTAATCACATTCATGACAGACCCTTCAGATGTTGTAGAAGGCAGGTGCTATTGTCATGGTACAAAACGTGAGCTAATTCATACAACAAATACTTTCCAAAACATGTCAGAAGTGAAGTAAAATTAGCTCTCTATTTTGAAATACTTTGAGAAGGTGCTTTGGTGTTGTTTTTTGCTGAGGTCATGCCCGTGGCTTCCACCTCTTTCTGCTTTAATGGGTGCTGATTGGACAGTGCCTCTTTGGATCGTGCTCAGTTGTTTCGGTTTGGAGCTTTGCATGATGAATGTGTGTGATTACACACAATACATCAGGCGGATACATTAGAAGGTCAACTTACACACCAGTAACGCAATTCCTCCAACATACTTCAGTCTAGGGCTGGGTTAAAAAAATCAATTTAATCAATTTAAATCGATTTTCCTAAAACAGGTTCATAATCGATCCATAAAATCCAAAGATCGATCTTTTAACTTGGGTAGTTTTTTCTTCTTTGGATGTGCAGAGAAGCAGCCTGTGGTATCAACACTGCTGGTCTCGTGTGGTTAGCATTTAGCGTTGCTATCTACTGAACAAGATCTCATGAGATGTTACTGCAAACAAACATGGTGGAAGCACTATATGGGCACCACTGGCAAGTTTAAAAGCTGATGTTTGGATGTACAGTATTTTAGATTTAACAAGTACAAAGGAAAATATGAGGTGGACAAAAAACAAGTAATATGCAGAATATGCATTGATGCATATCATTAAAATATGATTAATGTAACTGCTTTGGGTTTAGATCTTCATGTTAAAACATTTTTTTACTGATGTACCAGGTCAAAAGGTCACTTTTTAAATTGACAGCACTATTTTAACTAAGATATCCCAGACTGAATAAATATTGAATTGAATTGTGAATCGAATCGATTTAAGACCTTGTAATATCGAATCGAATCGATCCAGAAAATCTGAATCAATACCCAGCCCTATTTCAGTCCATGATCTTTTTATTTTGCATCTGGTAAGCCTACAATTGACTTATGAAAACACTCATTGCTGGTTTGTTCCTCACATCAGAACATGAAACATGGCATCCAGATTGTGCGTCTGTTTTCAGAGCAACCTTTTAGATTTGAAAAAGGAAGAGTGTCAAAGTTGCAGTATGTCGATGATGAGTGCTTACTCAAGCTCGTAGCATGGTCTTTAGCTTGTGAGGTAAATGGGAAAACTCACCAAGCTCTCCTTTCCTTTTGACTTACGCAGTGTAATTTTTGTAGAAACTACACGACACATACGCCACTCCTAAAGTGGATACAAACAGCCTCTGAAATATGCTCATTTTTGTGTAAGAGTTTGAGTCTACAGAGACAGTGATAGTTGTGAGGTAGTTGTGAGTTGTAACCTTCAGCGTAGGAATGCTCCTTCTATTTCCATTGATCACTTGTTGTCTCTTTTTAAAGAGATTTTTTACAATCAAAATCACTCCACCAGCCGTATTTTCAAATCAGTGTAGCTCTACTGTTATGCATTTAGGAACAGAAGCTAATAAGGGAGAGGATGCTTACGTTTCACAATGATTGGATGAGTTTCAATCATTTTTACTGCAGGCGGTAATGGTGATGCCTTTGCTTGCAGTCATGATCTTGCATGTCTGAGCATTTTTACACCAGTGTCTTTTCTGCTTTGCAAAGAGACCTGTAGGTTGACAAATATGACTTTAGAGTATAGATCTTCATTCCATTGACATCATGTGATGCTACCATTGTACCAGCTAAGGTAGTGCTACCCAAACTGGGGCCCAAAGCATCAGGGGCTTAAAACAATGCGCTCTCTTTTGCACTGCTAGTTTCAATATCAGTTTAATTATGAAACTATGAAACCACAACTGCTAAAACAAAGACCAGAATATGTGAGGAGTCATATGTCGTCCCAGGATTGGATCAGTGATCTGTTTTACCAGACATCTGGAAGTTTGATGAGTATTTTGTTTTTATTTCAATCTCATTGCTAATTGCCTACTAACAGAGCTGGGGCACCTGCCTCCTGGCTGTTTTCAAGTTGACAGATGGATGAATCTGCAGGGAATTCTTCAAAAAATCAGGTTTAAACCCAACTGACTTTTTGGTGCATATGAAAAAGATGTGTTCCCTCTAAATGCTGCTTTTTCCGTTTGTACCCAAATGCTGTAGTTGCAATTTTGCACTCTTGGCTGGCATTGTCTGAAATAGATTCTGTAGCATTTATATTAATTTGTTGGCAAAGGGCACGTCAGAATGTGTGATTCTGCACATTATTGATGTGTTGATATAGACAGTGAGGGTCTGGGGTCTTGATGTTTTTACCTGCTGAAGCGGGTCCCGATAGAAAAAGTTTGGCAACCACTGGACTTTTTTGCACTTGGCACAATGCTGTTGCATTCAATCCTGCCCAATCCAAGGTCACTATCACATATTAGACTTGGCGAGGTGTGAAAAATTTCACTTGGTTTTGTTTTCTTTCAGTTTTTTTTGTCAAGCTGACCAAAGCCTGTTAAATTTTGTGTAATGTAGGCAGTAGTCAGGGCTGTATGACAGGTCTGTGGTTCATGGATCTGTCCCTAACTTTAGTTCTTACTTTAGTCCACTTGTCTCCTCTTACCTCCCTTCCTTTGCCCTCACACCAACACAGCATCGTGTGGATTTGCTGTTTATCGTGAGACTGGGATCCACATTCAAGATTTCCTGCTGCTTAACAGAAGGTTTTTTCTTGCCGCCATGATGGAGGGATTCATGATTGGCTACATGGATTCATGTTGGGTGTTGGATGTATATATTTGTATATATATGTATATGTGTATTTTATATGTATATATGTATCTATGCATATATGTGTATCCACAAAATGAAGAGCTTTATGCTCTATTGTAAAGTGTTTTGAGATAACACTTGTTATGAAATTGGCGCTATACAAATAAAGATTGATTGATTGTTGACCACTTATAGACATTTGTAAATGATTGTTATATCATTCATTATATCAATAACATTGTTAAAAATGCTGCACCATCATTATTTGTACACGATATATTCATCATTTACTACTGCTATTTTTATGTGTAGGAAAACATTTTTAATGATTTAAGGAAGCATTCTTTAACTAGATGTATTATGTTTTTTATAATTAATAAATTATTTGTAAAAAATCTGCATAAATTGCATGTTAAGTCTTTGTTGCAGCTCAAGCATTTGTGGAAACAAGCATGTTTTTAATTATGCATAAATCATCAATAAGTTTAGTTATAAACGATCTAATAATCATTTACAAATGTATATATATGGTTTATTCATGATAAGTTCAGTATCAACTAATAGTAGGGGTGGGAAATATGGCAAAAATATCATATCACGATTTGTAAAAAAATAAAATCACGATCACGATTTTATCACGATTCTTTTTTACATTGATTTTTCTAGACTAATTTGCATGTTTGAACATTTTTTAACATATAAAACATGTAAAATCCTAAAAGAAAAAAAAGACAATTAAAGCCAAAGAAACTTTCTGAACAGGTTTTAATTTAAATAGTGTAGTTTTTATAAAAATGTGCAATAAACGTCAACAAAAAAGGTAATGAGCACCAATATTGACATTATCTCTTAAAGTGCAACAATTTAGAACAAATGTTATCTAACTGTAATGTCTATAACCTGAGTGAATGATACAGCTGCTTTAGAACAGATTTTTGTTTAGGTATCTTCAAGCTTTTATCTCCTTTTCTCTTTCCGTCATGGCTTCACGCTACATAACCAAACAGGAGATCCCACCATGCACTGCGCGTAATGTGCTACGATTGGTTAGTCGGGTGTGTGTCAAAGTCTCTGCGCCCACACAGACGATCTGACGATCTTTCTGCTTTATAAGATCATCCCCACGTTATAATCCTTAACGAATTAATATCATCATATCGCACACCCCTAACTAATAGCTTATAAATGTCTTGTAACATAAGTTGTAATTGATTTAATAATGGTATAATGGGGTGCTAGTTTGGCGGAGTGGTTAGCACCCCATGTACATGCTTCTGCCAGTCCAGGTTCAAATCCCACCTGTGACCAGTTTGCAGAGTGTCTTCCTCTACTCTCTCACCCCCTTTCACAAGCCTATCCACTGTCTCTCTCCTGTCAATAAAGACACAAAAATGCCCAAAAAATACATTTAAAAAAAAAAAAAGATATAATAATCATTTACAAGTGTGTATAAGTGGTTTGTTCATGATTAGTAAATTATCTACTAATGACTACTAATAGTTCATAAATGCCTTACAAATGATCGTTATTCTAAAGTGTTACCGAGTTTTTTATTTCAACAACATAGTAAATATCTCAGTCAGAAACACTTCAAACTGGAATATTAAGTCCACTACATGTGAACTACAGTGATACTGTGGAATAGTGGGACATCAACCCACGGACACGTCAAGTCAGGATTTGATGTTCTTGGACCAAACATAATTTTTCCTATCCACATGAAGCTGAGGCAGGAACTTTCAGAAGTTTGCATATTCAGTGAACTAAAATGTCTGTTAGGAAAAAAACCCACAGAAAAAGCTGCCTTTTCAAAAAAAAAAAAAAGCCTTGCTACGTAGCCTTGGTCTTATGCTTTGAATTTCGCAATTTTCAGAAAAATAACTGCATCAGACTGAGTGTTCAAGGTTTGTGTTCATGATTGAATCACAGCTCCAAAAACCGATTATCCACAGACATCAACCTGAATAAGTCATGATTGACTAAGTGAGTCAGATAAATGTTCTAACTTCAAGGAGAAAGCCTTTTAGAAACAGCCTGTACCTCCCCATTCACACATGATTTATCACTATCACTGTTACACTATAGCCAAATCAGTTTAGCAGCACCTTAATAAGTACCTGGATAAATAAATCAAGTCAAATAAATGTTCCAACTAGCGAGGGCAGGCATTTTAAATTAGACAAACCCTTTGTATGAACAGCCTTGGCTCTCAGCGGGCCATATCTCTTTCAAGGTCTTGCTGGGTAATAGAAAACGTATGAGATAATCCAATTCAAACAGCTTCGGACACTTTTGGTCACGGCGGGAAGCGGCACTAACACACACTCGGAGTGTTGTCCACTCTCCTGTAGTGATGAGATATGTGGTGGCACAACATTATCACACCAATACTGCAACACAAGAACGGGATCTGAAATCTCCCAGACGCACATAAAGGGATTAAGCCACATATAGGAGGAACACACATACAGTATGATTGGGCGCATAGCAAGATTTGGGTCACTACAATGGCACAGAAGCAGGGAGAATGTTCATTGAAGACAAGGTTAGGCGGCCAGCCATTTTTCTATTTACTCGCTTTTTACGGACAAGCACACAGTCAGCAGAAGCCAGATATTGGACTCACACCCAAACTGTCTCTTATTGAATAAAACCCGTCATTTTGGCCAACACACACTCACACACTGGGCCCCCTTCTGGCTCCCAGGCCCATTTTAAAAAGCCTGCAGGTGAGGGGGCTTTGTTCACCCTGAGCAGCTAATGTGCTCAGAGCGCTGGACTCCCCTCCACACACACCTCAAGCACAAACACACACACACACACACAAACGTACAGACTGGCTCAATGGTCCAGAAGGAGCACCTTATCTAATCCCATGGTTTATCCTTCAAAGGACTTTTCTCTTTCCCTTCCCTTCTTTGTTCCCCGTCTCTCTTCATCTCTGCGTCTTTGAGGAACTCCTCATGTCAGCGAGGAGCACCGATGGTTGACGACACACTCGTTCTACAGGACGGCGTCTTTCTCCCCGGAGACGCACATGCACCCACACACAGCCTTTGAGGAAGGAGAGAGCACCCACACACTTTCATATGGACTCATGGGGGACTTCACGGGCCCCAGGCAAAGACCAGTATGGAGCACTTACCTATGCCCACATGCATCTGTCTAACTTTAATTTGTTCAAAGGGAAGTTATTTTGAAACTTCTAAGGTTATTTTTTTTAGCCAAACATGTATTTCAGTTTCCGACATTACATACATGTAAATCCAACCAAAGAGAGGGAGTGCTGTCTAAATTGCAAATACAGTGTTTAATGAGTGAATACACCCCTTTAGATTTGTCAGAAGGCCTCTAGTTTCCTTTAAAAATTAGCATTCTCGATGGCACAAAATAATCCCCCATATGTGGGCTAGATTTTTGAAGTACCACAGAAAAAAATATTTTTCTCAATTTAAGATCAGGATGCATAAATGAGAACACCCCAATCAAAGAGGTGGGAGCAAAGCTAAAATTGAGCTCATATTACCCTTATTTTCATCTTATGGTGAAAAAAAATGTTATGCTAAACTCAGCTTTGTCAAATTGTTCTTTTGTTCATTTAGATATTAAATAATACATTACTTTCAATAGAGGCATTCTCTTTTATGCTGGGCACTGTATATATTTTGGCAACGTTCAACTCATCAAACATGCCATCGACTTTGAGAAATACAGTGTTGGGAGTTTGTAGCAATTTTGGGTAATTTTTCAGTGAGTAAATACTAATATTCTTTTAACTCCTTTGTTTTTAATTATTCATTTAATGATAAATCATCACAACATTGTTTCCAATGTTGAAAAAAGGTTGAGCTTTTTAGCTCCAGCTGCTCTTCTGATGTCAGTAGGCTGTGTGCATGTATTTCCCTGCAATAGTTACAGCTAAAGATATAGCACTGCCTTGATTGCATATATATGTATGTTTGCAACGTCATCTCCCAAGTTGCGTGTTGTCTTTTCGAGTTATTGCCATAGACAACATTTGTGGTTGTTGCTATGCTTCTTCTTCTTTGTTTTTGTTAAGATGCGTTCACAGCGAATGCGACCTCGGTGATCACTTTCCATGCAGAGTCAATGTAAAGCCACAATCAGACTTCGCTCGACCAGATGTCACATGATACGATGGAGGCATTCTGGGCTAATTGGTTGCATCTTTGGAGACGAGAACTCTGGGTCACTTTGGACACGGAGCAGGTCACAATGTACGCCATCACCAAAAGTTAAAATATTTGAATCTTTAAGGCGATGTTGCACCGGGAGAGCAAATCAGCGTTGTGTGGGTGCGTGACTGACACTGTTGACAGGCTGTTTTATTCCAATTCACAGAGTGACAATTAATGTCTGTTTTGAAAAAACTAGTTGGTGAGGACATCAGTTACACCCAGATGGACCAAAGAAAACTCACAGACAATTGTGCTGCAGGGCCAGCTGCAGTGTTTTGTGGTTGGTAGGTGAGTGGAAAGGATACAGTTGGGATGATATCAGCTAAAGCGTCCTATTATATGATATGATATGATCGTGGCTGAACAACAGCGGAAAAATGAGCAAAGAACTTTGCGACAGATCTTGGGTTTGCAATGCGATCTTGGTCGCAAAGTCGCATTTGGTGTGAATGCACCTTTAGATCACATTTGATCACGCAAGGTTTCTGTCTTGGAGGACTAGACTCTAATGGTGGGAAAGAACCGTTATGTGTGGTGTGTTGTGTTTAGATTATCGGAGCACACCAAAAGCAAAGTCCTCATGTGTGTATCCAGCTTAAATGAGAATGTGGCCCTGTGATCAGCTGGTGTCTGATATAGGGTGGCCTCCCAATGTTGCCCCTGCATTCACAAAGGGGATAAGCGGTAGAGATAATTGATGGAGTTTATATTTGACACTCATCTATTACGACTCTATGACTTAAGGGCCTTGGAGCAGGATGTCCCAGGCACCTTTTGCCTCATGGTTAAACTTCTCAAAGTCATACCACAATAGTTAGACAACTACGTCAAATTTCCTGTTCCTGAGTGAAGCTTTTCCATACATCCTACAAACACACAATCACAGTCCTTGCACGTAAACCTACACACACACCATCTCTTTGTCGCTTCCCCTGTGGCACCAAGTGATATGTGTTGTCACCAGCACTTCCTCGTCCCTACCGCACACATTCAGACACAGACTCTCTTATATTTGCATCCAATTTACATGTAGACTTGGAGTCACCCCCGCTCAGTCACTGACAGTTTGTCAGACTCAAACCTGCCCCTGGGTTAAATCCATCTCCTCCTGCTACCGCCACCGCCGCCGCTGCTGCTTCTGCCGCCCACTCCACCCTTCTTCTCCCTCTCTCTATTCTCTCCTCTTTGTCTTTCTGTCTCCGTATCAAGCTCTCATCTTCCACTCTCTCTCATCTCCCCTCTCTTGCATCACGACTTCCCCCTCTCTCTCTTTCTCTCGCTCTTTTTGTCGTCCCAGTGGGGTTTGGTTTGCATGTTTTTCTTGTCCATGACCCTGAACTGTGCCCACCGCCTCGGGCTCCTCCTCTCTGTTCGCTTGTACTCACAAAGCTTCGGCACATCAAGGGTTACTCATCGCTGCCATGACCCACATTATTGGACAAAGTATATGTTTGTTTAAGATGTCAGTACTGCTATAGTTCACGCTGCGAGGAAGCCGTCTCAGGAGCTATCTGCTCAGCTTCTCTCTCCGATGTGAAAATGAGAGTAATTAAAGTCAGGGGGCTCCTCCATCGCGATGATTCCTCCCAGCTCAGCAGGAGCGACAGTTACATAACAGGATCCAATGTAGCTGATCTGAGTCATCAGCAGATTCACTACAATGATTGACAGGTGGAGGTCAGTGAAAAATTCAGGAGGGTATTAGAGAGGAACAGATATTAAATACACCGTCAGACACTTTAATTACACTCTGCAATTCAAACAGGATTACAGAACAAAAAAAAGACGAGTGATTTCTGACCAAAGAGGCTTTATTCTGTTTGTTTAATTATGTATTTAGACGAAAAGAAACATACAGCATAATGATGAAGGCAGGTGTGATGTAACATTCGCTTGTAGCAGCTGAAGAAGCAGCGGATAAAGGATCTAAATTATGGATCACATTGCTTTAAATTATGCATAGCATTACATAAAAACATTTAGAACGGGTACATTCTGCAAAATCTGCAAAACCAACAATGAGGATTTTGAGTTTTTTAAGCACCGTTGAAATACCTTATATGGGGATTTGAAGATTTAGAGTTTTTATTGTGTTAGTAGTAGAAATTTAAAGAAAACCAGGAGGGAAAACAAAATATTGATGCATCATTTAGGGCAGGAAGCCATGACAGTCATTCAAGAAAACAAGTGTTTACATATAAGCTCATACACTTACTGAGGGACTGTTCATTAGATACGCTTAGCTAGTACCAGACTTGACCCCTTTTGGACATCAGAGCTGCATTTATTCTTCAGTCAATCAATAAACTAATGAATCTTCAATCATGCATGCCAAAGTTTATTTCAAGATGCTTAAAAACAAGAATAGATCAATTCCATACCCTTACTTTTTCCATCCACCATCCTTTATCTACTCACTCTTTCCCCTTTCAGGGTCATGGGGGGACTGGAGCATATGCCAGGTAACTTTGAGCAAGAGAGTAGGTACATCCTGAACAGGTCACATAGAGAGACAGACAACTATTAATGCTCACAATCATACCTAAGGGCAAAAAAGAGCCATCAATCAACCTAATGAGGGACAGTTCTGCTAACTGGATTTTGTCCTTTTTTTCAGACCATCCTGTTTAAATCCCTAAGATGGTTGTGTTTTTTTTTTTTTTTTTTTTTCCCCGCTGGCTTGCATTCACACTTGCAACATCGAATCGTGCCTGGGCCCACTTGTGTATTTACTCAGTTTGAAACAGCAGGGGGCGATATGCACATAATTGGTTACCAAACCTGGAGGAGAACGAAGAAGATACTACCATGGCAACCATTTCCTACACCAAACAACCAATGTTTACGTTTCGCTCTCTTCTACATTTTCCTTCAAATGTGTTTTTTTATCGTGTTTGAGACGGCATCAGCGACCTTCTGGACCCTCGTAAATCATCGTAATCCTCAACCAGAATAACCAAATCAACAGATTCAACCGCGGGATTAACAGGAAGTAATGCATCAAAAGTAGATCGGTTCGGACCATTTTGTTTCACACCAGCGAAACTGCACCAAATGTCGGGAGATGGAGCGGATCGAGACCACCCCTTCATGGAGGTCTCAGACCGGCTGATTTGGTGCGCACCAAAGTGCGGTGGTTGCATTCACATTGACAGTAACGTACCAAACCCTGGGCCAAAACTTCTTTGGTGTGCAGTAAATGTGGTTGGTGTGAAAACGCCCTCAGTCACTTAAACCATCTTTCCTCTACCTTCTGACGCTTTGTCACCTTGACCATGTCTACATGCATAAATGCATTGAGTTGCTGCTTTGTGATGAGCTGATATGCAATTAGTTTTGAGCTGTTTGTATTAAGCTGGGGATATACCTGATGTTAGGTTGGCACATTGTCCAGAATTAGTGCAACTTAGACTTTAAATGACCGGTATCAATCAATCAATCAATCTTTATTTGTTTAGCCCCAATTCATAACAAGTGTTATCTCAAGAAACTTTACAATAGAGCAGGCTGAAGACAAACCCTTCATTTTATGGATACACATATAGGCATAGATACATATATTCTTTTAAAAAATACACTTATATACAAATATATACATCTAACACCCAACATGAATCCAATAGCCAATGAGGAATCCCTCATCATGGCGGCGAGAAAAAAAACTTCTGTTAAGCAGCAGGAAATCTGAATGTAGCATCAGTATTGAGGAAGAGAAGGCTTGAGATAAATCACAGCAGCAGAAAAAACCATAACAAAACATTTAAAAGACAAAATGATGAATCAAAACCGCGATTAACATCGAAAAAATTATGAGGCAGCACAAACACAATCAAGACTGGTGATCTAGCTGAAGAGGTCAATTCTCTTATACCATACATGCTGTAAAACAGAGATAAGTTTGGTGTATTACTTCGTCCTGTGACCATGTAAATTGATGATCTTGAGTTATACTTCAGTTGCTGCGGTCAACTTGGTCCATGAGTTTGTTCCAGCTAAGTTATTTTGGGGCTGTTTTCTTACAATAAAACCATTGATAAGTCTGGTCCAACCTCTGATTGTCCTGGTGCTTTATCTGCAAAGTCTATCAGCACAGTCTTCTGTTAGTCAACTAACACCATCTCTCGAGAGACCATAACACTTGAAAAAGTGCAGTGAGGAAAATCTTGTAGAAATAGATTGCAGATGCTGCGTATGGTTTCTTACAAATATTTAATGATGATTTGATTATATTTCTTTTTTCTCTCAGAATTGCAGCCATGTTTTCAGTTTACTTCTAACATAAAAAAGTTACATACAACCCTGCCTTTTTGCACCCTCTAGTGGTGTCCTGCAGTAACACTTACCAAATACAGGCATGCATATAAACAAAATGCTCATGCAGTGTAAAAAGTCAGATCTAGGAAGGAGTATTTGTCCCATTTTAAGTCCAACAAAACTCAGTAGTATAATTCTAATGCACGGTTTCTTTATATGTTTGGATTAACGTCTTATTTGAAGATATCAGAACTTTAAAAAAGGCCTGAGCTGCTTGAAATAAGTAAAACTATTGCCAATGAGAGAAGTAAAGTTAACCTAGAAAAGATTCTTAAAATGAAGTTTTATATCCAGAGTTATTAAAGCTTATTTTAAGACCCTCACCCAGTAAATTGTACTTGTTTTATCGGCAGATATTTTCTTATCATTACAAGCAGTTCAGTACCTTGATTTTGTCTTTAATTCCTTTTAGTAAGATATTTATTGGACTTGTCAAGTGAATATGAATGGAAATAACTGCCTTTGATATATTTGGCTAGAAATTAGATCAACGCACTTGCCAAGATCAGAGTTTTTTGCAGTGCGGTGCCAACTGATGTAAACTCTAGAACAAAGTATATCACCTGCTTTAGAGGGCAGTCAAACAAGTGTACCTGATCAGGTGGCCTGTATTGTCAACTAATGTTTAGTTTTTGAAAGAAATGTAACATATATTTTGCATAAAATGCAGCAAGGAGTCATTTAATTGTTTGAGAAATGTTCTAAAGTTGTTTTGAACTCCGAAAGTTGGATGAAAAATTTTAAAATTAAACCCTGAAGGGAAATTAACCATATCCCTGGAGGTACGGGATCTAAATTGGTAAATAAACATTACATTTAATTCAAGTGCGAGCTCAATGTGCTTCACAGAAGACACACAAAATATACAATAATAATAATAAGTAAATCAAAAGAAAACTAACAGCCAAAAGAATGTGAGAAAAGCAGTGTTTCCGACGTTTCAGACTAAAAAGGTAGGTCTTGAGTTTGTTGTTTAAAACATCAACATGAGGTGCAGCCCTCAGTTTTTCAAGTAGGCTGTTCCACAAGTGGGGGCTGTAATGATGAAGATGCCTCACTGTAACAGAGAGCTTCCAGAAGATCTGAGGGCTCTATTTGGCTGAGCTCTTCTCTTTTTTTGAGAGCCCACAATTTAAATTTTCATTTTAACAGTAAGAAAATTATATCATTTTAGTCTGTTCAGAAAATGTGCGGAATAACTTTTTTTCCAGATATTCAGACCCATTTACCCAATAAAGGGGTATAATGAGGAAGACATAGAATATGAGACAAAGGTGACCGGAGCGTCAGACAGACAGACAGACAGACAGACAGACAGAAGCGGCTGTTTTCCTCCAGCACAGGTGCAGCTGATTACACTAACGATGGCTGGATTCCATTCAGGTGCAGAGGAAGCCTCGGCGTGCGCTGACTCACAGGCTGAACATCGTTAGTCTGATTAATTACACCTGTGCTTTAACTACAAGCTGCAGCAAGAAAACACATTCCGTTTGTGAAGGGAGTCGCTCCAGCTCCACAGTAAGTCCTGAGCTGCTTCCTCCTATTTTTTGCCAAATAGCAGAACAAACAATAACATCAATTCTGAAGAAACTTAAAGACTAAGGTGTGTACACTTGTGGTTTGAAATGCCTTTAATCTACACCCAGAACACGTTGAATTAAATTGAGTGCTCTTATGAAATGTTGAATATGCAGCTTTTTTTTTTTAGTTTAACATTTTTATTTTAGCTGTGCCTCAGTTTAACACTCTCCCATCATCACTGCTGCAGAAGTATGTCTCCAGCTTCCTGTCAATCAGTCAGTGCCCACGGGACTGTCTCTACCAGGAAATAATAACCCATCATAAACTTGGAAACTTTTCTGCTCCGTCTTCTTTTTTCTACGGCAGTCTCTGTTACTCTATTTCGTAATAATTTGTTATATTTTTGGCATTTCAAAGAAGGCTAAGACCAATGCAAATGGTTTTAAATAGTGCCAGAGAAAATCAGATGACTCCCAAGCCGTCAAACTTTCTGAACAATATGATCGAAATAAACACTTTTTCAGTGCGGGCCTTTTGTTTAGGATATAAAAGGTAATCTGAGCTTTCAGAGCTTTACTGGCTTCTGTTTTGCATGGTTATACAATTCCCTCTGTTCCTTGAAATGCAAACTGATGGAGAAAAACATCGGCTTATTCTTGTTTTTCTGCAACTGTGGGTAGCATTCTCCTGACTTACTCTTCTTTTCTGGTTTGACAACCACACTGCTTCTTTTTTTATCAAATAAATAACATATTGTGTGCTGATTTGGACCCTTTTTTATGTGTTAGGTGGCAATTACAATCAGCTGTGTTGGAGAAAATGTGTATGCATATTTCTGTCTTATATATTGTAGGTCATATATAGATATAGGCTTATTATTTTAGTTATTTTGAGGTAGAAGCATTGAATAACAACCCTCCGTGAGCAGACAAGCTTGCCAAAATAATCCCCCTTCCAGTTTTCTCCATGCATTATTTAGCTGGAAATCTGTCAAATATAAAAGTAAAATCAGAATCAGAATGCACTTTATTGCCATTCTATAAAATGTACAATGAGAATGGAGAGCTCCTTTTTCAGTGCAAACATAGTTAAGTAAAGTATAAAATAGTTCTTAGAAGTTTCGAACAAAATATACATAAAATCCTACAGAACTGTGCAATTGAAAATCTCTATATTCAAATGTAAGGTGGAAAGTAATTACTAAGTAATTACAAAAAAGTCTCACTTTTAGATATATGCCTGATTGAAATACACACTTTAAGATGAGTTTTATAGCATCGAAATAGGTTATCTATAAATGCTATTCCTTTGCTTCGCGGTCGGGTCGGACAGGGCTGGGCTGGCCTGGATACTCAACTTCAGGAACAAGACAATTAAAACTAGAGCAAATTTATATTATTCAGACACGTCTTAGAGCACCGGGCTGTAAGTAGCGATATATAGCCGGCTACAAAACTATGATACTAAGTTTTCCAAAAACTGCTTGTTGTCACATATCAAAAACTACCGCTACGTAACTAGAAAGAGATACATTACCTCGTCGATTTGCATCCTGTAAGTTGTTGAAAAAAAAGTTGTAAAGCAATGCAGAGTTCTGAGGAAGGTCCGAGCTGCATTCATTAGCATCACAACGAACGCACGCTTTGGATTGCAGACGTCTTTTGGTGCGTTCCAGTTGTAGTCAGAAGTAGGAATTTTGAGTTCCGAGTAGGAAACTTAACTGGATCGCCCCCCGAAGTCGGAATGTCCTACTGGGAACTCGGTGAAACCTTGCCACCCCCGAGTTGAATTGAAGATGGATGCCACCATCTTGCGAACAGTTATTTAGCTCCTGTAATAATCAATTTATTTGCACTTCTGATTGAGGTGTGTCGCTCTAGATCAGCTGTATACATCGTATTGTTAGACTTATGTTTACAAAATTGCTGCTATAGTGATAATCACATTCTTCATACAACATCACAGGGTGTGCTAACAACAGCTAACAATAGCCTGGTAGATCGGCATGTTTTTTTCCGACTTCAACTGGAACGCCGATAAGTTGGAGATGATGTCACTCCCAGTTCTGAGTTTACTGGAACGCAGCATTACGACAGTCACTGCACGTGCTCATGGGTAGCAGAGTCCTTGTGTCGCCGGTAATAGATTCTCCTCATAGCACCTTTAATAAAAAATATATATGTTTACATGGAAGGTATTGCAGAGTATAGCAATGTATTGTACCAATAAAATTAAAAATATATATATTCTCAAAGGTTTAAGAATGTTATTTATTTTGATTATTTCTCCTCTTTAATAACAACAGATTGTTGTTAAATTCTGAATGGCTAGAAAGGCAAATTAGTCACCCATTTACAACATAGTAAATTGTAAGGATCTCCTTTTCCCTTAGAAGAAGACCTATGGTTCCTCAGTGAAGTAAAGATGAGAAACTGGTCTTCTTGGGGTGTCTGCTTGGCTACTTTGTGGTCTGTATTTGACTTCAGTCTCACAGAATTTAGTCATATAATTGGGAATGGTACAAAATTATGCTGCAACTCTGTGTACCAGAACACCAGAATCCAGTCCCAAACTCTTTTTGAGGAGTATAGCTTCAGGAGTTTGCTTGTATATCATCTGCCTTAATTTGCTTTGAGATTACAACACTGTTTTTCCACTGGAACATCAACTACACCTGATGTTGCCAGTACAAAGTACAGTATGTTTGCATTTGGGACAGTGTGCAGGCATTTCTTTAAACTGAGAGAGAGATATCCCAAATACACATTAGGCACACCTTGCTAACACCATGTGGGACCCCCTTTAGAGCTGCCTCAGCACTTTGTGGCATAGATGAAACAATGTGCTGGAGAAATTCCCACATTAACATGAAAGCAAAACATAGTTGCTGCAGATTGTTGGCCGTACATTCATGATTAAACAATGCTTAACTGGTACATCAGGGCCCAAACTGTGCCAAGAAAATGTCCCCTACACTATGACACCCCCACACCAGCCTGATCCGCTGATACAAGGCAGGATGGATCAGCTGTTATGTTGTTTATGTCAAATCTGACCCCTTCATCTGAGGGTAGACCAGGTCTATTTTCTACTGTCCAATTCTGTTTAGCCTGTGTGAATTGTAGCCTCTCTTTCTTGTTCTTAACTGACATGAGTGGCACCCATCGGGGTCTCCAGCTGTTGTAGACAATCTCCTAAAAAGATTTGATGTGCTGTGCTCTCAGAATACCAGTATACCTTGGACGGAGCAGTGAGTTGAAGTTGCTTTCTTTGAATTCTTGAACCACTCTGGTTATTCTCTTCTGACCTCTGCTGCTCTCTGGATATTTATTCTTTTTTAGAACCATTATCTGTAGAGCCTAGAGACCAGCTTGTTTGCTACCAATAACCATGACACAATCAAAGTCCACCAACTGTCTTCAAGAGTTGCAATTTGGGCAATTTGAGGTGGGCATGGTCAGGTCTGCAGTGTTTCTACAAGTGGATAAACTTGCAAGGAGCTCTTCTGTCTTATTTACTCAACACTCCAAATATTGCCTCCTTGTGAGTAGAATTACACGTTCAGTTTTGGGATATTTCTTGCTTTGCTAGAGATTAAAAACCACTGCATTTTTTAACTTTTATTCCATAAATGATTGGCCCAAAGATAACCTCTGTTTAATAAGTTATTAACTTTTACAAATATGGTAATGCTTATTTGAGTGGATGGGAATGGAGCCATTAGGATTGTTTGGAGCATTTGCAGGCATAAAAATATTATTAGACCACCAAGGTTAATGCCACAGTCACGCTAAATTAACAGCGCTGGTAATTGCCAAAATTATTTTTTATGTTTTTGTTATGATTAGCACACCTTTGACCCAAAACAAATTCTAAAACTAAGATTATTATTGTTATCCGCTAATTTTCAGGTTCATAAAAAAGAGAGTAGTATAATGCATTATTATTTCCTGATTAAGATGTCAAATTATAATTATTAACATTCACTCCTGGTTAAATGTTCTGTTTGATTAATGTTTAACTTCTTAAGGGAGCCCAGTGAGCTGTCCAAGATGTTCAATAACATTTTCAGTTTTTGAAGATTGCTAAATTATTTAAGTTTTCTCGTCTCCATGGCAGGTGCTCTAATAAATGTGTGAAGCACTGTATGTCATATTTGAAGCTCAACATTAAATTGAGGCTCAGGGAAGTCACCCACCTCTCATTGTTGGTAAAGCTGCCTCCAGCTGCAGAGTCCGACCATCATTTGATCTGCCCACGGAGGTGTAACGATCTGTTTGGTATGTCAGCAGCATGAAGCCCAATCTGGAATACCATCTGAAATGTTTACTTTACACCCCCTCCATCCCCTACTCTACATTTTGATTGTTCATGCAGAGGGGTGCAGGTTTAAAGAGTTGCGCTGCGGTGTTGCTGCCTCGCACTAATGAGGTTTGTTGACGGTAATGACTATGGCAGTGATGGTGATGTAAGTGCTTCGAAACAACCTGGGGGAGATCCCAGGAGTTGTTGTTTTAATGAAGAGAGAGAGAGGAAGATGAAACGGTCAGAGCCAGGAGATGGAGAGAGTGAACGAGCTGCTGCTTTTTTTTTTTTTTTTTGAAGAGGCACAGAGGCCAACAGACTGGATGAAAGAATGAAAGCATGAATAAGCGAGGACAAAATGGGCAGATACTGGTGCGGAATATGAAAGATGCCAGGCTGGGCTCAATACACAGCGAACAATAGGCATTGTCATTCTTGCTCCATCCTTGTTTCCGCTCCTCTCTAATACTTTTCCTCAGGTCCCGGCTGGTTGTGCTGATTGTGTTAGCCGTGCAGACATAAAAAAGAAAAGGACTCTCTTCTGTTCTGTCAGCCTGATGCTCTGATGGGGGAACAGCTCGCTCTTCATATAGACCAGTTTGAGGCTGATAACACGCTCGTCTGGCTCGGCCTGACCACCCCAGGAGACAAAAAAAGACATAAAATGTGAAGGGAAATAGAGAGATCTACTTGAAGGATTAGGGACGCTCTGAGCATGAATATGAAGAAGGACAAAAAGTTGAGGGTATTACAGAGACGGGGCCGGAGAAGAAACAAGATGAGAGTTTTCAGTGAGATGCAGATGAAAGAGAAATTAGGTGGAAATTGAAGGACGACGTCTTCTTGAAGTTTGAGGGCAGACGCACACACTCAGAGGAAGAGCAGTTGCAGAGAGAAAAGATAAACACATGGCTGGATGGTCCCAGCAGGTGAATGTCAGGAGGGCTGGTATTACACGGGAAACACTGGCCTTTAGCATGGAGCCTCGCCCAGAGTTAAAGACGCCCTCTGGTGCTCACAGCTCACAGGATGAGAAAGTTGGCATTTAAAGTGAAGGAAAGAAAGATGTAGGAGGATGTGACGGACGGATGCAGCTGCATGATTTTCACTTGGCATCAGTTTGGTTTTGTCTACTCTCTGTCTAGTCTGAACTCACCACCTTCAACTACATCTTCCTGAGGTTTTTCTCAAATTTGGAGGATCCTAAGAACATTTGTACACTAGAGCAGCTCTACACTGGAGGGTCAGGACTCAAAAGTGGGTCGTGGAGCTGTTTTAAGTGGGCTGGAAATGTGTGCCAGGAAACAGAAGACATCTTTATATTTTACTATTCTCCATTTTACTGTGATAACATTTGTTTTGTTGGGATCTCGTCTTATTCTTTTTCATTATTCAGGGATGTTGCATTTCTATGATAGTGTTTTTTTTCTCGAGATACCTGGGAAAAAAAACATTTTATGAACTTGAGTAAAGTATAATGCACAGTGGTTTTGTCTGGTCTTTACATATACTGAGCTTGTTGTCAAATTGGACGTCCCAGGTTCAAGTTTGATCTCTGGATCATTTACTTTGATAATCCTTCACAGGAAATTGCAATTGTTACAGCAGCTGTGTATTCAATCATTCACTCATGGTAACAACATAAACATAAAAACAGATCAAACTCAAAATACATATAAAAATATTAATTCAAAGTTATTCCACTGCCCTGTTTCACCTATTGAGACAGTTACGTGTTTTTTATGTATTTGTTTTGATCTTATTCTTTGTCCAATCATATGTCTTTTCCATTCAATTAACATACTGACATTTTCACGAACCTTGGATGTGATTCCTCAAAAAGTCAAAAGTCAAAGTGTAGTACAGAAAAAAAAGACAAGTGCAGACAGCTATTTTGAAATGTTGGAATTTCTGGATTTTTTTTTCTTTTTTTGGCTAATGCTGCGTTTCAGGCAACCTGTAACTCGTGTTTTTCCCACCTGTAACTCGTGAAAGTACACTGGAACTCGTAACTTCCGACACATGAACTCGTCCCAGATCGATGTACTCCGAGTTATAACTTGTGACGTCACATCACTGCCTAAACAATGTGGCAGCCTCTAAATCACGACAAACACTGTAAAATATAAGCTTATGTTACCTTATGCACCGTTTCCCTGCTTCTGTTTCACTCAGATGAGTTAGTTGATAAAGCATAAATCTTATTATTCCTGCCATGTTGTGTTAATTAACATACCAGAATTCCTTGCGCTCAAACCGAAGTCGTAATTTGCCTGGAACGCTTTCAGGTTGGAACAGAGATTTCAACTGGGAAATTTTGCCTGGAATGCAGCATAATTACTGACAACCATCTTTACATAAAAGAATTAAGAAGTTGTGAGAAATAATTAGATAACATTTATAACACAACAAAAACATTTTGTTTTTTAAAGGAAAACTTAAATTTAATTAAGTTTTCATTATTACAGTGAACAAAATGAAGACAGAATTGATAATGAAGCCTAATGCTACGGCCACACCGGACGCGAATTGGCGTATTTAAACACACGTAGTGCCTGTGACAAGCCTCGTGTAACGTCCAAGGCTGGACGCTGGACCATTTTGACAAGCTGAGGGGCGACGCACGTCACTGCACAGGTGCAGTAGAGAGCCGGAGCCAGTCGGACTCAGTAATGACCGGTGCAGGCAAATCCAGCTGGAAACGAATATTTACAGAACTTACCTTCAAAACCTGTCTCCTCAGAGACTTTCACCCAAGCCTGCTCCTTTTTGTTCTGGTCTCTGTAGAGTGCACACGTCGAATCGTATAGCTCGGGATGATGGCAAACAGTGCATTTCAACCTCTCCTCCATCTTTCAGAGGGGTTTGAGCTGGAGCAGGTGTCCGGAGCGTCACACGTCATCAAATCAATGACGTCGGGGGGGAATGTCATCGCTGATTGGCTGCAGAGGCACAGCATCACGCGAATTTGCTTCAAAAGTTCAATATTTTCAACTCGAGCGTAGAGGCGTTTGACGCCCAAAACGCACCGGACGCTCCATACACGCCGCGCCAAACTCGTCCACGCGCTGCTCGGGGCGAATCTGCGTCATTGTATTTGTATGTAATCTCAACGTGCATCTTTGCGAATTCACGTCCGGTGTGGCCGTAGCATTACAATGGTGTTAAAATTAGTTTTGTTCAAGGGACGATTGCAAGAAATAAACATATAAGCAAAAGGAAGGGAAAGCCTGGAGAGAGAGCAGAATGACATGACAGTGACCAAGGGAGGCTATAGGATTTCATGTTCAATACCCCATCTGGAATCAGATCAGCAGTGTCTTCACGTCACATTTTAGTCCAAAAGCAACAACTGAGTAAAGCTGAGTTGTGGATCTTTTCTGAAGTTGATTAAAAATGTGGCCAAGTGGGCAAAGTTTAGCAGCATTAACTACTACAGTGAGCAAAAGGCAGAATGCAATGTCCTGTCGTGTGTGTAGATGTGATCGTGGGGCTTAAGGGGCCGACTACAATCTTTTGTGGCTAATAAATTTACTTTTGACAAGTTCCTTAAACAACACAATCTCATAAGTACTGCTCTGTCCCTTTTAAGATTATTTTCCCATCAATGAGTTTGAGTTCAATTCAGCCCAATGAAAACATGACTACAAATTTGATTTATAGTTCTCCTTTCCATCCGAACATTTGGGAAACCGAGTTCAGCTTCAGAGAGATTGGTTCATATACAACCAAACAACAGGGTTATTTTTCTGGTTGTCAGACTACACAATAGCATCACAAGACCCTTGGCTGGAGCTCATATGAGTGTGTGTGTGTTTGCAGTATGGGCTGTGTGTGCATCGCGTTGGAGCAATAATGAAAGCCGGTTTTTCATTTTCATCCCAAAAAAAATATATATATCCCCGGTAGACTTTCAAACAGTGGGAGTGGAAAGTCAAACAAAAGAAGGAGCGGGTGAGTCATTTGCATTGTAATCCATCAGACAAGGCAGGCAGAGATCATCTAAATCGCAGCCAGCCTCGGACGCCCCGCCACCTTCAGTTTTCATCCTGGATGGAGCCTCTGCAAACAAACCCCACATTTTAGCACTATGCTAATGGGACACAATAAGGCAGAACCAGCAGATGTTGCAGCAGACTCGTGATTTTGTCACTGCTTAATGCCGCCTGCTGCAGACGCCGCTAACTAACTCACTCAGCACATTGACTCCTATATGACTCTCCCAGGTGTCCATATGCATCCAGACCTTCTGCTTCTGTGTGTAATTTTATCAGAGCATCTAACCTGCGCAGTAATCCCTCACCTGGAGTTTAATCCTGAGCATCAGTCTGAGCATCAGTCTGAGGGCTTTTTATTAGAAAAAAATGCCCTCTAATCTGATGCACCAGAGGATGAGAGATGACGAAGACGGAGGCGAGGGTATTGATCGATTTGATGAAGGTGATACTGATGGCAGCAGAGGTGATGGGATCTGTCATGGATGTCCACGGTCCAGCCTGGAAACATGTCTTCAATCTCAACGCGGGTGCAGTAAACACATAAATTAAAGCTCACCATCTGATAGATTCATGACAGCTAAAGATCCTGTCCTTTCATTGTGGATGTGGTGGCTAATGTGGTGTCCGGGCCAAAGGGACAAAAGAACTTTAAGAGATGGATGTTCGTAGCTGAGGGCGGCGGTGTGTTCTTGTACATGTGTAGGTTTCCTCCCTGAGACAAACTCTTTAGGTTGATTCCAGATGTCCTTAAGTGTGAGTGTGAATGTCTGTCCGTTTCTCTATGTAGCCCTGCGACCGGTTAGGGATAGGGATAGGGATAGGCTCGAAAGGCGATAAGTGGAGTGGAAACTGGATGGATGTTTGTGGATGTTTTAGCATTTTGTGGCACAAGCTCAGAGTCACATAAGACTTGTCAGTGTTTGTTCAGCTTGATCAATAAGCTTTAAATCTGTTGTTTGTGCCGTTTTAATAACGATACGGTTTGATTTGACTGTGCTTTAGGATTTGTGGTTTAGCATCTACATGTAAAAGCCAAAGCTTTAACCCCTTAGCTTTCGAACCAAAGTAGATAGGTGGTTGTAGGTGGCATTAGCATGGGGTCTTGAGGACAAACTCATGGTTTGTTATTACAGCCTCTGCAGATGAATTCACTTTCTTAATCGCCTATATGAGGGCCGATATTTTTGGAAATCTGGCTTTACTGTATGGTTTGGTCCTTCACATGCACACTAGCTAAACTTACCTGATTATCCAGACATGAAGGTTTTTGAAAGTTCATCTTTAGTTGTCACTTCTTTTTGTTGGAGGTGTCCTATGATGGACTTAGGACCTGAGTCCATGGAAAGCATTTATTTTCCCATTTGTAGGCTCTTGATCTCAGTTTTCAGAGCAATTCTTGCTGGTGCCTTGAGGGAAATTTAAGTATTTTTGAAGTTGGGTTGAATCAGGTACTTGACAATAATCAGCAGGATGGCTTAGGGACCTCCTAGCATCGCTTCAACTTTAGGAGAACAAACTCAGACTACCAATCAGGTAAACTGCTGTTGGCAGGCACAGTTACAATTTTGTGAGTTTATGTAACTATGTTGGGTCAAATGTAGATTTGGTGAAAAATTCAGAGCACTTTTTTTTTTCCTTCAGGAAGTGTCTGGGTTTGGCACTTTTTCACGGTGCAGCAAATTGCTATGTGCTCTTTCAACTTTCCAACACACTTGAGGTGTTTGACAGTTTCTTTTTTTGGTTAAAGGTTGGACTTCAGATCACTTAAAAAGTCTCATAAAAGCCTGGACTTCTGTTGAAATGGATAAGGGCCTCATATTGGTCTGTCTGCAACCCAGAAATGATTTAAACCAAAGATGAGCAGAGGTGATAGAATCTGTCACAAGCTCCTGTAATCTTGCAGGGTCTTCAGCCATTAAACAGACGCTGTAAACACATAAATTACTGCTCCTTATATAACATGTAATGGACTCATGACAGGTATGGATCCATATTATTGCAGGTGTTATAGATCATGTGATGGCCACACTTCAATAACTCAAGCTTCCCTTTGACCTTCTGCATTAGTATGTTTTTCCTAAAAGAAGACCCAAGTGTTACCTCTCTTTAAATTACATGCTTTACTTTCTGCTTCTTCATTTGCCGGTTTTTAAACAATTGTTTTTGTGCTTTTAAAATCCAAATATCACACCAACAGAATGAAAAACCTCTTAAAACTGAACCCCCAACACCCTCTCTATGGGAGCTGTTTATTTACACTAATGAAATAATGTTGATCAAGATGATGATGGTAATGATGTTCATAAATATGATGATGATGATGAAGATGATGATTGGATAATGAGAACAGCGGGGATCAGAACGACAGTGATTACAGTTTTGATGAGGAGGCTGCTGACAGTGATTATAAGAGGCAGTGTTTACGTGCTGTTGATTATATTAATGCTAATGATGAGGAAGATGTGGATGTCGAGGGCCGTGTGATGAAGAGCATGGAGACAGAGAGAGTTTGAGGTGTGTGTTTTTTTTCTAGGGAGGAAGGTAGCTGTGTGGTTTTACAAATTAGAAATAAGAAAATGAAAATTTAATTCAAGGCTAAGTAATTGAAGTAATCCAACCATGAACTTGCAAAATAGATTTAATTTCCTTGAAGTACCATAAAAGATTTTGTTTTCATAATTGAGAAACTTGAGTATATGCACAATGAAGCTTACAAAACTAAAGTTGTCCTGCAGATAAATATAATTTTGTCCTACTTGGCAAGTTCAGGTTAAGGATTATCAAGACCCTTTTTATAGCAACTTTGACAGTGTACAGAACTTCTGCTATCTACTGTACTTTGCCTTAGGGTGCAAAACACTGGAGGACTTGCCAACTAAAAGTTTAATTTTTTACAACAGCTGGCTGATAATTTCTACGGCTGATAATTTGACCATACTTATTGACATTATGTTCCAATGAACCATGATGTTTCACTTCACGAAACAAAGGCAAGGCAAAAGAGGAGAAGGAGATGCAAGAGTTTCAAAATAAGATGTATTTATGAAATGTCTTGAATAAAGATATATGTCTCATTATACAAAGCTCAACACTTATAACTTCTTGCTGCATTGGTAGAATAAAAATGTAGGCATTTTAAGCTTGTAATGTTTTGAAATATGATGGTTTTCATTGTTGGGGGTAGACAAAAAATCTTGTTATGATGTCAGTATAACTCATACAAGCGGAAGGTAAACACAGCTGTGTGTTTACTTTGTAGATTTATCTCGTAGGGTTGTCATTTCTCACAGAAGAGGCTATAATATTAGAAGATATTCCCACACCCATCCCCTGCTTTGACCCAGCTTCAACACAGACATGACACTTTACTATTACATCCTTTTACTATTTACCTCTCTTTAGGCCCAGCTGGTAGATCACATGTCCTTGTATATAGTTCTTGCAAACTTGTCTGTGTCTTGTCTTGGCCTCTTTCCATGGCTTTTGGCAGGGGCCTGGTGAGAAGGTCGCAGCTGCATCAAGCTGAGAACTTGATGAGGTGCTGCTAGGCAGTGGTGCTCCCTTCTTGTTACTCCATTTGAGAGAAAGGCTGATAAATGGCTCCTGTTACTTTCATGGATGAGGAGTGGACCAGCTGCTTTGCATACAATGGATGCACAGCTTAGTCCTTGTTTTTTTAATCTCGCCATCAGCAGTGTGGAACCCAAAGTGCTTCCAGGCGTTGCTCCTCAGATATTTTGGTGTGGACATTGTCCTTGTGAACAGACGTTTTCCCGAGGTGTACTTCTCTTGTTGTAGGGGTCAAGGGGTCAACATGTGTTTATGGATGGTCAGGTTGTGCTGATGGTGCCTTCTGTGGGATCGTCCAGGGTTGGTTCACTGCTCCAGTCCCTTAATGTGCTTCTGCACCGTATGTTTTCATGCAGATTCCAAAGCACAAATTGTGTTGTTTTCTGGGACACACAGTTATAGAAAACTCTATGCCCCTGCTCAATTCAATATCAGACTGTTAGCAAAGGAAAGAACTGTGTTAGTAATCACGTCTTATATTATAGAGTCACATTTACACATTTGCTAGTATACCTGCCATGAGGAGCGAGTAGCTGAAGTTTGTTATACACTTAAATGTTACTTTTGACAGCAGAAGTGTAGAAGTTTCAGGGTGAATGTGACTCTTCCTAGACACAAAGAGACATAAATGACCACAAATCAGGCAAATAATCTCACTAAAAAGAGTTTTAACAGTGAAAAGAGGGAAAATTCTTGAACAATGACAAAGATGATTTCTAAAGTTCAATGATGACAACAGTGCTGCTGTGATTATTTATGTGATTGAACGGACTGTGAATGAGAAAAGCATGACAGTAATGATGATAGTGTTTATAATGATGGTGATGATGATTGAAGGAGAAGGAAACAAACAGCTCAAGGAGCTTTTTAAAAGATAATGTCGGCTGTGATCCTCACTCTTCCAAACTTAATGATGCTAATACAGAGGATATTGTTGATGGCGCTGATTGTTCTTCAGACCATGATGAAGACTGTGGATTTCAAAGCTTGTGTGATTTTAAATGAGTTTGAACACACTCGCAGGGATAAAAGCTCCATGATGAGTCACCTCCTCTTTGCTGTTCTAGCCCCCAAACAACCCTTTAACTCCCCCTAAACTCCCCTACCTCCCCCCCCTCTGACGGAGGCAGAGAATCAGAGCGGCCCATTAGGATACGTCTTCGCTCCCCTCTGCTGCCTCTCCGTGATGAAGGAGAGAGGAGATGTGAGAACATTATTAGTTTTTGGGCTGTCCTGTCTTTTCTTTGACTGGAAGAAGAAAACGAGGAGATGAGATCACTGCACAGAGCCTCGGAGAGGTGTGATGTCACAAAGGGTTCACTTCCTCTTCGAGGGCCCGTCGTTTATTTACACTCTTTGTCAGAGGAAGTTTTACTGTTAAGAAAAGGTAAGTGCTTGTCTGGCACTGTGCTCTACGAAGCCTCAAGATTCAGAGGGTATGGGTGAGCAGTGAATGCAAGGGGAACATTAACATTACCTCTAATGACAAGATCCATCCATCCATTATCTATACTGCTTATCCCTGTTGGGGTAACGGGGTCGTGTGTGTGTGTAGGGGGAGGTGGGGCAGGCTTTAGCCTATCCCAGCTGACATTGGGTGAGAGGCGGGATACACCCTGAACTGGTCGTCAGCTTAATGCAGAGCTACATAGAAAGACAGACAACCATTCACTCTGACACTCATAAGGCATTTTGGAGTCACCAGTCAGCCTAAGGAGTGTGTTTTTGGTCTGTGGGAGGAAGCAGGAGTGCCTGGAGAGAACCTGCGCATGCACGGGAAGAACATGCAAACCACTTAGTGAATGAACCTGCAACTTTCTTGCAGTGTGACACATGCACTACCTTCTTGGTGGTTTTAATTTTGAGCACTAAAATCAGCTACACGAATCAGGTGCACAATAATTGCTTGTAAAACAATGTATGAATAAGTTGACAAGGTCAATCAAATGTAGACCTTCTGAGGAGTTTTCCTGCAGAATAACATTCTGTATTTTTAAGCGATTTGCTTGACTACTTAATAAAGTTCCCATCTATCTATCTATCTATCTATCTATCTATCTATCTATCTATCTATCTATCTATCTATCTATCTATCTATCTATCTATCTATCTATCTATCTATCTAACCCTAACCCACTGACGTAGCGTCGCGCGTCCATAAATACCTAATTTTGGTCACCATTGCAGTCGGCCGTTGCTTAGTGACGTCACGTCCGCTCGAATTTCACCCCGATCATATCATATATCATGTAATAGGATGTATAAGCGGACATTATTCCAGCTGTATCCTTTTCACTCACTTATCAAACACAAAACACTGCAGCTGATGCCCTGCAGCTGCTTTATCTGTGAGTTTCCCGCGGTCCGTATAGCAGGAACTAATGTCCTCACTGACTAATGTTTCCCACATGGACATGGATTGTTACTCTGTAGTCCGGATGAAAAACCGTCTGTCACAGGCACCGTCACACACGTACACACACCGCTGATTGGCTGTTGCAGCACAGCCACACACGACATCGCCTGAAAAGATCAACTTTTTTTAACTTTGACATTGCGCGACGAGTGAAGTGATTGTCTTGTACGCAACAAACGCATCGCGGGAGGGTTAGCCCCGCCCCATCGCGGCTGTACATTGACTTTGAATGGAGAGTGATCGCCGAGGAAGTACAAGTTGCGTCCAGTGTGAACGCAGCATTAGTAACACAAATGCTGCCAACTGATTGAAGCAACTTATTTAATAATTTTTCTTTTGGATGACTATAACACTGAAAATCATTGAGACAGTTTTCGCCACTGATAATTAAATATGGATAAAACCCAAGACATTATGATCAAGGACACTTCCATGTTGAGTGTTTCTGTACAGGGGCACACCTGATCTCCCTCACTGTAGCTAATGTCCAGGCTAGTATTGTAAACCTACACAACTAAAAGAATTCTGAGCTATCCCTTTAAGGTTTTGAGCTATGATATTACTTTTTTGAAATCATTTTCTTTGAATAGTCATGAAATTGCAAAAACTATAAACATGTATATATGGAAACATGGGAGGAAAGGGCAAGGACCCCACCAGATCCACAAGAAAATAACTGAATCAATTAAGCATAATACTTTTTAATTATTAAAAACTTAAATTAGAAAAAAAGGGGGTGCCACTGCTTTGAGAAGCAGGTGAACTGATGAGGAGGCACCAAGTTAGTTTCACACTTTTATAACCCTTTAATGCCTCAAAACACAAATTATAGCCAGAAAATTCTACTTTTTGGACCTGAAATGTTTATTTAACTTTCTACTGAAATCCTATAAAAGATCACAGTTTCAAAAAAAAAAAACTTATATATATTTTTATGTATCTCATTTGATACATTTGGTGTTTTTGGCTGCTGGTAATCCATTTGAGGACATTTATTTGGTTATATTCAGATGTTTTTTTTGTAATTTGTTGATCATATTGATTAGATAGAGGTATCATAAATGTGTGTATCAAATATGATACAACAGGCATTAAAGGGTTAAATGTTGCCAACATAGTCAGTTTGGCTTTTCCTGCATCATTTTAACAAAATACAAAAAGCAACAGTTGATTTGTTCAAATGAGTTGGAATGATGGAAAGAGATATAAAAGAATAAAAAAGTAAAATAATTTTGTGTAAAGAGATCGAAAGTTTCCAACAAATCTCCTGAGACAAGTGCACAAAAAGTTGGCAAAGCTTTGACAGATACATAAACGTGGTGATAGCCTAAACCACTGCCATGTCTAATTCAGTGTGCACAACATTTACAGCTTACATCCTGATTACTGAATGTCATTTTGGCAGTACATATTTGCCGCTCACCTGTAGTTATTATAATATCATAAGGCCCCCTGGAGCACGCAGCCGCATGCATGTCAAGAAGTGCTTTTTGTTAAAATGTGATGGAGGAGAGATGGTTTTTATTCAGGCACATGGGACATCATAGGGCTTCCTGCAGGTGTGAATGGTCCTCTGGTTGACTCACCTTTGTGCTTAAGTGGAAACAAAGCGTTATGTGTGCCTTTACCCGCTCTACGTGGGTGTTGAAGTGTGTCTCAGGTGTGCACATGTGTATTGACTCCTGGAGAAATAAAGACCGTCACGTCGGTTTGAAGAGCCTAATCAAAGGCTGGCAAATTTTCCTCGCCTCGTGTGTGCTTGTGAAGAAACTGCCGGGCTCCTCTCCTCTCTCTGCATTCCCCTCCACCCTCCTTTTCTTCTCACTCCTCACCGGCCTCCTCTCATCCTTGATTACTGAAGGGGCTGCAGGAGGGCTCTGTTCTTCACCGGCGCTTTGTGTTGACATCCTTATTAGCTGTTGCAACCAGGAGAACGTGCTTTCCTACACAAGGAAGGAGCCCATTTTTCAGCCTCTTGTACTGAAGAAACCGCCGCTGTCTGCTTTTCTTCTGTCCCACTGAGGAAGAAAGGCATGAGTGGGCGAGAAAACTGTGGTGTAGGGCTGGGAAATATGTTTGAATTAAATATAGGACAAGGAAATATAGCTATAGTCATACAGTTTAAATCAGCTTTGAATTAACATATAGCAATTCTTCTGACCTTGTCTGTCTTCAGTGATGATCAATGTTGAATAAACTATTGAAGACCAGACCTCCAGCCTGATCCTCAGTACTACTATTTCCACATCACTGATGGTGTCTCTGTAACACTTTTGGCCCTTTTCCATTAGCCCTACTCTACTCTACTCAACTCTACCCGGCTCTACTCTACTCGCCTTGTGCTGCTTTTCCATTAGCCCCAGTCGCCTGCCCAATGGGGTGCAGTGTCGCTGAGCGGCTCTGCGGTGACGTCATTTTGAGCATGACAATACAATCTGTGGCTTTTTGTGACAAACCGAGTAAAAAAGGAAAGCAGGAGAAGGCTGCAGGTGGCAAGAAGAAATACCCCTTGAGAAGCACAGGAGAGTTTTGGAAGCTATACAACAGAATGAAGCCGAGGACGAGAGCAATGGAGCTGCAAAGAAAAGACGTATGAGGGTGAGCTAACTGTAGCTTCCGCTAGCATGCTAGGACGTCGCGCTCACGGCTCATCGATGATGACATTGTCTGACCAATCAGTATTCGGCAGTCGGTGACGTCATCTTTTAGTAATTACTCAGCTCGCTTGGAACCAGAGCGGAGTAGGTACTAAAACTAGCTTGTTTTAGGAGGTACCAGGCTAATGGAAACACGCTGCAACTCGAGTAGAGCCGAGTAGAGTAGGGCCAAGGTGTGCTAGTGGAAAAGGGACATATCTGTCTCTACAAGTGTTATGTTGTAATCTCCATGCTATCTAATTTCTTCCTTGGTCCGAGCATTAAAAGCCTCTCTTCTTTGTGCACTGAGTTTGTTTACATTTACAACATCAGGTGTGCGATACACTGATGAATATGCTAATCTGTATAATCATATGTAGGACATTGAAAATTCACCTATAAGCAGTGAGTCATGTCGCGGTTCGCCTGCTAACTCCTTTACCATAATGCCGAGCCCAACTCGTAGTCCTAGCAATGCTGGCTGTGACGTAATGACATGATGATGCTAACTCTGGTCCCTTGTACAAATCGGACAACAGCTGGTGTGACTCAACCTGGATTTACCTGCTGTGTAAATATGAAATGACCCAAGGGATATGTGCAGATTTGTAGCATTTAATTCAACAGAATTTAAACAAAGCAACTCAGCTGTAGGCATGAAAAACACCTGAACTTTGACATCAAAATAAATTATTTTATTGTGTTAAGTTAGATCAGGGGTAGGAACATATTCGGTCCTTCACATAATGGACGCAACCCGCCAATACATTTCAAAAATCAGCAAACTTTTAATATGATGAAAACTTGACATCAAAATGTGATTCAAGCTGAGACTGAAGCCACAAACTGGGATATGCAATAAATATATTTCTTTATAATCTAGACTGTTGGTAAGTTTTACTTTTTGCATTTAAAGGTGCAGTGTGTAGAATTTGGGCATTTTAGTAACATCTAGCGTTCAAATCCTAGAATGAACCTAACCATAGCCAAGACGTCAAGTCGCTGAGCAACGGAATCCTGTGAAGACCAAAAAGGATCCTGAGCACGGCATCATTTACTAAAGTGACAAGGTTTGTAACCATTATTTTTATAGATTATAGGTCAGTTGTTAGCTGCCGATTGTAGGCTTTGTAAACTTGTAGTAACACAAACAAACATTAGCGCATTAATGCTGACTCTCGAGTGATTTTGAATAAATGTGGTCCTCCATTTCTAAAGCTTTAACTGTAAAATACACACAGTTTAAATCCCTAGTGCAAAGTAACAACTGTCTATACACCCACCGCCCCCTCTCCTCTTCTTTGCCTGCATTCCAGGTAGATTTCAGAACTGATTCTCGTTTTGTTCTTTTTGTCCCTAAAATCCACCCGTAGACAACATGGCGGATCGTTATGTCGGCCTACATGAAAGCGGCCCGCGGTAATGTAATTTTTTAAAGCTTTTTCTAACTAAATACAAATAAAAGAAACGTTTAATGGGGATGATTGTATTCCTATTTTGACAAACTTTACATACAAATAGAAACATTATATCCTATATTCTCCGTTTATGTTGGCGAAATGCTGCCAAATTCTACACACTGCACCTTTAAGTGAAACAACTTTGGCATGCATATGCAGCTGCATTTTCTGTCACAGTACAAACCTCAAAAGGAGGTTTTAATTTTCCCAATTTTACTTTCAAAGTTTAAATGCATATCATGTTAGTTATGAAGTTGAACAACCATTCCAATAATTTATTTTAAAAGTAAGCAAAGATTTGAAGTAGTATGGCTGTTTTTCAAATGTAATTATGAATGAATAGACACTTAAAGACATGCACAGACAGGTAGGTTAAAGCTTTAAAGAAGCTGTTTTGTATTCAGTGGATATCACCATTTTGGCTTGATTTAAGGTGGACCTTTAACAACAGTAGTTTGAAAACCACTGCTCTGAATCACTTTTATGAAGCAGCAGAATGTAACAGTAAGTAGCTGTTGAAACTATATTTAGAAAATGGTTAAGATAAAATATTTGGTTTTAAAAAATGGTAATATTGTTTTGTTGCACTTGAAAAGAGATTAAAATTGCCTTTATTCTGTTAATTCCATGCCACAATAATGTAAGTACGCATTCTTGTTTGTGGTTGAGATATATGACTATTGATATAATCAACTTATGACAGCTTTTAATCCCCTTTATTTGTTTATTCGTATATATATGTTTCCCATCAAATGTATTCAACAATTTTTAACAAGCAGGGAAAGTATGTTATATGTGCTTCTTGTTGAACAAAGTTTGCCATTCCTTTTTAAGACAACGTGTAGGAGTTTGTCTGAACTTTCTGATAATTCAGAACAAAGAATTGAAAAATTTGGGTGTCAAGGATTTCCATTTTCATGCCTCTAGCTTTCAGTATTGCTTGACATTTTAAATCTGTATTAACATATAATTTCATGCCTATATTACCCAGCCCTATTGTGATACCACGTCTAAAGCCTTTGGTGAAGCCATGCAGAGACAGCAGAGTAATGGACATCATTTTGATTTTTGCACAGCTGTGCCTTAAATTTGCTTAACAAGGACTTTAGCTCTGAGGAGTTTCCCCATTTTCTTAGACAAGAATGTGTTATGAGGAAGAAAAAAAAAACTGTCAGCCGTGTATCTTAACGAGATTAGTGTCAGAAGCAATTACCATGTGATTTGTTAAGGCAATCAGCGAGAAAATGTAAGAAAATGAATTTAAAAACGTGAGAGGGGGAAAAAGAATGAAAGAAGGATGGGACGGAGGCAGAGGAGTGGGAAAAGATGGAGGGAAAACAGTGAGCCGAGTATGAGGAGAAGAGCGTGAGAGAGGGACGGAGAGGAAGAGAGGGGAAAAATTGACAGGAGGCGTGTTCGGCTGTCTCTGGGCGCGCTGAGGAGTATAGGCTGTGGCATCCGCTAGTGGTGCTGCATACTCTGTGTTTGATCAAACGCACTTCAAACACCGGCTCTGACTTCCACTTGCACAGAGTCGGGACTTTTTTCCTCTCTCTCTCTCTCTCTCTCTCTCGCCTTCCGTGAGTGTGTGTGTGTGTTTGCTGAGGAAAGCGTTATTGATGTTTTGTTTATCTAAAATGGGTCAAGCACAAACAAAACAAGCCCGGCGTCTGCAGCGGGCCGCCATGTTGACTGCGCTGTAATCTTGCAGCTCTTGCAAACGGGTAAGGAATGCTGATAAATGACCCCGGGTGTGCGATCTGTGCCTCATGCTCGGTGCCCCTGCAAATGTCCACGTGCCCTTCTTCCTCCATTATCAGTCCCCTGTCGCTCTTTTCACCTCTGTTAACTTATTTGCCATTAATCGCTTCCTACATCTACTTCATTTCATGTCTTAATTCTCCTCTGCGTTTCTGCGTCTTAAAGAGCTGCGACTCCTGAGAGCTCATTAAAGCCATTAGCAGAGAGCACAGTCACACAATAGTTAGTCCCCTTCTCTCTTCTTCCTCTCTTGTCCTCACTAGAGCTGGGCAAAACTCAAAACCTATATCACTGCACTCTCTTGCTCTTTGCAGTAACAGTGTTCCATCCCCATGTTGGAATAAAACTTAGGAAATAAAATGGTCACTGTTTTTAAGTGTTAGAACTTGGGGTTGGTGTCCTGGACAGGTGTCCCAAAGGACACAAGACACTGGAGACAATGACTGAGTCAACAATATTGTTTCAATACATCATCACACCAGGGGTTTGACTGCACCTTCTTATCCCAAAGTTCTTAAACAAGCCAAGGACAAGTGCCAGAAGAATGAACTGGCCACTGAGACAACTAAGCCCCCACAGATAGAAAGCTTTGCACTCATGGAGGGAACCTTTGGTTGGAGGTTCTCACATTCTTCTTTACTGTTTCCATAGACTGGAGGCCTCTGCTGACCCCTGAGAAGTACGTTATTTGGACACAGAGTGTCCCCTTACAATGTTTTTGTGCGAAGCTTTTACCCTAAATTATGCAGAGTTGAAGCTCCATCTCCAACAATGTATTGCCCTAGCTTGTGTAGTATTTCTGTACAGATGCAGAGCTTATTTCTGCCGTTGTGATATGTCAAGATGATGCCATGTACCTCAACTAGGGATGGGTACCAAATTCGGTACTTCAAGAGACCAAATTCTGTAGGTACTACTGTGTACCGATTCATGTTAAATCAAACGGTGCTATGTTTAGGTACCTAAATTCATCCTTGTGACTGTGAGGGAGTGGAAGAAGCAGGCATACTATTGGGTAGAGTAGGTGAATTTCCATAACGGACTTGAACGCAGCACAGCAATAGCGTAATGACGTCAGCAGCCGTGGGCTCAGTCAACAAAGTAAGCATGGCTGAGAGAAAGTGCTCTCAAGTATGGCTCTACTTTATCAAATGTGATGGAGATTATGCTCGCTGCAATATTTGTGATGCCAAGTGTAAGGCCAGAGGCAGAAATACTTCAAATCTGAGGAAGCACCTGTGACGCACAAAATTTTCCTTAAAGCTGAAGTGTGCACAATTTTTGATAGCCTCAGATCTACAACCACAAAGGATTCATTCATCACTGTTAGCACGCCTGTGTCCAGTGGGGACTAGTCGTCTGCAGCCAGAAACACAGGAAAAGAAATGGCTTTAACATTTGGTGATGGCAGCAAATGTGACAAGGAGGATACTTGGTCCATGTAAATGAGCCTCGTGTTTAAGATGGTATTAGCTTGGCATTTTAATGTGCGTCACTTATCAGGTTGGTTCCTCATACTTTGTAACATTAATGTAAATGCTTTTTTTTTATTTACAGCTCTGTCTGACCCATTGTTAAACTGCCCTAAAGTTAAAGTGAGGGCTGCAGTTAATTTAATTAAGTTAAGTTGTGGTTCATTTTAGTTACTGGTTTTCATGTTGAAGAAATTTTTGGAACAACTACAATGTTACAGTACAAATAGTTGAATGTTTTGATATATATCTGTCAAATTTTATATATTGAGAAATAAATTTACATTGAAAAAATTTGAGATCTTTATATTAAACAAATTAAAATTTATTACCCCATAAACACACGCAAAAGTACCGAAAATTGTTACCGTTGAGTACCGATACCGATTCCCAAGTACCGGGCATCGGTATGGTATCGGTTCAAATGTGAAAGGTACCAATCCCTAACCTCAACCCCATTAAAAAAAAAAAAAACTATCACTTTAAGACTCATTAACTTTGTTTCTTGCAGTCATCTTGCTGTCTTATAAACTTGTCATGTGGCTGCTCTGCCAGTAAAGGATTACAGCTTGACTCTATATAGCGAGTGACGCTGCAACCTAAAACCTCTTCCTAAAGGCTTTTAGCATGAAAGTGTTACCTAAGCTTTCCTACATTAATGCAGAATTATCCTGTCACTGGGGGTTGTGGTTTTGACTCACCACTTTCATGCAGCTTCATCCAGCTCACTCTCCCTGGGGCTCAAGTTGGCAGCTTTCCCTAACCTGCACCTGCTTCGTAATGGGTCAAAGGGTTCAGAGGGTGCAGCATAGACTTGTAGCATGGTTACATATCAAACAGCCCAATAATGCTAACTCACTCTCACATCTTCCTGAAGAAAACAGAAAGGTGAGACTCTCAAAGCGAGGAAGTTCAGACACAAACCCACCTATATGTGACACCAGTCCCTGGTCCCAATACATCCCCATAGGTCACCCACTGTCCTCATACATGTTGCATACTGGGTGCTCGCTGCAGCTTCTTTAATTTCCCTGCATTAAAATCACTCCAACACAGTCCTCCTGTCACATGAATGTTTGATTAAGAACATTATTGAAGATTAGATTGATGAATTATTGATGGACAAGGTGGGAAATCTGCGGGGAGTAGATTAGACACGGGCCACGGAGCGTGTTTGTGTGGGCGGCTGGGTTTATACATGCATGTGTGCATTTCAGCATGTGTGTGTAATTGAGTATGTACACAAAGAGAGATCAGGTGATGGAGTGTATATGTGTGCGTGGACCTCAAGTTTCTGATCGAGTGTGTTTCTGTGAGCGCTGGGAAATGGAAAAGCCCGCTCACGAACATGACAGTAAGTGAAAACTCCGCCTGCAGCTGATGGTAAGTCGGTAATGATTCTGTTGGAGGAGATAGTTTAAAATGCTCTTTGATGTTCCGGTAGACACTTTAACCTCACATCAACACGTCAACACTTACACACAGGCTAAAAAAACTGCTGATGTTTTATTCTCATCTCTAAAAACCCAACAAAGAGCTGTGAGAGAGGTGCTGTAGGCGTAGTTGTTAGGTCGAGCCCTATGTCTGTCACTGCCACTCAAGCTGGCGGCTTTGGTCTTAGTCCAACTTGCAGTTTCTTTTCTGAATGTCATTCTCGAGTCTCTCTATATGATTTCCGACTTAACTTCGTGAACACAGATGAATTGCCAAGGGAGTTGTCACACTGGATCTGATTGTTCTTTGTTACTCCCATATATCACGTATATGTCACAAGGAGATATGGAGAAATATACATAAAACTGACTCTTTCTATTTTAAGCAGCAGAAATGAGCTATAAGAATTAATAATCAACCTACATAAAATCAACTAACACTTTATTATTCAAATACCCTTGCATTTTATGATTTAGTTGGTTTAAAATAGCACAGATGATGCATAAAGTACCAAATAATTAACTTTGCCGCAGTACTCATTGAGAGTTGGTGATTGAGGGGAGCAGATTATTAAGGAAAATCTAAGAGAAGAACAAATATAAAGCAGAGATGTGTTTATGGTAGAGGTGTTAACATCTGGAGTAGTTGTGACGATGAATTAAAAGGGTGTATGTCCCTTTCCTCATTTGAAAACATCTTTAGAACTAAAGTACTACAAAGAATATATAAATCAGGTATGAAGAAGAGGAATGAAATTACTAAAACTTTGGTTGGATTGTTGTAAATTTAACTTTGCTTATTTATTTAGTTACATCTCTAAGATGTTTGAAAATGTACTTGTTCTTAAATTTTATAATGTAATTGAGTTGTCTTAAGCACAAGCTTCAGCCTGCACTTTTTGATCACCTTGGTCTCTAGCATTATGTGGTTGAAGTAGTTTTTTTCCTTTGCAGTTCATTGGGGAGGTTTGGGTTTGAATGCTAATCAAAAAAATGATACCAACAGCACATGTCAGGTCTGGCTTTTTTTTAAGCCACAATTTTCATACAAGGTCCATCTGTGCTGCGTGTGGGCCCAGCCACCAGGAGTGCCCATAAGAGGAGATGAATGGGAAAGCTTTCTGGACCCAGGGTAGTGTAGGTAGCTCTCATAGTAAATACATGCTTCATCCTAAATTTAGACCATCATTATCCCCTAGTTTTAACCTAATTACTCAACGAGTATATTATTTTATTTGCTTGTTTCTAAGTGGAAATGGTACGGCGTACAACACATTTAAACCAATGGGACTGAGAATGAAAATTTGCCTTTTGGCTTTAATGTCATGTATCAATATATGAATGTTTATTAATGCATAGTTACGGCTGGGAAATGATAAGATTTTATCATTTGATTTTCTGTGTGTGCAAATTTTGGGCTGTAGATTTTCAGTGTCAACAATGTCTAACACACGTCACAGCATAGATAACTGCTTCTGCAAGTTGCTTGTGTTTCCACTCACTTAAGATTGTGCAGTAGGTGCCTCTTGTAAAAAAAGAAGCCACAATTCTGACACTTCTGAACCCTGTCAGTGGAAGGAATTGATTAGCAAAGGACTCGTGATATCAATACTCTGATTGAGCTGTTAACGATTCTTAGCTGGAATTGGATTTTGATTCCCATCCTAATGCATAGTGTCCTATTTAAATAATAAATCTCAAATATCAAACTAGGCCAGCCATTTTCAAGAACTACAGTCGAGACGTGCAAATCAACTGCAAAAAAAGACGAGGGCTGTATATGATATTACTAGAAAGCACTCAGAGAGCGCAGACCTCCGCCAGCACCACAGTCCTCAGCCATTTATTTGACCATAAATATTACTCCTACCTTTATTTCATCTAAATATTTAGATTCCTTGACCATGAAAACATACCATTAGCAACTGTATTCATAATGATATCTATTTTAGTTCAGTAGTTATTCACAGAAATCACATTTTTCGCCATGGCGGCCAGACGCTGATCCGGATCAACACCAAAATCGAATCAGTTCTTCCTTTCCTATGCTGAACATTTCCTGGAAAATTTCATCCAAATCCATCCATAACTTTTTGAGTTATTTTGCTCACGGACAGACGGACGGACAAACTCTCCCGAAAACATAACCTCCTTGGCGGAGGTAATAATAGTAGATTTGAGGAGGACCCTGTTACTTGAACCATTTCTGTGATGGGCCTGCGAGTCACCCCTTTTACCTTAATAAAGGCCATAACGCAGTGGTCATCAACTGGAGGCTCTATGGCTTCATAAGGCTCCCCAGCACTTATTATCCAGCTCCTAAATTATTATCAGTATCAAGTAATGTGAGGAAGACATATGGTACAGCCCTAAAGGATTCAAAACAACCACCAAACAGTTAAGATGGAAACAGTGTAACCAGGAATTACTTCAGGTTTGATCCATTTTACAAACAAAAAAAAAAAAATGCAGCCATTAAGTAAATATTCTGTCATATCAATGTACATGTATGTCAGTGTCAAACCCAGTGACTGACACAATGAGAGTGGGGAAAATTAACCTCTAATCTGACCCCATGTGGATAAAAGGGAATAGGGATGTATCATGCACACATTCTTTGCTCTTAGAAGCAGGTAAACTCACTGTTGAATCAAGTCTTTTTGGACATTCCTGGATAGCAATAATAATGATGTCTTACTGCCAATGTGAAGATGCAACACCAAACATAACCTGGAACCAACCAGCTTTGCAGAAAGCCAGCGGATTTACTTCAGAATTCCTGATATGAGCCAGAACAGCCTACTTGTAAATCTCACTATAGACTCCTAAAAGGTAAAGTCCGGGACAAACCTTGAGTTTGTCACACGTAAATCCAGGTAACGTCTTTATTCACCACAGTGCAAACACAACACTCCAGCTATACTGGTTGTGTAAGTGTTGGTCAGCTTAGTCGCTGTGGGTGGAGGTGTGAATAATGCTGCTGTGTTGGATAGGTGTTAGATGATGTGAAAATAAAATGATGCACAGAGGAGGAGAGAGTGAACGCACCGGCGATTTTCCCAAAGGGCCGATCGTCCTGCGGAGAAACATTGATGGAGTTAGGTTGATGTCACGGTCAGAAGCTCTCTTACGGGATATATTTAAGAACTAAGCAGGGGCACCGTCAGAAATAGGCCACAGACTCAGCTGGGCAAGCATGTTCCTAAATACACAAAGCTGGAGCACATACTGGAATAAGAGGGGGCTTGTTGGTTTGATGCTGAATCATATCAGAATGTTTACAAGAATTAAAACGAACACAGGTCTACATATGTCAAAATTTAAGGATCTTGTCTTTGTTTCTGGAGGTGTAAATGATTTTGGTAAACATATTGCAGAAGGAAGTTAAAAGTCTGTTTAATGTTCAGCTCCCAGGGAGAAAATTTATTGGATGCTAAGCAGAATTTTAGTGCACAAGCAAAAGATAAACAGGCTTGACATAAGGGTGGCAATCAGCAACAACGTGCAAAATCCCTGTTGAGCAATCTCAGGCGTAAATCTATACTTCTCAAAACAGATGATTATTTGATTATTTCTCCTCTTTAATATCACAGAAGGATTTTTATTTTGTATCACTGGAAAGTCTAATTTGTTACATTTTACAATGAGGTCCAACTTGTAAGAATTGTACATTTGTGGAATGAGCAACACAGCTAAATGTGTGGGTAGTGATCAAAATATGTGCCAAAATCTCCTCTTCCCCTGGAAGAAAGCCTACGGTTCCTCAGTGATGCAAGGATGAGGATCTGGTCTTCTTCGGGGTCTGTCTTTGACCCGACCAGTCTCTCTAAACTTGGTCTTTGGATGAATTAAGGTTGGAGATGTTACCAGAGCTGACATAAAATAATGCTGACACTCTCCCCAGTTAGAGAGGACTTTGCCCCACCCACACATTTCGTTGTGTTACTCATTCCAAGAATGCACAATCCTCAAAAGTTGTCCCTTGTTGTAGAAGTGACTAATCAGGCTTTCCAGTGATATAAAATACAATACCAGTTGGTTCTATCAAAGCAGAGAAACAATCCACTGAAATAATGTTTACAGACTTTTTGACGAACCAAAATTGAAGGAAATTCTTGTAAAAGATCTTTGCAAAAATGATTGTGTTGAATCACTTTTGAAGCAAACTGATTTCCAACCCAACTTATCAAGCACAAAGACAATATCACACTAAGGCCTGGACCACACAAATATGGATATATTCCTGAACACACATTTTTCTGTCCAATTGGGCAGCTCAACCACTCAAACAGTGATTTCACCCACATAAACAGAGATTTTTAAAAATGGATAGAAAAGTGAAGAAATAAAAAAAATATCCGGTTGAGTGGATCTGTGTAGCGGTGTTAAATGGAGCTGGTGTTGACGCGATGACGTCAAGCGCCTAGCAACAAGTCACTGTAGAAACAGTTGCCAACAAGAAGAACGATGGCCGACATTTACCGCGCTATCTCTGTGTTTGAAATCGCTCACTATCACGGATATAGTGCACTATGTAGTGTGTTCGCCATTTTGTAGTGTTGTTCGAAGTCTCAGCAGTTAATTTCATTCACTTTATAGGGCACTACAAAATACCCACAATGCACACCAAAAGTACATACGATGTACCCTATATTGTACTCCCGTATACCACAATGCAAAGCGGCCATGTTTTTCCATAGAAGAAGAAGAGAAGGAAGGCTGTTAGGTGCTGTTTTCATTCATAAATGTGAAAAAACGTCAAAGTATCTTTAACACGTTCGTAGCGTAGCTCTTTAATGTCTTTTAGCGGCTGTAAACAGCTTCAAAATTTGCTACTTATACTTACTTACAGAGGCGATCATTTTCAGTTTTGCCTCTTCGTATGGAAAGAGATATCTCAAAAAAATATCCATATATGTGTGGTCCAGGCCTAAGACATGATTAGTTATTATCATTTTAACACCAAGAAAACAATCTTATTTGACTAAGTGCTAATTATGCAAGCATGTCTTAATCATCATGTTGTTAAGTAGTGGAGTCAATCTGCAGCTTGGTTTGTTATCCTCAGCTCTGAGTTCACACTTAGGTGATGGCCTTTTGTTCAGTTTGTTTTATGAGTCCCTTAGAGACTCAAACACGTGTCATACCTTTACTTTTTACACTGTAACCCTTCCCTTTCAGTGTAACATCACTCTGGGGGAACAGAGGTGGTCCTGCCCACTAGGGGAGGCTGTACGTGGAGAAATCATTGTGAAGTTCAGTCACAAGGGTTCGATCCATGGAAAACCAACAGACTTTATGTACCCATTAAAGACTTTGTTTGGGCTTCAACTATAAGAGCTAAATCAACACTGAGCTGCAGATCTGAAGGAGAGCAAGCCGACAAATGGCTGAGTATGTCTAGCACACAGAGGGAGTAGAGAAGCAGAGGAGGGGAGCTGAGGTGGTCAAAGAATGGCCAGAGAAAATCCTTATTTTGGTGTGAGAATGAAGTGTGACATTGACTGGACATGTAATCTTAAGGTTGCATATAAAGCTGCAGACAGGAATCCAAAGAATATCCTTCCCATTAAAGTCAGAGTAGCCAGTGTGGGTATCAATTTAAAGCTATACACCACATACCATCCTCATTTTTGATCACATAACAAACAGCACTTACCATGAGGAAACCCATCCAAAAAATGTAATTAGTAGTTGAGACAGTTTATTTTTGCATTAAAGTACATTTTCCCATACACTCAAACATAAGCTGCTTTCTCAGACAGCTTATTCTGACTGCTCTTTGAACACATCCCAAACAGATAAATGTCAGACTAATTTAGAAGAAGACTGTAATGAGTTCAGTTTTTTCCGTAAGTCATGATGACATTATTGCATCTGCCTTTGATGTATTTTTGGTTATGCGGTAACTTTAACATCGATCAAAATAGGACAAAGAGCGAGGTAAGATAGCTCTGGAGCTTGGATTTTTATGTCCCTTTGTTTTATTGCTCTGTTGAGCGTGTAAAACAGTTTATATAGAACATCTTTATATCCAGCAGTGAAGGCAAAATATGTACATTTATGCACTAAAATGTGAAATTAAAATAAAATACGCATCTTTCTGTGTTTATTACCTCAGAAGTTATGCTTTTGGCCTCGTGTTTGTTTGTTTGTTAGCAATATTACACAACAACCACTGGACAGATTTTGCTGAAATTTTCAGGAGATGTTGGTCCAACTTTGAATTGATTAGATTGTGGTGTCAATCTGAATAAACCAAGTCCTAGGTGGGGTTTTTTATGGCAACTTTATTATGGAACTGTTTCTAATGGATGTAACAGCAATATGTGAGCTACCCTGCTAGAGGTTTGCGCCCTCCAAGTGCTTTCTATTTTTTTAGGTACTTATCTCAAATATTGCCAAAAGCTTTTATAGCTGAAATCCTCATCTATCTTGCTTGTGTGGGCGTAAATCATTGATGTGGTTGCTTTGACATAGCCAACATGGCAAGACACAGCATGTTTATTGCTGCTGTGAAGACTCTGGATGACACATGCAGGAACGTGGGAACCACCAACCTAAAGCTGCTGTTTCTGTACCTCATCCATGTTTTCTGCTGCTTCTTTGTGATGGAGAAGCTTCTAATGAGACAGATCCTGGTGTTAAACATAGTCTACGAAACGCAGTCAGACTTCCATCTACCAACCTCTCTAACTTTGCAGCGCAGCTGGATCAGCCTAATAAATATCTACAATCAGGCAGATCCATATTACCAAGCTGCAGTCTGATTAAAGCTAGGTTGGCGAACACGTCAACTCATAATGTGTTCTTAAAACAGAGCGAAAAATATCCGCTACAGCAGGAGTAAAACACGGAAAACCTCAACCAATAATCATGCTGGGACACCTGTTTTTAAACCAATCAAATCCCGTCGCCATTCTTCCCGCCTCCTTTGCGTGCATTTTCCCGGCGTGCAGCCGGGAAAAACGTAGCCGAACAGACTCCGCGAGAGATGGCTTACCTTTCAAGCGGAGCCCTGAGGAGATGCTACTTTCAAATTCATGCTAGTTTTCCAAAATCGCCAACCCCAGCTTTAAGCAGGACAGTCCAATTAATGTCCTCTAGAGCAGGAAGGGGTGGTACCTTCAAATAAGAGGATGGTAGGATTCTAAAAGGTTCAGTAGCAGTTATATCTTAATGAAAATTACATTACAACTCAGCAAACTTCTCAATGGGATGGATATTTTGTCTCCACTTCTGACATGGTTTTTCTTACGCAGTGGCAGTGGAGCCCGCCCACTGCATTCTCTGATTGGCCCGTCATAGATGCATTTGACAGAACTATTTTCCAATCGACTGCAAGGTTCTGCCCATTCCCAAACACTTTTTATGAGCTATTACCCAAATGGAAAGGTGAAATATAACGAATGGTCTAGCCGGTGTGTCAGGCTACAACTTTCAACCACAAATGAATGCAGATGGACACAAATGTGAACAGCGAGATTAACTACAAGTATACCTCCTTAAAAGCAGGCCAAGACCAACCTTTTTGACAGTCTTGATACGGTTCTCTCGAGTGTGCTCGTGCTCAATTGGAAACTTCCACATCAGCACAAAAGTAGCGCACCAACTTGGAAAGAAAACTCGATTTTGCATGATGCATAGTTTCACGCCGAACAAATATGTTAGGTGTGAAAGCATCTTTATACTCACCATTTAAAAAGTCTGGCCTATTTAGGATAGAACCAAACCTACCTGTTCAGTTCTATGCTCTGTACTAGAGTTCATGTGTATCAGAGTTTGTAAGTTTGTTGAATGTAAAAGCACAAATGTCCTCATCCCACCATGACTGATCCAACATCAGCTTGAAGTTTGCCGGGATTAACCTGCCAACAATAAAATCACACTTCTCACCACAAACAAAAATATGTCACAAAGATTTATACGGAACTTTTCTGTTCTTGCTTTTGCCCTGAATACCTCACTGAAAAAACAGAGGATACTTTTGGTTAAGGTTAGACTCTCCTCTGTTTAAGGACATCTATCAGAACAGAGTGTCACATAAGGGTAGAAAAGGATTTTGGATCGAACACAATGTCTTAGGCAAATCAGGGAAATGGTGTGTAAATGAACTGCGTGTAGTTTTTAGAGTTGACAGGATAATAAATCTAAGACAGTACTGCTCACTGTATCCCTGTGGAGACAAATGGTCCATGAGTTGTCTTTTATTTATTCACTTTTTGTTGTTTGGTCCAAAACACTGAAGCAGCTGTGGGAGTACTTAAGCAAACATATGAGTCAGTAATAATTAAAGTGGGTTCTCTCTCTGCACTGTCCAGTTTCTTGTTAGCCGATGGCTTTGAAATTTCTCACTCTGTCCCTCGGCTGTGTCACTAAATGCCACCGTCTGCATCCAACAAAAGTGCCCGCGGAGAAGTCTGAAGTCTGACAATCTGGAGGAAAAACTCATCCGCCTACCAAGAAAGTTGTTGGATAATCCAATTCAAATAGCTCAGGGCTCCGCTGCAGATCAAATCCATTGCGGGTAGGACTTGCTTGCTGGGTGTGCACCCATAGGCCACGCTCATGGGCAAATTTTAAGCTTCCTTCAGAAGACAGATGGAGGGAATATTCACTCGGAAAGTTTCTGATTGTGTTACTTTTTATTGACGAGAGGCGGCATGGCGGAGGCGATGTTTGACGGCCTTGGTTAAACTTGAATCAACTCCATTACACGTGTACGTCATGCTTGCCTCTTTCAATGAAGTCTCAGGCTTTTACCTTACATTTTTTCCCCTCTAATGAGGTCTACTTTACCACCGCTGCTTTTAAAAGGGTTTTCCGCTCTTGACTCCATAACACGAGAGAGCACAGTGAAGTCTTTGAAAAACACCTCCACCCTCAATAAAAGCCCTCCCACTTCTCCGGGAAAATGTGGAAATAAAGAAATTATTCAAATGTGAAGATGGGTGCTTGAATTGGCTGTTGGCTGTGAGTGTTTGCCTCTGCACATGCACATATGAGTGTGCGTCTGCAGGGCAGAGCACTCGATGGAACCATGACGGCACCATTATAGCTGCATATTTATAAATGGAAGTAAATTTACTGCTGAATACGCCAAAGTCTCCCCTCTTTACCATGCAGATGTGGCATGCAGCTCCACAATGCAGGTTTGCAGCTGTGTTAGAGTTATGATTGAACTGCCTCTCAATCTTTGGGTCATTTTTTTGGAGCAGAGACAACGCTTAAAAATTAAATAAAAGAGCAAAGCTTTAGAGAACTTTGAGAATTTTTTTTTTTTTCTTTCTAGCTGCTTCATATTTCCTCCTCTGTTTTTACTCATTTTTCCTGAAAGCTGTTTGAGCTTTACCTCTTTCTTATTAAGGCAGGATATCAGTACTCAGAACAAACAAGACAAAATATAGATGTTTGATTAGTGTTATTAATGAATAATGTTTAGTCAAACCAAAATCACTAAAGATAACACCAAGTTGAAAAGATCAAATGTAGTTCTGACTTGGTTGAGAAAGTTATCACATCACTGGTGACTAACATATTTTTTCAAGAAAAAATGCTTTAAAAGCTGATTCCCCCTGTCTACTTGACGCACTGCCTCACTTCATGATGACTCATGACATAAATACTGTGGTGATCCTCAAACTCTCTTCTGTTATGCCCCCCTAGAGGAGGAAACATTTCTGTGAGACCCCAAAAAAACACATGAATAACCTTTTAAGCCAGATATGACCTCACTGATCTATCATTAATGCATGTTTATTTCAACAGGGGCTCATCCTAAAAAGCATTTTTACAGACTTGCAGACTAATGCTACAGCCACACCGGACGCAAATTGGCAAATTTAAACACGCGTAACGCCCGAGGCTGGACGCTGGACCATTTTGACAAGCTGAGGGGTGACGCGCATCACTGCGCAGGCGGAGTAGAGAGCCGGAGCCAGTCGGACTCAGTGATGACCTGTGCAGGCAAATCCAGCTGGAAACGAATATTTACAGAACTTACCGTCAAAACCTGTCTCCTCAGCGACTTTCACCCAAGCCCGGTCCTTTTTGTTCCGGTCTCTGTAGAGTACACACGTCGAATCGTATAGCTCTGGATGATGGCAAATAGCGCAGATCAACCTCTCCTCCATCTTTTGGCAGGGTTTGAGCCGGAGCAGGTGGCTGGAGCGTCACACGTCATCAAATCAATGACGTCGGGGGAATGTCATCGCTGATTGGCTGCTGCGGCACAGCGTCATGCGAATTTGCGTTGAAAGTTCAATATTTTCAACTCAAGCGCAGAGGCGTTTGACGCCCCAAACGCACCGGACGCTCCATACGCGCCGCGCCAAACGCATCCAACGCGTCCAACGAGCCCAACGCGCCCCCTGGGATGAATCTGCATCCAAACACATCTTTGCATTGACTTTGTATGTAATCTCAACGCGTGTCTTTGCGAATTCGCATCCGGTGTGGCCGTAGCAGAAGACACAGTTACATTAAAGTGTGTACATGCATAGTGCTGTTCCACTACAAAGTCCTGAAATCTGAGAAGGCAGTGATGCACTTTTTAGCTGCAAATATCACATTTTCCATAAGTTTGCCTTTCTGCAGTCTTACCAAGAGTTCACTGCAAACACTGATAATGTGAAGGTCATGTGTTCTGGCAGAAGTCTTGTTAAAATGATGATATAAATCATTAACACAAGCATGGAGAAATATTTATGAAAATATAAATTGCCAGTTTATTTCATGGTTGTTTTTGACACAATTAAAGGGTGTACTGTATTTCTCTGTCAAACATAGAGTATGGGGCATTACATTTTTGCTTATGATACTGTGTTTTATTGAAAAGTTGCATCAGTATATTAGCTTAGTCTGCTTTAATGGATCCTCTTAAGGGAGAAAAAGAGCTTTACTCTTTCTGTGCAAGTAAATGTAGGAGTTTGTACCTCTGACAGTCAAGCAGTAGTTGAGTTCAAAGTTAGCAGTGATAGTTGTGAAGCACAGACTCACAGCTGATGGGATGCATTGTGTCATTTTATTGACAGTTTGTCTAAATGTTCTGGGAGCAGTAGTCAATCAATCCCAGTCTCATGATGAACAGCAAATCCACACGATGCTGTGTTGGGTGAAGTGAGAGCCTGACAGTGATGATATTTTGCATACATCTTTATTTCTAATTTTTGAATGTAAAAAAAGGGAGTTTTACAGAAGCAGACAAAGTCAATAATGACCCAATTTCTTTGCAAGTATTGTTATGTATTATGCTGTAATGGCATGTTGTGTGAGGTTTTCTTCATGAACACACACTTCTTGATATATATAACTGGTGGGCCACTTCTGATTTGGATTGAAAAAATAAAAAATCCCCAGTTGTTCCATATTGTGCTGAGACTACCCTCCTCATCCCTGCACTGGCCTGCACTTACTCTGCCCAATCAGCAGCTGGGCCTGAGTTTGCTTACATCTTCATGATCTAACATAGCTTACAAGACAAGCACTATCTCAGTCAGCACTACATCAGAGCAGGACTGCAAATTTATTGATTGGTGGATTAATTTGAGTCATTTAAGCTGGGGACAACCCTCAAAGACAGTTTTTACCAAAGTGACCATGAGTTCTGCCAGGGAAACAAAAGATAGACCTTTTATATGTTTGGTGAAAAGTGAATTCCCAGGCCCTGCTGAAGAGACAGGTGTGGTCTTAAAAGATAAAACCAGGAACAAGAAGGTGATAAGAGGCTCTCTCATTCCTCTAAACAAGATTATGGAGTAAAAACGAAAGAAACTAAATAAATTCAGAAGACAAACTAAAGTCCAAACACCAGGACTGACTGCAAATAGCAGCCAGTTTCATAAGTAAGTGCCAGCTGAATCTGGACTGCTCTCAATCTGGAAATGTGTTAAATTATTTTTATTCCCAAGTAGCTGTCTCCTCAGAGATGTGAGGGATTTCTCCTGACAGCAGCGACAAGCAGGGAGTCCTTGCTTCATTTTTTTTAACGCAGTCGATTTGGCAAAAACAAAGATTTTTTTCTCCACTCACACATCCCTGAAGCATTCCAGCTTCGAACGGCTGCCATTTCTCCATCGAACGGACAAATCTGAACCCAGGTTGAAGCTTTTTGTGGAGTTAAAAAAAAAAAGATTCTCACATCCGATGATCCCGCAGCACACACACCGAACGCACACACATACAGCTTTAAGTGAATGCATGCATGTGTGCGGATTGCTCTCACTGCATCCCCCATCTGCAGAGGAAGAACTCTTTGAACTGTGAACCAATGAGCATCACAGCAGCAGAAAGATGTTGCTAGGAGCCATTTTTATATCCAGCTGTGGACCTGTGCATAGCACATACACAAAAACACACACATTAACTCACACAAAACAAACGAGTGTCCCCAGGCTATGCAGTCAAGGTGATAGTTTTTGGATATTGTGTTAAATTTGGCAGCTATTTCAGATTTAAGTCTGGTCTTATGAAAAAAGAAGACCACACAGTTTATTTAGACTTTGAGGCTGGCAGAACATTTGACAATTTTCTAAATTTAAGAAACTTTAGAGAACACAGTCATGAAAAGACACTTTCAACTGATTTTTAATATTTTTCTCTTCCACCCAGTGGTTTCAAGTGGTGTAGACACATCACCTTGAAAAACTACAACTTCAATTTTAACCACTGAAAAGAAACATTTGTGCAGTTTGGACCTGAGATGGAAAAATAATATGACATCTTCAAAACACAACAGTTCAAGTTGCTTTTAAAAGGAATCAGCAAATTTTGTGTCAAAAGAATTCTAATATTTGGATGGCATCATACTCTGCACTAAACACAACTCTGATGTTTTTGTGCACTGTTTTGTACAAAAATTGTCTCATTTTTTTACCAACAATAGAAGTGATAAGCTTTCATTGATACAAATGCCATTACCTATGACACCTTTTGACGGATTCTTTAACTGTTCCCTCACTAACTCTTAAAGCAGGGGTGTCCCAACTTTTTACATCTATGGCCGCATAAAAAAGAAAACTTGGATGACTGAGCCACTTGCTACTCTTCACTTTTAGTGTATTTAAATTAAAGTTTTAAGGTTTAAGAGTGGGTAATCACCTGTCAAGAGGCCCTTGTAGCCCCAGGCTATCACTAGATTCACACTGAGGGGCCGTTTACATGGAAACTCCTGACTAAAAGATGCAAAGATTCTTCCTTTGCGTTTTCAAATTCTTCTGCGTTCAGATGACAACGCTGGAGACGAGTTAATCCCCTGTAAATCCGCTGTAGTGTGCATGCCGGTTCAGTAGATGGCGGTGTAGGTCTGCTGAGAGGCAGCGCTGCTACAACACACGAACGAAAAAGAATAACATTTCACAAACAACAATGGCAAATAGACGCACAGAGATGCAGGAGTTTATTTTCTGTACAACAAATCAGTTGGGACAACAAATCTGTCTTGATAGTTTTGTCTGATAATAAACTGAGCACGGGAAGAGGCTCACACGTTACTTGGCAGACGGCCGAATAACCTGTTGTTCCTGGTATGCACGTGCAGCCTTCATGTGAATGAGCACTGAGCATGCAGTGATGTAAGCGTTTCACCCAAAACGCTCTGATACGGGTTTACACAGAGCTGCAAATCTTTCCACCCTGGAGCCCGTTTTCAAAAGTTTCTGTTTTCAACGAGTTTCCATGTAGACGCAAGGCCAAAACGCAATGAAAACTTATCAGATTTGACCGTTTTTGGCGCCATGTAAACGCGGCCTTAGTCAGGGTGAGGTGGGAGACACTGATGGCTAATCTTCACTGCCAGACACAAAACAAGATTAAACTACAAGAATGTTGGAGCTTGAAGATGAATATTGCAGTATACTTCATGAATGAGATCATTTGATGAAGTAAACTGGCAGAAATTATTGATTGTACTTGCAGCCGTAATCGAAATACCCTTATTCAGTGGGCCGCATTTGACCCCTGGGCCATAGTTTGGACACCCATGTCCTTAAAGGTTTTCTGTTTGAATAAAAGGTAAACCTACACAGGTTTTCTGTTACAGCAATGTAAAACTGATGTGGCTCCAACTATGCTCCTCAAAAATGTCTGGAAATGTTTTGGCTGATTATCCCTCCCTTTTAGTAATATCAATTGGTATGATATTTTACATTGTTCAAAGGCCTGATTATTCCCTTTTACAATGAGGTACAAACCATCTTCCCCTGAAAAAAGCCTATAGCTCCTTGGTGAAGCAAGGGTGAGGGAGTGGTCTTCTTGGGGTGTTGTCCTCCTGGGCTGCCACACACAGTCTGTCATGACTTAACCAGTCTCAAAGAACTTGGTCTTAAGTTGGTTCAGCAGAGTTGTTCATCCCATGAGTTGTGCCTTAGTGTTAAGGAGACTAATCAGGCGTTCGAACAACAGAAGATATGTAACCCAGGGATAGTTTTTTGCTGACCACCTCTCCCCACTCACTCTCTTGCCCATGCAATGGAGTAAAAGCATTTGACCAACCAACTGTCAGTCAAATGCTTGAAACCAGTGGATAGACACCTCTCCAGCAGTTCCCCCGCCCATTGTGCAGCACACCTACTACTAATCAACTGGGATCATCTTTTGAGAGCAAGCAGAGACAGAGCAGACTCCAAACACCCACTTAACTTCCCTAAGTCAACACAGATCAGAAACTGGACTATAGACTTCTCAATACCTCATGGAACTGGTGAGTTTCACTACCTACAAGAAAGTTGGCTAATGCTAACAGGGCTACACAACCCTCAACTTGCAACATCAAACAACTTTAAACTTCACAGCAAACAGAAACAGTGCTTATCCACATGTGACAAAGAGAAGGAAATTTAGACATACTACTTAACATGGGTGAGATATTTCAACCCTGGAAAGGGAAAGAACTTTAATTCTTCATTTATGTATCTGTGTATGTGATCAGGTCAGGCTTTTTGGAGCAAGAAACTGAAGGATGGCAAGCTAAAACAGAGCAATGAACATTTCAGAACCCTGAATGCTACATCAATTATGCATGATGGGCCATTGGCGTTGTATTGTGTAAATTAAGGAACACTTTAGACTTCTTCTGTCTCCTGCCCACCATGATTACCTCCTACACTCCCTTATTGCCATTCATGATGGCTGCCTCTTGCGAGAGTGTGAAATTAATCTTTTGCATGACAAGCAGAACAACGGGAAAGGCGTTGATATGATATCAAACTAGAAGTGTTTTAAGAGAGCAAACCTCTACCAGGGCATCTCCATCTCCAGAACTGCTGGGAGAGTTAATGTCAAAGATGTTGAAATCCAGATCTAGGCCTTTGGTTGCATTAAATCCATTTCTCCTCTGCCCCTGTCTCTCTCCATGACCCAGTATTCTGTACAATTAAAACAGGAATGTCTCCCTTCTTTAAAGCCATGGGACTATTGTGTTGCAGGTACCAAATTCTACATGATTGAATTTTCTGCTAAAAATAATGCGGTTTATCACTTTAAATGTTAAAAATCTTGTCTTTGTAGTTTGTTTAATTGAATTTAGGTTGAAAATATTTTTGAAAGCTGTTGTATTCTGTTTTCATTTACATTTAACACAACATCCCAACTTCATTCAAATTGATTTGTAGTTATTACCTCCACCAAGGAGTTTATGTTTTAGCTACCGTTTTTTGTTTTGTTTTGTTTTTTCTTTGTATGTTTTTCAGCAAGATTGCACAAAAACTAAAGGACAGATTTTGTTGAAATTTTAAGGAGATGTTGGTTGTCACCCAACTTAAATATGATTTGATTTTGGTGGTGTTACAGATAACTACCATTATAACTACCAAACAATCATTTTTGCTCCTAATAAGGATACAGTCCTGCTCAGTATTATTGGCACCCCTTCATTATTTTCATTGCTTTAACCATATCTTCAGAAATAAATTGAAATGTACCAAATTTATGTCATCAGGATCTTTTAATTGAAGGTCCAAAATACTTTTGCAAAAAAAAACAAGCAAACAAAAAAAATTATACAAGTTACATATTATAATTTCAAAGAGAGAATTGAAAAAAAGCATGTGCAGCAATAATGGCACCCCTCTTCAGTATTTTGTTGCACACCCTCTGGCACTGATGACAGCCTCCAAATGTTTCTTGTAGCCATCTATAAGCTTCTTGCACTTCTCAGCTGGTATTTTCTCCCACTCTTCCTTTGCAACTTGTTCAAGCTCTCGAACATTTGCAGGTTTCTTTTCCCCAATGGCAGATTTCAGCCATACCAAAGATTTTCAATCGTATTGAGATCAGGACTCGTTGCTGGCCATTTTAAAACAGGCCATTTTTTCCCTTTTCAACCATTCCTGTGTGCTTTTGGATGTGTGCTTTGGGTAATTCTCTTACTGGTGGGCCCACGATCTTTGACTCAAACCAAGTGTTCTTACACTGGGTAGGACATTTTGCTCTAAAATTTCTTGATCATTCTCTGATTTCATGATTCCTGTGATAAGGTCAAGGCCACCAGTATCCGATGCAGCAAAGCAGCCCCAAACCATTATGGAACCTCCACCATGCTTAATTGTTGGTAGGGTGTTCTTTTCCTTGTAGGCTTCAAGTGGTGGCACTTAAAACAGCCTATTCTAAATATGACTGCATGATCATAGTAGCTAATGAAGTATAATTTACAAAACTTAAAATGTGAACATTACTTCTGCCAAGTTTAAGTCTGATAGTGATGCAGAGCAAAGTTAGAGAGGTTTGTAAAGAAACTGTACTGTCACATTGTGTAATTAAACTTCATGGGTGCCAATAATGATGAGTAGGACTATATCAACATGATTTTGAGTGCTAGGTGTGGTTTTCAGGGTCAGTGAATCATACTATGATGGTAACTTTATCATAGAGCTTTTGCTTATAGATTTAACAGCAGTATGTGAGCTACATTGGCGGAACTAGTGATCATTTTTAGTTTGCAAAATGTAAAATACATATGTATATCTTCAAATCCAATACAATTTTTCCTTGCTATTCCCCTCCCGACACGGTGAGAACAAACAGAAACAACGAGGAAAGAAGAGAACAACAAAACAAAGTTGTCCATTACAGGAAGATAATAATATAAGGAAACTCTATTCCTCCTCCATGGTCACTTTCTGTTTATTTTTGACAACAGATCCCCTACTGTACCCCTCCCCTCCTTCTTTGCTCCTCATTGCTGGAGAAAAAAGTATATTTCATCAGACTTTCACAAGCAAAGATTCATCTTTAGCAAATTACCATCTCTATTTTGTCATGGAAAAGACCAGTTGAAGATCATTTTAGTCTGATTTTGTAGTTGACGGGAATCAACCGTGTATGCCTCCACCCTCCTCCTCTTTCTTCGTCTCTTCTCTTCATCACAGGAGAACATGTTACGTATCTGGAACACGTTATCTTCTCCCTCCATGGCTGCCATTTCTCCTTCCATCTCTCCTTCTCTCCCTCCATCTCTCCTTTTTTTCTATCTAATGCATAGAGACAGGGTGGATGTATAATTCATGCCCCCTCTGCCAGCCGCGCTCCTCCGTGTGTGTGTGTGTACGTGCTGCCACCATTACTTGTCAGGCCAGAGAGACAAACCTCACCCAGGGAAGCAAAGCGGAAAGAACAGGTCATCTGAGTACGTGTGTGTGCGTCGGAGTGAACATGTGTGTTTACCTCTGTGTGTCCTCACTTTGATATAAATCATGTATAGGCGTGGGAATGTTCCCTCGTCTGCTTGCTGACTTTTCTGTATGTTTTCATGACGTGTCCCGGGCTTAAAGGATGCAAGTGTGGGCCAAATCACTCAACATCTGTTTTTTTTTTATTGGGGTTTGTCTTTTTATCTCGGCGTGGCGTGCGTTACCACACCGCTTATGAAACTGTAAGAGAGAAAAAACAAAAAGCAGGCCAGCGCTTGCTCTCTGAAGGCAGACATGCTTCTCTGAGCTCGAGTTTTCTCTGAAATAGAATTTGGGAGGGCAAGACCCACCTCTCTTCTCCACTCAACCATACACTTACTCATTCCCTCTGGGGAGAAGAGAGAGGAAAGAGAGAGAGGAGGGATGAAAGAGGGGCGTAAAGTGCAGAGAAAAGAGAGGGAAATGGTCGGAGAAAGGCGGACGTTGGGAGGAAGGAGGTGAGAAAGGAGAGGATGAAAAAGTGACAGCTGCAAATTGGAGGAAAATAGTTTATTAAAATCCATTTCTTTTTTCATAAATGTACTCTTCTTGATCACAGTTTTTGAGGAGATGCACAGACTTTAAATTTAGACAGACAGAGAAGCAGCATCCTAATAATGAATTTTAAATATTTGCAGCTCCATCTGCTGAGTAGTTGCAGTATAGTTCATTAACCCTCCACCTCCTTTTAAATGGGTGGGACTGGAGTCAAACAATAAAGTAACAAATTACAGTTGTCAGCACAGTGGTGTAAATATATTGATTCTATGGTCAAAACTGGTTAATTTAATCTACTTGATCCAACTAATGATGTGCTTTTGTACCATTTTTGGGCCAAAACAAAGATGTGTTTTTGCAGTGTAAAGCTGCGTTCACACCAAATGTGACTTTGCAACCATAATCGTGTCGGCCACTGAAATTGCCTGTCCATACATACCTTGTTTTGGTCACTGTTGCCGATGCCTTCACTTAGTGACATCACGTCCATGCGATTTTCACCCTGATCATATATCATATATCACATAATAGGATGTATAAGCTGACATTATTCCAATTGCATCCTTTTCACTCATCTACCAACCACAAAGCACTGCAGCAGAATCATCATCTGTAAGTTCTCTGTGGTCCATCTATTCAGAACTAATGTACTCCCTAAATAATATTTACCATGTTACTCTGTAAACCAGAATAATGAAAACAGTCCCCCACAGGCATTGTCACACACCCACACGATGCTGACAGCCACATGTAATGTCACATTAAAAGTTAAACTTTTTCAACTTTGGTGACGGACTAAAGAGCGGCCAGGTGGCCTTGATCTTGGTTGTTGCGTCGCAGGAGATTAAACCCACCTTAGCTGTACATTGACTTTACATCAGCTGCTCAGTGCTGCTTACCTTACCATCTCCTTGCTTTCAAAGTTAGGAAATAAGGACACTAATGGTCCCTTGGATGTCTCATTTTCAGAAGAGGTTTTACTAAGCCTTGACTCTGGTTCATATATTCAATTTCAGTGAACACTTCGATATGCTTACACTGGCCCAGCTTTTCAAAAACTGATGGTCCCTGATCCACCTGTATTCTTAAGCAGCATTCATACCGAACGCTACTTTGCTATCATAATTGCGTTGCTCATTGAAGTTGCATCGCATGTCCATAAATATCTCAGTTTGGTCACCATTGCTGTCGCCGTCGCCCGGTGACGTCACATCCGCTTACACTGCAGGTCATATGCAGTGAAGAATTACACCTTTTCACCGCACAAGGAGAAACTTAGGGTTGGGTGTCATTCCCAAGGACACTTTAAATGTGACAGCTGGAGCTGAACACAAACCTGAACCTTCTCATTTATAGTATAGCAAACTGGAGCTGGTCAGCTCAGTGCCATGTTTTCATCAGCTCTGAATACTTTACACAGCTTTTTTGTTGTGCAGAAGAACTCCACCATTTCAGAGGGACTAGAATAAACACTGAAGTCCATAAAAAAACTACAAAAAGTTGAATATTTTAAAGTTTATCTATGACTTCCTTGTTTTGGGCTCATTTTCAATGGCATGGCTGCTTGCTTCACTGGTAACATTATCCCTGAGATCATTTTAAAAAGCTCTATCTGCTAAATTTGCCTCAAAATTATTCTGAAAATATGTAAGAGCAGGAACCATATCCTACCCCCAAAGCAGCTTTGGACCAGTGAGTTGTGCCTTGCCAGATGAGTCAGATATCTTTCACTTCCGCTGTTGTTGGAAAAGCAGAAATAAGAGGTTCTGGCAATTTTAAATTTTAAATATGTTTAGTATGGGAGAAACAACATTAATGAGAGCAGTGCTGTTCTAAAAGTTGTACTTATGGAGCCTGGAGCAGTTGATTAAGAGGACATTTGTCCATCCAAGCTGCTGAGTGCTTTATGCCTCCAGCACAAAAGCAGCTGCTGTGGACACAGGCCATGTACTTTTTCTGAGTCACTTTTACTGGCACATCTCTCTTAAATATACGAACATTTTTTAAAAGTCAGATTGGAATTTTGAGTGCCCTTGGAAGGGTATTTTTGAATTACTACTTTCACAAAAGAACACGATTTTAGTTCTTCTCACGGCTGCTGACATGGATAGAAAAGAAATGGAGACAGTGAGAGCAAGAACACAGGGGAGCTATAGGTGCGAGAGAGCAAAGTAATGGAGAGGACATGTAGAGCTGCAGGAAAAAAAAATACAGAAGAGAAGAAGAGCTGTAAGTCACCAAAAGCAAGAAGAGGAAACACGACGAGAGCAGGAGGCAAAGAGCACAAGAAAACATGTACTCGAGGAGAGGGAGGGAGGGTGAAAGAGCAAAAATGAAGCGTTGCAGGGAACAAGCCAAGAGGAGAACATGGAGCGACAAAAAGAGAAACGGAGAGGGGTGAGGGAGGGAGAACTCGGCTCCCTCTAATGGGTGAGTGAGCATTGGGAACAGTCAGCTGAGTCCCCGTCAAGACGAAAAGAACCTCAAACGCAAATGGGGCTTTACATGCTCAGTTAAGGGCTAACACCACCCGCTGCCACCCCGCTGCAGACATTTGGCACACTAACGGACGCCAGGTAGAGCGCCTTGCAGGGACGGTATGGGAGACGTTTGAACTGAAAATGTGTGTGTGGGAGGAGGGAGGGCTGTATGTCTTCATGTGGCTGGATGTGGCGAAGGACGCGGCTGGCTCGATATCAGATAAACTGCAAACAGAGCAGGAAGAAGGAATCCACATGGGAGATGCTTTGATTAAAAAAAAAGTCTCCAAACTCATTTAGGGTAACTTAGCACTGCGGCTGTAGCTGTGTTTAATAGATGGCAGGCGGAGGAGAGGGAAAGTTACATCAAAGTGCTGCTGCTGATAGAAATGCATTAGATATAAGCAAGGCCCTGACGCTTGGAATTTCAAAGCTCCAACTCTTTTTTTTCAAACTTCCTATCCTGGGATCTTGGTGTTTTCATTACTTTGAGGCTGTTTTTTTAAGCTTATAAGGAGAGCGTGTGACCGTGGCTGATTCTATTCAATTCAGCAAATGACACGTGCTGCACAAGCGCCTAGTTTCCCTGTTTAATGGACGGGGAAGCGAGGAAAGACATAAGAGGGAGGGAAGCGTCTCCAAGCTAATTTAGTGTTTTCACTGGTTAGTGCTCTCTACAATGGACACGAGGCAGAGGGGGATGGAGAAGAGAAGATAAAAAACTAATACTAACACAGCACATTACTCTGCACTGCAATAAGAAGTTTATTAAATGGAGCAATGTTGCTGTCAGCAGGGTGATCCTCAGCGCATCAGTGTTGATTACATCTGGATTATGATGTGGAATCACACAGATGAAACCATCCAGGCAAAAATGTGACGCTAAGTTCCATACAATATCCCTTCAAACACAATTTATCGTACTACAAAGTTAGATGGAAGATTTTTCAATTGTCAAATTGAAAATAGAATTTGTTTAATTTAGGAACAGTTCACCAGAGACATGCAAAAACAAAAACAAAAAAAAAAAGTACGTTTGATCAAAAAATCAGACCTTGATATTATCTGAGGTTTTCCTACACTGGTACTAAATCAATGATTTTAAAACAGTAGAATTGCCTTGATAGTTTCTGTGTTGATGCTTTTATTGTTGTCTTTTTTCTGAGAAAATCACACAAATATTTACTTTAGCTGCAGTTCATGGTGAAATACTTCTGTCACCTGTTATGCCAATTTCTTTATACGAAGTGCAAGGGATATTGGCCAGGCTCTAATATTAAGTCAGTGATACCTAAATACAGTGCAAAATGTTTATTATAATTCAGTTTGTTAGATGCAGGAAGTCACATTAGTGCCACCATATCAATGGTAAAAAGAATGAGGAAAAAAATGTAAACTTTTTGAGGTGATAAAATTTTACATTCGCAACAAAATCCAGCTATTTGAGATTTGATTTTTTTTTAACTAATGAAAATCTGCATTTTCTTTAAACAAGTCTCATAACTCTTTGGGGCAAAAGTCTTTAAATTTATGGAAAAGGATCATAAATAGATAACTTTTCTATGATTATGATGTCAAAAATACATGAAAATTAAATTAAAAGAGAAATCTTTATAGTAAATGTATTGTTTAAGAGATTAAACAGCACATTTGTGAGAATGAAAATCAATTTTTTTGTTTAAATTCTGCAAATTTAAATCAATATTTTTGAGCTGCTCTATCATGTCAAGTTCATGTTCAGTCCCATTTCATTACTTTACCGTGACGTATTTTCTACATTAATTTTCCACTTAACATGTTCTATCACTGTGGTCATTAATTCTTCCTGCTTCTCATGTGTTAATCTAAAGCAGTGGTCATCAACCTTTTTCAAAGAAAGATCCCCTGTAAAGAAAGAAAGGAGCTAGATCTACCCACATTCACTGAGAAACTAGAAGAAATAGGTGATCATCAATGTTTAATTTTATCCACATTTGAGCTTGTAGATACAATCTTCAGTCCATCCATTTGATAAAGGTGATTAAAAGACTTGATCACAGGAACAGTGAGAGCATGAAACAGATTTTAATCCGTCTGAATATCTTGCCCTAAATGAAAATTAATAGGATCGGGGAAGTCAGTTAGATCTAATGATGTTTCAAAGGATTCAAGGTCCATCCTGTGAGTCGGATAAAGACCAAGCCATCTCGGCTTAACGATCTGCTAGAAATCTCTTAGAAAGCTGAGACTTGCAGGTTGGTGACCCCTGCTCCAAAGTCCAGTTTTACTATGAGACACTAAGATTTCATGCTATAAGTTGGGACTGCATTGGAAAAACTCAGATCTAGGTGACAGTATTTGTCCAGTTTCAAGACAATAACATCTCACTAGACTTATTCTGATCCACAATTCTCCTAAAGTAAGATCTTATTTGAAGATATCAAAAGTAAAAGGCCTGAGTTGCTTGTAATAACATTTTAAAAACTAGAAAAGCACTCGGAGAGCACAGACCTCCGCCAGCGCCACAGTCCTCACCCATATTGTGATTTTGACCATAAATATTACTCCTACCTTTATTCCATGTAAATATTTAGATTCCTTGACCATGAAAACATACCATTAGCAACTGGATTCATCATGATATTTATTTTAGTTCAGGAGTTATTCACAAAAATCACATTCTTCGTCATGGCAGCCAGATGCTAATCCAGATCAACACCAAAATCGAATCAGTTCTTCCTTTTCCCATGCTGAATATTTTCTGAAAATTTCATCAAAATCCATCCATAACTTTTTGAGTTATTTTGTTCACAGACAGACAGACAGACAAACTCTCCCAAAAACATAACCTCCTTGGCGGAGGTAAATATCTGCCAATAAGACTTGACAAACTTAACTTATGAGCAGATATTGAACGATAATTTAATACCCTCTCTAAGTCAAACTTTCCATGGTTCATTGGCAGATATTTTCTCCTCATAACCAATTTCATGCCTTTTTTTTTGCCTTTCATACCTTCAAGTAAGATATTTATCTCGACTGGTTAAGTGAGTGGATTAGAATCAATGTTTTGGATATTTTTGACTTGAAAATAGCCAAACACACTTGCCTGGAGCGTGTGGTCATTTCTGAACAGATCTGCTGGTTTGCTCATATCGATGTTCCTCACGCACTAGAACATTTTAATCATTATTTGTTGTCAGATGCAGAGTCTCACATTTTGTGACACATTGGTTAAATTTTAAAACCTTTTTCTGCAGGCCAGTTTTAACTCATTCATGTCCTCACAGGTCCCAGACTGCAGTCACATCCTTGCATCTGTGGTGTTTGTGTAGTTATCAAAAGAAGAGAGCAGGTGTTCATGCAAATCAGAAACATGTAACTCATAAACATTAATGCTGTCGTCTCGGCAGACTTTGCTGGAACCATGTGTCCTTGTTTTCATGGCGACGGATAGCGGGAAGAAAGAAAAGGCTCAACACAGCTGCCGTAACCTGCTGAAGGGCAGAAATAAGCTGCTATTAACCCCTGCTCACCCACTCACACTGTGACCTCTTCACAGACCCTGAGGCTCTGGGGCACTTGTTCGACATGGCGGATTGGGAATCTGGCCTCAGGGAGATGAGAGGGCGAAAATTTCATAGCAATCACAAATGTAATCACAGAGACTGACACAACATGATAAATGCAGATACAAGGAGGCAGCTGCAAGGACGGCACTGTGTAGTTTTTCTTTTTACATGGATGAGATATAAAATAACATAAATGTGAAGCTTTGTACCTGTTACCTTGTTTTTTTTCCCCAATATCGGTGCTGAATGTATACATTTATAAAAGTGTTGATGCCTACAAGGTCTCTGTAGCTATACTTTTGAGAGACAAGAGCATCAATTATGTTGTCTTTTGGAGTCGCCGTGTGATATACAGTCACCTCTCTTGTCTGTAATGTCCATGTCCTTATGATAATAATAATAATAATTTTATTTATATAGCACTTTTAAAAACATAGTTTACAAAGTGCTTTGACAAGCTTTCAGCACAAAATAATAAAACACAAACAAGCAAGAGGCACAATAAAGGTGAAAAGACAGAGGGGCGACGGTTGACACTGTTAATACTCCAGATTTCTTACTGAAGGCCCTTTTCATACTTTATAGGAACCCAGACAATACAAGAACCATGCAGCATGAAAAGAGACCATGAGGACCAAACATAAAAACATTAAATCAGCAAGAATAGGAAACGCAATAAAAAGGGATGAAAGCAGAAATCAGGTCAGAAAATATAAAACGATGAAATGAACAATGATGATAAAATTACAAAATAATAAAAATAAGTGGCGATGATAAAATACAGTAATAAACATGAGCAAGAGATAAGACAATTAAAAAGGTCTAAAAATTATCTATAAGAGTGTAAAAAGGTGAATCTTAAATAAGATACAATCATAATTAATAACAACATATCAGTATTAATAAATTAACAAAAAGGAGTAAAAGAAGGTAAAGCAAAACAAACAGTAAAGCCAAAATAAGATAGAGATAAAAGACATTAAAAGACGGTAAAAGACAGCAATAGACGGCATCACTTAAAAGCAAGTCTGTCTCTCGCGTTTAGTGGATGGCACCATTATGAAGATCTGAAATCTGAGTTGTGATTCAATTAGGTGTCTGATGTTTGGTACCAATAACACACAGGTGTCAGTTTTCAGTGCATGCTCCGGCTGTAACCTCTGTGATAATCTTTAATTGTGGTCTTGTAGTAAGTCACTATTCCAGAGGAGTATAGGGTGGGGTCATTTTAGCATCTTGCTGGTTCCCTTGACAAAGCCTATAGGTTTCTGGATTACTGCAGAATATAAAGTGGTGCAGCCCTGAATACAGAAGTGTGTTACTATTTTAGCACTGACGACTCCTCCATCTCAAAGTCTTTGGGATAAGTTTATGGATTGATGCGTTAAAGTCTGGGGAAACAATACCTTCAAAGATTTTCTTTTTTTCTTCATCATCTGCATTTGAAATTGCGCTACTTATGAATTTTAAAACATTATCGCATCCTGAAAAGAATAGTTGCTTGCAAACTGCGAACTCAGACTGTTGAGTTGGTCAGGGACCTTAGAAAAACAGTGATAGATAAATAATAAGCACTGCCATGTGCCCTAGCTTGATCAGGTTACACTAAGAAGCAAGTCTTAAATAGAGAAGGTAGCTTGTAAAATGAAAATTGGATGCTTGGTGGTGGGAACACTGAAGTCTATCTACCATCAATCAATCAATCAATGTTTATTTCTAAAGCCCTTTACAGTAACCCAAAAGGCCCCCAAAGTGCTTTACAGTAGTGCCAGAGAATAAATAAGAACACTATGGATAAAAACAACATTAAACAATACTGTAAGAACAGAACATAAAAGCAAAAGATACATAAAAATACAACGGGAGGTGTGACACAGCAGCAAGGTGCATAAAAGCCATTCGGAAAAGATAAAACAAAATAAAACTAACTGACATGAGCATAAGACCTAGAAGCCTTAGCCTTAGGTTAAAGCCATTCTAAAAAAGTGAGTTTTTAGTTTAGATTTAAAAAGACCAAAGTCAGCCATGGTACGGATGTCTAGTGGCAGCTTGTTCCACAACGTAGGTGCAGCAACAGCAAAAGAACTGTCCCCCCAATGTTTTTCTCGACCTTGGAACATCCAAAAGGAACTGGCCAGAAGAACGCAGGGCGTAAAGTAAAATCTCATAGATAAATAATAAGCACTGCCATGTGCCCTAGCTTGATCAGGTTACACTAAGAAGCAAGTCTTAAATAGAGAAGCTAGTTTGTAAAATGAAAATTGGATGCTTGATGGTGGGAACGCTGAAGTCTATCCACCATCAATCAATCAATGTTCATTTCTAAAGCCCTTTACAGTAACCCAAAAGGCCCCAAAGTGCTTTACAGTAGTGCCAGAAAATAAATAAGAACACTATGGATAAAAACAACATAAAACAATACTGTAAGAACAGAACATAAAAGCAAAAGATACATAAAAATACAACGGGAGCTGTGACACAGCAGCAAGGTGCATAAAAGCCATTCGGAAAAATAAAACAAAATAAAACTAACTGACATGAGCATAAGACCTAGAAGCCTTAGTCAGGGTTAAAAGCCATTCTAAAAAAGTGAGTTTTTAGTTTAGATTTAAAAAGACCAAAGTCAGTCCTGGTACGGATGTCTGGGGGCAGCTTGTTCCACAACGTAGGTGCAGCAACAGCAAAAGAACTGTCCCCCCACTCTTTACATCTCGACCTTGGAACATCCAAAAGGAACTGGCCAGAAGAACGCAGGGCCCTCGTTTGGCTGCGTAAAGTAAAAATCTCTGATAAATATAGAGGAGCCAGGCCGTGAATGGCATTAAAAACAAACAAAAACAACAAAAGTTTAAAATCAATTCTAAAACGAACTGGAAGCCAGTGGAGCTGACAACCATGCTGTTGATCATAATTAAGTGACACAAGCTTATTATTATTATTATTAAAAAATGTATAAAAACCCTTTGGCTATTTGTCAAAGGAACCAGCTTGATGCAAACCTCTGGGTCTGCCTGCCTGCACACCATTACTGCAAGATTTGTGCTGTCTTTTAGAAATGACTGTGGCTTTCCACTATGTGATACCAACTTGACTCAACTTTACTCATCTGTTTTGCTTTTTCATTAGGGACTTGGCCAAGGCCCTTGTTTCCTTTTTTGTATCATTTCCAGCTGAGCTAAGATTAAACACTAACACTGAATGACTCTCCAAACTCATCTCTGCCTTTTATAGTTTATTGTTTTGCTGCTGCCAACCCTCTTTGGGACAAAAATAACTTGTATTGGGACAAGAAGCCCAAACCTTGAGTGCATTAATACAAATCCTTTTTTGTTGTTATGAGGATGTCAGGGTGGTTTGGTGCAGCCATGCTCTGATGATTCCATCCACCTTAAAGAGGAACATCAGTGTAAACACTGTGATAGAAGGTTAGGTGGGTAGTTCCCAAACCATGTAGAGCCAAGTTGAAAGTTGCCATTTCTTTTGATTTTTAAAGTGTAAACATAATGGGAGAAAGTGAAAATGTTAATGCTGGGTTGTGATGGAACTACAGTGGACTGACCTTCATGAAACACTTCTACAAAAGACTTTCTCCATTGAGACACCTGGTCAGGTCTGTTGTCATGGCGGTGTCAAGGGTCTCTCATCATTTTCAGAAATGTTGACATTTAATGTCCCCTGTACCAAGCATCCTCTGTTGTCCCAGATAACAACTTGTTAGCAACCGCCTTTTGGAAGATTGAAGCAGCCCTCTCTTCTTTTCCCTTTTTTCCCAGAGCCTAATACTTTTTCTTACATGTGATTTAATTTTATTTTTATTGTTGTGTCATGCATATACAATATGCCCAGCCCAGCAGGCTTACAAGACACCATTATTCAGTCATCAAGTTCAGGGATCATTGTAGATGTTTACAAAGAGGAAATAATAATCTCATAAAAATAAACTATCATGATGTTTTTTCCAGGCTCTGGATACAAAGGAGGCCAACTTGTAAATATTATAACTAAACAACCATTTCGGTCTTTCATCATCAGTACACCAAAAGAAAATGTGCTTCGTTCTCGACTTCACCTAATTCACATAATTCACAAAGTCTGTGTTCCTCCTGGTTGTTTTTAAATCTGCCAACTTCAAGAGCAAGTGGTAGGATTCCTGTTCTCAACTGAGCAACTAAAGATCTTTGACTTCTTGTTAAATTAGCTGTTACATAAGATTCATGGCCATAATTGTGTTTAATTTGAATGTATGTTCTTAATTTTGCCTTTAACAAAATTTCATTGAGCCATTTTTGCTCAAACTTGGCAACAAGCTTCTCCCTAATTTTGTTCACACTGCAAACAAGATTGCTTCGGTAGACATACTGTAATTCTGCTTCCTCAAAAATAGAAAGGAGTTCTGTCTTACAATACAAAATGATCCTCACAGTTAGAAAAACAGCACCAAATTCAGGACACACAGTACAAAGGGACATCACTCAGATAAACATGTGCACAAACACACTTTGGCACCATAGTGCGTGATTATCAAGTCAAAACACAGGATATTGAAGATAGTCCATGGTAGAAGAAGTTATTAGCTCAATGCAGAGCCATCCTCTGACTTTACAGCTACCTCTTGCACTGTAGCTCTTTTATGTCATCAGAGTGTGGCTCACTGAGCTCTAGTTTTCACAGAGAGAGCTGACTGCCCAAAGGCAGTTCATCCAAAGGGTACAGTCTTACTGGAGATATTATTCTGCATTTTAAAGACTTCACTGCATCAAAGTAAATAAAGTTGAGCTAAAGAGGGTGGGCCAAGATGTTGAAACACTGACTGTACAGTAACTTAGAATTCAAAGGGCTCAGAAAAGCTTTTTGTGATATCCAACATTGATAATACACTGTGTAGGCATGTTTCTGTTAAAGCAACACAAGGCTTTTATCATTTGAAGACAGCAGTTTCTTAAGTAAGATGTGAGAAAGCAAGCATCTGCTTCATAGGAACTGAACTATCTTTTTAGCTACAGTTCACAATGAAAACAAAAGCATTAGCCATCATGTTAAAGATGCTATGAGGAGTTTCTAAGTAATTACAAAAAAGTCTCAATTTTAGATATATGTGTGATAGAAATACACACTTTAAGATGAGTTTTATAGCATCTAAATAGGTTATCTATAAATGCTATTCCTTAGCTTCGCAGTCAGGTCGGACAGGGCTGGACTGGCCTGGATACTCAACTTCAGGAACAAGACAACTAAAACTAGAGCAAATTTATATTATTCGGACACGTCTTAGAGCACCGGGCTGTAAGTAGCGATATATACGTAGCTGGCTACAAAACTACGATACTAAGTTTTCCAAAAATTGGTGGTTGTCGCACATCAAAAACTACCACTACGTAACTAGAAAGAGATACATTACCTCGTCGCTTTGCATCCTGTAAGTTGTTGAAAAAAGAAGTTGTAAAGCGATGCAGAGTTCTGAGGAAGGTCCAAGCTGCATTCATTAGCATCACAACAAACGCACACTTTGGCTTGGGTCATGTCTTTATGACAGTCGCCGCGCGTGCTTATGGGTAGCAGAGCTTTTATGTCGCCGGAAATAGATTCTCCTGATAGCACCTTTAAAGAAGCTGCTACTAACTTAGGGTAAAATTCCAAAGGTGAATTCAGCATCCATTTTTTTCATATATGTTAAATTTTTTAAAGATGTTTTGATCAATATATATGTTTAAATAACAAACACAGTTACCAGACCTCTGTCTCTCTCCCTTTTACATTGCCTGTTCATGACCAGACTGATAAACAGGAAGCCAGTGCCTCAGCACTCATACCAGTTTAAAGGCAGGATTATGACTGTTGTTTGGATTTTCATAAGCCAGAACAAATGCCAGAACAAAATAGCTTTTTCTCCAAGCTCATATCACTGTGGCTGAAGACACAATTTCACAGTGTGAACGTCCAACTGACAGGCTCATAACTAAGAGGCTGTGTTCTCTCATTTCATCGTCCATGCTGATTGTAAAGTGAGTTTGTATTATGACTTTACTTTGTTTTTTTGATTATTTTTTTTCATAGACAGTAAAAACATTGGACAAACTCTAAGTGATGTCAGCCATTTGATTACTGAAGGGACTTCGGAGCTCCTAAATGGGACACAATTTTGAAAATGCTGTTTCAAACAAACTTTGGGAAACCTAGAAACAGATAAAGACTTGAAGTTGCTCTAAGGTCTTTAAGCAAAAAACATGTTGGCTCACAGTTTTATCAGCCATACACTGTTTCATCCACTTGTGGTACGTTGTGGTATATTTTGGCGACAGTTTGTTCTATGTAGTGTCATACTACGTCGAATGTGCTGACCTAAAACATTTCTTGATTGGCCATGTAATGATTATCATTAATGGAATGATCATCCAGTAACCTGCAGGATTTACTTTTAAAAGGCCTGGATGGACAAGTGAAGCACATTGAACAGTCCACCTGATGTGTCAGGATACCTTAATACCAAACTCAAATTACCATATAGCAATAAAATGAATTCATCCTCTTTATTAGTTTGAAATAGATTGTCAGAGTATCAGTTTAATATTAATATATAATCAGATTCATCGGACTAATCCATGGCTACAGTTAGTTTTTGTCCCCTGGTATAGAGCTTATGTTAACAGTTGGACATATCATCTGCATATTTATTTCTCTATGAATCTTGTCACTTGTGCAAGTGAAAACAAGGTGTTACTATGTTTAAATATAATGCATCTTGTGCCTCTACATGATAATAGATAGTAAAATTACCAGCAAAGAAACTAAAAAAATGACACTCTGGAGTAAAATTACAAAGGCATGGTGATGTCTTTTAACCTGACAAGCCAGATGGACAGCTCCATATATCTGCCACAGAAATATTTCACTAGTCTATCTGGGTAGGAGCCCTTTGAATTTGTTTTCAGGGGCAGAACGTTCAGAAAAAAAAACAAAAGCTTGTGATTGGACAATCGTTTGGCTTGTCACATTCGTCACAGACCAATCCACATCAAGCAGCGCTGCTTTGACAAAGCATATGTAGTGGCTAATTTAGCACCGAATGGCTGACAACAGTTAAAAACAGTTCATGGGGGTGCTGGTTTGGCGGAGTGGTTAGCAACCAGGCCTAGGGATGGGTACCTTTCACATTTGAACCGATACAGTACCGATGCCCGGTACCTGGGAATCAGCATCGGTACTCAGCGGTACCAATTTTCGGTACTTTTGTATGTTTTCTGTTTGGAAATAAATATTAATTTGTTTGATATAAAAAAAACATTATTATTATTAACATATTTCTCAATATATAAAATTTAACAGAAATATATCAAAACAACATTCAACTGATTGTATTGTAACATCGTAGTTGTCACAAAAATTTCTTCAACATGAAAACCAGTAACTTAAATGAACCACAACTTAATGGAGACATATCATGCTTGTTTCTCCTTTTCACTATGCCAGACTAGGATGCCTGTAAAGCATTTCTGCCCTCAGTACAAGTCATTTAGTTACTTCATTGCCCCACAATAGCGTTCTCAAAATCCTCATTTTAGGCCATTATGAAGCCCACGTTGAAACACTCGGTCTCAAGGCTGACCTAAAGTTACCTCGCAACGTCACAGCCCTTTGTGCTCTGATTGGTCAGTTCTATCGGGGGTAGAGCCAGCCTGTCCTTCTTCTTCTACTGTATTTTCCGGCAGGCTCAATGCAGCGACCGCGTATTGAGTCCCCCTACAGGCCAGAGCTGGTAATGAGGGAATGTGAGCTAGGGAGCTTTATACAGCTGCTGGTGGATGCGTTCCTCGGTGACGGTTTGGGGTTGACGGACATCACAGAGGAGGAAGTGTTTTATCAGATTACTCCAATAAAAAGAAATGTAGCTCATGTCGTCACGACGTTTGAAATCTCGCGGACATCTCGCAATGACCTATTTTCAGAGGCATCAAATCTCGTTCTAGGATATCAGAAAAAATACAATATCTCATTTTTTGAAAATTAAGGGGGTGTAAGGTTTTGTTTTCAAATTTATTATATTATATGTAAGTATTAAATCATGCATCAGCATGATATGTCTCCTTTAATAAATTAACTGCAGCCCTCACTTTAACTTTAGGGCGGGTTTACACAGTCACAAGGATGCGTTTGCAGAGTGTCTTACCCTACTCTCTCACCCCCTTTTGCAAGCCTGTCCACTGACTCTCTCCTATCGATAAAGGTACAAAATGCCCAAAAATTACATTTGAAGAAAAAAAAAATAGTTCATGGACGTTAGACATAGCGGCTAACTTAGCTGCTTACAGCTAATGGCCTTATACTATCATCTTACACTAAACTGTACCACACAGATGATTCATTTAACACTTATATGTGACATGAACCTCGTCAAAGACAATCGCTACAAGTAAACTTCTGATGAGGGCAGATTTCACCCAGTTTCACTGAGTAGCCATGAGGACAATAGGCTAATCGGCATGTCCGTTCTCAACTTCCGGTTCTTAACTTCTGGTTGTCATCACGTCCGCATTCTACAGCTCCCGCCTCTCTTTCCTGATTGGGCCGTTAAGAATTCAGCCGAGTGAATTCGTTGGACAACGGAGGCTGGCAAGACAGAGCTGCAGGATTTCAGAATCAGGCAGATCTGTCTGCTCTGCAAGGCTAGATGTCTTATGACTGCTGCAGAATCTGAATGTAAAATGATCTGCTACACGTGAACATCCTGCAGTTCTCCACGTTTTCCCCAGACAACAGGCCATCATGAAACTCATTGCTGCATATCACAGTATTTACCGTGCCTCTCTTGGTTAACAAAGCTGTAAAATATCATGGGACAGTGCAAGCAAATGGAAAAATATTCACCACGGGTTTAGTCATGTTCAGACACTAAAATGTTACAGTTTTAGATCAATCCACTCTTAATCTTTATCAAGCTACAGCCTTTCAGCACATATTTAATAAGAGGCTGAAATATCAGCCAAGCACTACCATGCAGCATTCAAGTCCTGAGAGAAAAGCAAGACAATTTCTGAAACAATTTCTCTCAGTAGTGAAGCACTCGGTGCAGACAAAGCGGTAGTGTCAACAACAATAAACAAGTGCACATTTATCGAAGTTTTCTGTTTATTCATGAAGACACAAGGGGGAAGAAAAGAGAGAAACATCCACAGAGAGATGCTTCAAGGAGCAAGAAAAAGTGTCCCTCTGCCAGTTTCAAGTTTCCTTGTCGATGTAACTAAATAGCTTTCATTTAATGGACAGCAAACAGAGGGGAGAGGAAAGAAAGAAGACATAGAAATAGCATTGGATATTGAAAAATGATACCTTGTGCTGTGCCTACTGCTCACTCCACAGCTGAGCTCCGCATACAGCAAAGTAAGCAGACGGTGTTAAGTGAGAGACACGTGGCAGGTACTTCAATAGTGTCTCCAAGTCGATTAAGGCTCCCCATGCCACTGTAACTAAATATCTCTATTTTATTGACAAAAAGAGTAGGGGAGACGAGAGGGGAGGGCGAGAACCATGTAGGAGTGATGAGTCAAATGAAAAAGGAGTCGCGGGAGACGTAGGAATCCTCTCAGCCTCATTTGTGAGCGCTGGTATTTACTGCTGCTATCAGATGTGGATTAGAGTCAGATCACAAGGCAAGTCGTTTTTATCTCGTTCACACTGAGTATTATTAAATCATCACCATCCGCCAGAAAAAGCCCCTATCTTCTCCAGTTTGACATTTTTCTAAGACTAATTGGGTTGTTTGAAATGTCGCGTCTTGTCCAATGCATCCACAAGACTCATTTAAGGCAAGGACATTGCACTTATTGTAACTATTAGGCATATATTTCAGTTTAATGTTGAACAGCAATGACAGAGTTGAAAATGTGTTTTAAATGTTGTTCAATTAGCAAGATAACAAGCAGTGTGTGGGAGTCCCAGCAGTTTCCACAAGTTATTGTAGAATTAAAAGGGAAAGTGTGCAGTTTAATCTGCCTTTCCTTCTGCACTGGAATAATGCATGACTGGAAACAAGCCTTTACTTTATCAGACATATCTAAAGAGCTAGGACACTCTTAATAAAAAGGCAAAGCCAATGTTGGATCTATTTAATATGGAGTCAAATGGAATCTTCCCCAAAGAAGTGGGCAACTGTTTACTTTGTTGAACTAGTCAAGAACTCTAAGAGCACAGACCTCCACCAAGCAGCACAATTCAGTTGCGGCAGTGGTTTTTCCGCTCTGATTGTGCAGTTGAGTGTCCGCTGATGTCCACATGGAGAATGCTGCGTTCCATTTATGTCCAAACTTGGAAGAGAGGAGTTTGAATCTCCAAATTATCGGCATTCCAGTTACAAAGTTGGAAAAACATACTGATCTGCCAGGCTATAGTTAGCCGTTGTGCTAGCAGAACTCCTCCAATGGCAGAAGCTGGAAAATGTAGTGACATAGGCTTGAAATTGGAAATAAACTACAATTCCCATAATGATGTAAATGAATGGGACTATCCATTCTAAATTTTATTTTATTTTTTTTGTGATGTCGAGCTTGATGGGATCAGCCCCAAAATGCTATAGCTTCTTCCTTGGACCAAACCACACCTCTCGTAAAATTTACACATAAATCCATTCAGTAGTTCTTGCATGATTTTGCTCACAAACAAACAGACCCTGGCGAAAACAGAACTTCCCTGGGGGAGGTAATAACTGGTGGGTTCATTTAAAGGCACTAGATTCAGTCAAATTGTAGAATTTCAGCGGAAAAAAAACATGCAGATTTACAATATGGGTGTGGAACAGGTGACATTTCCAGGTTAGAACTGCACAGTCCACTATTAAACTTTAAAACTCTGCAAAAAAACCCTTTTTCTTTGGCGTTCAGTCCCAGCTAGATGAGTTACTTTCATCTTTTACTCCCTATCTTCTTTTTGACTCTTCTTTCATTGTTTTTATTCTTATCGTATTTTAATTCTATTTTTTTATATTCCTTTTAAATATTGCGCTATTTATTGATATTTTTATTCCATTACTTTTTATTTTGATGACTGTTTACTGTTATTATTAAGTGTATGCATGATTATATTGTACCCCTGTGCAGCACTGTGGTCAACAGAAGTGTTTTTTTCAAATGTGCTTTAAAAATAAACTTTGACTGGACTTGACTTTCCATCCACTACTGTCATGCAGGTAATATGCCTAAAATAGGAGCTAGTTCCATAAAATAACATTTCTTATTTCAACCAAGACATGATTTTTTAACTGTGTCTTTATTAGATGCCACATCCTGCAATATTTGAATTTTGATCTGCCAGGACTGGGCCTTTCTCTAATGAACGTCGACCTCCCACAGTCAGCCTGAGCTTCAAAAGGCCTGTCCATCTGTGACTGGCAGCCTCGTGTTAGTGAGTCAAAATCAAGACATATTTTCTGCATTACAGAAGCCACACTTCTTAAAAACTGACATGTTATATATTTTGAACAGTCTCCATTATGCTGTGCTTGTGACTTAATGTCCTGCTGGTGCTAAATGTAAGTCTATATTTCTACATCCCACAATCCAAGAGAAAATACACAAAAAAAAAAATCCTCAAAAATTCTGACAAGTTCTCTTGACGGTTTGATGAATTTTCTCCAATGTGTAATCAATAAATCAAAACAAACACCCTCTCTCATAGCTGTAATTACACTAGAAACCACCAGAGCACGTCTACAGTGCAGCAAGGTGACCAAGTTCAAACAGCCTGATCCCAACCCACCAGCCAATACATGCACACACCAATACACACGTACACTGGATGTATATGGGAGAAATTAGTCAATGAAAGTAGTCACGGGAGAGCAAGGCATGCTGGTTAGGCAGCGATGCGGTGTGAGACAAATGGAGGAGGTGTGATGGAAGAGAGGGAAAAAACAGGGAAGCGGAGCAGAGGTAAAGACAACAGAACAGATGAAGAAAAAGAGAATCCATGTATCGCTCCGTTGGGATCCACGGCTCCAGCCTTCAGCAGACCTTCAAGTCAGCGCCAACACTGCCCCCCAACACACACACAAACACACACACCACCCCCACCTTTGTCTCTCAACACCCAGAACAGCTGTCAGCTACCTCTGGAGCCCTGTGAAGGAACTGTCGGGGTGTGTGTTTGTATGTACGACATGTCATGTATCCACAGTGCACTTGTGTGTACGTGCACATGCATGCCTGAGCATCTGTGAGCCTGCTCATATGCAGCATGTGGGCGTCCGTGACTGCCAGATTAGTAAAGGTTTATTTTTTTGTTTCTTTTATATTTCATCAACCCTGTATTCAAACATGAAATAGAAAAAAAACACTCAAAATAAACACAAATCCGGTTAAGAATTGGATGTAAGAGTGCAAAAAAAAATGGACCATTACTAATTTTACCCTTTCTCTGAGAAATGTGCTGCATAATAAGACACTCATTTGCATTTTTCACATTTTTCTTGCACTTAATATCGCATGAGCACATAGCTTGAGCTGCGCAAAGCAAAGGAAGATCAGAATTTTAAAATAACTATTTCAAGAAGTATGTAGACATGAACATCCAACTAAAACTGATTGACACATTTTTTCCACCACAAAATATGTCAAAAAGTGAGCCTTAGTCTAATATATGCCTGCTCTTAGCACGTTTGACTCTAAATCCATGATTTATTTGTGTTTGGTGGATTATCTCTCCCAAGCAGAGCATGTAAGTTGATCCACTGCATGTGTATGTGAGTGCACATGTATGTTTATACATCATATAGTCATGGAGGCTGGTTAACAAGGCATTAGTGGTCTTACTCTGCTTTCTGTCACTTTGAGTCTTGTTACAAGCTCTGCTCAACTAAATCAATACACCAAAGCTGTTGTCTTACAACTCTGGTATGCACACATTACCAAAGAAACAGGCACACATGTACACAACAAACTGCCCAGTCAGCATCATTGTCTAATCAAGAATCCTCAAGATAGAGAGATGTTTCCTCTGTGTGTGTGTTTGTGTGTATGTGCAGCATTTAAGGAGGTGTAGCTCCTGTTAATTAGCAATGCTGCTAATTCATCAATAACCCTTTGGTTTGGCTGCCAGTACCTGCATGTGTACGTGCGTTGGTGTGTACATGTACATGTTTATCTGCTGAGTTGCTTGAAAAGAAAGTCCAAATGGCACTAGTAAATACAATTGTCACTACAGCTACTTGCAAATATAGGGAGGGGGCCAGGTGTGAAAGCTAGGTGATATGTAGCATTAAGTGATGCCACAGTTTTGAACTAAAAAAAAATAACACATTGGCTCAATTGAATGCCAAAGTAAGATTCTTAAAATCACTTAGGAGATTAATATTGTTTCAAATATGGTTGCAAGCAGCAAAACAACATCAAGTTTAAGAGAAGGAGAATTTGGGAAGTCATACAGCATCCTGAGCATCATACAAGGGTGTGTGGCATTTTCAAGTCAATACCCCTGACTTGTGGCAATACTCTTACCATTCAAATCAACATTTTCACTTCGCATTTGGTTCATGGCCCCTAATGGAAATCCAAAACCGCAGAGATTAGTTGAGCCGATACAAGTAGTGGTAAAGCCCAATAAAAGCCATGAGCCCAATGTAAAGCATATTTCAAATAAATTTGAAATGCCCTTTCTAATAAGTTTTTCGCATCTGGATTCATATCAACATTAAAATCTTATTACTTCTCTCTTGTGCCATGACCAACAGTCTGAGAAAATGTCATGGAAACTCATGGAGAGATCATTTGTATAGTCAACAAGGTAGAAAAATGCCCCTTTAAAATAAGTAATTAGAAAAAAATCCTGGATCTGCATCTGGATTTGGATAGCCACCATAATCTTATCACCTCTTATTCGTGCCATGACCAACAGTCTGAGAAAATATCATGAAAATCCATCGTCAAAATGTGAAAAACTGCCTGAAATCCATTAAAATGTTCCTCCATTTTCAGATTATGACCTAAATATAATCAGTCCTTTCATGTGCTAGACCAGGGGTGTCCAAGCTTTTTACTTCCAGGGTTGCATAAAGAGGAATACATGTGCAACTGAGCCACTTGCTGGACCTCGCTTTTAGTGTATTCAAGTTAAAGTTTTGGGTTATGGGGTGGGTTGTCACCTGTCAAGGGGTCTCATAACCCTGAGCTATCACTGGATTCACTCCAAGTCAGGGTGAGAATGACCTTTTGAGCAGCAGAGATGACAAACAGTGATGACTTCTCTGCACTGTCAGACACAAAACAAGAGTAAACTGCGAGAATGTTGGAGCTTGAAGATGAATTTTGCAATACACTTTGTAAATGAGACCTTTTGACAAAGTCAGTAAAGCAGAAAATTTGCATGGTTGATGGTATTTGCTGCTGTTATCAAAATGTCTTTATTCATTGAACAGTTTCAGGGCCCACTCAAAATGGACATGGGCCCCATTTGGCACCCTGGTCATAGTTTGGACACCCCTGTGCTAGACTAACATGCCTTTAAGATCTGTTCACTTTTTCTTCATTATCCTGCTCACAAACATTAAAGGCAAAACAACAAACGCCAAAAGCACATTTAATAAAATACCTCTATGTTGGAAACAGTTAAACCAACACTATGTAGTTTTTTCCACCCTATTATATATAATATACATTACCTAACAACAGGTTGAATGACAAATTTTTACTGCTTTGACTTCTTTGCAGCATATATCACTTCCCCTTGTGGTGAAAGCTAAACATTGGGAAAAGGAGAATTTAAAGCAGTTATTGGAATTTTTAAACAGATTTTATAAACAGAATTTAGTTTAAAGTAAATATGCCCTTAATTTTCTAATGGAAATAGGGACCTCAGGCTCACACTCCTGCATAGTAGGTGGCGGTAATGCTCCTCTGAGGTTGGATGCCACCCGCCATTTAACAAGAGGAAGAACAAGAAAGCTAAATGTAGATTTATTATCGTGGTAGAAGCAGCAAAAAACCTGAAGAAAATATTTTTTTTTTAATCAGAGGAGACTAAAAAAGAAAAGCTGGAGGGTAACAATCTAAATGCCTGGACAGGGATAAACATTGGCCCGGCGTTCACTTGCTGGTGTGAGCTGAAAAAAGATAAATGATGTCCAACTGATGCTTATTTAGCCCTGTTATTGATGGACTTATAAATATGTGATCATTTATACGAAAAGAAACATAATCAGGCTGTACCTGATCAGTCCACATGGTTTATTTGTCTCTTGGGACATCATGTCGGCTTCTACTCCCTCTGTATGTCAACAAATGCACATAAGTGTATGACAGTGCAGTTATAGTCAACGACCATAGAGGCCGCTAGAGAGCTGAAAGCCAAGATCTTACATAGCTGGCTTAATCCTAGAGTGTAAGAGCACAGCATGTTACTTAAGCCTTGATTCAGTGGGTAGAGTGTGCTCATGCTAAGTTAAAAAAAACACTGCCTGTTTACTAAAAACATAATTTCTTATTTGATGCAACACATTCAGACTCCTCTAATGTGTCTGTTGACATTTCAGCCATGCAGCCTTTTCTATCATAAGGTTATAATTATGTGTTTGAAACACTTTTGTGCAGGTGCTCATTTAACTGAAGTACTATTTTGAGGCTTGAGTGAGTCTTTGTTGAGCATGTTGCCCCACGCTCACAGGTGTTTCTTTATTTTGTCAATACCAGAGTGCACCACCTGTAATTCATATGAATGAGGTTATGTTTGAAAAGCCACATTCGGCTCACCGCTGTTGACAGGTAGCGTTGGTGGGCGCCGGTGCAGAGAGCAATTAAAAATGCATACTCTGCTATTTCTGGAGCTGAAATTTCACTGTTATGCAAGAGGAGAACTGCATGGTACTTCATAACCCGTCCCAGCGTAATACCCCTGTGTGTGTGTGTGTGTAGGAAGGAGAGGTTGGATGTGTGTGCAGGGCTGCAGCACAAACGTGTGTGCATATGTGTGCAATGAGCATTTGACTGCTAAAGACCTGAAAGCCATGAATCAATACTGCTAATGAGAGTCTTAGAGCAGGGGAGGGGAGGGGCAACGAAACCTCTGCCTCTGTTCTTTCAATTTGTCTTTCCCACCTTCTCCCCTCCTCCTCATCCTCCTCCTGTCGTACTCCATCCCTCACTGCGTATGCTTCTTATTTCTTCTTCAAAGTCTAATTTGTGGTTTGCTCCGTCTTGTTTCTTTCGCTTCTCTCCTCTCCGTTTCTTAAACCCACAGGCAGGCGTAAGGTGGCGTTAAAGCGTGCCATCATCTCCTCCTCTCAAATGCACTTTGCTCCGCTTCTCCACGCTGACAAATTGAATATTCCCTCTAAATACTTTTTTTTTTTTTTCAGCAGAGGAGGCATCTCATGTTCTGCTTCCACAGATCCGAAAACTTCACGTCAGGCCCCCTCGGCTCACAAACAGCCCTTTTATCTACACAGACGGCTCCTGCAGACTCCAAATCTGCATGCCTCAGAGAACCAAAGCACTGTGGGTTTTCTGGTTTTAGCTTCTTATCCTGTAGATGTAATGTTTTTGGAGCCAGCATTCAAACAAGTCTATTTAAGTGTGCTTTAATAACAATCCCTGACAGCCATTGTTTTCTATTAACTCCAGCACACCATGCAAAGCAAATAACTCCAAATCTCCTAATAACTTCCTAATACATTACAGTGAGCATCAAGTCTGCATCATTTTTGTCTGTGATGTATTAACTATTCATGCTGATGCAGTTATTAAGCACAGACTCATAAAGTCAACACTACAAAACTGATGCATCAGGAATTCATGCTTCTATTTCAACAACCTCCAGACAGATGAGCTGCAATTTGCAACATGATGAGATAATTTCCTCTCCCTCATTTTGACATGTTTTGGCTAATCAAGCCGGGTAGTTCTGACAAGTTTATCTAAGAGTGTGAGCGACAATCATTTGTAGACGCAATGCTCCCATAATTTATCTGTGTGAGCTCTCAAACTGGTGTTTTTAAGCAGATGCGTTCCTTATAAGAATACTCCTGAGAACTGCCTTTAAAGCATCTGTGAATGTGAGGAATTAAGATGTTTTGAAAAGGAAAGTTAGAGCAGTAGCAGCGCTCAAACAAGCCTGTGCAAACATCAAACATTTCCTCTGAAGCTTTTGTAGTACATCTTTAATGTGAAATCAACACGAAGATGTGTGACTAAAGCGGTCAACTTACTTGTAGTGAAGGACACATACCCATGTCTGTGTCTCTGCAATGAGTAGGAGAGTAAAATGTTTTTGTAGAAGCCATTGGATCAGTTATCATCAACTGGAGTCCCGAGGCAGGATTTCTTCTGGCTACCAGAGCAATGTCCAATTCAGAAGATGAGGACTATTATTACCTCCACCAGTTTCTCTGTCTGTCTATGAACAAAATAACTCAAAAAGTTATGGATGGATTTTGATTAAATTTTCAGGAAATGTTCAGCATGGGAAAAGGAAGAACTGATTCGATTTTGGTGTTCATCCAGATCACCGACTGGGAACTGTGCTGCTTGGCGGAGGTCTGCGCTCTCCAAGTGCTTTTCTAGTTTTGCTTTAGTTTTGTTTGGATATCGCTAACCTGTCAGACCAGACAGACCTTTTAATATACACTATACAGCATATATTTCTGTCATTCATCTGTGCAACAGCTCACAGAACGTGTTCAGGAATTAGTAGAAAAAAGCATAAAGCATATCAGCAGGTGATTGGATGGTTGTTTCATCAATCACAACCATTATGTAGCCTTGCAGAGCAGACAGACCTGCCTGATTCTGAAATTCTGCAGGTCCGTCTTGCCAGCCTCCGTTGTCCAATGAATTCACCCAACTGAATTCTTAACGGCCCAATCAGGGAAGAGAGGCGGGAGCTGCAGAATGCGGACGTGACGACAACCAGAAGTTGAAAAGACTAAGTTAGCGGCTAACAGCTTGAGATTTACTGTTGTTAGCATGCAGCGATTAGCTTATTGTCCTCATAGATACCAGGTAAAACTTGGTGAAATCTGCCCTCTTCAGAAGTTTACTTGTAGGGACTGACAGTCTTCAAAAATCACTGAGCAGCATCAGAAACCAATATAAACAAAATAAAATAAAATGTATATATAAAAGAAAAAAAAATAATGACAAATTCAATGAAAACATTGCTGCATTATATGAGGCAACCCTGCTTGATGTGGATTGGTCTGTGATGAATGTGACGAGCAAAACGATTATCCAATCACAAGCTTGTGTTTTTTTTAAACGTTCTGCCCCTGAAAACAAATTCAAAGGGCTCCTACCCAGATGGACTAGTGAAATATTTCTGCGGCAGATATATGGAGCTGTCCATCTGGCTTGTCAGGTTAACCATTTTAGGCCAATCAGATAATGTGGTAGCTGAGTGTTCCTTCTGAGCTATCAGCCAGTTTATATAACAAACTGTTACCAAGACATCTATCCAAAATATCCTTTCTAGAGTTAAGTGCTTTCAGTGTTTAAGGCTTTTCTTTTCTTTTTTTGCAATCATACTTTTAATTTTTATATATCAAAACAATTCATACCTTGGTAAATACAGACAGACAAACATTAACATGTACACAACAATATTACATAGAAGGGAGATCAGTGCATGCTCATACTTAAATCTTTAATTCATGATGAAAAGGTTTACAGTTGTCTTATTTAATGGTAGGTCTGGTTTCAAAAACAAGATAGAAACAATAATAATATTTCTCATATTGACCAGATTCAATAGTCAATCAAATCAGATAAATTCAAATCAGCATTGGTGATGATGGTATGTGCCCCCACACCTGCTTCCAAATGGTTTCAAACCTAAACTTAGTGTCTTTTAATGAATCTGTCATTGGCTCCATACCTAGAATATTGAGAAATTCAGCATCCATCTTTCTACTGAGAAACATTTTGGTTTATGAATTTTCCAGTTTGATAAAATCATTCTTTTGGCAGCCAAAAAGGCTAAGCCATCTGTCTTTCTCTCTTGTGTTGTTTTTAATTGTACAACCCTGTGACCAAACAGAAGTACTGATAGACATGTGATAAGAATAAATGTTTGTATGATTTTCATTTAATTAAGAATTGTGGTCCAGATCTGAAAAAACTGCCAGTGAATCTGTTAGCATCCATGCTAATCTCTGTAATGGTCACTTCCTGATCGCATATCCTCCTGCTCTAAAGGGTTTCTGATTAGGCCATGCAGCTACAGTCTTTGTAGACGGGAGCTTGTCTGATTACAGACTGAATCAGGCGGATCCAGCTGCACTGCAAGGTTAGATTTAACCCTCGTAGAAGACTACACTAGTCAGACTGTGGGAGGGGCAAATAAAATAACAGAATCTACTTTGGGTTCTGGGTCTGCCAAAGACCTAATGGGGGGCTGCAAAGTCTCTGTTAGCCCCGTGGTTGTCAACTTTACCTTATCTGGTTGGTGGACACAGTTTACTAAAACAAGTGTATTCAGGTCTATCCACACAGTGCTGTGCAGATCGTTTTGTTGGAGCAGAAGTGGTCAACTGGCTTTATTTCTCCCTAATGATTAATGATGTTAAAATAACATCTACATGAAAAAAAATATGTTTTTTATTTACTTAAAGGTGCTATGAGGAGAATCTATTTCCGGCAACACAAAGACTCTGCTACCTATGAGCACACGCAACGACTGTCGTAAAGACGTGACCCAAGCCAAAGCGTGCGTTTGTTGTGATGCTAATAAATGCAACTCGGACCTTCCTCAGAACTCTGCATTGCTTTATAACTTCTTTTTTCAACAACTTACAGGATGCAAAGCGACAAGGTAATGTATCTCTTTCTAGTTACGTAGCGGTAGTTTTTGATGTGTGACAACAAGCAGTTTTTGGAAAACTTAGTATTGCAGTTTTGTAGCCGACTATATACTGCTACTTACTTACAGCACGGTGCTCTAAGACGTGTCCGAATAATATAAATTTGCTCTTGTTTTAATTGTCTGTCCGGTCTGTCCGACCCGACCACGAAGCTAAGGAATAGCATTTATAGATAACCTATTTTGATGCTATAAAACTCATCTCGTATTTCGATCAGGCATATATCTAAAAGTGAGAATTTTTTTGTAATTACTTAGAAACTCCTCATAGCATCTTTAACATTTATTTAACCAAGAAACCCTCATTGAGATTAAAAATCTTTTTTGCAATAGTGTCCTGGCCAAGACAGCATCAAATTTAACAGATTTACACAAACACATAAAACAAGAATTCAGTACTTTAAGAAAGAAAATGCTGAGACATTTACCATGACAACATTTGAAATAGCAATAATCCCAAGAAAAGTTTTTATTGCCTGTAATTGTTTATGTAAATCATCTGTATGTGCATTACTATATGTATTTACCAAAATACAAATCAAAACTGGGAGTGAAACATTCTTTAATAATCATTAAATACTCTAAAGTTGAGAGTGTCTCATTCATATTTCAACAATTTGGCCCTGTGGATCTGAGGATGAATTAATGAGGCTCTCTTGGTTCCTGAAGTTGCTAAAACAACACTCCTGCACATACTGAAGCAGCTCTGTTAGGTATATAGAGATGTTCCCCAGCTGTGATTTATATCCCCAGAATATATCTAAATTCACACATCAGCACATTCCGACTTTGTGCGGAAAAAATACTCGAGAGAAAAGGGAAACTTTAAATTTCTGCTCAGCCGTGAAGTGCTGATATTAAAACTAACATGTGAGCCACATGAAATGAGAAGGGGAGCAGTGAGCGGCCCATCCCTGATCTGGCTCAGTCTGGGTGTTGGGCCTGGCACTGATGTGCTCCAACGCCGCAGTAACTCATCACAACTTCATATTGAACAACAAAATCAGATTGACTGACACAGATCTGCACTTCTGGAGGAGTAAAGCACTCTGCTAATGGCCGAGTGCTCTACTAATGGTTACATGCACTCCGCAGTGATTTGTATTGCAGTAAACATGGTTATAGACAGCTGCGGAGGCTGTCGAGGAGAAAACACCTCCTATGTAATAAAGAAGTTACAGATCTGTTGATTAAGGCAGGCAGATGAAAAAGGAGGTAGAGCTGGAGGAATGATAGTTTGGAGACTTGGTTGCTCAGAGGAGAGGTGGGTTTGATAAATGGCTGACTGAGCACAGCATCGTTTAGAGTTATTAATAAAACACAGACGCTGTATCGATCCCTGACACAGGCAGAGCCCAGCGCTGGCAGATATGCTCTCCCCGATATAGATTTACATACGGCCCCTGTTCTCCTGTATGGATTAAGTGGCAAAGCTTGGGAGTGTTTCTAAGGTTTTGACGGATTAGGCCTGTCCAAGTTGCTGAAGGTAAGACAAGAGATAGAAATGAGAGAGGGGAGGAGGAAAGAGATGCACTTACTGTACTTGAACAGGAGGAGGGAGAGGTCAGCGGGGAGATAAAACCCTGCTCCCAAATCAACTCCCAACAAGTGGAGAGCTAAGTGAACCGGACAGGTGTCAGCAGCTCGGTGAAGTCTCCCTCCCCTTGAAGCTGTGGAGGGGTCGAGCTGTCTGCACTCAGTTAAAACTCCTAATCATTTTTCTCACAAAAAAACAGCAGAGAAACAATCTGAACTCTCTACCTCTGGGTCTCATCGGTCTCTTTTGAGAAAGCGTGTGTTTTTGTCTCATTTTTATGATTTCTCCTAATGGAATGTTTGTTTGTAAATTATACCTGAGAGTATTCACCATGCAGTAAAGATCCTCCGCTGATGTAATACTTTATTGAAACATTTCAACAGTTCCTCCAAAACTGTGGGCCAGGACCCTTTGGTGGGCAGCGAGTGTTCTGACATGATAATGGAAAAACCACAAGACTGAACCTGTAAACTGTGACAATGAGTTAATAAGAGATAATATGAATGATAAAAGCTAAAATCTCTTGTAAATGTCCTGTGGATGTTACAACAACTGGGAAAGTTCAACTTAATATAGACTGTAACACTGAATTCTTCCTGATTTTAAGGGGACTGTGAGGAGTTTCTAAGTAATTACAAAAAAGTCTCACTTTTAGATATATGCCTGATCGAAATACACTTTACGATGAGTTTTATAGCATCCAAATAGGTTATCTATAAATGCTATTCCTTAACCTTCCGGTCAGGTCGGACAGGGCTGGACTGGCCCGGATACTCAACTTCAGGAACAAGACAATTAAAACTAGAGCAAATTTATATTATTCAGACACGTCTTAGAGCACCGGGCTGTAAGTAGAGATATATAGCCGGCTACAAAACTACGATACTAAGTTTTCCAAAATTGCTTGTTGTCACACATCAAAAACTACCGCTACATAACTAGAAAGAGATACATTACCTCGTTGATTTGCATCCTGTAAGTTGTTGAAAAAAGAAGTTGTAAAGCAAAGCAGAGTTCTGAGGAAGGTCCGAGCTGCATTCATTAGTATCACAACAAACACAAGTTTTGGCTTGTGGTGCGTTCCAGTTGTTCCAGTCCAAATATAAGTCTAACAATACTATGTATGATACAGCTGATCTAGAGCGACACACCCCAGTCAGAAGTGCAAATAAATTGATTATTACAGGAGCTAAATAACTGTTCACACTGGGGGCATCCATCTTTGATTGTCAACTCGAGGGTGGTGAGGTTTCACCGAGTTCCCAGTAGGAAATTCCGACTTTGGAGGACGTTCCAGACGAGGTAATGTACCTCTTTCTAGTACCGGAGCGGTAGTTTTTCATGTGTGACAACAAGCAATTTTTTGAAAACTTATTATTGTAGTTTTGTAGCCGGCTGTATATCTCTACTTACAGCCCGGTGCTCTAAGACGTGTCTGAATAATATAAATTTGCTCTAGTTTTAATTGCTTTGTTCCCGAAGTTGAGTATCCAGGCCAGTCCAGCCCTGTCCGATCCCACCGTGAAGCTAAGGAATAGCATTTATAGATAACCTATTTTGATGCTATAAAACTCATCTTAAACTGTGTTTCGATCAGGCATATACCTAAAAGTGAGACTTTTTGTAATTACTTGGAAACTCCTCACAGTCCCTTTAAATAACTTATATTGGTGAAGTCGAGATTAAAGTCAAAATTTCAAGATTAAAGTTAAAATTATGAGAATAAAGTTGAAAAAAAAAATTGTGATAAAAGTCAAAATGTTTAGTATATAGTTGTTATTCCCAGCTTTCAACTTTAAACTTTTTCTCTTGACTTTTAACTTTTGACTTTTTTTTTGCAACATTTTAGATTTAATCTCATCATTTTGACTTGTATCATGTATTTCAACATTATTGTCAACATTTCAACTTTTATCTTGGCATTGTGACTTAATTCTTGACCTGCAGAAAATCATTTTTCCATCTAAAATGGCTCTAATGCTCTTCTGTACTGTTGGTTCCTGAATAGATGGTGAATGTTAATATTATAAATGGTGCTGTAGAACGTAGTAATAGAATCGGTAGGATTAAATAAGTTTTATACTTCTTCCTACTCCTTTTTAAGCATCTAAACTTACTGCACATGTCATCAACAGTTTACCCTCTTTATGTTTTTGTTTCTGGAATATGCATGTATTTGTCTAAAAAAGGAAAATCTAATAGAAAATGGATGAAAGGATCTTTTTTTAGCTTTTATGTTCTGATGTGTTCATTTTTGGGACTGAAAATGCTGAGTGTAACTTTTATAAAATTGGTCTTGTGGGTTGATTCTCTTTGATTACAACACCATTTGCATCTAAATTGCACATAATGAGTGAATCCTTAATTTCAAAGACGGGGTTCCTTTTCTGTCGGCCTCATCTTAACGAAGATGCAAACGCAGGACGCGATGCCGCCACTTAAGTTGCCCATTTCTTTGTAATACTCCAACATAAGCACATGCAAAGTGCAGCCCATCTCCTGTCTCCTCATGAAGGCACGTGCAGGGGTCCAGGGATCACCCAGAATGCTTTGCCCTGCATTGTTTGGCTGCTCCTTTCAGCGCATTGGAGGGGGGTGAGAGGCTCTTCAATGCCAAGAGATGGGTCAGGCCCTTTCACTGCCAGCATCCTTCTTTCACCCAGGCCTCTGTCTCCCAGGGCAACTCTCTTTCTTGTCCCCTGCATGTGTGTGTATCCCTGAATATGTGTGCGCACATATGTGTGTGTATGTGTGGGCAAGTGAATGAGGAACATGAAAGGGGGAAAGCAGGCTGGATGACTCGCTGCCAAACCTTCTCCAATTTCCTCTCCACGCCTAATCTGATTGGCCCCTCTGATGCTCCGACGGTGAAAGGAGAGCAGGATTGGATGATGCCGGCAGGAATTGAGCAGACAGTGGGACGGACTTGGCTGGGAATGTTTGGGATGAGGCAGGAATTTTGGCAAATATCCCTCCTATAGGACTCTTTCTCAGAATTTTCGATGCCTTTGGGAAGTACATATGGTCATAGCATCTTCTCAAGTGGCGTTGTGTATGTGTGCCCGCTTTCGTAGTTTCGTACGAACGTCCCATTGGATTTGAGGGCAGAGGAAGCTTTGGATTTTAACGGGAGGGAATAAAAGACAGAGGGGCCGGGGGAGACAATGAAAAAAACTCTCTCCGTTCACCCGATTTAGGATTACCAAGAAAAGCAGGGGGTTGTCAGAAAGAGGAAAGAGGGGGAGGTGAAATGACAGAGGGAGAAAAAGAGAGCAACACAGGGAATTAGGGATGTAGAGACAAACAATGAGCCTTGAGTGAATCAGACTAAGCAAATCAAATCGAGGGGGTTGTTGGGAATCTGAATCAGGTTAATCGGCAGGTACACCAAGAGGGCGACCAAACAAAAATCCAGGCTGCTTTTATCCACACTTAGGCCATCCAAACATTTAAGAGTAACTCTGGTTTAGTGAGTATTCATCTTGTTCTCCTGAACTTTGACCACTTTTATGATTAAATAACTTGTAAAGTAAAACTGGGACTTCTACCTGTGTGAGGATTACACTTGCTGGACAGTGAATGAAATCAGGAAAGACTGAAGTGGTTATGGTGGTATTTGAATGGAAGAAATCCTTTTTCTTACAAGGCGTAGCATCACCATTTGAGGTCAAACATCCTTGACTCTGTACCTGAAATATTTTGAGCTTATCCTTAGTGTCAGGGTGCAAATTTGTCCTAAGTTGGAGGGAAATCCTTCAAAGGACTCTGTAGATAGTGCTTACAAAGCAAGGTATGAAAATGAGGCTGCGTTCACACTGCACAGAGAACGGTCAAATCCAATACGTTTTCGTTGCGTTTTGGCCTTGCGTCTACATAGAAACATGTTGTGTTACGTCTGAAAACGGAAACTTCTGAAAACAGGCTCCAGAGTGGAAAGCTTTGAATACACTCTCCATGCAGCTCCATGTAAACCCGTATCAGAGCGTTTCAGGGTGAAACGCTGACGTCACTGCATGCGTAGTACTCTTTCACATGAAGGCTGCGCGTGCATACCAGGAACAACAACAGCTTTGGCCATCTGCCGAGTAACATGTGAGCCTCTTTGTGTGCTTGGTTTGTTATCCAGACAAAACCATCCAGACAGATTTGCTGTCTGAACTGATTTGTTTGCCCAGAAAAGAAACTCCTGTGTCTCTGTGCGTTTATTCGCCATTGTTGTTTGTAAAAGTTTTTCTTCTTCATTCGTGTGTTGTAGCAGCACTGCCTCTCTGCAGACCTACACCGCCATCTACTGAACCGGCATGCACACTACAGCGGATTAACAGGGGATTAACTCGTCTCCAGCATTGTCATCTGAATGCAGAAGAATTTGAAAACGCAAAGGAAGAATCTTTGCGTCTTTAAGTCAGGAGTTTCCATGTAAACGGCCCCTCAGTGTCAGGGTGCAAATTTGTCCTAAGTTTGAGGGAAGTCCTTCAAAGGACTCTTGCATTTGATTTCCTACTCATTGATTGTTCTCCATATATCTTACTTTGTGGAATTGTGGGGATCCACCTTTAAAACCAGCATAAATTCAATAATAAAACTGCAAAAACGAGCTATACGTATTGTCAATAAGGCTCACACTGAGCCACTTTTTCTTAATTCTCGTGTAATGAAATTTTCTGATCTGTTTTGTTATAAAATAATGCAAATTATGTCCAAATGAAAATCAAAAATGCTCCCTGACTCAATACAGAGGCTCTTTTTAATTCAGGACAGTCTGTATAATCTCGGAGGGGTTTCCAAATTTACTGTACAAAAAACTAAAAAAGGTATGAAAAGGAGATGTGTCTCCATTATTGGAGTAAATTCTGGAATGATGCCAACATCAACTTAAAAAAGTGTCATTCTTTTTTTGTTTTTAAGAAAATGGTTTGTAAAACTATCTTTGAAGCTTATAAGTGCAATTAAGTATCTGTGTTGTTGCTGCTTTGCTGTCTAACCCTTTATAAGCAATCTGCTTCTGCCTATGCCTTTCAGTCATTATTCAACACATGATTCTTGGTTTTGTGATTTTGTGTGAAATGTCAATATTGTGTGCAATATTTGGTGTTGTTATGACTGAATAAAAAAGTAAAAGTAAAGACAGTGCTTAAAAAGCAATGGAAATGAGAATCATTCCCCTTAAAACTGACCGATGACTTTGAAAGTCTCATAAGTCTTCAGTCGGAGTGGACGTTTGTCCAATGGTTGATAGGAAATTCCTCAAAACACTCTGCAAGAGATGAACATGCATTTGGTCTCCAAAATCTATTAATTTCATCCTTGAGTATGATGAGACATTTTTGAAGTTTGAAGAAAACCCCTCAGAACACTTCCATATTTTATTTATAAGCAAGGGGTGAACAGACGACCCGGTGACTCTGGGCATAGACCATCCATCATCTTTGCTGCTTATCCCTTTAGGGGGCTGGAGCCTGTCCCAGCTGTCATTGGGAGAAGGGGGTACACCCTGAACCAACTGCCAACCATTCACATAAAGAGAGAGACTGCCATTCATGCTTATGGGTGATTTAGACTCACCAATTAACCTATTTTTAGTATGTGGGAGGAAGTTCCCTTAGAAAACACAGCAGGCATGTGAGAGCCTTGCAGTGAGGCACTTAGCTTTGACTTTGACCTATGACCCCAAAATCAAATTATTTCATTGTTCAGTCATCATGGTCATTTGTGAAAAGGTGGAAGAAAATCCCCCAAACCACTCATAGGATCGAACTTCTATTTAAGGGAATAACATGATTAATCAGTCGTATTTAATGTGTTTTTTAGCTCAAGAATCTCATTTTCTGTGTTTATCCTCAGGGGCAGTTGACAGAAGGCGCTCGTTTTAATGATGCTGGATCCAAAAGTCATCAGGAACTTAAAATCTAAAGCCAAAAAGGGGCACTCTTAAAGCTCTTTAATGCAAACTCAAAACACAGAGGTGTACAGGGCTCATCCTCTGGATGCTGAATGTCTGCACAAACCTTTTTCTTTATTCTTTGACTTTATGTAGAAAGTTTTGTGCTGATATACTGTAAAATACCAAATAAACGCTCAGTCCCAAATAAAACTCAGGGTGTAATTTATTCGGAACAGCCTAGGAGCTACAGTCAAGTTTACCAAACACAGATGCAAATGCTGAGCTCACAGCTGACAGCTCACGCTTGAAAAGAAACATAATAAGACTGAACCTTAACAGTGCACATGATTTAATTGTCTCCCTCTGTATGCCAACAAAATGCACGTTGGTCTGAGGTGCTCTGTTTCATGACAGTGCAGTTACACAACATCCACAGAGGCCACTAGAGCGCAGAAAGCCAGAATCTTACATACTAGGGCTTTGAAAATTCAGAGAAGAAGACGTTGCCACTGTTTGTTTTTTGCCCTTAACTAACGTCAGGAGGCCAGTCACGTCACTTAGCAGTCCATTGCTGCTTTTCTCCATGGCCCTGGTGCAGCAAAAAAAAAAAAAGAACGACCTTAACTAACAGACTAACAGTCATTCCTAACCAGTTTTAAGAGTGTTTAGAGAGAGCTGAGTTGAAGACAAGAGTATAACAACGGTACAGTAATCTTGCCTTGGAAATGCACAGGTGTTATTCATACTGGTGTAAATAAATAATTTGTTTACATTTACCATATTTTTTCATTTTTTGCTACGCAAGGTTTCTGTGCAAAAGGAATTAAACGCCTCCTCCAAATAGTCGCCTGGTCCCAGATAAATGCCTGGTCTGCTGAGTGATTGAAGCAAATAAACCCGCGGCTTTAATTTGGTATTTTACGGTAAGTGTTCAACAGTCTTTCCCCAGGGGGACATAAACACCAGTTCCACTTCTCATGGCATTGGGGTCTTGGCATCTTTGGAACAGCTTGGTAGTGCGCTCTACCAGCAGTGGTGGACAAAGTACTCAATAACAGTACTCAAGTTAAAGTATAGATACTCATGTTCAAATACTACTCCAATACAAGTGAAAGTTGCTCAGTCAAATTTTTACTTAAGTTAAAGTACCAGAGTACCTGGTTTTGAAAATACTAAAGTATTAAAAGTACATTTTCCCGTTGACCTTACAGAACGTAATGACAGAAACAATCTACAGAATGCACTGACCTGCTTATAGATCATGTAGATCATGTAGATCATCTTTTTTTTTTTTATTTAACTCCCCCTCTTCAGATATGGCCGTGGGTGCTTCGGTGTGTGGAATTGTTGTCTTTATCTGCCATGGTAGCCATCATTACTGCCGAACTGTAACCACCAATGTTAGGTCATCCTTTACCTGCCCGATCGCAGTCGCGCATGCGCGTCTTCTTCTTCTTTGTTGTTTAATGGTGGTTGGCAAAACAACTCTAAAGTGCATTACCGCCACTAACTGGACTGGAGTGTGGAACAGGCTGGATGAAGTATAGATAACACCACTTGAACAGATCACATTTTAGAAGAGAAAATAAATTTAATCAGCTGACTTCATACCTGTACCTAAAAGTAACGAGTAACGAGGCCATTTATGGAAATGAAGTGGAGTTAAAAGTAGAATATTTGTCTTTTAAAGCTAGGGTCTATGATCTGAAAACCAGTTTGGCTGTTGAGACAGATTTGAAAAACACAGCCTGCCCCCCCTTCACTCACCCCTCCCCTCCGTGTTCCAAGATCCTGCTCCCCCGTGTCGCCTCTTAACGATATATATATATATATATATATATATATATATATATATATATATATATATTGAAACTTTTACGTTTCCATCCCTTCGATGTGGAGGGTAACAGAAGCGGCCTCCCGGTTTCGGTGCTGGTTTTCTCCGGCTCCATGACACTTCAGAAGCTGTGCAGCTAGCTGCTCACCAGTACATGAGGGAGGTAGTGGGGAGGAGGCGGGACCATGGGCGGGACAATGCGGAGCAGGGAAGACAAGGGATTGGATGGACTCACGGAGCAATCCGAACTGCGGGAAACGGTGGTTCGGATTGGTCAACTGTTATGCTGCTTTGCAGCGGATATACTGAATGGATTTTTGTCATTCTTTTTGGTCTTTATATTGTGTAGATCGGACCATAGGACCATAATGGCCTTATAAACGGTGTTATTAAGATGTACCAAGCTTCCAAATCGTAGACCATAGCTTTAAATGAAGTAAAACTCATAAGTTTCAAAAAGAAAAAAGTCAAGTAAAGTATAGATACTCAAAAATGTACTATAGTACTCAAGTAAATCTACTTTGTTGCTGTCCACCCCTGTCTACCAGTAATCAAAGGTTGTGGGTTTGAGCCCAGCTCCAGGTATGAAAGAGTGTGGATATATCAGCTGGTACCAATGGATAACCTGCATAGAAACTCAGAACCATCAGTGAGTTAATGTGAGATTAAGTGGGTAGATGCAGCCTGCAGTGTAAAACCATTTGAGTTGTCAGATAGACGAGAAAATTGCTGTAAAAGCTCAATTTCATTTACCCGTTAAAATGAACAGACAATCAATCAAAACCTTTTGTATTTAGAGTTTTAAAACTCTTTAGAGAAAACTTAAACCCTTCAATTTTATGGCTTTATCCTTTGGGAAACCTAAACCTTCGCAAGGATTTGTTGTCATGAATCACTTTAATCTGAGATTTCTAACTATTCTGTTTTGCTGACTTGATTGTTTTGCCTAATTATCAGGAGACTTAAGAGCTTTGGGGTTCCTCCTCTTGGGACCAAGATTCGATGGCAACAGCTAAGAAGTTTGGTTGAAGACTGAAAATCTGTGAGAAAGTTTTACATATAAAAGAGATAATAAAAAAGGGGAAAGCAATCCAATTAAAAAGTTTGAGGTGTGGTGCATAACACAAGATATAAGACAAGACTCTAAGAAGCTGCTTTGAAATGTCCATAATTAAGCAGATTTGATTGTTAATGGGAGATAATTGTAGAGAATGACAGACCAAAGGGGCCAGCAGACTGAACCACTTTCATCTCTTAAGATGAAAAGTATTCAGACATCTGTAAAACATTTTTGAAGTACACATTTTTCAACATCTCATCCTAAAACCCTTACCATAGCTGAGCTGCTTATTCAGTTCTCTTATGGGAAGCTTTTCCTCAAGATTTTGGAGCCTGGCTGCAGGGATTTGCTCTGATTCAGCCGTGAGAGTATTAGTCAGGTTGAGCATCGCTGTTGAGAAAGCTGTATTCTAATATATCTCAAAGGTTTCGTGGGTCTGATGGCAGCCTTTCATGTTATCTATGCCAGACTGGAGCAAATGAAGAACAAAGGCCAGACACTTCCACGTCTCTGCGGGTGGGCGATTGCAAGACAGTGAGAGTACAGTGGTGGACTAAAAAGACTAGAATAAGTTTTAAGATTACAACAGATGCACTTTGTACCTTCACAGTGCATCCAGTCCATTGTAGTCAGAGTGGACAAAAGTACAAAGTGTAAAGTTATTTCCACAAGTTGTTCTCGAGATCTCATGTTTACAGGCAAGATGAACCTAATATCTACAAGTTGATATCTATTTATCCTTGAATCAGAGCAAAAATCAATCTGAAGTTTGATTAAAGTCCAAAGATATAGCACTTGCAAGCTAGTGATACAAACATGTCCTCTTAAGCAGAACACACTCTTCCCCACCAAGGACGGCAAACGCCAGAATACCTTGTTTTATAAAATTTTCCTGTAAGATTTTCCTGTGGCTGAGGTGTGCTGAGAGTGAATTTGTCCTGATAACCATGCCAACAATCGTAAATATTAAACTAGTTCAATATTATACACTTTATACATTTGCAAATTTGCTTGTTTATGGTATAAGATGCTCAATGGACTTGCTCCACCCCCTATAACTGACTTTTTTTAAATAAGGGTCACAGCGGCCTCAACACCAGGGCCTCATTGAGAGGGGACTGTGAGGTGCCATACAGAAAAACAGCTTTTGGACAAAACTCTGCTTCAGTAAAGGCCAGTACGATCTGGAACAGTCTCCCACTCACCATAAGGGAGTGCCCCACATTACAAACTTTTAAAACACATTAAGCAGTGGCTGAAAGCAAACCAGTCCTGTAACCATTAACATCCAGGGTTTTAGAAATAAACTGTTGTGCTCTCATTATGATCTATTGTCCTGTTCTATGTCCTGCTTTTGTGTGTGTGGTGTCTTTGCCATAATGTTTATGTGTTACCTGCCTACACTGCAAAAACAGTCCTACTAAAAATAAGCAAAATATCCTTAAATTTGTTACAATTTTCTTGTTTTGAGCAAAAAAATCTGCCAATGGGGTAAGCAAATTTTGCTTGGCTAGAATTCTTAAAACTAGTTTATAAATCTAGATGGAACCTGTCTTGAAACTAGATAAAATTACCCTGAATTTGAGAAAAGTTTGCTTATTACAGGCATAGAAAGTTATTTTTTAAGAAAAGTTCACTTAAATTTTGTGTTTTGCTTTTTGATTTAGCTTATTTCAAGAATGTTTTTACTTGATTTAAGAATTAACATGTTTTTCATTTAGTAAAAAAGTCTTGGAATATGATAGATTTTCTTAAAACAAGACAATGTCTTTCTGATTTAGCTATTTTAAAGAAATTATCCTCGAACTCCAAGAAAAACATTAAGCAAATTAACTTAGAATAAGACATCATTTCTTAAAAATAAAACACAAATGTGTTTTGATCTAAAATCAAGGCACCAGAAGCAATCCTGTTTGCTTGCCATTTATTAAAAAAGTCAAATCAGCTGACAAACAGTTCCAAAAGCATAATTCTCAACAACTCAGCCATCATCCCCAGAAAATGCAGTTTTTGTGCTTTTTTAAAGGAGTATTCCAACATTTTCATTGTTTTGGTGTCTTACCTCAGTCCCCAGTCCATAACAAGCAGGTAGAGACCATTCTCTTGACTGTATGTTCAGTACCAATTATTTTGAGGGACTTCCAACCAAAGCCGCTAGTTTAGCTTAGCTCCACACAGGGAGTGTACGGGTACACTCCAGCTGGCCTCTGGGTACAGGCATATCAGATAACTGTAGACGGTCAGATGGATTCAACTTATATTTTTGTGATTTCTTAAACTGAGAAATTGTGTAACTGATCTTAATCTTAAAATAAGTAAAATAATCTTGTTCTCCTGTGGGGACTTCATTCAAACCACTGTTGTGGCTTGTTACCAGCAATACTTGCTTAATTTTAGCTGTACTTTCTTATTAAGATTTTGTTAGACATATTCTCTTGAAATAACATTTTTTTCTAACACACATCTTGCTTGTCAAAATAATTTTTCTTTTTAGGTAAAATATAAGAACAAATTTCTATAAACAAGCTTTTTTTTTTTCTTTTTTAGAAATCCTTTTTTGCAGTGTAGGGACTACGGATGTTAATTAGCATTGATGCTATATTCCGGCATATTTACATCTATTGTTCTTTGAATAGATGTTCATTAATGTGCCTAATGTGTGTGTCCCTATTAAATAATAAATAAAGTTATGACCAAAAATCTTCATGTGTTGGGATAGCCAATGACTCTCAAGTCATGACTGTGAATTGACGAGGAACAGATTTTAGCCAATCAAGAAGTGAGCTGACTGAGGAACAAGCAAGCAGGCGGTATAAAAACAAGCACGACCTGAAACATAAAGTTTTGTGGACCTCAGAAACGGAGAACCAGGTCATGTGTTCACCCTTTCTCCAGGATTTTTCCAGTCTTCTCTTTTCAAGTTCAGGATTTTTCCGTCAAACAGTCCCAAGACCACCATCATTCCCTATTCTCTTATGTCCTCTTCCATGTTGCCTGTTGTGTTTTCTGGTTGTTGCTATGTTTCTTCTTTGTTCTTGTTCGATCACATTTGATCACGTGAGATTTCTGTTGGAGTACTAGTTTCCAGATCATTGATGGGAGAGAATGGTTGTGTAGTGTGCTGTGTTGAGATTATTAAAGCAAAATCCTTATTTGTGTACTCAGCTTATGAGTTCTTGTGAAATCATGTTCAAAAGCAGAAGACAAACGTGACGCGTCATATCTGCTCAGTTCATTGTCAAATCAGAGTGTTAGAAAGAAATATTGAATATCCATGAAAATAGCCCTGATGAATGCACAACCCAGATTTTTTATGCTTATTCTCCCAATTCTGTAGCTCTTTACATGTTTTATGAAACTTTTCTATGTGACATGCTTTAAATATTTAAAATATGTTTTAAATATTTATTACATCCCAGCATTTGCTTATTCTTTTTAAACACTGGCTAACGCTTCTTAATCTCTACTTGACTTGTAAATGTCTAGTTAGCCATCACTGTCAGATGGGTCAGGGGCTATAGGGATGGAATTAAACTCTTCGTTGGGAGTTTTGGCTGCTGAATGTGACAGAATGTGAAGCAGATGGCAGAAAATCATCATCATCCATTACAAGCAGGCAGCAAAAAAGATGAATAGGATACAAAATCAGTTGAGCAATGTCTAGTTGTAGATGCACTTTCTGAATAATGATTTGCAGTGTTCTGTCAAACTTTGCACAGCTATTTAGAAACTTTTTGATATGTTTTGTGGGATTTGAACGCCTTTATTTGAGTTGCAGGATGGTGGATTTAGTCAGAAGTTGGGGAGAGACTGGCCAGTGATTTTGGTTTGAACTCTGCCAGTCACTGTTAAAGGTGTAGTCAGTGATGTGGGAGAAAACGAGTGGAGAGGTTGTTGATAAACGAATTTAGACCTGCCTCTCCCTTCATACCTCACCCCTGGCTCCACCCCCGAAAGCTGATGGACGTGCATCGTCATGGAAACAGCTGTAGAAACTGCGTAGCTGATCAACATAGAATGTCCGACATCTGTTACTGTTATGTGAAGCACCACAAAGCTAATGCTGCTTACCTGTCCAGCACGAAGATGGCGACATCCGTGTCCGTTTTCAGGTCTTTCAATTAGCAGTCTTCGCTCTTTCGTGGTCATAGCCCTTCTTTTTCACTTTTCACTCCTCTGACCTTTTTCTTTTGGGCTGTTTTTCAGCCATTGCTACTGCACCTATTGTACCTCTCTATTACGCTAACTGCGCACGCTATGCAACCTACTCCTCCCCCTCCCCCCTCTGTCTTGAGTATGATCGCCCCCTGGATGTGGGGGGGGGTGTACCCTGTTTTGGTGACTCGGCCCAAGCCACAGTATTTACCTGCTGAAATTCAGAGCCAAGGCTGTGTATTGAACCGGATTTTTTTTTTCAACATGCTGTCAGTGGGGACATCTTGTGGATGGAGAGGAGAAATACGGTGATTTTGACAAATAGTGCATTAGATTAGAAGATTAGGAGATCGCTGACTACACCTTTAAGCCTGCTTCACCACGACAGCATGTTGAAATTACAAGATTACGTCAGAGCGAGGCCCACTAGCCTGGTCTTTCAGGGGTCCAGATGTGTCGGAGTGGCCTCGGTGACAAACAAACTAAAGGCACAGATAACTTCCCGTGATAACTCTGCTTTATTACACACACTTAAGAGGTCAAAATTCTTCATATTCTACTTTAAAGTAGAAGTCTCCTCTAAAAGGCCCACGTGAAACATTAGGAATTGCCTTTAACGAGTTGGTGTGCACAAATAATTACACCAAAGTAAACAGTCATTAGCAGTGACACTCAGCACTACAAGACGTTTCGCACGGAAAACAGTCCAAATCTGAACAACAGTGCAGCACCAGACACAGATGAGTGGGAGAAAAGGAGAGACGAGGGGAATAAAGCAGCAGAGAGGTGAGAAAAAATAGAAAAGACGATAAAGGAAAAAAGTAGGTGAGAAGCAAATGAATAAATAAAAGAGACGCTCTCCAATTCAGCGGAAAGACAGAGGCAAGGATTAGGAGGTGTACAGATGCGGAAAAGGAGAGTGGGAGAGAAAGAAGAAGAAGAGGAAAAGGAGGGAGGGGTGAGAGAAACAAAGACCTCACAGTGTTTGGAGTGCTGCTGGGCATCCTCAGAGGAAAACAGAGCAGACTCCTTTGTAGTTGGAGAGGAAGCTCCAGGTCTTCATGGATGTGTGCATTAGCCAGTCCTTGAATTAGTGTCTCCCGAAGGTCCCTCTCTATCACTTTCTCCATCTTTCCATCTCCTTCAAGCCATCTCTCCCCGTCACTTTATCTCCCTGCCTCCTCACCTTTTTTCCATATCTGTCCGTCCGTCACCGTCTTTCAATTCCTCTTCCTCAATCTCCCACACAAACTTTATCTCCAGCACACACAGCAAGACATACCGAAATAGAAACTTCTGCGCACACATGGCGGGTTACACAAGCGAAAGAAGCACAGGCACAGAAACTGTTTTTTTTTTCCCCTCTTGCAGTCAAACAGGCTCTCCAAACCTGGCTTCCTGAGCAGGTTCCCAGGTGCAGAACTCAGCATCAAAACAGACTCCCTCCACCTCCTCCTTCTCCTTCTCTCCTTGTCTTTGTCTGGGAGATGTTAACACTCAAAATCCACAAACAACAACTGACAAATTACTGGCAATGAGCTCTACTGTGTCTCCACCATTTTTATAAACGGCCCTCTGTTTTATCATTCTTTATCATACTCCCTGTTTTTTTCTGTATTTTCCTCATTTTTAATCTCTGCCATGCTTATTATTCCCCCTTTTACTCATTCTCTCCACTTGTAGTAATGAAAAGATGAAAATCAACAGAATTAATGTTCAAAGTGAGTTTTGCTTCATTAAGAAATGGTCTCTTGTTGGCATATCTTTAGGGTGTTTTGAAGTAGAAAATCTTATAAAGTACTCTGTATGAATGTTTTGCTCAAAAGAAGTTTAAAGTATGAGAGCTTACAGGTTCACTAGCCAAGCATTAAACTGTGCCATTAAAAGATGCTTATGAATTTGTGGCTGTGGCTCAGATAGAAACCCATGATATTATTTGAATATTCCTGACATGCATCCATTTTTCTCTTAAATTTTCCCTTTTGAATATCTTTGCTAGTTATTAAGCTGTGGCCTGTAATATTAGCTTAGAGCAGGGGTGGGCAACTTTAATGACCAAGAGGGCCACATAAAACCATTTTTCCCAGCCTGAGGGCCGCATTGTTACAAATTTTCGGAAATTCTCCCGGGGAAAAAGGATGTTGGATAAATACCATTAGAGAATATAATTAATCCTAAAATTAGCATACCAATATTCATATGTCACATGACAAATAAAAGTTATTATACATAATTAAATGAACTTGACACAGAATTCAAGCAAATTTAGCCAAAATATATGGATTTAAAGCTGACAAAGCTATTTTCAAATCAATGAAATGATGAGTGTTCCCAAATTTTTAAAGCTTAAAGATTTTACTGCTGCCATATTTTGAATATAATATTTGATATAATGTTCCAGTGCTTCATGAAAGAGATTTAGAGACACTATAATAGCAAAGTGGGCCATAAATAACTTACAAAAGCCAATAAACATCATAAATATCAGTCAAGATTATACAGAATTATTTTGACTAGATATTTGAGTTTTCCTCATATTTACAATAGCTCATTTGAAATGACTGGCGGGCCACATTTAGTGAGGCGGAGGGCCGTATGTGGCCCCCGGGCCGCCAGTTGCCCACCCCTGGCTCAGAGCAAGGGCTGCAGTTAAAACATTTAGCCTTAACTTAAAGGTACAGTGTGTAGTTTTTAGCGGCATCTAAAGGTGAGGTTTGAGATTGCAGTACTCCGGCGCTCCCCCCTCCCTGTCGGAGAACCTCCGGAGCTACGGTGGCCTTCCAAGGACAAAAAGTGTTTTTAGCTTAGTTATCAGCCTATGTTTTGTCTTACTGCCACAGAAAATGAATAAATCGTGGAGTTTTAGCACGACGTTGTCTCCCTATTGTCTTTCAGTCTTGCTAACGCTCGCACCGGTCGTTTGGAAGAGACAATCATTTCAAATTGGTTGTGGCCGTGAAATAAGCCTCTCATAGCAGATACATTCTCTGCGTCTTCCTCCGACTTCTCATGAAAGTAAACAAATAATTCGGCTCCATATAAGAGTACAATTCGACACTTATTCTTACCTGTCCAGCAAAAAACAAGCAACTTCTACGTCTGTCTGCAAACTTATCCTTGCCTTCAGGGACTTCCATCTGGGAAAGGCAGCGCCGATGTTGACCCTGTTTTTTTGTTTTTCTGTCCCAATTGCGTTTGGCTTCGTCACGTTTTCGTTTCTTTGACAAAGATTCACACTCCACTGATGGCAAATTGTATGTGTGGTCCTCCATGTTTGTTTGTATTAGCACAGCTGCTTGGTAATCACTCTCTTCTTCTTCGTCTATTTCACAACTTTGCATTTCCGGTAGGCGTCAACAAAAAAACGCGAAAGTGTTTAGTTTGTACGTTCTGAGTTACGGTCGAAAAGATGGCGACACAAGATGGAAGCCACCATAAGAGAGGACCCGCTCCTATGTAGATATAAATTACTTATTCTAAGGTAACGAAAACAAAACATTAATTAATTATTTAAGGCTGATTAGAAACTAATTTATATATAATTTTAAGTAATCTATTCCATTTTTTACCAAGTCTGTTATTTTAGATAGCATTTAATAATACACACTGTACCTTTAAGTTAATATATGCTCAAGAAAAAGTTTGGAATTGATATTAAGGTTGATCAGTTCTCCTCCTTAAAATAACACCAATTGGTATTGTATGTTATATTGTTGAAAGCGTGATTAGTCAGCTTTGCAACAGGGCACAAGTTTTTAGGATGTGCATTCACAGAATGAGCAGGGACCACTAAATGTGTGGCTAGCACCCCCTAAAAAAGTCCCAAAATCCCTTTCAGCTGGAATCCGATGTTCCAGTACGCAGAGTGGCAGCTTTATCCGGTATCAGCCCTGGTGCCATTTCCAAACTTAGGATGAAGTTCTGTAAGACTGGTGAAGCCAAAAAGACAAACTGTGAAGTGTTCATCCCAGGAAGGCAACACCCTAAGGAGATCGGTTCCTCATCCTTGCTTCACTGAGGAACCACAGGCTCTCTCCCAGGAGAGGGGAGGATTTTTTTATCCAGTACTACCCACATGTTTGGCTGTGTTGCTCATTCTTCAAGTGCATGATCTTTACACGTGTTGCCTTGTTGTAAAGGTGACTAATCAGGCTTTCCAATGATATAAAACAGCACCAATGGGTATTATTAAAGGGGAGAAACAATCAACTGATACAATGTTTCCAAACTTTGAGTGTTTTTGATTGGGATGACGGCTAAAGTATGCTCATGAAAAAACCTGCCAAGTTTCACTCTCTGGAAAACCATAGCACCTCTGTTCTCACTCTTATCAGGTGTTGTTTTTAGCAGCTATGCTTTCTTCCAACTTCCTTTGCTCTGCAGTGGACTTGAACTGCTAATGAAACAGCTGCAGGACATCACTGTGGTAGATTTTTATACATTTTTCTTTTCTTTAACGACTTAATGCTGCATAATTCAGTATGGGAGATGCACATGCTTCATAAAGTTGAGTGTAGGTTGAGTATCAAATATCATTACACACTTTCAGTTTACTAAAGAGTCTCAGAGCTCTCCTTGCAAAACAAACAAGACATCAAATTTCAGCCTCATAGGTCATAAACTAATTTAAAGATAATTCATACATTTTATTATATTCTAAAACAACAGAGCCAAATAACTTTTTTGTTTTTTGATAGATTTACAACACCTGGCACTGCATCTGCTCAACACGGCTTGACTTCACTTTGTTTTGGTTTTCCATTAAGCGTGATACCAAATGCCTGGTGTAGTCTTCATATCACCTCCAGCAGAGTTCCAAGCAAGCTAAACTGAGACTAAATGTGACGTGAAGACACTGCCGACCTTTGAATGGTCAAAGTAGTCTGGGCGAGTCTGGGAAATTAACACAGAAATTAAGCATCCCACATTGTTGGATGGTCACTAGTTGTGGGTAGTGCAGGGTGTCCAGGCTCTCCCGTAGAGATTGGGTGAGAAGCATCCAGGAGAGACTCAGAGTTGAGACGCTGCTCCTCCTCATTGGAGCCTCCCTGGTGAATTGTTCAGGTGTGTCCCATCAGTAGAAGACCTAGGACATGCTGGAGGGACTATGCCTCTCAGCTGGCCTGGGAACGCCTCCAGATGGGGAATACCTGGACAAAGTGGCCGGGTAAAGGGAAGTCTGGGCTTCTCTGCTTAGGCTGCTGCCCCTGTGACCCGATCACGGATAAGCAAAAGAAGATGGATGGATGGCATTGTCTAGTCTGTAATGCTGTCTGACTTGCCGAACCGTCCTCTGCCCAAACATGTTATGCTGCTAGCAACCACCTTTGGAACAAATTTTAGCTCCTAACTATAAAAAAAAGCCACAAAGGGGCTTCCTGCTCCCTCTGTTTCCTCCTTTGATGTGAGGATGTCACCTTAGTTTTGTGCAGCCACATTGTGATGATCCTGCCTACCTTTAAAATGTACTATTATGAGTTGTATAGGAACTGTGCAGGTTTGAGCTGCAAACTGACCAAAAAAATGGAAAATGCTTTGTAAACCAGACTCAGACTCCGCTAATACAAATATATCATCAGCATATACACTACACCTAACTTAATATGTATAATACAGACAAAGTTGGGGAAATAATATCTCCTTGCTTGACTCCAAATGGTGTTTCAAACCAGCTTTTAAACATCCCATAAATCTCTAGGCACATAATTGGATCATTTTATTGATTCCTGACCCAACTATGCTTCATAGGAGCTATTATTTACTAGGGATGGGAATTGATAAGATTTTATCGGTACCAATGCTGTTAATGTTCCTGCTAATCGATCCAATTCTTTAACGATTCCCTTATCGACTCCAGCAGATTTTGCATGGTCTCATTTTCAGTGGCAACAATGCCAAACATACACCACAGTATAGATAACTGTTTCTGCAAGTTGCTGGTGTTTCTACTCACTAAAGGTTGTGCAGTAGGTGTAATTAAAATTAAGCCACGATTCTGACGCTTCTGAACCCTGTCAATTGAAAGGAATTGATAAGGGAATTGATTAGCAAAAAGATTAATGATATCGATTCTTTGATGGAGCTGTTAACGATTCTCAACTGGAATTGGTTTTGATTCCCATCCTTATTATTTACTGACCTCGACCCACATGGCACAGCTTTAAGTCCTATATTTTCATGTCGGAATAATGTAAAATATAAGTTCTTGTATCCAGCCCTGGTTCCTGTCCCGCTCTTGCACATATTTCCGATTACCATGCATCTGCCGTCGGGCTGGCTGACAGGTAACACAGAGACGGAGGATATCCGAGACACTTGTTCAGGGAGAAAATGTTCCACCAGTCAGTGCTGTGTGTATTTTTCTCAGGACAGCTGGCATATTGAATGGGAGCCTCTTCACAAATCTCCATCCCCCCTCCTCTGTACCCCCACACGCCCCCTCTCGTTCTCCTTTTGCTCCTTTGGCTGCGTCTCCTCTCCCCCCTACTATTCAACAGTTGGCACAGAGACAAGGGGCGAGAAAGATGGGGGAGAACGGGAAGGCAAGGTGGTGGAGGATTTTGGATAAAGCAGGAGGATCCGTTGCACCTACAGAGAGAGCTGGGGGGGCTTCAGGCAGAAATAGGGTTGTTAGCGAGGGGTTACAGTCAGAGAGTGTGCAGCAGCCGTGAGCTGGAACAGTAGACGATAAGGGCACATTCGCTCTGATGAAGAGCTCCCTGTTGAGTTATCAGCCTATGTGGGGGTTCAGGGATTTGGGGTTTGTTTGTGTGCATGCTGTGTGCTCATGAAGGTGAACATGAGTGCAAGTTGGCTTGGTTTTGTGTTTCAGACTTGGGTCAGCTCTAAATATGTGCTTAAAGCAACAGAAAGATATTTTTACACCTGAAAAGTGTAGTTTTAACATCAGTCTATCAGAACCAGAACTGTCAGCAGGTGAAATATGATATGTCTAATTGGCAGGGTCAGACCATGTGGTTCATTCATAGTATCTGTGGGTTTGGGACTCATCAGCCATGGACACTGGCTGCTTGATCTTGTGTGCCATTATGATCAACAACAGCTCAACACCTCACAACTCCTCGACAGAAAGTCCAGCATGATTGATTTTGTCCTGCCTCATATAATTTGTTCCAGTTCATCAAAGATGTTTACCAGTGAGCGCACAGGGAGCTCTGCATGTCAATCACAGATGTAAACAAACTGAAGATGTTGCCTTGAGACGGAACAATGAGACTTAAAAAAGTTTGTGAAGCACTGAAAACATCTCTGCATTCAGGTCCCCAACCAACAGTCTACAGACTGATAACAGGTTGTTAATAATTTGGTACTGGGTCTGGAGAAAAATAATTTCAAACCATTCTTAATGACTAAGAACAAACAATTTTTTATTTTAAAAAGATGACCGGATCCTCTTGTATTGAATTGAATTGAATTTGAATTTATTTGATCCCCCGTAGGAGAAACTTGTCTTGGAGGACAGGCCCCCCTATGCTGCTACATACAATAGACAATACAGTGTAAACAAGATACAGTGCAGACAAACACAACCAGCACACGGATGGGAGAAATATTTCTACGAGGTGTATTAATTTTTTGAAGTTTCACTACGGCCCGTTCAGATGAATGGGGGAGATGGAGAGTTGACCTATACTGCAGCCAGTCACCAGGGGGAGCAGTTTTTGTGGCGGCTTCAATTCAAGCCCAGCGACATGACATCCATGTTTTTTACAGACTATGATCTGTATGTGGAGCTCGTCTGTGCACACTACACACGTTCTCTGAGATGCCTCCTGAACTGTTAGAGGCTCGTTATTAGGTTGATATATATGGAGGGACAGAGCTGTGACAGCTGGGAAACGCACTGAGGCTGCAGGACATGCACGTGCCTGATGTGAAAGCTGGAGCAGCATTGCCGAAGCTGACACACCTGGTAAGTGCCCACAAAGGAAACACTTCCAATGTGAAATGGGTGCTAATGTCATTGTTTATCAGCTGGTAAAAAGAATAAGTCTTGAAAGTCTCTCTATTTTCGTTAAAAACACGGCTGTGATTCCTGCCTTATGGCGACTTAGGGTGAATCCTAATTCTACCCCTTAGCCCTTGTCTTAACCTTTACCCCTTGGTTTTAAGCGTTCATGCCTAGTGAAGGGGTGTTCCAATTCTCCGTAGGGCTAAGGGGAAGGGCTACACAGCCCTCGAAACGAAAACAGACCGGAACCTCACTTGAAACGGAGGGTTTTGAGAATTTCCCACAATACACTGCACCTCACTGACAAAAAGGCAGGGTAGAGACTGAATTAAGCGCTTAATTATAAGAAATTATTACATCAGCAAGTAACTATAAGTCATGTTTTGAATCGTTGGTCATATTTTGAAATTTCTCATTCTAACGAGCTAGCTTTTAGCTCAGCCATAGCTGCAGCTATTATCCAAATGCTTACATCACAGCCAGCTAGCAGCTCTGGTTGATGACATAGCGGGAATCGAGTGGTGTCTCGTTTCTCAGCAGTGTGTTTTTACCACGTCCCCTTGGCCCTCAAAACAGAGGGCTAAGAGGAGGGGGTAAAATGGTGGGGAAAGGCTAAGGGATAGAATTGGGATTCACTCTAAGTCTTGAATCTCTCTCTATTTTGGTTAAAAAACAAGGCCGTGATTCCCTCTGATCCTGCCCGATGGTGACTGATACTATGCGCAACTTATTTGTTGGTTCATCACATTTATAAGTTACAACTTGTAAAGATTGTGGAACGAGAAACACAGCTAAACGTGTGGGTAGCGCCCACCCAAAATGTGCCAAAACCTCCTGCAACCACAAGCTAATGCTCCAGAATGCAGAGTAGCAACACTGTTTGGTGTCAGCCCTTGAACCATTTACAAAATTAGGACCGTGTTCTATGAGATTTATGAAGCCAATGACAACAAACTGGGCATTGCAGGAAAGCACCACCCCAAGACCTGTCCCCCACCCTCGCTAAACTGAGGAACTGTAGGCTATCTTTGTTTTATGGTACCTCATTGGATGGTGCTACAGATACATTTAGCTTTGTTTGTCATTTCAAGAATGACTGATTCTTTGAAGTTGTAACTTTGTGTTGGAGGTGACTAATTAGGCTTTCTGACATTATATAACACCACCAATAAGTATCAATTAAAAGGAAGAAATAATCAAATGAAGAAAAGTCTCCACATTTTTTAGGAGAATAGTTTAATGGCAATTTGAATGAGGTTATATCAAGTTAAAAGTGGGACATGTATGGATCCTTGGCTGCAAGATCCCCACCCCTGGTCTACACACACCTCCCAGTAGAGGAAACTCCAGCTGAATATTTTTGAAGTTGCTCAGAAAGGTTGGAATCAGGTCAATATTTCTGCTGATTTTCTCGTACTGTACACCTTTCCTGAGTTTCTGTATAGGCAGGTGTGTGGTTATTCCCTGTTTCCTGATGTGTGTGTGTGTGAGTGATTATCAAATGTCTCAATGCATGTCTGTCAAATGTCTGTGTGTGTGTGTTGGAGTGTGTGTGTGGCCCCCTTCACATCTGTTTATCTCGTTGTATCAGTCCCAGCAGTGAGGGCATGTCTTCAGCGGGTCCCAGTCTGCCCATATGTCTGCTGTGATCCGTGAATAACTCTGCCTGCCAGTCTCAGACAGGGCCGGCCCCGTGCTACACACACACACACACACCAGCTAATGCTCACCCATTCTTATTTATGCACGCAGGTACTCACGCCGCCTCTGATGCATGCACTCATACTCCCACACGAGTTTAGACATAGACATGTGCAAGCAAAAATTCTGCTCAGGTAGATAATTGAGCCAAGACCACAAGCGAATCCGCTCTCAAATGCACGCGCACACACACTCAAAAAATCCAATAGCTCACAGATGGGTAATTGATGCAGGAACACAAGCGAATATACACATAAAAGCCTCCTGCACGAACACTCACATCCGCACGGCAGCCCCTCTGCATCCCTCTCATTTCCTCCAGGTTAGAGGACACGCAGGTTTTTGACATTGAACACAGCAGAGGGAAGTCGTTTATAAGCTTTAATAAAGTCAGATAATAAGGGGTAAGGCAAATAAGGGTAAGGTTAATAAGCTCCGGGTGGGAAGCGCTGTTGGAACACACGGGGGCTGAAAAAGCAAAAGGGCCCAGGTTCAGACAGATCAAAGTCTCCCATCGAGATTACTCCTCTTGGAAAATAAACCACAACAAATTGGCGGCAGACGAGGGCTCCTCTCTGATTTCTAACTACGATAGCGTCAATTAGCACTTCAAAGCGGCATTAGGGTTTTTCTCTGGCTATCTTTAGATGCCAGTAGGCGTCTTTTCTGCCTTTCCGTCAATATCGCTCAAAGTTGAGGGGGTTGAGAGAGAGAGATGGAGTTTGTAGAGCGGTGAGAGGGTTTGCGAATGTTTCCCGGAGAATCGGCAGAGGTCATGATCACCTTCGAATACTGGCAACGTTAAAAAGGTGAATGTTGAAAATATCAGGAGAGACAGTAAAAAAAAAAAATGGCACAAAGTTGGCAGTGGTTTTATTTTTGAGCTTTTTTATGCCTTCACCTGAGAGACCAGACAGGGCTGGGAGATATATTAAGTTTTTAAGCTACAAAACAGTCAATGTTTAGCCCATGGTTCATATATTTATATTTGATGGCTGAGTTATGCTCACAATCACTCATGTATAAAACAAACCTTTGAGTTGTTATATACTGAGCATCTTGATCCAGCTGTGCTCTCAATCAGTCTGAGGGCTTCTTACAGGCCCCCTTATACACATGGATCCAGTCCACTCTGACTGAATGACCTTTTATCTCTCTGGTAATTGAATGCAGAGTTGACAACATGGTGCAGAGTAGTGCTGAATTGACCACTCCACCATCTCTGATTAAGATTATTTATTTACAATATTGATTTATTATTATTTTGAGACAATCAATCAATCTTTATTTGCATAGCGCCAATTCATAACAAGTGTTATCTCAAGACACTTTACAATAGAGCATAAAGCTCTTCATTTTATGGATACACATATATGCATGGATACATATATACATATAAAATACACACATATATGTATATATTCAACACCCAACATGAATCCATATAGCCAATCATGAATCCCTCCACCATGGCTCAAGAAAAAACCTTCTGTTGAGCATTAGGAAATCTTGAATGTGGATCCCAGTCTCATGATGAACAGCAAATCCACACGATGCTGTGATGGGTGTGAGGGCAAAGGAAGGGAGGTAAGAGGAGACAAGAGGACTAGAATAAAAACTAAAGTTAGGGACAGATCCATGAACCATAGACCTGTCGTCTGATTTATTGGAGGTTAGCCTCTTGAGATGCTACATCTTGTTTTCAGGAGGGTCCTCATGTCTGAATGGTTGTGGTGATCATTTTATAGAAGTATAATGAATGATATTCTTACTGAAAATAAGAATTTATGGTAGTGACAAACTCATGGATGCCCAAACCACAAGTGCATCCCAACCATATTTGTCTCCGTTAAGTACAAATGTGTTAAAGGCCTCTCGAGATGTGACATCCCATTTTCAAGAGGGACTCCACGACTATGTGGTGCATCCGGAACAGTAAGCATGTTGCATATTACATCACATCTACTTTATTTGACTTGTTGCTTGAGCAAAAAGTGACATTAGCAGGTGCTTTGAAATCTATAAGAGCTGAAAAATGTTAAAAATTGTGTCACAGAGCAAGTGAGAGGAAGAAGTCTGCTGCACCATTGCACCCAATTCTGCTCTCCTTTACAGATCTGGATGTAATAATACAGGTCGTGTACTTCTGTTTTTATTCAGTGAAATCAGCACCAGGTCATTGTGTCTTTATGTCAAGACCATTTGGAATTCAGCAACATTTAATAACAAAAAGGACGCAATTTATTTCATTAAATCGAGATGTTCTAATGAGAGCAGAGGGTATGTTAAAGTCACTTTGTTATAATTGCAGTTTTATGTTATTTATTATCAGAAGGGTATGTTTGTGCCAGTGGTTTCTGTCTGTTAGCAAGGTAACTTTAAAAGTTACAAATACATTTTGATTACATTTTTCTAGGAATGTTGATCATGGTACAAGTAAGAAGTGATGTGATTTTTGTAGTGATCCAAATCCAGATGTGCATTCAGGAATTGTGTTGAATGACTTGTTAACATTGGGAGTATTCCACATTTTCATTGATATTTTAACTAAGGATGTCAGGAATGCCTTTGTGGAGGATTTTGCACGATGAAAACTTATCCACATTACCCCACATTGCATAGGCCTAGATGAAACAAGTTTGCTCCAGAGACAGAGCAGCAAACTTAGGAGAGTTAGGGAAGCAATTAAGCAGATAATATAAGGGCATCAACAGGAAGAGTTTGATTTCTGTGTTGGATATACCTGTGTTGTCTTACCATTCAGTATGAGTAGTGTGTCCATGTCATATTTTAGTCTTAACTCAACTTGTTTGGAAATTTACCAAAAGTGATACAAATAACTGAGCTAGTCAACAGGTACAAACACTAATAGATATCCAATCTACCTACAGTAGTTAGGTTAAGCCAAGCTTAGCTGATACAATGTAGTGTCAATGCCCCATAGTTGTTTAATCATGGTTATACTGGTGTCCTCATGATCACAAGAAGCTGAAATGGTGTTGTAATTGAGACTTGATTGCCCATCACTGTTGAATATTCCCAGTTTAAGTAGTGAAAATTAGGAATAGATAATCTAAAGCATTCTGCATGCAGCGTTTTGGAGTGCTGGAATCAGAGATACACTACATCATCATCAGTGTAAAGCCACATCATCATCAGTGTAAATTATCACATTCATTTGCATTGTTGCATTTAACTCCCGACTGAAGCTGTGCTCTCACAATTGCTGCGTCCCGTAGAGTAGGAGGGCATCTTTACCCCAATGTTTCCTCTGATTGCCACTGATTGAGACGAGATTGCAATAAAAGCAGCTCCCGCTATGGAGGCCTTATGATTTCCTGCTGCGCTCCGTCAGCTGTACACATTGAGCCGCTGTTCATTATCATGGAGAGGCTGTCGACTGCTTGGGGAATCCGGGGGAGGAGACAAGGAGAGGGAAGAGGGAAAAGAAAGGAGGGGTGCAAATCAAAGCAAAGTTTGGTAAACTTTCCTGAAGGTCGTCCGAGAGCGTGGCTGGGACGGGCTCGGGGGAGGGCCAAATCAAAGACAGCTTTGTCAACCAATCAAACAGGAGGCACCGTATCATCTTCAATCGGATAAAAACGCGGCGGTGGAATAAAAGAAAGGGAAGTGCGAGCGAGGGCGCTTCACGCTCTCAGAAGGATGGTACAGAGGGATCCTAACCTTTATCTGTGTACTTTATCAGCGACTTTAACCTCCCCAGCTATTAACACACACATAAACACACACACACATGATGCAACGCACATACAAATGCACTCTGTCCCCATCTTTGTTTTTCTCTTCAAAAGCACACAGAGTGGGAAATTTAACGCTCCTCCTCACACACATGTACCCACACACACACCGCTCGGTGCTATGGGGCTGTTTACATAAGGCCTTGCCCTGGGAAAGCACTGTCATGCTGCCAATGCTGCCAGCAGCGAAAGAGCGAGTGAAAGAGATGGAGAGTGCAGAGAAGAAGGAAGAGGAGGAGGAGGTGATGGAGGGAGGAGGGGGGGTGGTGAGATGGCGGGTGATGGAAGATAGAGCTTTGCCAGTCTGATGTGCTCACCGCCTGGGGGACCGGCGGTCACTCAGAATGAGGGATGAGGATGGACGGAGAGGAGGGAGGCAGAAGAAGGAATGCGAGATGAAAGGAGAAGTGTAGTCGAAGAAAATCTGAGCGAGAGAAGGACGGATTTGGACGGATGAGGAGATGCACGAGGGGGGGGCCAGAGGAGGAGAGATAGATTTGAGAGGAGTGAAGCAGGCCAAACCAAACGGGGCAGAAGAATGGGCCGACGAGCTGGGTACAAAGGAGGTTAGGACGGGGGGAGATGGATGAGGAGATGGCAAAAACAGGAGGAAAAGATGGAGATGGACACTTGCAGATTCCCCTCAGTTTGATGTGGCTCTCTTTGAGGCTCTTAATCTAAATCTACAAACACGGTGCTCACACCAGAGATGTGCAAATGAAAATTCAGTCTGCTTCTAGTTGACTATTTTATTTTAAGAAAACACCCAAAAAAGGAAACATTTTGGTGAAGACTGTCCCTGTGGTTATGATGCATCATCCAAGTGGAAAACCCCTGGCACCTTTCCCTCCTCATTCTTCCTCTCTCCCTCTCAGGTTTCCGTCTCTATCCCCTATTTCAACAACTGAAGCAAAAAGACCAAAGTATTTAAGAGAACACTGAAAACTGAGTACAACCTATTTATAGGTGACACCAAACAGCTTCAGTGGCTTTTGCTTTAATCGATTTGATATAGGTAGTGATACTTAAACCAAATATCTCCTTAAATGATCATTTTTATGAATTTACTGTTATATATTGGCCAGCATATTGGGATATAAAAAATCTGAATTAAATGTGAATTAAATGTAAAGTCTCAAGGCTTGTTTTGGTGAATTTATAATGGCTTCATTAATAATAGACTTTTTGTTAAAGTACTCATTTGATATCCATAACTAAAGCTCCCATTGTCAAAAGAGTATTTGTAAAAGTGTTGATTATTCAATACTCCAGTAACAATACTCCCATCCCTTGGAAAAACATTTTAACCCAGGATTAGATCATTAGGAAGTTAAAAGAAAGTGACGCTGACTGTAGTGTGGATCATGATAGCAGTGCCACCTACGCCAGGCTTTGAGCCTTTTTGTATGTTAATGGTTACATGCTTGTGGTTAATGTGGTAATTGCTTCATTTAAACAAGATCGTTTTTCCTGAATCAAATATTGAGGCAATTGATTCTAAGTGCTCTTGGTACTTGTTTACATCCAGATGGTAGAGCATTTCAACAGCATGTTGAATCAGCTTTATTGGCCAAGCACAGTCGCAACATGCAAGGAATTTAGTTCAGCAGGTGATCTCTTTCATGGAAAAATAGCAGCATATCTAAACATAGATAATAGAAAAAATATATATATATATCTACACCTAATATAACATATACCCTGGAAGGGAGTTATACACCGAGAGGCAAGATATATGCACATAGAAAAGAGACATACACACCTCGAAGGAGTGGGAGTGACAAATAAAAGTGGGTAACTGTGTTGAAGTTTACATGATGGTTTACTACAGTTTAGGGCCCAAATTAACAAAAATAAAATTACTCTACTTCACTGTTTTGAAATTTCTGTTAGATTGGGGTGTTGTGAAAGCTCACACAAGTTCTCGGTTTGCAAAGATCAAAGATCAGATTGTGGTGTATGTCAAAGCAATCTGCACCCAAAAAGGACCAAACAAGGCAAACAAACCAAAAGAGATTGAATTATAGTTAGCATTACCAGCACCTGCCCGTCAACATGCAAGTGCAGCCTAATGCAGCATTTTCTTTTTTTATGGCACAGAATAATCCAAGCTACTTCCAGGTAAAGAATGTTATTACTGGGAGGCAGTGTTTTATTTCCAGGTCATGAAGCAACAATGGGCCAGATGGCAGGAACATAGTCCATAGCTGCAGCCCCAGCTAGCGGAGGGAGGCTAGATTGACAGACATTGGTCTTCTTGACTAAGTGCAATGGAAAAGCAAATCAAACCAAGTGAACAACTTAGCAATCTTGCAATTTCACCCCCTAACTCAAACTGAGTCTGCCTAACTTAAGGTGTGCAAGCAACCTTTGTAAACTGTTGACCAACCAAGAGCATTGAGTTCATCTTCCTACATTCAGTTGATTTCAATACCAAGAAACTTGCCAGGTTTGCTTTACAATGCCAATATGGGCAATGCAAAATATTGAGATTTACCATGCAAATAAACTGTGAATAAATTCAGTTTGCTTTTAAAATCCAGTGATTAATTGTTTTAAATTTCATCATCTGCCAGCCCAAGCATTAATTTTACCAATATAAAATTCCTGTGCAAACCTCAGAGTGATCAAACTTTTTTGTTCACCCTTAGCTCGGACTGTCATGTTCTGCCTCCAGGCCTGAAATAAAGTTATTTATCAGACTAGTTATCAAAAAATTGGGATGGCGGGCTCACTGGTATGGGAGTCAGGGGGTTGAAGATGTACCCAAGGTCAAAACCACTTAAGTGTGTCCCCCTTTCTTCTTATGTAACACCCCCTCTCCCTCTCTCTCTCTCTTTCTGCATCTGAGCTGCATACTAACACACACACTCTTGAGCACACGCACACACACACACAAGGAGGCACACTAAAGCAAGCGGGAGTGTATCGATTTAGCATGGTGTGCAGATTCCCACCACTGCCCCTATACGCAGATTAAAGAGAGAGCAGAGGAGCACACACACCTGCAACACACTCAATCACAACAAGGCGGCTTTCGCTCTCCAAGCTTTTCCCCTTTATCAGTGCGAGTCATTATGCATATTCATTTTACGCATATTTATAATTAGTTCTCCAGCGTTAAGTGATTTTGACAGTATTTTCCCAACATGCGCATTTGGAGGTGCAGCTCTTTTAGATTGAATTTAACTGCGAGGAGTGTGAGAGTGTGTTTGGAGAGTGTGTTTGCATAATGATCATTCCCCTATGTCGTGGCTTCTTGGGGCTCTCAGCGTGCCAGCTGTTATCCTCCTGCTGAGGAAGCTGCGCAGACACACATTTAACACACACACACATACAGGGGTGCCGCAAAGGGGGGGAGTTAGGATGATTCTAAGGGGCCTATGGCTGATTGGGGCCCCAGAATCCTTTCTTTATTAAATTAATAATTTCTTACCCATTATGGATGACTTTCGACACACTGTGCTGGCATTGTTGTTGTTTGTTTGTTCGATTGCTTGATTGCTTGATTGATTGATTTAGGGCTGGCCTTGTTTTTAATGGGAAAACAAGCAGAGAAACTGAAAATATCATTTAGGTGTCCTTGGTATTGCTAAAACATTGTAAGACCTGATAAATGTATTGAAATGGCTCCATGACTAAAAACAGGGTTTTATCCTTTAGTCTCTCCATTTTTGCAATTAAATGTATTTAGACATTATTACCTCCACCAATGTTTGTTTAGCTCCGCCAATGTATGTTTAGAACAGGATAACTCAAAAAACAATGAGTGGACTTTGATGGCATTTAATGAAGGCTCTAAAATGTGCTAATGACCAATCAGTTGTTATTTTGGGATAATCCAGATCCAAATGTGGATGGAGGAATTTTTTAAAGGCTTTAACAGCATTTCAAGATAACTTTTTTCCATATTTTTGCTAAGTATTCCATAACTTTTCAATAGATTTGGATGGCATTTTGAAGAAAGTCGGTTATTCTAGAAGTGATCTGATTTTGGTGGTGATCTGAATCCAGATGTGGTTCCAGGAATCTTTCAAAAGGATATGTTCACAGTATGAGAATTCCTTGGTGGAACTGTGTGCTCTTTAACTTTGAACAGAAATAGCTAGAAGGTAAAAACAGCACAACCTCCTCCAAGACAAGGCATTTCTGACATTGTAAGCCAAATTGTTCGTGAGACAGCCTAAAACTGCCATGTTGTGGAACAGTAACAGTCCTTAAAGAGTCAATAGATCTGCATCTGGATCGAATCACCACCAGAATTGTATTAATTCTTTCCTGTGCCATGACCAAAATTTCCTGAAAATGTTTTTAAAATCCTTTAGAGACATTTTAAACAGTCAAACAAACTAACTAACAAATGCAGGTTTTAATAACCACTATAAAACATAACACAACAATTTGCAAATCCTTTTTGGCCTATACTCAATTGAATACTCCATAAAGACAAAATATTTAACCCTTGTGATGATGTGCATGATGTCCGCCACAGTAGTCAGATTTTTTAAATATATTTTATACCCTTGAGGTTGCAGTACAATGCCCAACTACCAGCTGGTGAACTCCCAAACACTTTCAACAAGTTTCTTAACATTCAGAAGACAAAGAAAAGGAGTGCTACCTGGACTCGACAGAGTTTGTTTGAGGTGCTCTTTGGAAAGGTATTCAAAAAGTCCTTGAAACAAAAAGAAGAGACTCCAAGGCACTCTCTTTATACTATTAAAATGCCTTTATTTAAACGGCATGGTCATGTAGACCTGTTTTTAAGGTCTACATGATATGCTGGACGATATGCTGGACATGTCGCCCATAGAGCATCTTTGGGATGTTCTGGATTGACGTGTCCACGACCGTGTTCCAGTTCTCGATTATGTGCGCCAGCTCCGTGTGGCCCTCCAGGAAAAATTGAATAACATTCCCACATGATAGACAACCTTATGAACTCCATTAGAAGGAGATGTGTTGCTCTGAGAGATGCAGATGGTGGAAACATAAATTATATTATGATAAAATTTAATATAGGGGTGCTGGTTTGGTGGAGTGGTTAGCAACCAGGTACCCCATGTACTTGCTTCTGCCGGTTCACGTTCGAATCCCGCCTGTGACTGGTTTGCAGAGTGTCTTTCCCTACTCTCCCACCTACTTTTACAAGCCTATCCACTGTCTCATAAAAAATACATATAATTGAACATAATATTATAATAATTATTCAATATAATTATTCAATAATATTGAACATTCAGTTACTTCTACCTGACCCACCGACATGTTCAGTCACTCGCTTGCAGATGCCAATATTAAGACGTAATGAACAATGATTTGAGGGTTAGTCATTAACAAAAATGAATTTTGATCTGCTTTATATATTGCTTTTAATAAAGAAAAGTTAAACTTTTACATGGGGTATTTATATTTTTGTCCAGTGTAATAGCTTCTCTTGGGGCCCAAAGCTCCTGGCAGTGCTCCTGGCAGTGCCCCTGCACAGATATTCCACTCTCTGTTTCAGCGTGCCTCTGTTTCCTCCTGCAGGACAGTCTAAGAGCGTGGATGTGTGAGCCTCCAGTGTGTGTACCCTCTGTCTGCTCTACACTGATACACTTTGTTCCCAATGCCACACCATTAGAGGCCCACTGGACCCTCAGAGATCCTACCACCCAAAAGGAGCTTTTTGCTTACTGGCATGCAGCAAAAGCTTGCAGCACGCTCTGCTCCATTAAAGCATTTAGATGTATTTTTGTTGCCTCACAGCTTTTTTTTCTCCTCCATCACGGGCACGCCGTCTTCCACACGCAGTTTGGGCAGATTCCCACTCTCACGCTGTGTGTTTCTAGAGGCATCGGAAATCACGAAATCCTGCAAACTGTGGGTTAGGACCCAAACACGGCTCATTGGCCAGTTTCCTCCCACTCAAGTGCAGCAATGGCATTTTGTGACCTTAAACTTCAATGTAAGAAATGTCAGTGTTTAACAGGGTACGGGAACAAGCTATGACATTTGACTGAAAGCATTTCTTGTTTTTGGTTCCCGTCTTGCTTAACATGGTCAAATATTTTATTTCACTAGTTCTTTGACTTGACCTGATTGATTCCTGACAGATCAGTGGATTTGGCTTCAGTCTGAAAGTTTCCAGCTGCATGAATCTTGCATTTGTCTACAATAGTCTTTTCCATAAAGTTTTAGAGACAGGATGGGCAAAGCATGTATAGTGGAGAAGGATTTTATTTGTATTGTGAACTTTAAGAAAGTGAGATATCAACAAAAAGTTGACTTTCTAAAGTCGACACATTCTTGAAATTCTACCCCATATGATTCTTATTCAATGTTGACTTTATTCTTGAGATTTTTTTCATGTTTTTCTTGATGTTGTTGTTTGTTAGTGAACAGGGTCAATCAAAAAGTAGTGAATAGAATTTGATGAGTTCTTTGGGGAATGTTGGTCAAGCTATAAGGAAGAAATTACTCAACTTTGGTGGTAATTCAAAGACTTCTATGAATGGAAGATTGTTTTAAATGATTTGTTGGTGTTGCATGATGGGGAGTTTCTTCTTTTTCATCAGGTACAAGGGAGAAGTCTTAAGATTTGGTGGGGATCCAAATCTGGAGGTGGACCCATATTCAGTGATTTGTTAACAATGCGAGATGCCTTGGTTCAGATTTTAGTCCTTCAAGCACCTCTAGTATTTCAACTTTAGTTTCACCATAAAGACTTTCATGACATGAGCAGTTAAGTAAATGGCACCATCTCATTGTTAAGGCTACAAGCTGGTCTTTACCACAGAGTGTCTTTGCTCATGTAAGGGAAACAGCATAAAACTTTTCAAGCTTTTTGGAATAAATTAAGGTTGATATCCTCAAATCCACTGATGCAGAGCCAGCTCCACGTGACACCTTAAGTGAGATTCTGTATGGCACCCTCCTCCAGTGATTTACATACACTAACAACAAAAATCAAACAGTGTTATTTTTAACATTGTCTTTAATTTATAAGATAACACGTCATCTGATTTACATGCTTCAGAAATTACAAATAAAAACAGAAAAATCTGAAATAAATACATTTATAAATACATAAAAACATTTACCACAAAATATAAATCATGTAAATAAATGGATGGATAATAATCATTTGTTTGGTTTTAGCATTTTTTAGTGATATTAATTGGGCATTGCTTTACATTTGAATCAATGTGATCTTTTACATTTTAAGTTTATATAGTAATACCTAGTTTTAATATAACTACATTGAGGGTGAAGTTTGGGAGCATTGGGGGAATAAATCAAAGTCCCCTTGTTGGGAGAGAATGAGTTACAAACAGCTTATAAAAATCCTCAGGTCACTTTCAGACCTTACTTGTTGAAATCCAGCTCACTTTTTTTGGGACTGTGCATGAAATTTTGATGCAGCACAAGTACCAGAACTCTGGGCTAGAATGAAAACATTTCACCTCCAGAGTTTGGTCGTCCATGGGTGTGGAAGCCATCCATACCTAACAAAGAACAATCCCTATGCTCAGTGTTTTGTGAGCACTAGGCCTGTCCGCTAAATAACCACTTAGGAGAACTAAGAGTAAGAGAACTTAGGGTGTTTTCACAATAGGTCCACTTGTTTCGAAACGTGCTGTGGCGCGGTTTGCCATGGGTCCCCCCCCCCCCCCGCTGGCTTGCATTCACACTGGCAACATCAAACCGTGCCCGGACCCACTTGTGTATTTACTCAGTTTGAAACAGCAGGGGGCGATATGCACGTAACTGGTTGCCAAACCTGCTACGGAGGAGAACGAAGAAGAGGCTACCATATTAACCATTTTCTACACCAGACAACCAATGTTTACGTTTCGCTCTCTTCTACACTTTCCTTCAAGTGTGTTTTTTTTATCGTGTTTAAGACAGCATCAGCGACCTTCTGGATCCTCGTAAATCATCATAATCCTCAACCAGAATAAACAAATCGACAAATTGAGTAAGCAAAAGATTCAACCGCAGGATTAACAGGAAGTAATGCATCAAAAGTAGATCAGTTCGGACCACTTTGTTTCACACCAGTGAAACCGCACCAAATGTAGGGAGATGGAGCGGATCGAGACCACCCCTTCATGGAGGTCTCGGACCAGCTGATTTTGCAAAGTGCGGTGGTTGCATTCACATTGATACTAACGCACCAAAACCTGGGCCAAAACTTCTTTGGTACGCACTAAATGCGGTTGGTGTGAAAACGCCCTAAGACTGCCTGTTTTAAAGGGGGCTGAGGGAGAGTGTGTATCGGCATGTCAAAGTCTAATATCTGAATGAACTGAAAGAAACTTAACAAACATGTTGATATCTGGGACTAGTGTAAAATTAGTGACCTTCGCGAGCGATGATGTTATTACGTTGTTATATTACAGAACGCTGTGGTACTACAGAAGCAAGAAAAGCAAACAAACACTAAGTTGGTGTTGTTTTTGCCTTTGTCACATCTTTGTAACTATCATTAGTTTCAGCCCCCATCCCACCTTTGTGTCATTCAAAGCAAAGGCACAGCGTCACAGGGGTGCTGATAATACACCTCAAAACAACTCTGAGCCGCCTCAAATGAGTTGTTCCCACCTGCATCTCACAGTGGGAGACTTCTTCTGTTGAGGAAGTTGGAAGACAACCGTATAATGAGGTTGGTTCATGTTGGACATGAAAAATGATATGTGCAATAGCAACACTGCAACACTAAGATGACCATTTTGACTGTGTGGATTCACTGTTTCTACAGAAGAGCAGAACAACATAATGAAGCACTTACATCACGAACACCGGGGTCACTCTGGTGGTGGGTCACATCGGTAGCAGGATTAAAAGTCATCTGCCTCCCACTTGAGCATTAAAATTTCTGAAATATTACCTACTGTGCTCTCACACTAACTAACCCCAGGGAATTTTCAGGAGCTTTGCACAAGTGTGAAAGCACTAATTATCAGCTAAAGCTTTGCCCTTTGGTCTTTTAACTGCGCTACCACACAAAGTTCTGCTGGAATATAGAATAACAGGCTGTACATCTGCCAAAATGGATATAAAAAAAGTATCTTCATTTGTTTATTTGTACTTTTTCAGGAGATTATTGACTCAAAATCCACACGCTCATATACATTCCAGATGAAGACACCTTTGGATTCTGTGATTAAATGGTAAAATATGGTGTCCATATCAGAATGTGTGAACTTTTGGAAAATGTCAAGGTAGTGATACCCATTTTGTCCGCTTCAGTAACCCTGTGGCTGTTCCCTCAATGAAAAACAATCCCTCACACAGATCCTACCTTTAAACTAAATTCAACATCATATATCCTGTAAGCTCGGCACAGCCTTATGAATGACAAAGCATTGCATTGAGCATAATTATTTTGTTCAGGCTTCATTCAAATCTCCGGTGTTGTTTTTTCACACAGCTGAAGAATAAGTGACAGCTTATTGAAGTGAGGTGAGGAGCTGTGATTCCTCCGACACTGTTGACTGACTGCGTGCAGACAGAACGATGTCACGTTAAAGATGGAGACAACCTTGCCCTTTGGCAAAAACATTCTCCAGAGACTCGTTTCCTTCAAATTGTTGATAGAGACATTATTTCCCCCCCTTTCAGGCATTCATGAGTTTAAGCTATCTTTAGCACATTTACACAGAGACGTCTCCACCTGACAAAAATATACTATTACTGAAAAACCTCTTTGCCTCCTTGTTTTAACAGTGACGCCTACGATGGCGGAGATTCTGTATCCCTGTCAGTGACTTTATAATGACCTTCAACGTCGCATGTGGAAGATTCAGACACTAGTTTGAGGCATTTATCTCCTAAAACCATAAGAGTCTGTTTCACTTAATGAGAGAAAATTCACAGTAGCCATGTGTGCAACAATCTGTGCCATTTTATTCCCTCCTACAGTACCTGCCCCTGCCCACTGTGTTCGTTTATAAAGCCAAACAAAGTTTTGGGAAGCTGGATCTCCAAGATTATAAGCTGCGTTTTTCAAACCTGCCTCGACAGCCAAACTGGTTTTCAGATCGTAGACCCTAGCTTTAACCCTGGCAAGGCCCACCTGAGAAGTGAAAACCATTTCAGGTGACTACCTCTTGAATCTCATAAAGAGAATGCCAAAAGTCTGCATAGCAGTAATCAGAGCAAAGAGTGGATAATTTGAAGAAACTAGAATATAAAACATGTTTTCAGTTATTTCACAATTTTCTGTTAAGTACATAATTCTACATGTGTTCATTCATAGTTTTGATACCTTCAGTTAGAATCTACAATGTAAATAGTGATGAAAATAAAGAAAACACATTGATTGAGAAGGTGTGTCCAAACTTTTGGCCTGTACAGTATATAGATGCAATGTTTTATGTAGTAATGGGATGAACGGTTGCATTACCTGGGATCTTATTTAGATATTGACCAGTTGCTACATCAGTTTCTGTTTCTGACTTCCTGTCTGAGTTCATCTGTGTTTTTCAGCTTGATGCATGCTTTAAAAAACCTCTGCTAAAATCAGACTTGGTTTGACTTTTGGGCAGAGCACAGGAAAGTAAAGCATCCACAGCACTAAGGAGAGGACCCAATTAGCTCTGGAGGGAATGGCACGTACAGAGTGTGCACACATCTTTTGAACATTAAGCTCTTTCAAGTCAAGCTAATTAAGGGTTTTTTATTATTACAAAGGTAATTTACAAGGTAACTTTGGTTAATTTTGTATCTTTTTGTCAGAATATGGACTGTTTTACTCAAAAAGTATTACTTTGGATGTAAAGAAAAATCATCAGCAGTATTTTAAATGAGAAACATTAAATCAAAGTGTTATGAATAAGTTAAAAAGTCATTTAATTACTTCTTTCATGGGGGAATATGTTAATTTTAGAAGTTGATCTCAATGATTTCATCAAATCTTATGCAATAAAGTTAATAAATAAGTACATAGAGTCCATTAAAATTGTTATTTTTATGAGCAGACCAAAAAATTCTGCACAGTTTCATAAAATAGTTTAAAAGGCACGAGAGAGAGGTGAATTGAAGGGCTAGGTAAACAAACAAAGCAGAACAAGTTATTGCAAAACAAATCACTGGGAAGAGACCCCAAGCTGAAATTGAAATTATCATTTTTTCAAATATGATACATATTTGACACAAAGGCTAGAAGGGCTAAACTTGTATTGATTGCTACCAAAGCTGAAGGGGTTTATTCCAGAGTCTTGGGGCATTTTGCAAATCACACTTTAACACTAACAACAAAATACGCAATGGGAGTACTACTGATGGTGCAAACGTTCTACTTGCTGTATGTCATTTGAAGGTAGCTGGGCAAAGCCCTCAGGACCCTCTCCATCTGACAAGGGGGAAATCCCTGTGCATTTGTATCTAAGCTGAGGTGCAAGGCCAGAATAGGTGGCGCTTGCAGTTGCGGACCGACTCGCCTCCTTGATGTCGGAGGTTACCAGCTGGAAGGATACTTGAAGAGTTGAAACATGGGACTGGCACAAGCCTGAACGAAGGCACTCAGAAGGCCGGAGACGTACAAGGAAAGGTTGATAAGACAAAAAGCTGAACCTGCATATGCAGCAATACCTGTCCTGACTTAAAGATGAGTTAGGTTGAGCTGGTACAACTAGGGCTAAAAAAAAATGCCACTCCAGGCCTGAGGCCTATAGCACGAAGCAGGATTCATGTCTTAGTGAGGTAACTTCAGGGTTAACCCTGATTTATCGATATCACAAAGCCGGTTCATTTCTTATCTGAGTAGATAACCATGGTGACTTGGCTAAGCTGCTCCGGAGCAGGATAAGTTGGGGGATGAATCTGATCCTGTATGATGACCCTCGCACTAGCCAATCAGCTTCTTTGAATCAGTGGCCTGCCCTCTTCACCTAAACCTGGCAGAAGGAGGCGCGCAACTCTTGAGACGAGCATGAGGATGAAAAAGGCTGTCCCGATACGGATTTGACCCACTAGATCAACCTGACGACGCGCTATGAGACGTACCGGTTCTCGTGGCCCGGAATCATCTACATGTGTGACAGATCGAGCCGTTTATTCCCTGTGTGACCCGAAGGAGCAGTGCACTAACTGTCACACTGTTATTGTGCATCGCCTGCTATGTAAACTTCACCTCTGAAGCCCCTTTCATTCAAATGCATCATAAAGTGCTTGACAAATAAAAGGGATGTAATTCTTATGTGAAACATCACATTATTCCATCATGTCCATCATGTCATTCTTGCTCTTTATTCATGTGTATGAGGCTTTGTTTTCTTGCTGATTTTAAATTGTTAATTTAGGTCAGACATCAGCTCGGTTTTATGCTCCATTTTGGCGACGACTTAAATCTTAAATGCAGCATGATATGACATGATACAGACCAACCTACTAGACGCAGTTATGTTTTTATATTTATATTTTATCTGCTCCCATGCAACATGCAACACACTTTCACAGCATATTGCTTCATGAGATTCATGAGTGTCATATTTAGCCAAAGATGAGTAATTTGCGCATTTTCACAGTCCGCCACGCATTTTGTCTGTGACTGACAGCTGCTACGGTGTTGCCTTTCTCCATTATCCTGGCTTTTTCATCCTAACATTTTAACATTATCAGCCGCTCGTCACATGTGAAATATAAAGCTCTGTCAGTGCATTTCGGGCGCTTCTCAGAGTGTTTTCGTCTCATGATTGTGATTGGTCAGCTGCCTCTGAGCCCTCCGCTTATATGTGCACGTTCACGGCTCTTGATGAGACAATCCTGGATTGAGTTACCGTGTTGATAACTTGTGTTGTGCTATCGATTATCCTGATTGCCATTGTTGCGGTTGCTCAATCCTGGATAGATGTGAATTACCGGGGATAAGTTGACCGTGCTTTGTGATATAGGCCTCTGGTCCTGTCTGTTAAAACCATCATACTGTTTACAAACATGAAAAGGGTCCATTTTACGCAAAATTTATGTAATATTGAATTATACAGGACTGTTTGGCTTCATGTATGTACAACTGGAGGAAAATGAAGCGCACTATCAATCAAACAACTGTTTGTGAAGAGAATTACAAACTTCCCATTGTAAAAGGCAACATAAAACAGTCTCTTGTTATCATTGCAACTTAACTCAAATAAAATAGATCTATAATCAGTCTCTTACTTTGTCTCTTACAGTCCCTGACAAACATTGCTAAGTTTGTTTCTCTCCTGTTATCAAGTGTGCTGGAACGGATCAGATCATAACAGATCATGTTTTTTACTCAGATGAAAGAACTTCAGCAACATAAAATTCTGACAGCCAAACATCATCTCACGTATTCTGTATTTGTTGTTTTGAGACTTGAGCGTCTAATCATGCCAAGACATGTCTGCAGAGAAGTATGTTTTTCTCATTCTGCTGTCAGATCTTCTGTGATTTATTCTGGCATTGTAATCTGAAACCATGGTATTCTCGGCACGGTGCACAAAAAGCAATGCAAAGCGTTGGATTTAGAGGAAAGTATAACGCCGGCGTGGATTTAAATAAATACAGTACATCCACAGGAGATGCACAGTAGACATTTTTAGGCCAAATAAGTGATCTCATGAGGTCCAGACTGGAAAAATCAAAAAGATGAAACACATCAAAATAACAAGTCCTACCAACAGCAGTCATCTGACAACGCCTCCACTCTGGAAAAAAAGTGTCTGGTTGTCATTTTTGTCAGGTTGACAAATGGCTGCAATTGTGGCACTTTCACACTGACAGCGTGGGGATAGTGTGACCATTTGGATTGTTAGAACCACAGCCAATGAGCAGAGCTCCGCAGTCACTTGTTGGATTATCTGTAGGTAACGTTTTCAGTGCTGCAGCCTCACTTTAAGCTGAGAATAGATGCTGTTTAGTATTCTGTCCTACTTTTTGTCTCCTCTCTATACTGTCTTTTTTGTTCTGTACTGAGGCTTTGGAGCAGATTCGCGATTTAACCTCCTGAAAGCGCTTTTGTGTCAGTTTGATTAATCTGTATTTGATGCTCTGAGAGTTCATCTTAGAGTGTATCTTCTCGAATCAGCTTCACAACACAATAGGCCATAGACTGACAGAAGACAAAGATTTCTAAATAAGCATATTGATCCATACAGAAGATAAGTTTTCTCCTCTGCAGGGCATCAAAACAAAGTGGAGTTAGGGTCCTATATGAACAATCGAGGCTATTAAAATGAACACTGGTAATAACAGACAAAGCCAGTTTGCTTTATAACTACTGTACCTCTTCTGACAGAGGCAAACTGTCAGGGTGACATGGTGATTGTCTGGAACAAAGAGGTGCAAAAGTAGGTCAAGTTCACTGAAAACTGACAATTTTAAGATAACAGTTATTGATGCAGCTTTTTTGTCAGTATGAAATTGCCACCTAAGATCAATAGGCTAGAATTTACTGACAATCCACACCCTCCTATTATTCTTGGGTAAAATCTAAGACAGTGATGTTTGTTTCAAAGCTTCTACATAGTATGAGATATAGACTGTGTTGCCAGGTTTGCTCATTATAAGCACCTACTGGATGATTTACTGTGAAGTTGCACACATGTGGACAGTTGTGAAATAACTTATTCGGGTTTCTCTAACTCTTCTCCAGCTCATGTTAATAAAGCAGCTTAATAGGGCTGTCACTACCGAATATGAGGATAAATATCTGTAACCGAATAGTAAATAAATATTCGAATGTAACATATTGAGTGTAGTGGCACATCAGGGCGCCTAGAGCAGTGGATTGTTCCGCCCAACAGAGGGCACTGTGAGCACAGCCTGACCGTGCTCTCTTGACCTCAGTAAACAAAGAGTTTCCACTGCGAGCGGACATTAACAGCTCCGAATCATCTGAGGAGAGCTGTGTGGAAGTAGTTGTGGTTCTACACCGTTGATGGCAAACTTAAAATCAAAGACCAGGCTGTGGGTTCTGTGAAATGCAGTTTAGTCACTCATCCTCCACTTATTTGCGGGCTGAGTTGTCGACTTTTCATCCAAGCTATACAGCCGAGTGCAGCGGTGCTTCGTCAAGAGTTACACCCCGAGTGACTGTGTTTTTTTTTGGCAGGGTCTTCACCGAAAGGGTGGATAATAGCGTAATGGTGTCTTTGATTATCTGGGTGCATGTCCGAAAACCGTTCAAGTTTGATTTTTAGGAAAAGTGACAGCCGTACAGCTTGATGGTTCTCCTGGAGCCTGCCAGAAATAAAAAGGACTACTGTGAAACATTATCAAAAATGGTTTTCACACAGATCCACTCGGTTGCAGTTGGAAAAAAGTGGTGCCAGTAGCCCAGTGTGTCATCTCTGAACCACCCTATGTCAGGAGGCGCTCGCCTTGGCGCAGTTGATCGGGGTTTGATCCCGGCCTGTGGCTTCTTCCCCCCAATGTCCATTTCCGCACTCTCTGCACTCCCTGCACTCCCTGCACTCCCTGCACTCCCTGACTTTATCTACTTGGTCACATAATCATTTTAATATCACAACTGCACTGTGTGCATTCACAAAAGTCACATCAAGGATGTCTTGCTTTAACACATGTGTTGTTTGTTGGACAGTAAGACTGTCAGTTGTTTTGTTTTCTTGACTACCAACAAAAATGGTCTGTCTTATATCACCATTGTCCGGCTCACTCAGAGAATGGACAGAGGTGCACGCAGTTGGTGTGCTACCTGAGTGCAAAATGTACAAGCCTGCAGACAACACTCATTCAAGACAGAACAGTGTTACAGTTGAAGAATGACTGTTTCAAACATTTATTTATAATCATAAAAATGGTCATTATATGAGACAATCATTAGGACACAATTCAAGTCCTATATTACCAGCGCAAAGTGTTTTAGTATACAACGCAGGTGTCTTTACTTCTTCACGCCTGGCACCAATGCTGTGAAAGAAAGCAAACCAGCGTGCTTTCATTTGCACCTGGGAGTGTGTTTTCCTGAAGATAAGGAGCACTCAGGCGCAATGCTGGTTTGTTCTGCACTTTGACTGCACTTCAAACCTCCTCAAATCTGTTCTTGAGTCCAAAGTCTGAGGCGTGGAGTATTTCTTCCATATTAGGGATGCATTAGCGATTTGCACACTCACACAGGATGCAGAATCAAGACAACAAGTGCAAGCCATGAGTTTACTTGTAAAGTTTGCCACACTCCTCCATCACAGAGTGCATGTACAGTGTGGGTTTTTCAGTTGCTGTCAGAGGATTGAAAAGATGTCTTGGGTTGCAGGAGTATGAGTGCTGAGTGCTTTCAAAAGGCTTCTTCGAGGAGGATAAAATGTCACGTCACTTAAACTGGTTTTCTGAGTGTGACACTGAGTTCAATGTACTTCAGTGGACTCTGGTGGCCCCCACAGCCACCAGACCTCAATCCAAGAACGCACATGTGAGATGCAAAGGAAACCTGCAGCAAATGTGTGATGTCTGCATGGATCAGAACCTCTAATGTCACAGTTCTGAAGACAAAATGGCTTCCAACCCCATATTAGCATTAGCGTTAGTAACATTAGCATGTACCCAATGAAGAGGCCAGTGAGTGGATGTATATAGCAGTGGTAAAGATATTTATTTATAGTTTTTCCCAATATCATTCCACCCTGTTCACAAGCTCCTCCAACAAAAGAAACAAAATTCCCTTTAAAGGTAAGTCCTGAAGACAAGAATACTTCTTAAAAGCGAGTCTTAAATTTCGTCCCATTACGGTGATAAGAGAGCCAGATTTGGAGAGCACTTTCGGTCAAGTCTGGCGCTCAATTTGGCTGCTTTTTGCAAATGATTTTAATGATGTTATTAAGTCTGTGAACCTTGTTAGGGAAACTAACAGTGAGATTCACTTTGGACCATGCTGAGAGTTTCTCTCCTTCGTCCTTCCATTCTTTATTTCACTCCGCTGTGCACTCATGGGACAATTATCGTCTGTGATAAATGAGCCTTTCACCGCGAGACCTTTACGTTTTGGCTAACACAAAAAGCAGAGGTAAAAGATAGCCCTCTCTCTGTTCTCCCTTCCTCCTTTTATGTCTCCATCTTTATCTTATTACAGAGCTGTGCGGTGTAACAGACACGCTGATGGAATCTGGAAGGCTCACACCATCATGCTTAGATCAATGTAACATGACAGGGGGGCTTTTTGGCCAGGTATTTTTAGACTCCGGCGTTACAGCCTCTCGCTTCCTCGCAGAGACACTTCATTATCAGGAGCAAATCAAATAGCTCTCATGCCGTGTGAGTGTGTGTGTCTTTGTCTGTGTGTGTTCAGGGATGCACAGCGGCCAGTCCAGGAAAGTGAAAAAGAATGTCAGCGTCTCACACTTGCTTCTTCCAGGCGGTCCCTGGTCACATCACCATGCTGTAGGGTCTCTGCATGTGTGTGCGTCTCCTATTAACATCCTCCTATCACTCTTTGAATCCTTTTTCTGAACAATCCCCGGCTAAATTTTTCACCAGCTCTCATCAAATTTGCAGGAGAAATCCCTTGACATTCCCTGTTTCTCTGAGAAAATCAGGGCACTTATAAGCTCACTTAAAGACACCTACCGTTCGCTTAAATTTGCTCTTTGATTCGCAGCTTTTAAGTCCCATTTTGGGTGAATCGCTTGAAGAAAAAAGTAAGAATCCAGCCTGCTATTTATAAACCTCAGGGTGCTGATTGGACGGCGCGCGCTTTGCTCATGTCTTCATTGGTTAAAAGCACATGAAAGAGTCTGGAAAGCACGCGCGCGCTCGCACACTCCTCGGTGAGCTCTCATTGGAGCATGCACATGCACTGACACAAGCACCAGCAGCTACAGCGGCATGCATGTCTTCTAATTAACATCCAACCCTGGAGCTGCAGTGTACAGTACCCGGTCTAACAATGAATCCATCCTCCTCTCTCTCTCTTTCTCTCACACGCACACCTCCACTAATCCGCTGTGTGTTTGCTGAGAGGCATTTCCCCTTTCCTACTTCCCTCCTTACTTCCTCCCTAGCTCTCCATCCCTTCATGCTCACCCAACACGCCTCCAAAGTGCCTTAGAAGAAAAGACTTTTAAGACTTTTTGGGGTTGGCTTAAGGGGGTTATAGGTTTTCAGTGTGCACGAAACACTGTAAATGTGTGAGTGTTGATGCAGAGAGGATGGAAGCAGGAGGGGGTGTTAAGGCTTTAGGGTTTAGAGGGATAGAGGCAAGAGAGAAAGAGGAAAAGAGAGAAGCAGGGGTGTGTTTGTTAGCATGCACGGCGATGTGTGCGTGCGCGCGAGAGGCAGCGACGGCGCAGAAACAGCCGCGCTAGCACTGCTTAATTAATCAACATCAAAAGGCGGCATTAAAAATGAATGGGACCCGAAGCAACAGTTTGGCTAAAGTGAATTATTCAGGCGTGGAGCTTACCCCGCTGCCCAACATTCTATTAAGAACTAAAAAAATCTCCATTTTTTTTTTTTAATTCACCCTCCTCTTGCCCCCATTTAGTCTCTGTTTGTAGCGGGGGGCTGCAAACTTTGCCGCCGACGGATCAATGCCCCGCTTTCGCCAAGGGAATTTTAGGCAAACAACACGCCCCGTCCACTTTTTTCTTTTTTCAAGCTTCTCTGTTTGAGCAGAATGCCATTAGTCTCACCGCTGACCACAGTTACGGGCCCTTAGTTCCAAATTAAGGCTCTATTCCTTTTTCAATTAATTGTATTTGGAGGAAGCGGTTTTCAATTAAAATGAAAAAGTCGCTGAACTCTGAGATGAGGAGATCTTTAACCTAAGTGAAAAATCCATTCTCTTTTTCATTATTCTGCTGTAATTTGACGATCTGCCCCAATCAGAGTGAATTAACACTGAGATAATACACATTTTAATCATTAATTAAGCTCTGTGGATTGTCCTCATGAGTCATCATTATTTGGGCTGCAAAGGAAGGAAGAACCAGCCAAGTTTGTTTTAAGATTGTGCTTCAGATCTGAAGTTTTCTGGTTTCCTTCACTATTTTTAGCCACAAAAGACATGGCTGCAGCTCTGAATCAGTGTTTCCTTGAGCAACCTCATTTCTAAACAAGTGCGAACATTGTGATAAATGAACAGGATATGTTTCACTCTCTCATTTTACTTCTTTTCAGCAAATTTAAATTAGTCCCACAAGTCCCCAGAACACATTTTTGAAGTTTCTTGCAAAAGTTTTGCTCAGATGTTGGAATTTTGCATGTGTTTAAACCTCTGTCAGCCCGACTAAGAACTGACTGTTCTAGTGTAAATCCTAATGATCCGGGGCTCAGGTCGGTTCAAGGGATATTTTAGTATTTTTGAAGATGGGTTGTATGAGGTTTTTGAAAAAAGTTAGTGGAGTGTCTGAGGGGCTCCAGGCTGCACTGTTAGGGAAAATGAACTGAGACTAACGGTAACGTACACTGCTGTAAGATATTTTGGTGATAGCGTGAGTAAAAATGAGCCATGAAACTATGTTGGGTTAACAATTTTAGAGCACTTTATTTTTCCTCCTGGAATTATTTGTGTTTTACGATGCAGTGAATGCCTGTGTTCTTCCGCCTGTGTGCTTTGGTTCCAGTAATTTACTGTTTTCCTCCATTGGCTCAGGACGACAAAACAACAGGCAAGGACACTAATACTGAACCAAATACAACTGATTTTGACTCTAGTGATGATTATGTTCATTTAACTGAGGATGAATGTGGCTACCTTTTAAAAAACAGAAGAAGAAATTCTTCAGAACAATATTCAGCAGGTGGAATCGATGTGTGCAGGTGGAAGAACACATTGCCATTTGCTGCAACATCAAATAAAGCCAAACATTTTACAAAAAAAATGAAGAACAAAGCACTCTGAATTTTTTACCCACCAATAATCTGAGCTCATTCTGCTCTAACACGCAGCACTGTTGTGATCCACTTCATTTACTGTTGTCAACTACCTCATACAACCCAACTTCAAAAATACTGACATATGCCCTTAAGCAGGGAAACATGCTGCAGGATAGTAGGAAGAGTTTATGGTTCTCTTATGTGATTATCCAGCTGTGTGAGTTATGCTAAGAGTCATCTCATCCTCAACAATCATATTCCAAAACGATAATCAATTTTCTGCTATCAAAGTTCCTTATACTCCAGGGCATACAGAGATAAAAACCAAGCACATCCTCTCTGTTGTGTCACACAAATCCACAGACATGTTCAAAACATGGGAAGCAGGGCCTTCAGTCACTCTGCTCCTCAGCTCTGGAACTCTCTCCCACCAGACCTCTGAAATCTGAACTCTCTTTCCGTCTTCAAATAGACGCATAGCCGACCTATTCAGAACTGCATACTCCATTGAACATGAAGTTGCCATTCTTATCTGCATATCTGTCATTGTCTGATGTGTTTGCTGATTACCTCCGCCAAGGAGGTAATGTTTTCAGGAGAGTTTGTCCGTCTGTCTGTCTGTCCGTCCATCTGTGAACAAAATAACTCAAAAAGTAATGGATGGATTCAGGTGAAATTTTCAGGAAATGTTCAGCATGGGAAAAGGAAGAACTGATTCCATTTTGGTGTTGATCCGGATCAGTGTCTGGCTGCCATGGCGAAAAATGTGATTTCTGTGAATAACTACTGAACTAAAATAGATATCATTATGGATCCAGCTGCTAATGGTTTGTTTTCATGGTCAAGGAATCTAAATATTTAGATGAAATAAAGGTAGGAGTAATATTTATGGTAAAAATGACAATATGGCTGAGGACTGTGGCGCTGGTGGAGGTCTGCGCTCTTCGAGTGCTTTCTGGTTTTATAGTTGTATTGTGTTGTTATTGTTATTGTTGTTGTTTTTATCCTGTACAAGGTCTTTGAGTGTCATGAAAGGCCCTTTTAAATAATAATAATAATAATAATAATTATTATTATTATAAAACAATTAAAGTCCTGCATCCTCTGCAGGGGGCGTTATAATCATTGGAGACCAGGATTCCTCTCAGGAGCTTTTACTTTGAAAAGTCGCCATGAGATACCAAGTTGAACAAATTAATAGGCAAGGTCATCTTTTTGTAGAGTTACGTAACAATTTGAGATGGATCCCAGCAAGACTTTTCAAAACAGTTGGGACAGTAAATACATATACCTAACAAGTTGCAAAATTAAAAAGACACCTGATAGATAATCCCACATTTACTTGGGTCATCAGAGCAGGTCATGAAAGGTTTGGGTATTGTCTTTAAATGAGGGCTGAATGATACTGGTACTTAAATGGTTTCTGAACCAGTGCCCTTTAACATTAGTTTTGGTAGATAATGGATTGGGTTTCAACCTGTTACTTAGCTTGTCTTACTCAACTACTTGAGAGTCCACAAGTTCATTTAAGTTGGCACCCATTGAATCTTGGGTCATCTTGGGCGACTCAGAGGCGTTAAAGGTGCATCAAATGGATCCTTTGTCGGCCAGGAAAGGAGGACGCATTTGACCTCGCTGCCTAAAGAAGTCTTAAAGACCCTTTAGCCTTTAGCGTGCCGCTTTGACGTAATCAGTATTCAAATGTGCCCTCTGAAGGACGCAGCCCCTGAAATGGGACACAGCTTGAGTTTTGTCTTAAGGAAAATTGAGGAAGCGTTTTCTTTTCCCGTGAAAGCTTGTACAATAGTTTTGGAGGGATGTAGCAAAACGTGACATCTTAACAAATCTGTGAACTTCAGTGTCCACAGAAAACCATCGAAGGGTCAAAGTGAGAAGCGAAAGAAATATCTGCACATATCTGTACCTTGTGTGGTAAGGCTGTAATCTTCAGACCTCCAGACATCACTGCAGGAAAAATAGAGTTAATTCTGTAGTGGACATTACACCATGGGCTCAGGAATACTTCTACTAAACACTGTCTAGGAGCACTGTTGTAGTTAAATCATATTTTGTCATATAAACAGAACAAAATCTAAATTTAACCATGCAAAACAACAACAGTTTTTTCACTCTAGCATGAAATGAACGCAGGGAAAAAAGAATGTGGGACCTCATTGAAGTCTCCATCTTTGTGTATCTGGTAAACACAGATGTCACGGCTTCCCAGCATGCAGCTGTTCACACAGCCACCTCCGCTGAGCCACAGTGGAGCGCTAAACTCCATTGAGCGGCCAGAGGCTGCCTGTCTCATCCTGGACCTGCTTCCTGTTACACTGGTCTGTAACGGCGCCTGTGGGCTTCCGTGTGTTTAAAGGGGAGGATGGAGCAGTTCGGGGTTTAGGGGGGTAAATTTAAGGAGATGAGGGGGTGGAAGATGATTCAGGAGATGGAGCAGAAGGACTTTGTTTGCATGTGTTAAGATGTCTGAGTGCAGCGCTCATCTGAACCAGATTGTTGCACGGATCATATTTCTACAGAGCTGGCTGCCTGCCTGTGGCAGCAGCAGTGGTTTTGAAACTTTAATTTCATTATTTTGAAGTAGGAGAGACACCAAAACATCTCTGATGTGCTGGGTTTGACTTGTTAATGTTTTATTAGGCTCATCCTCAGCGCTGAGGAGCTGCACCAGAGGCTACATCAGTAGACCAAATTACAACCAAAAAAGAAGCCTTAAGAAACATCTCCACAGAATCCTACAATATTTAATGTTGTTGATTTTATTTGTTGCATTTTTTATTTTTACACAGCAACTCTAAGATAAGCTCAAACGTCCTTACATTTCATCTAATTCTCCATATTTTGGTGTTTCGATTTGATTGTAAAACAGTCAGACTTAATTGAGCTAACTAAAGCTATGCTCATCAAAAAGTCTCTGTGGTGGAAAATAAAAAACTGTGGATCTTCCATGCAGAAAAGATTTGCCTTAAAGTTGTTCTTGGTCTTTTTTTTTTTAAGAGAAGTTACTTGGATGGGCTGCACGGCAGTTCAACAAAAAGGTTGCAGGATCAATTCCCAGGTCCACTGGGTCCTTTCTAGAGTTATTATGTTCTCCCATATAAGTCTGGGTTTTACTCTCTTACAGACTTCAAACATGATGGTTATTTATTGGTTAACTGGTGATCCTAAATTGCTCAAGTTTTAATTATTGTCCATCTCAACATGCCAGCCTTCTGCTTAGCTGTGGATTGGCTTTGGTCTGAATATTTGAAAGTAGGGGAGAGTTTTTTGTGTCATACTCTTTGTTGCTTTTGATGAGGACTTTCAGTTTTGTGTAGTAAAACATGACTGACATGTTTATAAGCCTGTGCTGTGCTGCTGTTGGTCAGATTGCCTGAAGTCCCTCCTCATCTCAGGCTTGCTATCTATCACATGGTTTGACTCTTGCACAAACATACTCCTAGTTGATAATTGGCCACAATGCCTGACAAGTGGATTCTGTAAAAAGATGAAACTTTAAGTTGTCATTAAGTGGTTTGAATCTTAATTCCATCTGCTTTTGGCGTTTTGTTGACATTTGTCTGTTTGATTGTTTGTGTGTCTGTCTGACTTTGAGCAAGATGAGTCAAAAAGTTCACCGTGGATTTTGAAAATGTTGGTCATGGCACAAGGAAGACATGGTCAGATATTGGTGACCGTCTGGATCTAGAAGCAGATCTGATAACATTCAGAGTTAAGGCAGTTTTCAACATTTTGGAAAATAACTCGGATAAGGATATTAGAAATACTCTGGCAAAGGTTTGTGCTGTGTTTGCTGTTAGTCAACTCTGTAAACTGCAACATATTACTTTCTTCGCACATTTGTTTTCATTATATAAAAGGTGCTATGAGGAGAATCTATTTCCGGCAACATAAAGACTCTGCTACCCTTGAGCACGCGCGGTGACTGTCGTAAAGACGAGATCCAATCCAAAGCGTGCGTTTGTTGTGATGCTAATAAATGCAGCTCGGACCTTCCTCAGAACTCTGCATTGCTTTACAACTTCTTTTTTCAACAACTTACAGGATGCTAAGCGACGAGGTAATGTATCTCTTTCTAGTTACATAGCGGTAGTTTTTGATGTGTGACAACAAGCAATTTTTGGAAAACTTAGTATCGTAGTTTTGTAGCCGGCTGTATATCACTACTTACAGCCCAGTGCTCTAAGACGTGTCTGAATAATATAAATTTGCTCTAGTTTTAACTGTCTTGTTCCCGAAGTTGAGTATCCAGGCCAGTCCAGCCCTGTCTGACCCGACTAAGATGCTAAGAAGTAGCATTTATAGATAACCTATTTTGATGCTATAAAACTCATCTTAAAGTGTGTATTTCCATCAGGCATATATCTAAAAGTGAGACTTTTTTGTAATTACTTAGAAACTCCTCATAGCATCTTTAAAGGGTGGCACAGTGGTACAACAGGTGTTGTACATGCCTCATAGCATTAAGGTTGCAAGTCTGAATCCTATATCAGTCAGGGCTGTGGGTGTTTTCGTGGTTGTCTGTTGATCTGTGTGGTCCTGTGATCAGCTGACAACCAGTTCAAGATGTACTACAGCTCTCACTCAATCTGGGGTAGGCTCGAGTCCTCACAGCACTGAAAGAGAAAAGCAGCATGGATGATGGATGTATGGAAAGCTCGAAGGTTCAAAAACAAGGCAACTGGACTATGTTGAGTTTTGGGGAAACACTTCAGTTTCCATCCAGAAGCTTCTTCAGTTCCAAATGGCTGGTGAGAGAAGCAGATACTTATCCTACTAGAGGGAAAGACAAAAGAAGACCCCAGATGCCAGATCTTTATGGCGTGTTCCCACCGAAAGCATCGCAAATTTTTCGCGCGTTGATATTACATACAAAGTCAATTTAAAGACGTGAATTGACGCTACATTGGGGCGAGCATAGAGCGGCGTCAAGCGTTCAAGCATTGAGTGGTGAGCGGCGAGAAGCAAGCGTTTCCAGCGAAGGAACGCTCGCCGCTCAACGCTTGACGCTCGAGTTGAAATAATTGAACTTTTCGAGCGAGCGTGTTGACGCGCCGGGACAGCCTTTCAGCGTGGAGATCGTCACTGACGCAGGGCATTCTGGGGGTCGGAGTCTTGCTAATTTGACAAACTGCTAAACTTACCAGAGACCGATGGAAAGGCGCTCCGCAGCTGCAGCTGGACTGTCTTGCCTGTAGTTGGTATCCAGGCGGGAGATCCTGGCACCAACCCTGGCCAGCATGTCTTCAAACCGGGCAACAGTCAGCCTGAAGTCCTGCTGGAACCGGCCGTCGTCCAGACGCAGCTCCTGAAAGAGACGGTGGAATTCACCAAGCTCACACCACCGCCGTAGGGTAGCATGCATCCGGTGCCGACGACGGTGCCTAGCCCGCAGCTGACTTCTCCACAGCAGGTACAGAGCAGCGATGGTGGTAATCAGAGCTATGATATGATAAAATGATAATGGCGGACTTTTCATGCAACGATACCGCGGCGAGCGGTGAGCGTTTTTCTGCATATTTGTACCAGAGTCAAAACTTGAGCGTCGAGCGCGGCGCGATTTCACTTGACGCGCGAATACACTCGTTTTCAACGCTTTCAGTGGGAACACGCTGTTAGGATTTAGATTGGAATACAGTCCACAGTCATCACAGTCCAGTTGCCTTGTTTTTGAATCTTCAAGATAACCATGACCTGGATGAATGAGTCTTCACAGACGTGATGGATGGAAAGGTTTGTGGGAGCTGATGAGGCCCTCAAGCTTTACATTATCAATATGGACTTAACAAAGTGTTTTGAACACAAATGTAAAAAAACCTGGTAAATCATGATAAACTATGGAGACATGCTCCTGAATTAGGATTTGAAAATGAAGTCTATGGAAAGCCTATTTTATTTATAACACACCCATACACTTCCATTTCTTCAGGAAATCTTTGCCCACCGTGGATCCTCTCATGGGACAAACTTAAAAAAAATCAAACCATCTGGAGCAACAGTCTGGGTCTGCGTCTGTGTCTACAGGGTCTGTGTGTGTGCGTACCTGGATGTGTGTTTATTCTTCTGTGTTTTACACAGCAGCCTACAACATGGGTTCACCTCCCCCTTTGAGTGGGAAAAAAAAGGAAAACCATGCCTGCTTCCCTGTGTGTGTTTGTGTGTCCATGCATCCACAGTGGGAAGTGTGTCTGTGTGTGGTGAAAGGAAAGGCTGGAGGCTTTATGTGTGTGAGTGTGCTTCTTTCTTTCTCTCCCTCAGCTAATGCCTATTTCTAGATCGGTTTGAGGGTCAAGGTTTGGCCACCGGTGGAGAAAAGCTGTGTTCCCATTTAAAAGGAGGAAAAAAAAGCCCCCGCTCACTCGCCACAATGAAAGAAGACTGAACACACAACATCCTCTTAAAGCCTTAACCCTTGCTCTTCCATATAAAACCAATCCTCTATTGAGAGATTCGCTGCATTTCCATCAGATTCTCTGTGATATAGGAGAGATAAAACATTATTTTTCTATCTTTCTGACCATTAGGCCAAACTGTTGGAGCTCCCAAACAAAACTGCATCAATGTTTTTGCAGCCAGGAGGCAGCTGAGCGAGAGTAATTGTTGTTGCAGTGATTCATACTGGATAAACTTGAAGCGTTAACCCTTGGCTTTCCTTGTAAATCTTAACCAAACCAAATCTCTTTACTGGATCATTACACACCAATTTGTTTCAAGGCTCTGCAATATTAAACACAAATGAATAAGAGGCTGAATCTAGATTTGATTTGCAAATTGGCATCCTTCAATCAAGCACTTTTTTCCAACTTGTTCGTGGGAGTCTTGAAAGCAGTGACTCAGTCTCTGACTCACAGGTTCGCGCGGCCTTTAAACCATTAGGCTTTAAAAAAAATATGGATGCAGCATCCGCGATGTCGTTTGAAGGTTTCTCCTGGGAATCCTGCGAGCTGCGGGTCATGTTTATTAAACTTTTAAGCATTACACTCAGGAGGACTTTGAAGAGGCGACGTAGGAGTGGAGAAGTTCTCTGGCTGTGAAGAATCAAAAGGCTTTCATCAAGTGTTTCATTCCCACTCGAACAGAGGTTTTGTTTTTGAGTCATTAATCAGGGTCTTTATTTGAGCAAAGACACGAATAATAGACACTGACAAAATACTGGTACAAAGTAATTATGTGGGTTTTAAAACATATTCTGGTAATTCAAAATGAAAGGAACAATAGGTCTGCTTCTACATCTACACCTGCATAGCCTTCATGTCCTGAGATGTTTTAGACCTAAAAAAGAGGCATGAGAGTGTAAGAGTAAAAATACATCTGTGTCCAGTGTATGTTATAGTCACCTAAACATGTTATTTTTGTGGTTGTCTTTAGTTTTCACTCAAAATCTCTCAGAGCACTTGTACACCTAAACTGGTCCGGGCCAAATGATGGAGACAATGGCCTATAGCAGCCCGATACAGCAGAAACACACTGCAAGTTAGAGCCCAAAATAATCCAAACTGTACCAAAACCAATATCAGGCAGGACCAACTGATGTCCAGACCAGCTCACCTGGTCAACAACCTAACATGTCACTTAAATCAGCTTTCCTCTGTATTCTGGTACTCAGTTTGAACTCCTACATGTTAGCTACATTCCTAAATTTAATTAATTGCTGCCATGTGATTGGTTGATTAGCTAATTGTGTTAACAAGCCATCAGGAAGATGCTGGAAACTGAGTGAGCAAAACCTGAATAACAAGAGAAGCATCAAGACAAATAGCCTGCTGTTCGATCTGATATTCAAGATGGTGCTAATTTGGTGACTTTTTAAAAATGTAGAAGTAACAGATTTTTTCTACTTGGCACAGAATTTCACTTTATGGAGTTTGCTGAAGGACTCTTGGCCCTTTTCCACTAGCACGCCTTGGCCCTACTCTACTCGGCCCTACTCGATTTGCAGCGTGTTTCCACTAGCCTGCTACCTCCTAAAACAAGCTAGTTTTAGTACCTACTCCGCTCTGGTTCCAAGCGAGCTGAGTCGATACTAAAAGATGACGTCACCGACTGCCAGCTACTGATTGATCAGACAATGTCGTCATTGATGAATCATGAGCGTGACGGCCTAGCATGCTAGCGGTAGCTACCATTAGCTTACCCTCATGCGTCTTTTCTTTGCAGCTCGATTGCTCTCGTCCTCGGCTTCATTCTGTTGTATAGCTTCCAAAACTCTCCTGTGCTTCTCAAGGGGTATTTCTTCTTACCACCTGCAGCCTTCTTCTGCTTTCCTTTTTTACTCAGTTTGTGACAAAAAGCCACAGATTGTTGTGTCACGCTCAAAATGACGTGACCGCAGTGACTCTGTTTACAGCGACACTGCACCCCGTTGGGCAGATGACTGGGGTTCATGGAAAAGCAGCACAAGGCGAGAAGAGTAGAGCCGGGTAGAGTCGAGTAGAGCAGGGCTAATGGAAAAGGGCCATTTCTCTTGTTGTTCTGTCTGAGACCAAATAAAACTTCCCTGGCATCATAGTGGATGCCTGTTGTAGCAGTGTGTATAAAAGCACAAATATCACTGAATAAGTAGAACACATGTTGATAACACAAATCAAAATATTAGCTATTTAAAAAGCCTGCATCCTTAATTTGCCACTTGATTTATTTTTAAAGACTTCCCTCTCACTCATCAGAGCACCCGAGACTGTAAACACAGATAAATATACAATTTAGACTCCAAATCAGTGAAGATTGGAGACAGCGCATCTTTGACTTTGGCAGAGAGCTGTTTTGTCTGGAGAGGGAATGGACTTCAAAAGTTCCCATTAAAATGCTAAGCAAATCACATCGTAAGCAGAATTCAGATGACAGGTGGAGATAACTTCCTCGCCCCGTTATTTGATGCTGCGAGTCGAGTTTGCAAAGTAATTATCTCCATCACTCTCAGTACTATCACCTGGCAGATACTTCACACAGAAACAATTGTGGGTGGCATGTTGGAGAGAGCAGGAATTCATGAAAACTAAAGAGTTTGCACTGATGCAAATTATCACCTTCCAAAATCTCATATAGTCTTCTTTTTGGATGAATTCCCTGTTTGATTCTGGGGTTTGTTTGAAGCTTCAGCTAAGTGCATGTCATTGTTCTTCAGTATCCTAAATGATGCAAAAAACTTTAAAGAATCTTTAAAGTACAGAGTCTTGAAAATGGGACTGTAGCTTTTTCTCTGACCTACAAATAAAACCAGCACCTAAGACAATGTGCATCTGTTGAAGACTTAATTTTCCAGGACCCTGAACAAATTCTTGTTTCCTCATCAGTATGTCTGATTTATGTTGGCAATTATATATAACTCAAAATGCTGGTTTTCTTGAGAAACTCTCAAGAGACCTTAACTAAAACTGGATTGCTATGACAGAAAAAGATGTTTGATATTTTACAAGATTGTTCAGTATATTACACAGCATGTTGATGCAGGTGGTGATGCTGTTGCCTCAAATGAAGAAGTTCCTGGGTTAACTCCGCACTTGGAAAGGACCTTTCTTTATGTTTCTCCCCTCGCCTGCATAGGTTTTCCATGTGTATGCCCATTTTCTCCTACAAACAAAAAACACACTTCTTAGAAGACAGACTAAAGTAATTTATTTTACCATCACTGGAAATTCAATTTTTTACACTCTGTTGTTGAAACATGCTACACACACATAGGCTGAATTACACATGCACAAACAGGTCCTATGATCATGCTTGCTTCTCCTGAAGAAGTGCCCCTGAAGAAGTTTTGGGGTTTAAAGTCATGCTCAAGGGCACTTTGGCAGTCAGCTGGACCCCCTTCGGCGACCAAACCAACATCCAAACATGACTCAGTTAGGACTTGAACCAGCCACCCTTTGGTCCCCAACCCAAGTCCTTTCCTTCAAATGTGGATGACTGTTCGGCTCTATTTGTCAGTTCTATGGTTTGCTGATTGCCAGTCGGGGATGTACCCCACCTCTTGTTCAATATCAGTTGGGATAGGCTAACAGTTTGCAAACATTGAGTTGTAGAGTCTCTCATAAGGTCACTTATTTTATTGTTTTACTAATGACCCTTTTCCACTATCACGCCTTGGCTCTACTCTACTCGGCCCTACTTAATTTACAGCGTGTTTCCATTAGCCTGGTACCTCCTAAAACAAGCTAGTTTTAGTACCTACTCCGCTCTGGTTCCAAGCGAGCTGAGTTGATACTAAAAGGTGACGTCACCGACTGCCGGCTACTGATTGGTCAGACAGTGTTGTCATAGATTAATCATGAGCGTGACGACCTATCATGCTCGCGGTAGCTACCATTAGCTTACCCTCACACGTCTTTTCTTTGCAGCTCAATTGCTCTCTTCCTCGGCTTCATTCTGTTGTATAGCTTCCAAAACTCTCCCGTACTTCTCAAGGGCTATTTCTTCTTGCCACCTGCAGCCTTCTTCTGCTTTCCTTTTTTACTCAGTTTGTGACAAAAAGCCACAGACTGTTGTGTCGCGCTCAAAATGACATCACCACAGTGCCGCTCAGCTGTTTACAGCGACACTGCACCCCGTTGGGCAGGCGACTGGGGCTAATGGAAAAGCAGCACAAGGCGAGTAGAGTAGAGCAGGGTAGAGTAGAGTAGAGTAGGGCTAATGGAATAGGGCCATAACTGACTGTAGAAAGACTTGGACTGAGCCATGTAACAACAGATGTTTACCAAAAGACCCTTTAAAAATGTTGATGCAAGACTGTGAACACTGCCATGTTCTACACACCATCTCAAACAAACTTCGGATCAACCTACCCACAGACAGAGAGGCTATACTGAGGCAGAATTATGAGGTGTCTGACCAGCAGTGACTCCACGCGGACTTGTAGCATGTCAGCCATGTCCACATTTTCTCAAACCAGAAATACTTAATCAAGTAAAAACTGGAGAGACACAGAAACAAAGAGATTGCCACCAGTGCAGTAAGAGCCCCTAGAGATACTGAATTTAGATCAAAGGTGTTTGTTGAACCATTTTGTAAAGATTTTTTAAGGCTGTGAAAACCACCCTTCCCCGTATACAATCACAACACCTCCAGGGTTCTACCAGCCAGCCTCAAGTGGACACTTAAGGAACTGCAGTTTTTGGCACTTCTACAAAATGGCTTCATTTTTCAATCCTAGAGGTTGGCGCTTGATAAGTTGAGAAGTTTGCACCAGTCTAGGATGTCCCAGAAAGTATTTATAAAGCCAAAAATCCAACCAGTGATCAACATTTGGAATGCACACAAACCCCTCTGTTTCAGCCCTGGTCAACACTGGCTGTTTTAATTTAAATCCTAGAAAACTTCCTGGCCATGCCTCTCTAAAAAGGTAGTTGCTGTGTTAGCTTTCCAACTCTATGCTCTAATGTTTACTGTGGCTGGAAAGACATACTTATTTATGTTTATTCTACTTGGCTTGGTGAGTGACTTCCATCTAAGAGATAACATAATGATATGTAGGGAACAATTAAAATGGACTGTCAGGGTCAGCATCTATATAGGGATATTTCTAGTTTTAAACAAGCTTGAACATGTATTTTGCATGAAAAATATTTGAAATTGTATTTTGCAGAACCAGAGACCTTTAAAAGTCTCTGTCTGTTTAATGGCATACATGTAGGAGCCTGAAACTTCCAAGAGGTTATGCAACTGAAAATAAAAAAACTTACACATCTTACTATTTCCTCACATCTTTAATCCAAAAAATGTCAAAACGTTGTTTTTTTTTCTGTCACAGTGCCATCCTCTCTTGTATTTTTTTGACCTCATGTTCCTGAAAATATACAAGTTCTTTCCTGCCCCTCCTCCCAGACTGTTACTTAACAGCCTGAGCTTAGTTTATTATGCTGTTTTAACCTGCTTTGGCCCAAATCTGCCAACCTTGCTTTGCAGCTCTCTCCTGCACAACACAAATAGGGCAAATCAAAATTATTGTGATAACAAAATCTCAAGAAACTCTGAAACAACACATCTACAGGTCACATTTGAATGTATTTCCCCCTCAGTGTTGCTTTCCTATGTATTGATCCCTGCCATGTTGCCCGAAATGGCAAAGTTCTGATAAACAAGCTGCAAGCTATTACTGAAAGAGCACAACCATGTTTACAGAACGTCGGGGGGATTCACAGCAGCCAGATGTGATCCCGGCTGTGAATTTTAATAGCAGAATCAGCTGCTGCCTCCATCATAACTGTGCCCGCTGCCATCCAGAGAAGAGATTGAGGGTCCGTTTGATGATGTAAATTCATAACTCAGTTAGTGATTTGCATTGACTCTGCGGTGATGGATGAACCCCATGATTAAAAAAACTGTATTAAAAACATTACCCCGGGACATCTTTGCACATTTGTCCCCTGCAGTTTTATTCTGAAATCATCTCTCCGCACACAAGAGTAAGTTTGAGGATGGATAAAAGACCCCTACCATCAGAACTACAGTAGCTGCAGGCCAGGTCGTATCATAACCAAGACTGGCTAATGTTTATGGATTTCTTAGTGTGTAGGCTATATGTGTGCAGAGCGGGTTTGGGGCTATCTGTAACTATTTTAGAGAAAAAAAAGAGGATCCATACTGAGGAGGAGAGGAGTAGAGAGTCTCTGAGGACTTGTTTTTGGTCATGGTGCTTGAGCACTCTGATTAATACTCATAGAGAGACACCAGATGGAAATAGAGAGGAGAGAGAGAATGAAAGCGGGTAGAGAGGGAAATTTGGGAGAAGAGAGCACCGTGGAAGGAGCTGATCAGACGCAGGGAGAGAAAAGGAGAGGTGGGAGCTGGAGAGAGAAAAAGATGAGACTTAGCACACGGAGATGATGAGAGACGACCACGAAGACAGAGTGAAACTGAAACTACACACTCTGAATCAGGACTGTTCTTTGGTTTTTCTTGGCAGCACTTCTTTACGGACCAATTATGAGTTGTGGATTTTTTTTAAGAAATCGATCTTGGTTTTTCTGAAAATTCATGACTAACAAACAGCTGTGAATGTTCATTCATCCAGGTTATTTGGTTCATGCTGCACGTTTCTTAACTTCAGTTTTCAAAGAAAGAAATAATAGGCCTTTTTAGATCATGAGTCTGCAGCAGTGATGCCAAGAAGGTCTGCCGAGGCTCCATATTTGAGCTTGTACACTTAATTAGTTGGTGTCTAGTGTGATTTTATGTAGCCTTTTGACATGAACTAGCAGCCCAAGGCCACAACAGGCTTCTCATAGCTTCCCAAACAGCCCTCATTACATCATCAAATTTGGAAAAACAGAAAAATCAGTTTGCTAACTAGCTATCTGCTATGTTCTGAAAATATCCAACATTGTCCCAATAAAATCCTTAACTGATGAGAAAAGGAACACATCAGCTTACAGTGCAATAGACATCATTACTTACTCTCAAAGGTTTGTATTTTTAATGTTCTGCAGCCAAGTAAATTAACAAAAGATAATAATAATGAATACATAATAAAAGGAGTATGCCATTGACCAACTCTTTTGTGTGAAGTGTCTTATCAAAATATTTTCTGGTGCTATATAAATAAAGATGGACTTATTGATTGAACCAGCAACAAAAGCAATTATCCCAAATATCTGAAGTTGGAGATAAAATCATCATTTTGACTCAAACTTGTGTTCACGTAGTTTCCCTGCTGCATCATGGGTGAGATAACAAGTTTACCAGACTGTGCTTTGTACCAGTGAGAGGCACATGAGAGAGCTCAGGCTGCATATAACTACTTGATGTGTCAAATCAAAGACATGAAGCCAGTTCATAAGTCATAACTAACATAATAAACATTAGTAATCAATGGTTACAGCTAGGGATGTGCCGATACTGTATCTGTATTTGCAAAAGTATTAGATCAGGGCTCATGAGTTTATGATTTTTCCAATAATTCTAGTCAGGTTTGGTAAAAAGGAATTAAATAAGGGTATGTTGTTACTTTGTTTATTTAATTTGTTTCACAAACAAACAAAAGGACAACACCTGCTAGCGTATCCTAGTTAATCTGGGAAACAGCCCATAGAAAGTGTTTGTGAATGTGTAGAACCTTTCAAAGCATATCCTGCATGGGATTCAACGATCATTCCATCAATTGTGTGAAAATTTGTAGAAAAAAGGGTCACCAAAACATGCTGGGAAGGGATCAAAAATACCCTTTTTTATTGAGAAATGCTTTCGTGTTGTCTTGTTTTTTATTTAACTCATAAATGTTGTCCAAATCTGAAAAACTGACACAGTTAGCATCTATGCTAATGTCTGTATGAACAGTCTTGCTGTTATCTTGCTCATAGCTTCTACCTCTTCCTTCCCTAAAAGATGCTGATTGAGCAGTGCCACTTTGGTCCACTCACTATTATTGTAGATTCAAGCTTGCCAGGATGGATCTTATTACAGACAATAATCAAACAGATCCAACTTCATTGCAATATTTAATTTTCTATTTTATTAATTCATTTTTTGCAAATAAATGAAGGGAATATACATACATAAATCTCAAAACTCATATTTCATGCTTCCCACAAGAAAAAGACAAAACAGAATCAGATAGAATAGATAAATTAAAACAGAAAAAAACACATCATACAAAATCACAAAATTACACTGACACACAACAATGAAAACACAGGTAATACAGTCAGACCCCACTTTTATCGTAGTTTCTTGATTGTATTATTATTTTAAAATCAAAATTTGTATGAGAATGCCATATTTTGGTAAAGTCTGAGGCTCTGCCTTTGCTAACAAGACAAGATCTTTATATCTACATTCATAATTATTCCATTTGTCTGACATAATAGTTCCCAAAAGACATAAACAAGTTGAAAAGGTAAAAGTTACATGTAGGCACTAAGATATTAATTTAATAACAGATTCCCAAAAAGATGACAGTAAATCAGGACCAGAAAAAAGGACCAACACAGAAACGATATCTCACTGTTCATTTTATTTAATTTCTCTGGAGTATAATAAACCCTGCAATTTTAAGCATCCCAGGCTTCACTTCAAATTGGATTCCTTTGTTTTGTAATGAGGTTGCTATCTGAATGTAAGTTGCTGTTTTAATTCAGAGGTACCGGCAGAGGCCTTTTAGTCTGAGGATTCACCATTTCTTTCTCCTATTGTTTTCACATTTTGTTTCCAAGCTCTACATTTACAGTCTCAGAAGTTTAACAGAGGAACAAGAACCAGCTATCCAAGCTAACATTACATAATTTCTTCTATACCTTTGCTAAAATTTTAATTGCAATCCTGTTTCATTCCATCAATTACTAACCTTTGGAATTACAATGGTCAGACCCTTGAATCTCTATAAGCCTATTTGAATTAGCGTGCATGAATTTGGGGATCTGAAGGGCCTTGAAGGATGCATTAATCCTTTGTTGGCTGGGAAAGGAGGGCACATTTGAAGGAGCCTTAGAAATGGGAAAGCCTTTGATGTGCCGCTTTGACGCAATCACTCTTCAAAAGCAGCTGCCGGAGGATGCAGCCCCTAAATTGGGACATATTCAGCCTATAAGAAAAATCGTGACAGTGCTGCTTCATAGAAATGCATCACCATATGTGGCATGGTTCACTGTCTGGAAGGATGGAAAGCATGGGAATCGGAGCTTGTAGTGAAAGTGGGGAGCCGTGTATGGAGTGAACTTTATGATTTTTTGTAGTTGAAAGTGCAGACATGTTTGCAGTGCTAGCATGTATTTAACATCAGTTGGCCCATAAAGTGAAAGAATCAGAACTTCAAAGATGGGGTGCTTTAAAAAAGTGCTTGAGCAGCTCTGTTTCTTGGACCATGTAGTAAATGTTCCATGTTATTACTTCTCGAACATTAGACTACAAAGAGCATCTGTGAAAGTGTTCATTATCTCTCCGCGATAGGCCTGAGGAATCTGTTTTCTGGGTTTGAAGTGGAGCTGGAGATGTAACATTTGCAGAGGAGAGAATTCAGAGGGAGAGAGACGAGAGGCGGAGGGTTGGGGGAGTGGAATTTTGGGAGATCAGTGGCAGAGAAGAAGATGAGAAAAGAGGGTTTGGGTGTCATGGGATTACTCCAAGATGTGGTGAGTGGGAGACAGGAATACAGAGAGAAAGAGAGAGAGCAGACAGAGAGCGAGACAGCAGCGCTCCGTTTTGATTTGCAGCAAAAAATTAAGAAGCTGGAGACTTGCTGATGCTTAGTATGTGGGAATTTAAAAGTGAGGATATAAAAAAATAAAAAGAAGTTTGTGTTTGTGGGGTGTTTGTTGGATTTGATGAGTCAAACAAACATAAGACTTTTTCCTTTGGCGTCGGTGTTCCTGCCCGGTGGGAGACCAAACCTCAAGACCAATATTTTCCAAACTCCACTAAACAGTTTTTCTTGCTTTAACTCAAAGGAGAATTGGTTTAAAACCTCACCAAGATGTTTTCTGATCCTGCAAGGCTTTCTGTTGCATGTTGTTTTAACGTTATTTCTGAATGCCAACATTTTAGGAGGATATTATCATAATATTTATGGATGGAAATTAAGTCCAGTCCTCCTTTATGGACAGCGCAGTGGGTAGTGCACGTGCCTCAGAGGAAGATGGTTGCTGGTTTGGCCCTCGTGTCAGACAGGGCTTTTCTGTGTGGAGTTTTCATGCTCTCCCTGTGCATAGGAGGGTTCTCTCTGGGCACTCCAGCTGCCCTGTTCTGACTAAAACTTGCTTGTTTGGTTAATTGGTAATTTAAAATTGCCCTTAGGCATGGGTGAGATTATGGGAGTCTATCTCTCTATCTGGCCCCATGATTGGCTGGTGGCCAGTTCAGGGTGTATCCCACCTCTTGCCCAATGTCAGCTGTAAAAGGCTGCACCCCCCGTGACTCTGACAGGGAAAACAGTAGAGATGATGGATGGTTGGATGGATGCCTCCTCTATGGTGGTGCACCCAGCCCTTTATTCCTGGAAGTCTCCTTAGTGGCATTGATAAAGAGTTAAGGCTAAGACCCACACAACATAGTCCATCCATTAGAATGGGTAATTGTACATAAAAAAATTTGAAAGCAAATGAAACACATTTTTTGAAAATTTAAGACTCAGTATAACAGTGATTGTAGAAATGGTCTCCATGAAAACAGACAGCTCTGCAAAGTTTGCATGAAGCTTTGAACATGACAAAAGTGTGTGCCAAAGCTGTCCCAAAACATGTCATTCAGTTGACTGGCTTGCAGGCTGTTGATGTTTTTTTTAATCAAGAGTAAAAAGTTTAAGACAGGGGTGGGCAAGTGGCAGCCCGGGGGCCAAGTGCGGCCCTCCACATCACTAAATGTGGCCTGCCGTTCATTCCCAAAACCAGCACCTGTAAATATGAAGAGAACTCAAATCCTATAGAAATAATTCTATATAATCTTATGTAAGTTATATACAACCTTGCTTTGCTATTACAGTGTCTCTTAATCTCTTTCTAGAAGCCATTAACATTATATCAAGTATTACTCAATACTGTATTTAAAAATGGCAGCAGCAAAATATTTGAGCTCTAAAAATGTGAAAAACACGTTTTTATTGATTTGAAAATAGCTTCATTGGCTTTAATTCCATGTATATGAGCTAAATTTGCTTGAATTCTATGTCAAGTTCATTTGATTATACATAAAAACTTGTTTTTATGTTGTAATATATGAATATTGGTATGCAAATTTTATGACAAATTTATATTCTTATATGTTGTTTATTGTCAGGATTTTTCCCCTTACAGTCCTAAGATTGCTCAGAAACCAGTTCATACCACACCTGACATAATTCAGATAAAAGATGACAACGAGGCAGCTGGATGCAATCAAGGTGAATTTTACTTGTTATAACAAGGAGGACAACATGCATGTTACAACATGAAATGTTGAACTAAAGACATACAATGTCTTCTCTCTTTTATAAGAGTGATAAGAATGTGTGTGTATGGAGTGACCTCCGCACAGGCTCCTCTCCGTCTCGGGATGAGCCGGGTTGTTCATAAGGAGCCTCCACGAGGTCATATGTAGTGTGTAGTGTATTTGTGTGTGTGTCAGAAGAATGCAAAAGCTAAACAATGATTACAAAGTGATTACAAAGAGATATTCAAGTACAAGGACAATTAAACAGAATTAGGACAGCGTTATAAAGAGACAAATACATGAAAAGATTATAAACAATATGTACAAAGGTTGAATACATAAAATGTGTACAAAGGTCAAATTATTCTTCACCTTTATCCAACATTCTTTTTCATCATCAAGAGTTTCTAAAAATTGTAACAATGCGGCCCTCAGGCTAGGAAAAAAATTTATGTGGCCCTCTTGGTAAGTAAAGTTGCCCACCCCTGGTTTAAGACAACCAAGTACAAAACAAAACCAGAAAAAATACCTTTTTAAATATCATCATAGCAGTTCTATTAATCTATTAGATTTTGTCCAAGAAGACGTTTTTGTACATTTCATTACTTACATTAATAAACCACACCAGCCATGATGGTCACCTTAACCTGAATCCAGGTCATTTTAATCTTCAGCCTCCAAACAACAAGCTTGTTGTTCTCCTGTCTCAGAACAATCTGGTTTCAGAATCAGCTGAAACTTTTTTTTTTTTTTGCCTTTGCACCTTGGAATTGAAACTAAGATTGAACTGAATCAGAGTGACAGATAGAAAGATTGATATAAAGGACAAGCGACAGAACAAGAAGAGATAGAGGGACTAAGGTGAGGAGGGATGGAGGTGGAGCTGAAGATGGAGGGACGAGCAAAAAGGAAAAAGTGAGGGACAGAGGGGAAGGTGACAGGGCGTCAGACGGTATTGACCTTCAGTCCAAGCAGAACCAGGTACGACATACGGCACATATGGCTCTACTTAATGTGATGAGACCTCTGTGCATGCTCTTCTATTTTTGATTACCTTGTAGGAGTGTGACGATTAGCATGAGTGTGCACTTCCCCACATGTGTGCCTTTGAATTTGTTTACATGCTGACTGACTCACACCCCCACACATGGATATATGTCTGAGTGTGTGCATTTATGTGTGTGTGTATGGATGCATACATAGTGTGTATCTTAATTGGACTCCATTCAAGTGTTTAATTGCTCATTAGAGATGCCGCAGAGCAATCTATACACCAGCTTTCCCCGCTGGCTCCCCCTGCCCTCCGTGACTCCGAACCCTGCTGAGACTCAAACGCTTTGACCCAAACTACATGGATTAGTTCACCTCGTCAATCTGGATCAAACCATCCATATTAGATGAAGATCCTTAAGCCAGAAGAGTGATGCTGGAGCGAGACAGACACTTAATAAGTCACTCCGTTTGACACTCAGCTGGGTTGTTTCGTGTGAAAGATTAGCAGGCAGGCAGACAGCCGGCCACTTTTATCAGACAGTGTAGGTAGTGGGCTAATGGGCCGATCAGTCAGCGCGCTGGCCTACATGCCTGATGGTCTTTAGCTACCTGAATCAGTCAGTCACATAATCATGTTGTCCTCCTGTCAATCACAAAGTCCGTCAGGCTGTCAATCAAAGACTAACGGAGCCCATGAACCAGCAAGCGATGCTTTTCCCATACAAAAGAAACATCTTACAGAAAATACAAGAAAATGGCTGGACTGAATAAACCAGCATGGACATTTGCACTCAGCAGCAGGGTCATCAGGTGCAGCTTGTTCAACATTATGCAGTCTTAACCCACCGACTAAAAGTATTTGACAAAGCCAAGCTGACGTCAAAACACTGACTCAGATGAAGTCTACGCCTAAAAGACGGAGCTCTGAGGTGAAACTTCATCAAACAAACATCTGCACAGTGATGATTTGATCAACTGTGCAGCTAATTATGCATAACTTTAATCTTTCACTTGAATGGATCTGCCTGATCCAATTCTATAATCAGGGAGATCCACCTTTACAAGCTCCAATTTACAGCTGTTGTGAGTGTCCCAAAGCAGCACGGCGCATTCAGCATCCTTTAAAGCAGGAAGAGGTGGGAGCTACAAGCGTGAGGGCAGCAGGAAGTGACTGCTTGTGCAGAAATTAGCATGCTATGAGGTTCATTAGCAGTTTTATCAGACATGGACTGCATTTCTTTATTATGTGAAAAATGAAAACCAGTACCACAAACGTCTCTATTAGCTCCACCTCCAACGTGTTTTGCCTGAAGTTTGTTTTATGAAGTAGCAGTTGAAAGGTTTTGTCCAATACCAAACACTTTATTCCCAGATGGACTAGTGAAATATATTCAACAATCCATCTGGTGTATCAGGTTAGGCTGCAGCTTGCCTTAACCAAATGACAACAGCAGGGGTTAAAAAAATGAACCCAATGTAAAATGCAAAGATAGCAATTCCCCAAGTGTCCACTAGAGGCTGGATTCAACAGCAATGAGAGCCCATATTAAAACGTTCATTTAACCACAATGATAAACATATTTACTGCCTAAAAAGTTTGTTTGGGGTTGAACTTAAAATACTATATGCACCCCTGTTTTGAAATGTTGAGGCAAATAGTTATGCATAAATTTGACTACCAGGCAAGTATGTTGCAGCCTACCTGTCAATAACTCTTGATTCTCAGCATATACTACAGTTTTATTCATGCACATTTATTTTTATTTCTGACATGTCTCTTCTACAGCAACTGGAAAAAAATATTAGATAGGCCTAGGGATGGGTACCAAATTAGGTACTATAAGAGGTACCGACCGAATTCTGTAGGTACTACCGAGTACCGTTTCACGTAAAAACAAACGGTACCATGTTTAGGTACCCAAAAGCATCCTTGTGACTGTGAGGGAGTGGAAGAAGCAGGCATACTATTGGGTAGAGTAGGTGAATTTCCATACCGGACTTGAATGCAGCACAGCAATAGCGTTATGACATCAGCAGAGATCTTAATATTAAACAAATTAATATTTATTACCCCATAAACACACGCAGAAGTACCGAAAATTGGTACCGTTGAGTACCGATACCGATTCCCAGGTACCAGGCATCGGTATGGTAATGGTTCAAATGTTTTTTGTTTTTTTTTTAAATGTATTTTTTTGGCATTTTGTGCCTTTATTGATAGGAGAGAGACAGTGGATAGGCTTGTGAAAGGGGGTGAGAGAGTAGGGGAAGACACTCTGCAAACTGGTCCCAGGTGGGATTCGAACCTGGACCGGCAGAAGCAAGTACATGGGGTGCTAACCACTCCGCCAAACCAGCACCCCATAATGGTTCAAATGTGAAAGGAACTATTTTAAAATGTTAAAATATCTGCAATTTTGTCTTCAAACTCTTGTATCAAAATCCAAAGTTACATAACATCCAACAAGACAAGTTAAAAATAAAACACTTCCAAGCCTATTCCGTATGAAATATTTTAAATCCCATCTGAAGTTCTCAACACACTGCCATATGTCAGCTCTGGGATAAAGTGCAGCTTATATGAGACACCATCTCAAGGCAGGTGAACTGATTAGCAAAACCACAATTCTTCAACACAACTTATTTGGAATTCCAATCCAAACCTATTTGATAAATTGGCTACTCAGCACATAACAGACAGGGCTATCACTTTTCCCCAGAAAAAAATTAGACAGTTTTACACACGTGCTTATATTCAGACCCCACACCAGCCGACAGCAACACAGACACAAGGCATTTCCATTAGATTTCACTGTTTTATGAGGTTTCCACAACAGTAATAAAGCACAATGGAATTTGCAGGCTGCTATAAAATAGAATGAAAATGACATCCTGCAAACAAAATTCCATAAAAACACAGGAGAGTATTTCAAAAGCTCTAAACTCACAACACCGAAACACACAGAAAATAGAGACTGGCTTATTACTTCATATTATTTGCCAGAAACACAACTGTACCAACTTGCTGTGGCTCAAAGGCTGCTCCCTTTTTATTTACAATATCACCTGCTTACAAGAACACCCACTCACAGCACACTGAGGTACCTGAACACTCAAATGGGTACTGTCCTATATTTAGACTGTATCTATATTTATATCATATTTGTACAGTCAGTGCACATATGAACAGCTCATTTACTGATGCTTCTTTTTTTGCCCATTGTGTATTTAGGATATCTTGTATATTTTGGATACATTCCAAAGTCATTTTTGCACTGCTTTCAACCTATTTTCATACTTGTTTTATACCTTCTGACCCTTATTTTATTCTAATTCTAATTATATGTTGCTTGTTTTTGCACCAGTTTAACAAGTCAAATTCCTTGCATATGCAAATGTACTTAAAAATAAATGACAATTCTATTTCTGATTTAAGAGCCAATTTGGTGAGCTGCTGGTATCACCCTGTGTCTATCCACCAAATCAGAGGATTGCTGTCTCCCTCATTCAGGTTTTTATTCCCTGAAAGGCACTTTTGACTGAGACACGCAGGCTGCGGTCGAATAGTCATTTTTGCTTAGGAAGGTTCCTAAAGGAGTAAAATCAACCAGAAGTAGTTCGTGATTAGAGCTGTTCGAATAGTTTAAATGCATAGGAAAGGTGGCTCAGTGCTTCCTTTATTATCTCCTTTAGCATAGGCTACACCGGACCATCCTTTGTAAAAGGAGAGGAGAATATTCTGTCCCACAATTCTCCGCGGCAACAGCTTTTTTAACAGCGCATTATCCGACTGCTTCCGAATTCAACCGAATAATGACGAACAAATAACACAGACCATGTGAGTTACCACTGCTGTTCATCCTTTCTAAAGTTTACCAAAACCTGCTTTAACTTTCCAGTAGTCTGATTCTTTAAAGAGAGCAGGATATGAGACATTTGATGTTGATTAATAATGTATACATGATTAGATTGTGGTCTTAACAATTTATGCCTTTCTTTCATTCAGCTCCCATTTTTTCATGCACTGATTGGTGTTCATGTTGATAATGACGAGACAAATTCATCTAAATCCTCACTTCCAACATCGGTTATGCAGGTGTAATTTTTACCAGGTTATTATGTTCAATATTGTCTGAACGAACAACATTGTCATGATACATGAGCCCTTCTATGATACGTCTTTTATAGTCCATCTTTTGGAAAATTGTTTTTTCACCGCAGCAGTAACATCCACCGTCACATGATGACGTAGCGTAGTGAAGGTGTAGTTGGATTCTCTCTGCACAGCAGTTTTCCTTTCCTAAGTCCTTCAGAATTCTCCTTTCTCCTTTCTTTAACCTCATGACGTCGTCCATTAGGGTTAAGGAAAAGTAGATAGGAGAGGGCGTAGGATGTGACTATTCGCAGCTGTCTTCTCTTCCTCTTTGGATGTATTGAAGATCTAGTTATGCTGAGAACACCCTCTGTTGGATAAAATGTTTTACTGCTCCAGGCATCCTGATGTGCTGCAGCACTGTATATTTTCAATTTGAATGTACGTATATCCCCTTAATGCCTGTTGTATCATATTTGATACATACTTTATGATACATCTATCTAACTAATATGATCAACAGATTACTAAAAAATACACCTGAATACAATCTGATAAATAATAAAACATCCTCAGGTGGATTATTAGTTGCTTAATGATGATATCTATTTTCGTTCAGTAGTTATTCAGGAAAATCACATTTTTCATCATGGCGGATCCAGACGGGGATCCAGATCAACATCAAACTGAATCAGTTCTTCCTTTTCCCATGCTGAACATGTCCTGCAAATTTCATCTAAATCCATCCATTACTTTTTGAGTTATTTTGTTCACAGACAGACTGACAGACAGACGGACAAACTCTCCCGAAAACAAAACCTTCTTGGCGGAGGTAACCAATTGCTAATGGTGTGTTTTCATGGTCAAGGAATCTAAATATTTACGTGAAATAAAGGTAGGACTAATATTTATGGTAAAAATCACAATATGGGAGGGGACTGTGGTGCTGGCGGAGGTCTGCGCTCTCCGAGTGCTTTTCTAGTTTCTGGCTTTAAAGGGTTGTTTTCAGTTCACACACAATTTTTTTACCCCAAAGTTATGAAAGTGTATTTCAATATCGAGTATAAAGTGACCGTCCTAATAGCAAAATAAGTTCTACTAAATAAATGATACTCCATTCATTCTCAAGACTTTTTTCATTCATCCTATGCAGCCTCTAAACAGATGTAGGGCATCCTGCTCTTGCTCCTTTTTATACATTTATTGTTGAATACTATAGCAAAAGAGGGTGAATGATTGTTCAGGTGCACTGCAGGTACACCCCAGTGCTCCAGGGAGGATGAGATAGTTTGTGGTGTCTCTGGGGATTTCCTCTTCTGCAAATGAAGTGCAGGTGCCCCAGTCTTTGCAAAAATAGAGCAAGGACAAACAGTTTTTCAAGTTATGTGTAAAAATGTAGCTCCCCGAGAACAGGTTAAGACTCTTGTGCATGAATAAGTGAGTCTATATAATGTTCACTTGCTTCAATTTGGAGTCGGTTTTAGAGGGGAAAGTTTGTTTTGGTGGCTCTCGGCATAACTTAGGCTATTGATTGACAGCCAAAGTTTGTCCCAATCTGTCACAAAAAGTCATTAAAACTGCATCATAAGGCTTAAAGAATGCATGAGTATCGATGAAATGAAAAATAAATCGCCCAGCCCTCTCCCCCTCTTTAAACATTGACTCTGTGGATACGTGACATCCCCGCATGGCGCAGACACATTTCCTCTCCTGTCTCTCACCTTGCCTCCCGCGGTGTTGAGTGATTCTTATTGGCGTGCTCGGACACCAGCCATCAGCTCCTTCTCGCTCTTCGCTTCGGGCCAGCCCTGTCGATACCAATTCGGCCCCACCGCTGTTTAGGCTGTCTGCTGTGCCAAAACCGGTGCCGCATCATGCTGAATGCCCCTCAGAAAAACAAGGAGGGAGACGTGGGCATATCATGCAGTCTGTCTGTCAGCCTGTCAAGGTGCGCCGTGTGTGAGCCCGGGCCCTCATCTCGTCTGTCTGGCTTACTTGTCTTGCTTGTCCATCCATCAGAGGCTTTGTCACTCTATCTGTCTGCATTGGGGTCCTTTCTGTCTCTCCTTTTGCGTGTATATTTTAGCTAACACAGAGGTGACTAAAATCTCCAGAGGGGGTGTAGAGATTTTTCCCTCTACAGGGCTGTTATGCTAATTTAATGCCGTCGGCTGGTGTGTGTCTGCACCTATGATGGAGAGCATGTTCGTGAATTTACCCGTGATCGGCACAGGCAGCAGTTAATCCACAAGGGATCCCAGTGTTGAAGAAATACACAATAACCCCTTCAGATGTGCTAAACGTTGGCGCGGTGATCTATGGCGACATTATTCAAAGTGACAGATGTGGAACTTGTCAAAACAACCCAAGTTGAGCTTGGGAATGTGCTGGTTGTTGGTGTTTGATGGTTTTTTCCCCAGTTGCTGCAGTGTACATACAGTATGAGACAAGTGTGTTATGATGTGTCTGTTGTGTTGTTTCTGTGCACCGATCAAGTGCTCATTTGCATAATTAAACATGTACGCCTGTATTTATGTATTCCAAGTGTTTTTTATGCATTTGCTCAGGCCATAGCCAAGGCTGCCTTAATCCTGAATAATCTTTGAAATCCAATATCTCAAAGACACTTTAAAGGATAAGTTTGGTTTCTACAGCTTTCACATTGTTTATAGAATGAAGTAGAACAATCTACTCACCCAGAAGGCTTTCCTGAACCAAACAGTGCTTCAGGAGATATTTAGATCCAAAATTGAGTGGCGGACATCCGTATAATGCTAGCACAGGGGGCATGTATAGCACCGCTCCTAAAACTGCATTAATCATCCAAAAACTTCTTAGTTTCACCAATATTTCATCATGGTCCGCTCGGGCTACTCCTCCATTACAGTCTGTGTCGCTCCAGACATTTTTTTGTGGCTGTGCTGACCTCTGAACTGAAGAAGAAGAATGTTTGCCTCCGCACATGCGCAGTACTCTCTGGAGAGCTGTTCTTCTCTTTGCCTCTGCGTCCTCCTTTCGATGAGCTCCTCATCTGTCTACGGCTCATTGTTTCAAGGGAAGACTACCGGCTACACAACGACTTTCTTCTTCCAGTTTTGTGCAAAATGGACGAATATCTATCGGATGAAGATGTTGTGGAGGAGAACTTTGAATATAATGGGTGTCCTTGCAGTTTTGAGCCAGAGTTTACAGATGAGGAGCTCATCGAAAGGAGGACGCGGAGGCAAAGAGAAGAACAGCTCTCCAGAGAGTACTGCGCATGTGCAGAGGCAAACGTTCTTCTTCTTCAGTTCAGAGGTCAGCACAGTCACAAAACATGTCTGGAGCGACACAGACTGTAATGGAGGAGTAGCCCGAGTGGACCATGATGAAATAGTGGTGAAACTAATGAGTTTTTGGACGATTAATGCAGTTTTAGGAGTGGCGCTAACATGCCCCGTGTGCTACCATTATACGGATGTCCGGCGCTCGATTTTGGATCTAAATATCTCCTGAAGCACTGTTTGGATCAGGAAAGCCTTCTGGGTGAGTATATTGTTCTACTTCATTCTATAAACAATGTGAGAGCTGTAGAAACCAAACTTATCCTTTAAAGGATTTTTTTCAAACTTGGCACACATGTCAATTGTAACACGCATGGACAAAACTGTTTGATTTTGGGGAGTCATAAGAAGAAGGAAAGCCACTCTGTTTAATGAACTTATCCCTTTGCTTATGAAGGTAGTTTCTCAAAACAGGCAGAAGTCCCAACCATTGAGACAGCAGACTGGTTCCAGACAGCCATACATCATTTGCAAACATTCATTCATTTTCTATACCCCTTTATCCCTTTTGGGGTTGGGGGGAGGCTGGAGCCTATCCCAGCTGTCATTGGGCGAGAGGCGGGGTACACCCTGAACCAGTCGCCAGTTGATTGCAGGGCCACATAGAGAGACATAGAAACAACCATTCACGGTCTCACTCATACCTAAGGGCAATTTAGAGTCACCAATTAATGAGTATGTTTTTGGTCTGTGGGAGGAAGCCAAGAGAGAACCCACGCATGCACAGGAAGAACATGCAAACTTCACACAGAAAAGCCCCTGTCCGACCAGGGAATCCAACCAAGAACCTTTTTGCCCTGAGGCACGTGCACTACCTGCTGCACCACCGTGCCGCCCATCATTTGGAAACAAAATAATTGATTTAATTATCCTTCTCTGAATAACCAAAAATAAAGTGAAAGGATGGCTGGACCTCCTACTTTCCTACTCGGAACCTGGAAATTCCTACTTCTGACTACAACTGGAACGCACCAAAGACATGACTGAAGCCAAAGCGTGTGTTTGTTGTGGTAAATGCAGCTCAGACCTTCCTCAGAACTCTGCATTGCTTTACAACTTCTTTTTTCAAAGCAACAAGGTAATGTATCTCTTTCTAGTTACTTGGCGGTAGTTTTTGATGTGTGACAACAAGCAATTTTTGGAAAACTTATTATCGTAGTTGTAGCCGGCTATATATCGCTACTTACAGCCCAGTGCTCTAAGACGTGTGATATAAATTATAAAATAATATAAATTTGCTCTAGTTTTAATTGTCTTGTTCCCGAAGTTGAGTATCCAGGCCAGTCCAGCCTGTCCGACCCAACCAGAAGGCTAAGGATTAGCATATATAGATAACCTATTTTGATGCTATAAAACTCATCTTGAAGTGTGTATTTTGATCAGGCATATATCTAAAAGTGAGACTTTTTTGTAATTACTTAGAAACTCCTCACAGTCCCTTTAAGGAATGATTGTTCATTACCTTTCCGAACAGCACTGATCTTCTCATGAAGAAGTACATTAAAGATCTCTTTGTACCACATAGTGACAGTAAGAGGTGTATCGTTACCTCAGATCCTGAAACAAAGCATTTAGCTTAGAAACAAGACTTCTTACAGTCACAGTTAAAACCACCATAGCCCCACACAACACTGTAATCTTACTGTACATTTCTCTGTTACATCTTCCATCCTACTGTTCCCCTGTTGCTGCAGTGTACATACAGTATTATTTATGTGTGTAATGTTATCTCTCCCCTGACTTTGCTGTTTGTATGCACAGATCCAGAGCCAATTTGCATAATTAAACATTTGCATCTGTGCTTATGAATTCAAGTGATTTCCTGTGTGTAATTGTGGATGTACAGGCATCAATTTGCATATGAATGTGTTCTGTCAGAAACAGGCTGTATGTTTTCATATGTTTCAGTACAGTGTATTCCTGTACCTTTATATGTAGGCTAATTTGTCTCGCTGTGTGTTTGTGTAAGGAGGTGGTGACGTGTTTACTTTGCCCCACATACCTACGCATCAGCAGCAATGCAGCAGGAGTCGCAGGCGGGGATGACAGCATGAGAAAAAGAACACCTCATGCTGAGAGGAAAGCAGCGAAGGAGACTTAGGGGGAGGAAGATGTCTGCGCGCGGGTGTGTGTGGGGGAGTCATTCAAACAGTAATAAAGAAAGCAAGCAGGAAGCAGAGAGAGGCAGAGGGGAGATAAAAGGGGAGAGGGGTAAAGATTGATGAGAGATCAAGAAGGACAGAACAGAACATATAGAGGAGAAAGTAACAAATTTCACAACATGTTTGCGTGGGAGATGGAGAAAAAGGGAAGAACAGAGAGTCAATGGATCTGGAGTCGGGAGAAATGAAGATTGAGGGAAGAAAAGGAGCAAAAAGCAGTGAAGACAGCAGCAGATGAAGATGGAGAGATAGAGCCAGAGAGTAATGTGGAGTTAATTGGAGAGGCATTGAGAGTGACTGAAGCAGCAGTGCAGCAGAGTAAGACTGAGACGTTAAGTGATGCCGCGAACAGACACACATATCACTGCAGCCTCTTCCTGCCAAAGAGCCAAATGAGGTGAAATTGTGCACATTTCAGAAACAGAATTTTTTTATTAGTATTTTTTTTAAAAGACAGTTTTTCATTTGGCCAACAGCGCCCGGGATTGGCCATGGCAAGCCAGAGATAATGGTGCAATCTCGTTGTGTTGGTGTGTGGTAGAAAGTGAAACGGATGTTCATTACTGCCAATGATGATAAACTCAGAGCTGGCAGAAAGCATCACCCGCTGTGCTGGAAGATAGAAGTTGGCAACAAAAGTTGAGTCTTGCAAAGTTTTGCCTTCAACTGGAAGAGTGAAAATTTATAGATGATGCATCGCTGATTTGTCCACCTTTTTTTTAACTGTTTGACGAGCTTCAAAGAAGAGAGGAAGGTGCAAAGTTGGCAAGGTTTCTTCTGAAACTTCCAAAAGACATAGAGGTGTTTGCACTTTCATGCCAATGTTGCTCTGTTGCTGTCAAGCCTTTTGATCAAATATATATCATGAAAGTATGGAAAGTCAACTACATCTCTGTTGGAAAAATTTGCTAACATGGATCATCCCTGTTCTTAGAGGCATCATTATGATAAAAAAATCTTGTCGTTTGCTGGAGAAACTGCAGGAACATCCAGTACCCAAGCTGATTTCAAAGAGTTAAAGGAAAATATTACATACAGCCCTAAAAATCTTTTTTTAAGATTAATTTTGAACCTTTTCGAAACTTAGATATGACTGTAGATACATCCAGAAAGCAGAGAAAGCCAAGACTTGCAGGAAAGTTTAGCCCTGTTTAAACCCTGACTGTCTACACCAAGGGAATCATCTAAACACCAACACATGAGAGGAGTCATATTCAAATGCTCAGTTCAATCCATTACTACAATAGCTATCAGCAGGGGAATAGATGTGAGGTTACAGGGCCCTACTGGAGTCACTGTTGCTAAGAAAACCATAATCAATAAGTGGTCAAGGGTAATGACCCATATTTACATTTAAGTGGCAACAAGTGGCTGTATTCCTTAGCAAGAGGGTTAGGAATCAATAGACTTAAAGGAAAGGAAATCCACATGCATGGATGGACGGAGGGATGGACAGAGCCATAGCTGGAGAGACAAATAGATCCATATTGAAGAGTGAACCTATGGATGGATGGATGGATAGACAGATCCATCTTGGCTCAGACCCATTGACAGATAAACAAATTGACCCATAGATGGATGAGTAGCCCAATGGATTTATGTACTGATGATGATGGATGGATCCACAGATAGATGGATGAATGGATCTATAACTGACTCTGTAAGGATATAGTTTGATGCATATATGGATGGATGGATAGATGGATGGGTGGATAAATGTAAGAAGAGTTGGATGGACAGATGTTGGATGAACCAATATTAGTATGTACAGAAATAGACAGAAGCAGATTATAGACTTACGTATGTATGTTAGTAAGGGTGGATGGATGGACCAATGGAAAATGGACAGAGGGGAAGACTGAGGCCCTCCTCACACGCATTGTCTTGGTGTCGGCATCAAAACATGTATCGCTGTTTACACATTGTATTGTACATAGGCTTGTGCATTTACATGACAACGCAAAATCCACGCTCTTTCTCCCAGGTTCCACCCAAAACTGTCGTCAGGTTGCCCGTCTGGTTCTGCTCCGAGGTGGATTCCACGTCAACAAGTGCTCATGCGCTCGTAACATGCTGTGTCTCTGCATGAGCACTTGTTGCTGTTGCTGCGTTCTGTGAGCAAATGTTGGTATAAAAGTTGTAGCAATATTTGTAGCTGCTGGAACAAGATCAGAATCAGCCCGGCTGCCGCCATTGTTGTTATTGTTGGTGTGTGTGACAACGTGTGTTGGGGGGCAGGGAGGAGGAGGGGTGCTATGAGGTCACCGTCTTTTCCGGACTTATCTGTTTATACCAACTACGGCATGAAGACGAATACCCAGATATCCACCTGCAGACCTGTTTTCAAAAAAGATGCAGAGTCATGGACAAATACGCGTCTCTATCTGCCAGTGTCACAAGATCGATAGTTTATTTTACCGGAGTCTTACAAATTCGTACTTGTGTAAAGCCCACCTAAGTGATTTGTGTTACAGGTTGGATGAATGAATTGATGAATGATTCAGAGAATGAAAATATAGTTGTCAACTGGATGTATAAACAAAATAAAGGGTGGAAAATATGAAATGATTTGTACAAATCAGTCTAAAACAATAGATGGGCAGATGAATAAATAGATAGTTGTTTGGACAAATGGATGGACGGACCAATTGATGCACAGCAAATGGATATATGGATGGACCCATTGATAAAGGTGTCAAAATGGGTGTATGGACAAATGGATGGGATAATTTTACGATGAAAAACATGAATGGATCGCTGAATGAAGAGGTGGATGTTTGATCAGACGCCATGGATGGAATGATACATGACAATAGATGGTAATTAATTTAGAAGGATGGATGGAAAGACGGATTAATGGATGACACATGGATGGCATATGGTGGATGGATGAAGGGGTGCATTGATAGATTGATGAAAATCTAGTTGGTAAATGTATGACTAAATGGACAGATGAGTGTGAAACTGCATGGGTGTACATTAAAGAAGATGCATGGATGGTCAGATGGATCCATGGATGGATGGATTGATGAGTTTAAAAATTATTACAAAATGAGTTGTCAGACATACCAATAGGTAGATACTGTAGATGAAATTAAATGTATGTAAAATATAGTTAAAATGTCTGTTATATCTTAAAGACAGGGTAACATGAGACATCTGAGACCAGATGTCAAAGCTGACTCACTTGACTCACTGATACCCATTTATGTTGTCATTTAGAGACTGGATACAGATTAAAACAACATTTACTATAAATCTAATTTTTTCATGACATTAACCACACGTTTTGAAGACAAAGGTCCAGATGTGTTGATAATAGCAGACAATTATGCACCTTCTTGCCTAATGGTTAGTGCAGTTGCCCCCTTATGAATCAAAATAATGGTCATGGTAATAACTGGTAATGGCCCTTTTAATGGTCCAATAACATCTGCAGTGGTGTAACGGGAGACTGATCCTCGTGGTTACAACAATAAACATGTGGTTAGATGATTGAGGTCATGTTTGAATTTAGAAAAATGATTTTCAGATAGAAAAAGAGGAAACTTAAAAGCTGTCTGCCTTGTCTTAGGAAAGTCTGCCCAAAAAAAAGAAACTCTTTTTAAGAAGAAGTAGGACACTTGTGCTCATCCAACCCAGCTGGGAACGCAGGCGGGACAAAAAAAATAGCATTCAAAGCCGTCTTTGAAGTCTGCGGCTATTGTCTGGCGATAGAATCGTCTGTGGGACTGACAGCAAACTTTTTGGGTTTTCCTGCTGTAGCAAGTGGTTGGTGATAAATGACTTTCAGACAAGACTTCCTCTTTTGTGTGTCCCCTTGTAAACAGACAGACTCAAAGACAATAATGGTGTGGTGTGGAGAGGAGAGGAGACACCAATTAGCAGGTCAGTCATTATACTCACATGTGGTCATCTGTTTGAAGATATTACTTAATTTTAAATTAGATAGATAACTTCATTGTCCCAATGGGAAATTTGTTTTCACAGCCTGCCAAACAAGTAGGACATATACAACAAGAAAAAAATACAGTTAGGGAAACAGATACTACATGTAAACCATGTAAAAACCATAGAAAACCATAGAGCACGCATTTTCCATTACAACCCATTGGTCAGTGGGTTGTCTTGTTCAGGATGGAGATGGCAGATGGTACAAAGCTCTTGTTAAAGCGAGCCCTTCTCCATTTCAGTGTTCTGTACCTGCGGCCAGAGGGCAGAAGTTGAAAGTGGATGTTGAGAGGGTGCTCTATGTCTATGGCTATTGTTCTACCGAGGCGTGCTAATACTCTTTCATTAAGTTCTGAGATGCTGGGTGTTGGGGTGTGAATTATTTTTGAGGCTATGTGTGTGATTTTATCGTGCTTACTTTTGTTGGAGACAGACAGCATGTTATAGAAAGCAGGAGAACTTAATATTACACCACAGTTAGTGGGATCAAGGGCTGCATTATAGTGGTTGATGTTTCACACTCTCTTCATGGAGTTTCTGTTTGAATAAAGACAAAGCTCTCCGAAACATTTGTGGAAAACTTCAATGAGGTACGAAAGCTTGCAGCCAGATCCACTTCAGTCATTCTCTACAGTCAGACGGATCCATCTTGAAGGCTGTAAGCCAAAATGGTTTAGCTGAGTCTGAGGGGGTATTGCTGAATTAGCATTTATTAAAGCAGGAAAGAGGGGAAGTCGGGGAGCATAATGACAGCAGGTACCTCTCTTAAAGATAAGCATAGATGCTACCAGCTTCAGTAGTAGTTTTATCAGATTTGGGCAGCATTTTAACATTAGCTTTAAAACATGAATAATGACACTGAAAGCATTTCTTGATGGAAAGGATATTCTCACTTCATTTCAAACATGTTTTGTCTCAAGTTTATTCTACTACATTATCTGATTTGTTTTTAAAGTTTTTGCCCTCCTCAAACTCTGTCTGGGCTGTTTCCCAGATGTACAAGTGAGATATCTCTGTATTGTGCATATTGAACAATCCATCTGGTGTGTTAGGTTCAGTTAGGTTAGCTCATACCAAAAACTGTTTACATTTTTCTTGGATATTCAGCAATAATGCAAGATAGGACATGACAGCATACGCTACAATAACTTGTTTGAACAGATATCACACAATTTAATATTATACAGCACAGTAATGTAACATGGTACGACATAATACTGTTTAATATGACATAATACAGCTGGACACCATTGGATTGATAGCAGCAGGATACAGTGCATCAAAATGTAATAAATTCAGACAGCATACTTTATGGTACAATACCACACTTTATTATTTAACTTGATATTAAAAGACAATGCCGAAAAATTGCAATGTGAACAAATCCTTTAAAAATTCCTTAATCGTATCATTTCTTTCTTGTACAATCACCAATATTCCCTGAAACTTCCGACGACATTTTCTGCATAATTAGAGTTCAAAATATTTCACTAATCCATCTGGGAGACAGCCCATAAAAAGTGATTGGAGATATCTCTTATTAGGGGTCAATCTGATCTGCAGTAGGCAGGTGCTACTGCATTACAGAATGTGAGCTACTACGTAGAACAAACTCGGTTTGAAGCATGTCGGAAGTGGAGCAAATATATCCTTACTACAAATACCGTATTGGCCCGACTATAGGACGACTCTGATTGTAAGACGACCCCTATTTTTCAAATATCATTTTGTGAGAATAAAAATATGTTGAAGACAATAAGGTTACTCATAAACAACTTTTGAACAAACTTCGCCTCTGTTGTTTGCTCACTTGTCTAGCTTTCGAGCCCCTTTTGTTCCAGATGGTCTCATACATCCACTGTGACGCTTCATTCGCTTACTGGTCACCGGTACTTTGGCTCCATCTAGCGGCGCAGATGTGTAACGACAATCTAGTCCTCGATTATAATACGACCCCATTTTTGAGAATGCTATTTCTAGAATAAAATATCGTCCTATAGTCGGGCCAATACGGTAAATAACAAAATTCAGCCATAATCTGATAAAACCGCTATTGAAGACGTTAGCCTCTATGCTTATCTCTATAAGTTCAGTCACTTCCTGCTGTCGTCTCTCTTCCCTTCTTCCTGCTCTAAAAGACTCTGCTTGGGCCGAGCACAATCGTTGTGATTTGGAGCTTGGCATAATTGATCTGCTTGATTACAGACATTGATTTAGACTGGTCCAGCTGCACAATGTTAGAGAGAATCACAAAGCCTAATTTTTCCTCTTCAACAATCTTTTTACGTGTAACACATTAGAAGAGAAAGCTTGGATGTTTTTATAAGAAACCAAACTATCCCAGACCTACATTTGAAAAAGACTAAAGAAATCTCAGTGCAGCGTCTGCAGAAGTGAGTGAGCCTCATCTTTTCTTCAGTGCATCATTTGATCTCTATAGGGGCTATCACATGTTCCCAGACTTTTAGGTCAGAACGTTGCGTCATTCCTCCTCCTCAAAGCTCCTTTTTTTTTTGAGCATCTTTGAACCGAAATCTTGACAGCGAAGGGAAAGCTTTTGTGTTGACTGACACACCAAGGGCAGAGCATGTATGTAAGAAGCATCAGCAAGAGTGACAGATCAAGTGAGGCTCTGGAGAGGGAGAAAAGTTATGTATGGAGGGAGGGAGGGGTTATATAGGGAGAGTGAGAGACGTGGGGGAGTATGAGGGAGAGAGCGAAGCATCCTTTGATGTTTGTCCGATGATCCGGCCTGCTGTCGAGACGCAGGCAGGTATGGTAAACATCCGACGCTTCTCGGAGCCCAGGCTTTGATCACAACCATGTCAAAGATGATGTTGATGACTCACTGGTACCTGAATACTAAGAGGTGGCCACTCAACACACACAAACACTCACTTATAACTGTACATGGAGACACTTACATCAGCAGTGCATGAATATCAGAGCTGGAAGGATATGTCTGTGTCACAGTGTGATTGTTTTACAATTCTTGGGTGCCAATTCAATTTGAATCGAAGTTGTGTGTTTTTATAAGAAGCCTGTCTCGCTTACATGGTTCTTTTCCCGTCTTAAACTAAAGCAGTTGTCAAATCATGCAGTAAAGGAGAGGATATCATAGGAAATCATTTTGATACCCATCTAATGACAGTCAGTCTTAGCTTGTTGATGTCCATTGTTTTTCTCAGCATCAATCAAACACTCAGACACGACATCTAAGAGGTGATTTCCTTCACATTCACTTTCTCTGTGATCACATAACAACCTTCTTTCTTTCTAACCTGGACAACAAGTGAGTGATTGGTTATCCCCTGCTGTACAGTGAAGACAGAGGTTTCAGGAAATGTTAAGTTACTGAAACGGCTTCATTTGGCAATTTAACTAAAATATTATCTTTGTCCCAGCATGATCGATACATGCACAAAGGGGAGGGTGATTTTATTTGTCGAAGCATGTCTGCAAGCAGCTGCCATGATAGTACACTGTGTCCAACTAAAAAACTTACCAACATCTAACTAACATCTTTGCTGGTTGCTCTTGTTCAGGAAGGCTGCAGTTTTATACAAACATGAAGTCAAAATCATCAGACTTGATCATAAAAAAGATGTTAAAGTCATCCATTTGGCCATTTTCATTCAAGAGAGCTTTTTTTTTGTTTCACTATTGTCAAGAAACACATTTATACTTCCATCCTTTCTTACTATTCTTCAACCTTTAAACTTTGGATATCTATTTTTTTCATGCACAAAGGGGGAGGTTGATTTATTTGCAGAAGCTTGTTTGCAAGAGGTTGTAGTGATAGGACGCTGTGTCCAACTTACAAAATTAAAGACGCTATGAGGAGAATCTATTTCCGGCGACATAAAGACTCAAATACCCATGAGCACGTGCGGCGACTGTCGTAAAGACAAACCCAAGCCAAAGCGTGCGTTTGTTGTGATGCTAATGAATGCAGCTCGGACCTTCCTCAGAACTCTGCATTGCTTTACAACTTTTTTTTTCAACAACTTACAGGATGCAAAGCGACGAGGTAATGTATCTCTTTCTAGTTACGTAGCGGTAGTTTTTGATGTGTGACAACAAGCAATTTTTGGAAAACTTAGTATCGTAGTTTTGTAGCCGGCTATATATCACTACTTACAGCCTGGTGCTCTAAGACGTGTCTGAATAATATAAATTTGCTCTAGTTTTAATTGTCTTGTTTCCGAAGTTGAGTATCCAGGCCAGTCCAGCCCTGTCCGACCCGACCGCAAAGCTAAGGAATAGCATTTATAGATAACCTATTTTGATGCTATAAAACTCATCTTAAAGTGTGTATTTCGATCAGGCATATATCTAAAAGTGAGACTTTTTTGTAATTACTTAGAAACTCCTCATATCGTCTTTAAAGGAACCAACATCCTTACTGGCTGCTCTCAGTTGCAGTTTTGTACAGACATGAAGACACAATCATCAGTCTTGATAATTTTAAAAAGATAAAGTTAAAGTCATCCATTTAGAAATTTTCTTTCAAGTGAGTTTATTTTTTTTGTTTCACTTTTGGCAAGAAACACACTCAAACTTCCATCCTTTCTTACTATTCTTCAACCTTTAAACTTTGGATATTTACTTTTTTCTGCTTACATTGTGGGCACAATTGTTTTGAACCCTCTTACACTGATTTCCTTTCCACTTTTTGTGGTCAAAGCCCTCGGAAGCAGCCTTTTTACATCCAGATAAGAGCCCGCAGCCAAAAGCCGAGTCCTTCAGCAGCATGGTGTTAACCTCGCCAGAAAATTCAATTGCACAGAAACAGTGGGGAAAATCTGTGAGACATCAGGGGATTAGGAAACCGAGCAAGTCATCATATCATATTGCACAGATTTGCACACAGACTATATTAGGATGAATAAACTTTAAGCAATGATCCAAAAAAAGAGGCTGAACAACAAGCACATTTGTGTGGGAATATTTTAACTCTCTCTCTTTTACAACAGGACACTGCTGAGCTCTTTCCTGTTTATCCCTCCTGAACCTAATTACCAATTTCTCCTCCATTTGGTAGTTTGACATGTTGAAATTAATATTGACTGCAAATACAAAAACCTATCTTTCCCTGGAAATGAAAGATAATCATGTCTTATCACCCAGAAAATAAGGAATAGAACAACATTCCTTTTCCTGGTGATAGTTTACACAGAATGAATAAAAGGATTAGTTGGACTGTGTAATTCTGCCCTGTAAGCTACCTTTAAGCCTCTACAAGTTTGTATCCCAGTATTTTAGCATCAGTTAAATTATTATGCTGGGTTTCTTTTTGTTTGTTGAACACTCAGATAATCCAAGTTAAAATTGGCACAGCCCGTGTTTTCCTCCATGAGTAGTTACAGTGATTTCAGGTTTGTTAAATGTGGGGAGATATTTTTTGTTTTCTTGCAAGTTTGCAACAGTAACCTATCTTTTCTAAGAGAGCTTTGGTTTGACAGATGTAAATAATATTCTTCCATAATCAGGAGAATTGCTAGTTCTCTGTAGAAAAAACAAGAGACATGTGTGTGATGGATCACAATTCCTTTATCTCAGAAACATGCAGCATGGAGAGGAGACCTGGAGAGGTGTCCTCTGCAGATAAGACGGTTTACCGGCCTTAAATACAGCAATGTTTGATGATCCCATGACACAATAAAATATTTTTAGACACAAACATCTGTTCAAGAGAGTAGCTACCTCAGGAAACCATATAAAGGTTAATCTTCCTCCTCGGTTAAACATCACCCCACCACCTGTTTTTAAGGGGTCAAAAGTTCTAAGTCTAAAAACAGATGCCAGATACCTTGGTGTTGCTTTACCCACAAACTTGTGTTTGAAGTTTGTTAGTCAAGTTAGTGAGCGACAGAAATCATATGGGATTTACTTCCTCCTAAACTGATTGATTTAACCTTCCAGATGATTCTGATCATTTTTAGCAGAAAAAAATTCAAAAAAACAAAAATGTATATTTAGTAAATGTCACTAAAGAAAGCATGTCATTGGAGTTAACAACATATAAGCTAAGAACATCCAACGGGCACAATTTTCAACTAGAAAAGCACTCGGAGAGCGCAGACCTCTGCCATATTGTGATTTTGACCATAAATATTAGTCCTACCTTTATTTCATGTAAATATTTAGATTCCTTGACAATGAAAACATTCCATTAGCAACTAGATTCATCATGATAGCTATTTGAGTTCAGTACTTACTCACAAAAATCACATTTTTCATAGTTCATAGTTCATTTTATTAATTTGTCCCTTATAGGGTGATTTGCTTTGCAGCAGATTCACATTCAGACATAACAACATAAAAAACATACATGATAATATGAGCAGTATAGACACTGGCGCACAGTTAGTTCCAGTACTTGTTGTAACCAAGTGCATGGTTAACATTACAAACAAGTAAAAGAGAAGGAACAGACTACTGGTCAGCAAATATACAGTAGCTGCCTATTAAAAAGCACTGTTAACATTCCAAACATTCGTCATGGCAGCCAGATGCTGATCTGGATCAACACCAAAATCGAATCAGTTCTTCCTTTTCCCATGCTGAACATTTCCTGAAAATTTCATCAAAATCCATCCTTAACTTTTTGAGTTATTCTGTTCACAGACAGACAGACAGACAGACAAACAAACTCTCCCGAAAACATAACCTCCTTGGTGGAGGTAAATATTCTATTTTCTAGTTTTGTTGAACCTATTTGAATCAAGCGCTTGGCACACCAGATGGACTGTTCAATATATTTCACTTGTCCACCTGGAAAAGAGCCCACAGGAAGTGTTTGGGGAGGGCAGAAACTTCCTGAAGCATTGTCTCAGAGATAACTCTGTCAATCAACATTTATTACAGGCCGTTCAGGTAATTATGTATAGGCGGGAGCTACTGTGTGAGGGACTTTGTAGGACAAACTTGTAAAAACATGTCAGGAGATGAGTGAAAATATTGCTAAAAAGAAGTTTGTTGAGTTGTTTGTTTTCATTTAATCTGATCAAACTTCTGTTGAAGTGCAGTCATTTGTCATAGCTTGTTCCTTTTCCTGCTCTAAGGGACTCGATTGGGGCCATCTTACTTTGGGCTGTTCACAATCATTGTGGACTGGAGCTTGGCAAGATGGATCTGCCTGATTACAGACATGGAATCAGGCAGATCCATCTGCTGTGCAAGGCTACTGAACCATATAGATTCATCTTGCTGATCTTAGTTGACACCCAGAGTTTTGCTGTAGTGCATTGAGAAATGGTCCTTGGCTGCCTTGATTAGAGTGAAAGTTTCAGTTGCCATTCTATCATCTTGAATCAGTCTGACCATTCTCCTTTGACGTCAAGCATCGATAAGGCATTTTCGTAGAGTGTACATGTTTCTTCTTTTTGGACCATTCTCTGTAAACTCCAGAGATGGTGATTTAGATTGAAAATTCCAAACTAGCCTGTCTGGCACCAACAACCATGCCACATTCAGAGTCACTTAAATCAGCACTCTCTTTCATTCAAATGCTCGATTTGAACAGTGTAGTCTTGACCATGTCTGCATGCTCTAGCACATTAAGTTGATGCCATGTGATTGGCTGATTAGCCTTTAATGTAACAGAGTTGAAAAGGTAAAGTGGACAAGGAGTTTAAGAGTGATTAAATAGAAGACATACAGTGCATAAGTTTAAAGAAAACACTTTTGTTAATGCTGGGGTTGGCGATTTGATTTAGATACACTTTTTGTAATACTGGTTAAAATGGTCTTTATGACCCGATGGTAATCAACTCATAATGTGTTCTTAAAACAGAGCGAAAAATATCCGCTATCTACAGTAGGAGTAAAACAGGGAAAACACCAACCAATAATCATGCCGGGACACCTGTTTTTAAACCAATCAAATCCCGTCGCCATTCTGCCCGCCTACTGCGCGTGCATTTTCCCGGCGTGCACAGACTCGGTGCGTGTAGCTGAGCTCATACGTATCAGAGTCCGCCAGAGAATGCTTACCTTTCAAGTTTTGTCTTTGAAAATAAGGGAAGCCCGCCGTGAGCCGTCCCACAACACCAACCAAGCTCCAGTATCCCTCACATTTTAAGACAGATTTACAAGAAATCTAAAATAAACTCTTTGTTTTTCTGAGTTTGTTCTGCTGCTCTAATCTCGTGATAGCTGCCACCCAGGCTACTGCAGGTGGACGTTCTCGGGAGGCTTTTTCTTCTTCTTCGGTTTTACGGCGGTTGGCATCCATCATTTTGGAGCATTACCGCCCCATTCAGGCTAGAGACAGAGCTCAGTTTGGAGAGGCAGAGGAATGTTTTTATTATTATATCGTCACACAGGAGATTTACGGGAGAATACTGATACAGGAGGACGGCGGAAAAGAGGATAAAATACGGAAAATACGGTAAGAAAACGGGAGATTTGACAGCCATGTGGAGAATGTCAGAGGAACTACCTATACCCCGATCAACATCGGCTGTGAGTACGAACTAACTTTACATGTTTGTTTGGTGTTTTCTTACCGCTGACTGAGACATGACTTGGTGTAGTGTAAAACAAACGCGTTGTGCTGAGGAGTTGAATCAGTCTTCTGGATATATCAGCCGCGTGTGTGCGGGGGGGGGGGGGGGGGGGAGGCGGAGCCCTGAGGAGATGCTACTTTCAAATTCATGCTAGTTTTCCAAAATCGCCAACCCCAGCTTTAAGAGTGATTAAATATGAGACATAAAGTGCTTAAGTTTTAAGAAAACACTTTTGATCAGGCCATAGTCATCATTTTGCATGATATTGACAGCATTAGCATTTACAACTTGTACTGACAGATTGTAGTGAAACTGTCCACAAAGTTTGTCTCTGATGGGCCAGGATTTTGTCTCAAATATTCCAGACACGATGACACAGCAATGTCTCCGTGCTGCTCCTGCGAGGCTTGTTTACAAAAACTTAAGTGTGAGTAACAAAGATCAACAAATCTCCTCACATATCCTCTCTCACTGACAAACATCTTGATTCCACTCACAAAATGGGCACAGCTCACGAATGAAATCCAACTATTGATGAACTTGTATAAAAAAAACGACGGTGCTGAGAGAGTAGAAATAGACCAACCTTTGTGTCTGAATATGCCGTCAGTAATGTGATGTATTTAGGTCTGTTGTTTTATCAAAGGCCCCATCATCAAGGTGTCATATTTAATCTTGTTTAACAGGTTTTAGTTTGTCAGCACTCCAGCCTGCGTCTACAAATGAAGTCTGAATACATTATTGTGGTTGTCGGTCAAGGAACGTTTTTTTTATTTATTTTTAAGGTCTTTGTTTGTGGACCAAATTGTTCAGGAGAAGGCTATGTAGGGCATCCACTATCCAGTCAAAGATATTTTTATATTTTTGATTAAATAAATGCATAAATAAATCTCAGTAGACTATGTTTGTCTGTTCCTTGATGTGATCCTCATATTCCAATGTAGGTCTTAGTGGAATTAGGTTTGGCATCCCTGTATGAAAAGGTCAGCTTGAGCAGATTACAGAAAGTATGTTTTCTTTTGTTGAGGCCTGTGTTTGTTTGTGTTTTCATTGTTCTGCTTTTCAGGCATGTTTCTCTGAGATTTCTTCCACCGTCCCCACTGGAGGCAAATGAAATTTTCTTTAGTGTGGAATTGAAAAATAGGCTTAATGAATTCAACAGCAATGTGACTTTCAAGGAGTAAAGCTGCTCTGGAGTTCACAGTGAAAAGTTCTCATCAGCAAATCTCAGTGTTGGAAATTGTTCATATGGCGAAGGTCAGCACAAACGGGACTCAAGCTGATTTGGTTGTATTTGATTAGAAATGGAAGCCTTAACATGATTTTCATTAAGGCAATCTTTAACCAAAAGATAGCCATGTGAATGGGAATATATGCTTGAAAATCACTGCTTTACTTTAAAAGTGTTTGACTTTTTTAAGAAAGCAGTAACTAAATGTTATGAGTCTAGAGTTGGTGGTCACTATGCCGGAAAAGCTGACTCCAACTGGCTAATCAAGAAGCCGGCATAGAGGCTGATTGTATCTGAACTGCATACTTGTCATACCTTTAGACTGAGCATGGTGTCAGAGTCCATTATCTCTACTATCACTTTCAGGGCCAGCGTTTTGCCAGCTGGAATTGGAAAAGAGGAAGAGTACACCCTGGAGTGGTTGCAAGCTGATCACAGGGCCGTAAAGAGAGACAGAAAACCTTTCATACGAGGGCTGTCACTTTTCCCAAAAATCAATGTCACACATTCACCCTAATATTGAAAGACACTGGTTGGCCCCATGTCCTTGCATATGAATTTTGCAATCTTGTCTATGATGGCTTTTTGGGGGCCTGCCAAAGAGGATGGAGTCTTGACAACGCTGTTGAGCACTTGACAATATGCAGCTGGACTGTGATGGTGGAAGGCCTACAAAAGAGCCTGGGAATTTGTCATGGATAAGGGGGGACCAGCTGCTTTGCATGTAATCGACATAAAGTTCTTTTTTTTTTTTTTTACTTTGCCATTGGTGGTTTGGAGCTCAAAGTGTTGTTAATGTCAACTCAGAGTTGTTTTTCCTGTCCTGATTTTTCTCAAATTGTTTGTCTCTTATTGTTTACTGAGCTAGAAAGAGTATCGTTACTGAAAAGGATGGTCAAGTTGCATTGGAAGCCTCCCCTGTTGAGTTGGGTGATTCACTGCCATAGTTGGCCTACTATGCCACTGCACTGTGTATTTTCAATTTCAATGTATATTACTTCCAACAAGGAGGTTATTTTTTTTTTTCCAGGGTCCATCTGTTTGTCTGTTAGCAAGATTACGCAAAAACTACTCGATGGATTTACATGAAAATTTTACCAGAGTTGTGGTTGGTCAAAGGAAGAAGCCATTACAGTTTGGTGCTGATCCGAACCACAGTGATGTCACAAAAGAAACAGAAGTTTATTATGGGAAGTGCCATACATTTATGTCATTATGTGAATTGTAGTTTATTTGAAAACTGGTGTCAGTGTTTTTCAAGCTGATGTCACTACATTTCCCAGCTTCTCTTGCAATTCCAGCGTAGGAGTTCTGCTAAATCAATGGCCTTAGGTCATAACTTTGTAGCCCGAAGTTCAGTCAAATATTCAAAGGTTAAGTATAAGGTGCAGACATTATTCAAACACGGACTCTCACCCAATGGCAATTTATAGCAACCATTTAACGTAATAAGCATGGCTTTGTCTATGTCTATCGGGAATAAACCAACAAATGCACGGGAAAACATGCAAACTCCACACAGACAGAACCTGACCGACATGGTGAGCAGAACTAGCAAACTTCTTACTGTCAGTTATGACACCAACCTGTTGCATGACTTTGCCCCCCCCCAACAACACACAGATGTTAAATTATAATGCAGTTTTGATTTATAATAATGGAGAAAAAATAGACACAACACAAAACCAAAGGAATGTAACATGAAAACAGAATTCAAAACCATAAATGCCCTGAGAGCACAAATCTCTGCCAGTGCTTTTCCAACATTACGGGGCAACTTCTTGTCAAAAATGCATCCATGCCTATCTGGCATTCTTAACATATGCTTAAAGGAGACATATCATGCTTGTTTCTCCTTTTCACTATGCCAGACTAGGATGCCTGTAAAGCATTTCTGCCCTCAGTACAAGTCATTTCGTTCCTTCATTGCCCCACAATAGCGTTCTCAAAATTCTCATTTTAGGCCATTATCAAGCTCTCATTGAAACGCTCGGTTCTCAGGCTGACCTACAGTAACCTCACAACGTCACAGTCCTTTGTGCTCTGATTGGTCAGTTCTATCAGAGCTGCCGAGAGGGTAGTGCCAGCCTGTCCTTATTCTTCTACTGTATTTTCCGGCAGGCTCAAAGCAGCGACCGCGTATTGAGTTCCCCTACAGGCCAGAGCTGGTAATGAGTGAGTGTGAGCTAGGGAGCTATATACTGCTGCTTGGTGGATGTGTTCCTCATTGATGGTTGTGAGGCTAACGGACATCACAGAGGAGGAAGTGTTTTATCAGATTACTCCAATGAAAAGAAAGGTACCTCATGTCGTCACAAAGATTTAAATCTCGTGGACATCTCGCAATGACCTATTTTCAGAGGCATCAAGTCTCGTTCTAGGATATCAGAAAAAATACAATATTTCATTTTTTGAAAATTAAGGAGGTGTAAGGTCTTGTTTTCAAATTTATTATATTATATGTAAGTATTAAATCATGCATCAGCAGGATATGTCTCCTTTAAGTAAGTTTCTGGATGTTCATACAGATGCAGATCACTGTTTAAATAAAGTCACTCCCTACTTGTGTCATGACCAACATTCCCTGAAAACTTAATCCAAATCCAAGCTAATTGAGTTATTGGCAAAAATATTGTAAACTGCCCTACCTTACAATGTTTACAAAGTTTCCTTGATATGCTGTTCTTTTCCATGAGTGCTTCTCTCTGCTGTATGTGTCAGATAAATCCCTCCGTTGTGCTGCTTTTATTTTCTGTCATTGTGGCTGGAAAGTTAAGCAGTCCCCCCCAATTATCAAACAAGTGGTCACTCTGTATTACCATATTTCTATTTTTGGCTCAGTAAGATTGCTGGATCTTCTCGGAGACTGTTACGGTCCATATCGGTATATTGCAACATCCCTAAAGTGAAGTAAAGGAAGAGCACCCCAATACCTCCACCAGATATTCACACACACACACAAGTTTTGCGAGGAAGAGTGGCGGTAAGTGTGAGTGCATTCCCGTGTCCTCCCGTCTAGTGCAGTGTGTGTGTTTAATTCCAAATGACACACAGCCCGAAGACGACGAGGGGATGCGGGGACACGTGAACTCATCCTCACATAACTGCTCTGCTACATGTACTCTTTAACAGCTCACACACTCACCTGCACACACTCAATGTTTGATCTGGCCCCAGTGAATTAAGGATGCAGACGGTGTCACAGGAGCAGGACAGGCCGCTGAGTGGCTTAATACAACCTAATGTATCCTGGCACATTAGCCTTTCTTGGACTGAGCATCCTCACTCATCTAGACCCACTTTACTGAACTCTAACACATACACTTATGCACCCAGACACACTAACGCACGCTCTTTATTATACGCCCAAAGTGCTAATGCTCAGATGGTGGTTGTCCACAAATGCATCCGTGCGCAATCAATAGGCAAAGCACATTTGTCTGAGATGGAAAACCACAGTCGTTTAAATTGAAATAAAGGACTGAAGTACTTCTCCATCTGCGTCATCTCCAGCTGGCCTCTTTCTCCTCTTCTGTTCCATCGTTCTGCTTCTTTCTTCCTCTTATTTGAAACTATCCCACTCCTTTCTCTGTCCCATGCTATGACAAATAAAGTCAAGGCAGTAATGTTTTCTGATTGTCTGTCTGTCCAGCTGTCCAGGCCATTCTGATAGGTCAAGACTTCTTAAAGGGACTTTCCTCAAACTTTTATCAAATCTTCACTCTGACTAAACGATAAACTCAAAACATTTTGGAAACCACAGTTCAAAGATCAAGCTACTGTGCCTCAAGCTCATCATGTCATTATGAATGCATGCATCCATACATTATCAGTACCACTTGCCCTATTTGGGGTTGCGGGGAACTGAAGCCTTCCCCAGCTGATTCTGAATGAGAGGCAGGGTTCAGCCTGAATCTGTCACCAGTCAATCAATTCGCCAACATAGAGATACAGACAACCTTTCATCCCCATACTCACACTCAAGGGCCATTTAGAGTCACTAGTTGCCCTACTTAGCATGTTTTTGGTATGTGTGAGGAAACAGAAGTACTTAGAGAAAACCCCATGTGTGCACAATGAGAACATGCAATGTTCACACAGTAGGTCTGTTACCTTATACTTGATGTTCAAATATCAAGCAAGGGGGTAAAAAAACATTCTAACTGTATATATACAGTCAAAATGATGAATAAAAATATACAGTTTGCTGCATATGCAGGAGTTGTGAACCACCTGATCCAACAGAAATATACTTGGCTCAACAATATAAAGTACACCACCAGAAAATGGAGGACAGGCAAAGCCACTCGGTGGAAGCACTTTGGGCTCAACACCGCCAACAGCAAGACTGGGCTGTGTGTGTTATGAACAAGGCAGCTGGCTTGCCCCTTCTCCATGACAAATCTGGGTCTATTTGTCTGCCTTCTACCCAAGTATGGCAGCAAAGGATGACATTATCCTGATCATATGGCACAGTCACAAAGCTTAGCTCTTTATCAGGGCAGAAGTATTCAGCACAGAAGCTAATGCTACACAGCTGCAGATGATGACCCTAACTCTGCATTATTAAAAGAATTCCGCGTGAAAACAAACCGCCAAAACAGCCAGTTATTTCCAATAACTGACCTCTCCACTAAGCTGCTTTGCTAAGGTACTACTTTACAATATGGTGCAGTCTACATGTCCTTCCATATGAAGGGTATTGATCAGGATAGATGTATTCAAAGAATGCAAAGTAAACAGCAGCAATTTTTGCTGCAGAAATAGTCCATGTGCAAAGTTTGGTAGTAGTTGTTTCCTCTGGTAAAGCTGTGTCGTGTAGCTCATTAGTGCCTAAAAAAATTGGCTTTGTAGTAGTGAAATAAGTTGTTGGAAACAGAGTCGGTGGCACCCTTTGCAGTGATGTATAGCCTTAGCTTCTGTCAATTGTTTCTGCAGAGACGATCTGTGACTTTGGCTATGTAGCTCATAAAACCCCACTTTAAAAACCCCAAACTATCCCTTTTAGGGACTTGTCAAACTTTGTGTCAGTGTCTAACGGACAAGCTAATTACATTGTTGAAGACATGGCTTGAATGGCATGTACTTGGACCTCATGGTAATCCTGCCAGTAAACACACATTTTCAGAACAACTTAAGGGGCCTCTTAAATACTTGACAAACATCCACTCTTGTTTATACTTTTCTGATTGTGGAAGATTTTGGAAGATGTCATTTTGTCTTATGTTCATGTCTGACTTGAGAGCATGTCTTAACACAAAAAATGGGGATATCTGGGTTTGAGGGTTTGCAGGGTCATCGAGTCTCATGTTCATTCCTCACTAGGGAAAGTATGCATCCCAGGAACACTTTTTGATTTTTCAACCTTACAAAAAAGTCTATCTTGACTCACACTATGAAATAAGACAGCCACCATGACACTTTAACAACAGAGCACAGCTCCTCTTCTTGACCCACTGCTGTACTTTTTTCTTCCTTGTAATGATATATCTCACAGAACCATATAGGCGCCAGGTGGTAGATCCAGTTAATCCTTACCCTTTACCTTTTCTCTCTGTTCTTTCCTTTTAACCTCCTGTTATTCTCATTCTATGCATCTCACCCTCTGTTTCTCTCTCTGCTTTTCCCCTTTTTAGTTGTTAATCAGAGCTGATTGGGAGCAGGGAGAGCCGAGAGGAGCTCCCTGGTGGATCAATGCCTCTAAATGATCTGCTCAAGGATCCCTTTAGAACCTGCAAAACTCACTCTGATAGAGCAGCGAGGCATGAAGGCGCTTATTTCACATCTAACTCACTTCCTGATGTGCCCTCTGGGAAAGGGATAGGACCAACGTTATAGGGATAATTTGTCCCAAAGCTAAATATCCCGCTAACCAAGAGTGCTTAGACCGAAAATGTCTTCATTTCAGGCAATCAATTACTGCCAAGGTGAGGGTGGAAAATGATGAATTTGTTTAAAAAGCTCAGTCTGTGTGCGCCATCTGAGACACTGGAGATTGCCCGACGATTGGGTTTGTTTATGCTTGTCTGATTGGAGACATTTTCCTGCTCCTCAAATTCACAGAGCATTGAGAAAACAAGATTTGATAAAGTGAAGCGCCTGATGCTTTAGATGCATTTTGCCCCGGCAGACTTTGAAATTAAATTAGCCAAAGAGGGTGAGGATGATAATGATGGAGACCAAGAGTAGAAGAAGATGGTGCTTCAGAAACAAAATTTCATTAAGATTATATAAAACACTCAGATATCAGACCCATGCAACTCAAGCTTTTATTCTGAATCTTCAATGATTTACTGAAGGATTTCTCAAAGTGAAACTTAAATTTTTCAAAGACTTTTGGCTGTCAGAGATGAAAAATAGAAAGACTATAAAAGCCAACCCCTGCGGACACATCTCTTATGTAGTGCTGGTAAATAATAAATCCATAATGTTGAATGATAAGAACAAATACTTTTGAATATCTGCACAGAAGGATGGTTACATGAAAGCAAACTTAAGCATGAAACAATCTTTGAATGCATTTGAAGACTCATGATTTAACAAACAATACATTTCTGAGCCCTGATCAGTGTTAGATGTGAAATACTGATTGATCACTTTCAGCTTTTTGAACTTTTTTTGAATACAAAACTTTAAATTATGAATGAAAGCCTCCTCATACTGGGGCAGTGATCATGAGATTTCTCGGGTGGGTTTGAAAGATACATGAGTGCAACCTGAGTCTTAAACTCCAGGGCCTGGTAAAAAAAAAGGGAGTTGTCATATTCAGATCTTGTGTGCGCTACAGCTGTGCTCCCACCAAGCAGCCCCGTTCAGTTTAGCTCTGCACGCAATTACTGATGCCTCCACTGTGGGAAAAGGAGAGAGGATGCCCAAATAACTGGCCCATGCTGGCCCAATTTTTGCCGGGCCCAGACATCAGGAAGAGTATTCATGATCTCATTTGGCAGTTTTTTAGCTCGATGCGTGTCAGCATGAGGGATTTTGCCAGGCAGCTAGTTGGCAACCAAGTGTTCAAATCTGGTGTTTAAATGTTTTAATCTGGTTACAGGCTGGTAGCTATTAAACGAGTTAGTTGTTACAATTATTTAGTATGAGGGAAGGAGCTTGTTGGGTAAGTTGTCATAATGATTTTGTATAGAGCGTTAGGCTTCTCTTCTTGTTGGTCCACATGATCTTGTGTTTGCGAGCCTGTCCACTATCTAAGGGCAGGGGTGCTGCCAACAATGTTGGGCCCAGTTTAATGGGCCCCTTATAATTATTACAGCCATTTTATTCTGTTTAATAAGCTTCAATCAGTGGAGAAAACACTCCTCATCTGAAATGATAGAATAAATGGTGTTAACTACAGAGAAGGGTCAGGCATTTGGACCATTTTAAGCATTTGAAATGCTTTAATTAATCATGTAATCAGTCCTCGTGGATCTCTGATCTTTTAATCCTGTAAAAGATTCAAAAATTACACAGATTACACATTATTCTTGCTCTTTAACCTGTTTTTTTTTAAAGACCCAAAATTGTAACATGCTATTTGGTGCAGCAAAAGCATTTACTAACTAACATCCTCTAATACACAACAAATTTATCAAACCACTGTTCAGTGTAAGTTTCATGTCACAGCTGCCCTAAGTGAACAGCATTTGTAACAAACATTTTATATGTATATTTCTATTATGGTAAAGCACCATACGTAGAAGCTCTTTAACTGAAATGATATTTTAATTAAGGCTGTCACTTTAGTGCATTAATTAGATTAATTAATTACACCGCAAATTAATGCGTTAAAAAAAATTAATCGCGATTAATCATAGTACATAAACATTTTAATATTGTCCAGCTGGAGGACCTGTACATGGCAGTGGCACGTCACTTCACACATGCGTCTCTAGTCAAACCAAACAAATCCCAGGTGACAACTGGAATGGCATATTTAAGACTTAGTCTTATTTTATTTTTGAATTTATTTATCTATATTTGTACTACATTCTTTAATAATGCATCAGGCCTAATTGGTTTGCTGGATGTCCTCGACCTTTTTTCTTATTTGAATTTGATTTATGAAACACACTTAAAGTGTAATTTGAGTTGCCTGATTGAGCTTAGAATTTTCTGGACAAGTTGCCCTGACTTTGGTTTTATTTAGTCACCAATAAAAATGTGGATTTACAAATCTTCACTTCTTAGTGTATTCTTTTGATTAGTCCTGCACTACAATTTTATAATATCCTAGAATTCAAATTCTTTATTTGGGTATTTTAAGCAGATATGAGATTAAAATGCGATAAATTATACTAATTAGTCATAAATCTGGTAATTAATTAATTATTTTTTTTAATCATCTGACAGCACTAATATTAATACTTAAATATAATTATTATTGTCATCGATGAATTTTCACAGTTAATGCTTTACAAAAAAGACTGAAAAATATCACTCCACATTATTGTTTCTTGATTAAAATATACAGTTACAGTTATGCATTTGCATTTCTGAACAGAAAAAATAATTTAAATGTATTTTTTTTGGGGGGGGGGGGGGGGGCATTTTGTGCCTTTATTGATAGGAGAGAGACAGTGGATAGGCTTGGGAAAGGGGGTGAGAGAGTAGGGGAAGACACTGGCAGGCAGGATTCGAACCTGGACCGGCAGAAGCAAGTACATGGGGTGCCTGGTTGCTAACCACTCCGCCAAACCAGCACCCCCAGAAACAATAATTTAAATGGTCGATTATCATGCTCGATTGAGCCCAGTGAGTTGCTCAAATTTGGGTATAAAAAGGTGACTGCAGTATGAAAGTCCTCATTCCTGCTAAATTGTGTGTTCAATAACAAAAACATGTTCTGTGTGAACAGGTTTTTTAAAGGGTTATAAAATAGTTATGATGTCTTGTTTCATGATGGATGGAGTAATACTTAGTCTGAGCATGATGTGTTTCAAAGGGCCTCTTATAGATCTAAATGTGATCTTATGGGAGTTGCATAAATGTGCAAAGGATGCTTCTTTTGCTTCTTTTAAAACAAGAGAAGTCTGCTATTTAATAAATGCTGATGATATATCATTTTTAGGGGCCTTTATCAGTCAAGAAGGTGATGTCAGGCAGGTGGTGTACAAAAGTATAACAGTTTTGATTAAAAATACCAATGATAGCAAATAAGGAGGCTCCTTGGACCACATTTGCAGAAGCCAAACAATGCTGGATATTTTCCAAATGATGTGGAAACTCTTTGTAGACTTGACTTGGTTCAACACATTGAAAAAAACTGGTCTGTGCCACTGTACATTTTACCAAAGTCCTATGTAATGTTGGTTTAACGTATTATTTTGCAACTTTGTTTCACTGACTGCAAAAAAACAACTTTCCTTGTTAGGTTAGCCGGATGATCAAAAAGTATCCACGGTATGCTGGACTCACTTTGTTCAGGCCTCATCTTTTTCTCCCAGTTAGCAAACCCCATGTAGAGATAAATAAAACAATATATTAATTTAACTAACAGGAATTGCCTGGAGGCAGATGTATTGTAACTTGTTTCTTTGTACCGTGGACATTTTTGTTGACCAAAGTTTAATGAAAACACTCAAAACAGTCATGCTGTTGCACTCCTTCACCACCATAGACACATTTATTTAATCAGCGTCTTAAAATAATTTCAGACGGCAGTATCCAGCTGTTCTGAGACATTTTTTTGCTTTTTTTAGGGGGGGATTAAAGAAAAAGCTCCCAGCCCCTAGCCCCCACAGAAAAGATGGGTTAAGTATAAACAGAACACATATTTCTTACATCTTATCTTGACAATAACAAAAATATAAAATCTCCCGCCTCATCCCTTAAAAAGGATTGTTCCCCCCAGGGACTTTAGAGTTGTAAACACAAGTTCGTCATGAGCATAACATAACATAAACACAAATATAGCCTGGAAAAACGAATCAGCAGCCATATGTTTTTAATGTTCTGCTTTGCTTTGCTTTGCTTTGCAGAGATAGTAGGGAAGGGATTTGGGGAGCCAATTTCTTGTGTGTTTCCATATGTTACCTGCATATATTTCACACAGGCTCTTTGACTGGGTGCCAGGAGGAAGAATAAAAGCAAGCCAAATAACTGCAAAAAATGGAGAGACAGTGATCTGCATGTGTAGAGAACTGAGAGGACACTCACCACAGCCGCTTCAATTCACTGCTGTAGGGGCCGGGATAGTAATGTGTGCTCTCTACCATCACACTGACCCACTTCTCTTGAGTATCATATAAAAAGGCTCATTCAGGCACTGGAAAGAAGAAGATTATATTCCAAACATGCTAAGAAATCCCATGAAGCACTGCTTGCAGAGCTTTATTAAAATAAACTGGTTACTATGCAAACTTCAGCCATCACTGCTGGAATGATTATTGATTTTTCTGGCTTTTTCGTGTTTGTTAGATAAGGAGAAAAACACCCTCTAGGATGTTTTTAGTGCAAATTCCCATTACTCACAGGTGGTTTAGAAGACGTCCATCTTCATGTTTGTGTGAGTGTCCTTCAGCAATGCTTTTTGTCTCAGCGGGTTGCTGTTTTTTTCACATACTGACCTTGGATCTTCGTGTGGAAACACAAAATATGCCCTACAAGTGAACCCACAATCTCATGTAATTACAGTTCACAGCATGACTGCACTAAGTGGACATACAGACTCCTTTAGGCCGTGCATCACACCGAAATCCAATACCACTTGTAAATATTTATAGTCTGATATAAAATGTATAAGGTTTTTCACATTTTATCTCAGTAAACTAGTCCTGAAGCCTCATCACTTCTTCACACAGACTCTGGATATTCCAGAACCCATTTGTGCCTATTTTTATTCATGAAGAAATTCTAATGTATTGTTTTGTCTTTGTTTTGCAGGTTCTGGCACGGGGAGTACAGGGTGGCAGTGAACATCAATGACTACCTGGACATCTACTGTCCTTATTACGAGGGTCCACCTTCCCACGGGCGCATGGAGCGCTACATCCTGTTCATGGTCAATCACGAGGGCTACACCTCCTGCCAGCACAGGATGCGAGGCTTCAAACGCTGGGAGTGTAACCGCCCCAGCGGTCCTGACGGGCCCCTGCGCTTCTCAGAGAAGTTCCAGCTCTTCACCCCTTTCTCCCTGGGCTTCGAGTTCAGGCCTGGACACGAGTACTACTACATCTGTGAGTTATCTGCAAGTGTGTGCGTGAGAATGTGTGAGAGTGTGAACTAGAGCATGACACGGGAGCGGATTTTTACTCCTGTCCCGTCCCACTCCCAGAGGAAAGAATCCCATCCCGTCCCAATCCTGGGCCAGAGTAAAAAAATAATCCTGTCCTGTCCCACTCCTGTAGAATGACTCCCACTCCCATTCCATTCCCTCTCAAAATTACTCCGACTCCAGTCCTGTTCCCGTTTGAATGAAATCAAAATGTTGAAAAAATGGTGCATTTTTTATTTTAGGTAAAAGTGCAGTGCATATGAAAGGCACTGCCTTTAAAGGAGACACATCATGCTGATGCATGATTTAATACTTACATATGATATAATAAATTTGAAAACAAGACCTTACACCCCCTTAATTTTCAAAAAATGAGATATTGTATTTTTTCTGATATCCTAGAATGAGGTTTGATGCCTCTGAAAATAGGTCATTGCGAGATGCGAGATTTAAATCGTCGTGACGACACGAGGTACCTTTCTTTTATTGGAGTAATCTGATAAAACAGCTCCTCCTCTGTGATGTCCGTTAGCCATAAAACCGTCACCGAGGAACACATCCACCCAGCAGCAGTGTATAGCTCCCTAGCTCACACTCACTCATACCAGCTCTGGCCTGTAGGGGGACTCAATACGCGGTCGCTGTTTTGAGCCCGCCGGAAAATACAGTTGAAGAAGAAGGACAGGCTGGCTCAACTCTCTCGGCAGCTCTGACAGAACTGACCAATCAGAGCACAAAGGGCTGTGACGTTGCGAGGTAACTTTAGGTCAGCCTGAGATCTGAGTGTTTCAACAAGAGCTTGATAATGGCCTAAAATGAGGATTTTGAGAACGCTATTGTGGGGCAGTGAAGGAATGAAATGACTTGTACTGAGGGCAGAAATGCTTTACAGGCATCCTAGTCTGGCATAGTGAAAAGGAGAAACAAGCATGATATGTCTCCTTTAAGTTTCACATGCCTGACATTCAGTCGGTGTAAACAATGTGTGTCGCCGGCAGCCGCTCCGAGTCGCTTTTCACTTGACAGGAAGTCAAAACACTTTTGTAGTTCTTTTGTGTTGCGAGCGCATTCAAGAGTGTTGGCTCTCACTGAGAGATGACTACAAAAATGGACGCATCTGTTCATCTGGTTGTTTAACACGGCTGAAAATGATCATCTATTAATGTGGTTCACGCTTCTGCCTGCTCCTGCTGCTTTTTTTCCCGTCCCATCCCGATCACGGGATTAATTAAAAAGTGACTCCCATCCCGTGGGATTCCTGTGGGAATCACGTGACCCACAGGAATCGAAGATTCAAAAACAAGTTAACTGGACTATGTTGAGTTTTGAGAAGAGGTTTCACTTCTCATCCAAGAAGCTTCTTCAGTTCCAGCTTCTTGGATGAGAAGTGAAACGTCCTAAAACTCGACACAGTCCAGTTCCCTTGTTTTTAAATCTTTAAGATACCATGACCTGCATGAATGAGAATCTACACAGACGTGAAGGTAAAGATGTACTTGCTGTCATGGATGCAGCCAATGCATCTGGCATGAACAGACGAGAGATGCACAAGACTAATAGACTAATGGCCCTTTTCCATTAGCCCTACTTCACTCTACTCGACTCTACCTGACTCTACTCTACTCGCCTTGTGCTGCTTTTCCATTAGCCCCAGTTGTCTGCCCAACGGGGTGCAGTGTTGCTGTAAACAGCTGAACAGCACTGCGGTGACATCATTTTGAGTGCGACACAACAATCTGTGGCTTTTTGTCACAAACTAAGTAAAAAAGGAAAGCAGAAGAAGGCTGCAGGTGACAAGAAGAAACACCCCTTGAGAAGCACAGGAGAGTTTTGGAAGCTATACAACAGAATGAAGCCGAGGGGCGGAGCAACTAAGCTGCAAAAAAAAGAAAAAAGGCGTATGGTGCAGTATCGGTAGCTAACAAAGCAGCATGCAGGACCTCATACCTAGCTACAGCCATGCCTTCAAGGTGGTCGTGCTCATGACTCATCGATAACGACATTGTCTGACCAATCAGTAGCTGGCCGTCGGTGATGTCATCTTTTAGTAGCGACTCAGCTCGTTGGAACCAGAGCGGAGTAGGTACGAAAACTAGCTTGTTTAGGAGGTACCGGGCTAGTGGAAACACGCTGCAAATCGAGTAGGGCCGAGTAGAGTAGAGCCAAGGTGTGCTAGTGGAAAAGGGCCTCTCATAACATGAATTGGAATACCAATGTTATTATTAAAGTGGAGAAATAATTTGCTGAGATAATGTTTCCAATTTAGGAGGATCACAGGCGACTAAAAGTCCCCAGTTAAAGCTTTCATTTATTAGAAAATAAGACCTTAACATGGAAGTCTGATCATGAAAGTTCTGTTGAGGTCAGATTATATGACCAGGTGGTTAGAATCTGCTTGACCATATCTGACATAACTTTACTCGCTGTAGTCTGTTCCATAAGAGTTGGTCCAGATAATACCAAAGTTGCTGCCTGAGTTCTCTGGTGTGCCCTCTAGTGTTATCCTCCAGTGACATGGATCAGGTGTATACAAGAGTTGGATGGAAACATTGGTAAAGACTAACAGTAAGTGCAGTACATCTCCCGCCAAAGGGTGATTCTCTGTTTGCTGGATGAACTGTAGCATCTGGTGTTTATATTTTTGTGTCAGTGAAAAAGCAAAGTCTGAAAACGTACCATATGCTACAAAATATTAAAAATATCACTTGATGAAATCACATAAGTTAAAGGCAAATCCTGACTTTATGGGGACAGATTGTACCTCAGATGGAGGTCGTGCGTCACTTCAGTGGATTCTCAAAACAGTCTTTAGTTCTTAAAATGTTCCACAAATATGGGGAGGCAGAACATCTCAAGTTCCAGGTTGAAGAGGACAAACATTAACATTTAAGTAGCTGCTTTGGCTCACATCACAACAACAAACACTCGCTGTGACAGAAGGATGTTTTAGAGTTTAATAGACTGGATGTACAGCAGTAATCATCAGGGTCAAATTCAGGAAACATGAGGAGGGAAAATATTTGTATTATCAAAGGTTTCTCTTTGTTTTAATTCCTGCAGCTAAGAAGGATTGACAAGCTCAAGGCCAGCTGATTGTTCACTCCAGGCTCACTGAGGCCTGTTGTAATGCTGTATTGAAAGAACATGTTGAATGATAATTTACATTTGTTTATATTGTCTTCATTTGTTATTTTCATTAAATCATCATGGTATTCACTGCTATGCATCAATGTTTCATCCACACAGACACGTGTCACAGCCTAAAGTACACTACGCTGCACACTCAGACATGGATTCACGTTTGACTTTACTCTTAAAAAATCACTCATACAGATAAGCTATGAAAAAAGTCAGACAATTACACCTTCAAAGTATATTGTACACAGCTGTGTTTACTTTGATTTTACTTTTTTATTTAACCTTTATTTAACCAGGTTAGTCCCATTGAGATCAGCAGATCTATTTTCCAAGGGAGACCTGACTAAGAATGGCAGCAAAGCACAGTTTCAACAGTCACACAGACTCAATACAGTACAAAGAAGAGAGGAAAACAATAAAAGACCATCAGTTCAAACATAGACGTTCAGAACTTCTGTGACCAGAGTTTTCATTGCAGAATTAAAAACATTCAGAAACACCAAGCTCTGCAGCTTAAATTCAGTCTGCAGATTATTCCAGGTGCAGAGAACCTAAAAGCCTTCTTTCCCAGTTCAGTTCGGACTCTGGGAACAACAAACTGTATAAAGCTCATTGATCTCAGGTTATGAAGTCCATCCTTCAAGCAGGGCCATAGCCAGGATTTTGGAATAGGTGAGGTCCATGATGTGCGCCGAAATTTTTTTTCGATTTTTTTTTTTTTATTTTATATTTTTTTAGGCTACAAGTCACACAAGACACAAGACTCTCCTCTCTGTGCTCCACCTTACTTTCCCTATTCTCTCTTCCATCCTCCTTGGTTTCATGTTCCTCTTTGTCAATTTCTTTCTTTTTCTTTGCCAGAAATGCATCCAGTGTATTCTGTTTTAATCTCTTGGACATGTTTGCCCTGCTCTCTGTTACTTGTTTTCTGTGGAATGGGTATATTAAAATTAATATGAGCTGAAAACAAAGCACGCGTCACGTGACTCGAGGTCCTCGAGTAGTCGCATCATCGTGACGCGTGCTCGGCCAGCTGATGAGCCAGGCGCTCATCAAAAAAAAAAAGTACCGGGCGCGCTCTCAGCTGTGGATAAAAGTAAATAAACTGACTTTGATCAGATGATTCGACAGGCCGAACTAGTGCCGAATTATCTAAAAAAATAGATATTGTGGTCACCTAGGTGTAGATGGGCGAGGATGTGGTGTACAAAGTGCTAATAATAAAAACACTCTAGTTTTTGAACAGGGTTTGGCCTGCTGCCAAGCACGTCACAGGGCGCATTTGCTGGTAGGTGCATCAGCTGATCAAACAGCTGTTCACCGCAACATGCACACAGGCACAAACAGAACACAAAGCCCATAGATGTTTACCACAATCTACAATTTACAAGCACGTTTCACAGAGAGGTTTTACGTTTTTATGAGTTTATGTTTTATTCAGTTGGGCATATTTGGGAAAAAAAAAAAAAAAAAACTCAGAAAAAAATAGGTGAGGTCCGGACCTCCCTGACCTCATACCTGGCTACAGCCATGCCTTCAAGATTAATAAGGAGGAAAGATAGTCAGGAATTTTACCAACAATGGCTTTGTAAATGAACACATACCAGTGCCCAATCCAACGTGCACTTAAAGAAGTTCAACTGACTTTAGAGTATAAAGTGCAGTGATGAGTCAGAAATCCTGAGTTTGTGATAAATCTCAGAGCTCCATGGTAAACACTGTCCAACATTTGAAGACTCTGAGCAGAAGCATTCATGTATAAAACATCACAATAATCAAGAATACATACAGATACAGATACATACAGATACAGATACAGGTCATATGGTGCTTTTCCAATTGTGGTGTCTATCCAGCTCAGCTTGATTCTACACTTTATCTGAGCTACACATTTTGTTTTCTATCTCAGTAAACTTTGACTATATCTCTCTAAAGTAGCCCATGTAGTATTTTGTCACAGCGAGTAGATGACTTATGCTGCAAAACAAAAAACGGTTTAAACCTTTCATGCATGAATTATTAAATCACAAATGAATACTTTTAAAAAATGTTAGTTTTTACTTCCATGCAAGTTAAATATCATAGTTTCTTTTCTTCAATGTTATATATATGTTTATTTTTTTGCGGGGGGGCATTTTGTGCCTTTATTTATCAAAGAGAATGACAGTGGATAGGCTTGTGAAACAGGATGAGAGAGTAGGGGAAGACACTCTGCAAACTGGCCGCAGGCTGGGCTCAAACCAAGAAGTATGCATATAGGACGTGTATGGTAGCTAACCACTACACCAAACCAGCACCCCTTTCAATGTTATATTTTGAGGGAGTTATGCATCTGTCCACCACGGTGGACGCCATGCATCCATGGTATAAATAGTAGTTTAGTGGAACTTAATAAAGATCCACAAACACATGTCTTTGACAATCATTTATTTAGCTTAACCTAAAGAAAACGAAAAATCTGAAGTATATGTATTATTGCTGTTTAATCAAATACATAACCAGCACGACCCTCTCCTTCCAGCTCACATCCACGCCTTCAAGAGTAGCTACAGATGGTGGTGGAAATATGATAGGATATATTAAAATAAGATATTCCTTTATTAGTTCCACACGGGGAAATTTCCTATTCCCAGCAGCTGCAGGATATGAATGAAAAATAAAGTAATTCAAAATCATAATTAATGATATAAAACTTAAAAAACAGAAGAATGTATAGTATATAGTAAGTAGAATATTTAGAGTGGTTATGTACATGTTTGATATTTTACGGATGTTGATTTGAAATATTATAAATATGCAAACACGATCAGGGTTAACTGCTCCAAACTGTACTGATCCAAACCAGACCACTCTATGGAAATAAGGCTATGATGTCTCGAGCGCATGAAACAGCCACATGCATTCAATGTGTAACCATATAGCATGCTATGAAGGTGCACCGATAGACATCTGCTTAATGAACTTGGTGTGTTTTATGTACACTACATTCATAACACTCAGAAAAAGAAATGATAAGAAAGTTTCAGCATGGTTTATAATTATAGTAAAAGGAGGGTGAAATCATTAATATGTGGTTGGGCTTTGACGAGAGAGAGGGCAGCAAAGAGGTGTTTAATGACACAGCAAAAGCATTCAGACCTGCCTTTTCATGCTGCTGTTTCAATTGTCTTCCACTTAAGTTTTACTCCCCTCTTTCATGTGTTTGTGTATCAGCCGCTCTTCTGTTCAATATGCATTTGTAAACGGTATGTAAATATGCAATCAACAGAAGCTGATTGAGAGAGTTCTCAAACAAAGCCTGCACACCCGCAGGCGTTCATAAACACACCTCCACACCTCCTCTCACTCCCCCGCTCACTCGCTTTACTTTATGATGTGTCTCTCGGCTTCTGTCGGGATCATAAGTGGTGTGCTCAGCAAAGTGGTAAAAATGTCACCAGGCATAGTTTGTAATCATTTTTATATTAGCTGTATTGATGTTTCTCCTCACTTCAACAAGTGATGTATTAGTACCACAGATGGGCCTAACCCCCCGAGACTGTTTCTCTGAACCGACTTTAAAAGATATCATTCCACCTCCAAGTGAGAGACAAGCAGTAGCTTCAAATTACCCTTAAACATTGTTTTCAGCTGCGCGCTGGCCCAGATGGGAGGGACGGATTTACGGCATCCGGACTGTTACCTTTAAGATCAGCGGGTAATCACAGAAAAGCACATCAAATTGACTTTCAAAAGTGTTTTTGTCAATGTCTAAACTTTGTGGCTCTGCACAGAAAAGTGACACTTTTTTTTCTGCTTGACGGCTGCGAGAGCTGCGAGGACTTTTGTGACAAGTCTTCCTGTTAGAGACCAGCTGGGAGAGACAGTGATTCAGAGGAAGAGGACAGTCAGAATTCACACAACCAGAAAAGGTCACTTGACAAGAAAATGTGGGCTTATGTGGAGATTGTGCTCATGTTTGAACAATGGACTGTGGAGAAGAAGTCCTACTGTGAAGTCCTCCAGTTGATGATGAAGCCTCAGGATCAGAACTTGCTGCTGTTGTCAACTGATCAGTCAATCAAACTTTATTTGTATAGCACTTTCATACAAAACCGTGTTGCATAAAGTGCTTTACGTAATAAATAAAATAAAATAAAATAAATTATGTAAAAAGTAGAAAATTGAATACAACGAAAACATAAGACCCCATACATCCTTGCAATCCACACACTGCACACACACTCACTTACGAAAAGACATTTCACGAGTAAGGACCACACCATCAACAGGATATATTTGACAACTTTTTATTGCGTACAGTGGATAACAAGCAACATAGCAGGTACGTGAAGCGGATAACAGTTTGGGGAAACTTCATGGGGTATTCGCAATAGCTCCTGTGCACGATGAACCCCCTTTATAAGGCCCTGAGGAAAAGAAGGAAGAAATACATTTTAAGAAAGGGTAGGGAGTGAGAGGTGCGATGAGTGTGCGAAACAAAAGAGGGAAATGGTCGGTTAGAATTTATAGGAACACATGAAGAGGCGTGGTTGAGGTGTGGTCCTGCTCCTGAAATTCTGCTTAAAGCGCCACTTAGAGAAGACAAGAACAGAAAACAGAATTGGACGACTGGGAAAATGCTACCTTAAATTAAAAATTATTATTATTATATCCTTTATTTAACCCGATAAAAGCCTCAGAGATTTAAAATCTCTTTTTCAAGTGGGACCTGGCATGGCAGCAGCCGACAGTTACACAATAAAAACAACAAATACATTCAGACATCAGCACATTGAAACCAAACCGTTCTGGAAACACCAATTCAAAACAAAATGAGAAGAAGTCAAGAAAAATAAAGTAACACAGAAGCTTAGACTAAAATGATAATCAAAAATCATGATTAGAATAAGATACAAATACTTTCGGGAAAAATAAAAACATAATTGAAATAAAATTTGAATAACTAACATGATAAAATAAGATACCCTAACACAAGCTGCATTATAATATCAGCTAATGTATAATAATGAAAAGAAAAACAGTTAACAGAGAATAAAATTCTAAATAATAAATCTGAACTCTAATGGAGAAGCAAAACAGATTAAGAGGATTAAAACAAATACAACTAGAAAGCACTCGGAGAGCACAGGCCTCCGCCAGCACCACAGTCCTCAGCCATATTGTCAGTTTCACCATAAATATTAGTCCTACCTTTATTTCATCTGAATATTTAGATTCCCTGAGCATGAAAACATACCATTAGCAATTGGATTCATAATGATATCTATTTTAGTTCAGTAGTTATTCACAGAAATCACATTTTTCACCATGGCAGCCAGACGCTGATCCGGATCAACACCAAAATCAAATCAGTTCTTCCTTTTCCCATGCTGAACATTTCCTGAAAATTTCATCAAAATCCATCCATTACTTTTTGAGTTATTTTGTTCACGGACGGACAAACTCTCCCGAAAACATAACCTCCTTGGTGGACGTAAAGATTGAGAAGAAATGGTAATACATATAATCAGCTAAAAGCCAGGCCAAAAAGGTATGTCTTGAGTTTGCTTTTAAAAATATACACCTAACCAAACTTACAAATAGCTTTACTGGAAACTTGTCAAGTAAAGGTGTCATCTCTTTAACTATTAACTCTATCTTTTTTTTTTTTTTTACCATGGAGACATATTTACAAAGGTGTAAGACCAGCAGCCCCCCTGGTAATTTATTTTGTAATATTTTGTACCTGTTTGGGTTGAAAGGAGGAAAATTATTACTAGAACAGGCAGTTTGCAGTGAAAAAATAACCATCATAGGTAATTATTGCTGATCAGAGAGATTTCATGGAGCTGGTGCACTCCTGTGATCTTAGCCGTTTAATCTAAGGTGATCAAAAAACTTGATCCAAGCTGTTTTAATGTAGCCTATTTCTTGTCTCAGTGTAGTGATCAATCAAAGTTTAACAGTGTCACAGGCCTTTAATGTTGTCTTCTGCAGGTTGTATTGCTCAGTGATTGTACCATTGTCATCAACCAAAAGGAGAGGTTTCTCCACCAACTACCACAAGGCTGCAAACAAGGAAACATGGCCACAAAGTGAAGGAACACTCGGTTCTTCAGGAAAAAAAGACAAGAAATTGTGGAGAGAGCATGAATGAATCCTTGTACTCTCTCCTTTGTACTAATTTAGAGTAGAGAGGGAAATAGATGAACAGGGAGTGCTGCAGCTCTTGAAATCCCTGATGGGTACTTACCAGAGAAAACCCTGGTCCTTTTGGGGGGTTGTGGCCTTCGAGATCTCTGGCTTCAACTGGGGTTTGAACTGAATCATTATTCTGTGGATTTCAAGGATGGCAGCACTTTCCCTCCACCATTCTGCATCTCCGCTCTGTGATGGTACAAAAGGAAATGCATGTCAAAGGGATTTTCTTGCATTGCATACAACTCAGCTAATCAACCGCCATTAATGTTTTTTTCAAAATAAGAAGATTTTGTATATTTAAACCTGAAATATGATGGAGTAGGTTATTGTAAAGGATCATGTTGTCTTATGACCCTGCAAGATCCTCAGTCTTGGCAAAAGTTGGAGAGATTGAGTTAAAGCTTTGACACCATGAAATGTGTTGTCTGGCATATCAGTTAATATTTTGCTGTTTGACAAAACAAACTATTTGTATAAAGCCAGTGTAGGAGCACAAAGAGGAAGGATAAAAAGACTTGGTAAAACTTTGATGTGTTTTTGGTGTAGCACAAAATAAACCAATAAGAACATTAGCTTTTATTCCCTTTCAAGCAGTGCACACTGGCTGGCTGGTGTTTTGTTATACACACAGCAGATCTGATAATTTGGTCTAAAGTCTAGCTGGACCACTTAATTATTCTCCTTTTATTCCAACATTGCACAAAACAATATACAAAGGGCAGTGTTTGACATATGTATGCTCAGATTAAATATATATTCCACAGAGGTGGTCCAACTATGTCTGAAATGATCCAAAAGACAAGCTGAACACTTCTGCATTAGCATAAAATCTTTACCTCACTGATTATTAAAATCATGAGATGAAACCAACAGAATCAAACAGTGTCAGACTTTTGGTAGATCAGTTTCTTGAACATCAGTTGACAGTAGAAAGACAAAAAACTCATTTTTTTCTGAGGCGTTTATGGTTTTATAAACAAATATTATAAATGAAACTCCATTGTACATGAGAACCTTTGATTGGTTGTTTGTTTTTCTTGTTTCTGGCTGTATTACATGTGCTGGAAACCACAATGCAACATGCAAGCAAGGCATGTTGTCTTCCTGGAAGAATCAAACCATATATATATATATATATATATATATGGCATATATGTTTCCATTAGGGGTGTAACGAAATGGTCAACTCACGAAATGATACAAAATACGAAACAGTGCTCACAATACAAAATAAAGATTATAGAAAATCCCCAACAGTAGGAAGTTGTGCAAAAATCTCATTTTCTTTTATTTTCTTCCTAATGCGGACCTACAAAAAATATTGCTGCATCAGTGCAAATAAATGCACTTTGGAAAAAACAAAATTTAAGTTTTTCCCCTTATTTAGACTACAGTGCAAATACAAACATAAAATCTCAATAAAAAGTGCTTTGTTGTTGTAACAATCAGGATAAGTACATTCTTGAATGAAAAGGAAAACAATAGCAGTCCTCAGAGCTGCAGTTTAGACCTATAAATGTCTGAACTGTGAACTATAATATTTAGCCTATAACAGTGCATATACTTCTGATCTTCAAGTATGATCAAATTCTGTCAACTCAACAGTAGATGCAAAAATCAGATATTGTTTTTTATGCAGACTTACACAAACATTCAGTTGCTGCCTGTCTCCAGTACAAAGTAGTTGGTAGTTGTTCTCGCCGCCGTATACGGCGAACTGTTGCGGCATATTTTGCACACGGTTGTTGTTTTGTCTGCAATCTTCTCACCGTTCTCTCGTCTTTTACATGGGAAGCAAAAACAGGTCGACACAACTGATTTATTTGACAAAGGAGCGTCAGCTAATTCCTCGATCTAGGCGAGAAGGGTAAAAAATCCCCAGTCTCAGTGGTGTGCGGCGCCCCTTCACGTTTTCTATTTCGTGCTTTTATTTCGTGCATCTTTTAATTTTATTTTGTCATTTTTTTACCCCTAGTTTCCATCTTATGCATCCTTAAAGTAGCTGAAACACCTTGTGCCACCAACTTTAGACTTAAGACCAGGTTTTAGGTGGAAGTCATTTTGTCTTATTTTCCAGGTGCTAACAAGACTGCATGACGATTTGCTATTTTGACAAAGTGGGCCTGATGACGAATGATGCATGGAAAACAGGGCAGACACCTGCGGTGCATGCCAGCAGACTTAGCTATGGGTGTATGATAAACCAGACATAGCAGTAAATGTTGACACCTGCCAAGTACCGTTATGTCATAGATAATGCTTGAGAAGCTATCATTCTTTTGTTTGAGCAGATTTATTTTGACCAGAAGTCTGCACCACTTCAATTTTCCCAGAGGGCTGCAGTTGAGTTGTTTTGAGTTTTTGACATTAAACCTACAATATATTCTCCAAACCATCATAAATCCTACCTGTCGCTTGGTACCGGTGTCTTGTTCACAGTGTGTGAAAATGAGAAACGTACTCCTGAGCACAGGTCTCTTCAATTCTCCGCGGTGTAACAGCTGCATGGTCGGCTGAAAACTGACCTTAACCTTTTTAGTAGGTGATGATGCATTCTCACCATGGTCATAATGGGATGAGGATACTCCGCCACCAGACAGTCAATCTGACCTTGCAATGAGTTTCTCCTCCTTCAGGCAGAGGAGGAAGCAATCAGCCTGGCAAAATAGGTTCCTTGAGGTATAATGGTGCAGGTTTGAATTCAATTTGTTGCAGTGCAACTGTGTTTTTTTTTTCTTGCTGACAAGGTAACAGAATCATTGAAAACAAAATATACTGCTAAATAATTAAGAGAAATGATTAAGCGAGACTGCTGTAAAACTTTATTATTGGGCCAGGGTATTTATTTGATGATTCATCACGCTGTTATTGGGGACAGGCATTTATTCAGAAGTTCTAATCCACATAATCCTGCAGAAGACTCTGACCCTGTTTATTTCATTTCATTTCATTTCCTTGCATCAACATCCTTGCCTGGTATTTGGACACCAGGTTGACTGCTCTTTACTGTGGGCGTTCTCCTTTGCAATGAAAAACACATCTTCGCTTCACTTCACTGTCAGCAACACTGGAAGGTAGAGAGCAGCTTTAAAAAGAATAAATTCTCCTGCATGAGACTTCTTGGGTTGGTTGATGTTGAGTCCTGCGATAATCTGCTGTAGAGGTGGGTTGTCAACCTGTTTTGTTTTTTTTTTTTACATTTTTTCATGGTATGTTGTTCATATAAACAGAAAGTGACTCAATGAAATAAAAAAAATATTGTTTAGTAGTTCTTTTTTACCTCCACCAAGAAGGTCATGTTAATGCCAGCGTCTGTTTGTTTGTTTGTTTCTCTGTTAGCAACATAACTTAAAAAGATATGGACTGATTTCTATGAAATCTTCAGAAAATGTCTGGATTAGGACAAGGAACAAATTATTACATTTTGGGAGTGATCCAGATCAGCATAAAACCGCCATGACAAAAAATGTGATTTTTGTGAATAGCTACTGAACTAAAATAGATATCATTATGAATCCAATTACTAATAGTGTATTTTTATGGTCAAGGAATCTAAATATTTAGATGAAATAAAGGTAGGACTAACATTTATGAAAATCACAACATGGGTGAGGACTGTGGTGCTGGGGGAGGTCTGTGCTCTCCGAGTGCTTATCTAATTTCAGCCTGCAATTATTATTACTACTGCTGCTGCTGCTTCTTCTACCACAGCAGTGTTGTGAGTTTAATTCTTGTATGTAGTTATTTTGTGTAGGTTGCTGGGTTGATTGTGTCCTCTGCAAAATTACTGCTCCAGAGGTCAACTTTAGACTGAGACCCCCTATTTCTTGGTGCAGTTGTCTGCACTAGAACAGGGATTGATTGCTGTGTTTATGCTGCATTTTCGCCAAGCAACCTGGCTCAGTTTGGCTCAGTACAGCATGTAATTACGGGTGTTTCCACTGTCAATTAAAGAGAAAAGGTAGTCAAAAGCAGACCCATGCCACACAACTTTTTGGAGCCCCCTCTCAGGGAATGCCAAGCACATCAAACAACCCTAAAGGATGGAGCTAAAAACGCAACAATGTGTTTGTTGGTCACTAAAGCCCCATAAATTCCCATGCGACAGCAGCTAAAACAAAAACATATCCCGCCCTGTTTGAATTTAAAGTTTCACTTTTACCACCAGTATTAACCACTTCACTGCGTCCTCTGCCTATCACTGAGTGGAAGTACCAGTCCATCGCTTATCATCTCTTATAAATTCTCTACATTTTGTTCAGGGACATGACATTCCTCAGAGGCAGTCAGCACAAACAACAATAAAGAAGTCAAAGATGTACTTATTGTAGAATGGGAACAGAAGTGGTTCAAATTGTGGTCCACTTTTGCACAATGTAATGCCAACTGCACAAAATCCATGCACTGTCTGTGTGATTTCAAGAAGAAGAAGAAAAGGCCACAATCAATTAATAACCTTGATTTAACCAGATAAGAAAGTTGTTGAATTTTTTTTCCCCCTTGTCTGCATTATCTTTACAGCTGAGCACTGTGTCTGATGGCAGCGTTGGAAAGACCAATGCATTTTTTTCTAGCAGTGAGAGATATGTGAATATGATTCACTGCTATAGTGACCATCACCAGCCCTCCCTGTAGGCTACTCCATCAAATCAAACCTTATTTAACCCCTGATGAGAGCTGAAGGGGAGGGCCGCGCCACACCACAGTGTGAAAGAAGGGGAAACAGTGACAGACAGGACAAGACAACTGGGAGAAGGACAAACAGGTATTGTAGTTAGTGTAAGATAGTAGTCCAAGTGCTGTGCTGATCTAAGTCCATACAGGAAGTGAAGGCTGTAAGCAACCAGGGACACCAGAAATGTGGGGTCTTTATAAAAGGGGGTGGACCCATAGGGTGTTGAGATTTAAACTCGCTTTTTTTAAGAGTGACCTGGCCAAGATGGCAGCACGAAATAGAAAATAAAACAGATGGGTGTCACAAATACACACACTACAGAAAAAACACAGTGCAACCACAAGAACCAGATAAGCTCAACTCTCTGTCTTTTATAATTGTCTTAAACTCCCCTAGGGTTACAAGATGTGTCAATTTCAAGTCCCTCTGCACATCATTCCAGGCAGATGGGGCAGAAAATTTAAAACCCTCTTTGCCCAGTTCAGTTCTTACTCCGGGGACCTGCAGCTGTACAATGTCCTGAGAGCGCTGGCCATATCGGCTGAAGTTTCTACACATGTGTGAACACAGATATGTAGGCAGAAGTCCAAGAATACATTTATAAATAAAAATCAGCCGATGAGAGACATTCCAACCTGCAGAAACATTCCATGCAAAAAAATCCACGATACAATGCTCCACGGAGTCCTCCACTGTTGCTCTTTGTTAACTGTCCTACTCTTCAGGCCGACATCAGGCAATTACATAGCTGGCATGACCCTCTCTTCCCAGCTCACTTCCCAGCCCTCAAGGGAGGGTGCAGCTGGTGGTGGAAACACAACTAGATCAGGATGAACAGCTCCAAATTGTACCAAACTGCACTGAATCACAGCTATGTATGCAAACAAAGTGCGCCAATCAAACTCAATCAGGTGTGAAAAAGGCCAAAAAAGCAAAAAGAACTGAGGCAGGTTAAAGGACTGGGATTTTGATTAGGATGGTTTTTCCTTCAAAGTTTTACTGTGTTTGTTTCAGAGAGCAACTTCTGAACTGAGTCATGCATAACTGCAAATATTTCTGTGCACCGGTCTGTTGTCGGCACGGTTACAAAGACACAGCAGGAGAGAGTCACGGTGCTAAAGAGGCGAAGATAACAGCCTTCTGATGTCCTACTGCACTTTTCCCAGTTGGCACCCTCACACAAACACACACTCATAAAACCACACTCTTTTGTTTTCCGGCTCATGTAAGGACGGGCGGGGCCTCTCCAGACTTGTATAGTTGCTGACGGTAGTATTGTGTTCCCGAGACCCCCGAGGATTGGAGTGTATACCACCAGATTGGAAAGTGTGTGTGTGTGTGTGATGTGTGAGGGGTGGGCTGGTTGTGGGGTCAGTTGTCAAGCAATTGTGAGTGCGTGAAAGGCCATGTCCATCAACTTGAGTGACAGCCTCACTTGTTTTTGTGCCGCACTGTCTTTCTTAACGCACACACACGTGCACAGGTCAGAAATGATGTGGAACGAAGCCGTGCTGACAGTTTTAACCATCCAGCCCTTCATCTGCTGTGTGTGTATATGTGCGTGTCATCAGCGTAGATACTCATCAAAACAAAAACTCATCGATCCTGCAGACGGACCTGTGTGTGTTTGTGCGCCCGTGTCTGCAGGTTGGTGTGTATTTGTCATGTGGCTGACATGTTGACAGGTCGGCTCCGCCCCCTTTACTTCTCCCAGCTGCCGTTTGATGAGGTTGAGTGATTTTCAATGGGTTTTCAGAAGATGTTGTGATGTGCATGTGCTGGGAAACAGCGGTGCTCCTGGAGCCAAAACAGGGCTTAAAAATGACAGATGTTTGTTGAAAAGGGCACGTCAACAAGACATTACGTTTGTTTTCTGTGTAATGCAGCTGTCAAAAATTATTAGCGCCTGCAGGGATATGATTTTCAGATTGCTCTTTTGTAAAGGCCATTATTAACAACAATAAAAAGAATGGATAGATTAAAGAAAAAGAGGGGTAATATTTGAGAAAGACAGAAACAACTAAATACTCTCGAGAAAAATTAACACAGCAGATGTTGAGTAATTTGATTTGACTTGAACATTTCTTTTGAGCATGTTTAAAATATTTAGCAAAAATAAACAAACAGAACAATAAACACTGACGATTAGCATAAAAGTACTGTGCAAAAGAACTAGTCAAGTGGTAAGTTGAACTGACTTTTAGGTTTTTTGAAAAAGTGCTGCCCCAGGACAAGGTAGAGCTTGGTGATATGTCCAGTTGTTAAGATTGAAAAAGACATGAAGTATGATAGTGGTCATCAACTAGACCCACCATCACCCCTGTATGTCGAGCTGCAACTGAAATCGAGGAAAATTTTCAACATCTCAAATTTATTCAATAAAAAGATGCTACACTTGAAATCTAAGATAGAATAGACTATCACAGTAAAACAAAAAATAGTTTGATTCTAACCCAAAATGACCTGCATGTGGTGATGCCAGTGTGGAAATAGTCCAGTTTACACTCAGCTGAATTCTAACTGAAATGAAAATGTGCATCTGAGGGACACAAGGCTTTAGGTTTATAAATCTGACTGTAGTTGTGATAACTCTGCATCATTGGATACATAATAACTGTATTCATTATATTAGATTAGCAGCACTAAATAAGCTGGGGCTGCCACTACACATCACACATCACACTTTAGTAACTCCAACCTTTTTAAAGGTACAGTGTGTATTATTAAATGATAAAATAAAAAAATAAAGAAATAACAGACTTGGTAAAAATGGAATAGATTACCGTAACCCAGAACAGACAAACTAAATGCTTTCGCGTTTTTTTGTTGACGCCTACCGGAAATGCACAGTTGTGAAATAGACGAAGGAGAAGAGAGTGATTACCAAGCAGCTGTGCTAATACAAACAAACATGGAGGACCACACGTACAATTTGCCATCAGTGGAGCATAAATCATTGTCAAAGAAACGAAAACGGGATGAAGCCAAACGCAATCGGGAAAGGCTACGACAAAAAAAACAGGGTCAACATCGGCGCTGCCTTTCCCAGATGGAAGTCCCTGAAGGATAAGTTTGCAGACAGACGCAGAAGTTTCCTGTTTTTTGCTGGACAGGTAAGACTAAATGTCGAATTGTACTCTTATATGGAGCCAAATTTATTTGTTTACTTTCGGGAGAAGTCGGAGTAAGACGCAGAGAATGTATCTGCTATGAGAGGCTTATTTCACAGCCACAAGCAACTTTCTGTGGACAGAAAACATAGGCTGTTAACTAAGCTATATAGCGCTGTTGATGAGACAAATATAAAGATTTTCACCGTACTCCTTAATTTTATTCTTTGCTCCTAATTTGTCATTTAGTAGCACATGTACACATTGGTAAGGTGTACTTTTTAGGATACTTCGGTCTCAGGAAAACCTCTGTGTCATTTCTCAGACCAAACGGCATCAGAAACCCCCCTCAATAAAACCTCCATCAGATAATACGGCCTCAGGCTTCAAAATGAAAGTCATCAGACAAAATACCGGAAAAACGGACTCAAATAAAAAACAGCGTCAGGTCGTAACAATATCATAGTCATCGTAATATCATAAATGTCAAGTCGTCTTGAGACGGCATTCAGCTAAAAATCAGCCACTAGCAAACTTCCCATTTTCAAAATAAAAGCTTTCTTCATTATCTCCCATTAGTTCTTTAACGCTATTGTAAATTAGGCTCTTGTTTTGGAGCTGACTGGAAGTTTCTTCGATGGCATAATGGCGCGCATAACAGAATGTCCGAAATACTGAAATGAAATTTGTATCCGTGCGTTTTATGGCTCAAATGACCACATTTTGGTATTCTACGTGGTGACTTTCACGCCTGAAATACTCTCTGAATTTTCAAATGTGGCGAAACAACAGAGATATTTGATAGTCTGGTAGCTGGAAGCACTTGTAGACGACGCCATGTTAAAAAAACACTTTTTGTCCTTAGAAGGCCACCGTAGCTTGGGGTTCTCCATCAGGGAGGGGGGAGCGCCGGAGTGCTGCAATCTCAAACCTCACCTTTAGATGTCGCTAAAAACTACACACTGTACCTTTAAACAGTCAGCAGTGCTCATGCTCAAACATGAAATAAAAAAGTCAAACTACTGAGAAGAAATTTTGAAAACATGTAACTTAAGCTTATTGAACATATAACAAACACCTTTTGACTAAAACAGGTATTAATTATCATTACAATAGCACCAACTATTTATAAAGTGTGTGAATAGATGGCAGTCCAATGCATAATAACAGCACAGGATTTTTGTAGCACTTTTTGCCCAGGCAAAGGCTCGCAACGCATTGAAAAAGGGTCCCCGAACCCTCTTTCGGGACACGACCCACCATTTGAGAATCACTGAAGTAAGACCATATTGCTTATATTGATATATTTGTGTTACATTAATTAATTCAGTACAAGCCACCATTTAGCCTCCTTCTCTTGACTGTGCTGCTCTTTGTCTTACTTGCCTGTCTCCCAGCGACTCCACAACAGGAGTAGCACCTCCAAAGAGGAGTAATTCAGTAAAAAGTAAAATTTTCTTTTGATTTAATTGAGAGGATTTGGTTTTAAGACTTTAGAGAGAGTTCCTGAAACATGTTGGATCTAAAAGCTTGAGCAGCCCTGTCATCGTGCACAGCAGCACCAAAGTGCAGTCAGAGCAGTATATAGGTCTTGAATGCTAAAAATTGCATTAAAGCTATAAAGAAATTAGTTTTTAATATCTGACCTTTGCATTACTTATCTTTTTGTGCAATGTAGGAGTGGGGGGATGTTTCAGAAGTTGGTCAAAGGGGTATTTAAAAAGGTCAGATCATGTATTTAATAGAGAAAAACTCTATAAGGGTTGTTTTACATTACATGGGACCTCACGGCTCTACTCATTTACTCACCTTTGTGTATTTCTGCTTTAACATTCCAGAAAAATCAGGATGTTTTGCTCCTCTGAATATTTTATTTCACTTTTAAAAAGCTCCATTAAAGCTCAATGGGCAAGACAAAGTTATTCTTGATACTAAACAACCTACCATTTACCTGTTGTTTGAGTTATTTTCAATTGCTTTACAGTCTGAAGCCGGTTCTCCTCTCCAGGGTTAAGTTAACATTTTCTTCAACATCTACTCTTAGTTCCTCATTTTCACTTGAGTTAAGAACTTGTATTTATCCTTGGACCTTAAGTGCTCTGAGCTTACAACTCCTGAAAAGTGCAAACACTTTCACATGAAGTGGCATCAGTGGACTTCAGTGAGTCATTTTGTACATTAACGTTTTCTTCTTTATAACACTCACTGAGCAGTAAGAAGCTGTCTCCTGCCTCTGATGCACTTGAAGTAATAAATGTAAGAGTCAAGATTATGAATCTCGAAGCATCAAGTTGATCATTAAATCGATAAACTATGAGAAATTGCTGCAGATTTCCAAAATAATGAATGACTACAATGATTGATTTCAAAATGTTAAAAATCTTGGCAGAGAAGAGTACCCTTAATTGTAAACGATCATTGAAATCCAGCAATCAAATTACCCTTCAAAACATTTAATCATTTTAGAGCCTTAATATGAACAAGTGTTTTGGTGAATTTCCTTAGACCGGCCAAGTGTTCAATACTTGTCATTATTTCTGTCATCAGGAAAATAGACTCACTGTATAGAGTATATATTCTTGTCTTTGTCAAAATCCATCCATCCATCCATCTTTGAGCTATACTGCCTCTCCCTGATGGGGTGGGTGCAGACAACCATTCATTGCACACTAATACCAAATGCTGCGTTCACACCGCAAGCGACCCAGCTACCAAAATCGCGTCGCCCACTGACGTATCATCGCGTGTCCGTAAATGCCGTCGCTCGGTGATGTCATGTCCACTCCAGATTCACCGCGATTATATCATATATCATATTATAGGATGTATAAGCGGACATTATTCCAGCTGTATCCTTTAACTCACTAATCAACCACAAAACACTGCAGCTGATGCCCTGCAGCAGCATTATCTGTGAGTTTCCGGCGGTCTGTCTAGGCGGAACTAATGTCCTCACTGACTGTTTCCCACACGTACATAAATTGTTTCTCTGTAGTCCAGATGAAAAACAGTCTGTCTAGGGTACCGTCACACACGCACACTGCTGATTGGCTGTTGCCGCACAGCCACACACGACATCGTCTAAATAGATCAACTTTTTTTTACTTTGACATCGCGCGACAAGCTATGTGGTAGCGTGACAAGCAGCTGTCGCATCGCGGGAGGGTTAGCCCCGCTCCATCGTGGCTGTACATTGACTTTGAATGGAGAGTGATCGCCTAGGTAGTACAAGTAGCGTGCAGTGTGAAGGCAGCATTAGGGTAATTTTGAGTCGTCAATCAACCTCGTGAGCATGTTTTTGGTCTGAGGGAGGAAACTAGAATGCTCAGAGAGAACCTACACATGCACAGGAAGAACATGCAAACTTCACACAAGTGCAGTGACCTTGTTGCTGTGAGAAGCAAGAAGCCGCCCTCTTTGTCAAAATAACAAAATGTATTTTTTTTTTTCAGATTATCTGAACATGGCTCTGCGGTAAAAGATTAAAAGCTTGTAGGATAAGACTACAAGGCACTGAATCAATACTACAGAATAAAAGACTGTTTTTTGTTTGTTTTTTTGCAGTTAAGGCATATTTTTTCAGTCTTTCATCCTCTGTCAGTTCGCCTCACAATAAAGACCCTCGAGCTTAGAAAGCACACAGATTCAAACCAGACCATAATAGAGAGTCTTGCTTGAGGATTTGTTTTAGGCCCTGAAATGCAGTCCAAAGTAGAACATAGCAGTGTATTTTGGCCCAATGATGTGGCTTGATCAAATGATTGGTCTACTCACACTATCATAACTAAGCTGTTAAATCTGTGATAAATGTGTCATATGTGGCATCTTTTGCGTTTTTAACATCTGCTACTGTTTTTGTTTGGCAGTCCTAATGAATCTAAACTCATTTTCACCCTCTTTTGCCAGTTTGTTTTTCCCCAAGATCCTCATCTCTTTTAATTATAGTATTTTTAAGTACATATCTTTAGAAAAACCACTAAAAAAATGGAAGCATGTGCGAGTTATAGCACTATTGCTAGGTGCTGTAATGAGCACTTAACGCAGAATAAAGTTAGCATTTTAGCACTTGCAATGGAACTTCTAGCTGTGTTCAAAATCGTCCACCCATTCACTCACTCACTATCCCCTATGTAGTGTAAATGAAATAGTGGACTACATAGGGAATGACCAAACGACATTTTGGACACTACACTGAAATTTTCTAAACGTCGTAGCGTCAGCAGGTGACCCGGATATTCCTGTGACGGAAGTGGACGCGCCAAAATTCACATAAACGAACCGGGCACTCAGGAGGATAAGTAGCAAATTTTGAAGCTGTTTACAGCCGTTAAAAGACGTTAAAGAGCTACGCTACGAACGTGTTAAAGATACTGAATGAATGAAATCAGCGCCTAACAGCCTTCCTTCTTTTCTTCTTCTATGGAAAAGCACGACCGCATTGCATTGTGGTATACGGGAGTACAATATAGGGTACATCGTATGTACACTCACTTTTGCTGTGCATTGTGGGTATTTTGTAGTGCACTATATAGTGAATGAAATTAACTGCTGAGAACACTACAAAATGGCGAACACACTATGTAGTGCACTATATCCGTGATAGTGAGCGATTTCGAACACAGCTTCTGAATCTTGTTTGGTAAGATGCCTGAAGTAGTTTTTGTGGTTAACACATCTATTAGAGAATCCAACTAATTTTTCTACTAAATAAAACGCATCTGGAATCGCTTTACTTGGGAGTTTTTGAAGAACTGTTGCATCTTTGATAGGACGGTTGCTATCAAATTACTGCCAAGGACTACAACAATGGCTGGAGAATCACAAGAATATAGTTCATGATTGTCATTAATTCAAAACTATGGCGCACACATGACCGCCATGGTCACGAGCATCAACTTTATCAGGTCATAGAAAGAGGAAAATCACATGAGTAAGAGGTAACAGTGTGAAATATGGTTAAAGGCATGGCAGCGTCTATTTATTTATTATGATCTATTATTACTTATTTCATAGTTCCACCATAACTTGACAGTATCTTTACTCTTACAGATCATATTCAAATATTGTGTAAACAGCCTCCTTCATAAACAATATCATGATGAACAAAAAATTTAGGTTTCATTAACTTATTCTATGCACAGGAATGATCAGCAATTCACAATAACTTTTCCTAAGGAAACCAGCACAGTGATATCTTCAACAAAAATGTCACTCCTGCACAAAACTAGAAAGGTGGCCGCAACAGCTTAGAAATTCTGTAAATTAAATCATCATAACCATAGGTGATTTTTACTCTTACAGATTGGTTGCTTTGTTCTAATTCAGAATTTAAAATGCTACAAATTTCTATATTTCCCTTGGATCGTTTCATGGTAATATGGAAGCATTTTGAAAAAAGCCAAGTCCAAACTGTATTGCACCAGCACTGCTCTGAGTCATTTAAGAGGCTGCCTTAATTAACTTTATCACAGTCAGTGTTGCTTTGACAGCATGTCAGACTGTGAATTATGGGAAGAAAGACAGCAGGCTATGCCACCCACTAAATAATAATATATTAACTGTGATTGCAGAGATTAAATGCCTGAAATAAGTTTAACAGATGAGCATATGTATCAACGTATGATACTTACGGTGTTGGAAACAAACTCAGTGCACAAATAAAAGGAGCTTTAAATGCTTGCCAGTATGTCTACACTGGACCACAGGGGACACCAGCGAGCATGGTAACTCATTATAACATAACACATGTAGAAGTGTATGCAGAGAAACTGTCAGCAATGTGGAAAAGAAGACACATCGCTGTTTTGTTGAGTCTGTGAGTGAACTATTGATTTTTTTCATGCTACACTGTGCTGGTGTACAGAAAGTTAGTCAAACATTTGAATATCATAAAGAGCTAATAGTATTAGTTTAAGTTTCCAAAACAAAACTCATCTCAAGACCTTTAATCCATTTTAGTATTCAATTCAATCAGTAGTCTTTTGACTGAGGCAGGTACAGGAATATGGGGGTTGGTATATGTGAACTTTTTGTACCCTGTCTTATTTTTTTTCTCTGGATTGTCACCATGCGTCCCAGAAACCATGGGAAACCTAAAATCAAACACACACAGCGGAAGAAATTGCTCCATACGAAGCTATTTGGGCCTCATAGGGGACCACTTTAAAACTTTCCCTGGGTTTTGTTAGGGGGGCAGGTGGATTATTTGAGGAAAAGTGAGGCAAAAGAAGTGGACTATAGGGACGCTGTGAAAGGGTAGTGGAGGTGAAGGGCAGAAAGCTGGAAGGAGGGAGGAGTAGTATGGAGAAAGAGAGGGAGGAGAGGGCACAGGAAGGGTCAGATTTATTTCCTGTTCGCCGTAGATCCTGATGATGGTCCTCTCCTGGGTCACTGTGGGCTCCGGCAATGCCGACTTCCTCAAGGGAGAGGGCTAAAAGGTCTTCACGCACACTCATGCAAGCACCAGTGTGCCTGTTTCACATTTTTATACAAGTGTCTGCAGGAGTGGTTTATGTTATTCAGAGGCTTCTTCGTGAAACTATAGGCAATCAAAATGTGTTCACAAATCAACTTTACAATTATTAGACATTATTCCATTTGAAAGAGAGAGAAATACATGGGCAGTAAATGTCTAAATGAATCTGCAGACTGGGACAGCAGGAAAAACCTGGCAACACTGAGAAATCAGTTCTATTAATCCTCACCAGGTCCATGCATTTTTTTAATGTTAACATCCAATCTATGTTGACACTATAAAGAGTGTGCTTGATTTTTTAAAATATATTAAAGGGACTGTGAGGAGAATCTGTTTCCGCCGACATTAAGACTCTGCTACCCATGAGCACGCGTGCCGACTGTCGTAATGCTGCGTTCCAGTAACCTCGGAAATGGGAGTGACATCATCTCCGACTTATCTGCGTTCCAGTTGAAGTCGGAAAAAAACATGCTGATCTACCAGGCTATTGTTAGCTGTTGTTAGCACGCCCTGCATTGTTGTTTGAAGAATGTGATTATCACTATGGCAGCATTTTTGTAAATATAAGTCTAACAATACTATGTATACAGCTGATCTAGAGCGACACACCCCAGTCAGAAGTGCAAATAAATTGATTATTACAGGAGCTAAATAACTGTTCACACTGGGGGCATCCATCTTCGATTGACACCTCGGGGGTGGCGAGGTTTCACTGAGTTCCCAGTAGGAAATTCTGCCTTCGGGGGACGTTCCAGTTTTAGTTTCCTACTCAGAACTCAGAAATTCCTACTTCAGACTACAACTTTAACGCACCACAAGCCAAAGCGTGCATTTGTTGTGATGCTAATGAATGTAGCTTGGACCTTCCGCAGAACTCTGCATTGCTTTACAACTTCTTTTTTCAACAACTTACAGGATGCAAAGCGATGAGGTAATGTATCTCTTTCTAGTTACGTAGTGGTAGTTTTTGACGTGTGACTACAAGCAATTTCTGGAAAACTCGGTTTTGTGGCCGGCTATATATCACTACTTACAGCCTGGTGCTCTAAGACGTGTCTGAATAATATAAATTTGCTCTAGTTTTAATTGTCTTGTTCCTGAAGTTGAGTATCCAGGCCAGTCCAGCTATGACCGACCCGACCATAAGGCTAAAGAACAGCATTTATAGATAACCTATTTTGATGCTATAAACACTGTGGTATAAATGCCTGGCCTCTAAGTGGTGCTGTATCACTGCTGTAGACAGACACCAAAACCAGAGAAGACATGTAGCATACACATACTTCATGAGAAAAGTCAGCAAACACTGCCGTCTGCAGTTTTTCATGTCCTCTTGTTGCTCATGAAGGTTCTAGATCTAAAAACAAGCTCAGTCGCTTCCACAGTACAAACGTGACACTGTATTTCTCTGTTGTTGTTTGGGTTTGTGCATGAAGTTTAACCAAGAGATGTGTTTTCAGATTATTCCATTCCGCATAAATGTGAAAAACTGTGTTTTTTCAGGCATCTGAAACATCGTTTCTGTATGGACAAAGCATTGATAAAATTAAAACTTGTGGGGATACACCTCAAATCATTTCTGTGAGGATGGACAGAAGTTGTGATTGTGAAATGGTTGTCTGTCTCTCTATGTGGCTCCATGAGAAAAGCAGTTTAGGTAATGGATGGACAGATCAATTCCTCTCATTAGGAATGAAATTTCTTTCCATATAAGCTTCTTAAGTTAATGTTTATTCAGAAAACTTGTATATCACACCCTTAAATTTGGAAAAGGATATAAACTGGCAAGTAAAAATGTCCAAAATGTCACCAAAACATGAGTGTAATTCAGATTTTTCAGATTTGACATGCAATGTTTGTAATCAAAAGAGAGATCTACGTCTAAATTTACTAAAAGGCTGTCAAAGCAAGTCAAGTTGGAGAAAAGAAACATCCCATTATCAAAGCTAGAAAAGCACTCAGAGAGCGCAGACCTCCGCCAGCACCACAGTTCTCTCTCATATTGTGATTTGTACCATATATATTAGTCCTACCTTCATTTCTTCTAAATATTTAGATTCCTTGACCATGAAAACATACCAAACATACCATATGTTGGGGCCAAAAGAAAATCTGATTTAAATAATGAATTAAATTATGGTAAACCAAAGCAAGGAAAGAATATTGATTTAAATTATCTGTTGTTATGAATTCTCTTGCCTGCCTAATTTATTTGGATTAATATCTAAGATAAAAAGGCTAAATTTTTGTTTGTTTATAATAAGAAATTGACCGAGTTATTTTTCACCGTTCTGCCCATCCCTATGTACCAGAGTCACGGCTGCTTCAGGTTATTTAATGTGATCAGTGACACCTGGTTAGAGGTTTTGAGAGTGGGAGCGTAAAAGTTTGTTGACCGCAAAGAGCAGATCGGCAGAATATACTTACCTTTTCATTTAGTCTAATCCAGAAGGTTACGATTGTTCAAGCTTTTTTGTTTGAAAATAAATCTTGGAAGTGACGCTGGATCCGCGGCTGCTTTTTGTTTGGACTGTGTGTGTTGGACCCACTCAGCAGTTTTTTTTGGAAGCTTGAAGCCACTACACCACAGTAATTGGATTCATAATGATATCTATTTTAGTTTAGTAGTTATTCACGAAAATCACATTTTTTGTCATGGCGGATCCCGAAAATTATCCGAATTACTCCCAAAATCTAATCATTTGTTCCTTGTCCTAATCTGGAAATTTTCTGAAAATTTCATGGAAATCTGTCCATAATTTTTTGAGTTATCTTGCTAACAGAGAAACAAACAAGCTAACTAACTAACAAAAAACAGACGACAGTGATCACATAACCTCCTGACAAAAAAATGACAAAACAGTGAAGTTGAACTCTTGATAGTGTCTTTATTAAACAAATAAGTTGGCAATATCAGGACTTGTGTGCCGCTTTTCAGTTTCGCCCACTTGTATGGACATTGTCGTCTATTTCAAAATTAAGACCGTAGAAAACTGGAAATTGACCTCTCAGTTATTAGTTGTAATATTTTATGCTCACACTATAATGACTTTATGCTGAGGCCCCTTGGAGCAGAAGCCCCCAGGCAAATGTCTGCCTTTTCCTAATTCTTAATAGTAAAGCCGTCTGTGCCTGCATGTGTCTGTCTTTGTGTGTGCATGAGTGGTCACAGAGTCAGTCACCGTCTGCTTTAAGGTCTCCACTTCTATTTCACATCAGAGCGCAGTGGGACTAAAAACCCAGATTCAATTTCATTGACTTCACTTTGAAGTCTGAATCACAGTAACTTTTTAACATTTTCTCATTTTTTTGCCATTCAGTCGAGGCGGCAGCTGGATCAGCGGTTAGCACTGTAACCTCTGAGCATCGGGGGCTTTTGTCTGAGGGGAATTTGAATGGACTTTTTCCTCCCCAGTTCCAAAGACATTTGAGTCAGGTGGATTTTAAAAGTCTGTATTTCCTCCAGGTGGGGATGGGAGTGTGAGTGAACCCCTCACATACTTGTTTACATTGCCTCAAGTGACAAGAGTGTTTACATGAGTTCACAGGCTCGGCAGCAAGGGTTTAAGACAACTTAAAAGGAGGTCATATAGGAAACGCTACAACCCCTGCAAGCAATAAATGCTTTACAGGAAGTAATAGGCCCCTTTAATGACTACATTAATGTCCAATTAAGACAAATTACTGAGCACACATAGGAAATACCTCCTCTGCTTAATGACACTTGCACTGGATTTGTCATCTGTGACGGGATTCTTTAATGACCATTCAAGTAAAAAAAAAAAAAACTACATCTTGCACCATTCTTAATACTGTTATATGTGAAAGAACAAACATCACCAAAAGTCGGCACAGCCCTTTAAAGGAGACATATCATGCTGATGCATGATTTAATACTTACATATAATATAATATATTTGAAAACAAGACCTTACACCCCCTTAATTTTAAAAAAATTAGATATTGTATTTTTTCTGATATCCTAGAACGAGATTTGATGTCTTTGAAAATAGGTAATTGCGAGATGTCCGTGAGATTCAAATCGTCGTGACGACACGAGGTACATTTCTTTTTATTGGAGTAATCTGATAAAACACTTCCTCCTCTGTGATGTCTGTTAGCCACAAAACCGTCACCGAGGAACACATCCACCAACCAGCAGTATATAGATCCCTAGCTCACACTCCCTCATTACCAGCTCTGGCCTGTAGGGGGACTCAATACGCTGTCGCTGCTTTGAGCCTGCCAGAAAATACAGTAGAAGAAGAAGGACAGGCTGGCTCAACCCTCTCGGCAGCTCTGACAGAACTGACCAATCAGAGCACAAAGGGCTGTGAAGTTGCGAGGTAACTGTAGGTCATCCTGAGATCTGAGCGTTTCAACGAGAGCTTGATAATGGCCTTAAATGAGGATTTTGAGAAAGCTATTGTGGGGTAATGAAGGAACTAAATGACTTGTACTGAGGGCAGAAATGCTTTACAGGCATCCTAGTCTGGCATAGTGAAAAGGAGAAACAAGCATGATACGTCTCTTTTCAATACAAATTAGTAATGTAGACTTCACTAGAGGTCTAAGGGCTTCCTCCAAGGTAACTGACTTTCCCTGCATCATTATTTTAGTCTCAGTTTATATTCATGGAATAACTTCCATTACAGTGACTTTGGATGAATGTGGTTACAGGAAATTACATCAGTTTTGGGGAGGTTGTGTATTTGTTTTCTTGGTTTCATCAAAATGGATTTTAGATTCATAAATTAAGCTTATAAGTAGTACTGTCAGACGATTAAAAAAATTAATCTAATTAATTACCGGATTTATAATTAATTAATCTAATTAATCACATTTTAATCTCATATCTGCTTAAAGTACCCAAATAAAGAATTTGAATTCTAGGATATTATAAAATTGTAGTGCATGACTAATCAAATGAATACACTAAGAAGTAAAGATTTGTAAATCCACATTTTTATTGGTGACTAAATAAAACCAAAGTCAGGGCAACTTGTCCAGAAAATTCTAAGCTCACTCAGGCAACTCAAATTACACTTTAAGTGTGTTTCATAAATCAAATTCAAAATAAGAAAAAGGTCGAGGACATCCAGCTAACCAATTAGGCCTGATGCATTATTAAAGAATGTAGTACAAATATAGATAAATAAATTCAAAAATAAAATAAGACTAAGTCTTAAATAGGCCATTCCTGTTGTCACCTGAGCTTTGTTTGGTTTGACTAGAGATGCATGTGTGAAGTGACGTGCCACTGCCATGTACGGGTCCTCCAGCTGGACAGTATTAAAATGTTTGTGTGCTATGATTAATCTTGCGATTAATTTTTATAACCCATTAATTTGCGGTGTAATTAATTAATTAATGCACTAAAGTGACAGCCCTAATTATAAGCATTTTTAAAAATATATGTGCGTCTATGTGAATAACAAAGGCACAAAAAAGAATTGCAATTCATTATATTTGCATAGTTACAATTTAATCAATGAATCAATCTATTTTTTTTGGTATAGCAATGAGATTTGGTTGGTCTCTGACTAAATTCACAAAGATCAAAGCTTTAGAAATGTTTATTCTCCAAATAGATTATAATCAATTAATAACACATTAAAAACACATTAATACTGTGTGATTATGTGATCATTCACTGTGAGTGGTCACTAAATCCTATAGGTAAAGTAATAAAACCTCATTTATAAGCAGATGCTGTATATTGCATTGCAAACTCCCCATAGGTCAATTTAAGTAGTCACTATCTGCGTTAAGCAAAGTGAAAATTTCCCCACCAAAATTCAAGTAAAAATACAAGATAATAATATAAGATCAGCAACAAAGGCTGTAAACTTTTACATTTCATTCAAACTTTTAACTGCCAATATGCTGTAACAGCACTTAACCTCATTAACCATTCACAATGTGTCCATTTTTTTTGTAATTAAGCATCATATTTATAATTTTTATATCTATATGCACAATACAACAAGCTATAAGTATGTCATAAGTCATTATACACACTGCCATTAAAATGACTTTTGATTTCTATTTTGAAGCATCATAAATGATCACAGGTTCTTATAACTATGATTATACAGAACTATTGGCACGTTATGACATATTTTGAGGCATTTCAGACATGTTTATAATACATTTATAATGAGTTTTAAAGGTGGACTTCAAAGAAAGTGTTAGCTTAATATAACATAATGGCTTAAAAAAAATTAGCACTCAACCAAACTCTTCATCTTGTTCTTCTTTGAACATTTTTTTAATCATGATGAACCCAAAACTATTTTTGCCTTATTAAGACTGCAGAAGAAAGAGAGGGAGGCAGAGACAAGGGAACTAAAAGGAAACATTTATGATCACAAAAAATTCATGGCTGCCCAGACCATAAATTTCTCCTTTTCATGTTTTTATAAATGGCATTAAGGTATTTCTTTTAATAGAATTAACAGCAACAGGCATAGATAGAGTGATATTCAAGTCTTAAATCACAGCTATAATATCAGAACATGGCAACTACCGATATAGATTATTAACTTATAGCTAAGCTACTTTTAGATTTAGCAAAAAAGATATAATAATGGGGACAGATGTTAAATTGTGTTCTTGCTGATGTTGGTTTATGTTTGATAAAACTGTATGCTTCACTGGGTCGGGCTGGCCCACAGCAGCAGGTTGTTACCTTTCTCACAGTTACCTCATGAAGTTGTGAATTGTAACATGAAAAGCCAGATGGACAGCTCTATATGTCTGCCACAGAAATATTTCACTAGTCCATCTGGGTAGGAGCCCTTTGAATTTGATTTCAGGAGCAGAACGTTTTAAAAAAACACAAGCTTGTGATTGGACAATCGTTTGGCTCGTCACATTCGTCACAGACCAATCCACATCAAGCAGGGTTGCTTCCTATGATGTAGTATACATTGTGGCTAATGAACTGCATAGAGCTCGCTGTGTCAAGAGAGCTCAGAAAATTGTAGAGGACATTTTCCACCCCGGCCATTCTATGTTTGAGCTTTTGCCATCAGGCAGGCGGTACAGGACAATCAAGACAAGAACAAACAGATTCAAAAACAGCTTCTACCCAACAGCAATAATCACCCTCAATGCAGCAAAAAACACTTTTTAACCATGCTTACATAACAGGGGACGTGCAATAATGACAAGTGGTGATTCAGTCCTTTTATTTTTATTTCTATTCTTATATTTATTTATGTATTACTGCTGCAGAGCTGACTTACTTCAGCCTTACTTTTGTTTGATAGCTGATGGCTTTTTTGTTGTAGTTTGTATTTGCACCGACTTGATGGCACTTTTTCATTTCACTGTGCATTTTTACATGTCACAATGACAATAAATTCTATACTATTCTATTCTAACTTAGCTGCTAACAGCTAACGGCCTTATACTATCGTCTTACACTAAATTATACCACACAGATGTTTCATTTAACACTTATATGTGACGTGAACCTCGTCAAAGACAATCCCTACAAGTAAACTTCTGAGGAGGGCAGATTTCGCGAAGTTTCACTAGGTAGCCATGCGGACAATAGGCTAATCGGCACGTCCGTTCTCAACTTCCGGTTCTCAACTTCCAGTTGTCATCACGTCCGCGTTCTGCAGCTCCCGCCTCTCTTCCCTGATTGGGTCGTTAAGAATTCAGCCAAGTGAATTTGTTGGACAACGAAGGCTGGCAAGACGGACCTGCAGGATTTCAGAATCAGGCATGTATGTCTGCTCTGCAAGGCTAGATGTGAAGTGGTTTTAAAACACTTTTGGTGTTCGAGGACATGTGTGGTCAGTGGGAGCAGAGCCATAAATATGATGCTTCCCCGGTGGACAGATGTGATTATTTTGGCATAGAGAGAAAGATGGGAGGAGGAGAAGCTCAGTGCATCTGTCTTCTTGGCATTCTTAACTTGTAACAGTTTCACTATGGGCTGGCCCAAGCCTCTGCCAGCCACAGTTAGCCTATAAGCTTTATCAAAAAGTAATGGAAGCATTATTTGTTTCATCGCATTTTTTAACATGTGACTGCAGGAGATGGGAATCAGACCCCTAATCTTCTTGTTAGGGTGGCTCTACCACTGATCTAAAACTGTCGTGCTTCCCTCAGCTTGAGTCTTTTCTGTTAAAGAACCAAAACCTTATTAGCTGCTTCTTCAGCGTGGTGTTATTCACTTCCTTTGGCACCTACCTTGGCAGCAGCTTCATAAAGCATCAGACATCAAAAACTCAAGAGTATTAGAGAAGCAAATCTTTCGCTTATGGTCGTGTTTTCCTCTGCAGGTTAGAAAGAGACATCAATATTGGCTCCAGTCTGATTCATTAGCAGCCAAAAACTTCTGATAGGATCTTTTATATCAACAGATGTTTGAAGAGGAGAACATATGCTGACACACTTGCCTGGGGCTTCGTAATATATCTATAGATGATATGAAGCAAGTGTGTCAGCATCCTCCACATCAAACTACTTCTTATAAATTATCAATGTGGCATACATTAAACCAGTCTTCAACAGATAGTGTGGAAACATAACACATATTTCCACACAAAATCACTAAATCAACCGTTTGAACCAACAAGTTCTGCTGCAAAAGGACTAAATAATCATCCATAGGAGACTATTCTCAGATGCAGAATAATCATGTTTATTGCTCATTTAGGAGTTTTAACAAAGAACCGTTTTCACTGCGAGGCCTCATACAAAAAAATATATATATTGATTAAACTGTGACTCTTTGATTCACCCCACCTTGAGAGTAATGAGAGGGTATTTTTCATCAAGGAAGAGGCTCAAACCTAATTACAGCTCCTTTGCAAAAGTTATTTTATTATTGAAAAAGTTGAAGAGTTATACTGTGTGAAGTTTTCATATCGGAAATTAACTGAGAAGGCCCAAGAGGTTTTTAACTGGTGAGAGCAATTCATATCTTTTATATTTATTTGAGCTGATTTGATTTGATATATACAATTTGTATTGTCTGTTTCCGTCAGCAGTGTTTCCACAATTACTGTTCTGAACTCATCTTCTGTCTCAGCAATTTAATTTGGTTTATATGAGAAAGTTCATGCCTAAAGTATTGGCACACTAATTCTCAGAATATAGCTTCAAGCTTTATGATTGAGCTGGCTCAGACACGTGGAGCTTGCTTTGTGGTATAGCCCCTGGTTTAAGTGTAGATAAAAAAAAAGCTTTATCAGGCTTTTGATATAATCCTGTTATTGTTCCTTGTCACACTATAAAATTGAGAGGCCCTTTTTTTGAGAAATTTGGGGTTCCCTTAGCCTTGCAGAGCAGACAGACCTGCCTGATTCTGAAATCCTGCAGGTCTACTCGGCTGAATTCTTAACGGCCCAATCAGGGAAGAGAGGCGGGAGCTGTAGAATGCAGACGTGACGGCAACCGAAAGTTGAAAACAGGAAGTTGAGAACGGACGTGCTGATTAGCCTACTGTCCTCATAGATACTTAGTAAAACTTGGCGAAATCTGCCCTCCTCATTAGTTTACTTGTAGTGATTGTCTTTGACGAGGTTCATGTCACATATGAGTGTTAAAATGAATCATCTGTGTGGTACAATTTAGTGTAAGACGATAGTATAAGGCCGTTAGCTGTTAGCAGCTAAGTTAACGGCTAACGGTCATAAAATGTTGTTAGCTGTTAGCGGCTAAGTTAGCGGCTAACAGCTAACAGTCATTAACTGTTGTTAGCTGTTAGCGGCTAAGTTAGCCTCTTTGTATGCTACTTTCTTTTTTTCAATTCTTTATTCAGCCATTTCAAGTAACAAACTGGCACATTTTGCATCATACAGTCTTCAAAAATCACTGAACAGCATCAGCAGCCAATATAAGCAAAATAATAAAATAAATGTATGAAAAAAATGACAAATTCAATGAAAACATTGCTACATTATAGGAGGCAACCCTGCTTGATGTGGATTGGTCTGTGATGAATGTGACGAGCAAAACGATTGTCCAATCACAAGCTTGTGTTTTTTTCTAAAGTTCTGCACCTGAAAACAAATTAAAAGGGCTCCTACCCAGATGGACTAGTGAAATATTTCTGTGGCAGATATATGGAGCTGTCCATCTGGCTTGTCAGGTTAGGGTTTACCTACTTCTATAAAAATACTACACCTCCTTGACAGCTTGAGGCTTGCTGCAGTCATTTGTCTGTTTTGATTAAATTGCTGATTATTGTCACTTAACATAAAATCCACATGTATAAATCTATAATAAAAAATACATACAAAGTATTTTATGCATAATGAACTATTAAGCAGGTGTTATATGTTGCTAGTAACACATTATAACTGCCTTATCTAAATATATATGTGCCTCGTGATATCTTGTACATCTTTTATTTGGAGTAGTAAGAGGCTACTGCACAATTTCATCTTTACTTTTAAGGAGTTATTAGTGGCTTATTTGGAGGTCATATGTCTTATTATACATTTTAAGCCACCTTATTATGAGTTGTAAGCAGCCTATTACACATCTAAGTGCCTTTTTAGAAGTATAAGTAGCTTATTACACTTTATAAGCTTCCATATAAGGTGTTTTAAGTGTTTTTTCAGGCCTTATTACATCATATAAGCCTCCTTATTAAAGTTACAAGTGGCTTATTACATCTCATATGCAGCTTATTAGCTTGTAACACATTTTAAGACACTAATGAAGAGTTATGAGTGACTTATAACCCCTCATATGAGATCAAAGTAGTTCGCTACACCCTCTATTTGGATGTTATTACCTCTGAAAAACTATTACTTAGAAATAGCTTATTACACCTTATTAGCCTTTTTAATAGGAGTAAAAAGCTTATCAGAACTTTCACTAAATCCCCTTCTTTGTGTAATAAATAGCAAATGAAATCTTTTTGTCTCCTGGTTAGTAGTAATAATTGGCTTATTACACATTACAAGTCTCCTTATTATAGAAATATAACCTTATATGTCACTAATTGAAGTTATAAGTAGCTTCTTGCATCTTGTTTTCTCCTTCTTGTAGTAATAAGAGGCTTATTACACCCTAAAGTCCACTTATTAGAGTACTAAGTAACTTTTTATATCTTGTTTTGTCCTTATTATGAACAATGATTTGCTTTTTTTCCCCTTCTGAGCCTCCATATTCAGAGCTAAAACTGGCTCTCTACACCCTATAGATGCTTTCATTAGGAGTTATAAGTGAATTATTAGACCTTATAAGCCTTCTTTTTGGAAGTATTAAGTGGCTTATTACACTTTATAAGCCTCCTTATCCAGAGGTAAGAGTGGTATAACCCTCTATGAGCCTCTTTGATGTAAGTTAAAAACAGTTTAGTACACCTTCTTATTTGGAGTTATAACTATCTCATTACACTTTTTACCCTCTTCATTATGAGTCATGATCTTATTACACATTATAAGCCGCTTACTGTGTCTTGCCACACCTTGAAAGTCTTCTGTTTATAAGCTAAAAGTGGCTTATTTCACCTTCTAACCCTGGTTATTAGGTGTTATTTGTGGCTAATTAACACTTCTCAGCATTTATTATAAACACCTTAAAAAAAATAGTTTCCAAGGACTCATGTTTTTACAGCTGAGGATAAGGTAGACATTACTGTAAGCGATTACCGTTTCTGTCTTATAAGAGGCTTTTGGATTGGAATGAAAGCCCCTTGAGTTACAAAATAACCCTTCATCAATCTTGTCCAATATTCCTTGCAGTTTACAAGGTTTCTGTTTCAGTTGAATGTGTGTTTCATTTGTGTATTTGTCACTGATTGTGATACAGAAAGAAGAGGCAGGTGGGAGATAGCAGGCAGCCACATCTTATTTTAGCCCCAAGGCCGGAGAGCATTTCAACACCAGCTCTGTGAACTCCCAGTCAAACCAACCAGCAGATAATAAGCCTCAGAGCGCTCGGAGACAGAACAAGATTAAACAAAAAAAATATTAAATGTTTCAATTACTTTTCAGGTGCAATAAGCGGCACAAATCGCTTCATCTCCAAACTAATCTCCTCTTTCAATCTCTCTGCTTCTTACAGCGTCTCCTCACCCAAACCACGTGGGGCGAGCATGTCTAAAGCTGAAGGTGTATGTCAGACCTCCAGGTAAGTCACGCTCTGACTACACACACACACACACCTACACGCACACACACACACACTTAAAGGTCCAGATTGGCTATCAAAGTAAAATTAGAGGGGAATAAGAGGTCTGATAGAATGCCCCGGCAACACTCTCCGCTCTGATTCTCGGAGCAGCCAGGCAACACTTTAACACCTCTACGCACACACATTCGCTATGAAAACACACACACACACACATTCTGACACTTTCACACAGACTATGAGATGCATGCACACAGGCACAAAGTGGCGTACGCACTTCACATCAAATCACATCACATCTAGCCGGGTGTGAGGGAGACCTTCTGTCCTTGCAGAGAGAGAGAGCAGAGCAAAGCAGAAAGTGCGCTCCTATAAAATGTAAGTCAGACTTTTCCAGCTCTGTGTGCTCATGAGAAACAAGAGAGCAATCTAATAATAAAACCCCCATGCATACTGTAGAAGCCCAGTCTAGTAATAGACACTTCATATTTTTAAATGCTATTCTCCATTTGCATCAGAGCGGGAGTAAAGGATGAGGCTGTCTCCCATACAGAATACAGCGTGGGCAGATGTCATTTACAGTGACCTCTTTAGCCCCTTTTACACCCAGACTTCACCCCTGAAAAATTCACAGTATTATCCAGAGGAGCTGCACAAATGCAAGTACAGATGCTTGTCCCCTCTGCCAGACTTCTATGCTTTGTAAAAAATGTATTAAAATTTCAGATTAGGGTATTCGGTGACCACCTGACACGCATGTGTGTATAGACACTCAAGCTCCTGTTGAGACTAACTGTAAAGAAACGATTGGTCCCGTCAGAACATGCTGAGTTGGGCACTCATACACATCTTCTCACGTCCCATGACGCGTGCTCCTCCATATCTCACCCCTATGGGTCCACCCCCTTTTATCAAGACCCCACATCTCTGGTGTCCCTGGTTTCTTACAGCCTTTACTTCCTGTATGGACTTAGATCAGCAAAGCACTCGGACTACTATCTTAAACTAACTACTATACCTGTTTGTCCTTCTCCTAGTTGTCTTGTCTTGTCTTGTCCTGTCTGTCACTGTTTCCCCTTCTTTCACACTGTGGTGTGGCACGGCCCTCCCCTTCAGCTCTCATCAGGGGTTAAATAAAGTTTGATTTGATGGAGTAGCCTACAGGGAGGGCTGGTGATGGTCACAATAGCAGTGAATCATATTCACATATCTCTCACTGCTAGAAAAAAATGCATTGGTCTTTCCAACGCTGCCATCAGACACAGTGCTCAGCTGTAAAGATAATGCAGACAAGGAAAAAAAAAAAATCAGTTTAGTTGGTTATTTTTTCCCCTTCAGTGATACCAATTTGAATTGTATTTTATATCACTGGAAAGCCACATTAGTCCCCTTTTCAATAAGATGTAACTTGTAAGGATTGTGTTTTAAATAATGAGAAACACAGCTAAAATCTGAGTCCATGGTCTTCAATTGGAAAAGTCGGGGATGAGATTCTCCTCCAAGTGGAGAAGCTCAAATACCTCTGAGTCTTGTTCACGAGTGAAGGAAGGATGTCATGGGAGATCGACAGACGGATTGACGTAAGCAGTGATACAGAGTCTGGACTGGTCTGTCCCGGTAAAAAGGGAGCTGATTTCTTAGTTTCTACCCTCACCTATGGTCACAAGCAGTGGGTAGTGACTGAAAAAACAAGATCATGGATACAAGTGGCCAAAATGAGCTCTCCCCACAGGGTGTTCAGGTTCTCCCTTAGAAATAGGGCGAGAAGAAGTAGAGCCACTGCTCCTTCCCATTGAGAGGAGCCAGATGGGGTGGCTTGAGCACCTTCTTGGACGCGTCCCTGGTAAGGTGTTCTGGTCACATCCCACCAGTAGGAGATCTCGGGGAAGAACCAGGGAAGGCTGAAGAGACTATGGGGCCGTTTACACGAGACCTAAAACAATCAAATCCGATAAGTTTTCATTGCGTTTTGGCCTTGTGTTTACATGGGATTTCTTTGCTGATTGCCCAAATACGTAAACTTTTAAAAACAGGCTCCAGAGTAGAGAGTTTTCAATATGCTCTCCGTGCAGCGCCGTGTAAACCCATATCAGAGCGTTTCAGGGTGAAACACTGACGTCGCCGCATGCGCCGTACATGAAGGCATACCAGGAACAACAACATCTTCGGCAATCTACCAAGTAATGTGTGCTGCTGTGCTCGGTTTGTTATCCAGACAAAACTATCCATTCAGATTTGTTATCCGAACAAATTTGTTGGCCAGAAAAAAAACTCCTGCAGCTTTGTGCGTCCACTCCCCATTTTTGTTTGCGAAAAGTTTTTCTTCTTCGTATGTCTGTTGTAGCAGTGCTGCCTCTCTGCAAACCTACACCGCCATCTACTGAACCGGCATACACACTGCAGCGGCTTCATTCGTCTCCAGCGTCTCTGTCTGAATGCGGATCGACTTTGAATACCCAAAGGAAAAATCTTTGCATTTTAAGTCAGTGTCTGTCCATGTAAATGTAGCCTATGTCTCCCCGCTTGCCTGGGAACAGCTCTGGATCCCACAGTAGGAGGTGGATGAAGTGGCCAGGGAGAGGGAGGTCTGGGTTTACCTTCTTAGGCTGCTGTCCTCAGACCCTACCCCAGGGAAGTGGAAGAAGATGGTATGGTATGGCAACACAGCTAAACATGTGGGTAGCACCCATAATGCTGCCTCTCTGTACAACGAATCACCAGCTTTCAGATGCAGAGAATTTTGGAGCATTTTTTGTGCTTGACCCACATGTTTAGCTGTGTTGCTGATTTCACAAATGCACAATCCCTACAAGTTGCACTTAATCGTAAAGGCGACTTATCAGGGTTTCCAAGGATATAAAATACAACATTAACTGAGATTTTTTTTAAGAGAAAGGGAGACATAATTAGGAGAAATAAAATAACAATTACATTTTTTGAGAACTATAGTATAACTTCCACAAGAAGGCAGGGCAAGCTCAGAGGGCAGGTCTTGTTCTGGTTGACTTATTGCTACCATATTGCCTACTGTCAAAAAATTTAAAGCACTGTTTACATGCCACAGGATCCATTTCAGGATGAAAATGAGTGGTTGTTTATATGAAGTAATGGGGCAACATTACTCTGTAATTCAGGCTAATGAAGCTGCATCATAACTATTTCTGCAGCCAGTCTGCTCTTTCCCACAAACTTGTGATCTGCACACATCCATTTACATGTAACTCCAATATAAAGGCAAGAGATTTTACGCTGGCATCAGGCACTGCTGCTTTGTTTTTTGTCTTGTCATTTTGATAATATTACAGTTTCAGTGTTTTTCCTTATTTTAAAAATCCTGAAATTTCCTTTAACATTTTTGGGTTGAGTTACACATGTAAATTCAAATATTGATTATTTTCAGCGTGACTTTATCTTTTTTTTAATGACCTTTAAATAGCTCTTTTTATGCCTTCTTGACTTGTATATGCATTTTAGTGTGTTTAATGCTCCGGCCACACCGGACGCGAATTAGCGAATTTAAACACGCGTAAAGCCTGTGACGCACCGCGCATAACGCCCAAGGCTGGACGCTGGACCATTTTGACAAGCTGAGGGGTGACGCGCGTCAATTCGCATGCGCAGTGGAGAGCCGGAGCTTGTCGGACTCAGTGATGACCCGTGCAGGCAAATCCCGCTGGAAACGAATATTTACAGAACTTACCTTCAAAACCTGTGTCCTCAGAGACTTTCACCCAGAGACTTTCACCCAAGCCACCCAATTGTTTCCCAAGCCTGCTCCTTTTTGTTCTGGTCTCTGTAGAGTACACATGTCGAATCGTATAGCTCCAGATGATGGCAAACAGCACAGATAAATCTCTCCTCCATCTTGCAGAGGGGTCTGAGCAGGAGCCGGTGGCCGGAGCGTCACATGTCATCAAACCAATGACGTCAGGGGGGAATGTCATCACTGATTGGCTGCCGCGCCACAGCGTCACGCGAATTTGCGGCGAAAGTTCAATATTTTCAACTCGAGCGTCTGACGCCCCAAACACCTCGACGCTCCAGACGCGCCGTGCCAAACACATCCAACACTCTAGGCACGCCGCGCCAAACGCATCCAACTCACCGCCCGAGGCGTTTGACGCCCCAAGTGCGTCTTTGCATTGACTTTGTATGTAATCTCGGCGCGTGTCTTGGCGAATTCGTGTCCGGTGTGGCCACACCATTACACTTCTCCACATAACAGAGCACTTCTATGAACAAGATAAAAAAGACTGGCGGCAGTGGTTCTCTTCTCCCCTTATAGATAGAACAGACCAATCAGTGTAAAGTCCTAACATTGTTTCCTCTGCATTTGTATCCCATTGGCTCAGGATTAGCAGAGCAGAGTCTGTTGAATGGAGGCGAAGTTGTTGACAATGTGGCACCATGCTGTGCTAAACATACCAATTATGACAGAGTAGATCGGCCAACTGTAAGGGGTTGTATATTAAACAGTGTTGGGCAAGTTACTTCAAAAATGTAATGCATTACTTATTATTTGTTACTGCCATTTCAAAGTATTTAGTTATGTTATAATATTACTGTATTTGAAAAGTAAGGCATTACATTATTATCACATTACTTTTAAGTTACTCATCAAAATAACAGGAAATATGGATTTGGCATTCAAATTGTAGCTCATAAGGCTCAGAAAGCTCATTACACATCAAGTGGAAGGTGATGTGGTGGCTATCTGACTGAGTTCAGCTTAAGGCTAAAAACAGTAGAATATAATAGCCACATTGATGGCTCATGACAATACAAGAAACAATCATAGCAAAAACAGACAAAAGGTAAAATTCTGGTAAATTGTGTTAGAGATACTGAAACGTTAGGCCAAGCGGAGGACTTTTCCTCCTGATCTCATGAAGTATTTGTCAAATTTGTATTTTAACAAAAAAACAAAAAAAAACACCTCTTAATTTCAGGTTAAATTAAAAATGCATTGTAACTTGCATTACTGACGTTTGTACCAGTAATGAGTAACATAGTAAAATATTTCTCTTTTTTATTTTGTAATGCCATACATTACTATGTTACAGTAAAAAGGACTGTTTTTCAGTAATCACATTACTTTTGTAATGCATTACACCCAACTCTGATATTAAATAAGATGTTTTTTAACATTAGTGGTTGTGAACACACCTTGGCAGTCTTTCAAAAAATATGAACCCCATTTAACGCAAAAAACAACCTCTTTAATGCAACTTCACCTACATATTTTATTTATTTTTTTGTTAATTAAATGCCTAACCTCCTGTTCTTCTTGTACATGCACAGTCCTACTCATCATTATTGGCACCCATGAAGTTTAAGTACACAATGTGACAGTACAGTTTCTTTACAAACCTCTCTAACTTTGCTCTGCATCACTTTATCAGACTCAAACTTGGCAGAAGTAATGTTCACATATTAAGTTTTGTAAATTATACTTCATTAGCTACTATGATCATGCTGTCATATTTAGAATAGGCAGTTTTAATTGCAACCACTTGAAGCCTACAAGGAAAAGAACACCCTACCAACAATTAAGCATGGTGGAGGTTCCATAATGGTTTGGGGCTGCTTTGCTGCATCAGGTACTGGAGGCCTTGACCGTATAGCAGGAATCATGAAATCAGAGAATTATCAAGAAATTTTAGAGCAAAATGTCCTACCCAGTGTAAGAACACTTGGTTTGAGTCAAAGATCGTGGGCCCACCAGCAAGACAAATACCTGAAGAACACATCCAAAAGCACGCAGGAATGGATGAAAAGGAAAAAATGGCCTGTTTTAAAATGGCAAGCAATGAGTCCTGATCACAATCCGATTGAAAATCTTTGGTATGGCTGAAATCTGCCATTGGGGAAAAGAAACCTGCAAATGTTCAAGAGCTTGAACAATTTGCATAGGAAGAAGTGGGAGAAAATGCCAGCTGAGAAGTGCAAGAAGCTTATAGATGGCTACAAGAAACCTTTGGAGGCTGTCATCAGTGCCAAAGGGTGTGCAACAAAATACTGAAGAGGGGTGCCATTATTGCTGCACATGCTTTTTTCAGTTCCCTCTTTGAAATTACAATATGTAACATGTAAAAATGTTTTTTTTTGTTAAAGTATTTTGGACCTTCAGTTAAAAGATCCTGATGACATAAATTTGGTACATTTCAATTTATTTCTGAAGATATTGTTAAAGTAATGAAAATAATGAAGGGGTGCCAGTAATACTGAGCAGGACTGTATAGAGCTTCTTGTTTGTAGAGCAGAATAAGCCAGAGTTAAACTCCTTGCATGTTTTACTCCCTCATTAAGAAGAGGAGATTTCATGAAAGCCACCAAAATAGACTTAACACGTCAAAAATCAATGAAATCAAAGATAAAGCATGTGCACTTCTGCAAAAGGCTTCCATTCATCGTGTACTCTATGCCATATTTTCTTCCACCACCAACTCTACCTCTAAAAACATCCCTGTGACCCACTTTTAAATCTCAAGCCCACCAGTTGAGAACCACCTGTACAGACACTACACCGTGTTGCTTCGTGATACTAAGGATTAAAAATAGCTCAACAGCCGTGTAAAAAACACTGGGCCCAGACTGCAGCAGACATTCTGCCACACTTGTGCTATCTTTAGAAAAACCTGCCTCTAAGTCTTGTCAAAGTTTGATTCTACTTCATGCCTAAAGAACGACTTAAGAGTCAAAACCCGGAAACCGACTCGTCTTCCCCTGATAATGACTCGGCTTTGAAGATGTTAGCAAAAAAGATGAGAGCGGGCCTTTGCAGCTTTCCAGGCTCAGATCATTCCACAGCACGCTAAAGGGGGTGAAGGAAACTCTCTTCTCCTCCATAATTACTGAAACAACATACGGTCTTTTTATTCTGACATTCCAGCTGCTCCTTTTTTCACATTCTGCCTTTTTTCCTGCTCTTAAAGTAATCTGTCTGACATTGCAACTTCCATCTCATCTGTGAAACATTGTCACTGGGGGTGAGCTGCGAGTGCTTCGACGTGTGCAGCTGAACGTGTGTTTTGGCATATTTGTGTGTGTGTGTCAGCTGCTCCAGTTTCAGTCTGTGTGATTAAACTGTAATTAGGTTGGTAAACCCCCCTGCAGAGATCTGTTGCTGTCGACTCCCCTCCCTCCTCCATCCTTCTATCCTTCACTGGCATCTCGTCTTTCCTGCTTTTTCTTTGCTTTTGACTGATTTGAGTTTTGTGGTCTGTCACTTTCCCCACATCTCTCTTTTGTGATATTTCTACTTGTCTCCCCTTTTGTCTTCAACTGAATAAATATGTGTCCTGCCTGAGTGCAGTCAGGAGCAAGAGATCATGTTCATACTCTCCATCCATCGAGCAGAAGGTCCACTTGAACATCAGTCCACTCATGTGTCCATCTGGTCCAGTCTTGAGCAATGAATGCCTCAAGAACTTTAACTGTTTCATTCAAACTCTGCAGAAATGTTAGCCTTGCAGAGCAGACAGACCTGCCTGATTCTGAAATCCTGCAGGTCCGTCTTGCCAGCCTCCGTTGTCCAACAAATTCACTCGGCTGAATTTTTAACCGCCCAATCAGGGAAGAGAGGCGGGAGCTGCGGAATGCGGACGTGACGACAACCGGAAGTTGAGAACCAGAAGTTGAAAACAGACACGCCAATTAGCCTATTGTCCTCATGGCTACTCAGTGAAACTTGTCGCAATCTGCCCTCCTCAGAAGTTTACTTGTAGGGATTGTCTTTGACGAGGTTCATGTCACATATAAGTGTTAAATGAATAATCTGTGTGGTACAATTTAGTGTAAGACGATAGTATAAGGCCGTTAGCTGTTAGCAGCTAAGTTAGCAGCTAACGGTCATTAACTGTCGTTAGCTGTTAGCGGCTAAGTTAGCCGCTATGGCTAACGTCCATGAACTGTTTTTAACTGTTGTTAGCTATTAGCCGCTACATTAGCCACGATGTATGCTACAATTTAGGAGGCAACCCTGCTTGATGTGGATTGGTCTGTGATGAATGTGACAAGCCAAACGATTGTCCAATCACAAGCTTGTGTTTTTTTAAAGGGACTGTGAGGAGTTTCGAAGTAATACAAAAAAGTCTCACTTTTAGATATATGCCTGATCAAAATACACACTTTAAGATGAGTTTTATAGCATCAAAATAGGTTATCTATAAATGCTATTCCTTAGCCTTCCGGTCAGACAGGGCTGGACTGGCCTGGATAGTCAACTTTGGGAACAAGACAATTAAAACTAGAGCAAATGTATATTATTCGGACACGTCTTAGAGCACCGGGCTGTAAGTAGTGATATATAGCTGCCTACAAAACCACAATACTAAGTTTTCCAAAAATTGCTTGTTGTCACACATCAAAAACTACCGCTATGTAACTAGAAAGAGATACATTACCTCGTCGCTTTGCATCCTGTAAGTTGTTGAAAAAAGAAGTTGTAAAGCAATGCAGAGTTCTGAGGAAGGTCGGAGCTGCATGCTTTATTAGCATCACAACAAACACACGCTTTGGCTTGGGTCACATCTTTTGGGCATTCCAGTTGTAGTCAGAAGTAGGAATTTCCGAGTTCCGAGTAGGAAACTGCAACTGGAATGTCCCCCGAAGTCGGAATTTCCTACTGGGAACTCGGTGAAACCTCGCCACCCCCGAGCTAACAACATATAACAATAGCCCGGTAGATCGGCATGTTTTTTTCCGACTTCAACTGGAGCGCCGATAAGTCGGAGATGATTCCCATCTCATGATCCCAGTTCTGAGGTTACTGGAACGCAGCATTACGACAGTCGCCGTACTTGCTCATAGGTAGCAGAGTCCTAATGTCACCCGTAATAGATTCTCCTCATAGCACCTTCAGCGTTTTGCTCCTGAAAACACATTTAAAGGGCTCCTACCCAGATGGACTAGTGAAATATTTCTGTGGCAGATATATGGAGCTGTCCATCTGGCTTGTCAGGTTACAGAAATGTCCCATCTCACTTAAAAATGGAGATGATTTTAGAGGTCAGGGTCAAGAGCAGAGATAATGGGGCCCCATGTTCATCTTTTGATGTTAAGAAAATATCATACAAAGAATCAGTGGGATTTTCTTCAAATGTTGATATAATACCAAGGGGTGTCAAATTATCGCATTAATCGCGATTAACTAATTGGTGGCATTAATCTCATTTTTAATCCCATTTCTATGTTTTGGTATTTTCAGAGGGCAGAACCTTAAAATACTGAGCAGCTGGTGATTAGACAATCAGTCCACTCATCATACTCACCACAGACCAATCACATCAAGCCACAGCATGACGTAGCAGCTCGACCCTGTTGTTAGCCGTTAGCTCAAACTGCGAGAACTTCAGTCCTTAGACTACCGTCTTATCTTACATTAAATTATACCACCCAGATGTATCATCTGCCACGTACATGTGACATGAATCTCATCATAACACAAAACTCACCAAGTTCTATAGTAAACTTCTGAGGAGAGCAGATTTCATATCGTAGGGTAACCATGACTACTACTAGTTTTTATGCATTGGGCCAATGAATATCAATGATAATACTTCAAGTTGAGGCTTTTTTCAGCAATTTTTAAAATGAGATTAAAAATGCGATTAATTAGATTAATTTAGTACAGGTCATTAATTATTCTTTCAGGCTTTTTTAATCTCCTCACAGCACGTATAATGCCTACCTAAAGTTGGGAAATGCAGAACAGTTTCATTGATTTAGAGAGAATTTAGAGAATGCAAGGCCAAATAAAAAGAGAACAGAAAGGGTAAATGTTACAATCCAATGAACCAAATACAAGACATAAATAACTTAAAATAAAAAAGAAATAAAATATAGTTAATCATAAATAAGTAAATTACTAATATTAGTAAAAGTCTTGTCAAGTTTTACTCTCAATTACAGTTTCTGAGTGATCCATATTAGAAGATTACTGTGCCACATGAAATGTTGAACTTTTTATCTTTTTCTTTTATTATAATTATAATTTTTTGAGGTAATTTTATTTTAGTATATTTCTATCAATGACCCGTTCTTTAATATCATAATAATATGTCAAAAGTACATGCTCAATAAAAACATGAGGTGCGTATTTTAAAATCTGTGAGTAATCATGTTTCGTTATCTATTGAAATAATCCTGATGAGGTTTTATCACACAATCAAATTTAATTTGTGCTTTTTAGTCACTCTTTTTTAATTTGAAATTTCGATATACAAATGACTTACATAGAGGAGAACAAGAAAATATAATCTCATGTTCATATATTATTTGTTAACTCAATGTCATTTAGTTATTCATGAAGACTTTTTTTAAAAAACATTGCAAAATTGTCTGTTTTTAGTCAGAGTAAACTGGATCATTTTATGGTTAAAGGCAATCTAAACTCAAACCATGTTCCTATTCAGGGATCTAGACCCTTAAAAAATCCTTTATGACTTCCTCAGTTTATATTTATTATCCATGGATCATATTTCTATATATACATATAATAATTAGTCATTGGCTCTCCATTCAAATTTTTGTTGTCTTGAGTCCATCTGTGTGTCCCTTCAAGTACAGATTTTTGTCTTCTTCTCTCTTCTCTTTGTTCCAGATGGCTCAGGATATGATTCTCCGGAGCCCTTCCTGACTGATGGAGGTCCAAGCTGGAGGCCAGGAGGGTCGCTGGCCCCGTTAGCCGCCCTGGCCTCGCTCCTTCTGGGCCTCTTCTCCTGGGTGTGACACCCCCACCTTCCTCTTCTCCTCTTTTTTTTCCTGGAGCTCCCACCCTGATGTCGCTGGGCTGGGCTGGCTATCCCTCTTTAAAACATCCACCACCCCTCAGGGAAAGCCCTCTGTCTCCATCCCTCCCCGCTCCCCTTTTTCTCCCACCTTCCACCTCCTGATACGACCACCTACCACCACCCACTGCCAGCCCCTTTCCAACGGGCCCAGCCACGGACACCCTTCCCAGGCCTGGCTGAGAGGATTTGCGGTCGAGTTTTGGAAGCTTCCCTCTTTTAACCCAGATTTCTGGGTGGAAAAGCACCTCTCAGCTGAGAAACACAAGGGGAACGTCTCTGCACTCATATCAGGGGGTCCATTATTTCTGATCTGACTATCGACTCCTGGCCTGCCGATGGGGTAGATGTAGCCACAGCTATGATTAAACTTGTCGTTCCAGGGCAAATTCCTATCATCCAATCACAGCAGGATGCATTAAGCGACAGGCCTGGATGCACTAAAATTGGATTTTTCTCCTATTGCTGTCCCATTGTCAAACCAAGAATTGGAGGTGGCCAAGCTTGCATTATAATTGAAATTCTATATTATCTGGACCTTTTCCAAGTCTGCGAGGAGCAAATGTACAGAGACAAAGAGGAGGAGAGCGACCCGAGCGTGTGCAGAGGAGAGAAAGGGAAACCGCAGATTTGAACGGCCTTGTGGGAAATGTAATATTATACGTGTTGATATTTTAGGAGCAGTGTAGATTCACAGAAATGTGATATAAGAATCACAGTTTATTTTTTATGAGGAGCTGAGATTTCACATTTAAATGACAAGTATAATCATAGCCTGATTCAGCGGGAGGGGTGACGGGTGGGTGGGTGGGTTTTGATGAGGTGTATATTTTCAGGTGGGGTTGTGTTTTGTCTTATTCATGTTTCTAAACAAAGCATTTATCACAGCCTGGGCAGCACAGGCTTAATTCAGCACTGTCTAATGTCTCGAATGGGATGGGTGGCTTTTTGGAAAAGTGACTTTTATTATGTATGAATGTACCACTGGTTACCCACCTCTTTGTCTTTGTGTATTATTACGGCCGTGGTCACTTACTTCTACCAGAGAGGGTTTACTTTTTGAGGGGAGGTGGGTGACGTAAGAACTAGAGAGGGACCGGTGAGAAGAAGAAGGGGGCGACACTCAAGTTGCATGACCACTGTGAATCCTTCAGATCAATCTCGTTTGTAATGATGATATATTTTTTCATAGGGGAAAAATCAAAAAAGCACCCTGCTACCGCTCTCTTGCTCTCCCTTGGACTTTTTTTTTTCCAGACTTCAAAGCAGGAAAAACTCTTACACCGTTTCTCCAGTCGTAGATGGATTAACTCGAGGGAGATAAATGGACCCAAAAAGGTGAAACTGACTGGAAATCAGCCCTCGGAGCTCTGGGGCCGGATCACGACAGACGTAAACACAGACTGAATCCGGTCCTGGGTCTGAGGTTAAACCCACAAGAAGGAGCGGATGGACTGTGGCGATTGAGGCCAGGTGTATATGTGTGTGAGTGTGTGGTAGCATCACAAGAAACACATAGACACACACACACACACAGTCTTTGATAGCAGGACTGTTCCTCAGAGACTGCGAGAGCATTCATGGACACATCTATAAAGGGAACAGCTCAAAGAGGGAGAGGGGGAGGGATGGAGTGCGTGTGCGCCGTGGGACCGAGACTTCTTTAATGTCGGGGAGGTGAACATTATGAGCAAGCACTGTGAACATACACACATGTACAGATAAACACACATGTGCAGACATAATGTAGAAAAGCACACGCAGATGGAGACGTTTACAGAGACATGGCATGCACACACACACACACAAACACACACACACACACACAGGGTGGTTTGATTCATCAGAGGCTCCAGGCAAATCAATATGTTCAATACTTTAATTAGGAAAAAGGGATCATTATGTGTGTTCAAAATATTTTGATGCTGTTTGAGGGACTTTTTTAAGCCTTTAAGGAAACTGATCAATGATATTTTTAAGTTTGTGCTTTATTATTTGTTCAAAAATGTGGCACCTTGGAGTATTTCTGGCAAATTAAGACAGTGGCAGAAGTCTTTTAAATATTTTTCTCGATTAATTTTCTTTAATATAATGAAATTGATCAATGTTTTGGTAACAGTTAACAAAATTTAGACGGAGGGAAAAGAATTACATCCTCCTCGTCCTACATAAACCTCCTGTCTAATTTTTTTCAGATTTTTTTCATTAAAAAAATGCTAAAGAGAGCTGCAGCTTCCTGGCTTTCAAGCCCAAAACTATATGGGATTTCGAATACCTGTGTCAGATAAATGAGTGAATTAAGTTTGTGGTGAACACACTCAAGATTTTAAAGTTTTACTGTGAATAATAAAATGTACCTGATGTTGTCCAGTTTGAGTTTTAAAGCACTGGTCAGTGTGCAAAAGGAGGGTTGCTCATGATTTTCCTAACAAGGACTACAAAAACGGACATGGACACAAATGCAGGCATTTCTGATCACTTTTTATTACCAGTAATTCGCATATTATTGCCACAGCTATGAGCATCAAGTTGATCAGGTCATTTGATTAAGGAGAAATTGTTGAACAAAGTCTTACAACGTGACTTTATACATTGGAAATATTGCAGTTGCTTCATAATCAAACCACCATGTTGTAGTTCCATAGTAGCTTAACAACTGCTTTTTTACTCTCATCAATTTTGTTTGTGCTGAAATAATTTTGGTAATGCTAGCTTCCACACTGACCTACAAAGATAAATCATCCCTGAACCGCTGTATTAGTCACCCTCCATCTTAGTAAGAGGATTTTATAAACTTTTAACCAAATAAAACTATAAACAAACTAGAAAAGACCAGCACCACAGTCCTCACCCATATTGTGATTTCACCATAAATATTAGTTCTACCTTTATTTCATCTAAATATTTAGATACCTTGACCATGAAAACATACCATTAGCAATTGGATTCATAATGTTATCTATCTTAGTCCAGTAGTTATTTACGAAAATCACATTTTTCATCATGGCGGATCCTGATGGTGATCCAGATCACTCCCAGAAATGTAATCATTTGTTCCTTGTCCCAATCTGGACATTTCCTGAAAATCTCATCAAAATCAGTCCATAACTTTTTTGAGTTATCTTGCTAACAGAGAAACTAACTAACTAACTAACAAAAAAACAAACAGATGCCAGCGATAACATAATCTCCTGGTGGAGGTAAAAATTTGATCTTAAGACATGGCAAGCTTTTAGTGTCTGAGTCCACAGCCCCCTTTTTAGAACAGGCAGCACCCTTAACTTCAGTTTAGGACCTTTCTCACAGTTGGTAGGATACAAAAGTTGACTACAGCTCCACTTGGCACTAACCGTGAAGCCATAAAAAACTTCTTTGTCTGCTTCAAAATGTCTTATTCTTGGAGGTATAACTCAAATAAGCTTGAACTTAGAGTCAAGTAGGAATATCTCATTGTTTGAAGCAGGTGTGAACCTGAAAATTATTCCCTTGACAAGACAAGACCAAAGACTGTGAAAGGATGGTGCTATGTGATGTCAGTCATTTGATTATTAAAGGAGCCTTTGGAACAGTGCTGATGTCTCGTAAGGGATGCTGCCATTCTGCACATCATCTTGGCTCAACCAATTCACAGACAGAGAGTCCATGTTGAGTTGGGATTTAAAGCTGACCATCCTTTGGAGACGCTGCACTTCCGAAACCAGACACCTTAAATTAATCTTCAATTAAAGTAAAGCAAGCATGGTAAAAAAAAAAATCACCCATGCACAGCTAGAGAACAATGTTTTGTAATTAGACTAAAGCTGTTTTATGAACCAGGCTGTGAAGATGTGTATTGAGTTTATACAAAACATCTTTTCCCAGCACACAATTACTTGGGTGTCAAGTTTCTGCAGCCAGCCTCAAGTGGACACTTTGGGTACTACAGGTTTGGCACTTCCACATGGGCCTCAGTGTTCAGCCGTGGTGGTTGCCACCTGGTCTTATCACTTTTTTCTGTTATTGTTGACAAAGCAGGCTTTTAAGACCTGCTCTTTCTTTATTTTGATTGGTCAGTAAAAGAGAGGCGGCTTTGGAGAGGGATGCACCTCTTAAAAGTTGAACTGTCTTTAACTGAGAGCCCAAAAAGCAGCTCACACCGAGGGTTATGCTCCACTCTGTAAAGGCTGGACTACGATGGTTTTGAACTGAAAATGAGAGCCCCCAGTACAAGAAAGAGCAGCTGTAGACACAGGCCTCTTACTTATCAGTTATTGATGTTATAGTTTTTTTTACAGGAGTATTGAAGTGGTGCTCCTAAAGTCCATGGAACTAGTAAATATAACTGTAGATAAAACCTCTAGCTAGCTTTGTCCCTGGTTGGAAATATCTAGGCGATATGTCAGTGGTGTCAGTGCAAGCCCGTAAATAACCCTCTTTAGGATAAAAAAACATTGGCTCAGCTCTGCTTTGTGTTATACATTTTTTAAGGTTTTTCACTTTTGTGATGCACTAACTTCCTGGATATTACCAAGAAGGGTCGATCCTGGTTGTAGCCCAGATGTATGACAAGGCAAAGGAAATGGCTAAAGTACTGATTTCACTGCATTTCATCATGTGATGTGGGACTTTGCTAATTTTGACTTGTTTTAAACTTCAGGACTTGTCCCTCTGCAGCTACAGAATACTGTGTTTGTTAGTGCCCATTTTACAGATCAGGACTGCAACACACAACAGCAGTTTCTAAGGCTAAATAAAAGTAAAGAGCTCTGATAAGTGGTCTAGAAGAAGCTGGGTTACTGTGGTCTTACTCTTGACAGCAATAGCCTTCCGGAGTTGTGGGCACTGGCTCCCAGTTTATGCATCTACACCACAAGAAAACCGATCAATTCTCCTGCTCCTCTGTCCTCCATTCAGCTTCTCACCTGCCACTCTATTGGCAAAAGTTCTTCCTCTGCATACTCGGGTTCACAAAGAAACCTTTTCGTGCCCACGACTAATGGCACGTCGTTGTCAATCTAGTTAAAGGATAAGTTCGGTTTTTACAGCTTTCACATTGTTTATAGAATGAAGTAGAACAATATACTCACCCAGAAGGCTTTCCTGATCCAAACAGTGCTTCGGGAGATATTTAGATCCAAAATCGAGCGGCAGACATCCATATAATGGTAGCACGTGGGGCATGTATAGCACCGCTCCTAAAGCTACATTAATCGTCCAAAAACTCATTAGTTTCACCAATATTTCATCATGGTCCGCTCGCGCTACTCCTCCATTACAGTCCGGTGTTGCTCCACCCATGTTTTGTGACTGTGCTGACCTCTGAACTGAAAAAGAAGGAAGATGCCTCCGCGCATGCGCAGTACGCGTCCTCCTTTCGATGAGCTTCTCATCTGTAAACTCTGGCTCGAAACTGTAAGGACACCCATCATATTCAAAGTTCTCGTCCACAACATCTTCATCCGATAGATATTCGTCCATTTTGCACAAAACTGGAAGTAGAAAGTCGTTGTGTAGCCGGCGGTCTTCCCCTGAAACAATGAGCCATACTGCGCATGTGCAGAGCAAGTGCTCTTCTTCAGTTCAGAGGTCAGCACAGTCACAAAACATGGGTGGAGCGACCTGGACTGTCTTGGAGGAGTAGCCCGAGTGGACCATGATGAAATATTGGTGAAACTCATGAGTTTTTGGATGATTAATGCAGTTTTAGGAGCGGCGCTATACATGCCCCCTGTGCTACCATTATACGGATGTCCGCCGCTCGATTTTGGATCTAAATATCTCCTGAAGCACTGTTTGGATCAGGAAAGCCTTCTGGGTGAGTATATTGTTCTACTTAATTCTATAAACAATGTGAAAGCTGTAGAAACCGAACTTATCCTTTAACATTGCTCATTTTTTTACATTTTCAGTCATACTGTTGTGTCTCGTCGAGCCAAAGTTGTTTTTGAGTAGTTCTAGACTATAAAACAGGTTAATTATGAGGTTATAGGTGGCACCAATGACTGCTCTGGATCACCATGTGTCAATACCTGCCTTTCTGTCCTCAGGGATGAAGCTAGCTAGGTGCTTTAATGGTAATCATAGTTGCTAGTGCCATATGCTTTGAGCAACCCCACTTTAAAAATCCTGAACCATCCCTTTAAATTAAGTTAAATAAAACTTTAGAAGGAAATTTGATGTAGAGTAGTGTCATGTCATTATTTAAGCTGCCACGCTGCTCATATGAGTCAGCAAAGTTCAGATAAATGGATGAAACTGTCCAGGAGAAACCCATCCATCAGATCACTGTCAGTTTGACCTCATATTTTAACTAAGCAGTGAAGAGTACATTTGAAATACACCTCTTGATAAGAGGAAGCCATTTTAATTATATTCCTCACAGGTAATTCTCAATTACAGAGACAGCATGCAGAGGCCCTTTGACCTTGAAGCCCCTGGTAGCTGCCCTCTTTTGCCTGATGCTCAAACCGCCCACGCACATACAAACACACATGTACAGACACACACAAACAGACAAAAGGGAGGCACTTCCTTCCCTGTTTCATCTTATTTTTGTAGCATTTAAAGTCACTGTTAATTACTCCTGAGTGGGATGCAGTGATGGGGTCTAGCCTGTGGAAGATTAAAAAAAATGTGTTTTCTCTTCTTCTATTCCACTGATGCTGTCCTTTCTATCGTTCTTCTTCTTCTCTGGTTTGTGATCCATGGTACGGTAGTGGTAGGTACAGTAGGAGGCCTCCAGGTCTGAGCGTCATGTATGAGTTTGTCTCCTTTCTTTCTGTTTGTGGTGTTTTATTTTTTTTGTGGATGCTGACCTCAGTCATTCAAGTCAAAAGTGAAAACACAGACGTCAGAGCGAGGAGAGAAACACACAAATAAAGATTGTCTTTTTGTCTACTCGAAAAACAAGCCAAGTGGGATTTTCTTTCACTGCGAATGTGACTTCATTTTCATTTGATGATTGTATTCATGCATTAGTCTGCACCGCCGGGGTCTTTATTTATATATTTCTTCACAGGGGCCATCATCGTCTGACGTCAAAAGTCCTGGGACGGTGAGCGTTGAGCTCTGCCAGTCAAAGCATGAAATTATTCAGATAAAATCAGCCTCTCCGATCCTCAGCTGTTTCTCCCTCTGCGATGTGACAGCTAATCTGAACTGCTGACAACATGGAGACTGGATGGTTTGATAGCCTTTCCTCTCTGGTTTCAATCAGATTTTTAGGACTGTGGACTACCAGAGATGGAAGGCCATTTTACTCAAGTACTTTTTTATCCTCACCCATTTTGAGGTAATCATACTGCAGTGGGGTTTTTCATTGGTTTTCCAACTCCAGACTCCTTCTCCAAAACATTTCTGTAAGAAATATTATACTTTTTCCCTCCATTTTGATTTCAGTTTAAGCAACAAAAAAGAAAAGAGGTACCATTGCATATAATAAACCTTTAATATTAAGAGAAAAGGATTTCAAATCGGAAATAAAATACTGCAGTTAACAAGCTGACAAACAAAAATGGGTTAGGAGTTTATTTTCTGTATTTTATTACTTGTGTTGCTTATATGGAGTTTTATTTTATATCCCAGCCATTTTAGCATTTCATTACTTGCAATCTTTATTTTTTAAGCTCTATTAACAGGTTAATCATGAATCAAGGGCTTTTTTTAATATTGAGGAAGTGGTCACACAGTTTGGTAGTTCTGACCCTTCCATTTATGGCGTGTTCCCACCGAAAGCGTTGAAGGTGAGTGTATTCGCGTGTCAAGTGAAATCGCGCCGCGCTAGACACTCGAGTTTTGACGCTGATACAAATATGCAAAAAAACGCTCACCGCTCGCCACAGCATCGTTACGCGAAAAGTCTGCCATTACCATTTCATCATTTCATTCCATCATCAGACATGGCTCTGATTACCACCATCGCTGCTCTGTACCTTCTGTGAAGAAGTCAGCTGCGGGCTAGGCGCCGTTGTCAGTGCTGTATGCTGCGTCTGGACGACGGCCGGTTCCAGCGGTACTTCAGGCTGACTGTTGCCCAGTTTGAAGACCTGCTAGCCAGAGTTGGTGCCAGGATCTCCCGCCAACTAAAGGCAAGTCCAGCTGCAGCTGCAGAGCGCCTTTCCATCTGTCTCCGGTGAGTTTAGCAGTTTGTCAAATTAGCAAGACTCCGACCCCCATAATGCCCTGTGTCAGTGATGATCACCACACTGATAGGCAATCCTGGTGTGTCAACAAGCTCGCTCGCTCGAAAAGTTCAATTATTTCAACTCGAGCGTCAAGCGTTGAGCGGTGAGCATTTTTTTGCTGGAAACGCTTGCCGCTCACCGCTCAATGCTTGAATGCTTGACGCCACTCTATGCTCGCCCCAATGCAGCGTCAATTCGTGTCTTTAAATTGACTTTGTATGTAATATCAACACACGAAAAATTTGCGACGCTTTTGGTGGCAACGCACCGTTAGGCATAAAATGCTGATGTTTGGCAACTTCCCATCCAGAAGTGGGACTGTTCATCCATTTGTGTCGATCAAACTCTTGAGTTAGATGCAAAACTAATGTCCAAATAGGTGATGTCCAAACTTCGGCTACAGGGTCACCTGCTGCTCACTGTCCATTTGTAGAGCATGAAGCTTCTGCTTGACTGATTAAAAAAAGGCAAATACAGCAAGACACCATGGTGGTGTGGCCGATGCCTTGCAGTAGGAGGACTGCTGGTTTGAACATTGTGTTGGTCATGGTCTCTTTGCATGTTCTTCAGGTGCATGTGTGGGTTCTCTCTTGGTATTCTGGCTTTATGCACAGACCAAATTAACATGCTTTAGCTGAACTGGTGACTCTAAATTCCCCTTAGGCAAAGGTGACTTTTTTTGTCTCTCTGTGGCCCTGAGATTGGCTGAGGACTGGTCCAGGGTGTACCCAGCCTTCTGTACAATGTCAGTTAGGATCTGCTCCAGCCCCCTGAGACCCCAAAAGGAATGAGCAATATTGATGAGGGATGGATGGATGTTGATCGTGGTCCAAGGTCGACGTGATTAGATTTTTGTGGTGATCCAAATAGCTGTGCAGATACAGGATTTTTTAAAATGAGTTTGTTTACATTGTAAGACATGGCAGGTTTTCATATTTTCACAAATAACCCAAAAAGTCCTGAACAGAATTCAATGAAGCGTTCAAGGACTGTTGGTCATGGCTCAAGGAAAAGGTCAATGCATTTTGGTTGAGAGCCAAAAATGGATTCAGGATTTTTTTAATAATATTTGTTAAGAGTGCAAGATATCACCGTTTTTCAACAGCACTTCTTTTTTTTTTTTTCAAACTTAGGAATATCTAGACACCCTTGGTTTTAATTAACACTTTGGGCATTTTTTACAACAGTTTTTGGACCTTTTAACATACAACCTTCTCATAAATTAACCCATAATTTCAACAAGAGCCATGTTGACATTGATCTCTGCTTACTTAAATATTATTTTTAATGGGAACAGAATTTTGAAATCTTTTATTTGGGTTTTCCATTGACATTAGTTTTGCTGCTTGAATTCACTTCTACCATGTGTTACACCAGCCACAGAAAGGAGGGACAGAGAGTATGGAAAATACTTTAAAATAAAAGAAAGAAAAGGTTGCAGGAAAGCCCTAGTTTGCTAGCTGTTAAAAACTCAGAAGAAGAGGAAAAAGAAAATGTGTCAAACCTTCTCCCCTGAATCCGGCACCAGGGGGCCTCGTACTTACATGGAAGGAGCTGGTGTGGAAACAGCAGAGCAGGTCAAAAACGTAATAACCCAACTTTTTATTCATTACTTCTTAAGAGGAAATAGAATTATCATCTAATATTATAGTTACTAATTACTTCTCTGTATGATTCTTTAAGTTAAGAAGTGTCTGTGGGTCAAAAATGTCTTTTGTTTTTTTGAAAAGTGTTTTTTTCTGATAGTGTTTCTCAGGGTACTCCTTGTCTGTTTTAAAGGTATAGACCGAAACATCAGCCATGACTTGACCACTTTGCTCGATGTTGGTGGAATATTTATCAATCTGATCAGTTGAAACACGAGTGCCAGGTTTCCAAAAGTTTTTTGCTTCGATTATATCTTTTCATTGCATCCTCTTCTTCTGCAGCGTATGGCGTCCAAAACCACCAGCTGGGTATCTCAATGCGTCCAACTCCTACTTTTTGAATGACAGTGCTGGATTGAAAAGCGCTATATTAATATTTTCCTCTGCAGCACTTCTAAAAGTTGGGTAAACACGTGCCACAGAGACTTGGCTTACTAAATGGTAGGATTTCCAAGTAAGGCTTATTGTAATTAACGAAAAATATTAAAGTATAAGAGTACAAAAATGAGACAATATGTGAAGCAGAATATTTCTTCATTGAATCATGTCACAGCAGATGTAGTTTGTGACCTTTTGGAGGGAGTGACCCTTTACTTTTAGGATTCTGGACTTTTTTGAAGAAGCCACTTGGTTCACTTCACAACAATAACACAGCAGATACATCCTAAAAACATTAATGGATCATGTATTTAAACTTCCACTTCTGCTAACAGTAGTAACAAAAGGCTTATCAAGAGTCCGTTTTCTCAGGTATATTAACTTCCAGTATTCTTTTTTAGGGCTAATGGTGTCAGCGTCAATGTGTTTCTTATCTTGTGGTTTCATATCTAAGGGGAAGTTTACAGGACTTCTTTTAAACTACATTGACGTCTAGTCTGAGTCAGGGATAATGTAGGTAGATTGTGGAGGTCATACCTCAGACGTTACAGTCAAAGAGCCTTTCGGTCATCTTTTGCTCGTGAGAAGATATCATCAGAACACTTGTAGGAAATGGCATCAAACTCTGCACAAATGTCTTTCTTCTTCAGTGACCACCTTCCAAGTTGGAGTTTATGGCTCAGAGATAAAAAGGGATGGGAATTTATACGATTTATCGATACCATTGCTATTAACAATCCTGCTAATTGATGCAATTCTTTTGCAATTCTCTTACTGATTCCTGCAGATTTTCCGTGTGGGCAAATGTTGGCCTGTAGATTTTCATTGTCAACAATGTCAAAAAGATACGTCACAGCATAGATAACTGCTTCTGCAAGTTGATGGTGTTTCTTCTCACTTGAGGTTGTGCAGTAGGCGCCTTTTATAAGAAACTAAGCCACAATTCTGACCAAATTGATAAGGGAATTGATTAGCAAAAAGACTCACAGCATCAATTCTTCTTATGGTTTTTGATTCCCATCTCTAGAGGTCAAGATCATGAGTTTCATCATCATCCTTTGCATTTGAATGTGATCTTGTGAACTCGATGTCCCTTAACCTGACAACAGATATAGCCTTGCAGAGCAGACAGACCTGCCCGATTCTGAAATCCTGCAGGTCCGTCTTGCCAGCCTCCGTTGTCCAACAAATTCACTCGGCTGAATTCTTAACGGCCCAATCAGGGAAGAGAGGCGGGAGCTGCAGAATGCGGACGTGGCGTCAACCGGAAGTTGAAGGTGGACATTAGCCTATTGTCCTCATGGCTACTTAGTGAAACTTGGTGAAATCTGCCCTCCTCAGAAGTTTACTTGTAGGGATTGTCTTTGATGAGGTTTATGTCACATATAAGTGTTAAATGAATCATCTGTGTGGTACAATTTAGTGTAAGACGATAGTATAAGGCTGTTAGCTGTTAGCAGCTAAGTTAGCTGTTAGCGGCTAATGGTCATTACGTAACTGTTGTTAGCTGTTAGCGGCTAAGTTAGCCTCTATGGCTAATGTCCATGAACTGCTTTTAACTGTTGTTAGCCATTAGCCGCTACGTTACCCGCTTTGTATGCTACATTATAGGAGGCAACCCTGCTTGATGTGGATTGGTCTGTGATGAATGTGACGAGCCAAACGGTTGTCCAATCACAAGCTTGTGTTTTTTTGGGGTTTTTTTTTAACGTTCTGCCCCTGAAAACAAATTCAAAGGGCTCCTACCTAGATGGACTGGTGAAATAGTTCTGTGGCAGATATATGGAGCTGTCCATCTGGCTTGTCAGGTTACAACAGATTAACTGTTCAGTACATATTACTACCTCATGGGCATTCCATGGGTTAGAAATGTGCAGAACCTTTCAAAAGCAAATCAAGCAGGTGATTGGATGATCATTCCATCAATCACATTTATTAAAGGCCAATCAGGTGATGTAGTAGGTGGGCTTAACTGCTGCAGTGTAAAGTAAAGAACATGAAACACTTTGTTTAACAAACAATCACGAAAACAAGCTGGAAGTGGAGTGAAATACCTTCCATGTAAGTTTGTAGCGTTGTTATTCGCTTTTCATTTAATAAAGAAATGCGGTCCAGATCAGATAAAACTGCAACTGAAGCTGTTAGCGTCTATGCTAATCACTGTATGTGCAGTCGCTTGTTAACTCACTTGTATCTCCAACTTCTTCCTGCTCTAAAGGACTCTACTTGGGCCTCTCTGCTTTGGGATGCTCACAATTGTAGATTAAAACTTGGAAAGATGGATCTGCTTGATTACAGAAATTAAATCCTGCAGGTCAATCTGCACTGTAAGGTTCATGTCATCCCACAGAGGCTTAAGGCCACCATACTGGAGCTCTGCCTCAACTTATTCTCCAGTATTTAAGTTAAAGCTAAAAAAACACGACTTTTACTTGTAATACAGGAAATTTAGGTTGTGAAGAAACCCTCTTCTATCACTCTTTCTCAATACTTTCACAGCCTGTCCTAAAACCACACTGTTTGATCTGTTCCACTCTGTCTATTAATAGTCCTAAAGGTGTCCTTGAGCTGATATGACACACCATTGAAGCCTTTGGGCAAAAAAAAATTAAAAGTGAATATGAATTGTTTCCTTAAAAGCCTTTTTCAGATCTGGACATGAATGGACACACAGATAATAGACACAGCCCCACTCTGGGACTTGTAAGGGTCCAGTTCTAGCTTGAAACATTTGTCAGGCCCCTTTTGCCAGCCCCCAAAGGCGTTATTTGAAACTCTTTTGGACAGTATGATCCAAAATGAATATCAGAATCTGTGTTTTTTAGGGGGTAAAACCGAGGACCATGAATAATAGATGAGCCTCTCTGTGCTGGCCGTGTTTGGCCCTCCTGTGCACAGCAGGCTAATGGCTATCGATGTCTCCGGTTTCCATCAAATTGCTTCATATAAGAGCTCAATTTAAATGGAGAAAGAGGAGATTCCATTGAGGAGGAGACCAGGGATGAAATTATCTCTGAATATTGAGACGCATGCTTGGTTAGCCTTTTTTCTAAGTAGGGCTGGACGTTAAGGATTGAAAATCATCCATATTTCTCAGTGATTTGTGATGCACAATTTAAACGCTATATATTTATACACTCTGCAAAAATAGTTACGAATTATTTCTTACAAACTAACAAAAAATAAAGATTACTGAAAGGAGGATAGCTTTTATGATACCATGGCACAAGTTTACTATTTATTTACAAACAGATGCAGACAAATTCTTGAATTTGTACAGAGCATTGGCTTCATTTCTGATTTTTAGGTTTACCGTGAGTTTTAACCCTTTAATGCATGAGTTATTAAATTACAAGGGAATACTTTTTTCTTTACTTTCAAACAAGTTAAAATCATGTTCAATTTTTTTCAATGTTATATCTTGAGGGAGTTATGCCTCTGACCATGCATGACGGTGTAAGTAGTAATTAGGGAGAACTTATTAAAGATTCACAAACACGTCTTTGACAAATGTTTATTTAGCGTAAATAAAAGCAAAATAACAATTTGAACTAGAAAAGCACTTGGAGAGCGCAGACCTCCGCCAGCGCCACAGTCCTTAGCCATATTGTGATTTTGACCATAAATATTTCTCCTACCTCTATTTCATCAAAATATTTAGATTCCTTGACCATGAAAACATACCATTAGCAATTGGATTCATAATGATATCTATTTTAGTTCAGTAGTTATTCACAGAAATCACATTTTTCGCCATGGCGGCCAGACGCTGATTCGGATCAACACCAAAATCGAATTAGTTCTTCCTTTTCCCATGCTGAACAATCCCTGAAAATTTCATCAAAATCTTTCCATTACTTTTTGAGTTATTTTGTTCACAGAGGGACGGACGGACAGACAGACGGACAGACAGACAGACAGACAGACGGACAGACAAACAAACTCTCCCGAAAACATAACCTTCTTGGCGGAGGTAAAAATAGGTGAAATCTGAATACAGGCACAATACTTAATTTGCCCTTTGCCAGCTATTTTGGATTTATGATGCAGTATCTCAATATGGTAAAAAGGTGCAAAGATGATATTTTTATGACACTTAAGACAAGGGTTTGGGGATTTACCACCTGGTAGTTGGACATGGTACTGAAACCTATAGCGTATAAAATTTATAACAAGTATCTGTCTACTGCCATGGACATGATGCATGAAAGGGTTAAACTTATAAACCTCTATTACTTTAATGGAGATGTGATGGTGTGGGGGATATATATATACACAGTTACCAGATCTCAGTTCAATAGAGCACCAATTAGGGATGTTGTGAAAGACATTTGCATCATGCATGTACAGCTGACAAATCCACTGCAACAATGTGATGCTTCAATGTCAGTATGGAATAAAATCTGGGGTTATGTTTCCAGCATGTTGTTGAATCTATTCCACGAGGAATGAAGGCAACTCTACATGCAGAAAAGTTGTCCGGCCTGGTAATAGCTAAGAAGGGGCAAGTAAGGGTACAAAATCTTAAGACCAGTTGAAAAACTGCTAGAAAATGCATTTTGCACATTTGGACCTTAAGGAGGTTTTACATAGAGCTACAATATGCAAAAGTAAGAAGGGGGAGTGTAACAAAAAGCACTTTGAAAAAGTAATTAATTGAAAACAACAGGTAAACTGAAATAGGCTGTTTATCAGCTGATCAAAAGTTTAAGACCATCGCTCAAAAACTTACAAAAAACTCTCCAAACCAGAACAAAAATGTTTCTCAGTAGGACTCAGTAATGAGCAGCTCCACCATTCTTGTTAATCTCTTCAAAAATTTGTTCGGGCATGCTCGATGTGAGTGTTTCCAGGAAGCTTTTGGGAACATTGCTCCAAGTGGTGAAGATGGCTTCATGAAGGGCATCAACTGTCTGGAACTGATGGCCATTTTTATAAACTTCCTTTGCCATCCATCCCCAAATGTTCTCTTTGGGATTTAAATCAGGGGAACATGCGGGATGGTCCAAAAGAGTGATGTTATTCTCCCTGAAGAAGTCCTTGGTCAAGCGAGCTTTGTGAACTGCAGCGTTGTCCTGTTGAAAAACCCAGCTGTTACCACACAGACGAGGGCCCTCAGTCATGAGGGATGCCCACGGCAACATCTGCACGTAACCAGCCGCCGTTTGACGACCCTGCACCACCTGAAGCTCCAGTGTTCCACTGAATGAAAAAGCACCCCAGATCATGATGGACCCCCTCCACTGTGCCGGGTAGAAAACATCTCAGGTGGGATCTCCTTGTCATGCCAGTTACGTCGAAGCCATCTGGACCGTCAAGGTTACATTTTTTCTCATCAGAGAATAAAACTTTTTTCCACCTTTCAATGTCCCATGTTTGATGCTCCCTGGCAAAGTCTAAATGGGCAGTTTTGTAGCATTAAAGGAGACAAGGTCTTTGAATTTGTTTTTTGTTTTTCAAACCCTTTTCCCACAGATGCCATCTGATGGTTATTGCGCTGCAGTCGGCCTTGATTTGGGTCCGCCCTGTGTCTTGAAGGACAGCCATTCGGATCCTCCGGCTCAGCGCAGGTCTAATTTTTTGGGTCTACCACTTGACTTTTTTGTTCCATAATGCAAAAATTTAGAATGACTGTCTTACTGTGTCCAACCTCAGCAGCAATGGCACGCTGCAAGGGGTCTTGCTTATGCAGCTCGACGATCCAACCAAGTTCAAGAAGAGAAAGCTTCTTAGCTTTAGCCATCAGGAGGGCATGACCGTGTGAATGCCTGACAGAAAATGAACATTTTGAGCAGATTTTGGCTTTGGCCTGTGGTCTTAAACTTTTGATCAGCTGATAAACAGCCTATTTCAGTTTACTTGTTGTTTTCAATAAATGACTTTTTCAAAGTGCTTTTTGTCACACTCCCCCTTCTTGCTTTTGCATATTGTAGCTCTATTTAAAACCTCATTAAGGTCCAAATGTGCAAAATGCATATTCTAGCAATTTTTCAACTGGTCTTAAGATTTTGATCAGGTCTGTATCTAGAGTGTTGTACTTCTGTTTTTGTTGCTATGGTGTCACACAGGCTTCGGCACAGTTTGGTTTTAACTACCTATAATGCTTCTTACATAGATTAAACATTTAAACCAGATCATCAAGTGGTCCAAAAGTGGTCTTTTTTACTGAACATGAGGCCTGCAATTTATTTCTTTTTTAGTTGAACTTGCACTAATACTGCCTTAACATTTATCTTTTTTTTTTTTGGTAATATATCATATTAAAAAGTCATTACATGGCTCAGCCCCATACGCACAAGTATGAAGTATGGAGGGGATTAGCCTAGCATAAAATTAAGCCTGATCAAGCCAACATTTCCCACCATGTCTCGGTTCTTGTGAGAGTAAAGATGGATGAGTGATACGACTGGAGCAGCGCCAAAGCTGAACAGATGTGCTGCTTAGAAATCATGAGAAAGTACTGATCTGGGCTGTGTCACCATAAAACACACGCTCACTGTTACACCCCTCCTCCAGGTTTAATTAATCACTTGATTATTTCAGCTATTTTCATTGGCTGGCGTACATGTGGGGCAGTAATTGGCAAGAGTACATTTGGCCTATATGTTGTTGACTTTGGCAACAAGAGAAAAGACACACCAGGAAATGCAGATGGCGACCTCCTGCCTTTCTTTCTCTCCTTCGTGCTCCCTCTTCATCTCCTCTTCTGTTGCCTCCTCGCTCTCTGAGGCACATTATTAGGCTACAGGGCTAATCCACTCTCCCCTCTCTCCTCTGTACTTTTGTCTCCTTGTATTCAACTAACTGGCATGATTTAGGAATTATGGAATTAGGGCAGCGCTCCCATCTCTATTAATGAGGAGCAGCGTGATGAAAGAGCTTGATCCTGAACGTGCCATCTGTAGTCACTGTTACACATTCACTTAATCTATTTGCTGCTTCACTTTCTTCTTCTCTCTAAAAGACAGTTTAACCATCAGGCAAAGGTGGGTAAATGCCTGTGGACCCACTCTTTAAGGGGCCCTTAGCACATAGCATCAAATATGAAGTATGTTTAACTAGCTCATGTATTTTAATGTAGTGAACACTGTCTAAACTGCACACTTATGTTCAGAGGCAGTGTTCATCAGCAGGCAAAGATAGCCGATTGCCTTGGACCCAATATTACGAAAGGCCGTTGCAACACCTTTGAGTTTCTCTTGTAATTATTTTATAAACTGCCATGTCGTAATGTCTGTGGTTAATAAGTAACTAATGCGTCTGATATGGTGTGAAAATGTACGGAAGAGCGTAAGGGCCATGTACAATTGAGATAATTTTGGGGAAGTCAAGATTAAAGTAGAAATTTTGTGATTAATGACAAGAATAAAGTTCAAAGACGAGAATGAAGTTAAAATACTGTTTTGTTATAAAAGTAGAAATGTCGAGAATACAGTTGAAATGCATTGTGCATCGACTTTACTCTCCACTTTCAACTTTTTCTCTCAATATTTTAACTTTAATATCATCATTCGACTTTAAAGATGCTATGAGGAGTTTCTAAGTAATTGCAAAAAGTCTCACTTTTAGATATATGTCTGATCGAAATACACACGTTAAGATGAGTTTTATAGCATCAAAATAGGTTATCTATAAATGCTATTCCTTAGCTTCGCGGTCGGACAGGGCTGGATTGGCCTGGATACTCAACTTCAGGAACAAGATAATTAAAACTATAGCAAATTTATATTATTCGGACACATCTTAGAGCACAGGGCTGTAAGTAGCTATATATAGCTGGCTACAAAATTAGGACACTAAGTTTTCCAGAATTTGCTTGTTGTCACACATCAAAAACTACCGCTACGTAACTAGAAAGAGATACATTACCTCATCGCTTTGCATCCTGTAAGTTGTTGAAAAAAGAAGTTGTAAAGCAATGCAGAGTTCTGAGGAAGGTCTGAGCTGCATTCATTAGCATCACAACAAACGCATGCTTTGGCTTGGGTCACGTCTTTACGACAGTCGCCGCGCATGCTCATGGGTAGCAGTCTCTCTGTCACCGGAAATAGATTCTCCTCATTAGCACCTTTAATCACAAAATTATATTCTCAACTTTGTTGTCCACATTTCAAGTTTTATCTCGTAATTTCGCCTTTTATCTCAACATTTCGACTTTAATTTCGGACTGACGAAAATCATTTTTCCATCTAAAATGGCCCTAATACTCTTCCGCAAAAATGTGAATATTAAAGATTAGAAAAGTAAATTTCGTTCTAAACTGGAAAGAGAATTCTTGAAATGAATTACGAATCAATTTATCCTACATTGTTTGTTTAAATTGAACACTTACACTGCGAAGAAGTCACAGTGGCGCAGCAGGTAGTGCCTCACAGCAATAGGGGTTCTGGTTCGACTCCCCGTGTTTACCAGGGTCTTTCTGCGTGGAGTTTGAATGTTCTTCTGATGCATGTGTGGGTTTTCTCCAGGCACCGAGACCAAAAAGCATGCCCATTAGGTAACAGAATCTACTAAATATGATCAAACCTAAGAAACCAATATAAAGCTATGCACATATTAAAGGGACTGTGAGGAGAATCTATTACCCGTAACTAAAAGACTCTGCTACCCATGAGCACAGCCATGTGTCGTGTGTAACATGAACTGGGAGTGACATCATCTCAGACTTATCGGCGTTCCAGTTGAAGTCGGAAAAAACATGCTGATCTACCAGGCTATTGTTAGCTGTTGTTAGCGCGCCCTGTGTTGTTGTTCACATATATCACATGAAGATTGTGATTATCACTATGGCAGCATTTTTGTAAATACAAGTCCAACAATACGATGTATAGAGCGACACACCCCAGTCAGAAGTGCAAATAAATTGATTATCAGAGGAGCTAAATAACTGTTCACACTGGGGGCATCCATCTTTGATTGTCGACTCGGGGGTTGCGAGGTTTCACCGAGTTCCCAGGAGGAAATTCTGACTTTGGGGGACGTTACAGTTTCCTACTTGGAACCCAAAATTCCTACTTCTGACTACAACTGGAACGCACCACAAGACGTGTGCTATCCAAAGCGTGCGTTTGTTGTGATGCTAATGAATGCAGCTCGGACCTTCCTCAGAACTCTGCATTGCTTTACAACTTCTTTTTTCAACAACTTACAGGATGCAAAGCGATGAGGTAATGTATCTCTTTCTAGTTACGTAGCGATAGTTTTTGATGTGTGACAACAAGCAAATTCTGGAAAACTTAGTGTCGTAGTTTTGTAGCCGACTATATATCGCTACTAACAGCCCGGTGCTCTAAGACGTGTCCGAATAATATAAATTTGCTCTAGTTTTAATTGTCTTGTTACTGAAGTTGAGTATCCAGGCCAGTTCAGCTCTGTCCGACCCGACCGGAAGGCTAAAGAATAGCATTTATAGATAACCTACTTTGATGCTATAAAACTCATCTTAAAGTGTGTATTTCCATCAGGCATATACCTAAAAGTGAGACTTTTTTGCAATTACTTAGAAACTCCTCACAGTCCCTTTAAGATGAACTTACTTTTCTGTAGCTGTTTTTCTAAGCCTTTTTTATGTAGTACTAGAATATTCTGTTAATAGTTGGTAAATAGGTACAATACTATGGAAAAATTGTACAGGCTATTTGCTCCTCAAAAAGTGATACATGCTTGTATTTAAAAAGGATGCTTCAATTCACTTTCAATGTGTTTCAAAACTTGCTGGGGTTTTTTGTTTGTTTGTTTTTTTGTGAAAGCTATGGATTTGCTGTACATTTTTATGATTATTATTCATTTTTCCCACAGAGGATGTCTGATTTTTTGGAAAATGTGACCCTTGGCAGTGGAAATGGGCCAAAGTTGCCCATCCCAGATCTGAACCCTCTCTCCTTGCCAACTTGCCCTCATTTTTCTGAAAATTGTTCTCATCTTTCACAGATTGTGATTTTTGCCTTAACAGGAAAAAAGCCAAAAATTAAATGATATTCTCTTGACACTATCTAATCTGCACAAACGGGTAAGCAATTCTGTGTGTGGTTTAAATAGTACTGTCCCTTTCTTTTGGCTTAAAATAGCCATTTGAGTTCCTTAAAAGCCTTTAAAAAGCCAAGTTGGTTAACAAACTTACTTTGTGCTGGACAGAGAAGAGCCTTGAATCAGCCTCCTAATTCCCCAAACTGCCCATGCTACTTTCATTTCTTATTCTCTCTTCCTTCTTCCTCTTACACACATCCTCTGTCAAACACACTCACATTATACCTCAGCTGTAATTACAGAGGAAATACTAATTCTGGGCTCTTCAAGCACTGCTGGATGTGGCGTGAAATGGTGAAATGGCACGGCAGGAAAGTTAACTATGGACCACACATACCCCCCTCCCTCGCCTGCACAGGAGCCCAGATGGACCGTGTGTTATTGCTGAATAATGCATGCTATGTAGACCCTATAAAAGATACATGGGCAGAGAGGGAGCTGGGCACCGTGGGTAGTTTGTTGAGGGCAGCTTGGGAGAATCCCTCGTGCAAATCTGGAGTCATTTCAATATGTTCAGCTTGTAGGTATTTAGCTTCAGGTGACCCTACGGGAACATCTATTTAGCCTCAGTCTGGAAAAGAGGGATAAGAACAGTCGCCTATTTGACATAGTCAGCTGATCTGTTGGTTGGCACTCAGCCCAGTGTCTTTGCAGTCACCTTGAGCAGGCTTGTGTGGTTTCAACCATAAAAACTTGGGGGAATTACACAGCACATTCAATGCTAGAGGTTCACATTTCAGAGCATCTCTCAGAAACAGGAGGAAAAATATCCAGCGGCCTGTCTCCATGTAAAACAGGCACACAAGAGGAGGGGGGTAGGGGGGAGAGGGGAAGGTCCGGGTGAAGGGTAAATGCTGCACTCATGTGGGGAAAAGGAGCAGCACCTCTTTTCATCTGGAGTCAGATGACAGGACATGAGCTGCGTCATGTGCTGCGTTCAAGAACTCACCAAAAGGCTTCGTATGAACCTCAGTTTGTGGCCCCACTTATTATAAATTGATTTGTCACAAAATAGGTTGACAGTGACTTAACGTGTTGGTAAGATGAGCAAAAGAGTTTGACAGAACAGATGTAAGGTACACATCTTCTCCCAACTTTACACTAAAAAGGGAGGAAAACTTTTAAAAAGTCGAGAACCTCCCATGAGTATGCACGCTGTAAGGAAGTTGCTTGACTTTTGTTAGACTGCAGCAAACTCCTTTTACTGTTTTCCACACTGTGCATGGATTACAGGGCCAACAAAATGGCTATTAAATAATGGGGACTGCTATTATTTGATAAATCACATGGTTCACAGTCATGTTGAGTGTATATTAAATTATTATTAAATATATGAACATCCTGGCCCCCCCTGCACATCAGAAACATCTAAAAACATTCTATTAATTGAACAAATCATTGGAATTGATCAACAACCCTGTATAAGAATGATAGCACAAATGGTCTTTGATGGTATGAGACAGTTCTGCAAGTCATGCATGAAAATTTGAACATGAAAAATGCGTTTGTCAAAGTTGTCCAAAAATGTAAGACTCCTGATTAGAAGGTAAAAAACAAACAACAGATTTTGATTACACGTGATTAAATGTGGGTCTTACAATATGACAAAATGGCAGTCAATGCATCAGAAAGCTCCATCTTCACCGAGGATGAAAAAAGCACCACAAAGCAAGTCCAAATTCAAGACCATGTTTACTGTTTTCTTTGACATTAAGGAGATCATAATTGAGGGTTTCAAAAGGGTCAACAGAGAACCATCAGTTTTACAACAGCCTCTAAAAAGCTCAAGAAAGTCAGTAGAGACCACAACTGTGGAAAAATGGCTTCAAGACAACACACTAGCTCACACAGCACAGTTTCTTTCTCCAAAAAAAAATCACAGTGCTTGATCATATCCCTTTCATCTAATCCAGCACCATGTGAAGAAGACCTCAAAAGACCTACTGCACTACTTTGATCAGAGGAAGACCTAAATGTCACAGTGTGTTGACGCACAAGATGAGAATACCGAAGGAAAAAGACCCCAAAATTATTTATGTTAAATTGCATTTTATTACAGCATCAGTTTTGTATTTTAATAGCCATACATCATAGTCATGGTTTGCTAGTATGAAAATACAGAGGCTCCAAAGGGACATACAGGTATACAGTTATTTCACTCAATGTCCTATTAAGTCAAGTAGACTTTGTTTTACAGGGTAAAGTTCTGGTTTTCCTGTTTGATTATCAACCAGATGACCAGCAACACCAGGGCAGTCAGGTGAAAACGGGTGGATGTCAAAATCTTTCATCAAGAGCCACATAAGTCTCTTGTTATGATGTCTACATCCCAAAATATGTCTTAAATACTTTTGGATGAGATGTTACAACACTAATTAAGAATAATGATTATGACTATTACCTCAGCCAAGGATGTTAGGTTTATGCCAGCATATGTATTTGTTTGATTGTTCACAAGATTATGCAAAAACTACTGAATGCATTTTGTTGACATGTTCAAGAGATGTTGGTAATGGTCCAACTTAGAAATGATTAGATTTTGGTGGTGGTAAATTTTTCTGGATGCAAAAAAATCCCAAAATTAAAAATAAAATCTCATAAATTAACATTGGGCAGAATAAAAAAAAAAACATATCCGTACCATTTTTTAAACGATTAACTTCCAACTTCACAGTACAATATGGGTTCCATGTCTCTATCATCTCTATCAAGGTAAATTTCATCTGGATCTGATCCAGTCTGATGTCCCGAAAAAACATTGAACTTTATAATGGGAAATACCATTAATGACCTTCAATTACTCACATAAAATGAAAATATTAAGTTATGTTCCCAAATCTTGTTGTGTTCATACAAGATAACAACCTCTATGTATGCGCTGAGTTTGGTCCAAATCCTGGCACTGTTCTGGATCTGGTGACCCAGAATTGTATCTTTTATATGGGTTGTTGAAAACCACTGCTGGAACTGAGCTGTTTAGTGGAGGACCTCACTCTCCGAGTGCTTTTCTAGCTGTATTTGTACGTCTTAAAATATTGTGCGCTAGGTAATTTAACTTATTTCTACTCCTGTTTGTTCTTTTTATGTCTATATCTCAGTATTCCACGGATACACGGTGCATATGAGCCACTGAAACAACAGAATTTCCCCCCTGAGAATTGATGAAGTATTTCTGATAAGATTATGATATGATAGGTGGAGGATTCAAATACAGTAAGTTTTCGAAGTTTTGTCCTTATGAGCTGTAAATAATATATTTCTGTTAGTTTTCCATCTTTTCAAATCGAGTTGAAACGTAAAACTCTACCTCCACAAGTCTTGATTCAAACATGAAAAATTCCCTCTGGTCACCCAAACGCAACTACCGGCAACATGGTCGGGGCGGTCCGAATCACCAATATTTCCAACTGCACCTGAACGCACCAACCGACACACTTCGTCCAGCGGACGGTTGAAGCAACTGAAGGAATCCAGAAGTTGACTGAGCCAAGTTCACATTCCGTAAAGAAGGAGGAGTAACGAGCTGGTTTCTTAACAAAGAGGCTTAACTGTAAGTAGTGACTCCCCACATGAATATGTCCCCCATGTTTAACTCTCAGCGGAGTAGTTTAAGTGACGACGTGAGTTGGGCTGGTTGACAGGAAAGCGGAACTAGCTAACCAGGGAGCTAACTTAGCACAGCAGGGGCAGTGCATTACGGTAGCCTGAGTTTCCCCACTTGGATCCTACTGACTTGTTTACGATATTTGAGCACGACTGGGACTTGTTAAACAATGTAAGACAACTTTTATCTCTTCTGATGAACTTTTAGAAACTTTTCACTCTCCTCTAGTATATTTCGTGGAGTTTTAACGTGTTATATTAGGGTATTTACGGCTATAAACTGTTGTTTTGGGTGGGGGACCACAATTTAATGTATTTGGTCATGGTGGTCATTCAGCCATTGTCACCTGTTTTTCAAGTGACTGTTGTTACACGACTAGCCACTTTGTACTCAGCTTTATCCCCGTGTTTGAAAAGTAACAAAAGTCATGTGTTTGGATCCAGCATAGCTCCGCTGTGGATATTAAAACGGAAATGATTAACCATGTGTCATGGTTTCCTCCTAGTTTCCCTTATGTCAACAGATATGACTGGCAGCTGCAAGTTAGTGAAAACTGTTGGCCTCTGACTTTATAACCCATAAAACCTGCTCTTAAAGACAGCAGATATCACTGTTTGGGTTCAAGTCTGTGAGGCATGGTGTTATTAGACCTCATTGTGTTTTAAATAGCTCAAACATCAACATAGATCACCAGATCAAGCATTTGACACCTCTAATTAAACAATTAAGAGTCCCGTCATGATTTCAGACAGGCTGTACGTTGTAAACAAGGAAATTCTCACAACATATTTCCAAAAGATCAAGATGGAGGATATAAAGACAGCATGATGACAAAGAGGAAAGACGCCACTCAGATCTGGAGGAACAGGTTTGGGTAGAGGAACAAGAAATGTGTTTCCCTGTAGGAGCTGTTGTGTGACCACACTTTGTGTTGATGCTGTGAAAAACATGGAAAGGGTCATCCTTAAAGTGTTACAGTGTCCTTTATGTGGCTGTGAGTACTAGAAGTGAGACCAGGGGGTATTTACATTAAACTGTATTGATGTAATGTTAGTTTAACGATTATACAAGTAGATATTTAGATGTTTTTATTGCTATAAGGGCATAAAAACCCTTGTAACAGAACCTGAACCACAAACATGGATATCATTCTTGTAAAAGAAGTTTAAACCATTAATCTTTTGTTCCATGGTGACAAGCATATAAGTCATTGACACCCAATATTGTTTTGTTGTTATTAATAAACAGAATTTATAATATAACTATAGATGTCCTAGACACCCAGTATAGAGAAATTTATTGTTTTTTACAAATTGAAATAGATGGCAATCTCCTAAACTAGAGCTGAAAAATAGTGGGTGGAAAAATATTGCAATCCTTTTTCCTCCAGGGATACATAATGCTATTTTTTTAAAAGTTACTGTTCAGATAAATGTTGCTTTTTCTTGTCAAGATTTAGAATTTAATCTTAAACTCAGTTTTATTTACCCTCCATATTCTCTCACTGCGCACTGCAGCCCCAAGACAGAAGCTGTATTTACATATTTCCTGGCTTCCATGGCTTTAATTATGTTGCTTTATGCATGTATTTTCAACCATGCTTGATAGATTCTCCTTTAGTAGACTTGTGTTTTCAAACTGTCCATGTTGTGCTGTTGTAACAGTTCAGACAATTATTTAAGTAGAAAGCATACAAATGTGTCTTTGTTAGAATGTTCACTAACGACAGAATGACTTTCTTTCTAATTATCATATATCATTCTTTAAACAATATTACTGCTGCATCTGTGACAAGCATCATCTGAAGCTTAAATGTTTTCTCTTTACTGCAGACAAAGAAACAAGAAACTGGTGGTTTTGCTTCTGTCAAAGAAAACTGATATGTCAACATGACGTGCAATATCATGTGACAGGCATTGCACATCCTGCAATTTGATTATTGCATCCTTGCACTGAAGTGTTAAAACCGTACAGAGCATAAAAAAATATTAGAACAACACCCAATGTTAGATTTATGCCACAGCTGCCCTAAATAAAAAGAAATGGTAAATGTCAAAACCATTTTCAAGTCTCTGTAATGGTAAATACAGCAGCATGTTGAAGCTATTGAACTGAAAAGTTATTTTTAATGGTAAAGTAGAACTAAAATTGTTATCCATAAATTCCCAAATTAGTTTTGGGTGAAAAGAATACCAGAATAAAGTAAAGTGCATTATTATTTCTTGATTAAGATGTCATTTTATAATAATTAACTTTCCTTAGTGAACGGAAAAAAATGTTTTAGTGGTTGAATGTAATGCTTGAATAATTTCTGACTCCTCAGAGAAGTCAATAGCTTCCTCAAAATCCTGTTCAAAATCTAATAATAATAATAATAACAGTAACAATACATTCTATTTGTATTGCACTTTGCATTTTAGCAGTCTCAAAGTGCTACAGAGTAAGATAAAATACAATTAAAAAACAATTAAAATAATTTATAAAAGAGTCAAGGTAAATAGATTCTTCAAAGAATGAAGAACTCATAAGAGAAATTAGCAAAAGGCTTTTCTTAAAAGATAGGTTTTAACATTTCCATTACCTATATCTATTTCCAGTAACAATAACATTTTTAGTTCCAAACAAGTTTTTACAGATTTCCAAAATGTTTGTTTCTTGTTTTCATGATAGGCAGTGTGACACAATTCTTAAGCTCTGTCTAGTGTTCAAACTTATTTTACTTTTATTTTATATTTATAGCATTGCAATCTCTTAGAGCTGGGCGATAAGTTGAGATTCAATTTTAAATGCAGTTACATCTTCTTACAGTTTTGAAACCTGAAAAATCAAGTTAATTAACCATGCCGCTTCAAATGCTGCCTTTTTGCCTCTTTTTTCTATTCATCAATATTTTCAGGAACTTTGAGTACTCTGCTTTGTTTCCAGTAGGGCTGGGCGATATGGCCTAAAAATAAAATCCCAGATTTTTCCCCACAAAACTCCATTTCAAAGCAAAAAAGCTCCAAGTGACAAATAATGGCATGAATCAAGTTCTGCCTCTATGTTGTCAAAATATATTTCTAAATCAATCAGAATTCCCCTCTTAAAATTAAAGTGTGTGTCATAAAAGGTTGATTATGTAGATCTAACGCAGGCAGGTTTGCCTACATAAACACTGAAAGCTGAGGGATTTTTGCAGCTTGTCAACTTGTTTTTCCTTGATCAATATTTAATCTATTTTAAAATAAATAAATAAACAAATACAAGCATTAAAAATTAGCGTGCAAAAATCTATTGAACCACCATCATGAAAACTGTAAAATTTCAGTGTTTTTATATTTTCAACCTTTGCAACTACTTACAACTTAAGAAAGTGAATGAAAAAATCTCAATTTTTATTTTTAATCTTCTGCAGAAAATAATTCGAATTAATCAATTTAATTATATTTTTTTTTATTTTTATTTTTATTTTTTTTTTTTTTTTTTTTTATTTTTTTTTTTTTTTTTTTTTTTTTTTTTTTTTTTTTTTTTTTTTTTTTTTTTTTTTTTTTTTTTTTTTTTTTTTTTTTTTTTTTTTTTTGCCCAGCCGTAGTTTCCACACATGTCATTAATTGCTTAATTTTTAATGATCTGAAAAACTGTATTTAGAGCGGTAGCATTCAATGGATAAATGTGATCCGTGCTGCAAAGTAGGTGAGTTTCATAACTGTGATTCTGATTTTTGTCATAATTAAGCAGCCCTGCTCTAACATCATTAAGTTTCTGTTCTGTTTGATGTCACCGACAGTGTTGGTAATAACGGCGTTAAATCTCTTGGCCCTGCGGCGTTATTTTTCAATAACGGGTAATCTAATTAATGACTTTTCATGCGTTACAACTTGCCGTTACCGTTACTAACAGGGGAAATGTGGCGCGTTACTTTGCACCGATGTCAAGCAGCTCTTATCCGACCAGCCTCACCCTCCATTCACACAGCACCATGGGCGGCGTGCCCCTCGGTCTTGTCTGACAGACAAACCCCACTGAAAGAGGCGCACCGAGCAGCGCCGCGGCATGCAGCCTGCATTGTATACAATTGATTTATTTGTTTTTTTTTTTTTTTTTTTTTTTTTTTTTTTTCTAATCTTCTTACAGTTGTGAAACCTGAAAAATCAAGTTAATTAACCATGCCGCTTCAAATGCTACCCTTGTTGCCTCTTTTTTTCTACTCATCAATATTTTCAGGAACTTTGAGTACTCTGCTTTGTTTTTTTTTTTTTTTTTTTTTTAATAATGGCATGAATCAAGTTCTGCCTCTATGTTGTCAAAATATATTTCTAAATCAATCAGAGTTCCCCTCTTAAAATTAAAGTGTGTGTCATAAAGGGTTGATTTTTTTTTTTTTTTTTTTTTTTTTTTTTTTTTAATCTATTTTAAAATAAATAAATAAACAAATACAAGCCTGTAAAAGTGCTTGTGCAAAATCTGACGGAGCCACCATCATGAAAACTGTAAAATTTCAGTGTTTTTATATTTTCAAGCTTTGCAACTGCTTACAACTTAAGAAAGTGAATGAAGAAATCTCTCTTTTTATTTTCAATCTTCTGCAGAAAATAATTAGAATTAATTAATTTAAGTTATATATTGCCAAGCCTTAGTTTCCACACATATTGCCATTTATTGCTTGATTTTTAATGATCTGAAAACTGTATTTAGAGCGGTAGCATTCAATGGATAAATGTGGTCCGTGCTGCAAAGTAGGTGAGTTTCATAACTGTGATTCTGATTTTTGTCATAATTAAGCAGCCCTACTCTCACATCATTAAGTTTCTGTTCTGTTTGTTTTTTTTTTTTTTTTTTTTTTTTTTTTTTTTTTTTTTTTTTTTTTTTTTTTTTTTTTTTTTTTTTTTTTTTTTTTTTTTTTTTTTTTTTTTTTTTTTTTTTTTTTTTTTTTTCTGATATCCTTGTAGAAAATATGGTTTTGTCATGTTTACAATGTTATGTTTTTTTTTTTTTTTTTTTTTTTTTTTGGACCCTTTGACCGACTGCTGACCTGATGCTCGTGCCTCTGGTTTTTACATAATGACAAACAATTTATGAAATTTACGTTTGAGAGTCCGTGCATTTTTTATTTTTTTTTTTTTTTTTTTTTTTTTTTTTTTTTTTTTTTTTTTTTTTTTTTCAATCAATTACTTTACCTGGTAACTAATTACATTTATGAAGGAGTAATTCTGTTAGTAATTCAGTTACTTTTTTATGAAAGTAACTAGTAACTATATTTTTTTTTTTTTTTTTATTTTATTTTTTTTTTTTTTTTTTTTTTTTTTTTTTTTATTTTTTTTTTTTTTTTTTTTTTTTTTTTTTTTTTTTTTTTTTTTTTTTTTTTTTTTTTTTTTTTTTTTTTTCTGAACCATCATGAAAACTGTAAATTTCCTAAGTGTTTTTATAATCAAACTTATATTTTTGGAGCACGTGTAATCCAAGTAAATAAAAACTTAGTCAACCTCAGTACATGGACATGTTGCCAATATGCACAATACAGACTGTTTGTATAAGTCTGTGGGCGACTTTGATCATATAAACTGAAAAAAATGCTCAATGCTACCTGTATTAGATCTCTATTTCTGTTGCCATGGTATGAAACTTGTGAGAATATTGTTTGATGTCACTAAGATCATGTCAAAGTGATCATGCTGCATGAACCACATGTTTAAGCCTTACAGAAATTACCCACATCTTCCCGCCCCTCTATCCTCCTGTTAAATTATCACCCCTGTGGCAGCAAACACATGCAGTGTGTTGTCAAAGCCATGTGCTGTTGTTTAACACCGGGGTGCAAATATGTAGGGCTCTCTGTTGTGTGATGACAACCTCCAATTACACAGACAAGAAAATACAGTATTTTCCCAAGTGTGGCTTTAGTATAACTGTCTCATTACTAAATCATGAGGGAGAATCAATAACCCCGCTATACAGCTGTCTGCGTTACCGGCACACTGAATCGATCTCCTTCTGCAGACATGCTAATCTGATTTTATTGAAGGGTGCTATTTTAAAAGAGTATGTTTTCTGTGAATGTATCTTCCCTCACTCGCATCAGAATCGTGCCAAGTCCAATAATCAGTTTGAAAAAGCAGTCAAGCCAGTGTGAACCAAGTGCCCTCTTTCCAAAAAAACAACAAAATGCAGAGTCAACAACATAAAACCCTGTCTGCCAAGTAGACTATCTACTCCCCCTGTCTTCTTTTTTACATGTAATCCGGATGTTTGGTGGTGCAGGTTTGAAAGGGAACTTGAAGTTCAAGGATCATTTGAGAAACAAAAGAAAAACTTGAACTTTAAAGGAAAATGTGACGCCAGTGGAGGAGAAAAAGGAAACAGGAATAGAGCAGTGTTTCCGCAGTGAAAGTGTCTTTGAAAACTTTGGATGAAGACAGCGTTTGTGTTTATGTTCGCAGGCTCTGTCCTTGAATCTGTGCTTTATCTGCATCACAGACAACAAGCTTAGGATTTTTAGGATGATTCTGGTCTTACGTTACGTTGACCAGGAGCTGCCATTTCCTGTGAGGCTGGTCTGCGTGAAGGTCAAATCAGATTTAGTCAGTGTTGGATATGTATCTGTTAAATCGTTCTGCCTGGTAGGCTGCCACATGCTGTGATCAGAATGTGTTTCTGAATGGATTAGCTGGATCAACACAGTGAGACCACACCTATGACTCAAGGTCTGTCTGTTTGTCTGAGCTGAATTCATGAAAACCCAGCCTCATAAACACCGCTGTATCCTGTAGGGCTGTGCAACTTCACTGGTTTCAGGATTTGACTCGGATTATCTTACCCTTGATTTGATTCGATAACATGATGCATAATGATTGGTTGCTTGCACCTAGATTTTGGATATACTGACCAAAACCATTTGATATTTTAAGCTTGATGGTGAAACATGATATATAGTTTGATATTAATTCAGAAAAGAAATAACAAAGGTTCTTCACAATACCAGAATTAAAAATAATTATTTTCCTTGTCAAATATTTCAATCCATTGTAGGACCCCTGTAAATCTGTTTTTTCCCCATATTCTTTTTTCAGTTTAATGTTTTTTTGAGAATACAAATTTTAGTGTTTTACGCAAATTTAACCCAGAGATTCAGTAAAAAAGTAATGAAATATAATCAATCACTCCAGTCAACAGTATGGTGGTAAAACATGAGAACATTTGTTCACCAGACACATAATAATAATTTGGAAGCTGCTCTGCTCTGTACTTTGAAGTTAGCCCTGAGTTTTGCAGCTTCTTTGCCAACTTAGCCGATTACTCAGGCTTTGACATCTTTGCATTGTTAATTAGGGGAGGGGAAGTAAAGTGTGCATTGTCCCCAGCCTTAGTGACCCCCAGGAGCATTTTCCTGAGAGATATGTTCCTTTTATTAAAAAAAAGTGCACATAAAATGTCTGCCATTTCCATGATATTCTGTGTTTAAGTTAAATTCTGCTTTTAGTGCTTCATTGTGTGATTCTATGATGACGGCTCTCATGGGACTCTAATATGGCAACAAGATTTGAGTCTAAGGCTATGTCCACACCTAGACTTGGACTTAGAAAACCTTTAATGTCCCCAGGGCTCAATTTTGGATACAGTGACATACATTGATTACACACAACAATCGGACATAAAATATGCTAACACAGAGAATAAGTAAGTATATAAACAATCTGAGATAGTCTAATCATAGAAACTTCTCCTTTGCTTAAAAAGCACTTTTCATTGACAAATAATTTATATCTCATCCCTGCCCATGCCTTGTTTAGTTGTGTGATTGCCATTGGAGGAAATGAGTTTTTAGCCCGATTTGCTCTGATATTGGGATGTCTGTACCGCTGTAGGCCTTAAAGCTCAATTCCAATTTTTATTGAAATCAGATTTTTTTTTTTTTTTTGCCCCAACTTTGCTCCTAGACAGAGTGACCATCTTCTATCACTTTCCCCTTGGCATCCATGTAAAATCCACATTTAATCAGACTTTGGACTTTGTCTGTTTCAAGAGGAAAAATCTCTGGTATAATGTCTGTGCAGGCACCAACTGCTGCGCCCAAACTTTCCCTTTCATGCTACGGCCACACTGGACCCGAATTGGCGAATTAAAACGCGCGGAATGCCTGTGATGTGCCGCGCATAACGCCCGAGGCTGGATGCTGGACCATTTTGACAAGCTGAGGGGCGACGCGCTGATTGTTGTGTTGCGCTCAAAGTGACGTCACTGCCGTGCCGCTCAGCTGTTTACAGCGACACTGCACCTGTTGGGCAGGCGAATGGGGCTAATGGAAAAGCAGCACAAGGCGAGTAGAGTAGAGCCAGGTAGAGTCGAGTGGAGTAGAGTAGGGCTAATGGAAAAGGGCCAATAGTTTCAGCTTTTCCAGGCATTGAGCAGCATCACTGAGTTATTGACACAGTGTGGTATCGAACTTGGTTCAACTGTAATAAAAACAGGAAACGTTAATACTAACCATCTGAAATTTTACTGCAGTTTATCATTTTACTGGGAACTGTTACATCTGTACTCTGTTGTGTAAACTCTTCAATATCTATTACTTAGGTCATGTTCCTCTTTTTTTCCCATTTCTCTCGTAAACACAGGACCACTTCTCCTTTTTTAAAAGTTAAAAATAAACCAAAGCACACTAAAGTGTCCAGTTTCACAGTAATTGGCTGACCATGATCAGCATTTTTTGCCAGTTGACAGTAAAAGCCTCTCAGTGGCAGAGTCCTTGCTTCATGTCCACCCTGCCGCAGTGTATTTGGTGCACATTATTGGGATATAAATCTTAATATAAAACAAGAGCCTGTGTGAAGATGTCAAGTGTGAACGCAATTAGCAGAGGAACTAAAGTATCACTGCGATTTGAAACTGCAGCTTTAATTGTTTTCCGTTTTATTGTACCCTGGTGTCTGTTTAAGAGCTTTTCCTTCAGTGGTTAAAGATGAACTCTGTTGGACTTGATTTCATGTTATTTAATCACTTGTCATACAACCCTTTTCCTTTGGGCAGTTTATTAATTTACTGTATCCCCTGTGCGGTGCAGCACATTCAGGAAACATCCATTAAATAAAGACACTTGTGAGCGTACACTGTTGCTGCCTCGCCTTTAGATTGCTGAAATTAGTTTTCATGACGAATTATCCTGTTTTGCTGTCGAATAAAATATATGATTATGATTTTGGCATGAGAGGCAAAAACTGAGAGGAAAAAATCAATGGTTTGTATTGATCCTTCCTCAGGCCATTTTGGTTAATAATGTTGTAATTCATCACGACACCATTTTTTTATTGATAAAATACTTTATCTTTATTCTGGGGGGATCACAGTCAGCACATGCCATTGCCAATTAAGGAGTAAACCCTGTATGTGGCAGAGAAAAACAAAATCTGCCCTCCTGTCACCGCAGCAGACAGGTTCAGTTTTAATGTAATTTATTGACTATATCCTTAAACATGCACAAAGCTTGAGAGGATTAAAATTATATTTAATGTCTTTTTTTCTGTATGTAATGTCTCTTGTTCTGCAAACTTTATCCATTTACTCTTATGTGAGTTTTGTAAATAAGCCCACATTTGATTTCTAAGTCGACTATGCGTGCAAGTTTATCTTATTCACTATTTTCTTCGACTTCTCTTTTAACTGTGTGCAAGCAATTTAAATCCATTTAGGGGCATTTAAAAGTTTCAAGAACCTTCAATTCAGAAACTGACTGACTGTCTTTATTTCAGAGCTGTTTAGCTGCAGTTGCTGATGTTTTTACAGAAAAAAATTCATCGTTTCACCTTAGAAATAGGGGTCATACTGTTGATCAAACATGTAACTTTAAAAAAACCCGTTTAAAATCATCTTTTCAATTAAAGCTTGACTTTTACTTACCTCAGAGTCATTTTTATTCACAGCTTTTTGTGTAAAGGAATTTTGGACATTGGGAATAATTAAGTTAACCTCTTTCTTCTTTGAAAGACCAAGCAGAAAGGGGTGGCCAAAATCATTATACATTCATATTGTATATGTATCTGTACATATATTTCTGAATAGGTTCACAAATATCCAAAATATGATTTTGAAGACTATTTTAAACATCCCTCCTTTCATAAAAAGCACCGCACAGAAAATCTGTCACTGCTGTCTTTGTTTCAGCCTCTCTCATGGCACACTAAGCAGTTCGGCCCCTACAACACAAAAAAACTCAAGTTTGAACATTTTAACATAAGTTGCTTTGTGTTCCTTTATTGTCAACTGTTTTAATCTGAAAATAATTTAAAAACATTTATTTAATCCTTTCTCTGTCTGTTTTGTAGAGACTTGTAGAGATTTCCTTTTTTTAATTAAACCTACCAGTACTTTATATTTTTCAATTACAAAATACAAATTGAGCAACTCTTCAATAAGACCTCAGAGTTTTGCAGTTTGCAGAATACAAAGCTGACTTTAGAGACTGAAACAGACCCTGTTTGGCATTTTTCAAAACTACAATAATACAATACAACTACAATAGAAGTGTCGTATCTTATCATACTCGGTCGTTATGGAGCTCCAAAGGCATCAGCACTGAGCATCATATTCAACCATAATGTCATATCTTTTGACCTTCTGCTTTGAAAAAACAACAGATCAGTCTGAGTCCTGGTTGTGAATTTGATAATTATGTTAAAATACTCACAGTAAAAGTAATATTTCTGACTTCAAAAGGTCTGTCCTGTGCACAATAGAGCTCCTCTGTGACCAAATTAAAAAGTTTTCAGCATGAAGATATCCCCTCGTCCCCCCGTAAATAGGCTGACCAGTGTGACGTCTTGCCATTGTTTTTTTTAAGGAGTTAGTTTAGTTTTTTTAGTTTAGTTTAGTTTATTGATCATCTTCAAATGAAACAGAACATGAGAAACTTAGGATATACGACATATGCCAACATTGGCATTTCCGAAGTTGATGAAAGGCATAGGCTGAAGCTGAAAGCTTATAAGTGCCTTATAAGTTAGCAACTTTATGTAGATTGTCTTAGGACTTGGGAAATATGGCCTGAAAAATAAAATCTCTGATTTTGTTTCCAGAACACTTGATTTTCCAAATTTAATCTATTTTTTTTCCTGTCTAACCCCCACCCAAACAAAAAGACCAAAAAAAAACAAACAAAAAAAAACCCAAAGCAAAACCAGTGAAACAACTATGAGATAAATCGAATTCTGTGTATATGTTGTTAAACATACTCTCAAACCAAACAGAATTTCCCTTTTAAACTATGTGTCATTAAATGTTGATTGTGCAGGGCTCCAGACTAGCTTTTTGCATTAGTAGCAACCGTGCACCTAAAAATTTTTTGAAGGTGCACCAGCACAAAAATTGGTGCACCCAAATTATTCATAGGGTCACCTTTAATGCCGTAAGGTCAGAATTTTATCACTCTCCATAACTTTTATATAATGTAAATGATTTTTAAACAAGTATAAGATGTTATATAAGAGTTACCGCTCCTTGCTGAAACCTGACACCACAGTCAGGCTCCGTCTGGGCCATTTGCATACTAACAGCTGATTGGATGATTACTGAGGGCTGTGTGTGTGTGTTTGTGCGTATGTGAGTGTGTGTAGATGTGTTTGGGCGGGTCTGCAGCCTGTGAAGATGCAATGCAGAGACAGAAAAAAAGAGAGGGAGCAGGTGCTGTCTTGTCCGTTTTCTGCAGATTTTTCTGTTACCTCAGTTACTTTTGTCAACTTAAATTTGTAAGAGTGCATCTAACATTTTTTCTTGGTGCACCAGTGCGCCCAAGAAAAAATGTTAGGTGCACTCTCACAAATTTTGGGTGCATGTGCGCCCAAAATGGTTGCATTCTGGAGCCCTGTTGTGTAGTTCAAACGTAGACAGGTTTTTACTTAAACACTGAAGGCTGAGCTGTTTTTGCAGTATATATATAAACTCTCTGATCAATATTTAATCTAATTAAAAAAAAACACAAAAAAACAAATACAAGCCGATAAATCTGCTTGTGGTAACTAGCCAAGACCTACCATCATAAAATGTTTGAATTATAACTATTGATATTTCTAACTTTGCAAAAACTTACAATTTGGGTAAGTCAAGAAAAAAATCTCGATTTTCATTTTTTTTAAATCTTCTGCAGAAAATAATTCAACTTAGAAAATTTCATTGACATTTTGCCCAGCCCTAGACTGTCATTAGAATATGTTTAAATGTAACACAAAAAGACACAAAAACCTTTTGTTGGTAAGAATCCATCTTACATCCACTTTTAGCTGTTTTAAGACTGATTTCTTTACAGTACTGATTGTTAATTGCTATCAGGTTGATAAAATTAAACATACACAGAATGAGCTCATGTCAGACACTGTTCTATAAGGGCATGAAAATGATATATACATTGATATTTTAGCTTGATCTTCAGTGTGCCTCCGGGAAAAGCCATGGCTTTATAGTATTCCAGTATTAATGATGCTCACTCTGCTTACTCCTTCCTCTTACCTACATTTACTCATAACCTGGATTTACCTATCACACCATCTTATCTCCCTTCACTCCAAGTTAGCATGTAATTTGCTAGCCACACTGCAGCTAAGCCTTATAATAACAAGAAACTGCCCCAGGCCTTTTAAATGTACTTTTTGTCCATCGTTTGATGGATTTTTCATTTTCTTGACTGGGCGGCTTGCTGTTTGTCGTCACTCTGAAAATCCCCTCAGGCACAGGGACAGAGCCTGATTTGTTTAGGCTTTGCATCTGGTTCTTTCATATGTGTGACCTGAAAACCACGCAGTGTTGTTATCATGTAGGTAAAGAAACTGATTGGTACCACCCAGGACATAATGAGGTGCAGTAATATGAGACGTGTGCACTAAACACAGCTGTGTGATACTTGAAGATGGACATTTTTATAAACACAGTCTACAGGACAGTTCTATTAAGGAGTTTGTCTAAATCATAAATATATTCTAATCATTATCAAACAGAGATTAATGACTTACCCTCACCCGCCAATTCATTAGTCACACATTCTAAGGTGTTTTGCGAGTAGCCAATCAGTCAATGATATGGCAACAATTCAATGTATTTAGGCATAAATGTGGTCATGCCAACATGCTGCTAAGTGGCTTTGAATGTGACATGGTTTTGGCTTGTCAGAGTATTTCACAAACCGCAGATCTACTTGTGTATTCACATACAACCATCTCTGGGTTTACGGGGAATAGTTTGGTGGAGAAAAGATTCAGCAGCAGTTGTCATGGCAGAAATGCTCTGTTGATGCCAGAAGTCAGAGGAAAATGACCCAGGGTGCTTTAAGGTTATAGAAAGGCAACAGTATCTCAAATCAATCAAGACAAATTATTTTCTGCAGAAGATTTCAAGATAAAAAAATATATAGATTTTTGTCCTTAATACAATTTTACTCAAATTATAAGTTGTTGCAATGGTTGAACATATAAATAGTGAAAATGTACAGTTTTCAGGGTAGTGGGTAGGGGTGGACTATATAGTAAAAATATTTTTTAAAAATAAAATCCAGTCCCGATTTTATCACGATTCATTTTTACGTAGATTTTTCCAGACTAATTTGCATGTTTGACCATTTTTTAACATATAAAACATGTAAAACCATAAAAGAAAAAAATGACAAAGACAAAGAAACTTTCTGAATAAGGTTTTAATTTAAATAGTGCAGTTTTTATAAAAATGTGCAATGAATGTAAACATAAAAGGTAATGAACAACAATATCAACATTATCTCTTAAAGTGCAACAATTTAGAACAAATGTTATCTAACTGTAATGTCTATAACCTGAGTGAATAATACAGCTGCTTTAGAACAGATTTTTGTTCAGACATCTTCAAGCTTTTATCTCCTTTTCTCTTTCCGCCATGGCTTCACACTACATAACCAAACAGGAGATTCCACCATGCACTGCGCGTAATGTGCTACGATTGGCTAGTCGGGTGCGCGTAAAAGTCTCTGTGCCCACACAGACGATCTGACGATCTTTCTGCTTTATGAGATCATCCCCACGTTATAATCCTTAACAATTTAATATCGTCATATCGCACACCCCTAGTAGTAGGTATTTTAATGTTTTGCACAATCGTATATTTAGGCTTGTATTTGTTATTTATGAGATTATATTTTGACTCAGCCTTCAGCTTTTATGTATACAAGCCAGCTTCAGTTCAAACTAATTAATCAACATTTTATGACCAATTTACAACAATTATTTGAACTGTAAGATGGAAAGTCTGATTAGTTTTGGAACACATTTTGATAACATAAAGGTAAAACTTGATTCATTTGATGCGTGTGCCAATTGGATGGTGTTATTTCTTTGAGAAGGAAAACATCTGCTAGTTAGTAAATCAAGTTTTGTGGAAAAAAAATTGAGAATTTCATTATTAGGTCATATTAAGTGCAAAAGACCTTTTCTGAATGCCCACACTGGATGCCACTCTTGTCAGCCGAGAACAGCAAACTGAAGGCACAGATTTAACTGGTTAATCGTACACTAGATTGTTGGAAAAATGTTGCCTGCTCTGACATTTAGATGGTAGGGTTCAGAATTTGACAGAAGAAACTAGGGCTGGGTTAAAAAAAAATCAATATAATCGATTTAAATCAATTTTCCTTTAACTGGTTCATAATCGATCCATAAAACCCAAAATCGATCTTTTATCTTGGGTAGTTTTTTCTTCTTTGGATGTGCAGAGAAGCAGTCTGCGCCTACTTGTCTTGTGTGATCAGCGTTTAGCGTTGCTTTCTACTGATCAAGATCTCATGAGATGTTACTGCAAACAAACATGGTGGAAGCACTATATGGGCACCACTGGCAAGTTTAAAAGCTGATGTTTGGATGTACAGTATTTTAGATTTAACAAGTACAAAGGAAAACGCGATTTGAACAAAAAACAAGTAATGTGCAGAATATACATTAATGCATATCATTAAAATATGATTAATGTAACTGCTTTGGGTTTAGTTCTTTGTGTTAAAACAATTTTTCATGATGTACCAGGTCAAAAGTCACTTTCTATATTTACAGCACTATTTTAACTAAGATATCCCAGACTGAATAAATATCAAATTGAATCGATTTCAGACCTTGTAATATCGAATCGAATCGATCCAGAAAATCTGAATCAATACCCAGCCCTAGAAGAAACATGAAATTCTAGATTCATCTTGCCTTGTATCAGTGGTTCAGGCTGGTAGTGTTGTGGTGTTTGGGATGTTTTCTTGGCACATGTTGGGTCTCTCAGGACCAATTAATCATTGTTCAGATGCCACAGCCAATCTGATGATAGTTTCTGATCATGTCTGTTATGACGACGGTGTACTCATCACCTGATGGCTACGTCCAGCAAGATAACGCACCATATCACATCATCTCAAACTGGTTTGTTGAACAGGACGGTGAGTTCACTGCAGTCCAGTGGCCTCCATAGTAACCAGATCTCAGCGTTGAAGGATGATAGGATGAGAGGTTTGTGTCATGCAGTGATTATTTTGTTGACTAATTATTTTTGTCATAGTTTTTGTCAACAAGCTTTTGTCCCTTGACGAAAACTAGATGGTAACTAATTTAAACTAAACAAGTGCACATGGGCAAAAAAATCTAATTAAATTAAATGACATTTACCACAACAAAAAACTAGACTAAATGTTTGACAGAGACTTGATCCAATCAGACCTAATTTGGTCATGGGATAAGTGGGATAAGTTTGGGAGCTATCCAATCAGAACTGCTCTCTAAATGAATTGATATATATAGAGCAAGGTAGCCTTAGGGTGCTTTCCCACTGGGGTCCTTGTCCTGGAGCCGGGTGCAATTGAGCCCAAAGTCCGGTTTGTTTTGGTAGTGTTAATATAAGCAAACCGCGCCCGGCACTGGACCCTGGCCCATTTTGGGAGGTGGTCTCCAGCGCGATTGAAGAGGACTCGGTCACCGGTCAGTTCAGATGTGAATGCAAGGGCGCCAGGATACTGCTGTGTGACGTCACGGTTGTAAGACTCCCTGAGTCTATAGCTCTGCCTGTGCTGTAGTCACTGTAAATTTTAACAACTACAGGTTGTCCGCCCTTTTTGGAATGCCTTGTGGAAATCATTAGACTCTAGTTGACAAGTGGTCTGTTATCTCGCACCTTACGGAAGACTCTGAGTTGATGTGTAGAAAAAGCGGTATAAAGGCAAGTTTCAACGTCTCCTGCCTCTTCAGAAACCATCTCATCCGTGCAGAACGGCCCATTTCATCCTCTGAGCAGCACAATAGATGTGGGAGTGGGAGGAAGGTCACTGCTTGCGTCTCAAACAATGTAAAAACACCCATAAAAGCACAAAGGACTCCGTTGTCGGTGCTAAACACAGTTTTCGCAAATATAAAAACACATTCAAAACTTTTCTATATGCATTTTTCTTTGTTTAGATTTACAATGGGGGTCACTGATGCTGTCTCAAACATGATACAAAAAAAAAAAACAGGAAAAAGGAAATGAAAAAGAAAGCGAAATGTAAACGTTGGTTGTTTGGTATGGGAAATGGTTACCATGGTAGCCTCTTCTTCGTTCTCCTCCGTAGCAGGTTTGGTAACCAGTTACTTGCACATCGCCCCCTGCTGCACCCTAAATAAAGGTGATAACATTTCACACAGAAGTTCAAGTTTTTTCTGTTAATTTACACATTCAAACTTTACTAACATTCAATAAAGGGTCATTAGATGTGAATTAGATTAGAAGTATAAAATATGACTTCAGAAAAGCAAGGAAACAAAAAAAATGCCTTACACTCTACTCTTCATATTTTAGTTGACTAAATTTACTCTCTGAGAGTCTGTTATCCAGACAAAACTATCCAGACAGATTTGTTGTCCGCACTGATTTGTGCTTCAATGGCGAGTGGAGTGTGGCATCCACTCGTTGTATGTGAAAAGTTTTTCTTCTTCGTATGTGTATTGTAGCAGCGCTGCTTCTCTGCAAACCTACACTGCCATCTACTGAACGGGCATGTGCACTTCAGTGGTTTCATTCATCTCCAGCGTCTCCGTCTGAACGCGGATTGACTTTGAATACGCTAAGGAAAAACATTTGCGTAAGTCAGAGAGTGTCTGTGTAAATGTTAGGGATGGGACGATACACTTAAACTCAAGATACACTGCACCTCGATATGCCTGGGTCATGATACGATACATCACGATGCAATATCAAAAAAGTAATAAGAAAAAATATTACTGTGTAATTACAACTTATTTGTTTTTGTTTAAGTTTCACACAGGAAAGCACAAGGCCTAACAGGCCAAACACAAACAATAACACTCTCTCTAACCCTAGAGAGGTTAGAGTGAGTGTATGCTAATGACCGGTAGGCTCGTTTTCGCAGTTTTTGTCTTTTTTAATGAGAAAGCTAAAATACTGTCAGACAGATGACTTGTATCCAGGCGGAGCGTCCTCAATATCGACCTCATTCGACTCCATCATTTGGCTTTTTGGAGGCAAGGTAGTTGGTGCTAATGTTTGTTGTCGTCACTTTTGGTCACCTGCGCTATTACCGGACGTGACGTCTTTGTTTCGCGATCCATTTTTTTCAAACTCGATGCATTTTGTCACGTACTGTATCGCGATATATTGCCAAACGATATTTCATCCCATCCCTAGTAAACCTAGACTTAGATGACTAAATAATGGCTTAAACTAAAAGATTTATAGGCAAAAGGCTATAACTAAAACCAAATTAAAAGTGCTGTCAAAATGAACACTGCCATCATGAATGTGCGTCAGGCTCTTTTGCAGTATGTGCATGATGCCATCATGTCAATATGGACTAAATTCTCTGAGGAATGTTTTCAGCACTTTGTAGACTATACAGCACAAAGGTTTAATGCAGTCTTGTAAGACGAAAGGGGTCCAAGCAGGTGCCAGGAAGGTGTACCTAATAAGATGACCAGTGAGTTTATTTCTAAAAGGCAGGTAAGAGCTAATACACAAGGCACTTTTCATTTCAAAACGTATAACCTGTAAGTATTTGTAGTTACCATTGTGAGGATTTCAAAACATGTTTCTCCAAAAACCAGATGAATGTGGGAGCTTTTGTGAGGAGTGTAATCCTCTCTGAACCTCTGCTCAGCTGTTTGGAGTTTTATAGAGAGTTTTATCTGTCTGGCTCTAACTTTACTGGTCTGATTCACCCTCTTTTGATTTAATAGCTTCGTGTTCAGCTGTGGCAGAAAGCTGTTTCAGTAATATAGCAAAAAAACCCTCTGCACACTTTGTGCTCAATACTAACTGGTAGACAGGCGCAGCTGGCAACTGGCTTGTAAACAAAGTGCAGCATTTGTCACTAACAAGCATCTCCATCTATCAGGATTCAGTAGTGCACAATGAAAGAGCTTAAAGGGGGCGAATATTGGGTTTAACAGGCGTCGGTTTGCAAGACAGAGTACTCCGATTGAATAATAATTTGGTCTTTAAAGGCTGGAGGTTTAATAAGGCAACTGAAGCCAATTAGGCAGCCATATTAACCTGAAAGGCAATGATGTTGTAAATCAATTTTGTGCTGACAGCTTGTTTCTGCTGCATTAAAGCAAGATAAGAAAAACTTGTTTTTGCAGATCAAGTATTTCATTGATTGACATTAAATTAAGATGTTCGATCCTTACATTTACTGGTGTTTTGTTGTAATGGGTGTCTGCATCTTTATCATTGTTTTAATAATCTAGATTTCTAAACTGGCTGTGTCAAAAAATCCACACCACATCCTGAAAGAGAGTTAGCAACCGAAGTCTCATAACAAAATGACCACCCTAATTTTTTCAGTGTAGTATCTCTTACTGCGGACCTTACATTGAACAAACGTCTCTGAACAAAAAACGGTGTTGAAAAGGCACACCGGTGTTGCTGCCAAAGACGACATGCATCCTAACATTATATTTACCAACTTGCTTAAATGGGAAAAACAGTTTTGTTTCCCAGGAAAAAATAAGATTCACAATGTAGACAGAACAATCTAAAATCAACATATGATCGGGACATTGTGAAAAAGCCAAATCTAATGGTAAGGAAAAATTAATTAATTGTCTTATGTGGAGTATTAATGACATCTATTATTTGGAAGGAAAAATTGTTTGATTTAAACCAGTATTACAACTTTTTCAAAAATAGGAAGCGCTAAAAGGAAGTATAATTCCCCACCTATTCACATATTATGCAAGAATAATATTTTAAGGGATGCACAATATTGGATTTTTCTTGATATGCCAATTTTTTTAAAGTCATTATTGCTGATGCTGATACAGATATTTCTGGTCAAGAGACAAGCTCTGTTCTTAACAAAAATTGACTTTTTTGTTGTCATGCACAATATGTTTTTGAGAGGATGCAAAAAGAAAAACAGCTTTTAACTCTTGTAAAAATAAAACCCTTGATTTTTAAATGTACCCATGTAGTGATGGAAAGGTGCATCAATTTTGTACAATGTGTAATTTTCCAATATTCCAGCGGAAAAGTATGACTGATGTATTGCCTGTAAGTATCTGTAAAAAAATAATTATTGGTCGATCACAATACTTAACTTTTTGATTTGATTTGATTTGATTTGTCTTAATTTCAAGCATAAAAAAATAAAAAAAAATTAACAAAATAACATACAAAATATGTAAGATAATAACAAAATATGTAAGATAATAACAAAATAGGACCTACGATCATTCTTGTACTTCAAATGGCATATTTCATCCACAAGGTTAAACAATAACAAATATAACTGAAAAAGTATTTTTTGGACTTTTTAGGCTGATATTAGCAGATACTGATATCAAAATGCAAATATTGTAATTCCCAAAATATTTGTGTGTTTTGGAGAAAATTGTATCCAAAAATTTCCTTGTCAGTGTATTGTTGTTGGATTGAATAACTTTAAACATTAACATGTGTTGGGCTGGGCAATATATCGATTACAACAATTAATTTGAATTACTTTCTGTAGAAGATTTCAAAATTAAATATCCAGATTTTTTTTCTCAACCTACTCCAATTATGTGTTGTTGCAATTGTTGCGTGTTGTTTTCATGATGATAAGTGTTGTCAGGTTTTGCACAAGTGCATGTTCAGGCTAATATTTGCTCTTTAAATGAAATCAAATATTGATCAGATGTTTCCATGTTCATGTACCGTAAAAATTGCTCAGCCTTTGGTGTTTGTACTGGCATCCCTACATTTGAACTACATTACGAACATTTATGATAAAATAACAGCATACATTTTAGTTTAAAAAGTTTGAAAAGTTGAATAAGTTTTGGAACATATTTTGATAACATTAAAGCAAAACTTGATTTATGTTATTTTTGTGTCACTTGGAATGCCTGTTTTTATTTTGAGAGGGAAAAAAATCAATCAAAATCATAAATAGAGTTTGTTGGAAAAAAACCCAAAGATTTTATTATAAATTTTCACCCAGTCCTAACATTTGTTCAAAAGCCATTCAACTTTGATTTTTGGAAAAGTGACAGCTGTAGCATATCTATGTAGCCACAGTAAACAGTGAACCAAGAGCCAGAAATCTGTAGCCACTTCACCAGAGCTTCATCTCTTGTGTATTTTTACTAAAACAGTCTGTTTTTAGCAGGGATGATATTTGGGGATTTAGAAGCACATCAGTATCAAACGTATGAATGAATGTTTTAGCATAAAACCTTAAGCATATAAAATTGGACTTGTGTAAACTTGTTGAAAATTGACATTACAAACATATTATCTTGTGGTTACAAGTTGTATTACTGTTAGTAGTACTTTCTGTAAACAGCCATTTTCTGAGTACTTGGCCTAGCATTGATTTTATCATTTCATACAAGTATCCACATAAACTGCATGGATAGAAAATATTTTCTACCCTAAAACTTGCTGAAACAAGCTTTGGTTCATATTTAAAACCTAACATACTACCCAGCTTTCCCTATACTCAGTTTTACAAAGTGTCATGGTGTAGGTAGCAATAAAGAAGATAAATTCAGTAAAAAGAGAAGAAATAGAAAGGTGTGATTTTGTCTTTTAAAGAGCTTTAATTTAATCCAAACCTTGAAACAGAAAATTATTTGTTGTGGATTTTCTTTCAGGTGTGCATGTTTGTGTGTCATCTCCATAATCAGTCCAGAGCTGGGTTTTGTTTTCATCTGGCATAAAGTGAAACAAATGAGTTTATTTGAGTCATAAAGCCTCCTGATAGATTGTGCCCTCTTATGTAACACTGCTGACTTTTGATCCTTGTCTGTCTGTCATTTAGGCCACAAACCATCGAGCTTGGTGCCACGGGGGGAGCCTCCAAAAAGGACAGCAGCAACATGGACGACATGTCAGTGGAGCAGATCACCATGAGGGCCAACCAAGTGACTGACGATGTAATGAGTCACACAGACAGAATCCCTCTTCTCTCCCCGTTCTCTTGTTTTCTATTTCTGAGTTTTTGAGTCTTGCCTTAAAGGGATTTTCTAACCTAAATATTCTGTTATCAAACACCAAACTACAAGCTCCAGACAGAAGCCGTGCTGTTTGAAACAGGCTCACCGTGCAGCCAGACAGACAGAAGAAGTGATAATGTGGGGGTGTTATTTTAGAAGTGTCTCTATATATTTTGATCCTTTATTTTTCTCTAAAGTGTCTCTGTTTTGGATTTGAGGACAGCAATCCTCTCCGACATTTCCTCACCTTCCTCACTGACAGGAAGGCTTCAGTTTATTTATATGCCAGGGTACAGAAATGCAGCTGAACAAGGGATGTTCCCTGGCAAATAACTTCAAACCATCAAATTGAATTACATTTAGCCACCAGATTAATTGGCATTGTATTCACATGATCAAAGCATCAACAGTTGGGTTCATTACCTCCACCAAGGTTTGTTTGTTAGCAAGATTATAGAGAAACTATCAACATATTTTGCTGCAATTTTCAGGAGACGTCGGTAATGGCCCAACTTAAAAATGCTCAGATTTTGGTGGTGATCTAGATAACCACCATTAGCAAACAATAGTTTTTGCTCAATAACTAACCAATACAGTGTCTTTGGGCAGAAATGAGCATTGTTCATCATTCAGGATCATCCATATTAATCACTGTGTTTGTTTATTCACTCATCTATCTGTCTATATTCATCATGTTATATTTATTCATTCATCTGTCGTCTGTCTTTCTAGATTAATAATTTAATGTTCATTTTTTAATTCAACTATCTGTCTGTCCGTCCATCCTTCTTTCTTTCTTTCTTTCTGTCTTTCTTTCGTCCTTCCTTTCTTTCGTCCTTCCTTCCTTCCTTCCTTCCTTCCTTCCTTCCTTCCTACCTGTCTATCAACACAGTCTGGTTTATACTAGCTGGTAAACTCTGGCATACTCTTTTGGATGTTTGTCCGCCTGGGGCTTCCATACACTGAAGACATCTTTGCCACAGTTTTGCCCGATTTATGCACCGACCACTGAAAACAGCTCTGAGACCCACTTATGGGCCTCCACCCACAGGTTGAGAACTGCTGCACTAGTAGATTGTATCTGAAGCTTGATTCTTCTAAGATTGGTCTTATATCATTAAGAATAAGTGATCCAGGATACCTCTGGATGAATTTATCATTCGGAAAAAGAAACACGTTTTAGAGATATTGTGGGTTTTTGATAGTACAAAAATATTTAAAAAGACGTGTCAGCCATGAATTGCGATTTGCATCATATTGCAGGATTCCTCCTAATACACACCCAAAGTCTGTGTAGTATTTAGACTGTCATTTTTAATTGCTGAAAATAGGGCTGGGAAATTTAATTGAAAAATAATCTAAATCAACATTTAGACTCACTAATCAAAGTAATTTTACTCTTGTAGATTATTTTGATTATTTTCCCGGTGTAAGTAACGTGACCGCACACCCTCCATATAGTCTAAGTTCATGTACGCCAGGAGCGAAGGACGCACCACCAACAAGGAGGAGACGAGCGCTAATCTATCAGAGGATTTCTGTTCAGAGGACATTGAGCAGAAAGAAGTAGAGAGTAAATACTGCAGGAAGACCATGTCGACGACCGTTGGTACAACCAAGACTTTGTTCCAACATAGCATAAATAATCGTTTATTAATCGTAATCAAGGTAAGAGCTTCAATTAATCGTGATATTGAGATTAGATAATATCGCCCAGCCCGAGCTGAAAATGATTATATCTTTGAAATATTGAATTTCCTATCTGCACAACAAATACCTGTTTAAAGCCACCAATTAAGTAACCTGAACCTTGAAAAATTAAACATCTCTACAGTGTCCTTAATTATTTACTTTAAAATTATTAAGTAAATTTCTCAGTGGCTGTAATTAATCAGTCGACTAATTTCTCATGTTGGCTTAAACAAACTACAATGGATGACAAGTTACTACACATTTAAGATCAAAAAGCAGGGGTGCTGGTTTGGCGTAGTGGTTAGCACCCCATGTACATGCTTCTGCCGGTCCAGATTCAAATCCCGCCTGTGACCAGTTTGCAGAGTGTCTTCCCCAACTCTCTCTCCCCCACAAGCCTATCCACTGTCTCTCTCCTATCAATAAAGGCACAAAATGCCCCCCAAAAAAAAAAAAAAAAAAAAAGATCAAAAAGGAGCATTCAGGGACTGTTTTTCTCCTCCTCTCTGTAACCCAGGTTATATACAGGTACATCTCAAAAAATTAGAATATCATGAAAAAGTTCAATATTTTTTATCACTCATTTCAGAATTACCAAAATTTCAAGCAACAAATGTTTGAAATGTTTCACTCTATCTGTAATGAATCTATATAATATATGGGTTTCACATTCTGAAATGAGTGATGAAAAATATTGAACTTTTTCATCATATTCTAATTTTTTGAGATGTACCTGTAAGTGTTTTTATTTTTTTTGTGATTAAATTGTTTAAACTAGTCCTAGTCGTTACATCTCTCTTTTGCTCTTGTGTAAAAATTAGTTGTTCAAACAAACACTGCAGTTGCCGACTCTGCAAAATCCAAAGGCGTCAGTTTGACAGCTTTTCAGTTTTTTTTCCTTCTTGAGAACAGCAGGACAGGAGACTCAGATCCACTCGTGTGTGTATGCTAAATAAGAGACTGTAGACAACTGAGTTAAAATAAAAAAGAGAAACAACAACAATGTAAAGTTGTGCCAAAAGGTAGCATGAAGTCCTGACCAATAAGAGGCAATCCAGTGTTCAGACAAAGAGCAAACATTACACACTAACAAACATTTTCACAGAACAATAAATGAATGTATTTCAGCAGAAAACTTCATACATTCAAAAGATCCTCTCAAAAAATCATTAAAGGGACGTCCCAGCTCAGGGCGATTTTGGCTATCATCACTGCCAGATGTCCAAACTTCTGCAAGAATATTAAAGGAGATAAAAATATCGAAAGGAGCTACAAAAACATTTCAAATGTTGAACTCGCATACAGCAAACAGTACCTAATTTGTCGAGGTAAAGACAGAAATTAAGCCAATTTCAGCCACTTTTTCTGACAAAAATAACATCACATTTCCTTCTTATCGAGCAATTTAACTTGTTTTTTATGTCTTTTTGGGCAAATGCACACAAGGGAATTTTACAGAGTTTATTTCTGCTTATTATAGGTCTATGTACATAGAAATGTAGCTATTTTAATGCTTTCATGGTAGATTTGTCAGATTTTCTTTGTGAAAAAACATTTTGTATTTTGAACTGTCTGGTGGGGTCATTTAAGGGATTTTGAGGGCTGCCTTTGACCCCTGAACCACCAGTTGCCCACCCCTATTCTAGCTCATGTTTTCCACCTACAAAGATTAAATAAATTGAAAACAGGAAAGTATGATCTTACTGTTTTTTTGTTGTTTCCTATAAAAAAGCAGCACTCTTAGGCAAGAAAACAAACAACCGAGTATTTTATCACATAAATCATACTGTGAATTTATTTTTCTTTTTTCAATCCAGCAGAAAAGAAAAAATCTGAATATTATGAATGTTGATCTTCTCATATATGTGGTGCCTTTTGTATTTTTAAATATTGTGTGTGATCATGGCCAACAAAATTGAAAAAAATCCAGATTGATGATATCTGAGATAAAATAATTTTAGCACAACCATGCAGAGGACCCCTGCATTTGGAAGAGCATCAGTAGGTGAAATTAAATGGCATATCCCGGGGAAGCCCACAGAGAGAGCAGGGGACTGTGGGTAATTATATTCATTGCAATGGCACGCACACACTGGGTTGATAATGAAGCTACGCATTAATAGGAAGCATGTGAGGCTTTACGCCTAATTTAGCCTGATAGCTCCCTCACCCCTCTGCGGTTTTGACACTTTCAATGTTGTCAGCTATATCTAAGCGTTTTATTATCAAGGAGATAATTGTTTAATCAGCACTCTGGGGCATCATATGATCAGCCATCTGATTCAAATGGAAGCAAATTATCCAACACAGGCCGGGCGTGTAGCTGTGAACTTCACCTTCCTGTAGTTTGGACTGTACTCACTCTCTCTGTCTGTTTTTCTCTCCTCTTTACTGCCTGATTTATCTCTCACAGTCTGTGCTTTCTGATTTAACCTGCTCTGTTTCTGTCTTTTTCTTTGTACTGCCTGGGTGACTTCAGAGATCTTAGCAGTGGCAGGGCGTGGGAGGGTCCTTTGGGTGCTCATACCTGAAACACTCGAAGCATCAGGGCAACGTCGGAATTTAGAATGATAAGAAAACACTGGGACTTAAGCTCACTTTGAATTTCAAGACTGTACCATGCAGTTCCTTGTCGGGCTGGTGGATATGGCTAATGCTGTTTTCCCAATTATTAGGATTAATATTAGATCTCGATTATTAATCATGGTTATTCAAAGCATGAAATTCTGCCTGTGAGATGATTTATACTAAGTTTCTTTAGTGAATAAACAAGGCAAGCAAGGTCTATCAGATGTAGATAAATTGTTTTTATACTAAACTGTGATTCTTAATTATATCGAAACATTAACTGCAGTGAGCTTCATTGGTTTAATAAATGGAAAAGTTAAATAAATACATAATAACTAAAAACAATTACTCTTTGATTTTGAAGCATCTGCATCACATGCATTCAATGTAACATCCTCTTTTATTGTGAGCTTGCACATTTAAAGCAGAATAAGTACAAGCTACAAATAAAAATAAGGAAGGGGGACAAAATAAATTCAGAAAGCAATATGCACATACTGGCCTCTTTATTAGGTACACCTTGCTTTTACCAGATTGGACGCCGTTTCCCTTTGAACTGCCTGTTTTTTCATGGAATTGATTCAGCAAGGTGCTGGAAAGATTCCTTTAGGACTTTGGGTGCATAACAATAACCTCCATACCCCAAAGGTGCTCAGTGGATTGAGATCTGGTAACTGTGGAGGCCACTGGAGTTCAGTTGAACTCATTGCCATGTCCAAGAAATCAGTGTGAGATGATTGAGTTTTGTGACGTGGTGTATCCTCCCGCAAAGGTACACTGTGGTCATGAAGAGATGGACACTGTAGTAGTAATACTCAGGAAGGCTGTAGCATGTGATCAATGCTCAGAAAAAATCTGCCAAAGAACTGTCCCCACTCCATTACAACACCACTGCCTAAAGCGTTTATACAAGTCAGTGTGGATTCATGCTTTCATGTTGTTTACAGCAAAGTCTGACTCCATCACCTGAATGCTGTAGCACAGTGGTTACCAAACTTTTCGCCATTTGTACCCCTTCAGACGTTTGACCTCCAGCCATGTACCCCCTACTCTCAAACACTTAAAGCAGCTAGAAAAAAATGTTTCTGTAAACCTGCCTCCACCTCTGCCTCCCACATTTAAAGGATAAGTTCGGTTTCTACAGCTTTCACATTGTTTATAGAATGAAGTAGAACAATATACTCACCCAGAAGGCTTTCCTGATCCAAACAGTGCTTCGGGAGATATTTAGATCCAAAATTGAGCGGTGGACATCCGTATAATGGTAGCACACGGGGCATGTTAGCACCGGTCCTAAAACTGCATTAATCGTCCAAAAACTCTTTAGTTTCACCAATATTTCATCATGGTCCGCTCGGGCTACTCCTCCATTACAGTCTGTGTCGCTCCAGACTAGGGATGTAACGGTTACCGGTAAAATGGTAAACCGTGATAAAATTTCCGACGATAATCGTTACCGTGTCCAATTAAAATTACCGTTATATCGTGCTTGATCACCACACTGCCTCGGTAACGCACGGTGATGCTACTCTTTGCCTGGAAAAGCCATAACTATGTATCTGCCCTCGATTAAGGAGCCTCACGTGAGGTGCACATGCGCAGTTTGCATTGTTTGGCCTCTGAGTCTGACACATTTATTGACAAAAAAGACAAAAGAACTGTTATGAATATAATAATAAAGGGGTTAAATTATTTCAATTCTGTATAAAAGTACTTTTAGAACATTTTGAGCACACTGCAACAATACCATGATAATAATGATAACCGTGATAATTTTGGTTACAATAACCGTGATACAAAATTTCCATATCGTTACATCCCTACTCCAGACATGTTTTTGTGACTATGCTGACCCCTGAACTGAAGAAGAAGAACGCTTGCCTCCGTGCATGCGCAGTACTCTCTGGAGCGCTGCCTCCGCATCCTCCTTTCGATGAGCTCCTCATCTGTAAACTCTGGCTCGAAACTGTAAGGACACCCATCATATTCAAAGTTCTCCTCCACATCATCTTCATCTGATAGGACGATTAATGCAGTTTTAGAAGCGGCGCCGTATGCCCTTTGTGCTACCATTATACGGATGTCCACTGCTCAATTTTGGATCTAAATATCTCCCGAAGCACTGTTTGGATCAGGAAAGCCTTCTGGGTGAGTATATTGTTCTACTTCATTCTATAAACAATGTGAAAGCTGTAGAAATCAAACTTATCCTTTAACATACAAATAAAATCTCTTAAAGCGAATTATTTCTCACGAAATAAATTAATTTACCAGCAATTTCAGCGGGCAAGACCAGTTCCCATTTGGAAGTAGAAATTTTGATTTCTGGAACATTTTCATAAATGAACTTGAAACTGTAAAGTACATACTCACCAGAGCTTTATTGAGAAGGATGTCTGACAGAAGTTATGTTAAAATAAGAATCTATTCAGGGCATATACTCCAACATGCCTCACAAATCCAGCCCACAGCTTCTCTGACAACACTGCAGTCCTTTATCAGATCTCACAATGCAAACATTTGCCAGATTGAACTTGAACTACTGAAACAAGTGGTTGAAACCTGACAAGTATTTGCGTACCCCCTACGTCACTTTGCATAGCCCCAGGGGTACGTGTAGTAGAAATTGAGAGTTCTCAGATCGAGGGAACATTTCCCAACCTTCTTTTTGCCGATTAAGCCTCAGTTTCCTGTTCTTAGCTGACAGGAGCGGTATAGCCTCTGCTTCTGTTGCCCTTCAGCTTCAATATTTGATTTGCTGTATGTTAGAGCTGTGCTTAAAAAAAATCAAATTTGATACAGCCCCAATGTTGTGAAAACAGTTCTTAAATCTGTATCACCCATGGCGCAGAAGCCAAACTACATGATGACGTGCACATTTTGCCAAAACTTAATTTACCCCTGGGGTCTCTGAAGACCTGAAGTTGTAAATTTAAACCTGGTCTGTGCTGTTTGTTTCCCAATAAAGAAGAAAAGTGTTCAGGAATTCTATTAAAACGTGTAGTCATAGTCAACAATGTGACATGCCATACTGTCATCCCAAACTCCTCTGGACACTCTCCTCTGACCTCTGGCATCAACAAAGGATTATTGCCTCTGGAGCTGCTGCAGATTTCTCTTTTTTGGACCATTCTTTTTTTAACCATAGATATTGTTGAGTGGAAGTTATGTAAATACTCGGACCGGCCTGTCTGAGTACTGTCCAACAACAATGCTGATTTTCAACTTCAGCAGGTTTTCTTGGCTATGTCTTCACGCCTACGCGTGTTGAATTTCTGCCATGTGATTGGCTAATAGGCTGTTTGCGTTGATATTTGGCGTGGTGTACCTCTTAAATAAGCTGTAAAAGCCGGAGTATAATTTTGTTGGATCTTTACTTGAAACATTTGATATTTTACAATTCTATCATTGTAATTGTGATAGTATTGTGATTGAAATATAGATGTAGTTTATCACCATCCAGCTAAATATAAAGTAATTATTTAAGTCCCTGGATCCTTGTGTCATAGTTTTAAATCCATTGTTTTTTAGCTGCTATCAAATCATTCTGGCATATTGCAGCCAATTAGTCCCCACAGTGAGCTTTTCTGTGTGTTTAAAAGCAGAAAGCACTTGAATTTAGTGATAAAAAGCTTTGCATGTAGTTTTCTGGAACTCTCGCGTGCCTTCTCTATCTCCACTTCCATTAAAGCCGTCCCAAACAAATGATAAAAATACCACACCATTGTCTCTATCTCAAAGATTTTTTTCACAGCATCCCAATCTGGAAATGTTGGCTAAGGCAGCACTTTCAGGCTTAATTAGCCAAGTTCAAGGATTTTAGGAGACATAATCTAATATTTATCCACCCAAGTGATGTTCTGGCTAAGCCAACAGAAACCTGGCCGAGCACGACACTTTCTCTCGTGCCAATTCTGTGTCTTTTTCACAACTCACTGATTAATGTATTCAGAGCAAACGTGCCACAGCGAGGGGGAGGACTCCAGTCCCCTCTCTCTCTTGTCATCAGTTCATTAGCGGCAGTAACAATGGAGTCGTGCCCCAGGCCGCTTCCGCGCTCCGCTCCTTTGGATGATCTGCTCTCTGTACAGCAGCGGTGGTTATTAATAGGGATGTTAAGGCGTTTCTCACCTGAACTGACAGCATTCCTGCTCGGCCTTAAGGCTCATGTTTTTGTGTGTTGTCATCGATTGTTTTGTGTCAGTCATGTGTTTGTCATAACGTCACAAAGAAGCAAGACGCGATGACACAAAAGAGCTTTGATGAAGCATTTTACCTTTGCCATAAACTTCCTCAGACGAGGCCTTCTTCATTGGGAATATTTATTTTTGACAATGCAGTTAAGGGCTGAAATGAAAGATTATTTATTTAGTAATAACTGAAAAATTTGTGGAAATGTTTAATCCTGAACCGTTTTGTTTGCCAGTAAATTTGACATTAAAAAGAAGAAAATATATAAAATTAAGAGTCTGTAGAAAAATGAAATGTTTGGCCTTTTTCAGGGTTCCCACGCGTCCTGGAAAACCTGGAAAACCTTGAAAATGATTGCCCAATTTTCCAGTTGTGGAAAACATATGGAAAATGAGGAAAAAAGTGAAATGTCCTGGAAAAGCTTAAATTGTCCTGGAAAATTATTTGTCTTCCTTATAGCTTGAAACATAGGAAATGAAGTAAAAATGTACTTGGTAACTAATGTACACGTAGCCAGAAAATGTGAGTTGGTAAAATAATGCAAGTTAAGGCATAAAATATAAAAACTCAAAACAATGGGGACCAAAAGAAATAAAAAAATGACAAAATAAAATTTAGGCTAAATTAACAAAATGTATTCATAAAAAAGCAGAGTAAATAAAGATTAAAAAATATGTTTAACCATAAATTTATAATAGGAAGACACATAAAAGCCAGACTAAACAGATAGCTAACAGACAATGTTTGTGCTGGAGAGTTAGAAACAAAGAAGTTCTAAAATCAATATGACCAATAGCACAAGATATTGTTCATAAGCCTCTGATCTTGTTTTTTAGAAGGCTAACTAGAATTGAAAACTGCCCACAGCAACAATGTAACTTCAGTTGGTTATGTGACACTGGAAAAAGTCCTGGAAAATGATTTCTAGAAAAGAGTGGGAACCCTGCTTTTTCCTGGTTAAAAAATGTCTTATTGCCAGTTTTTTTTTATTTGAAAGTTGGCTTTTATTCTGTTGTTGTATTATTTGATGGATATATTTTTAATGATGTTGGAAAGAAGCTTCTTGTAAATGATCTTTGGTTTATTACAAGTCATAAAAAGTGACAACTACTTCACATAATTTGAGCAAATGTTCTCTTGGAGAAGCTGGTAGAGCTGCGTGAGTTGAAAACTCCCATCAGCAGTTATATTGATAGATAAGTAAAAAGTGATAGAGAGGAAACGAGGTTGTGTATTTGGGGAAGTTGAATTTGGATTGTAACATTTTGTTAACATCTGTACAAAACAAATATGTTTTATTAAGTGAGGTTTTATAGCCTGAGCATCTCTCTGTTTGCTTTAGTGCAGTTTTTATGACACATTTACAAGAAGTCAATAATATTATAGGCATACTATCAGCATCAGGCAGATAATAGCTTTTAAAGTTTGCCATCAGTTTGGGCTGCTCATTATGGAGAAGGTTATCCATCTCAGTTATCTTGATTCACATTCAGATGAGCATTAATATGCACGACGACTCATTGATTTTAGGTGAAAAATTGTAAGTGCAGGGTTTTCAAATGATTTAACAAATCATAGTGTGGAAATTGTAGCACATTGTCCTATTTTTTAACAAATTTAACAACCACCCAGTGTAAAGTTTGTGCCTTGGCTGCCCTAAATGATCGGCTGTGATGTTTCTGTAATATTAACATACCAGTATGTAGAGAAACTCAAACCAGAATGATGATTTTAATAACTTAGTAAAGCTCATTTTTATCTCTTGATTAAGAAGTCAAATTATAGTTATTAACTCACATTCCCAGACAGATCATTTTAGTGGTTGAATATCATGCCTGATTAATTTCAGAGAAGCCAAGTGAGACGCTCAAATTAAGTATAAAAATTTGAATTCAGTGTGAAATTTCTCACTCCTGCAAAACATTGCTGAATGTTGAGATAACTGCATGATGCTGGATGGTTTTCTTGTTTGTATGACAGTTGGTCTTATCTGTTTGTTAAGCACTGTATATTTTATAAATAGTGGAATGATTAAATGAGATGAGTCCATATCGTACTAAATTCATATATTCTGCCAATATTTCAGGAAATATAAGGAATAAGATGGTCAATATGCTTGACTGTTAGAGTGGCTGTGATGTGCAGGAATTTTAATATCTTCAAATATCGATATTGCACTGATGATTTCATGCATCGTTATAATATACTAAAGATATTCTAGCAGGCTTTTAATTCTCTCACAATTTACGAGGCATGTGTGATATATTGATTAAATCGATTCATTTAAATTTGTTTTAATGTTTTCTTCAATCAAAAACACAACAATAACTCAGATGTTGTTTCCCTTTTTGAAAATATGAATGTTAAGATGTTCACTGTTTATGATGTAGGGCCTGAGGGACATCTCTAGCCTTTTTAAATCAAATTAAATTATGATCAGAGAGTTCCATGTTGATAAAAATATGGTGCTGCTTTTAGTAAAGATGTAGACCAGCCTCCATACATCCAAACTGCTCAGTGTACCTTTACACCACACATAACAAAATAACAGCATAAATCCAAAGTGGGAATTTCAGTTTACTTTTCGGATATTTTTTGGTAAAATAATCATTCAATTAATTTTGCGTCATTTGTATTTTTTCCCTTTTTCTGTTAGGAAATTGGAAACAAATTTTTCTCAGAAAAAAAAAACAGATTTTATTTAAAGATGCTATGAGGAGTTTCTCAGTAATTGCAAAAAAGTCTCACTTTTAGATATATGCCTGATCGAAATACACACTTTAAGATGAGTTTTATAGCATCAAAGTAGGTTATCTATAAATGCTACTCCTTAGCCTTCCGGTCAGCTCGGACAGGGCTGGACTGGCCTGGATACTCAACATCGGGAACAAGACAATTAAAACTAGAGCAAATTTATATTATTCGGACACGTCTTAGAGCACCGGGCTGTAAGTAGCGATATATAGCCGGCTACAAAACTACGATACTAAGTTTTCTAAAAATTCTCACGTATTGGTGCGTTCCAGTTGTAGTCAGAAGTAGGAATTTCCAGGTTCTAAGTAGGAAACTGCAGCTGGAACGTTCCCCAGAGTCAGAATTTCCTACTGGGAACTCGATGAAACCTCGCCACCCCCGAGTTGACAATCAGAGATGGATGCCCCCAGTGTGAACAGTTATTTAGCTCCTGTAATAATCAATTTATCTGCACTTCTAACTGGGGTGTGTCGCTCTAGATCAGCTGTATACATAGTATTGTTAGACTTATATTTACAAAAATGCTGCCATAGTGATAATCACATTCTTCATACAACAACAGCTAACAATAGCCTGATAGATCAGCTTGTTTTTTTCCAACTTCAACTGGAACGCTGATAAGTCGGAGATGATGTCACTCCCAGTTCCGAGGTTACAGGAACACAGCATTACGACAGTCGCCGTGCGTGCTCATGGGTAGCAGAGTCTTTATGTCGCCGGAACCAGATTCTCCTCATAGCACCTTTAAAGCAGGAATGCATAAAAGCATCAGAACAACGTCAGTATCAGCAGATATTTGCTTAAAAAGGGATTTTTTTTATTGTCAGATATTCACATTTTTGCTGATATTTACGGAGGATTTTTAGCCATCCATTTTGGCCATTACTACCCCATATATTGGCTGTAATCGAGTATAAAGCTGTACAGTAATGGTTTCCTCAGCATAACTGACTGTCCACTTTCACAAATCAAAATTGTGACTCATGAAAGGATGAATGTTTTCTGAGCTCCACGTCTAAAACGAGTGGCCTGACACCGTGAAAGGAACAGGTTGATTTTATTTTAGTGGAGGGTTTGTGCTCTGACCAAAAACATAAATATCAGTGTTGCTGATAGTGAGTTTGGAGATGTCTAATCAGAATGTCATAACAGATATCAGCAAAGTCCTTAATTGTGCATCCATAGTTTCAGGCCATATCAATCAGCCCTCCTGTTGTGTATTTTTTAAAGTTTTGTACAATAGTTGTTTTCAAGAGTATAATTGTCAGATGGATCAGCTGCAGAAGTTTCATAAATTGCAGTACAGTTAATCTCAGCTGTGTTTTAATTAACTCCACCAGAGAAACAGATCATAGCTTGAGTAACAGCTTTATTATTAACTGTGATATTTAATCATGCAGTTTAGATCTCTTACTGATGTATCGCCCACTCACAGAACAAACAGAAGCTGCAGGAGAAGACTATGATGTGAATTTGTTGAGATAGAAGACAATACTGTTTGCATAGGAAGCATTTAAGACCACATGTGAACATAAAACAGGTACAGTATTGATGTTTTAACTAACACAAGATTGTGTTCTTAAATTGGATGCTAGCTTTATGGGGCTTTTATATTATGAATATGTTATAGTTTACTTAATCTATAGTTTCCCCCATCCCTCTTATTTTGTTCTCTCTCCTTCTGTCCTTTGCTTTGTGTGCTTCAGCTTTCTTTTGCCTCGTGTTTCCCTCTTATCCAACAAGCTTTCGGAATGTTTTTTTCCCCGTGTACAGCAGCACAAATGTAGGCTCAGGTTTGTGTTTAATGCCAGGTCTGTATATCTCTGTTCTAAAAACACTAAAAAGATCCACATTTTTGGACAACCCTAAAATCTCTTGATGGGATGTCCTTTTGAAAAAATCAATCCCAAATTAAAAGAAAGGCTGAGTCCCTAAAATGTCAGCATTTAAATGGTCTCACATCGCTCATATCTCCTTACTCACAATCTCCTTGTGTTTCCTCCACAGTCACTTGAAAGCACGCGGAGGATGCTACAGATGGCAGAGGAGGTGAGACTTGGAAACGATTCTGCATCCACTAACACAAAAACACAATGACATCTTTTATGTTTCTGTTTGGATGGAAGAGAAAAGCCAGGATTTTACCTGGATGAGGATCAGGGAACCGTTATCTCACTGCAGGATAATTTTAGCAGAATTATATCAAAGCGTACAGCTCATGCACTGGTATTTAGTGTGCAGTGAAGCATTTTTTTATTCTTGTTGCATTGGTGTGACCTGACTGTGGTGAAATAAATCAAACGTCATGAGGTGAACTGCAAATGGCAACACATGTCTGATGATAAAGGCTACTTCAGCTGTTTATAAAGCTGTTCAGTTTTGAGAATGACTACACAAATTATTTCCATTCTTTAACCATAATATTGTCTTTTATGCATTTATTCTGACTTTCTTTGGCTTATTTCTCCTTTCTCTTCCAGAGCCAACAGACGGGTGTCAAAACCATTGAGATGCTGGACCATCAAGGAGGTAACTGTTAAACTTGGATACAGCTGCTTCACATGCAGCTGCTTTAACTTAATTTTCTAGAAAAAAGTTATAGGTTTTTTAATATTTAAAGGGACTGTGAGGAGTTTCTAAGTAATTACAAAAAAGTCTCACTTTTAGATATATGCCTAATCGAATGGATACTCAACATCGGGAACAAGACAATTAAAACTAGAACAAATTTATATTATTCGGACACATCTTAGAGCACCGGGCTGTAAATAGTGATATATAGCCGGCTACAAAACTACAATACTAAGTTTTCCAAAAATTGCTTGTTGTCACACATCAAAAACTACCGCTATGTAACTAGAAAGAGATACATTACCTCGTCGCTTTGCATCCTGAAAGTTGTTGAAAAAAGAAGTTGTAAAGCAATGCAGAGTTCTAAAGAAGGTTTGGGCAACATCACAACAAACGCACACTTTGGCTTCGGTGACGTCTTGTGGTGCGTTCCAGTTGTAGTCAGAAGTAGGAATATCTGAGTTCCGAGTAGGAAACTGCAGCTGGAACACCCCCGAAGTCGGAATTTCCTACTGGGAACTCGGTGAAACCTCGACACCCCAGAGTTGACAATCGAAGATGGATGCCCCCAGTGTGAACAGTTATTTAGCTCCTGTAATAATCCATTTATTTGCACTCCTGACTGGGATGTGTCGCTCTAGATCGGCTGTATACATCGTATTGTTAGATTTATATTTACAAAAATGCTGCCATAGTGATAATCACATTCTTCATACAACAACAGCTAACAATAGCCTGGTAGATTGGCATGTTTTTTTCCGACTTCAACTGGAACGCCGATAAGTCGGAGATGATGTCACTCCCAGTTCAGAGGTTACTGGAACGCAGCATTACGACAGTCGCCGCTTGCTCATGGGTAGCAGAGTCTTTGTGTCGCCGGTAATAGATTCTCCTCACAGTCATAATTAAATAAATTACCATGAATAAACACTTTCCCCTAAAAAGCAACTCCAAAAGAGACACAAGTCACCAGTTTTAGCATCCGTTCACTGGCTCCTGTACCTCTTTCGTGTTGATTTTAAACCAGGCTGAAGTCAAGAGGTGACAGGGCCGTTGCGGGTTGCAGGGTGGTGACTTTGAATCTTCCAGAAAAGACCAACTTCTTCTCCCTGTTGTTTCATAAATGAACACACGCAAACCACAGGCACTGTGTTTTTTTCTGCTTTTCCTTTCACTTTTTCAATTTGACTGTTTTTATTGATAGTTATTAATTTATTTACTTCTTTCTTTGTCTACACCACCTTTATTGACCGCTGTCTTCTTAAAGGTGTTTTATAAATAAACTTGAGTTGAATTGACTTCAGATAATTTATTCAGGTGTAAAGGATTAACATGCGAACGTGCCCTGCGTCTTTATCGGAGAGATTGACCAGAGTGATACGTCCAATGAATGAGAATTAATCTCACATGAAGGTTAAAACAAACAAAAAAACGTCTAGGAGGCTTTAAACAGCAAAACTTTGCTGCCAAGGTGAGAACGTGGAAGACAGTTTCACATCACAGGTCATACACCATGGCAGGAGTGAGCACAGCAACAAGACACAGAAGATACTCTAAATCAGCAAAATCTCTCAAGCAATGACTTTTAACAGACCGGAGTTTAATGATGTGATGCTCAAGCCCCAAAAAAATCAAGGACCACAGGCACAGATGTCGAGGAAACTTTGTCCGGCAGATGAAAGACACATCAATCCAACTTTCACTCAAATTCAGGGGATGTAGAAGTGCCACTGGAACAAAAGCTGAGCTGTACTGACACATTCACATCCTTTACAGGTTGTCTGTTTAATGCATGCTCATGTCAAATTTTTATTTTTCAGAAATGTGTAAAGTCAGTGCACCAGGACATCTTAGGTGACATAAGGCAGCTATAATGTACTAGAACTCAAAAGCAAATATACTGATTATTTCTATTCATCAGTAAAAAAAGTTCAGCTAAACATTCGGCTGTTGATGTACTGATTGTCCACGGAGGCCCACTCACATCCATCAGTCTCAACCAATCCGTCAATCTGTATTAGTGTAGCACCAGTTCATAACAGATGTTATCTAAAGGCACTTTACAATAAAGCAGGCTGAAGACATACTCTTCATTTTATCTATACACATTCATGCACATATACACATCCATATAAATACATAGATCTGTGTATACTAGAGATGTAACGATATTAAAATTTTGTATCACGGTTATTTTTGACACTATCATTATGAACACCAAGGAACTTTAAATACATTGAAACGTACTTGTAAAAATACAAATACCTCAAAATAATGCTATTAATCTATATGGAGAAGGACAAGAAAAAGTCTGATAACTGTAGAATACCATAATTGTAGAAGGCAGTAATTGTAATCTTGATTAAATTTGGTTAATTTCCCAGCTCAAGCCTAGACTAATTAATGATTACCGTGGGAAATTTTACCGCGGTTTACCGTTTTACCGGTAACCGTTACATCCCTAGTGTATACACATACATACCTTGCTTTATTGATGCTTATAGTTGAGAATCATCACCGTAACAGTGATAACTTGTCGGAGTGCTTCCTCATGATCAATCAATCAATCGAACTTTATTTATGTAGAACTTTTCCTACAGCATATGTAGCTCAAAGTGCTTGCAGAAAATGATATCACTTAGGGGACGCGTATATACGGAGAAGAGAACTGGACCTAGTACAGAACCTTGAGGAACTCTGTAACTGACTTTAGTTTACATGGGAGACTTTTTGTTTATGTATTCAAACTGGTGCCTATCAGATAAGTAGGACGTTAACCAACTTTAAGCAGTCCCTGCAGTCCCAAGTTGTTCATCTAATCTCTGTAGGAGAATATGATGATCATATCCCTGTTAAATCGTTCAGGGTTACCACACATCCTGAAAAACCTGGGAGATAATTAACCAATTTTCCAGTCATGGAAATCATATAGAACATGAGGAAAAAAAGTAAGAAGCACTGGGAAAAGTCCTGGAAAATAATTCTAAAAAAGAGTGGAAACCCTGTTTCTTCAGTAGTTAAGTTTTTAAGTTTACATTTTGTCTTTGGCTCTGATTTCCTACTGTTCACATATATTCTTTGCCTTATTTTTGCTCTACTGTTTAGGGCTGAACGATGTAATTATCATTTTTCTGGCAGATATTATGATTTCAATTTTATTCATGATTTTCTTCACATCAAGCTCCAGTGCAATATTCAGTTTGTTGACAGTAAAGACAACAGCAAATGATTAAAAGCACAAAACACAGTTCATCCTTTAATTATGATGATAAATAATCTGTTGTCATTATTTAAGGGATTCGACTTCTTCTACTCCTAAACAGAGGCTTTGTGTTGTTGACTTGATTACCAGCACTACTGTACATGCAGCTTGCCTATTAATCCTTAAAACATTTGACACAACAGATCTCAGGCCAATCAGAAGCACTGCAAAAAATTCCTGCTTTGGTGATCTCATGATTGCATTGTCTGAAATTGTGATTTTGATCCCAAAACGATAAATCATTCAGCACTACCACTGTTACAGTGTATTTTACTGCTGGATGGAAATGTTGAAGAGGGTCTTGGTACCCTTCATTAATCTAGGCTTGAGCTGGGAAATTAACCAAATTTAATCAAGATTACAATTACTGCCTTCTACAATTATGGTATTCTACAGTTATCAAACTTTTTCTTGTCCTTTTCCATATAGATTAATAGCATTATTTTGAGGTATTTGTATTTTTACAAGTGTGTTTCAATGTATTTAAAGTTCCTTGGTGTTCATAATGATAGTGTCAAAAACATATGCTGGATGATAGCATATGGTGTGTGTTTTGAAACCAGTGAGTAATCATGTTCCATAATCATGATCTCAATATCTATTTAAGTGATACTGATTACGATATTTGCTATAATCGCTTACCTTTGACAGCAAGGTTTATCTTTTAGCTGGTGTTTGTGAGATTGTTTGTTTGCCTTAAGATGGTTAACTCAAAATGTTCTCAACAGATTTTAATGGAACTTTCTGGGAATGCTGGTCATAGCACAAGGAAGTGGTGATAAGGATTTGATGATTATTTGGATATAGATGCGGATCCTGGAAAGTTTGCATGATTTTTAACATTAAGACAGGGCATTTTTTCACATTTTTACCAAAGACTTTAACATTTTTTAACATGTTTTGATGACATTTTCAGTGAATTTTTGTCATGGTACAAGGAAGAAATGATTAGATTTTAGTGTTGATCTGATTCTGAATATCATTTTTAATGACTTGTCAAAATTACTCAGCAGGACAGTTTTCCACATTTTGATTATAATTGACAATGTAAGAAATGAGGTTTGTGTTAACGGAGCACTTCCAGTTTGTGATGTTTCTTTTAAAGTAATCCTGATCTCATTATTTACTACATTTGTGATTCACATCTAACATGTAGGGCACTTTTATTTGACCTGATTTCTCTTGTGTGTACTTTAAAGTATCCTTTGGTAACAAGCTTAAGGCATGGTCAAATATATTTGCATTTATTTCCATGACGCAGATAGGTGTGTACACAGTGCATAGTTACACTGCCAAACTAATTAGTCTTTCTGGTGACGTAGAATGGTGTTAACCAGCATTTGATTATTGCTTTGGTATAATCCAGGGTTTTAATGTATTGGATGTGATTTATATCTGCCTAATCATCTGACAGGTTTGCCGCCTAACCAACCAGATGTCTTTATGTGACTGCACAAATGCCACGAAAATGTCATTACTTAAATAACCTTTAGGTTTTGAGGGGGCTGGAGATGATTTAAAGAACAGATCTCCATTTTTGACATTTTAGAGAAACTGTTTTTTTTTTGACGGACTGTATAAGAAAGCTCTCAAGGATGTGTAGGCTTTAGAGAAATAGCAAGGACACAAATGTGTAGCTGTATTATGCCTGGAGAAATGTTAAAGAAATCTTTGACTTTGAATTGAAGACAGTTTTGCTAACCTCTCTCTTTGGCTGTAGGAAATAATTTAAAAAGAGAGAAATCTACCAATAAATGTGCTTTTTATTATATAGTTACACTATTAGAGAAACTCTTCCCTCAAGGTTGGTGGATTGAAATGAAACACAAATATGTGTATTTAATATCAGCCTCAGTAATCATAGAAATAATTAGTTGGTTTTTTTGTTTTGTGAAAGTCCCTAAAATATGTCTAACTTCTCTTTTATGTGTTCCCAGGTAAGACTGTTTGTAATGATTAGTCGTTATTACCTGCAGTGCTCCCTTTCTGTTGCTTTTGCTTCATCTTTTTCCAGTTTTTTTGGGTTGATGAAATGACCCAGTTATTGGCCCATTTTAGGAATCCTCTCAGGGATAATTAGAGTTTAATTAGATCTGTCCTGAACATTGATTAATGTGGGTGATACTCCAAACAAAATGAACATCCATACTAATAATGTGTGGAATATAAAATGTACGGAGGTATAAGACTTAAATGGGTGTGTGACGCTGTGTTGCTGCCTGTGTTTTTCAGAGCAGCTGAACCGTGTGGAGCAGGGCATGGACCAGATCAACCAGGACATGAAACAGGCAGAGAAAAACCTGACTGACCTCTCCAAGTGCTGCGGCCTCTGTGTGTGCCCCTGTGACAGGTACACTGTATGCTCCGAGCTCCAAGTCCTTCATTTGTGATATTGTGGTATCTTGCTCAGCCCAAGTCATTTTTGTGTTCCTATATTTGTCAGAAAAATTCCTCCAGGCATTACAGTAATAGCATTTGTTGAAGACCATTTACACGCAAAGCAATTCAAAGCTTTTCCAAGTCCAAACAGAACATTTAAAACATCGAGGACCCTTAAATTATGGCACAAATTTACCTGAAATAATTCAAATAGATGATCATGGGAGTTGTGCTGCTGGGGGAGAGGCTTACATTTCTGTACAATTAAAAAGAAGCATCAGAAGACGAATTTTTAAAAGATGCAGATTAAAGAAGTGCAAATGCAGCGAAGCATCAAAGGAGAAGCAAACAAAACAGACTCCAAATTGCAAGACCAAAAATAAGCTGCAAACAAAAGAATGTGAAAACAAAGGAATGTAAAACATCAAGACGAAGACTAAATAACAAGATCAAAACAATGCAAGGACAGCCAGATAGAGAGAATGTTGAATAAACTTGTTTTTAAGTTGGATTAGTTAGTTAAAAATCTGGAACAGAACAACTTAGAGACTCTGAAGGATGACAAAATGACAGAAAGTATAAATACAAAATAGTTTGAAACCTTTAGGACTCTTCAAATCATTAAAAAGAAAAGTTAAATCATTACTTAAAGATACTGAGAGGGGTGCTGGTTTGGCAGAGTGGTAAGCAACCAGGCACGTCCCACGTACATGCTTCTGCCGGCCCAGATTCAAATCCAGCCTGTGGCCAGTTTGCAGAGTGTCTTCCCCTACTCTCTCTCACCCTCTTTCACAAGTCTATCCACTGCCGCTCTCTCTCCTATCAATAAAGGCACAAAATGCTCAAAAAATAGTCTTTAAAAAAAGAGAGAGGGGTATTTATTTATTTACTTATTGATTGATTGATTGATTGATTTATCTCAAACTTTAAAAAAAAGAAAAAAGGAAATAAAGAAATAACAACCAAATCCAACAAGTAATATGTAAACCAAACTGTACTGTTACAGTACATCAGCAAATTAAGCATGTGAGTACAAACACATGCACAGCAAACAGTTTGAGAAGGAACAGAAAGAAGAAAAAAAGTGTATCTAGTCCTGTCCCTTCCTGGCAAACAGATACAATACTGAATTATAATTCAATACCCACTGTCATTATTCATGGAAACAATGTAAATTCATGGTTAATAGTAACTCCCTTCTTCATGTTAATCACCATGACAACAAACAAAACATCCTCAATATAAGTAAGCACTTCAGAGAAATCAGTATTTACATTATATGTTAGTAATGTCCATTAGGGATATGCGGTTGCAGTTAAATAGTAAACTTAGTGATAAAATTTCACATGAGAACTACCGTCAATTAAATTTATACCGTTATATAGGTGGCGACCACCCACACTGCCTCGATAACGCGGGTGCTCCCCAATTAAAATTACTGCGAGACGGGAAATATGTATCTGTCCTACGATAGGTCACTTTTATTGAGTGCACATCGCAGTTGCAAACGCGCAGTTCTAGTCCCCAGGCCTGTTTATTGACATTAAAAACACATAACAAGAACTGTTTATGAATATAATAATAAAGGGGTTATGATTTCAATTCTGTGTAAAAGTACTTTTGATGACATTTGTGAGCACACTGCAACAATATCATCATGATAATAATGATAACCGATCAGCATAATTTTGGTTAGCAATAACACAAATGATACATAAATTGTAATCAATATGATACAAAATTTTCATATCGTTACATCCCTAATGTCCATATAATACAAATCCAAGTATTGTATATACAGTGTTTATGTAATCAAACCATTTTTAATATCAACAGTATTCATGATCATCCATCTCATAATGCTATAAATTTCCCCTTAGTATATCTGTTCTAAACTACATTTTAAGTAACTTACTATAATTACCTACATATTTTGATAGCAATCAGTGTTTTGGTTCAAGGCCACGTTATTACTAAATTACCTGTTTGAGTTTAGTAGTACTTTTCTATAGTGTAATTTAAATATTTGCATGTTACTGCACATTTTTAAAGGGACATCCAGTCTGTTTCAGAGTTTGACTCCACAAACAGAAATGCACAAACTTTTCAGAGTTGAGTGAATGATAAGACAAATTAAATTTTGTTCACCGCTTAGATTATAGCCCCCCCTCTCTGGTTTTGAAAATCTTTATTTATTAAGAGTATATCTCAGATAACTGAAACATGAGCTGATGAACTATCCCTTTATTAATATTTACAAGTGCATTGAAGGGCAGCACTGTGCCTGAAAGCACTACAATTATTTTCTGAGTGGGATGGAGCAGGTAGTCTCTTGGCAAGAAGGTCGCTGGTTTGTTCCCCGGGCCAGTCACGGCTTTTCTGTGTGGAGTTTGCATGTTCTTCCCGGTGAACGTGTGGTTCACTCCACAGACCAAAAACAGGCTCATTGGGTTGGCTTCAAATTGCCTTAGGAATGAGCGTGAAAGTGAATGGTTCAACTCAAGAATGAAACATGAGTGTAGTTCACTCTGGAGGCAGTGAACAGCTATATATTTCCAGAGGCATCAGGAGTTTAGAGCTCCGTCAGCTGACTTAACTGATGCTGTTAGCTGCTGTGTGGTTCTCTCTGCTTCTGTCAAGTCGTCCCAGGCCTGAAATGTTCATCCAAGTAAATCTAGAGACTTTTTGTCTGTGGTTAAGGCTGCGTGCGTTTTCACACAAAGCTTTCCAGGACATCAATTACTAATAAACTTTCATCTACATGGGCGATATTTATTTGATCTCCCTTTTGTTCTGTTTCCCCTGCTGACCTTTTTCTGGATGCAGTTATATTTGTACCTGTTTGTGTTGAAAGTACTGAATTTTGCAGAGCTGTGTAATTACTTATAACAAATCTGCTGCACACCAGTACTCTGCATATTGGTGATTAAGGTACTTTTATGAGCAAATATCAATGATAATTTAGACAAGTGCACAACTCAATATTGTATTTCTCATGTGAATCCATCCTTAAAACTTAATCAGACTTTTTTGTGGCTTTGGTTTTTATTTTTTGGACCAGAAAAAGTTGTGAATTTTTCATTATTGAGAGCTATAAGCATTAAAAAGTTCATTTTAATTTGTCTGAGCTGAACTTTGTGTTTACTCACGCAAGTATAAACTTAAACAGCACTAGTAGGACAGTTTGTGAATGTTGAAATCAGATGTAAATGTTTGTCAGATTTAGCAGTTGATGAAGATGGATCTCTTTGGAAACTCTTGATATTGGATATATATTATTTTCCAAAAGGGTAAAGGTTCAGTGATACTCAGTTTGCTCTACAGTTGGCCCGTCTTGACTACAGGAACTTCCCCTCCAAATTGTTTCAGTTTTGATTGCAGGGAAGAGAGTCTAAATTTAATTCTGTGGTTGATTAATGACCCTCTGAAAACCCCCTGCCCAGTGGATGTTACTTTCCAATGGATCTAGAACTGTGTGGGAAAGGCCTTCAGCTCTGAACACCAACAAGCAGTTTTTGGGAGAGCATTAGAGTAATAGAATCAGAAGGAAACAACAAAAGCTGAAAACCTAATGTGTGTCAGATTTAGCAGAAAATGAAGATGAATCTCAAAGTGATGGTTTCCAATCATCTGCAAACACAGAAGTAAGACAATAATGAAAATGCCATCTGAATCAGGACTTCTTTTTGAGTTATCCTGCTCACAAACTAAACACAAACTAACTTAGACAAAAACATGACCTCCTTGGAATATAAAGTTTACGATATTTTTAAGAAAGACAGGAGAGTGCAAGTTTGTGTGCTAGTTTAGACAGAGTTAAAGATGTTTCTCCATACCTCATTCAAAGTCACACGGCTTTAACATGCTTAAAAAATTAAATATACCGTAAAATACCAAATAGTAGCCGGGGCATTTATTTGCTTCTATTACTTAGCAGACCAGGCGACTATTTGGGACCAAGTGACTATTTGGGACAGGCGTTTAATTCCTTATCCATAAAAATTTTACTAAGCAAAACATGAAAAATATGTTAAATATAATAAAATTATTTATTTACACTAGTATGAATAACACCTGTACATTTTCAAGGCAAGGTTACAGTCCTGTAGTTATACTCTTGTCTGGTCATACTGGTCATGAGCGACTAGTAGTTAAGGTCTTACTTCTTTTTTTTCCGGCTGCACCAGGGCCATGGAGATAAGCAGCAACGTACCGCTAACTGACGTCACAGCCTCCTGACGTTAGTTAAGGGCAAAAACAAACAGCGGCAGTGGCAACGTCGTCTTCGTTGAATTTTCAAAGCTCCACTCTGTTAGATTCAGGCTTTCTGCTATCTAGTACCCTCTGTGAAAGTAGAGTGTAGCTGCACTGTTGTGAAACAGAGCGCCTCACACCAACATGCATTTGTTGACATACGGGGGAGGAGAAGCCGACAGGAGGTCCAGAGAGACAAAATAATTGTAAAGGTACAGTCTGATCATGTTTCTTTTCAAGTGTCAGCTGTCAGTTGTGAGCTTAGCATTTGCATGTGTGTTCTGTAAACTTCGACTTTGTCAAAATGGACTGCTACACCCAGCATTTGTTTGGGACCGGGCGTTTATTTGGGACTGGGTGTTTATTTGGTATTTTACGGTATTCTTGTATGCTTCTACAGCTTACACATTCAGAACCTAACTCTCCATTAATAATTAAAGAGAGGTTTATCCACTCTCTATTTAGAGTTTCCTGTCTTAGAGTACACTTATTTTTAAACATAATTAAAGTTCTTATTAGTGATCATGCATGATATTTGTGACACAGTACAATACGATTTTAATTCTATACTCTTAAATGTCTTTTGTCCCTTTCAAAGAAGGAGAATGAGTATATCAATATTAGCTTTTCATAAAGCTTAGGGAGGATTAAAGTATGAAAGGGCACAACAGTCAGTAGGAACAAATAAAGAAAGATGTTAAAATAAATAGAAATTAAAGGTAAATACAACTGATTATCAGACAAGTTGTGCAAGACTGCACGAGTTAATGGAACTGAAACTTCGGACGACAAATGAGATTTGTTAGACAGTAAGCAGCAATTTAGAGTGACAAGTTATGAGGTAAAGTGACTCAGAGTGATAACTTATGAGGTAAAGTGACTCAGAGTGATAACTGACAGCAGGTATGTAAACAGCAGTGTGCTTATTAAAGTGACAGTTCTGGGAACAATGTAAATATTTTGCCAGAACTCAAATATGTTTACAACCTGCTGCACGTTTAAAGTTGATTCACCTTTTGGATTATTCGTCCAGTTTTCTGCTGCAGTTTTAGTTGGACAATTTATCCAAAATATTTTATTTCTCTCTTTCAAATTATCCTCGTGGGGTTTAGCTATTTCAAGCAGCTTTTTACAGCGGATTCACAGTCAACACATAATTTCTTGTGACAGAATTAATTACCATCTGTTGCTGGTCTTTTACCTCCAGAATAATGCCTTTCTCTGCGAGTTATTTTTCTCCTTTTAAAATAAGCACAAAGCATTTCCGTTTGATTTAGCACAGAATAATTATTGTTCCTTCTCGATGGTTGGTTTCACATGAACACTGAATGAATCGAAGCCTCACTCACAAATAAGATTGATTCTAGATTGGCAATGAGAGAAGAAAATACAAATTTGCATATTTGATGAACATTTCATGGTCAAGATATTTGCTGAATCAATTTTCAAGCTCTCCCAGTGGTTTCTTAACTGCATAGGTGCTCAGCCCTCTGCTGAGCACAACTGGCCCTTTTATTCCTCCTGTTTTTGATGAATAATAGATGCAAAAATGTAAGGCCCGTCAACAGAAAAGGGCCTTTTGTCCAATAAGATTGAAGAGTGGGGAGCCGCTGAGAAAACAAGAGAAGTCCAACCAAGTGATTTTGCAAACTCAGAACTTTAAAGAATTATTCCTGATGAGTGCATTTAAAGGGAAGTCTTAAATTAAAAGCATAAATTGTATAGAGAATATCAGAAACAATAATTGTGTATAGTTCCTTAATTCAATTCCACACAAATGCAACATCTTAACAACCTTTCTCTAAGAGTAGTAGCCCACAACCCTCACCCAAACACAACCAAACAATGCCCTGCTACTTCAGTCAAAAACACAAACTATCTCTTTAGCGACTCGTTCGCTACATTGCAAAAGAAATGTAACCCTTCAATATGGCTAAAAAGCCTGCAATGTTAGAAACGTTTGACAGACAAGAGAAAGTACATGTCACAAACAATTCATGAACTGTAGAAACTCCCTTTTATTTATTGTTTTTATTTTTGTGTGTTTTTATTGGAGTTTTGTTTTTTTTCTTTACAGAGACAGGGTCTATTGTTTTATTCTTCTTGATTAGTATAATTGTTTTTATTTACATGAAATTTTTCCTTAAACAGATTCCAATTAATTTTCATTGGGGTTTTTTTCTCTTTTATTTGTTTGTTAAATATATTATATTGTTTGTTTATATTTTTATTTAAAAGATCTTGACCTTCCAATTACAGTTAAATACTCATAAGAAATTAAAGTTTCTTGCTTTTACTCACTTTATTATGACATAAACTATAATTGCATTAATGAAAATAATGAAAAAAAAATCAAAATAATTTTAACAATAATATTGTTTATTGTCAATAATTTTTTGAACAATTATCGTCCAGCAAAATTTGTCATCGTGACAGGCCTAAGCATTTGGATTTGAAGGACAAAATAAAAAGCATGGTTTCTTTAGTTTCTTTTGGTTCTTATCAACCAACATACTCTACTGGTGTCCTCTTAAGATGTTTCTGAAACATTTGCATTATCCAGAGAGCATTTGATCACCTTAAAAATATAACATTGAACTGACACACATTTGTATCCCGGAGGAAAAGCTGAAATTAGAAACAGAGTTGATTTGTAGTCACAACATACTGATGATATAGAGCAGGTGTTCCCAAACTCCTCAGCCCTGAAGACAGTGCCAAAGAGCGGAGACCCCCACCATCTGTGGAGATAGTTGAAGCATCTAAATTTGTACACAGCTGTACACATTCAAGCTCCGGTACAAGAATGTTTGCTTTAGTTCACACTTGTCTCACATAATGCTTTTACTGTTTATGTTATTTATTTATGCATGTATTTCTGGACTGATGAGTAAAATGTACCAATAGAAATAATTAGGGATGCACTGAAATGAAAATTTGTGGCCGAAACCAAATAAGATATAAATGCTTGGCCGAATACCGAATATCCAATGCAGAGGCAAAGTAGTTCACTATATTTTTGACAGTGCATTAATAGCTTAGAGTACATTTTTAGACATGTTTTTAAAAGAAAGTAATTGTTTATTGAATATTGTGACATTTTTAATATTTCAGTAGCCTTTGCTTTTCAAAGAAAGACCAAAAAAGTTTTTCATTCATATTAGGCCTTCAAGCAAAACAAAACATGCATTAAAAAATACTAATGTGCATTGAAGTGGATATAAACCAATAATAGCAACAAATAATTGTCCTTTTGACACAATACTGCTTTAAGGTTGTCACTTTATATTCGATATTTGAATAATCGATCGAATATGGGAATAAATACCCGTAACCGAACTGTAAATAAGTATTTGAATGTAAAATATTGAGTGTGACGACACATCAGGGCGTTGGTGCAGTGGACCGTTCTGTCCATCAGAGGGCGGTGTGAGCGCAGCTTGACCGTCAGTCACATCCGCTGCTCTCTTGACCTCAGTAAACAAAGAGTTTCCACTCCGAGCGGACATTAACAGCCCTGAATGTTCTGAGGAGAGCTGTGTGGAAGTAGTTTTGGTTCTGCATCATTGATGGCAAACTTAAAATCGAAGACCAGGCTGTTTGTTCTGTGAAATACAGTTTAGTAACTTGTCCTCCACTTATTTGCGGGCTCAGCTGTCGGCTTTTCGTCCAAGCTATACGGTTGAGTGCAGCGGTGCTTCGTCAAGCATTTAACCCCGTGTGACTTTTTTTTTTCGGCAGGATAAGAGAGTCTTGAATATCGAATCGAATCGAACATCTTTGATTATTTGGGTGCATGATTGAGTTTGATTTTTAGGAAAAGTGACAGCCTTAGTCTGCTTAGCCACAGTAACACGCAATGATGTGTTTGATTTCGTCATTGCGTCACATGGTACTATTTGGCCTTGCTATTACCTCACTCCACCGAAGGTCGAATATGGCTTTTTCTGCAATATTCGGCCGAATATATTCAGCCACTGAATATTCGGTGCATCCTTAGAAATAATCTAAATCTGTCCTCATTTTTGGAAGGCATCTTGCTTCCCCTCCTTTGGTGACTTGAGGGTCCTTGTCCTGTCTTTTTGAAACACTGATACTGAATCTACCAATATCCAAAAGGGTAAGATTAATTGATTCTTATGTTGTGCTACAGTTGACCCGTCTTGAGCTCAGGAACTTCCCCTCCAAATTGTTTCAGTTTTGATTGCAGAGACGAAGGTCTAAATTTAATTCTGTGGTTGATGAATGACCCTCTAAGAACCCCTGCCCAGGAGCTGGTACTTTCCAAAGGTCCCAGGACTGTGTGGGAAAGACCTGCAGCAGGGAACATTTACTGCTTGATTCAGGTCTTGTTTACACTTTGAAGTAACATAAGACTCCAGTGACAGCTGTGATACAAACTCATCAGCACTCAGAGGGGTTCATTGACAAACATGTTTCACTTTCAGTTTGTTTGACTCCACTCAGGTTTAATTGGGAAGCAGTTTTTGTGCTTAAAAGGGAAATAACTGCTAAGTAATGAAATTATAAACAAAGAGGAAAAGGTAAAAGTCTAAAAATTCAAAACCAGAAGGCAATGAAAGAAAATATATCCAAAACAGGAATTCAAATCAGCAAAACTTTGATCAAACAAATTAAAACCAGAGATGATTTTAAGTTTATTCAATAAAAAGTAACCAATGCAGAATGATGCAGCAAGATGAAAACATTAAACATTAAAACCTCTCTCGTTGCATCTTAACATTTTGGTGTAGTGAGCTAAAAAGTTTAGGATCATCCAATAGAGAGCTCTCTCCCCTGAGCCAGTATGAGAAACACGGGAACTCTTAGTGAAATGTGGAGAATCTACATTTGTGATCGTCCTCATTTACACGGTCATCCCCAGAGCTTTAGCCTGTAAAGAAATGCATACTATAGTGACCTACAAAAACTGTTCAGTTCCTTGAGAGGAAGTGTGCAGAAGTGAAAAGTCCCTGTAACCTTTGCCTTACATGAACAATACTTCTCAGACAGACAATTTAATGTTAAGATCTTCATCTGATTCAAGTCAGTAGAAGCAAACAAGAGCCTTGTTTTATCCATTTCTGTCAAACCACTCTGGTTTAAGAGTCAGTGAGTGTGCATAATGCAATCATGTCTGGTTTTAAACATGAAATATTTCCCCAAAATGCTTTCATACTGGAGCAGAGGAGGACACTTTGATGATTACCTAAAGATAAGGTAGGAGTGTGCATCTCTGTCCTCTGATTTGTGAGTATCTGTCACTGTAGTGGTAGTTTTATAGTGCATTTTCACCAAACATTGTTGTTCAGTTTGGTTCATTGTCAAACCCTACTGTTTTCATTTCCACTGATAAAACTGGAAAAGTTACCAAAACAACTCAACCTTACTTTTCCTGCTTTATGGTACATTTCTCCCGGATTCATGACAAGCAGATAGACACCTTTCTTTCGAATGTGCATGCAGTAGCAAGGAAGAGACAGGCAAAGCTCTCACACCACTAGTTATCTTAGCTCAAACACTGGGAGTCAATGGGTAGTGTTAGCCTGCTTCTGTCTAAAGTCATCAGATAAACTGTTCAACAACTCTCAATGGTCCTGTATACTTGTTGTGACTTGTTTTTTTTTTTTACCATGTTATGTTATCTTCCACTATCATCATATTATCTTTTACTAATAATCAGAGGCTTTGCTTTGTTGATATACTTCCCCAGAGGTTCGGGCTAGAAATGTGACATTTGTGAAAGAGTCGGGTCTTTTGAACAGCTCTTTTAGCTGTTATAAGATTAGCTCACAAACAAACTGCTCACTCACAATTACAAATCAGTTCTCATTGTTCACTTAAAAAGACCTGTTCAAAAGACTTGACTTGTTTGTGAACATCACATCTCTGGCGCAATCCACTGTGGAGAAGCTAAGCCTCTGTTTATGAGTAAAAGAAGAAAACATTATGGTAGTAGAAGACAACGTAACATTTTTAACGCAGTAAAAATTAAGTCACAACTAGAAAGCACTCGGAGAGCGCAGACCTCCGCCAGTCCTCCTCAGTCCTCAGCCATATTGTCATTTTGACCATAAATATTACTCCTACCTTTATTTCATCGAAATATTTAGATTCCTTGACCATGAAAACAAACCATTAGTAGTTGGATTCGTAGTGATATCTATTTTAGGTCAGTAGTTATTCACAGAAATCACATTTTTCGCTATGGCGACCAGACGCTGATCTGGATCAACACCAAAATGGAATCAGTTCTTCCTTTTCCCATGCTGAACATTTCCTGAAAATTTCATCCAAATCCGTCCATGACTTTTTGAGTTATTTTGTTCACGGACAGACAGACAGACGGACAGACAGACGGACAGACTGACAAACTCTCCCAAAAACATAACCTCCTTGGCGGAGGTAACAAGCACACAGGACCATTCAGAGTTGCTGAAGAGTTTTTCTGATGACTGTATGCTGAGGCAGGCTAACACCACCCACTGGTGCTCGGTGTTTGAGCTAAGCTAAGTAGCGGTGGGCAAGCTCTGCCTGTGTCTTCCTTGTTACCGCATGCACATTCAAAAGAATGATGTCATTCTGCTTGTCATGGACTCAGGAGTGAGGCAAGTCAGGAAAAAAAAGGTTGGCGTATCCCTTTAAAGCCAAAACGAGCTCAAAAGCTTCTATAGCATGAACACAACACCAAGGTCTGTGCACAACAAAAAAAATGTTGGCATGTCCCTTAAAGAGTTGGCAGCTCATGCGTTATAAGTACAGCTGGCTGTGGAGCATGATCAGGGTTTATCATACAGAGCCTAACTGGACCGCTCTGTGGACACCATCCATTAGAAATGTCTCGTTTGTACGTCTTTGTCTTTAAAGGAACACTACATCCAAACAACGATTTGGCCTCATTTTCTACTCACCCTCATGCTGAGCAACACTCTGGAGCACTTTTTTGATGTCTCAAATGCAGCTGGAGGTCCGGGGTGATTTTCGCTGTGAACAAACGTCCATCTAACATGCACCAACCAATCCAGACGGTGGTGCAGACGTGCACTGCGGAAGTACGCTATAGCAATGTTTAGGCTCGAAAAATGTACGAAATGACCTCGTTTCGAATTAATTATGGACGTTACCCGCTCAGGACACTTGGATTACAGCGGACGAGCAGTATGAAGGAAAATAAGCATGTTTTTGTGGACTTTTATGGACCTTTTTCTTCGGGCTCCGTCGTCCCTTGTCAGATGGAAGTATGTTCACAGCGAAAATCACCCCAGACCTCCAGCTGCATTTGAGACATCAAAAAAGTGCTCCAGAGTGTTGCTCAGCATGAGGGTGAGTAGAAAATGAGGCCAAATTGTTGTTTGGGTGTAGTGTTCCTTTAAGTCCGGGTGGTTCCTCTAGTTTTGTATTGAATTGTCTGCTTATCTTAATGTGTAAAACCTTTTCTTGGTTCTCCTCAGGGTGTCATCAATTGAGCATGACTCCAAATACAAGCGTACCTGGGGTCTCGGAGGAGACGGTGAAGTGGACGCTAATGGATCTAAAGTCGTGTCTAGGCAGCCGTCAGGTGTTCGCAATGGGCAGTCCAATCAGACCAGCGCTGCTGCACCATCAGGCCCGTACATCAAGAGGTAAAACCTGGCACCCCGCTGATGTCAGAAGCTTTATGTTGATGGTTTCGTCTTTATATAAAACCTTCGGCCTGGAACAGAAGATATATTTAGAAGCTCTTTGCGTGTGCTGCAGGATAACCAACGATGCACGTGAGGATGAGATGGAGGAGAACCTGGATGCAGTTGGCAGCATTATTGGCAACCTGAAAAACATGGCTGTGGACATGGGCAACGAGATAGACAAACAGAACAAACAGATCGACAACATCTCTGCCAAGGTAAGAGTCTGAGATGAATGAGGGTCCTGATGTATTTTTTTTTCCTCTAAATGTTCTTTTTCAGCTGTTTGATCGCACTTCTTAAGCCGCTTCTGTCACGGCAGTGCAGATTCCCTCCAAAACCAAATGTCCTAAAATGCCTCGAAACATCAGACGTACACAAAAACCTCAGGGTTTTTTCTCTTAGATATGTTTTTTGTTTATCTGTTACACTCTTCATGGTATGTTGAAGGGCACTATTTAAAGAAACCCCATGGAGTATTTTCAAAAGTACAACTATGGGTGTTTTTACAAGTGCAGCGTTTCATTTGCATTTCTTTATATCAGCACTCAAAACGCAAACCTGCAAGTCCATTCACATTCTTCTACTGAGTCAAGCTTTGCTGCTGTGATGCTTATGGAAAAATGCTGCAAGTTTACCCACAGTTAAGGATTTTCAGAGAGGCTGAATTGAGTTCTTGAAGAATTTGATGCTTGTCAGGCCTCAAGGATACACAAATATATTATTAAAGTTAAAAAAGGAACAACTAAGTATTTTTTTCTTCACAGGTTAAGTAAAATAATTAAAAGTTTTGGTGGAGGACTTTTATGCAACTTACAGTTACATTCAGTTAAGTTAATTAAATCAAAATCAACTTGGTGGATTCTGTGGAATTATTTTATAAATTACAAAGCACTCGGGGATCGGAAACCTCCACCAAGGTAGCTCACTTATGCCTGTAACATCTATAAGAAATGGGTCCATGACAAAGTTAGCATCATACTATGATTTATCGATCCTGAAAACCTATAACCAGCACTCAGGATCATGTTGACATCATTATTTGTCAGACAGTTACTGAGCAAAAATGATCATCTGCTTAAGCCGGTTAACTGGATCACCACCAAAAACAAATTTGTTTTTGATTGGTGTGGACAGGCCTCAATCAACCAATCATGTGGCTGTGACGAATGTTTATAAGCATGTAGAAATGAACAAGATGATCTGCAGGAGTTTGAAAAGAGCATCACAATTTTAAGGAAGTGTTTATATTATATGTTTTATATTTTTATATTTCATATTTTTTATATTTTATGTCTTATATAGGTAGAGTAATGTACATGCTGCTTTTTTATACTTAATTCTATTCTCTATTCTATTTATGCTGTCCACATTGCTGCTGTAACACTGTAAATTTCCCCGCGTGGGACGAATAAAGGTTTATTCTATTCTATTCTATTCTAACCCCTTAACCTCCAGCTCAACTGTTTGGCAGAGGTCAATAAATTCAGGAATATTAAATGTGTTAAATAAACATAAAACATTGTTGTTTGTTTCTGTCAGTGTTTTATGATACAGAATACTGCAAACAAACCAAAAGAACTGATATTTTGTTTGTAGGATTTAAAGCTTTAAAAAGCTGAAAGCCAGAATTTTTATTACAGCCATTATCACATTAAATACTTGACTTAACCATTAATATCATTTATTTGAAGGGACTGTGAGGAGTTTCTAAGTAATTGCAAAAAAGTCTCACTTTTAGATATATGCCTGATCGAAATACACAATTTAAGACGAGTTCTATAGCATCAAAATAGGTTATCTATAAATGCTATTCCCTAGCTTTGTGGTCAGGGTCGGACAGGGCTGGACTGACCTGGATACTCAACTTCAGGAACAAGACAATTAAAACTAGAGCAAATTTATATTATTCGGACACGTCTTAGAGCACCGGGCTGTAAGTAGCGATATATAGCCGGCTACAAAACTACGATACTAAGTTTTCCAAAAACTGCTTGTTGTCACACATCAAAACTACCGCTACGTAACTAGAAAGAGATATATTACCTCGTTGTTTTGCATCCTGTAAGTTGTTGAAAAAGAAGTTGTAAAGCAATGCAGAGTTCTGAGGAAGGTCCGAGCTACAACACAACAAACAAACGTAGTCAGAATGTAGGAATGTAGGAAACTGCAAAAATTTCCTTCTGGGAACTCGGTGAAACCTCACCACCCCCGAGTTGACAATCGAAGATGGATGCCCCCAGTGTGAACAGTTATTTAGCTCCTGTAATAACAACAGCTAACAATAGCCTGGTAGATCGGCATGTTTTTTTCTGACTTCAACTGGAACGCTGATAAGTCGGAGATGATGTCACTCCCAGTTCAGAGGTTACTGGAACGCAGCATTACGACAGTCGCCGCGCGTGCTCATGGGTAGCAGAGTCTTTATTTCGCTGGTGATAGATTCTCCTCACAGTCCCTTTAAGTTAATTTTGCATTTTTTACAGACATTTCTGCCTTTTCTAATTGATATTGTCTCAAATATTTGTACATTTTTATGTCATCACACAATCAACTGTTGGCTCAGACACCAAGAAAATATCTGTTTTTGGTTTGTTTTGTGATTTTCTCTGTTCCCTGAAGTGTTTCTGGAATCAAGCAATGATTTGATTTGTTCTGTTTTTTCAAACATTAAATATTTCAGAATTTAATGATGACCTCTGCCAAACAGTTGAGCTGGTAGGCAAAGGGTTAAAGTCTTTAGTTTGGGAAATAGAAGTCTCTGCTGGTGTGTTGCTGGTTTTGCAAAGTGGTAAAGTAGCAGGCACAACTCTTTTTATACGTGTTCCTAGGGATGTCCCGATCCGATATTGATATCTTCTAATATTTTTTATTTATGTTGTTTTAATTGTAGTATATTCTGAAGTTTAAGGTTAAAATTTATTTAACCTATTGGTTAATAACAAATGGGTCAGTTTTTCTCATACCTACTTTTGCTGCCTATTGTTCTCTGTTTGAGTAATCTGACCTGATCAAGCCTTTTCTTACAGTCCATACTACAAAATAGGTAATAAAAGTCTGTATGATTCCCGCTGATATCGTATCAGATTAATATCGGTATCGGCCAATACTCAAGGCTGCAATATCGGTATCGTATCGGAGGTGAAATAGTTGTATTGGGACACCCCTACATGTTACTGCTGGCCCGGGTTCAAAACCAGACTGTGGGCAGGCCTTTTCACACAACCTCTCTCTCTTATCAATAAAGGCACAAAAATGCCCAAAAAATTATCTCAAAGAAAAAAAATAAATCTGTGCTGGAAACTTCTGATGCTCTGTTGTTCTTCTGTCTGTTATTTGGTTTAAATAAATAAGTGTCAGTGCTTGTTAATTACCTGAACCACTGTTTTCTTTAACCTTTTCAGGCTGACATGAACAAAATCCGCATCGATGAAGCGAACTCGAGGGCAAACAAACTCCTCAAGTAGACGGAGAACCTGCTTCTGCCATTTTCCTACACCAACCTCGAGCCTCTCTCTGCACACACACTTCCTCTCAAACAGAAAAAAAAAATGTACCAGGAGAAACACGTCAGCTCAGTGGCCTTGACTGCACAATGAAGTAAGTATTCACATGATAGATTATAAACCCACTGACGCATGCCATCATATTCATGCTGGACTTTAAAAAAATGGAGCTTATGCATCACAAACTGCGAGGAAGAGGAAGTGTCAGACTTTCCTTCACTGCTGTTTGACAGCAGATCTGCTCCTGACCTGTTGTATGATATCTTTATTTTCAGAGGAGAAGTCGCTGCTTCTCTTTCAGGGTTTCCCCCTTTTTTTCTGACTTTTTTGTAACTCTGATGTTCAAACGTATCCATTTAAAGAAGTTAAAACTGTCCATGAAAGCGTGTAACTCAAAACACCTCCTGGTCAAAGATGAAATTAAGTGAACTGTTTGCTGTTTTATTTGATGCTTATTTAATTCTAAAGGCAGAAATGACTTGTGAATAAAGTTGTTTTGTGACACCTTTTTCTCATGTCATTTATGCAGCTTCAGATGAAAAAATGATTTCAAAATGAGTCACAGCAGAGTCTCTTTAATGCTGGAGTCTCACCTTCACCTGAATGAGCAATTAAATGGGATTTTGTGAAGTCCCCCGAGTGCAGAAGAGTCAAGGTTGTTTTAAAAATCTGCAGGAAATGTATCAAAGAAGCTGACCTGGTGTTAGAAATCTAATATATAACAATCACACCTTTAAATGTGAAGGTCAGTGAAATCACGAGGAGCGTTCTGGATTATTTCCTCCTGGTTTGATGTTAATTTTCTTACTCTGAATGTAAAAACATGATCTCTGCAGGTGTTCTCAGTCTGACTGCAGTGTTTCTGTAAATACTGGAACATACTGTAGCTGTGCATTAATAACCTAAACTCACTCTGTTAATCTAATTCAATTCTTCCTTTCCCATTACCTCCAAGTTAATAGAGATTTATGAAGCCCAAGAGGAGGTGCAACAGCCTATAAAAAAGGTTCCTACACAAGTCTGAATGTGCAGAAAATTAATTTTCTCAAGTTTTCAGAGTCTAGAAAGTTTGATAAAATGTTAGAGTGGTGGTTTTGTTTTTTTTTTAAGTGAGGTTGTTTGAGGTCATTGTGTTAGCCACAAATTGTGCTGGCTCCTTTTTAAGGAGAGACTGGCCAAAGTGCTGCACAGGACAAAACTGTAAGCTTCACATATGAGGGCTGGTGTTTTCAAACAAAGTTATGATTTTAAAAGCCTTTGGCAATTCTTTTCATCAAGTCTGAACAGTAACACTCACCATCTAACTTCTTAAAGTCTTAGGCCTCATCCACACAAAGACAAAACGCTTAACAGTTTCCAAAACGATCGTCATAAAGATGAAGGCTTCTCAGAAAATGTGTGCGTCTATATGAATGAACTCGATACGCATCAAAACGCTGTAAAAATACATGCCAGACTTCTAGGGGCGCTGTAACAATATGACGGAAACAAGCGGAAACAGACGAAAAAACAGTGGGCATGCGCACTTGTGGCAAAAGTTGTAAACAGAGATTGTGATAAAGTGATCATAAAGTGCCGTAATGTGTCCTCGATAATTGTTTGTTCAACTCGGTGGTGATTGAGAAGAAGGAGATTTTGCTGCAACAGGGATAGTAGGGTCACTAGCTTCATCAGCACATATGCTACACCGTACGCCGCCATTGTTATTGTTTTTGCCGCGTGTGGCGCATGCGTGTCAATGACGATATGAAACTATGACGTAAGCGTATCAGAAAAGTTACAGAGAGCCAGTAAACACGGAGCTGCGTATACGGCATTTCAAAATCTTTCCACTCTGGAACCTGGTTTCAAAAATGATCGTTTACAGACCCCCAAAACGCCGTCTTCGTATGGATGATACGCAGATTTGGCAAAAAATGTATGCGTTTAGACCTCTGTTTGGCTTCGTGTGGATGGGGCCTTATACTCATAATATGAAGCCTGATTCTTCTTCACAAGACTTTAAAATCTGCTGATAACAAATATTAATGCTGCAGAAAGAGAACCAAAATGCTCCAATGATGGCATGTATACAGAGCGCTGTTGTCAACGGAGCTAAGCAGTAAAAAATGACACATCATTATTAGTGTTTGTTTTGTTAGTTCACTTTCAGAGGGACTGTAACTGTCACCATGTTTGTTGTTTACTTCGTACAAAACAGGTAATTAAACATGGTGTCCTTCTGCAACACACCTCACATTAAGAGAAGTGTATAAACCAATGAACTGTAACTCTGCCCTAACGACGACAACTGCTAGTCCTGATAAACAGATCTATAGACGGGCTCATGTGCTCCACATATTGGGACAGGTCAGAAGATCATGTACGTGGCACTAAAGCACAGGAACAAAAGGACTGAACACTTTCTTAATATGATGTAATTTTACCCCAAGGATGTTGTTTTGAGGTTTTCATAGTAAGATAAACTACTAGAGAAAAATGTAACCGTATGCTAACCCATATAGCCTTGTTTTTTGTGAGCACCCGGGCACCACACTAACCGGGACTACCATGACAAACAAGTGCGTACAACCTCACTTAAAAAATACTGACCTCTGTACCTGTATGTTCTGATATATGGCTGTGTAGATAAGGTCATTTAATCCATTTTTTGAGTCTTGAATTGTGCTCCAGGTGCTAACAAAACCGTAAAACTTTGGGAATTATTTTGGCAATTCATTTTAGCTTTGTCTTCGTTAAATTAGCATGATCATATGGAACCAGCGTCCCCATATTTATGGGGGTGGAGCCCCTGTGCTGGTTCTGGGGGTCTCTTTGTAAAGGGATTCGCCAACATTTGTTTTCTTTCTTGTCTTGCCTCGCTCCAGAGTCCATGACAAGCAGAAAGACAGTGTAGTACAAGGAAGAGACGGGCAGAGCTTGCCCACCACTAGTTAGCTTAGCTCAAACACTGGGAGTCAATGGGTTGTGTTAGCTTGCCACTGTCTACAGTCATCAGCTAAACTCTTCAGCAACTCTACTCATGTATACTTATGACCCTTTTTTTCACAATGTTATCTAATGCTATCACCATATCATCTTCTACTTGTAAACAGAGGCTTTGTTTTGTTGACCTACTTCTGCTGTGGTTTGCTAGAGATGTGACGTTCACAAAAGAAATCAAGACTTTTGAGCAGCTGCTTTAAGTGAATGTTGAGAATGAATCCACAGTTGTGAGTGAGCCATTTGTGAGGCAAACAAACTGCTTACTCACAATGCAAATCAGTTCTCATTGTTCAATTTAAAGAGCCGTTAGAAACACTCATTTTTCGAACGTCACATCTCTAGCGCAAAGATAATATCATAATAGTAGAAGATAACAAAACAGGGTAAAATAAAAAAAAGTCACAACAAGCACAAAGGACCGATAAGAGTTGCTGAGGAGTTTATCATCTCATGACTGTAGGCAGAGGCAGGCTAACGCTACCCATTGACTCCCAGTGTTTGAGCTAAGCTATTTAGCAGTGGTCGAGCTTTGTCTATCTCTTCCTTGTTACTGGATGCACATTCAAAATAAAGGTGTCTATCTATTTGTCATGGATTCAGGAGTGAGCAAGACACAAAAAGAAAAAAAGAGTTGATGCATCCCTTTAAAGAGGCCACACTGCCCCCTTAAGAACTACCTGGAAGCTCTAAGGGCCTCATGTCTCATATTTTCTCACTTTGTTAAATGATATCAGGGCATTTGTTGAAGTGTTGTCACACTATATTCGACCTGAAATCTCTTAAATTAAGGAAATCAGTCCGGAAATGTTTGTTATTTAAAGATGGGAGAGCACTCAGGCCCTGTCACTGCCTCATATGTGATTCATGGTTGTGTTGTAACAGCCGCTGTATCCCAACAACTGTCTTTGTTTGTACATAACCAGCTCTCACAGTGGCTGAAAGATGGAGCCTGATGACGGAGGAAAGAATCATTTGTTTGTGTAGGAGCCATAGCTAAGAAATTACAGCTGGCAGCAAGATGCAAAGCGCTCGAGTACATGAATGATGTTTGGGGAGGTAAAAGCAGGAGCAGGATCAGTCCTGGCGGGTTGTTATGGCGTCATCGTGTAAAATTGGCTGATGATAAAGTAAAACAGAATCCCTCACATGAATCTTCTTTATTTGTTTGGCGCTGATTTGTATTCTGTGCTTCCTATCGAGTTTGTATAGATTGAAGCGAACTATTATCCAGAGCGCTGTTTCTGATCATCCGGGTCTGTTACTCGTCAGCTGAGATCTAATAAGAGGAGCCTCAGGCGGGCCGGCTGTCCTGAGGCTGTTGATTCATTTTTGTACCAACGTCCACTGGAATGTAAATGCTTCAGGTTCATCTCTGTTTTCTGTTCAGATGAAGCTTCACTTTTCCTCATTTATCAGCTCTGTTTGTTTGTTTGTGGACGACTGTTCAGCACGTGAAGTGTTGACAGTTTTATTCCAACTTTGTATAATTGTTTGTAATCAATAAAGTTATTTGAACATTCTTGGTGTTTGAACTTGCATCTGTTCAACTGTGAATATAATTCATCTATGATCATTTATTAATGATTGATATTACTAGATCAAAGTTGGGCAACTGCGCAGCCTGCCTGGCAATGTTAAATTCTCGAAAAAAAATCTCCCATAAAGGTTTGATCATTTTAAAGGGATATGCCAACATTATTTCCTCTTCAAGTCTTGCCTGACTCCTGAGTCCATGACAAGCAGATAGACACCATTCTTTGGACTGTGTGTGCAGTAACAAGGAAGAGATGGGCAAAGATCACATACTGCTAATTAGCTTAGCTCAAACATGGGGAGTCAGTGGGTAGTGTTAGCCTGCCTCTGCTTTCTGCCATTTGATAAAACTCTTAAGCAATTTAAAAAAAATTTAGCCACACTAAAATTATCACTTTGTGTCATTTTTGAAAAAGAATAAAAATACATATGGCATTAAACGGCAGGGCGCATGCACAAGCCACTGCAGACATGTTGGTAAGTACGTCAACAAAACAAAGCCTCTGTTTACAGAGTAGTTTTGTAGGATTTTTTTTTTGATAGTTATATAAAATGCCAATCTTAGCCTCAAAATAGTCAAAGATAATGTAATGTAATGTGAATAAAAGAGGACAAATATGATCTGACAACTGTAGGCAGAGGCAGGCTAACACTACCCACTGACTCCCATGGTTTGAGCTAAGCTAATTAGCGGCGGGTGAGCATTGCCTGTCTCTTTTGTTGCTGCAAACACCGTTGAAAGAATGGTGTCTTTCTGCTAGTCATGGACTCGGGAGTGAGGAAAGACTTGAAAACAAAAAAAAAAAAGGTGGATCCCTTTAATTATGCTGCTTTGGGCCGGGCACAAATGTTATTTTGGAGCTTGGCAAGATGGATCTGGCATTAAATCAGGCCGATTTAAAGATCAGGCATTTTTTGGCTCAAGAACTTAAAGAACCAAGAGGGTTACATCACTGAGACGAGGTCCACATTCTGGTCCTTACACAGGGTTCCCACTCTTTTCTAAAAATCATTCTCCAGGACTTTTCCAGGACTTTTTCCAGTGTCACAAAACCAACTGAAGTTACATTGTTGCTGAGGGCAGTTTTCAATTCTAGTTAGCCTTCTGAAAAACAAGATTAGAGGTTGATGAACAATATCTCGAGCTATTGATTATATTATTTTAGAATTTATTTGTTTCTAACTCTCCAGCACGAACATTGTCTGTTAGCTATCTGTTTAGTTTGGCTTTTATGTGTCTTACTATTATAAATTTATGGTTATACGTATTTTTTTAATCTGTATTTACTCTGCTTTTTTATGAATAGATTTTGTTAATTTAGCCTAAATTTTATTTTGTCATTTTTTTATTATTTCTTTTGTCCCCATTGTTTCGAATATTTTTCATATTTTATGCCTTAACCTGCATTATTTTGCCTACTCACATTTTCTGGCTACGTGTACATTAGTTACCTAGTACATTTTTACTTCATTTCCTATGTTTCAAGCTAGAAGGAAAACAAATAATTTTCCAGGACAATTTAAGCTTTTCCAGGACATTTCCCTTTTCCCCTCTTTTTCCATTTGTTCTCCATGACTGGAAAATTGGGGAATCATTTTCCAGGTTTTCCAGGACGCGTGGGAACCCTGTTACAGTCTGATGGTTAGTGACAAAAATGTGAACAACAGCAATAGAGATGTTAGGGCCAATAAATCAACACAATCTTGTCATATTTAGGAGTTTATTTTAAAGTTTATTCTCTCAAAATGTACTTGATATTTCTTGTCAACATGTTTGTATATTTTACACAGCTAGAGTACAAAATGCAGATTAAAAACCACTGAACAGAAACGGCAGGTAAGAAGGAGTGGGTGGAGGTGACGGAGTAGGAAGTGTCAAAGTTACTGCAGAGAGTGACCCAAAAACAGACTGTGAGAACATTTGAGGTGCTTTTACAACAGAATAGTGGAAGTAACACTGATCTGTGGTGCTTCGAAACTGAAAACTGAACTCGGTGTGAATCAGAGATGATCACCACGCTACCATAACTTCATCATGAGCTGAGAGTCTCTTTTCTCTCTACACCTGACTTCTGTCTGCTCTTTGAGGTCACTTGAGTTGGACGGAGCCCACAGTACAAGGCAAGACGGCAGTGGGAGTGTGTGTGTGTGTGTGTGTGCACGAGTGTGTGAGCAACTTTCCACATGAGGAGTTAAAAGGTATAAATGCAGATCTGGATCCTGGACGTGTTCACGGCTTAAAGGCTCTCCCCTCTGTTATGGCTTATGTCGTTTAAACTCCTATGTGAACCTAACTCTCCTCATCTCCGTTTACATTCATGTCAAAGACGTTCCCTCAGCTCCAAACTGCTCCTGTTTGATCCTGGACTGAAAGAAAGAGCATGCCTGGTCCTGCTGTGGAGTTTGGAAAAGCAGTCAAGATCTATCCGCACGCAATTTTTTTTTCACTTTGGCTTCATGAATAAATACGCTCAGGCTTTTTCTGCTTAAAACACTTACATTTTATCATAAAAGGATTAGTTTGAGCGCAAAGGGATGTTTCATAAAGTCAAAAACAGTTAAATTGGGCTTATTTCAGAAATTGAAGCTTTTTTTTCCCATTAAACCTCCTGTGAGGAGATTTGCACTGCTCTTGAAACAGACTGAAACGCTTGTGACGTCTCTTAATTTGCCAAACAGAATCCGAGACCATCAGCGACAAGATGGGCAACTGCGATATCATGCTTCCTTAATTCCTTAAACTTTTTATATGCAGTAGGCGTCAAATAAATGTCCTTAGAAAAATCAAAGTTTGTGATATGACTGAAAATGTGAGAGAAAAGTGCAAAACCCTTAAAACAGCAGGATCACATGTCCACAGGGGGGCGCCAAAATCAACAAAAACAAAGTTCCTCACAGGAGCTTTAAAGCTTCTGCCGCCATTTGTTTGTTATTAAGAATACAAAAAACTACTTGATGGATTTTGCTGAAATTTTCAGGAGATGTAGGAAATGACCTGAATTAGAAGTGATTAGATTTTGGTGGGGATCCAAATAACCACCATTAGGGATCAGTCCTTTCTGCCCAATAACACTCTAACTAATAATGATATCAACATGATTCTGAGTGCTAGGTGTGGGCTTTAAGAGTCAAAGAATCATATGATGATAACTTTATCATGGAACTGTTGCTTATAGATGTAACAGCAATACGTTAGCTACTTCGGTGAAGGTTTGTGCTCTCGGAGTGCTTTCTAGTTCAAATATACATTTATTTTGTCACTTGTGTATTTAGTTTTATTAAACTGTACTTTCCAGGATTGTCAGCAGTAACAAATACAACAGCTTTGACACAGTGCACATTTTTGGACAAAAAGAATTGCAGGACAGTTTCCAAAATTATCTGTATTTTTGTGCCTTGTAAATGTAAGGATTTCTGTCAAAGCCAAGGGTATATTTTCTCCTGGATTTTAGTGTCACCTGTCATATTAGAAAGTCTTTAGAGAGGCTCTCTGACGGCTGTTTTGTTTCTTGTGTATGTACCAGACCAGAGAAGAAATCAAAACAGTTATAAGTATAAGAGGTCATGTTGAAATAAAAGACAAGAGAGCTTCAAACATTCATTCACTCTGTGAACGTGCAGGACAAGTTAAAAAGAAAGAAAACAAAAGTCTGCTATGTGATCTTTTTCGAGGTGTGAATTATTGTTGGTAAGAAGTAGGGCTGGGTATTGATTCAGATTTTTCGGATTGATCTGATTCGATAGTACAAGGTCTCAAATCGATTTGATTCACGATTCAATTTGATGTTTATTCAGTCTGGGATATCTCAATTAAAATAGTGCTGTACATTTAAAAATTGACCTTTTGACCTGGTACATCAATAAAAATTGTTTTGACGTTAAGAACTAATCCCAAAGCAGTTACATTAATCATATTTAAATGATATACAATATAAAATGTTTTTTGTCCAGCGGTTTTTTTCCTTTGTACTTGTTAAATCTAAAATACTGTACATCCAAACATCAGCTTTTAAACTCTCCAATGGTGCCCATATAGTGCTCCCACCATGTTTGTTTGCAGTAACATCTCATGAGATCATGTTCAGTAGAAAGCAACGCTAAACGCTGATCACACAAGACTAGCAGGGTTGATACCACAGGCTGCCGATTTTATGGATCGATTATGAACCAGTTAAAGGAAAATCGATTTAAATCGATTAAATACATTTTTTGAACCCAGCCCTAGTAAGAATTGTAATTTTTTTCAACAAATTTTCATTAATGTGTCTTTAATTTATAAATTAGTTATCTATTCTATGTATAGGTCTGTCGTAAAGCACTTTGTAGCCTGAAAGGTGTTATAGAAAGTTATAATTATTACACCTGAACACTTTTTCAGGTTCACAATAGCGTTTATAAATAATCTGTGAAAGATAATTATGTACAAGTATAGTTATTAGATAGATCGTTAGGTGTGAGTTATTAACTTGTGTTAAATTTGACACATTTGTTGGTCACTCTACTATTAAATTAAATCAAATTGTGTTTTTTATTGTACTTATAACTAGTTAAAATGTATAAAACCCACTCATCAACACTTTTATTGCTTATCAAAAAAACTTAAAGTAATTTTCCTGCACTTCCTTTCTCCTAAACCAGACAGTTCTTGTCCAGCTTTTCAAAACGACCCTAAACTTTATGAAACATCCCTTTAACAGCAGAAGTTTTCTTATTTGAGGCCACAAAGCCAAAGTTAAAGACAAAAGCGGCGGCCATGTTGGTCTTGAATAAAGTTCTAGAGAAAATCACATTAGCACCATATCAAACTAAGATTAAACATACTTCATGCATCTGCTGATATATAAACTGTATATGTTTATATGTTCATGGATAGATATGAAATGTAGGGTTCGATACACAAGTGTAGAATATGATTCAAGTTCACAGATAAAGTACTCGCTCAGCTCAGAGTTGGTTTTTCTTCTAAACTGACTGATTGTAGCGTCTCGTGACGACTCTTCAGGCCGTCAGCTTCTGATTAAAAACTTCAACAGTCGAACCCTCACAGTGCATAGAGCATTTAGTTTGCATGCCTGCAATTACACTTGGTGTGTGTTTGTGTGTGTGCACTGTACAGCACTACACTGAAAGTCTTTACACCGCATTTACAAAGCTCTGGAAAGCCCGTTAGACTCACTCCGGCTCTCCGTGTAGCGTTCAGACAGCACAGTATTACAGTTCACAACCATTGTATAAGGCAGATTAATGAAAGCACTCCTGCTCGGGACTCTGGAGTCTCTCTGTTCATTACAGGCCTTCATCTCCAACCAAGCTACAACAAAGCATGCCAGACTAAAGCAAATAAACCTGCAGCAAACGCAAGAAAAGTTTACAAAGATTCTTTGGTTGAGTGTGAGAGGAGCATTCCTGTGCTTTAATCGAAACTCTGAATTTGGCGCTTGTTAAACAAAACACAAAGAAAAAAAAAGTGGACTTTAGCAATCAAACAGGCTTAAATACAGGCAAAGAGTGACGGCTTCAACCTAAACTACCATTTTTAAGTCACAAAATTATATAAAAATCTGGTGATAAAAAGCTCGCTCTGACGGACTGGACACTACTTTCTGCGGGCCGTCCTGCCTTCTTTACTTCTTCTTGGCGAAGCGGCTGAACTTCTTCTCTTTTTCTTTCTTGGCAGAGCTGGGCTCAGAGGGGGCAGCGGGGGAGGAGGAGGAGGAGGGGGCAGGGAGGCTGTGGGCTTTGGCCCCCGAGGGCCCCGAGGCCTCCTCCTCTGCTGCCCCGGGCTGGACAGCCTGCTCCATGGCCTGAGTCCAGCGCTGGAGCTCCTCCTGAAATGACAAACACAAACACGTTAAGGCTGGGCCAGTGTTCATTTTGACAAAATTTTTTCATTTAGTTTTAGTCTTTTGACTACAATATATTTTAGCTTTAGTCATAATTTAGTCTTCTAGATTGTTTCAATTTTAGTCCAGTTTTACTTGATGAAATTTCACAACATTTTAGTCGACTAAATCTACTGTAAATTTAATCGACTAAAACATGCTTTAACATTTCCTTGAATTTCTGAAGTCATGTTTTACACTTGGATCCTGCCACCATGAAGGCAGCTGTGATTGGATGTCCTTCTTAACTCATCCAACCTTTCCACACAACCAAAGTAGCTGTGATTAGATATATTCCCAACTTGTCCCTACCTTCTACATGACGAAATTACTGTAGGTCTGAATGGATTTAGTGTCTGTCAAATATCTTATTCTAGCTTTCATCTGTTGACAAAAATGTCAGTTAATTTAGTTTTAGTTTTACTCCATGTGCACTTGTTTTGTTTTAGTTATAGTATCATCAGGGATAAAAAGGTTGTTGATGAAAACTATAACGAAAGTCAACAAAATTATCACTGGGCTTAGCAAGACAGACACCAGAGCTCAGTAACGATGCATCATAAAGGGGCCACATTAAGGTCATCCTCGCTGACACTGGGCCACATTTTCACAGTTTGAAGGACAAAAGAATTGACCGTACCAACATTTATTTGTCTTAAAATAGGGATGCATAATGCTGGATTTTTTGCCAATATCTGATCTGTTAATATTTACCATGTTTTTGCTGCCATATGTTTGTTCGTTTGTCTGTTTGTTGTCATCAAAATAACAGAAAACTGCAGGATGAATTTACATGAAAATTTCACCAGAGGTGTTGTTTAGTCCAAGGAAGAGGCCATTCAGTTTTGGTGGTGATACAGATATTTGTCAAGATGTAAAAATTCCAAAAATGTTTGAAAATCCAGTTAACATTGGGTGGAATTTGAAAAAAATCATGGTCTGCCATTTCTTAATGGATTTGCTTCCAATTTGACAGGTGAATATGAGGTCCATGTCTCTATCATCAAGTTAAATTTCATCTGGATCTGATCCAGATCGACGCCACAAGAACATCAAACTTTATAATGGCAGATAACAACATTGAATAATTCATATAAGATCAAAATATTAAGTGTGGTTCCCATAATTGTAGCCACTGCTAGAACTGAGCTGCTTGTTTGTCATCGGTCTCTGAGTGCATTTCTAGTTTGTTTGTTTGTTTGTTAGCAAGATTACGCAAAAATGACTTGATGGATTTTTGCTGAAATTTTCAGGAGATGTTGCGAACGGCCCAACTTAAAAGCTGTTAGATTTTGGTGGTGATCCAGATAACCACCATTAACCAATGATTGTTCTTGCTTAATAACTGTCTAACTAATAATCATATAAACATGATTCCAAGTGTTAGTTGTGGATTTTTCAGGGTAAAGGAATCAAATTACGATGTTAACTTTATCATGCAACCACTGCTGATAGATGTTACAGCGATACAGCATCAATACAGATGCATAGAAATGACTGAAGACATATACAGTATATAGTAGAGGTGGGAGAAAAAATAGATCAATGATAGATTGACAATTTTTAAATTGATTTTTTTGTTCAAAAATCATCTTTTTTCCAAATTTAAATGCTTAATTTTAGTCTGTTAATCTACTTTTAAATGCAATCCAGGCTTTTGAAGAGAGAGTATAAACAGCTGGTTAAAATATATTGTTTAATAAATCCTAAAAATGAACTCACATGTGATGTATATTTTTCCTGATATAGTCTGTAGGCATCATCATTGTTCATCTTTTTCACTGTTGTTATTTGATTGCAATATCGTATAATCGCAATTTAAATCGAATCGGCACCTAAAAAAAACATAAAAAATCGAAACAGGAGAAAAACGTATCGCCCCAGCCCTAATATATACTTTGTAATTTGCTTTATATATAATTCTAAATGTTTTTATAACAGTAAAATCAGGCTTTATATGACCTTATAAGAGCGAAAAAAGTGTTTTATGTACCTGCTGACAGAAAACCAGCCATAGTTTTGGAGAAAATACTCTTAATTAAGGATTAATATGTTTAAATATCAACAGGTAATATCAATAAATAAAAGTTCATACCTGCAAGTACCAGTACTTTGCATTTAAAGTAATTATCTATCAATACCTATATCATATCAATAACACTGTACAACCCTATGTTAACTGCAATGAGTGATACTTAATCTAATGAGATTTGAAAATAATTCATAAGACTCTCTGATATTACTAATAGTTTTCAAGACAAGACACTTTATATTTCTGCACAGCTGGAAACATTTTTTATCCTAATAGCACTAAAAATATGATGGACATATCTTAAAAGCTCATTATACTCCCTTTTCTTGTCCACCTCTCTTAGAGTGGCATGAGTTTTTCTTCAGTTCTGTTTTGGTAAACAAACTGAAAGAAGGTTTTAAATTGAACCATGAACCAGAAGAAACAATCACCTTTTAAGTAAAAGCTCTATCCTGCAGGCAAACATCAAACTGATAGTGAAATATGTATATTTTGTTCTGTATGTATATGCATCAGTACTTTCTGTTTCATGAGGGGTCAAAGATTAAACAAACACCAAACACGTCCAGAACAATCAAGTCTCCTGTGATTCAGAGAAAGCTGCAGAAAAGTTCTCTCATTTTTTTTTTCCTGGTAGAGAAAAGTCTTACCTCGTCTTTACACTGGAACAAATATTCACTGCCGTCTTTGAGGCTGCAGGGGAGGAAAGCAAAGATGTTAAAATGTGGAGAAAAGCAGAAAAACAAACATCTATTTGTGCAAGTGATGCCCTGATCATTAAAAACTGATAAACCAATAACAGATGTTCAGATATTGATGCAGCTGGGCTTTGACTTTTTGTCTGTTCATCCATAATTAATGTAAATATGAGTGTTTTAAACTAGCTGCGTGTTTAAGCATCTATTAGCAATGAGTGAATAAAAGGCAGCTGCAGCTTCAGACAGCAGCTGGTTAGACTAGTGAGGAGAAAAAGTTAATCTGACTTCATCTAAAGTTGGAAAAATTACACCAACAAGTTTTTCTGCCTCAATAAATGGGCAACGAAACATGTCAAATCCTTTTAAGGTGCTATGAGGACAATCTATTACCGGCAACATTAAGACTCTGCTACCCATGAGCACGCGCCGCGACTGTCGTAATGCTGCATTCCAGTAACCTCGGAACTGGGAGTGACATCATCTCCGACTTATCGGCGTTCCAGTTAAAGTTGGAAAAAAACATGCCGATCTACCAGGCTATTGTTAGCTGTTGTTAGCACGCCCTGCATTGTTGTATGAAGAATGTGATTATCACTATGGCAGCATTTTTGTAAATATAAGTCTAACAATACTATGTATACAGCTGATCTAGAGCGACACACCCCAGTCAGAAGTGCAAATAAATGGATTATTACAGGAGCTACATAACTGTTCACACTGGGGGCATCCATCTTTGATTGTCAACTCGGGGGTGGCGAGGTTTCACCGAGTTCCCAGTAGGAAATTCTGACTTCGGGGGACGCTCTAGTTGCAGTTTCCTACTCGGAACCCAGAAATTCCTACTTCTGACTACAACTTGAACACACCAAAGATGTGACCCAAGCCAAAGCGTGCGTTTGTTGTGATGCTAATGCAGCTCGGACCTTCCTCAGAACTCTGCATTGCTTTACAGCTTCTTTTTTCAACAACTTACAGGATGCAAAGCGACGAGGTAATGTATCTCTTTATAGTTACGTAGCGGTAGTTTTTGATGTGTGACAACAAGCAAGTTTTGGAAAACTTAGTATCGTAGTTTTGTAGCCGGCTATATATCGCTACTTACAGCCCGGTGCTCGAAGACGTGTCCGAATAATATAAATTTGCTCTAGTTTTAATTGTCTTGTTCCTGAAGTTGAGTATCCAGGCCAGTCCAGCCCTGTCTGACCCGACCAGAAGGCTAAGGAATAGCATTTATAGATAACCTATTTTGATGCTATAAAACTCATCTTAAAGTGTGTATTTCCATCAGGCATATATCTAAAAGTGAGACTTTTTTGTAATTACTTAGAAACTCCTCACAGTCCCTTCAAATCAAATTAAGAAACTGGTTTTACAAAGGAAAGAGCACTGATTGTGTAGAAAATCCCATTCAAATACAAAGAACACCGGCTAAAGTCCTTCAGTTTACCTGTTCAGTTCCAAATCACCCAATTTGGGCACTCCAACAAAAACGTAAGAAAAAGTGAACTATTCTTGTAGAAATATAGTCATGTTGCACATCAAATTAGACAGTAAATTTTACAGCTACACAAGCCATACATAAGCCATTTTCACACACACCATGCAAATGAATTATCAAATACTGAAATCTGTTTCACTTTGATTCAAACTTGAGTTGTTCTTTATGGATTTCTTTGAATGGGAAAACAGAGTTCTGGTTAATATTTTTCTAAAAGAAAAAGAAAAAAAATGTTTGTTTTTTTTCCAAAAACAGTAAAAACTGCCAAGGACAAGCAAAGGAAGATTAGAAACTGTTGGCACAAAAGAGAAATATAAAGTTTGATATATCAGACATTTCAAATGGGACTAATGGAGCCAAACTGTGCCAAGATTCAGCCTGACCACTCGGTAGTAAAACCTCTCTAACTTTGCTCGGCATCATTTTAACAGACTCAAACTTGGCAGAAGTAATGCTCACATATTTGCCATTCATTCATAGAGTTCTAAAGCTGCAGCTGCATCATTCCAAAGAGATATTCACAATAAAAACTTTTCTATGTTTTAGGCGAGGATGAAATGTTCAAATTATTCTGACTTCTGTCTTCATTTATTCTGTCCCTGTAACACATATACTGATAATTCCACATCTGCACAAATCTCTGAAGTGTTACTTTTATTATGACTCAAATATATTTAAATAGATCTTGTGGTTGCAGAGATACACTCTTTTCTTTATGAGTACCCCAACACAGCATCATGTGGATTTGCTGTTCATCATGAGACTGGGATCCACATTCAAGATTTCCTGCTGCTTAACAGAAGGTTTTTTCTTGCCGCCATGATGGAGGGATTCATGATTGACTATATGGATTCATGTTGGGTGTTGGATGTATATATTTGTATATATGTATAAATGTGCATCCATAAAATGAAGAGCTTTATGCTCTATTGTAAAGTGTCTTGAGATAACACTTGTTGTGAATTGGTGCTATACAAATAAAGATTGATTGAGTATGCAGAGGGCTTAAAAAAGGGGCTGAACAGGTTAAAGTCAGATATTTGTAAGGATAGCTGTGTAACGTGTTCTCACTGTAGTTTGGCGACGTGCTTCTTCTTCTTGTAGTTGGTCAGGACCTCCCAGCTGGCGTTGCTAAGAGACAGAGGGTCCTCGCCGTGATACGTCGCCCCGTGTCCGAAGCTCTTGGCGTCTTTGTAGGCCGAGAGCTGACCGGGCTTCAGCACACAGTACAGGTTGTTCCACGACCTGAGAGACACAATCGATCAGTGCAGGCAGCTGATTTCTGGCAGCGATACAAAATCGATTCAGAGCCAAAACGACATCATCGACTCATTAGATTTAATTCACTTCATTAAAGAAAGAGAGCAGTTTATGTGGCTCGCTGCTCTGTAACCACTGTTACTAATCTGCTGTTTTTTCAGGGACATCACGGGGAAATCAAATTTTTTTTATGCTGAAACAAAACTTTGTGTCGCTGTAGTCAGATTAGGTTTGCTTAGAGTGGCTATAAATCATCTTAAAACAGAAAAGATTGCTCAGAAAGTCATTAATCATATCTGAAATACTGTACATGCTCGAAAATCTAAGATCTCTTAGGGTCTGAAATAAAAGTGTCCTGAGTTACAGAATCAGATAAATCTTTCCTTGCTCTTTTTGTATTAGAATTACAGAACAAAACTTGTTGGGAATTTGGTCAAAGGTTAAGTCAATATACACAAAATACACAATTTGTATGGTAACATGGCCTCAGTATCAGGATATGGATCATATGAGTCTGGAGTTACAAGAGAAACAACCAAAAGAGTCTGCATTTTACATGACGCCAGGACTGGAAATGAATCAAGTCTTTCTTTTCTTTACAGTTACTGTACAATTGTGAAAACTGAGTAATAGCGATAAAAAGATGCCTATGCCACAGTCCACATTTAAATTTGTCTTTTTCTATTATTAGCAGCATCATTTTAAGGCATTTGTATTTGTACAAGCATATTTACAAATGAAGAGTTCTTTTTCAAAGTGCTATAAAAGCCAAAATTAAAAAAATATCTATTACTCAATGCTATTCTTTCTTATACCGATTGTACCACCTGCCCTATCATTATTTAATACCACAAAGCTATATATCCCTGTTTAAACTGTATTTCAAAGTTCAGTTTCCCAGCCAACCCAATGGTGGGTCTGGGTAAATGATGTAAAAACGTTCTAAATGAAAATAGATTTATAGCGTTTTGGAAAAGAGCTCTTCAAATATTGTCTGTTCTATACTGTCTAAAATGATAAAAGCATGTATGTTGAATAATAGCATGTGATTTTAAAATCATCAAGTAACACTGTTTTCTAAATGTGATAGGCCCTTCCTACCCAGAGCCATAGGCCTGTAAGTGTCACTCTGACTGTTCAATAATGATGGAAAAAGCTGCACTTTCATCCCTGATACTTACTCTGCCCTGTGTGAATCACTTCATCAACAGTGGACTCCTATTGTCTTATTTATGTATTTATTTATTCATTTGCTTTATTTATGTTTTTTGGTATATATTGTATATTACAAATTTGTTATAATCCTGAGTAGTTTTGTTAAAATGATTAGTCTGTTTGTTGTTATTACTTTATGAAAAAGCCACAATTTCCCTGCTCTATCTATCTATCTATCTATCTATCTGTCTATCTATCTATCTATCTATCTATCTATCTATCTATCTATCTATCTATCTATCTATCTATCTATCTATCTATCTATCTATCTATCTATATCAATATGTATTAAGACAATCACGATTATGAATTTTGCCATGATCCAGCAGCCCAACGTGATCTGTACTTCAAATTTATTGAATTTTCCTCATTGTCTTTCTTCAAATCCTTCTGTATGATTTAGATTATTACTCTAAGATATCAACAGTACTTTATCCATAGTATTGAGCTTTTTCTTCAGCAAGAGTAACAAGCTGTTTTTCAGAAAATAAGTGGTATATTATTCTCGTTATCTTGTGATAACAAAGTATGTTTTATTTTTTTAGGCAATCTTAAAAACACAATAATCTGCTCATTTACATAGCCGCTAACCATCATGTTGTACTGGCTTTGAGTTAAGTAAGTTGGGAACAAAAACATTTTTTAGAGGTGCTATCAGGAGAATCTGTTACCGGCGACATAAAGACTCTGCTACCCATGAGCACGCGCGGGGACAGTCGTAATGCTGCGTTCCAGTAACCTCGGAACTGGGAGTGACATCATCTCCAACTTATCGGCGTTCCAGTTGAAGCCAGAAAATTACATGCCGATCTACCAGGCTATTGTTAGCTGTTGTTAGCACGCCCTGCGTTGTTGTATGAAGAACGTGATTATCACTATGGCAGCATTTTTGTAAATATAAGTCTAACGATACTATGTATACAGCTGATCTAGAGCGACACACCCCAGTCAGAAGTGCAAATACATTCATTATTACAGGAGCTAAATAACTGTTCACACTGGGGGAATCCATCTTCAATTGTCAACTCGGGGGTGGTGAGGTTTCACCGAGTTCCCAGTAGGAAATTCCGACTTCGGGGAACGTTCCAGCTGCAGTTTTCTACTCGGAACCCGGAAATTCCTTCTTCTGACTACAACTGGAACGCACCAAAAGACGTGATACTAATAATTATGCAGCAACTTACAACTTCTTTTTTCAACAACTTAAAGGATGCAAAGCGACCAGGTAATATATGTCTTTATAGTTATGTAGTGGTAGTTTTTGATGTGTGACAACAAGCAATTTTTGGAAAACTTTGTATCGTAGTTTTGTAGCCGGCTATATATCTCCACTTACAGCCCGGTGCTCTAAGACGTGTCCAAATAATATAAATTTGCTCTAGTTTTAATTGTCTTGTTCCTGAAGTTGAGTATCCAGGCCAGTCCAGCCCTGTCTGGCCCGACCGCGAAGCTAAGGAATAGCATTTATAGATAACCTATTTCGATGCTATGAAACTCATCTTAAAGTGTGTATTTCGATCAGGCATATATCTAAAAGTGAGACTTTTGTGTAATTACTTAGAAACTCCTCACAGTCCCTTTAACTACGAGAGCTCTGACAGCACTAACTTTTACCAAAGCATTTCCAAACACTGTTCGGGAAGTTGTTGTCAAAAATGTGGAAAAATGCCCTTCTCCACTCTTTAGACATCCTTGAAAAAGTTCCTCAATCCCCATCCTGATTTCGATCACCACCAAAATCTTATCAGTTCCTGTTTGTGCTAAGCCCAACATTCTCTGAAGATGTCATGAGAATTACTTCACAACTTTCTGAGTTATTTGTGAAAATGTGTAAAACTGTGCAGGCCCTGGTTATCAAACAAGTTTTGAAGTTCCGCCTTTAAATCTTCTGCTGTACCTGTTTGAGGCCTTCTTCCCTGATCCCTCCACGTCATGTTTGCGTCCCAGCATGCCCTCCTGCAGCACAGCCTGGGCTCTGAAGGGCTCCGTGGGCAGGGTGGCCGCCCTCTCCGGTTCTTTGGGCGTCACTGCAGACATGGAGGGCTCGAGCTCAAGAGAGCCGCTCTCCTTCATCTCTGACACCACGAGGACCGTGGAGTCACCAGCCGTCCCCTCCTGCACGCCTGAAGTGGCCTCTACCGCACCAGAACCAGACTGCCGACAGAAACAGAGAAATAAGGTGTTTTAGAGATTCAACCTGCGCATTTGGAGAATATAAAAGAGCAGAGTGCACCCCTGATTTATGCATCTGCAGGAGCTCAAAGAGGCTTCGCAGCACAGCCAAATGTATTTCACTTTAAACGGAAAGAAAAGTCAAGGTGCTTATTAGAATGCAAAAGTCAGGGAGAACACAGGGAAGAGGAGAGGCTGATGTTCTTTCATAAAAATTTCAGAATGCTCCAAAGGCAGTCATCACATGAGAAAGGCACAGAGGACAGGAGTAAGTGACTAACCACAGTCTGCTCCTCGATGGTGTAGAGTTGTGAAGATTCTTCTACAAAGCCGGTGTCTTCTCTCCTGCAGGAAAGAGGGCAGCATGGGGTCTGCATGAGACTCTTTAGAGAGCAGCAGGTGAACAAGAACAGAGTGTGTGTGTAAGTGTTCCTGCACTAAAGTGTCAGAGATGAAAGTCTCAGTGCTGTTGTTCTCAATAAGACAGAAGTTTTTGGGTGAATTTTATGGAGTTTCTGGTAACACTTTACTTTAGAGGTCCGCAAATTTCATCACACTTAGGGAATAATTAGACAAAGCCTTTTCTTATTTCTTTGAAATTAACCCCAGAGAATTTGGTGAAAATTAGCACATAACTTCTTTAAAATAATGTCCAAATTTGTTGTCGCAAGTCAGAATTGGTAGGTTACTGTTTTTTTTCAGTTTCTTTGAAATTTACTCCAAATTGCAAGGTAAGAAGGCAGCAAATAGTTTATTTGAAATTAAATCACAACCCACCACAAAATGTTTTTAGAAGTATCCCAACATTTCTGCTATTTCCAGAGAAGCAGGGGAGAAATAGCAGACAATTAGACTCGAGTCCTAGGGACTCGGACTCGAGGCGACTTGCAACTCGACTCGGACTCGGGAGAAAATGTCTCCAGACTCAACTTGACTTGAGACATCATGATTTGGAAAACTGCATGCGCTCAGGCTTTATATGAAGAGCCAGACAGGAGATATATGCCACTCTTTCCTTTTAGGTTCACTTTATTGATGCTCCATTCACAGTACACTTGTCCGTCACATATTGTTGTCCCGCACACGACACAGTACTACACACAAAGGTTCCTACCACACACCTGCTTCTGCTACAGTGATGATTATTTTCTTTGCATACAAAGAATATCAATTGGATGGAAAACGAAGACACGCCAAGTGCACGACCTGCAACGCTTTGATAAGCGAAAAAGAGGGCACAACATTGAACTTTATCCGCCACCTGAGGACACATGAGGCCAAGTAAGTAAAACCTGCAAACGTTAGCCAGGTAGCTAACGTTCCTTCCATAGGTCAATATGGCAGGAACGTTAGCCCGACCTGTGGTCAATATGAAGCTAGCAAAGCTAACATTAGTAAAGAGAGTGTACGTGTGTTGTATGTGTGGGAAGATGAGGTTTCTCTCTTCAAGATAAAAATCTGAGTGCTTTTTGGGTGGACTGGGGAACAGTGGTGAGGGACTCAACCCATCATAACCTGTGACTCGACTCAACTCGACTTGCCCACAACAGAAAAAACTTGGGACTTGCTTGAGACTCGGATTGGAGGGACTTGGACAATTGTCTGATAAACAGCTGCTTAGTTCTTGAATACAGAAGCTAGGTTCATTGTTTCCTGTCATATTAGCTTTGAAATGTTAAGTGAATAATTCAGTTTCCCAATAAGCAGTTGATAGTTAGCTATTTGTTTTTTAATTTCACCAAGTTCTTTAGTACCGAGTTTGTTGATATGCATAATTGAGATCACATGCAAAATAGAGATGAATGATATACCTTTATGATCAGACCTATAATCATAGGCCCACCACAAAACATTTTGTGGTGGGTTGTGATTTAATTAAAAAAAAAATAATTTACTAATAGTCACCTTCTTACCTTGCAATTTGGAGTATATTTAAAAGAAACTAAAAAAAAACCCAGTAACCTACCAATTCTGACTTGCGACAACAAATCTGGACATTATTTTAAAGACGTTATGTGCTAATTTTCACCAAATTCTCTTGAAATTTTGGAAGTAATTTCAAAGAAATAAGAAAAAACTTTGTCTAACTATTACCTAAGTGCGATGAAATTTGCGGACCTCTAAAGTAAAGTGTTACCGAGTTTCTCTGTTTGTTTGCCTCGAGCCCAGAACTTAATCACGGTAAATGTTTGTTTTGACAATCGAAGAACGTCCAGAAGAGCCGGACGAGTCATTACATGGACACATTTTTACCCACAAATGTATCTGAGAGACGTTTTCAGAGGCAGACGAGAGATTTGTTTGACCTTTGTCAAGGACATCGTGTTTTTGCCAGTGTTTGTTTGTTTGTTGACGAGATGACTCAAAAATCTATGAACAGATTTGGACGTCATTTTCAGGGAATGTTGATCACGGCACAGGGGGGATGTGATCACATTTTGGTGATCAGAATCTTTTTGGAGGATTTTTTAACAGTGTAAAGGACAGTTTCTCACATTACTGACAGTGACCTGTGGCAGACGTTTTTGCTCTTCAAGGATGTCTCATTTTTTCTTTTTTGAGGAGTCACAGAAGCTTCTTCTAGGATTGTTGGCAGAGCAGCGGGCCGCTCGACTATAAGTGGCATCTTCAGACCTGGATCAGCTTCTTTATCTCTGCCCCGCAGTACTCTGACTCGGCTCTTGCATAAGCTGATTGTCTTACAAACAGGTGATTCACTCAAAGTCCTCATTACAGTTAACACATTTTTACCACAAAAAATACACTCCTAGAAATTTTACTTAAAAAGTAAAGTCTCTAGAATCGAATACTGTAATTACTATGAAGTTTATTAAGCCCTCCTATAATTTCTACTATACGTTTTTAAGCATTTCCATGAAATTTTCCTGATACTTTTCAAAAATTCCTGAAAATTTCAGGTTTCAGACTATCCTTCCTAAATTCCAGCATCACCAAATTTCTACCACATGCCTTAAAATTGTAATAAATCTTTTTTGACTTACATTTTTCTCTATAGTTTGAACAAGAAAATGTGTCTTAAACCTTTGAAATGACCTGATTTCCTCCTTTTTTCTAGTTTTACAAACACTTATTCCAAAAATCATAGCTATACATTTAGATTGGGATAAAAAAAAGTGTCATAATTGGCATTAAAATTCCTGAAGATTGCCATAAAACACAGAAAAAAAGCAAATTCTAATACTGTTTTTAAAATCTGTATAATTTTCTAATATTTTACAGAAATCTATCAGAGCTTTTGTGAAGATTATATCTAATTTATAAATCTGAAAAGAACTGGAAGAGCTCCAAGAGCACAAACCTGCCAAGGCATTTCCAACACTGCTGGGTGACTTATTGTTGATAACATTAAACACTGTCCCATCTCTCAATGTGTCTGAAAATGTCATCAAAACCTGTTGATAAGTTTTCAAGTTATTTTGCCAACAGACAGACAAACAGCAGCAAAAACAAACATTAACATCCTGAGTGGAGGTGATTGATTACTGTGTGGATGTGGAGAGCCAGTGAACTAAAATGATTCTGCCAAAAAATTTGGAAAAATGAAGGAAAACATCTCCTAATGCAACACTAACATGTTGACATGACATCTAAGAACTTTTAGGCCCACAACACCAAAAACATCATAACCAGGGTCTTTGTGTGCATCTTTAAAGGTGCTATGAGGAGAATCTGTTACCGGCGACATTAGGACTCTGCTACCCGTGAGCACGTGCGGCGACTGTCATAATGCTGTGTTCCAGTCACCTCAGAACTGGGAGTGACATCATCTCCGACTTATCAGTGTTCCAGTTGAAGTCAGAAAAAAACATGCCGATCTACCAGGCTGTTGTTAGCTGTTGTTAGCTCGGGAGTGGCGAGGTTTCACCAAGTTCCCAGTAGGAAATTCTGACTTCGGGGGACGTTCCAGTTGCAGTTTCCTACTCGGAACTTGGAAATTCCTACTTCTGAATACAACTGGAACGCACCACAAGCCAAAGCATGTGTTTGTTGTGAAGCTAATAAAGCATGCAGCTCGGACCTTCCTCAGAACTCTGCATTGCTTTACAACTTCTTTTTTCAACAACAAAGCGACGAGGTAATGTATCTCTTTCTAGTTACGTAGCGGTAGTTTTTGATGTGTGACAACAAGCAATTTTGGAAAACTTAGTATCGTAGTTTTGTAGCCGGCTATATATCGCTACTTACAGCCCGGTGCTCTCAGACGTGTCCGAATAATATAAATTTGCTCTAGTTTTAATTGTCTTGTTCTTGAAGTTGAGCATCCAGGCCAGTCCAGCCCTGTCCGACCCGACCGGTAAGCTAAGGAATAGCATTTATAGATAACCTATTGTGATGCTATAAAACTCATCTTAAAGTGTGTATTTGGATCAGGCATATATCTAAAAGTGAGACTTTTTTGTAATTACTTAGAAACTCCTCACAGTCCCTTTAAGCAGAAGCAGACTCGAGTCATTACATGTTTTGTGCAAACTTAGATTTGAAGGATCATTTCGAAATAACACCCATTTCAGCACAACTCCGACCTGATGCCTGTTTTTGATTCGGATCAAACTCCTGTTAAGCATGTACTCTAAAGAAAAAGGGTAAAACATGCCATTTTACGATCCTTAGAAAGAATCCTGTGACCCCTTCTTGGTGTTTCTTGACCCATACTTTGGAAACAACCGCTTTATTACACTCTGAAAATGGCAGAAATAATTGCAAACAGTATTTGTTTTGATAACTTCTCTATTAGCAGACACATCACCTTCTCTGGTGGACATAATTGCTCTCTTTTCAAAAAATAAAGTGTAAAGTTAAGACTCACATTGTGCGTTTTTGCAATCCCCAACTAGACAAACTTTGTGTGTTATCTTTATAATTGTTTTGTTAGTTTATCAGCCTGTTTGTGGCTCTAAGCCCAAACCCATTTGTTTGCAATAAAAATATAAAATCATCTTTAATGTTTGTTTTGAAAAAAAGGCAAAGAAACGTCCCTAAACAGCTGTGCAATTCATCATGAGTCCAACACTGGGTCCAAAATGTTTTGAGGAGACTTTTAATCTAGTGGTAGATTTATGGCACTGGTTTGTATTTATTTTAGCAGATGGTGCATATGGGAATAAAAGTGAGCTAAAGTGATTATATTCGAAAAGTAGTTTCTCCATGCAACAGTGAAAGTCTACACAAACACCGTTAACATCTGTCTGGCAAAGTTTCAGATTTGTTTTTCAGATCTTTTATTTAGATTTGTCTGCTGAAAGAAAGAGAAAAGTCTGCAGCAGCCTGGAAAACTACAAATCATTTGTTTATATTCATTTATCTGCTTGTAAGACTTTCTTATCTTTTTTTGGAGGACATGCTGCTTAATCAAGTGACAGTGTTGTTTCTTTATAGCACAAAAGACACGACTCACAGTGTTCTGTTCTTGTTGTCATAAACAAGACAAATGTTTGAGGGTTATCTGTCTTTTTCTCTCCGGGCCTGAAAACCTGTTCTTCAGATTAGATCTAAAACATCATCTTCAGAGTTTCTGTTTGTAACAGACTTTAAGGTTGTTTAGTATGTGGCAAATTTGGCAACAGAAATGTTTCAGAGGTACTTAAACAGGTGGCAGACTTTGTTTATGAAGTGGATAAGGTGTTCAAGAGAAAAGGTTATGAAGCTAACATGAAAATTTGAATAATACATTAGAACTTTAAAGAGATAGTTCAGTTTTTTTGAAGTGGGGTTGTATGAGCTCCAATGGCTTCTAATGGCCCTTTTCCACTAGCACGCCTTGGCCCTGCTCTACTCAGCCCTACTCGATTTGCAGCGTGTTTCCACTAGCCTGGTACCTCCTAAAACAAGCTAGTTTTAGTACCTACTCCGCTCTGGTTCCAAGCGAGCTGAGTCGATACTAAAAGATGAGGTCACCTATTGCTGGCTACTGATTGGTCAGACAATGTCATCATCGATGAGTCATGAGCGCGACGACCTAGCATGCTAGCAGTAGCTACCATTAGCTTACCCTCATACGTCTTTTCTTTGCAGCTTGATTGCCACCTGCAGCCTTCTTCTGCTTTCCTTTTTTACTCGGTTTGGGACAAAAAATTAAAGATTGTTGTGTCGCGCTCAAAATGACGTCACCGCAGTGCCGCTCAGCTGTTTACAGCGACACTGCACCCCATTGGGCAGGCGACTGGGGCTAATGGAAAAGCAGCACAAGGCGAGTAGAGTAGAGCCGGGTAGAGTCGAGTAGAGTAGAGTAGGGCTAATGGAAAAGGGCTATAAGTGCATTAGATGCAGTAGAAAGTTCTCTCTTCTCCCTCAGTAAGCCACAGTCTGTAGGAGTTTGTTACGTAGAACTAGCCACAAACAGGGAAGTATTGCACCAAATACAAAGGGTATTTTCTCTGCCTACAGGTGACAGCCGCTAGCTTGTTATGTTTACTGTCATAAAGTCAGCACTGCCTCTGACTCCTCCCTCTTCAGCTGTTTCCCCTTCCCTGTGTGTGTGTGAGGCTCCCAGTCACTCCTGCTGCACACCTGAGGCTAATTCCACTCATCAAGCTCCTGCAGTATATATACCTGGCTCTTCACTCCAGTCTTCACCTGATTGTTCAGTCAGCTCGGCGGTATACTTATCTGTCACTAAGATTATCTTGAACCTTTTGTGATTTTCTGAAACTAATTGTTGCTCTCCTTGTCACAGGATTCTTATTTTTTGGATCCTCACTCTGGTCGCCTCACCCTGCCATGCTCTCAGTCTCCTGCCCTCTGCAATACGCCTCACCTGTCTACCTTTTCTGTGCTACAGATTAAACATTTTGAAGGAAGTCCTCTGGTTCTGTTTTTGGGTCCTAAATCTACTACAACTTAACAGTTTACAACAGCTGAGGGGAGGCGGAGAGATTTAGTAGCTGGCGGCTGCGCTGTGCAGAGGAATATGTGACGTGACTTGGTTAGGTCCAGAAAAACTTCATATGTCCAAAAGGTTAAACAACACTCATATGTAGCGTCCTCTTAAACCAAGGGTGTCCAAACTATGGCCCGGGGGCCAAATGCGGCCCACTGCCCATTTTGAATTGGCCCTTGAAACAGCTGAATGAAAAAAAAACAGTTTGATTACAGCAGCAAATGCCATCAATCATGCACTTTTTCTGCCATATTTATTTTGTCACAAGGTCTCATTTAGAAAGTTTATTGCAATATTCATCTTCAAGCATGAGCATTTTGCAGTTTACTCTTGTTTTGTGTCTGACAGTGAAGATAAGCGCTCAGTGTCTTTCATCCCTGCTGCTCAGAAGGTATCTGACTAGATGTGAAATCCTTGATAGGTTACAGGGGCCCTTTTGCAGGGGATAACCCATCCCTAAACCCTAAAACTTTAATTTTAATACAATAAAAGTGCAGCAAGTGGCTCAGTAGCGTATTTATTCCTCTTTATGTGGCCCCAGATGTAAAAAGTTTGTACACCCCTGTCTTAAACTGTGGTATTATTTTTTGATGGGAGTTCTTGTAGGCGGAGAAAATTCCCTTTGTATTTAGTGTGATACGTCCCTCTTTGCAGCTAGTTCTGCGTAACAGACTCTTACAGACTGTGGCTTACTGAGGGAGAGGAAAGAACTTTCTACTGCATCTTATGTACTTAGTGGCCATTTTGAGCTCATACAAGCTCACTTCAAAAATACTGAACTATCCCTTTAACATATCTAACTAGAAAGGCCCTTGGAGAGCGCAGAGCTCCGCCCGCACCACAGTCCTCATCCATACTGTGATTTTTACCATAAATATTAGTCCTACCTTTATTTTATCTAAATATTTAGATTCCGTGACCATGAAAACATACCATTAGCAATTGATTTATAATATCTATTTTAGTTCAGCAGTTATTCACAAAAAACGCATTTTACATCATGGCGGATCCAGACGGTGATCCGGATCATTACCAAAATTGAATCATTTGGTCCTTGTCCCAATCCAGACATTTCCCGAAAATTTTATCGAAATCCGTCCATAACTTTTGGAGTTATCTTGCTTACCGAGAAACAAACAAACTAACTTACAAACTAGCAGACGCCGGCAATAACATAACCTCCTGCTGAGGTAATAAACTGTAAAAAGAAACCAGTAAATTCAACATTGTTTATGCTTTCCCAACATTTCATACAATTTTCTTAAAACTTTCTATAATGAAATAAATAAGAAATTATAAAGATTTTTTGATTTTTGATATATTTTTTTTTTTTTACAAAATCTCAACTTCTTTATTTCAATTATTGGAGCTCTTTCAATATTTTTTCTAAAATTCCATTAAATTATCTCAATATCAAAGCTTTCTCCCAGCTCAAACAACAAACATCTTTAGGTTACAAATTTGCTTTTTTGATCAAAATATTTTATCCTTGCTTGGAATTTTCTTTTATAATTTAGTATCCAGCTCTTAAAACTAAAATCATATCCACTTGTTCCCAGACTTTTCGTTGTCAAACCCTTTTCTCTTTGATACATCCATATGACTTTATAAATAACTATATGATAAGTTCAGGTTTTCACTGATGATTTCCTGTGGGTACATGTCCAGCAGATGAGTGTGAGTGTGGTGATACCTGCTGTCCATGTCTGAACGGAGCTCGTCTTTAATGAACTGCTCCATGTCCTGCTGCTGCTTCCTCAGCTCCAGCAGCTCCAACTAAAAAACAGAGAGAAGAATCAGAAATGTTGTCCTGTCTTTAAACTTTATGTCTGTTTGGAATCATATTTTCAGATCTGGTACTAAAAACTGATGATTAACTTTTCTGTAAGCCTGTCAGTTCGGTTCCCCGAAACAACAATAGCAATAATAAGACAAGACGGACGGTTTATAAAATGTGGAACCAGAGATTCTCTTCAGACCGTTGTGAGGCGCTCCAGAGCGGAGAAGCGCTCCTCCCAGGTGGCGGTGGATTTCTCAAAGGCCTCGTGCCTCTTCAGGAGTTTCTCCACTTCGTCCACGGTGTAGCCGAGGTCCCTACTCGTCACGTAGGGCTCCTGAGCGATGAGCCAGGCTTCTGCCACCGAGGCGTCCCGGGCAAACTGACACACCTCCAACACTGAAAGACAAAAAGGCACCTTCATTTACTGTTTGTTCACATTCAGAATAGAGTTAATGGATATTTCATGAGGATTTTATTTATTAACAGACAAGACGAATAAAATATATATATATATATATATATATATATATATATATATATATATATATATATATATATATATATATATATATATATATATATATATATATATATATATATATATATATATATATATATATATATATATATATATATATATATATACATATATATATATATATATATATATATATATATATATATATATATATATATATATATATATATATATATATATATTATATATATATATATATATATATATATATATATATATATATATATATATATATATATATATATATATATATATATATATATATATATAGATATATATATATATATATATATATATATATATATATATATATATATATAGATTTATATATATATATATATGTATATATTAGTGCTGTCAGGCGATTAAAAAATCAATCTAATTAATTACATGACTTTTAATTAATTAATCTAATTAATCGCATTATAATTTCCATATCTGCTTAAATTCCCCAAATAAAGAATTTGAGTTCTAGGACATAACAAAATTGTAGTGCATGACTAATCGAATCAATACACTTAGGAGAGAAGATTTGTAAATCCACATTTGTATTGGTGATTGAATAAAACCAAAGTCAGGGCGTCTTGTCCAGAAAATTCTTAATTCAATCAGGCAACTCAAATTACACTTTCAGTGTGTTTCATAAATATAATTCAAAACAAGAAAAAGGTTGAAGACATCCAGAAAACCAGTTAGGTCTGGAGCATTTTTTAAAGAATGCAGTACAAATATAGATAAATAAATTCAGAAATAAAATAACAAGGAGTAAAGAACATCAGTTGTACCCAAACGCCCACACAGTTGCCACGCCGCTGAAACACGAAAACTCGCAAAAAGACTCAAATGTCACGGTCTTCTTCAGTCTCAAATAGACCGTTCCTGTTGTCACCTTGGCTTTGTTTGATTTGACGAGTGACGCATGTGTGAAGAGACATTGCCATGTACAGGTCCTTCAACTGGACAATATTAAAACGTTTGTGTGCTATAATTAATGTTGCGATTAATTTTTATAATGCATTAATTTGCATTGTAATTAATTAATCTAATTAATGCACTAAAGTGACAGCCATAATATATATCTATATCTATATCTATATCTATCTATATATATATATAGATAGATAGATATATAGATACATAGATATATAGATATAGATATAGATATAGATATATATATGTATATACATATATATATCCAAGACCCAACATTAATCCATATAGCCAATCATGAATCCCTCCATCATGGCAGCAAGTAAAAAAAGATTCTGTTAAGAAATCTTGAATGTGGATCCCAGTCTCATGATGAACAGCAAATCCACACGATGCTGTGTTGGGTGTGAGGGTGAAGGAAGGGAGGTAAGAGGAGACAAGTGGACTAAAGTAAGAACTAAAGTTAGGGACAGATCCATGAACCATAGACCTGTTGTCTGATTTATTAGAGGTTAGCCTCTTGAGATGCTACATCTGGTTTTCAGGAGGGTCCTCATGCCTAAATGGTTGTGGTGATCATTTTATAGAAGTATAATCAATGATAAAATGAAGAGTTTGTCCTCAGCCTGCTCTCTTTTAAAGTGCCTTGAAATAACACTTAATAAAACATTAATACAAAGGTGGCAAGGTGAACTGCTTTACTTTATTTATTTAATATATTAAAAATACATCAGGGTGCTGTAAAACTACACCAACTCTGGGATGTTTGGTTGGTTGAAACCGGAGAAAATGTTGAAAAATGGCAGAAGCAGTGGCACTCTCTATGGTCAAGATCTCACTTTTGTGTCTAATGAGCACTTTTTGTTTTATCTATCTGTATGTCCAATTAAAAAAAAACTATTTTGCATTTATTACAGCATGTGAGCTCTTGTGGCTTTCAGTCAGACTCGTGTCCATCTATCTCCGCTGCTGTTTACTTTATCAACCGAGGACATTTTTTAAAGCTATGTAATGAAATATTGAGGAATTTTAAATTAAGTTGGAATATTGCATGTGTGTTGAGAGAAATATATTTTGTCTGGGGACATTTTTACAAGGTGAGGACATTTCCTTCATATGATTTCTCTTTTTTTTTTCAAATCAAGGCCATTATTTCCTGCAAAGTCATTTCCTGAATATAGAGCACATTGTGAAAAGAACGTTCCAGTAAGGTCGCGCATATAGTGGAAAGTAAAACATTTTGTGCGGGAGGACATTACCACAAGGTGAGGACAGATTCTGGGGGAATTTACTTCATTTTAGGAAAAAGAAAATGTTGAAATTGAGGGCTTTTTTTAGGAAAATGAAAGAAAAACACAGAAAGAAACATTCTCATGGGGGTGAGTTTAATTTTGACTGAGGATGTGTTTTAGGAAGGACAAATTTTTCTCTCATTTTTATGATTTCTGTACTTTTAACACCAAAAAATATGAGGATGTTTGTCAAATATGAAGGACATACCTTGGCTTTTTTGGTGTGTGGTTGTGCGAGGTACATGGCATTAACCTGAACCTATGCTACAGTGCCACAGCTCAGTTCTCTCTCTTTTCAGAAAACTCAGAGGAGAGGTGCTAATGCTATAGGTTCCTGATTCTCTGTAGTTGAAGTTTGTAAAACGAAAACAAAAATAAATGCTTTATAAAGCAAAGGGGCTCTGCGTGAAGAGCACTGCTTAACAAAACCAACATATTAAAACTGATAGTATTGATAGGATCTGAACAGGCTAAAGTGATGTTTCTTAGCCACACGCTTTTTCAATCCAGTTTGACGACACAAGCTCACGACTTTCAAACCTGAATCAACAGTGTGTTTCTCCTGTCATCCATTTCTCATTGCACATTTCATCATTTTCAATTCTGACCTGTTGACTCTCCATCTACAGAAGTACGAGCAAGTGGAAGGACACATAGGATGTCCTATGTCTAAAAATAGAGCCTAAACAAAGCAGTGGTGCTGATGTAAGTGGATATGAGGCTTGTTTTCTCCAACAATTTTTTTAATTAGGTGGCGAATCTGGCACCATGTTCAGCGATGTACAGCATTACTGTCTGTCCTGAGTTTTTCTGAACAGAGACAGAACTGAGCTGTGACACTGTGGCACACATACAGGCTCATGCCATGTACCTCATACAACCCCACTTAAAAAAACCTTAAGTATCCCTTAAACTCAGCCACAAGCATCTGTACAAACATTTGGAATCTATAGTTTCACTAAGGAGGTTATAATTTGAGAGCATATAATCTTTGTTGGTCGCATGGTGTGGATTTGCTGTTCATCATGAGACTGGGATCCACATTCAAGATTTCCTGCTGCTTAACAGAAGGTTTTTTCTTGCTGCCATGATGGAGGGATTCATGATTGGCTATTTGGATTCATGTTGGGTGTTGGATGTATATATTTGTTTATATGTGTATATGTGTATCTTTATATGTATATATGTATCTATGCATATATGTGTATCAACAAAATGAAGAGTTCTTGCTCTATTGTAAAGTGTTTTGAGATAACACTTGTTATGAATTGGCGCTATACAAATTGAGATTGATTGATTGATTGATTGGTTTGTTTGCAAGATTACACAAAAACTACTTGACACATTTTGCTGAAATTTTCAGGAGATGTTGGTAATGACCCAACTTAAAAATGATTACATTTTGGTTGTGATCCACATAGCCCCCCTTAGTGACGGACCGCTTTTTTCACAATAACTGTAACTTATAATGATATCAACATGATTCAACACTATGATTTATTTCTCATCAAAGCTGCCCCTTATATAGTAAAGACTTATCATTACAAGGTAAATCAAGTCAAGGCCACTTTATTGATAAAGCACATGGTCATGCAAATGTGTCAAACGGTGAAACAAATTGTGTGGTAAGAAATTATAACAAGAAAAAGACAGTCTGAAATAGTTCAGTCCATTTAAGAAAAGAGAAAAGTTTGACTTTTTTCAAATTAACACATTTTTTAATTAATGAAACATTTTCAAAAGGAGGCTGATTTTGAAGGGTTAAGAAGCTTTTTTGATCATGAAGATGTCATTTAAATTAGTAAATCAGTTTCATAAAGAGATAGACTTCCTTTTAGATATTTGGATGTATTAAGGGGCATTTTTTCAATATAATAAACAGTAAAGACAGTCGAGGTAAACATGGGACGGAGGCTGCACCATGGCAAAAGCTTCTTTGTGAGGAACCTGATCATTTTATATTTTGTGTTATGATACTCTGTTTTGGCTCGGCTGTGTTGGGAGACTTTATCTTGTGTGCTCCTGTTGTGAATGTGTGTGTGAAAGGCGTGTCTGTTTAATTAGGTGTGCCCAGTGTTTGAAGATTGAAGGCTTTGTGCTCCCTCAGGTGATGTGACATCACTGCTACACAGGAGGGAATCCCCAAACCCTGCTGAGTCTCATCAGCTCCGTCTTCGTCGCTTATGTTATTGTGTTTAGTAATTCCTCTGTTTTAAGGGGCAAATTGGTCTTTCAGAGGTAAATGTGGATACTTTTCTGTTGTTGTAAATAACTTAGTTGTGATTAGATCATACCAGTTCTCGAGTTTAAATGTTACATTTGTCTCATGTGGCCCAACCAAATGTAAAGAATTTGTATAATTATAGATAGGGCTGAACAATTAATTGCAAATTAGATTAAATTGCAATATGGCTTGTTGCAATTTTCATATCGCAGGCAGTGCAATATTTTTAACCCAGAATGTGTTGAACATTTTGGCATTGTGATGTAGTTTCTTGCAATTTCATGCCTATTTTAACATTTTTTAACACAGTTTTTACAACTTTATGCCTTTCTTTTTTTTGGGCCACTGTCAGACCATGTTTGGAATTTTTCCATGGTTTTTGAAATTTAATCCCAATTTTGCTGCTATTATCAATTTTCCTTAGTCACTTTTGAACTTTTTGCAATTTTTTTTTTTTTTGCAATTTCATACCTTTTTTGCACCTATTAACTTTTTTTCCACTTTCATACCATGTTTTTTTTACCCAGCTTTTACAATTTCATACCTATTTTGCTTCACTTCTCCACTTTTTCTCAAATCTTTTATCCGTAGACTGATTTAATGTCATATTGGTTATACTATATAACAATCTACTGCTCATGTTTGTTTAAGAATACATAAGATGAGGAACATTAAATCAATCTCAGAGTAAATCGCAATCGCAATATTGGGGAAAAACATCGCAATTAGATTACTTTATCAAATCGTTCAGCCCTAATTATAGACCAGGGGTGTCAAACTCAACTGCACATGGGGCCAAAACTCAAATCACACTTTAGGTCAAGGGCCGAAAAGGAAAAATTTTTATCGTACACATTAAAATTGAACTTCTTTTGTTTAATAAATATGAATAAATGGACACAAATACTATTCTTACAGAATACAGAAACTGAAACTTTAAAAAGCTTTTGCTCTCCATAAAAATATCTCCTGTCAAAATAAAAAGTTGGAAATATGAACATGCAACAAAAAAACCCTGAAAATATTATATAACTAGAAAAGCACTCGGAGAGCGCAGACCTCCGCCAGCACCACAGTCCTCACCCATATTGTGATTTCGACCATAAATATTACTCCTACCTTTATTTCATCTAAATATTTAGATTCCTTGACCATGAAAACATACCATTAGCAATTGGATTCATAATGATATCTATTTTAGGTCAGTAGTAATTCACAAAAATCACATTTTTCGTCATGGTGGCCAGACGCTGATCCGGATCAACACCAAAATCGAATCAGTTCTTCCTTTTCCCATGCTGAACATTTCCTGAAAATCTCATCAAAATCCATCCGTAAGTTTTTGAGCTATTTTGTTCACAGACGGATGGACAGACGGACGGACGGATGGACGGACGGACCAACGGACCAACGGACTGACAAACAAACTCTCCCGAAAAACATAAACTCCTTGGCGGAGGTAAAAATTGTGCTTTTGTTCCCAGTTGTCCAGCACCCTTTAGAGGGCGCTGCAGTTGTCCATTGTTCAGCAAGGCAGCTGTTGCACTGCATTATGGGATCTGTGGTTTGTGTGTTATTAGCACTTCACCGCCAGGCCATTAACAACAAAAACATAAACTATATAAAATAATCTCGCGGGCCAGATATAAGTGTCCATCAGGCCAGATGTGGCCCCCGGGCCTTGAGTTTGACACATATGTTATAGAAAAGTCCACTTTTGAAAAATATAGAGATGCATAATATTGATTTCTTTGGCAATATTTCCATACTCATTATCGCCAATAATGATATTTTTAAGCACAAAATTTAAACTTTATGAAAAATGACTTGTTGCCTACAATTTGACTGTCTATTTGTGTAAGAAACGGATGTGAAACAAGAAAATCAACATTTTACTATCTAATAAATGATACTTTTGATTTACAAAAGTGGACATTCAGTGATGATAAGATGAAGCATTATGGTATATTTGCATAAATCATGTAATATTACAGTCAATATAGTTGATATACAGTATAGAGCTTTTATGTATGGCTAATATATCGGCTAGAATAATCAGCAAATATTTCCATATCAGCCTATATCCATATTTAACATTTTAAGGTCAATATCTGCCAATAACAATGTCATCCTTGTGATATGTTCATCCCTAATGACAAAGATTGCTTACTTTTACTTTTTTATGGCTGTTCAGGATGTGTTATGGGTGCATTTCCTTCAACTTCAGCCTTTTAAATGGCAAAATTGAAGCTTATAAGGGAGAGAGGCACATCAAAAATATTTAAAACATGATGTTGCATTCCAAACCTAATTTAGAGAAACACCCTAGCTTTTGAAACACCCACACTTTTACTGCAGAGAAACAGGATCATATAACATCTTCCATTTTTGTCTGAGGTTATATTTACAGCCGCAGCAGAGCATCCTTTTTTGACTCTGAGGTTTTGATGTACAAAAGCTTCGCTGCTCTTTCATGTGCAGGTGATTGAACTTATATGAGCTCTCACATCAGTTAGTTGTGTGTAGTTTGACAATTTTAAGTTTACATTTTTAGTTGGAGGAATAATTTATACAGAGGAAGTTCTTTTTGACGTTGGAGCTACATGTTTTACTCACAGAGTCTGAGCCAGTCCCATCTGTCGTCCCACTTGAACATCATCTCCTTCCTCTTCTCGGTCAGCTGCACCAGCTTCTCCTTAATCTGACAAAAGCATGAATGCAATTGCAGTTACATCAGTGTTATTAAACAAGTCATCATCAGGAGCGGCTATTATCCTCCAAGACTTAGCATTGTAAAGTAATTAAGCACACATTATACTCAGGCCAGGGTCAATTGCTCATTTAAATTCTTTTGGCTTTTCCATTTCTAATTAGAGTTTGCTTTTAAGTCTCCCCGATGAGCGGAAGATGAGTGATACTTTTTCTATTCTGGAGATCCAATTGGTTCCATTGTGCCAGACAGGAACAATCGCTCCCAGAAAAGTAATTAAATCTAATGAAAGCAGCAATCCGAGGCCCGGCTGAGGATGAAAAGGAGCTGTCTGCGCTGCTGAAGTCTTACCTCAGCAGAGTCCCGGTGCTTTCGTGTCAGCAGGGTCTTCCCGAGGTCGATGCAGTCTGTAAACTTGGCTCCCCTGGCCTCAATCTCGGAGCGGATCCCCTGGTGGTATTTCTGCAGGAGCTCCACGGATGAGACATCCCTGTTGAAGACAAGAGAGGGATGAGAGGGGGATCACAGGTAATGCATGAAGTGTATCTACCTCTGTTGGTCAGGACTGGAACTACAGCTGTTCCAATAAAAAAAAGGAAAAAAAATCCTTGGACTGATGCCACAGATCCTGTGCAGGTCACGGTTTATTAGCTTACAAGTGACAAAATCAATGAGATATATGAGTGCTCCAATTACTTTAACATGCATAGAAGAATTTATATTAAGCTTAACATCTTTAATTCCCACTAACAAGAGTTTAAAGCTTCACACATTTCCTGCAAAAAGCCACTTCATACTTTACATTTTGAAGCCACATTTTCTTGCTTTAGTGTAACTGTTTCTAGTTTTCTTAATGCACAGATGCCATTGTAAATGCTACAGAAAACAAACCAATAAAAATGTGGATAAGAGATTGTGCAGCTTTATCCGAAACAGTGCAGCTGGACATGGTTTTAAAACACGTCTACAGCAGAGTGCAATCTAAAAATGACAATATTGCCTCTCACAAATAAAAATACAACTTGCAAACATGTTTTTTATCTTGAAATTTTAAATTCTAAAAAATGATTTAGTGGATCATTAAACTGAATTCTTTGAAAACCAAGGTTTATTACTTATATTCTACAGAGCAGGGAGATTTGTAGTTTTATATTTATTTATGTATCTACACATTTCAAACCTTGTGATTAATGTCAACATATTTCTTAACTCAGAGGGTTAAAGAGCAGGGTTTAAGGTTTGTTTATTATTCTCGCTTTTTAATCCAAATTTATTCAGCCCCTAAACTCCCAGGATTACTTCCAGGAAAATAAAACATCCTTTGATTGATGAGAAAATTGTGGTGGTCCTGGAGTGCAACAGCATATAACTCAACATGACAGCAAACAACCAAAACACAGCAGCAGAATAAAAGACACTACAGCAAATAACTAAACACAACCCAAATAAAAAAAACACTACTTCAAATAACAATACAAAACAGAAAATTAAAGAAAACTACAGCAAACAACTAAACTCAACAACAAATCATTTTGTTTTAATTAAAAGGTCTCAAACAGTCTTACAAAGTATTTAAATGTTTCAATAAACAATCAAAAATACAGGGCCTTATAAAGTCTACATTTATTATTTTATTAGTATTAAATACACCTCAGAACAGATGCCTGTCTCCATAGCTCAAGCAACTAGAGTGAGGACTATGAGCTTGAAGGTCAGAGGTTCAAATCTTGGCTGATTTTAGTTTATCTCAATGTTCAAAGACAGAATTCACGACCTCACAGAAAACCTTACTTGTGTCTGTCTCCATAGCTCAAGGAAATAGAGCTTGGACTCTGAGTCTGAAGGTCTAGGGTTCAAGTCTTGCTTGGTCAGGATGGATTTTAAAGTCCCTTCTCATAAGTGTGGAGGATAAATTGGCCCCGAAAACATTCTCCATTGTGAAGGGTGTTGATAGCCTAGTGGTTAGATTTGCAACTCTAGGCCCCAAACAATCAGAAAATTCTGAGTTCAATCCCTACCAATTAGACAACTGGATCAACAAAGATGAAGCTTGGACTGGGGGGGAATAATCCAAACCAGTGGTGGCTGCTGGTCAGTCAAGGAGGGGAAGCTCTTTTTTTTTTTCTGGCCTACATCATAAAGTTTATTTATTTAAATGTAAATTCTACCCTCCATTCCTTTTCAAGAAAATGATCTGTGAGTGAGAGTGACAGAGGGAGAAGCTCCGCAGCTGCAGCTGCTCGTTGGTGAAAAGAAAAAGTGACAGGAGAGAATCTTCAAACACAACGCTAGTTGTTTTTAAGAAAGATAAAGTCGCTGGTGATCAATAAAGTCTCCGGATCAGTCCAGAACAACTGAATGTAAAACTTAGAAGATGCTCCGGTGGAGGGTTATACTTCAAGGTCGCTGATTGGCTCATTTCACCGTCAATCAAAAAGGGATTCGGCCTCAGACAGATCATCCAATCATCATGCAAAAGCCGAGCGTCCAGGCCAGCCCACTGTCTCATAGAACCCCAAAGACGCTGAGCGTCCGATGGGCGGGACAAAGCCCAGCGTTTATCCAATGATCGTCCAGTTTCCACAATGGAACAACCTGCTCTACGCTTCCCCATTGAAGTCAGAAGACACTCAGCGTCCGATTGTGTTAAAGCGCTGAGACGCTGCGGGGATGAATGAGAAGGAAGTCGTGCCAGTTACCTGTGATAAGTAGCTGATTCTGAACAAAAGATGAAGGTATTATAGAGCATATTTAGTCAATGAAATGTACACACAGCAGTACATATCACCACTTTTTTGGGGGACATTTAGGGGAAGCTGAGCTTCCCTTGCAGTCTTAGAGCAATCGCCACTGCTCCAAACTTTATCTCCTTGGTGTAAAATTTCAGCTGTTTCTTACATCTCATAACCCCCTGCTGATACCTCTCCCAAAACACCAGGGGGAAGAACATCCAGCCCAAGCTTCATCTTTGTTGATCCAGTTGCAGAATTGGTGGGGATCGAACCCAAGATTTCCCAATTCTTTGGGGTCTAGAGTTGCACATCTTACCACCAGGCTATAGACGCCCTTCACAGTAGGGGATGTTTTCAGGGTGCATTTATCCTCCACACTTGTGATAAGGGACTTTAAAAACCACCCAGACCAAGCAAGACTTGAACCCACAACCTTCAGACTCAGAGTCCTCACCTTATCTCCTTGAGCTATGGAGACAGACACCTGGTGGTCTTGACTTTTGTCTTTAGACATTAGACCCCCAAAAACTAACAATTTCAGCCAAGAGTTGAACCTCTGACCTTCAAACTGACAGTCTGCTCTCTAACTTGTTGAGTCATGGTTTCAGAAGCTGATGGTCGTTCTGAGAGGTCTTCACCTTCTCATTTGGACATTGGACAATAAAAACAACTAGAAGTAATAAGACTTGAACGCTGGATCTTCAGACTCAGAGTCCTCTCTATCTCCTTTAGCAATGGAGACATAGATCTTTTGGTTCTTCTTTGAAGTCTTGACTTCTGTCTTTAGATATCAGACTTTAAAATCTAACAAGTTCAGCCAAGACCTCTCCCTAACTCCTGAGCCATGGTCAGAGAAGTTGTTGGTCTTTCTGAGAGGTCTTCACTTCCTCATTTGGACATTAGACCAAAAAAAAAGACTGAAAGTAAAGCAGTCCAACATTTACCCTGCTATCACCCAATAACAGGTAGAATAGGCTCCGGCCGTTCTTAACCCTGATGGGATAAGTAGTCTACATAATTGACAGATGGATGGATGGATGTTAAAAGCAAAGCTGAATAAAATTGTAAATCCTCACCTTGGCTTCTCCTGAGTCTCTATCTGCTGGATGATACTCTCCATCCACGCCATCAGGTCTTTCACCATCGTGAAGAAGCGGAACTTCTCGGCCGTGTCCACCAGTTGGGCCCTGCGACCATCAGAGGCATCCAGCAGACCCTTCCAGGCATCTAACACCTCTCGCTCTGACTTGTGGATTTTCTCTGCTTGTGGTCCGGCGTATTGAGCGTGAAGACGAGTTGCCGTCTCCTGGTACTGCTGAACCTGAAGATATGGAAATCAAATACTTGTTGTTAATAGTATAATGTGAACCTACATGTACATTTTTTGAGTGGTTTTACCCCCTCACTTTAAACTGTAGAATGTAATAATTAGCATGTATGTTACTCCAAATCAGGACAAGGGTCTGTCTAATCAGCAAATGCACTGGTGTGTCCCTTTTTATTGTTTTGTGAAGTGATCTGCTTCTTTTTTGCCTTTGTGTTTAAGTTTTGTTGTTGTTGTCCTGACCAGGACCCCTTTGGATGTGAAAATATCTACAAAAATAGGTAAAATAATGGTTCAAAAATAGGTTATGTAAATCCAATGCGCTGATTATTGATCCAATAATAAATGAGAAAAACTCCTTTTCTGGTGCATGCATTTTTGGGTCCTTAGCCTCAGCGAATGGACTTCACAGTAAAGTGGATGACATGCTTTGCTCCGCATTCATTTTTAGTGAAATGTTGAAAATTAAAAGCTCTCTTGAGCTAAGAGGAGCTGAGTGGGAGGATGGCATTATTGACCCTGTTTGTACTGAAGCATATTGCATAATTTTGCACAGTCTGTATCAAAATATTAAAATTTTCATTCTTTACCTGATTTGAGTGATTGCCCTTGAGCCCACAGTTATTTAAATGACGTTGATAGAAAAGTAAGAATCCCTCCTCTGAGATCAAGTTATAGATTCTTGGCATTCAAAAACAGCATTTACAGAAATGTGGATGAGTTGTTTTACGCCACATTTGATTTTTCTAATGTAAACATATAAAATAAATGGCTCTTTTGAGCTTAGAGAAAAAGTTGAGTGGAATGATTACCACTTTGACATTGAAGCAAATTAATTTTACAGGATTAATAAGAACATGTAGGATTTCTCATTATTCAAAATGTAACTAATTCTTCTGGACCCAAAGTTTTTGGGGTAAGAGCTCTGACCTTGAAGCAAAGAACCTATTGAAACACAGTAAGTAATTCTCTCTGTCTTGGTCACCTATGTTTGCAAATTTAGCCTTTTGATGTACAAATAGTTCAAAGAATATGGTACTAATAACAGGCTGGGCAAAATGGGATTTTTTGGTGGTTTTGCAGGGGATTTTTCTACAATATATTCATAGCTCACCTTTGGTTGTTTTTTAAAGAGTGCCATTTCTAGGGTTACTTGCAGCTTCATATATACAAACTATTGAGCATGTAAGGATTCACTTTATCTCCAGGAAACAGCAAAAGTTGGCAATTCTGGGCCTGCTAGTTTAACACATTCTAGAGCATTTCTCTTATTCAGCTTAGTTTTGCCTTAGAGGTAGATAGATAGCTCAGATAGCTGCAAAAATGAGTCCTACAAATCTGAATGTTGGCACATCTCTCTATCAGCTCAAAGTCTTTGGGATTTTTTGAAGGGGTTTTTGGTAAGATGCTCCAAAATACAGTTGAAATAATGTGAAAATCTCTCTTCTAAGCAGCAGTTTAAGTTCCTAGCCCTTAAACAAGTCATATTTTACTTTAAGTCAGGTTCATATATCCATATATTGAAGACTGCTCAGGTATGCTTACAATCAGTAATGTTGAAAAAGAAATAGTTTTCATATGCAGTGCTGTATTCTCTCTCTGCCTGAGCCCCTGCCCCTTTAAGGCCCCTTTCCCCACATGGACACAGTTCGCTCTGATTGGTTGACGGATCAACTTAATGGTTATAGGTAATTTAAGTGCTCATCAGTGCCATGTTTCTGACAACTCTGTATATATATTCTAGCGTCTATGCTTTGCAATAGGCATGCTACCCTTTGTCACTGGGCCCAAACTGCCTATGTAACAATGGTATGATATCACACTGGTAGGTCTAATTGGATAAACTGGAGAAACAAGATGTTTTAGGTAGCTGCTGGTGCCACAAAGAAAGCTTAAGAAAGATGTTTTAGTGCCACAGACTTTTGTTTTGTTAACAGAGGTGCTCTATCACACAAAGGAGACATGATAAACACACTAAAGGGCGTATAAAACTTTAAAAAAGCATGATATCACTTCCTCAAGAGTGTTCTTTCTAACGACGTGGATGACATGTTTTGCCCAAAATTGTTTTTTTAGACCTTTTTTTATCCACATTTTCTTGGTAGACTTAAGTTTAAGATATTCCATGTTTTTTCTGTTTTTTTTGTTTCACTATGACATAAAATACAGTTGCCAACACATGGTTGACAAGTACAACAGAAACCGTCAGGGACATAAACATGCTAAAATGTAGTATGATTATGCTTTATTGGCTAACTGTGGTTACATCATATTAGCATTTTGCTTTCACTGATTATGCATCTACAATGAGAGCAGGATTTACTCGAGCAGATTATCATGATGAACAAAGTGTGTAAATATCACAGATTTTTTTCACAGCACAGTTCATATTTTCAAAAAGAATCTTTTCCATTTTTGTATGGAGCCTGCATAATTCTAACTTGTGAGGGTTGGCCTACAAAAACTAAATAATCCCTGCACTGCTCCAAATGATGTGAGCTGTGCTCTGAACTCAGTGGGGTGGGCTGTGGCAAGCCCTCATTTTGTTTAAGGTTGATGTAAATGAAAAAATTCCTCCATCCTTGGCAGTCTATAATGGGTTCTTCGCCTGTGAGAAAACTTCTCACGGTTGCCCAAATATTGCAGCACTCTCCGGCTGTGAATCATCAAAGTAAGCCTCCTGGCCGCAGCCTGCTGTGTTCCCTCAGAGTAAAAGGCCTGCTCTCCTGTGTTGTACCTGTTTGCCAAGAGCGCTGATGTCTCTCTCAAAGGCGGCGTGCATTCTGTGGAAGGACTCTGCTTTGCTGAAGTCCTCTCCCACATCTTCAGGCAGCTCTTTCTGCTTCTCCTGGATCTGAGCCACCAGCTCCTTCCCATCATCAAAGTACCTTAGATAAAGGATCAATTACAGACTCATTAGCTGTGTGTGTTACTAAACATTTACCATTCCACCCTGGGCTGGAAGAAAATGACTAAAACTCTTATCTCAATATTTTAGATGAAAGGTAATACATGTTATAAATACTGTATTTATGTGAGGAAAAAACAGTTGGTACTGCATCATAATGATACATTTTGATGTGGTTTCAAAAAAAATAAAACAATACTGATACATTAAATATCAGTGCAACAATAAAAGAAGTCTCACAATTTTTTTACCTATCAAACACATGGGAAAAACCTGCACACAACAACATTTCTAAATATTTTGCTTATTATTTTACAGTTTTTTTTTATTAAAAGAAGAGATCTACAGATCTTTAGTCAAAAAAGCAAAGTACAAATTACTCCACAGATGGCAGCATTTGAAAAAGTGTATTGAACTATCACAGTTTAGATACTGTACGTGATTTTCTAGCAATTTTGATAGTTAAAATGAATAAATGACACAATATTGGGCATCTAAGACTTCTACTTTTGTTGCTTCGGTATCAAACATGTTTAAATGTCTTCACAAATAAACTGACTTAACTCCATTACATTCCAGCTGTGTACTGATGAGCATCTGAGCCAAACCCTCGCCAATAAGAAGCACCACAGAAATACAGGGCAGGGAAATACATTTTTAACGGATAGTGAGGACAGCAGGTGTGCGATGCTGTGCAATGTGACACAGCAACATCCGACTTGTTCAAGTAGGACATGGTGGGATTCTAATGGTCAGTGCAGTGAGCAAAGGGTCAGCTGTTATCAGCTTGCACATTAAACATAATTTCAGCCAGTGACAGTCGTAGAGTTTTGGACCAGTCTGCCCCTAAAACAGGTTACTCTACCCTAATCTATGAAAGCCACATCTCAGGTGCAGCGTGATCCTCCAACAGTAAGTCCAGCAAGTTTGATATTTGTCCTGCCTCGAGCTACATGTGTCATGGCATGCCGGAGACTTTGACATATGACACACAACAGTCACGGACGTAGACAAACAAAACAGAAAAAAAAATATTGCACCATGGCAGCCAGTATTGTGCCGTAAAGACAATATAAGAAGATGTTACCTTCTTTGGCCATAATCATAAGTGAGGGATTACCATGAAGTTCATCATGTCTATTATTCAAATCATGCCACAGTATGATGGCCCTGTGGCCATAATATGAGGCTAAAGGCTTTATAGCTTGACCTCAGCTTTAAAAGCCTAGATCAGGGGTGTCCAAACTGTGGCCCAGGGGCCAACTGTGGCCAACATCCACTTTTAATTGGCCCTTTACATAATCTGAAAATGATAAAATACAGTCCATGTTAATCAATAAGGCTTGTGCTTTCTGACGATGAAGTCAAATGGACTACAGAATTAAATGGCAGCACATTATTTGATTTTCGAGTCAAACTGTGGTAATTATTTAAAGGTGCTATGAGGAGAATCTATTTGCGGCGACATAAAGACTCTGCTACCCATGAGCACGCGTGGCAACTGTCGTAACGCTGCGTTCCAGTAACCTGGGAACTAGGAGTGACATCATCTCCGACTAATCGGCGTTCCAGTTGAAGTCAGAAAAAAACATGCCGATCTACCAGGCTATTGTTAGCTGTTGTTAGCACGCCCTGTGTTGTTGTTCACAAATACCACATGAAGAATGTGATTATCATTATGGCAGCATTTTTGTAAATATAAGTCTGACAATACTATGTATACAGCTGATCTAGAGCGACACACCCCAGTCAGAAGTGCAAATAAATTGATTATTACAGGAGCTAAATAACTGTTCACACTGGGGGCATCCATCTTCGATTGTCAACTTGGGGGTGGCGAGGTTTCACCGAGTTCCCAGGAGGAAATTCTGACTTCGGGGAACGTTCCAGTTGCAGTTTCCTACTCGGAACTCCGAAATTCCTACTGCTGACTACAACTGGAACGCACCAAAAGCTAAGCCAAAGCGTGTGCTTGTTGTGATAAATAAATCTCGGACCTTCCTCAGAACTCTGCATTGCTTTACAACTTCTTTTTTCAACAACTTACAGGATGCAAAGCGACGAGGTAATGTAGCTCTTTCTAGTTACATAGCGGTAGTTTTTGATGTGTGACAATAAGCAATTTTTGGAAAACTTAGTATCATAGTTTTGCAGCCGGCTATATATCGCTACTTACTGGATAATATAAATTTGCTCTAGTTTTAATTGTCTTGTTCCCAAAGTTGAGTATCCAGGCCAGTCCGGCCCTGTCCGACCCGACTGGAAGGCTAAGGAATAGCATTTATAGATAACCTATTTAGTTGCTATGAAACTCATCTTAAAGTGTGTATTTCGATCAGGCATATATCTAAAAGTGAGACTTTTTTGTAATTACTTGAAAAACTCCTCACAGTCTCTTTAACAACAACACTCCTGTAGGGTTCAGCAGGTAGAGTGTAGTTTGCCCTTGTTTCATGTCTGAATGTGGAAGTGAGCTATAAGCATCTCACTTTTAAGGCTATTAATAAAGGTCTGTCAAAAAAACATATATAATTATCAAGCATATGTTGACCATTATTGGACTGGTTTACAAAATCAACAATACAACTCTAAGGGTATGTATGTCATTCATCCTTATACTTTTTGTATGTGGCCCCTGGGTAAATAGTTGGACACCCCTGGCTTAGATCCACATAACTTTCCTGTCTGTTATCTGCTCTATGCTGTTTCCTTACTTGAGCAGTTCATAGGATGTTGTGAGGAGCTGAGTACGAGTGTCGATTAGCTCCAGCAGATCCGCCCAGCCCTCGTTGATGGTGTCCTTCCACTCCGCCATCGTGGACGCCTCGGTGTGGCCGGCCTCGATCAGTTCGTCTATCGTCTGGTTCACCAGGTCCACCCGCTCCTGACCCACCATCCCTGTCTCCCGAGCAAACTCTCTGAACCGATCCCTCAGAAGCTTAAAAAAGACAGAGACACAAATCAAAATGAGGCTACAACAGAGCGAAAATCTACTTGTGTTCAAATCAGGAAAAATAAACTAATGCTGAGCAAGCTGGAGAAACTTATAAAACATAAACATCCAATAAACAGTGATTTCCTCTGAATGTGGATCAAAACAAACCCTCTGTGATCACTTCACAACAAACAGCATTTAACCTGCTCGGTATTCTCTGTTGGTTTTCTCTTTCTGTGAGTACAACATTTGTATAATTTGTACAATTCACTTGATATAAAATGTTCAAATCTTGTCTGTGAGATTAAATGAGCTCATGGAAAACTCTCTTTATGCATCTCTGTGCAACTGAGTGATTTTAAGTAATCAGTTTTTATATAATAGCTCCTTTACCTGCGATCCAACCTGCCTCAAAGATGAGTGGCCAGCTGATAACATGATTAAATGTTCAACAATTGGCAACGAGTTGGAGCTTATCCTAGCTCATACTGGGCAAGAGTGAACTGGTGACTGCCAGAGAATCACAGGGCCACATAGAGAGACAAGGAGAACCTCAGGGAGAACCCATGCATACACAGGAAGAACATGCAAACTCCACACAGTGCCCCCAAAATTAAAAAATATACAAATTTAATAAAGTAAAACCTATTTAAAACATTCAAATATCTGTTATACACTAAATGTATTTCTTAGCTAGCAGCTTTAACTAAAAAAATCAAGTCCTGTGATGGTGCTATTGCTAAGAACATCATTCTTTTGTATTGTTTTTTATGACGGAGGGCACCACAAGAAAGTATTCAGTATTTTGATCATGTTGATCCCATGAGGTTTAAAACATCTCTTAAGAATCCAGCGACGTACCACATCCATGATGTATACAGTCTGGCAAATCAATCAATCAATAAATCAAACTTTAGAACTTTTCATCTAAAAAATTAGCACAAATTGCTTTACAGACAGATAACTTTAAATAAGAAATATGGAAGTGTGACCCAAACCTACTCCACCCAGCCGTCCCACAATCCTACACAGTAATGGTAAAATATGTCATAAATAAAGACACTAGAAGACATTGTTGTACCCAGTAAGCACTGAGGAAATGCAATCTTAAAGGTTTAAAATGAGTAACTACTGGAGGTTAGGTTACAGTGTTAAATTAAATATATCATAAAATAAAATAAAAAACAATAATAAATTGAACTAAAGTACAAAATAACAATAAGGATAAAGGGTGCTGTGATAAGAATAAAACACTAAAACAGTAATTCAGGTAAAGGCCAGACAAGAAATGTAGGTCTTGAGTTTGCTTTTGTTTTTGTTGTTGTTTAGGTTTAGTTCACAAGATTAAACCAGGTTTGGATTTTTTTGTCTTTTTTGATTGAAAGACGAAACAAAACAGACAAACCCTGAGACTAAAAAAACAGGACAGAAGAGACCATACAGGACATACAAACAGGTCAGTTTTACAATTTTGGGGAAGATAATAGATAATGCACAATAAAGAAGAGAATAAGTATAATTGTGAATGAGTAACTGATTATACATCCAACAAAGAAAGAATGGAAGGAGAGGGACAGAAGAAAAAAAAGGAAAATCAAAAACAAATAAATCAAATGAAAAAAAAAGGATGGCTATTCTCTGTGTGTATGAGGGAATGTGTGTGTGTATAATTCACATATGATAATTATTATATAAATGGTGGTTATGGCAGTTATACAAAGATGGAAATCGAAGAATAATAACAGTAATATCTGTCATGAAAATAACAATAGTATAAAATAATAGTTGTGACACTAATAAAAGAAACTAGACAACTTCCACACACAGAAATTACAAAAAGGGCCAGGGCAGAAGGGCACGCCCGACCCCCCGCAAGGCAATGCCCAAGGCCAAGCGCCACTGCAAAAGCCGCTGCAGTGGTGATCAAGAGGAGACCGAGTAAGCATCAACACCAAAAACACACACACCACACACACCTGAGCCCCACATGGGACACCCACGCAGCTGTTTGAATGCTGCCTGGGTTTGTTTTCAAAAAACAAAAGGCCCATACCGTCACGTGATCAAGGTCCTGGCCCATCTCCTGAGAGGAGGCCACCACGTCTTTCTCTGCGATCCAGTGCTCCAGGTCCTCCACCTCCCGACTCAACAGGAAGTGATGGTAGGTGTGGTCGAGCTTCTTCCTGCGGTCCTCAGCCAGCTCCCTCAGCCCAGCATACTGCTTATCCACCTGTCCCTGCCGCCGGATGATCTCCTCTCTGCAGAAAGACGTGAAGACAGGAGACAAGGAAGAAAATGACACACCAGGAGAAAATGAGAAAATGCCAAACAGATTGGATTTAGGTTTACACTAGATGAGAGTGAACGATTATACCACAGGAATGATCACACTGCATGAGCTAGCCTCTCTTATCAAGCTAAAACACATCTGACAAGGACTGCAGGAGTAAATTAGCATCCTAACAAGGTGTTCAGATGTATACATTTATTAGGATGGAAACACAAACCCCTCAGGATGGTCCTCAGAGAAGAGTTTCTGGGCACGGTCAGCCAGCTTCTGGATGGAGTCGGCGTAGTCGTCCACGGCCTGCTTCAGGATCATGTGGCGCTTCAGCATCAACATGGCACTCTGCTCATCCTGGAGGAAGAAGAAGAGGAAAAACAAGATAAATATTTTCAGACACTTGTGCTTAATCCTTTAAGGCCCAAGACCATAGATTATAGCCAGAAAATTCTAATTTTTTGGAGCTGAAATGTTTGTTTCACTTTCTGCTAAAATCCATTAAAATCAAAATGTCCGTAAAATTCAACATATAGATTTTTCTTATCTCATTTGATACATTAGGTGTTTTTGGCAACTGATAATCCATTTGAGGACATTTTTATCAGTTATCTGATTGTATTCAGATGGTTTTTTTTGTAATTTGTTGATCATATTGAGTAGAAAGAGGAGTTATAAAGGTATGTATCAAATATGGTACAATTGGCTTTATAGGGTTAAAAGGGATAAGAAACATTCAAATGAGCTCTCAGTAGAGGGTGCCAATTATTAAGAAGTGTGCCACCTTAAGAGGGAACCAAGACCACATAAATCATCTGTCTGTACTGAGGCTTACCTCATACAGTGAAATATCATGGCATTGTTGTCTATATGAATTTCAAGTGGTTGAAGACATTTGCAAAGAGGTAATGTGACCAGGTGATGGTCTGAAATGAGATTAAATCAGGCTTAAACCAGATGAGGATTTGACATTCAGGGGTGTATTCATAAAAATGCTCCAGTCATTAGGTTGAATTATTGTTTTAGGATGGAAATTCAATAATTTGATATGAAAAAAATGAAAACATAATGACTTCAATTATATTAAAATGTCATTGTTTTTGTTTTTAGTCCATTTTGCTTGCATTTTTCAATTTGTAATTATCCTAGAGACTAATCAATAAATGAAAAAAGAACATTTCTTGAACAGGTTTTCAATTTTGGGTGACATTATAACCTGTAAGTTATTACTGTATAACTCCTTTTTTGGGATGTGCATCTTTTTTGTTTCTTTGTTGATTTTCTACTTGGCATGTTAAAAAATAATGACTGAAACAACCTGCTGAATGCACTGACCTCCTTATTGAACCTGTAGAATAAGAAGCTTGTACAATAAGCTTCAAAGCCTAGAAATGTCAACTGGAACACAACTGAATCTACAAAAAAACTATTTAAACTATTTATTTAAAACACTCTCTATGGATGTGGCCATGGGTGCTCTGGTGTGGAGTCATCGTCTGTATCTGCCGCTGTCTTTACTGTCAAAAACATTGTTAGCAATGTTAGCTCAATGTTTACCTGCCAAGTCTGAGTAGTGCATGTAAGAGGTACAGGTACGGCATTTTAGAAGAGAAAAGAAATTTCATCCACTTTAACACTTCACTTAACCCTATAAAGCCAATTGTATCATATTTGATACATTGTTTTATAACACCTCTTTCTACTCAATATGATCAACAAATTACAAAAAAAACATCTGAATACAACCAGATAAATGATAAGAATGTCCTCAAATGGATTATCAGTTGCCAAAAACACCTAATATATCAAATGAGATATGAAAAAGTCTATATGTTGAATTTTATGGACATTTTAATATTTATGTATTTTAGCAGAAAGTGAAACAAACATTTCAGATCCAAAAAAATTAGAATTTTCTGGCTATAATCTCTGGTCTTGGGTCTTAACGGGTTAAAATTACTCATCATTTTCTTTGTTTTTTAATCATTTTTTATGTTATTGCTGGTGTCTGTTTGTTTTTTGTTTGTTTGTTAGTTAGTTTGTGTGTTTGTTAGTTAGTTAGTTTTTTTCTCTGATAACTCAAAAAGATAAGGACGAATTTCAACGAAATTTTCAGGATATGTCCGGATTGGGACAAGGAAAAAATGACTAGATTTTGGGAGTGATCCGGATCACCGTCTGGATGACAAAAAATGTGATTTTTCATGAATAACTACTGAACTAAAATAGATATACAGTTGTGGTCAAAAGTTTACATACACTTGTAAAGAACATAATGCCATGGTTCTCTTTAGTTTCCAGTTATTTCTACAACTCTCATATTTCTCTGATAGAATGATTGGAACAGATACTTTTTTGTCATGAAAAAACATTCATGAAGTTTGATTCTTTTATGACTTTATTATGGGTTAACAGAAAAAGTGACTAAATCTGCTGGGTCAAAAATATACATACAGCAACATGAATTAGCAATTTTGGTGACTTAGAAAGTTGTGTCAATGAAATGAGCTTCAGAACATACCCTCTTAACTTCTTGTGAATGATTATGAGTGACTATAGCCGGGGACTTCTCTGAGGCCATTTAAATAGAGCCCATTGGATACAAAAAACACAAACACTACAATGGGAAAGTCAAAGGAACTCAGCATGGATCTGAAAAAGGGAATCATTGACTTGAACAAGTCAGGAAAGTCACTTGGAGCCATTTCACAGCAGCTGCAGGTCCCAAGAGTAACAGTGCTAACAATTGTTTGTATGTATAAAGTGCATGGCACTGTTTGTCACTGCTACGGTCAGGAAGAAAATTCAAGCTATCCTGCTGCTGAGAGAAAATTGGTCAGGAGGGTGAAGAGTCAACCAAGAACCACCAAAAAGCAGATCTGCCAAGAATTAGATGCTGCTGGAACACAAATGTCAGTGTCCACTGTCAAGCATGTTTTGTATCGCCATGGACTGATAGGCTGCTGTGTAAGAAGGAAGCCCTTGCTCTAAAAGCAGCACCTTAAGGCTCAACTGAAGTTTACTGCTGATCACATAGACAAAGATAAGACCTTCTGGAGGAAAGTTCTGTGGTCAGATGAAACAAACATCGAGCTGTTTGGCCACAGTTCCCAACAATATGTTTGAAGGAGAAAAGGTGATGCCTTTAACCCCAAGAACACCATGCCTACTGTCAAGCACGGTGGTGGGAGTATTATGCTGTGTGGCTGTTTTGCTGCCAATGGAACTGGTGCTTTACAGAGAGTAAATGGGATTGTGAAGAAGGAGAATTACCTTCAAATTCTTCAAGATAACCTAAAATCATCAGCTCGAAGGTTGGGTCTCGGGCGCAGTTGGATGCTCCAACAGGACAATGACCCCAAACACAAATCAAAAGTGGTAATGGAATGGCTAAATCAGGTTAGAATGAAGGTTTTAGAATGGCCTTCCCAAAGTCCTGACCTAAACCCCATTGAGAACACCTGGACAATGCTGAAGAAACAAGTTCATGTCAGAGAGCCAACAAATTAAACTGAACTGCACCAATTCTGTCAAGAGGAGTGGTCGAAGATTCAACCAGAAGCTTGCCAGAAGCTTGTGGATGGCTACCAAAAGTGCCTAATTGAAGTGAAAATGGCCAAGGGACATGTAAGCAAATATAAGCATTGCTATATGTATATTTTTGACCCAGCAGATTTGGTCACTGTTTCTGTTAACCCATAATAAAGTCATAAAAAAATCAAACTTCATGAATGTTTTTTTATGACAAAGAAGTATCTGTTCCAATCACTCTATCAGAGAAATATGAGAGTTGTAGAAATAACTGGAAACTCAAGAGAGCCATGACATTATGTCCTTTACAAGTGTATGTAAACTTTTGACCACAACTGTAATGATGAATCCAATTACTAATGGTATGTTTATATGATCAAGGAATCTAAATATTTAGATGAAATAAACATAGGACTAATATTTATGGTAAAAATCACAATATGGGAGAGGACTGTGCTGCTGGCGGAGGTCTGCGCTCTAGTTCAATCTGTTACCATTATTCAACCTAGAGACTTTTCAGTATATAAAAAACACTTTACTGTAACAGGTTTTCAGTTTTGGTGTCATTATAACCTGTAATTTATTATTTAATTGATTGGTTTTTTTATTTCCACTTTTTATTTTTCATTTGCTATATTACTCCTTGTTTTGGATGTGTATCTTTTTTGTTTCTTTTTTGGATTTTCTACCTGACATGTTAATTAAATAAGAGGCTGTAATGGTCTGTGTCATTGCTGCTGTATACATTTCAAAAGAAGTCAAAGATTTTATAACAAGAGCTGATGCTTTGGTAATCTTCCTCTCTAACTTTACACTACAAGTCTTCTGTGGTGTTAACGGGTATGTGCAATAGAATTTAATGAGTAAGAAAAAGAGCTGATGGAGTTCTATTTTAAAATAAATTGCTCCTCCAAGTCCAGAAGATAAAAGGTGTAATAAGGCGGTTTATCTCTTGTGTTTCATAAGAATATGAGTTGACTTTAGTAAAATGGGAAAGTCAGACACATAAATCTATAGTTTGTGAAAAATAAAGTTTTGTTTTCAGTGGTAAAGTTCTTCTTTCAGACATGTACAGCCTCAGTCTTCGTCCCACTCACTCCTCACCTTTGCCTTCTCATCAGCGATCATGTAAAGCTCCTGCTCCCCGATCCAAGCCTCAGCCTCGTCCGCGTCGTTGAAGTACTGCTGGGCCAAGTCGGAGCCGTTCAGCCTCTCCCTGCGCTTTGCCATCTCGTCCTGGAGCCGGGCCCAGGCTTCATCCAGCTCCTTCACCAGGTCTGTGATTCGCTCGGCCTCCGGTCTGCCCTCTGCCGCAGCAGCTGCAGCCATCCTCTGCCCTCGCTCCAGCACCTCATCAACGCGAGGCTGGTGACCTTCGATCTCTCTCTGCAGCGTCTGAGAGACAAACGGGGACAAAGTCAGGGCAAAGCAGCAGAAAAAACAATGTGCTTGTGTCTAAATATTTGAAACTTTGCTTTTGGTTTGTCTTTAGAATGAGTAACACATTAAAAACATATCACAGGATAAAGGGTCTAGTACAGGGGTGGGCAAATTTAATCACCAAGAGGGCCACATAAAACCATTTTTCCCAGCCTGAGGGCCACATTGTTATAATTTACAGAAACTCTGGATAATGAAAAGAATGTTAGATAAACAACAAATGAGAATATAAGTTTGTCATAAAATTAGAATAATCATATACATGGAATTAAAGCCAATGAAGCTATTTTCAAATCAATAAAATTATACGTTTTTCAAATTTTTAAAGCTCGAATATTCCGCTGCTGCCATTTTTTGAATATATTGAGTAATACTTGATATAATGTTAAAGGCTTCATGAAAGAGATTTAGAATATCTTAGATACGATTATATAGAATTATTTCTATTGGATATCTGAGTTTTCTTTGTGTTTACAGCTGCTGGTTTTTGGGAATGAATGGTGGGCCACATGAAGCGATGTGGAGGGCCGCATTTGGCCCCCGGGCCGCCACTTGCCCACCCCTGGTCTAGTATGAGCTCTCAACATCTTAGTTATTTTTGTTTTGTATTTTGTTTACAACATAAGAAGTTATTGTCTCCACTAAACTTCAAAATGAGTTTGCAGTTTAAACAATGTTTTGTAATTGTACTTATAATTCAGATAAAAACACATTTTCCCAGACATCTAATATACATTATCAAATCTACTATGTATTTTTAGATCTGTTTTACAACATCTGTGATGAACAACAGATATGATTCAAGGTTCTTGTGTAAGGGTGGATCACTGGTGACTCCGGGGCCTCATGCAGGGCCCCTCTTATCACTAAATGTGACACTGGAGCCAATTCAAAATATCACTGTACTGATAATATGAAGAAAATATGTCAGAAAATAGTTATTTTAGCCTACAGTATGTTGTTATTTTAACACTGACAACAACATTAAAGCAATAAAAAACAGATAGTTTAATATGATCTTTGATACCTGGTGTATGTTTCATTCTTTGCAAGAAACTGTAGATAAAATTGGCTCTGATTTTTTCTTTTTAACTCCCACAAGCATTACCAAATCCATCTGAGACATATATAATTTATATTCAAATCTAGTACATAAGTGCTTCTGTAACATTAATCAGATGAAAGATTAGTATTAGGGGTGCATGATATTGGATTTATGATGATATCCAATGAGCTGAAACTTCTGAACTTAGTATTACAGATATTATTTATTTTTCATCAAGAGCACAACATTTGGCTCTGATTGCAAGAAGATGCATCCTGCTTAATTGGAAACAGCAATCTCCACCTAGCTTTACAAAATGGATTAGAGAGACAATGTATTTTCTGAAATTAAAAAAAATAAGATTCATGTTAAAAGGAACTATTCAGCAATTTTTGGAGACCTGGAGCCCTTTCCTAAACTATTTTGAGGAATTACAAATATCTCTGGAAGAGAGAAATGCTGAACTCGACTAAATTTATGTTTGTGTTTCTTTCTTTCTTTTTTTTTTATTTCTATTTATTTTATTTTTTAAATTTTCCTGTTGTTTATTTTATTTTTAAAAACATGATTCCTTTTGAAATATTTTCATGTATTTCTTTTACTTTTGTAAATATTATTTCTAATTTTGTAAACATACATTTGTAAAATGATTGTATATTGCAAGCTGCACATTTTTGAAAGTGATACCTGGGTAGGTGGGTGGGTGGGATTAGCGTTGATGCGATGTTTTATTAATATGTATGACAAATATTGACAAACGTAATTGTAAATCTGTTTTCTGCTGGCATTCATTTAAATAAAGGAAAAAAAAGAAAAAAAAAAAAGAGCACAACATTTGGAAAATGTAAAATGAGAATTAAAATAAATTCTTGAAATAAATCAACTTTAGATTTCTAAATGCAGTGATAATAAAGTGCAGCAATATGGTACATCTGCATATTTTGCCATATGGATGACATGTATGGCTGATATATTAGCAAAAAAATCTATATTGGCCGATACAGATATTTTAATTTAAGGCAAGTATCGGCCAATACCAACATCACTGTGGTGCATCTCTGCTTCTTACATATTTGTTCCTTTCTGAATATTAAAGACTAACTGCTGTCTTTCAAAGAGAGTCATCTTTCAGTAACAACTTGTCCCTCTTATATTTAAGAATTACATTAACATGGTCCTCTAATAACTCAAACAGTCCATCCCTGCTGTAACGGTGGTTTCAGGATCATTTGTAAAAAGATAAAACCTGCGATCTGAGGCTCAACTTACACAAAAAGAGCAGAGGCATTTTAACAAGCAATAAAAATAAAAAAATTAATGGTTTGCGTTTTATTCTAATTTTAAAATTGTTATTTTTGTGTTGCTTTTAGCTAAATATTGTTTTGTATTCTCTGTTTTTTAACAGTCTTTTGCTCTTTAATTTACCTTCTTTGTAAATATCAAAATAGATTAAATTGTTTTGCCAATTTTTGCATTTTTTTAAGTTACAACTGATTTAAGAAGAGCCAAAATCAATGTTGCTTTGAGTTCTCAGATAATTAAAATGCAAATATTCTGAATAGGAATTTAGAGGTCATTTTAAGTTCTGTAATAGTGTGGGGCAAATTCTAATGAACGGTTATGTAACTGAGAAATTAATATCAGATTAACTGAGTCCGAAAAGAAGCTGCAAGCACAGCACAGCAGGTCCTAATTTATTTTACAGAGTAACAATCACTCACCTGGTTCTTCTTCTGCAGCAGCTGCACAGTCTGGAGGTTGTGTCCGTGCTCTTGTGACATTGCCAGGGGCATCCTCTCCTCAATCCACAGCTGAGGGAAGAGAAAGAAAAGTTATCATGACGAGAGGAAACTTCAGTAGAGAAACAGCTTAATAGATCCCATACATTAAGAGGATAAAGGACGTTCAGACCATCTTCTTAATCTTCATTTTACGCCGTTAGAAAGTGTCTTTATTATCTCAAACAGTAGAAATCCCTCTTAAAGCTTCTCCTCCACCTGATTTAGGCGGGTTTAGACGGTGAAACCAATAAGGGATTACAGCTTTTTACAAAGGTTCACCTGCAGAGTCAGTTTCATGGAGACAGTGGGTGGTCGTGTTATCCTGCATACTAAGTACAGAGAAAGCAATTACAAATTAAATTTACATAATAAGTTATCCGCTTGTGGAAAAAGTAACCTTTGAAGTTCAGGCTTCAATGTTCCTAAGCTTTAAGTCCCAAAGATGTTTTTATACTGTCATTCAGGAGTCAACATGAATCCAGCTTATTTAATATCGCCAGCTTTGATTTAATTTAATGTATTTATGTATCATTACTATTATGGCTTCAGTCATCTCAGTTGTGTTTAGGAGGGTTTTATGCCTTCATACAAAAGGATGTGGATAAAATAAGAAACCAAGGAGCAGTGGTGGATAAAGTACTCCACTCCATGGAAACTCCAATAACAGTGAAAGTTGTTGTCAAATTTTTACTTAAAGGTGCTATGAGGAGAATCTATTACCGGCGAAATAAAGACTCTGCTACCCATGAGCACGCGCGTCAACTGTTGTAATGCTGCGTTCAAGTAACCTCGGAAATGGGAGTGACATCATCTCTGACTTATCTGCATTCCAGTTGAAGTCAGAAAAAAACATGCCAATCTACCAGGCTATTGTTAGCTGTAGTTAGCACGCCCTGTGTTGTTGTATGAAGAATGTGAGCTGATCTAGAGCGACACACCCCAGTCAGAAGTGCAAATAAATTGATTATTACAGGAGCTAAATAACTGTTCACACTGGGGGCATCCATCTTCGATTATCAACTCGGGGGTGGCGAGGTTTCACCGAGTTCCCAGAAGGAAATTCAGACTTCGGGGAGCGTTCCAGTTGCAGTTTCCTACTCGGAACTCAGAAATTCCTACTTCTGACAACAACTGGAACGCACCAAAAGACGTTACCGAAGCCAAAGCGTGTGTTTGTTGTGCTGAAGCTCGGACCTTCCTCAGAACTCTGCATTGCTTTACAGCTTCTTTTTTCAACAACTTACAGGATGCAAAGCGACGAGGTAATGTATCTCTTTCTAGTTACGTAGCGGTAGTTTTTAATGTGTGCCAACAAGCAATTTTTGGAAACTTAGTATCGTAGTTGTAGCCGGCTATATATCACTACTTTCAGCCCGGTGCTCTAAGACGTGTAATATAAGTAATAAAATAATATAAACTTGCTCTAGTTTTAAATTGTCTTGTTCCTGAAGTTGAGTATCCAGGCCAGTCCAGCCCTGTCCGACCCGACCAGAAGGCTAAAGAGTAGCATTTATAGATAACCTATTTTGATGCTATAAAACTCATCGTAAAGTGTGTATTTCCATCAGGTATATATCTAAAAGTGAGACTTTTTTGTATTACTTAGAAACTCCTCACAGTCTCTTTAAGTTAAAATACTGGAGTACCTGCTTTTTGAAAATACTTGAGTCTTAAAGTACATTTTTGTTTTAAGGTCAACGTGTTGTTGTATTGTTGCCAAAGTGAGTTTAAAGAACCTAACCTGGCTGATAAAGGACTGAAAACCTTCTTATTTCGCATTGCTTTTCCTGGCTGATTTTATTGTTGACTGCTTTTATTGTTTTTACTGTCTAAATCACTGTTTTTATTGTTTTCTTTTGACTGTGCACTTTGAGATTTGCCCACAAATGTAAAGTGCGTTATAAATAAAATCCATTACTATTATTATTATTATCATTATTATTGTTATAATAAATGAATGAATGTTTTTATTTCGAACTTAAAATGGAAAACGTACATATGTTTATCTCTATACAAATCCAACAGAAATAAATATAAGAGGTAAGCAAAGGCAAATAGCATTACAGCATTTTTTCTACTATCATTAATCTTTGCAAGAGAATATGACAGATTCAGTTCGAAAAGAGTGTAGGAAGAAGTAACAAACTTATCTAGTGAAACAGAACTGCTTATACACAGCAAAAAAGGATTTCTAAGAAAGAAAAAAAAGCTTGTTTTTAGGAATTTGTTCTTATATTTTACCTAAAAAGAAAAATTATCTTGACAAGCAAGATGTGTGTTAGAAAAAAAAATCTTATTTCAAGAGAATATGTCTAACAAAATCTTAATGAGAAAGTACAGCCAATTATGTGTTATTCAAAGTTAATTTTGCTTGTTTTTTTCTCAGAGTTAGAGGGTAATTACTTTAAACCAGCTAAAATTCAGAAAGACATTTTCTTTTTTTAAGAAAATCTATCATATTCCAAGACTTTTTTACTAAATGAAAAACATGTTAATTCTTAAATTAAGTAAAAAAATCCTTAAAATAAGCTAAATCAAAAAGCAGAACACAAAACTTAAGTGAACTTTTCTTAAAAAATAACTTTCTATGCTTGTAATAAGCAAACTTTTCTTAAATTCAGGGCAATTTTATCTAGTTTCAAGACAGATTCCATCTAGATTTATAAGCTAGTTTTAAGAATTCTAGCCAAGCAAAATTTGCTTACCCCATTGGCAGATTTTTTTGCTCAAAACAAGAAAATTGTGACAAATTTAAGGATATTTTGCTTATTTTTAGTAGGGCTGTTTTTGCAGTGTAGAGGCTGTAGGATAAAGATCTTAAATTTTTTTTATGAAGTCTATAGAAATGCCTATCAAATCCACAAGAGGACAACCACTACCATTTAATTTTTTTATGTGACACCCCCTTCAGGTATGACCATGGGTGCTCTGGTGTGGGCTCATCGTCTGTATCGGCTGTAGCCATCATTACTGCCATGAACAACCGTTATCTAAGCAACGCTAGGTCAATGTTTACCTGCCTGATTTGAGTAGCGCATGAGCTTGAGCAAGAGCAAGGTACAGGCATTTTAGCAGAGAAAATGAACTTCAACTTGCAACATCAGCGCTTTACTTAAAAGTAACGAGTCACGGGACCTTCGTAGAAATGTGTTGAGTTAAAAGTACAATATTTGTCTTTTAAATGTAGTGGAGTACAGATACTAAAAAATGTACTTAAGTACAGTATTCAAGTAAATCTATTTTGTTACTGTCCACCTCTGTCAAGGAGTATGAGTGGGTAAAGGCCCACAGGCCTGTAAGTCAGACTGAAACCCTTGGAAAAATCCGGCCTGCGTTCAGACCCTTCCTGTGCTCATACCAGCTCATCTGCCAGGTCTCTGTAGAACTGATGGACGGCCTTGGCAGCCTCTAGTTTGCCCCTGCGCTGAGCCAGCGGCGTAAGGAGCTGCTGGAAGTCTCTCTGCATGGCCTGCTGCTCAGCCTCCAGCTCCGGCTGGTCTTCTCTGCCTCCGCCGTGCTTCCTGACGGCCTCCTGGAGCTCCTCCAGCTCCCGCGCACGGTCACGCACCTGGTTCTCTGTCATCTAGCACAGGAGACGAGGAGAGAAAAGATTATTAGCTTTTATTGTTAGCTTTTAGGAGTCTAATCTGGGTTTCGTAAAGGATAAACACATGAAACTAAGCTTAGCAGCTGTTTATCTGAAGCTTTGTCAATGTCACAAACGCCGCAATACAACTCAAAGCATATAATACACTTTTTAATTAATAGTTGATTTTTTTTAAAGCTTATTTAAGGGACTCAGTTCATGTCAAATTCAGCAGCCCCTGTGGTCAAAGTTAAAAGGTTTTTTTTGGGCTGATTCCTTCATTTATGCCCTTTTTTTTTTACCCAAATTTTCATTAATCAGTTAAATTTATTATTCACCTCCACCAAGGAGGAGCATGTTCTTGCTGGCATTTTTCCTTTTGCTGGTTTTTGTGTTGATTTGTTTGTCTTGTGCAAGATGACTCAAACAGCTGTCATAGGTTTTGGATGATATTTTCAGGGAATGTTGGATTCTTTTTTTCAGGACTTAGTAACAATGCCAGATAGGGTAATATCACATTTTCCAAAAAAAAAACAGAAAGTTCTCAGTTGATTTGGTTGCATTGTAGGGAGTGTTGGTCACGACAGAAAGAAAAAAAAAGTACAGCACAGTATTATTTCCTGATTGGGATGTCAACTTAGAGATATTTACTTTCATTTTGGAACAGAAGTATTAGTTTTAGTGGTTGAATGTTGTGCTTGATTAATTACTAACTTATTATCGAAACCC